>JAUJYN010000025.1:1228673-2457346 GCA_030737835.1 Acorus gramineus | reverse complement strand
TGGTTGGAATCCAACACTGACTAAATCTGAACCCTCCATGTGGTTTTACCTCTGTGAGCTGCTTAATTTTGGACTCGATGGGCGAGACTGGGGTGGGGGCTGCCCCTTCTTGAATGTCAACACCTGCGGCGACAGGCACAGGCTTTACCTGCTTCTTGAGCTCGTTGATCTCATCCTGAATGGTCCGGACTCGGCGCCACTGCCACCCAAGATAACCTGCATAGAGCGTGTAGAAGAAGAGGCCACCCATTACGATTGGATGTAGCAGGGCGAAGCTTCGGCCTTCTAGTATCCCGAATTCTCCGCCAACGGCAAGCGCATCCTTTATATCAAATTACATTTAATTTATCTTGTCTATAAAGAATGCTTACTGTGAAAGAGAAACAGTAAGTAAAGCAGATTGAATGACTTGCCTGAGGTGTTACGAAGGGTACAAAGAGTGCTGCAGCGGTGGCAGGTGGGAGGCTTTGCTGGAGCTGGTGGAGGATCTGTTGGGTTTGATCTTGGTGTTTGTTTAGGTGGGTTGTTTTTGGTGTTGTGTGTTGAGGATGGTTGGGGAGTTTGGGAGAAGTGGAAGAGGAGGAGACAACGGAGAGTTTGAGGAGGCTAAGCGTGGAAGCCATGCGTGCCAGATAGAGATCGAAAGATGTCGAGGGTGGGGGGGGGGGGGGATAGATGGAGATAACAATACCGAAGAAAAAGATAAGTGAGATTCCAGAGGCATAGGTCTTCTGCTTTTTTGCTTCGTTGGACTAAAATTGCCCCCTTATCGAAGTCCCCAGATTCGGATCATCGCACGTGCTGTTGCTGTGTATGCCCCCCTCACGAGCAAACTTTGAATTTATATTTATTTATTCATTGGGTCTGTTGCTTTTTGGGAGGAGCGCTGGTATACGTAAACAGTCCAGTAAACATCCCCGTATACGCTACGTAGCCATCCAGTGAGAAAGGTATATACCACGTTTAATTTTTTACATTTGTTAATAAAAATGGATTATACAAAACGTATACATTTTTCATCACAGATTATATCACAAAAGTATAGTTTTTAGTATAAAAAGAATGATATAAATAAATATTGATTATGAATAATCATATATTTAAATTTAATTGGGTTCAATTAATTCATTTTATTTTTTATATGTAAATTGAAGTCAAATCAATATAGATCGATTTATTAATTTTTTAATCTATATTTAAAACCAAACCATAAAATTATTGACACGAACCGGAAAATAATCGGTTTGAATCAGTTCAGATTCAATTTAACTGATCAAAGTTACACCTTTGGACTATTCGCGGGGATGTCCCTAACATTAGTGGAAGATTCGAAAGTCGCAATCAACCCGAGGTGATTTCAAAGGTGGGCATCGAAGAATCACAATTATCCTTCCCTTGCTGCAAATTGAGCGAGTGAGTGATCCATGATGATCCACGACCGACCCATAAGCATCGTGAGACCGGCCACATGAAAGCTAAACAACGCTAGAGAAAATAGATTTGAACCTGAAGTATGACTTTGAGCGATTTGTTAATAGCTTTGCGTCATCATACATGTAAGGGGACCTCTAGAGCCATCCCATGAGGGGGAGAAAAGAGAGAGAGAAGCCAGAGAGGGGGCGAATGCAGAGGGCAGTCAGTCAAGCCCCTCTCTTTCTCGTACGAGCACTTCATCACTAGGATGCACTTCAATTGCTACTCTGATTCCAATGCCGAGACTGACGTCGGTGGGATAGGATGTATCTATTGCTTTTGCTGATCATGGAGCCCCGAGTTTAAGTTTACCGGATTTCGAGGAGGGGGCCTTTATTTTCACCCCTGCAGTTATTCACCCCACCCCCTTTAAAAATTGAAAATTTTATATTTTGAAAGGAGAGGAACCCACCCCTTGTTGCACACACTGACCTCAGCGCCTCCATCTCCTCTCACTCCGCAACCCATCCTCCGCGACCCACCACCACAACCACCGCTTCTCTCGCATCATCCAGTGCGGCCTGCAGGAGCTCCTCCCGCCTCCCGCAATCTCCTCGGACCTGTATGTCTCCGCCTAGAACTTCATAAACCATGAGAATGAGTGCCCGTCCGCCACCACTGGGTGCAACGACACCCCCACCAAAAACCCGCCCTTGAAACCTGTCACCTTCACCACCTGCTCTGCTCGGGGAGCCGCCTCGCGTTGAGGCGCCCGTAAGCCTCCCACCTATGCTGCGCGTGGTCCTCGTCCGACTCAGCCACGATGAAGTCAACCCCTCCACCACCGCCGGGGCAGTCGATGATGAGGTCGCACGAGTCGGGGGAGAAGGTGAGGGTGCCGGAGAGGATCTTATGTTTGATTGTTTTAATTTCTATTAATACAACAACATCAATACTCCAGTTTTTTTTTTTTTTTTTTCTGTTTTTGATACTACTAGTTTTGTTTGTTTGTTGTGGATGTTTTTTTAGGAACAAGTACTAAAATTGTGGTTACTTTTAAATATTGTTTTAGATACTTGTAAACTCTTCAATATGGTTTGATACCACTGAATTTTTCAAATTTTTAATTTTTTGCGACCTCTGTTCTTGTGAGTTTTGTGCTCTGTTTTTTTGGGACCTTGTTTGAAGATCAAAGAAATTGAAGCATAGTCTGGTTTCATTAGAGATCATATGTATATAGTTTGGGTTTTTCAGTTTTCTAATAATACTTCTATTACATGGTTCTTGGAGGTTTTTTTGGTAGGTAAGTGGTGGTCCAAGTGGAAAGCGTGGAGGGAGAGTGAGGACTTAGTGAGCGGATGATGGAGGAGAAAGGAGCGTGGGTTCGATAGAAGAGGAAGTGTGGAAAGGGACGGATTTGAACTCAGACGATGTCGAGGAAGGAGAGCTCGATGAATGGTGGTGGTGGTGGTGGTGGTGGGTGGCGGGAGGATGGTTTGGAAGGGGCGGGGGGGGGGGGGGGGGGGAGGCGCGGGGGAAATGGAGGCGCGGGATGAGTGCTGGTCTGGGGTGGGTTCCTTTGTTTTCAAAAAGTAAAATTTCAACTTTTTAATGGGGTGGGGTGAGGACCTACTGGGGTGGAAATAATGGCTCCCTTTCCAGGAAAAGGGCACGCTGGAGGTATTATCGCAGGCTGATTATTAGTCTTTGTCGCTGCAATGGTGCCTTGGGACGTGCTAATCCTTTGACAAAGCTACAACCAAATGACAAATCATCTGTATTCTCTGACAACAAGAAATACTTTGAATAATAATTTAAAAGATCTCCTTGAATATTACATACACACGGTAATATACATGGCGCAAGCATGAGCAAACTAACATGTTAATTCATCTTGAGACCTTTGTCTCTGGAGAAGTCTGCATTCTCACAGAACAAAGAAAGCATGCTAAAAAAAGCTATCCATACCGGATTTTAGTTATGATCTATGTATATATAATTAGTCCCACATCCTATCTTGGGCCGGCGCCAGTGGAGATCTCATCAGATTGAAACAGCAGCTGAATTGAGCCACATTCATCAGGGCTCATCACCTCAGCCTGCGGTCCATCTCATCAAACATTCAAGTGAAGCCACTTATACATCCATGGCTTCAATGCTTTATGCTATATCTCTGCTTGAACAAAATTGGTTGCTTCAACACCTTCACGAGGACAAGAATTTCATGCACATAGGGGGATTAACCTTCGCCAGTGCGAGTATCGATGAAGGGAGGATCCACAACCCATCCCCACATATCAAACCGGATGCCACCGCCGGAACCATGAGCGTCGCTTTCTTGCTCTCAAGCCTGTGCCATACAAACACAACCAAGCTACCCACACACATGTCGATCGCAAAGTTCGCCCCGACAAGGAACGGCACCGCCATCGCCATTGGGAGAGGAACCCACCTCCCATACTTTGGCGGCGAGAGGTCCCTCATCAGATTCGCCCCCACCGCAAATCCGAAGAACCCGTAACACAGCTGCAAACAATGGCGTGGGAGCGCAGAGAAGCCTTCGACTCCAAGTATCGCCATGTTTCGGTATATCAAGGCGTACGGGGCCTTGAATTCCCCGTCGGGTTACCGACATCAAAGGCCTTGTAGAAGAGAAAGAATGTCACAGGCGCGACCACACAGCCCATCGCGGTCCCTGCTGCCTGGCTCAAGAGCATGGACCGCGAGGAGGTCAGGGTGAGGTGTCCAGACTTGAAGTCCTGCATTAGATCGGCCGAGATGGAGACGACGGACTTGATAAGCCCGCACCCGACTAGACCTGCGATGATCCCTCCGGAGTCCTTCCCGGCCCAGGCGGCTAAGATGAAGAGGGAGACCTTGCCATAGTTGTAGGCCATGTTCATGTCAGTAAGGCCGGCTCCATAAGCATTGCAGAAGCCTAGCGCAGGCGCAAGGAAGTACGCAATGACTACATAGTACCATCGCACCTCGGGAAACATATAAGGGATGGCGATGATGGAGACGATGGAGAAGGGCGTAGCCTGAATAGGCAAGCCAAATCGGGATGTTGTCCTTCAAGAATATCTCGTTCCGTTGGAGGTCATCAAGGGACCGGTTTTGTTGCTCTACAGCTGCTAATTGAAACAATGCATCATCAGGGGTGAGGACACTTGAAATCTCATTGTTGCATTCAGTTCTGCAGGTCAAATTTTACCTGTTTTGATGTTTTTTCGATGTCTCATTCGAGTGTGCATGCTATAAGCAGTGTAGGACAGGATCTTGATGAAGTTGTAGAGCCGTCTCCGAGGATCAGAGCGATCGAAATGAACACCTTGTAGCCTTGTAAGCTTCTCATGCTGCTCGGTTTCAGGTCCTCCGGATACCAATGTCCTTTTAAGTCGCTTATCAGAGGCCACATTACTCCCCAAGAGAGCACAGCGCCAAGCATGAGAGACAGGTTCACAAGGTACGAGCATATCATCCCCGCCCCGACATATGTCATACTGAAATCAAAGAAGAATCTGCAAATGCGAAAGAAACTAAATAAAAAATCAGAGACTTCATATGAAGAAAATAAACTCGAACGGTTTGTGCATTCAGCGATACGTTTGCCTCCAAGCTTGTATGCCAAAAGTGGGGAACTGCGAGAAGCCGCAGTTGTCTCCACCGGAATAGAACCATTGGAAGAATCCCCAGAGGAAACTCATGGAGAAGAACTTTGCGAAGCCATGGACTTGTTTCCTGTGAAGTAAGTGAGTCAGTTTGGCTTAAACATTGATTTTTGCTCTGTTTCCATTATAAAGAAGAGTATAATAGAATACTTCGCCATGTTATCTCCTTGAGGAGTGTGAAATCCATTGATCAGAACAGCAGTAGCAGTACCACTTGGATAGCTCAACTTGTAATCAATGATCATGATCTGCATATTTACATAGATTCATAAATATAAATTGCATTTACCTTTTCATACAAAGCAAGTGACAGAAACAAAAATATATATTGGTGATCTATAGCAGCAGTGATTCTCAAATAAACCATTATAACTGACAAGGGGGAGCATCCAAGGTCAACAATTGAGGCTACAAATTAGTTGCAATGAAGCACCATAAATTCTGAAACCAATCCACCAAAACATCAGAGGATTATAAATGCTCAAAGGGAGGTAAAACAAGTTTTGTTGATGTAACTCTTTCAAAAAAAACTCTAGGAATTCAAAGATCAATATATTAAAACACAATAAATCCACCATTATATTCGGTAAACAAAAAGAAGCAAGCTTTCTCAGGACATGTCAGTGCTAGAACTCATCGGTCATGTGGTCAAAAGTACAACAAACCTCACATGCTAAATATATGAGATGTCAATTCCTCACTCGAGTCTGACGAATGAGATCCAACACAGAGAGTGATGAGAAAGAATAGCATGATCAATACCTTTCTAAGAGGGACCAAGGCCAAAAGCCCAACGAAGCTGACGATGAAGAGGAAGGCAGTCATCCATCCGATCCCGGGCTCTTTATAGCTACCAGGCGTGTTCCCCTCTGTATCGATCCCCGCCTGTTCATAAGTCCTCTTGTTCAGCCCCAACAGATATGAACCAAATCCACCTACACCCAACAAAACAAATCAAAGCAGACTCACTCAACACACACAGACTTTCCAAAAACCGAACACGTTGTATCACTAAAGCCCAATCACCTCCAACAGAGATGCTATAACAGGCGACTGCGCAAGTCTGGACGACTGTGTTCTCTTGCCTTGTGAAGGGGGTGGTGACTATCCCGGCTTTGCCGAGAAGCTTGGTCCACGATCGGAGGAAGACGAAAGCGAGGAGGGCGGCGGAGACGTTGAGGGAAGGAACTAACCCCGTTGTGAGGTTCAATTTCATGACGATCACGCTGTACAAGATCCCGATGAGGAGGCTCGCGAAGAGTCCTCTCACTGTTAGCTGTTTTGACCAGGGAGGGATCCTCTTGAACTCCTCATGTGTTTGCTCTTCTGGGTCTACTCGCTCTGTGATCTCTTCCTTGTCTTGCAATTCATCCATGTTTTTTATGATCTTGGATTGTTAATCTGAAAAAAGTCAAGCTTTGATTGGTTCCAAAAACTCGCCATTGAAAATTACAATGGATCTTATGAGGCTCGTGTTTCTCTAAAAGGGTCTCATTTGTTTGTCAAATCAAATGGAGACATCTAAACAAACACCCATTTTGCTTCTTCTTTTTTTTTAATGGTGAACAGTCGAAAAGGCCTCAAATGCTTCAAACGGATTTCCTTTGAAGAACAATCATTTTAAAGAACAAAAAAAAAAGAAAAAAAGAAGAGTGACAACAAATTTAATTGGATTACCTCAGCCGAGCAGTCCTAATCGACTTCTTTGAAAGTAGAAAATCAAGACAAGACTTTCGTATGGGTTCACCTCCTACTCATTGAAATAAACGACCTCCACCAGCTTGAGATGTGGCTGACACATGCAAGCAATAATATATTAATAATCAACATACGTGTTGATTCAGCAACAAGTGCTCACTTTTCCCACGATCAAAACAAGACCCTCTCCCCCCAATCCTTTTTATTAGTTTTGCTGTTGTACTCTCCAATTCACGCAGTACAGTTTGAATTTGCAGTACAAAATCAAAGCATTAATGCTAAAAATTGCATCCAACCCAACATAGGAAAGTTGGGTTTTTTTCTAAATTTATTTGAATCAGCCATTGTTTTTGGGGTATATATGACGAATATGTGGTGGGTGAGATGGGAGATCGGCCAATCCCCGAATGAAAGGCGTATGGTTTAAACGCGCCTTGAAAAAAGCCTCTCCTTTTGGGGGTGACGTTTTTGATTGAATGCTCCTCTCCCCTTTCTTTTCTTGTAATCTTGCTTTTCATAGAGTTGACAAAATCTGTACGAGTATTATTCGCTTCTGTTTTTGGTTGACCAAATGAATCAGATTTTTGTATTGGGTTTCCATAGTTTGTCGGCCACATTGGATATTAACTGTGTTTTTTTAATTATAGAGTGCCATCGCAGCCGTTGGATCCTAGTTGGATGGATCAGATAATGGGACGTAGACTTGGGGGTTGTCATTTCAACGAACACGCATATCAATGGGATTTATTGCACAATTAATTTATTAATATTTAAGTATTTTGTGTGTTTTTCCCATCTCTGTATGCGTGCAATGTGTTTAAAAACATTCATGCCCAAACAGACCGTGGGCACGTCTATCCCTACTTATCAAAGTTTGGTTTATATGAATAAATATTGAAGATAAATTAATTTAATTTATTATATAATTAAAAAATTATTATTTTTATTTATATTTAGTAATACGTTTTGTTATCTTTAGTTTTTATGATTCTATCTTTAATTTTTTATTTAGATTACATAATGTAAAATATTGAATAATTTTTTTAAAAAAAATACAAAGTTTATCATTTCTATTAAGTATTAAAGGGGCATTAATATTAATGGTTTTAGTTTATAAAGTTTTTTTTTTTTAAGGACAGTCATAAATGTTATCAATGTTTTACAAAATAAAGTAAAAAAATGTGGATAAAATTTATTCTATTTTTACCTAGAATAAAATACTTTTTCCTTACGCCACATGGGATAACATGGCATTTATCCTATGAGATAACATATGAACAATTGTCCATGCTTTATCATTTTTTTTCTTATGCCATATGGGATAACATGTCATTTAACCTAATTTTTTTTCTTTATTTCAACTCCTTATCCCAATGTCAAACTAGGTCTTAAGTATTATGTGATTTTTTTTTTATACTTTTAACCCCACCATTTGACCATCCCCTCGTCGTCTACTCCTCAGAATCCGAAGAAGACAACAGTGATCAAGTGATCGTCGTCTATTCTATAGGGGTGCAACTTGGGCTGGTTTAACCCTACCCAACCCGGTTCATAGGCGGGTTTGGGTTGAGGTGTTTCTCTGCCGGATTCAACCCGACCCAAACCCGAACTAACCCGAATCCAATTCGGGTCGGGTTCGGGTTGGGGGTCAGGTTAGGCAGGCTCAACTCGAATAGACCCCAATGCATATTAACATAAATGTTATGCTGCCACAACATACCTACAATTTCACTAAACCCTAAGACCCAAATTACATATTGTTTGATTTTTTTTTTTTTGTAGACTTATTGTGTATGTACGTAGTAAAAACTAATTTGAACATTGAAGGTGAGGGGTTTTTTTAGCAAGTGGTGAATGTTTTTTTTATATTTTTGTTGAAAAGCGATGAAGCTATGTTTAACTTAATTAAAATTTAGAATATGTATTCATAAACTATTTGATTTGTAAGTTTTTTTTTGGTGAATAGACATTTAATTAATTAGAATTTATTGTGTTATTTATTAAATAATTTTTATGATCCTTTAAGTATTAAACCCGAGCTCGACCCGAGCCCAACCCAAGCCCAAATTCGACCCGAACCCCGTAGGTTTAGGTCGGGTTCGGGTTGGGCTCTATGCAATGCAGGTTAAAGCCGAACCCGACCCAACCCGACTGAGTTGCACCCCTACTATTCTAGATATCCGAGATTCCTTTATTTCTCTTTTCTACATTTTTAAATTCAATCAATGATTGATCCTGTTTAGAACCATCAATCAGCGACGTAGATGATGAACCAGGATCGGCCGTGAAAATTGATTTTTTGGTCGGGCCCTAGGTGAACTTTTGAAGTGGGGCCCCATACATGTTCACACAGAAAAAATTTAGATTGTTTGAATCTTATATATTATTTTATTTTAAACTTCAAATGTTATATAAAATGAATATAAAACATTCAATCATTATGGGTTTGAGAGATAATTTTGGGAAGAGAGTGTCACGCCCCAAGGCGGCCGTCCCCGAGATGTGGCAATATATATATATATATATATATATATAATATCAGCTATCAATATCTGAAGTCAACAAAGACTCCAACAATGACATACAAGGTGGCAAAACAAAGATAAGTGATAGCTAACTGAAAAGCGGAAGCATAAAAATATCAATAAGTCTGTAAACCAAAACATTATTACAGACTCGAATACACAATCACTGTCCTGTGAGAGCCAAGTCTAATCCAAATAAAATACATCATGTGCAACACGCACGATTAACAAATACATGACTCTAGGACTGCTGACAGCCTCGCACTCGCCAACTGCCGGACGGAACGCTCCACGCACATAAGACCGCGCCACAGGGAAGCTCCAGCTCCACGCCCAACACCGCCCTTGTAAAAGAAACAGTACGCGAGGGGTGAGCTACAAGCTCAGTGAGTGGTTGGAAACCAAACTCCATTACAACAATTCAATACTAAGGCAAATTCCTTTCGAGGAACAACATGGGTAGAAACCCAAAGGATAACAAGGTCACGCGACGGCGTGACCAACCTCACCCTCGCCCTCACTCCCGGAGGGAGGCTCTTGGGACACTCGGGGAGGAACAACTGTTAACCATAACACATGGTGTTTATTGGATAACAAGATACAACGAGTCTAACAACTACGAGGTAGAGATACACTACGATACCTCAAGCGTTAAACATAACATAGTACAACAAGTCCTTCTCTATGAGGTAGAGATACACTACGATACCTCAAGCGTTAAGCGTAACATACCCAGAGTATACTCGACGGGTATAAGAGTCACGTGATGACGTGACTTCAACTCATCCTCACCCTAGCCCCCAGAGGGGTGACCCTAGAGACTTTTGGGATAAATCCGTTTGCTCTACACCCTTCGTCATCCGGTAACCCTCTCCCGGGTAGCCTCTACCTGGTATACTCCCATGATCAATACATCTTGCCGCATGCATCGATAGTACCTACAGGTGGGGGCCCTCTGTCAGGACAGCTACAACGCCGGGTAGCATCGACATGGATCCGACGAAGAGGAGAACGATTCCACGCTCGCAATATCATTCATTAGCCCTCTCCCAGGTAGCCTCTACCTGGTATACTCCCATGATCAGTACATCTTGCCGCATGCATCGATAGTACCTACAGGTGGGGGCCCTCTATCAGGACAGCTACAACCCGGGCCGCTTCAACACGGACGATATTGGGAGGAAATACTCCATGTTCAAAGCGAACCCAATGGAAAAGTCAACTACTCTCGATAATCACATACCGATGATATCGAATACTCTTGAACTCCCACACAGATGCGTCGCTCGGACGCGAGGAGTTACCTCTGCTCTCGCGCAGAAATAAGCCAAAGGCATATAACCCAACAGGCGGTTCATACACGCGCCTGGCACAGGTAGGCCTAACTTAATGCCATGGCCACCGGTTTAACAAAACCGATACAATAATGAATTCTCCTGAATTCCATATGAGTGCATCACACGGATGCAAGGGCGATTACATCGCTTGCGCTCTAACTAATAAGGTACAACCTGACTAAGGGTCATACCCACGCCTAGCACGGGTAGGCACAATTAGTCTAACATGCGCATAACATAATAGGAGAATTCTACCGTAGTTATGTACATAAACCACATGCACGATAACATAATAATTAATCATGGGGGTACTCCCTAACATGGATAAAAGCATAAACAACATATCATGCATACATGGTATGGCCTAATTAAACATGCATACAAGGCCATTAGTCATACAAGCATACAAGTATACCCTAACATGCGTTGGATATCACCAACTTAAAAGGGAAGGGTCAAGCGCGATCTCGCGCATTAACAGGTGCATGCCAATATTCCCAAACGAACCTGAGTCAAGTAGGAACCACATCTACTTACTCAGTTCGCACAAAGAGAGAGGGCGAGAGAGAGCTCATCATCTCTAGAAGTTGGTCATAGCTTTGCCCCATTAGCATGGGCGCAACAACTACACCACGCCCTCAAGTCTTATTGCAAGGGAATATTAGGCATGTGCCTGTTTATTAACCCAGGCTTAATCATGCTGGATATTACTAATAATAGGGTAGTATTACTAGAAGGGATTACCTAAGTCATGCCATATTCTATACACCCATATAAACACACAAGATACATGCAACCATGATCATTCACACATAAATACTATACATAGGCCAGTATAAGGTAGAATAAGAGGGTTCTACGCAATATACGAGCTATAATAACCTAGCATGCAAATAGCTAGCATATTATGGGTCAGACATGACCACACTACTTATCTAAATAAGTAGTATAGTCAGGGTGCCCAACGGATGCGCGACGCACGACTACGTGCATCCAACACTTCCCGAAGGGTTGGATCGAACAACTCACCGATACCTGGGTCGTCGCGCATCCAACCAACGAGATCTGCAAGGCAAGGGCATCAAAAGGGGTGAGTACCTCAAACAAAGACTACCTAACTCCTGATAGTTTCCACAACATGCATAACAACTCCTTGACACACAATCAAGCAAAACTGGTAAATCTGCTGCAACCAGCCTTACAATTTGATCTCCACAGCACCAAATACACATCCAAAAATTATGAAATAAATCATACACGTTCACTAATATGTTGGGATCATGAAGACATCATAATCTGATTTAATCTCTAAATGCCCGAAATAAAATATTTTCAGACACTGGTCAATTCCTACACGAATCTGGACAGTCCATGCAAAACAGGTCATAACATACAACATATTGACACCATATTTCATATATAGCATCTAGACATATAGATGATCATATCATATGAAGTCATAATCCTTAGAATATGCCTCTAAATACTTGTTCCACAAGGATCTTAAGGAGACAGAAATCTGCCTTACTTACAACACATAGCCACCACCATCCATGCATAAACACAAACACCTCATGTGCAGCAATTACACATAATAATACTCCCCCAACAGCACCCACACATACCCACATCATACATGCATCAACAGACAACCAAAAATAGCACCCAACTCCATAAAATCCAACAACAATAACCACAACAGAAAAGGGACAGAGAGATCACCTATAGAGAGGAGAAGAGGATGTGAGGCTCACAAGCATACACACACCTACACCTTCTCCCATCACTTCCATCTCTAAATATCAATCTTCCAGGATGGCTGAACCCATAGAGAGGAAGAGTGAGAGGGGAAGCTTGAAAGAGGGAGAGAGAGAGACCAACAATCAAAGCCTACAAAGACAATCACTCTTACCTTAACTTCCTTTTCACCTTTTTTTTTTCTTTAACACCTTTTTTGTTGCTGCTGAAATGGTGAGAGAGGGAGCTCCAACGAGAGAGAAGAGGGAGTGAGGGACATTTGGGGGGCATTAAATAGCCAAAAGTGGGGTTCAAAGGACCAAATCGTCACTGACTAGAAATTCTGGACAGGCTTCACTGGAGTAGCTATAACTTCCACAATATAGCTCCGAATTGCACAATTCAAAATCCTTTGAAAAGCCAAGAAGATTATCTACAACTTTCATGTTTATGCTCAGATCAAATAAACCCTCCAGCTATTTCAAAATTTGAGCTAAACATCGAACAAGGCTGCTGCAAGGATTTTCTCATCCCCAGGGTATAATTGGAAAAATACCCATAACTTTTGCTACATGAATCCAGTTGATCTAATTCCACTTTTTTATGAAAGCTAACTCAAAACTGAACATCTCATGATAAAATCATATTTAAACTACTCCATCTTGGGCATTAACAAAATTAAATCCGAATACCAATAGAAACTGCATAACTTCTAAAAAGACGACAGAATGCAACAAAAATTTACAGGTAGGCTAATGCCAGTACTAGCAGAACAGTTATGCAGTCAGATTTTTAATCAGAGCACCCCAACTCTCGCAGGTAGTTAAAAGCCAAAATTCTAGCGACTTCAATCGAAAAATAAGACTCCAAATGACACAAGCATAACAGAGAGAAATTCAGGGGATTTGGGAATATGAAATAGTTTATTAGTGTGTGTGTGTGTGTTGAGAGAGATTTAATAAAATTCATGTGGGATTTTTCAAGATTTTCAGGATGAGTGGGATATGATATGGGCATATCTAAGGTTTAATAGCTTTCCTAATATAGTGGACCTTTCAAGATTATAGGGATTTGGGGCCCTCCGTAGATAGGGCTGGTAAACGAATCAAGCCACTCGGGCTCAGCTCGGCATGAGCTCATTCGGGCTCGTTCAATTAGACAAATGAGCGAGCTTGAACAAAATTATTAAAGCTCGGTTAGGCTTGGCACCTAGATCGAGCTTCATTTTGTATTCAAACTCGACTCATTTGTGTAAAAAAAACTTAGTTGAAGTTTGACTCAACTCCTTTGTAAAGTTATGCTCGTTTAGGCTCATGAACATGGCTCATTTATGCTAAAATTTTGTTTTCAACCCCTAAAAACCCTAAAATGAAGAAGAACAATAGGCTCGTTTAGGCTCTTGAGCTTGGCTCAGTTCGGCTCATTTATAAACGAGCCGAGCTTGAACATGTCAAAGCTCGGCTCATTCGACTCGTTTACCACCCCTATCCGTAGGTGGGGGGCCTTAGGCAGTTGCCTTGGTGGTCTCTGCCCAGGGCCGGCCTTGAGATGATCGCAGTGAATCTAACACAGATGAGCTCTCCGACATTGGTGGTGTTACTGCTGATCTTGCACGGGGAGAATGGAGGCAGCCTGTATGGCGGTGGCACGGGCAGATCCGTAGGGAGGAGAGGAGATCAGGAGGAGAGAAGAAAGAAAGGGTGAGAAACCTGTGAGAGGCAAAGGAGTGTTGGATTTTAGATGTTTAAGTGAATGGTATGTAAATGATAGTGGGTTTAAGAATCACATAAAGTAAAAGTGGTGGGTTTAGTAAAGTGGATTGAGTGATAAGGCTAGACGTGCCCGTGAGAAATGAGAACATAAAACTGTTTCATTTTACATTAAAATATTGGTCTTCAAAATATATTTTTTTTTGGCCGGATTGTAGCATTGCGACTTGTAGTAGGTCCAGATTTTACACTTAAGCACGTGGAGAGGGCCAGTGCCAGAGGACATTGTCCCTCTTGCGAACAATAATTCAGGCTTTGTCTGTTACTTTAGAATGCATGGATCGGGAGATCTCCACGTATACAATGATAAAAAATATAAAATAAAAAAAAGGCTTGTGTGCTGAAATCTCAATCATGGCATGCTGAAACATAGGTACGCAGTGTAGTAACAAAAAAAAAAAAAAATTCAAAAGCTCATATAACGAATAACTTTTGTCAACTGAAAAAAGTTGAAAAGAAAATTTTCGAATGAGACGCGCATGTTTGAGTGCGTCGACTGTGATATGTAAGATTGAAATAAGTATGAAAATTATTATCTTTTTTCGTTCTAAGGCTTATCAATATTTTGCAGTAGTATTAATTGGACAATAATCTTTATCCAGGTTAAATTAATGCTCATCGTCAAAAAAAATATCCTTTATTAATCATTAGGTTAGACGTCAAAGGGCCTGATTTAACTTCTAAGGCCATCTTCAGCCCTTATTTAAACTTATACATAAATTTCACTTTAAATTTGAATAAAAACTTGATTTGATATGATGTATCTCCAACCATCATTTTGTGTTTTACTCAAATCTTTTTTAAAAATTCACATTTTCTTCTAGTTATTTCCTATAAGCAATTACATAGTCCTTTTCTCAAAAAATTTTACTACTCAATTTTTCTTCCTTTCAAGATATTCAAATTTAAAAATTATAATCATCCAATTTTTTTAAAAAAGAAAGTAAAAAAAATATTTTTTATCAGAGTAAAAATAAGAAGTAAAAAAAAAAGATGAAGATTTAAGAAAGAAAACATGGGAAGGAAATAATGGCGTAGTTTTTGCGATGCCCACACTAAGGCTAAGCAGGTTTTTTCTGTGGGAGGGTAAGCCCGCTCGTATTCAATTAATGTCTTACTCAGGTAGTAGACAGCCTTTTCTTTCCTTCCCATGTTGTCGTGTTGTGCAAGCGCAGCACCGATTGCCTCTTCGGTCGCAGCTACATAAAGAATCATGGGTTGCCCAGGTACCAGAGCTGAGAGAACCGGGGGTTTAAGCAGGTATTTCTTTAGTTCATTGAAGGCCTGTTGGCATTCGCTATCCCAGGTAAACTTAACTCCTCCTTTTAATAGTTTGTAAAAGGGGTGTGATATGAATCTTCTGATGAATTGCAGCCGACCGATGAGTCCTCTTTAACTCCTTCAAGTTTTTAGGTGGGGGCATCTGGGTAATGGCTCTCGCTTTAGTTGGGTCGACTTCGATCCCCCTCTTGCTCACCATGAACCCCAGGAGCTTCCAGGAAGAGACGTCGAAGCGACATTTCTTCGGGTTCATTTTAAGCGAAAATTCCCTGCACCTTTGTAGGACTTGTCTAAGTATATATGCATGTCCTATTCGAGTCCTAGATTTAAGTAGGATGTCATCTACATAAACTTCTACTAACCTGTGTATCATATCATGAAATATTGAAGTCATTGCTCATTGATATGTTGCACTAGCATTTTTAGTCCAAAAGGCATTACTACATAACAGTAGGTCCCCCAAGGTGTGGTGAAAGAAGTTTTCTCTTGGTCTTCTTCTGCTAACTGAATCTGATTGTACCTAGAAAAGCCATCCATAAAAGATAGCATTTCATATCCTGCCGTGTTGTCGACAAGGAGATCAATGTGTGGGAGTGGGAAGTCGTCCTTCAGGCATGCTTGATTGAGGTCCCTAAAGTCGATGCATACCCGTACCCTGCCGTCTTTTTGGATACTGGAATGATATTAGCTACCCATTTTGGGTATAAGACTACCTGGATAAACTTAGCCTAGTGGAGTTTGTCCACCTCATCTTTAATTTTTAAGGCCACCTCCGGATGAAGGCGTCTTAGCTTCTACTTTACCGGTTTTGCATTGGTCTCTAAAATTAATCAGTGCTTGACAAAAGAGGTGTTGAGCCCAGACATGTCTTTATAAGACCAAGTGAAGATATCAACATATTCGCGTAGTATTTTGACCAGACTTTCTTTTTCGTCAGGTTTAAGCTCTGCGCTGATCATAATGACCTTCTCATCCACTTCTCTTGTCTTCACATCGAATCTTTGAAGACTTCTCTCAAATTCTTCAGAGATGTCCTCTTCTTGTTCATTGTCTTCATCGCAGATTTCGAAGATTCCCAGACCATCATCTATGTCTGGCTCTTCTATGACTGCTATGGACTTAAATTTTTCTAGGCCAAAAGATAGTCCCCCTATGTCCTTTTATGTGGTTAATGATATGGTCAGGTATCTGACTTCTAGAGGGCTTTATTGTTTTAAGTGAGGTGCTAGGGCTGGAATGTTTAGTTTGGCTGGCCAGATGTCGCAAATTGTTTAAAAGATCAGAGTCAGTGCTGAAGGGATGCCATGTTGGGGTGAAGTCATCTTTGTCAAACAAGGACCTAAGGTTTTAGTTTCCATTTTTTTGTGTTTTTTTTTGTTTTCTTGTTTTTCTGTTGTTTTTATTGTTTTTTTTAAAGGAAAAGACAACTAATATTTACTGCTTACTGGATTGATTTAGGTGCTTCACCAAAATTTTCTCCAACAGCTGGTGCTCCTTTGTTGCGATGCTTGCGCACTGTGAGGAAAGAGCGCTCCGTTAGTTGGAGTTTTACTAACCGGTGGTGTGTGTGTTTTTAAGGGTTTATCTAGGTGTGGAAATAACCAATCGAGAGAGCCCGAAAGATAGTCTGGCTCTCTTTTCTGGATAGGGGTTAAGGGACGAGTATACGTGGTCTCCTTAACTTGTTCCACAACCGTTCCTTTTACAAAATGTTCGTGTAACCACCAATTATATTTTCCCTTTAAATTAGTATGTCGGGTAGATGAGCCAATGCCCTTCTTGTCCAGCCAGACCGGAAGTTTGATGGGTTCCAAGATCCCACCTCTTAGCCCTAGTGTTTTTCCTAGGATGTGACCCATGGCTTTCATCATATGCCAGCCTAGGTTCTTAGGTTTAAGGTGAGTTGCCTTTATAGTGCTGGTGAGAGTGCTTTGAAGGTCCATCCAATTAATTGGAAAGTCTAAGATGTGGATGGTGGTTTCTTTTTGTCGTGGGTTGATGGTCTTTACGGTGGTAGTCTTATTAGTGAACCCTGATTTGGGCTCCTTGATTGCGTTTCCCCGTATTTTGATTATTTGATTTCCTAGGGGAGAAGAGACCCCTTTGATTGAGGCTAACCATTTACATCCTAAGATCATGTTATAGTCAGAGTCCATTTCTAAAACATATGCTTCGAAGATTGTTTCTAAGGACCCTATTTTAATGGGAAGTCTTTAAAACCAAGAACTGGGCGAGCCATTTTGTCATAGGCGAATATCCGAGTATCTGTTTTCAGGAGCATGGTGATATGCCAGCCAATGTGTTCGAAAGTACGTAGTGACATGAGGTTTACTCCTACACCAATATCAACCAGTACTTTATCCACACTTGATGTCCTTCAATATCAACTATGATGCAGAGGGTTGACGTGTTAATGACTTTGTTGCGGACTTCTTCTTTGGGCCTAAATATTATCATAGGCCCTAGTCCTGCAGAAGCTAAGGCTACTGGCATGTTTATGGTGGAGATTTGAGGGTCAACTTGGACTCTTTCTAAAAACATCCTCAGGGTCTGTTGGTCTGAGGTTTCGATCAACTCTAGGATGGAGATATTTTGCGGGATTCTTCGGAGCTGGCTGAGGATGTCAATCCTATCCCCAACACTTGCTTCCTTGACTTCTGTTTTAGGTATGGGACGCCTATAGGTGGGGACAGCATTAAAGATTCTTCCGGCCCTAGTTGTATGATGGTTTAGGGTATCAACCGCGGTCTGGGGAAATTGTTTTTTAATGGTCTTGGGTTTTTATTAACTGATAGGATGGGGCTAAGCCTAGGGGATGGCCTTATATGAGAAGGGAGGAACTTTATGGGGCTTGGGAGGATGGGGGAAGGTGCTGGGAGAATTAGGCCACCCGGAATGATCCTGGGCAGCTCTTCATGGTTTGTGTCTCCTATAGTGTAGATGCTTTCAAAACTCAAACTTTATGGTTCTTCTATGAAGGCTTGCATAGCTGGATTTGGGTCTTGTTGTTTGGTATTGATTATAGGATTGGGACATGCTAGGGTTTGGTTTTGTGTGGATAAGGGGTTGGAGTGGGTTTGGGTTAGTTTTGTAGTTGGGCCATTTTTGAGTCCCCTGATGGTGGCCCAATCCAAGCGTCTTTCTTCATCAAGCTCATAAACAACGTCTCTGAATGAGAAACACTGCTCAATGGTGTAACCATGATGTTGATGGTATGGGCAGTAGCGGGAAGTATCGGCACCAAGAGGTGCAGGTCGGGCTATAGGTAAAGGAATACTATTGGTTTTTACCAAGGCCTTGAAGATGCTTGCTAGGGTTTCTGGGAGCGGCGAATAACAATCCCTTCTATTTAACCATCTTGGGCCATAGGAGGAGGGGGGTGACCTCATTGGAGGGGCCCTGTGTAGGCTGCCTAGGGGCTAAACTTTGTGCTCTTGGGGGAGCAGAGTAGGCAGGGGGAGTTCTGGATTGACCCTGATTTTGAAATATGGGGTTCTAGACTGAAGGGCTTTGGATTACTGGGTTTTGTTGTGTTGGCACTGGGGCGGGTACTGATCGGGGAGTAAAGTTTTGATTGGTTTTCCGAGGTGGCGTATATCCGGATGAACCGGGTGTATACTGTCTCGGAGCTGGTCCTTGATCAGGTACCCGTGCTCTGTTCTCGTAGAGTGCTGAGACTTGTGTGATCCCCTCTACTGTGGGGGTTTGCGCCTTTCTTGGCGGTTGTCCAACCCTATGGCTGATAGGTGGGGACTGGGCTTGGACTATTGGGGCTACACAATGGGAAATCCTGTTGTGGTGGTCAATTAGAAGTTAGTACGTGGTACAATCTTCATACAAAAGACTCGTACAAAGTTCTAGACTTAGGCTCTGTAACATCATGTCAATTTCTTGACATTCCGTTAGTTGTAGGCCAGTTTTGTGGACGACGGTGCGCCACCTAGACACGTACTGCTCACATTCCTCCCTAGGCCTCATTCTTTCTACGGTCAGGTCTGAGATAGAGGGGGTCCTAATCCTCTGGTAACCGTAGCGGCCTAAAAACTTCTCGCTTACAGCCGAGAAATTCGACAAGTGGTCTACAGGGAGTGTGGAGAACCATTGTAGTGCTTCTCCTTCCAGTGATTTTTGGAAAAGGAAGACTAACAGAGGTTGATTATCTAGAAAAGGTCGGGCATCTAGATAAAAAGCAGTTAAATGAATGTCTGGGTCTCCACGACCGTTATACCGGTGAAATTTTTGGATTTTGAATCCCTCCAGTAGGTTGACTTTTGGGATTTGTCTCAAATTATGCAGAGACATGTGTTTAGGGGCAGAAAAGCCAGACTCGGAGAGGACTCTACGGTTGGTTTCGTCCAGGGTTTCTACCTAGGGTGGGTAGTTTAGTGGCCCTGGGTTGGATGTAGCCTAGTAAGGACTTGGGGCAGAAGTTGCAGGAAACATTGGATTCACAGGGGAAGGTGGGGCGAAGGAAAAGGTGGGGGGAGAAAAGGGGCTTGGGCTCGGATTAACTGAGAAACCAGGTGTTGGTAGTGTATTGGGGGTGGGGCAAGCCTTGGGGGTCTTAACAGGAGTTTCCTGCTTCAAGGCCTTGGTCTGGTGATAGTTGGTGAGGTCATTGAACATGTCCTCGACCGACTGGTATCCTAGGGTAGCCATCCTCTCCTCTAGGTGGCTGAGGAATTGGGCGGTTTGGTCTCCCTGGTTGTCTTTCTCCTCTACTATTTTCTCATGGGTATAGGCCTCCATGGTGTGAATATGGAAAAGCCTAGGTGTAAATGAATGCAGACTTAAAGCAGTAAATAAAGCGGTAAAGGGGTGCGCAGCTGTGTGCGGCTTAAAGCAGTAAAGGGTGTGCATCTGTGTGTGGCTTAAAGCAGTAAAGAGATGTGATTAAAGCGGTAAAAGGGTGCGCAGCTATGTGCGGCTTAAAGTAGTAAAGGATGTTGTAATGCAAAGTAGAGGAGGGTCAGACTTGAGGGGTGGGAAATCCTAGCTTTCCTAGAGGGGTGATAGCATTCTAGTCAAGTTATGGAGGGAAGTAGAAGGGGATTACCTTTGGTTGTTTTCACGTGGGCAGTCCCACCGTGATCGCCAGGCTGTCGGTATCCTTTTTCGAAAAGGTTCCCCGGCCCGGGTGTGGCATGCGGGTGGCCTCTAGAAAAAAGGATGACGTTTCAGGTTTGGTCCGGTTGCGTGTGTGGGGGTTCTTCGGAGGTTTGGATCCGGCGCATGCCTTGGCAGGCTCGATCGAATCGTCTCTCGGAAGGGTGGTGGGGGTTTTTGGTTTCCTGGCTGAGGCGGCCGACAGGTCCTCAGGAGGATTCAGGGGTAGTTGTGATCGCCACCTGCTTTCTCAAAAAGTAGGAAAAGTTGGGACGGATTTGATCGCCTTTGTGGGGGAGTTTGTGGGGTCTCTGCTCTGGGACACGGGCATGCCGTACACAGTGGTGAAAACAGGGATCCTCTTCTACTTTGGGAACTTGACTAAAGGAGGTTTGGGAATCAGGGGTAGGGGGAAGGGCCGACTAGTTGGGTTTAGCCGCCTGGTGGGGGACGGCTAGTTAGGAGTAGTCGCCTGGTGCCTGGCTCAATTTGGGAGCCTGCATAGGGTTTGGGTTAGGTTTTGGTAGGGGCTAAACTAGGTTTAACCTGGGTTTTTGGAGAGTAGATTTGGAAAGTGTTTCTGTTTAGGAATTGAGCTTCCCTCTCTCTCTTTCTAGGGTTTCAAGTGGGGGAGGGTTTGTGAGTGTGGGTATGGCTTAGGAAGGAATGGGTGATTTTATGAGTGATTGATGATATATGGATATGAATTGTTATGAATTGGATTGGGATTGCCCCCTATTTATAGTAAAAAAAAAAGGGTAGGGGAGTGTCCACTGGACAATAGATTAAAATGGGTAATAAGGTGCTTGATTTGACCTTCTATTAGATCTTTGTTCTCTGATAATGTCCAGGTGAGGAGCGGCTAGTTGCAACTAGCCGCCCAGTGAGGGGCGGCTACTCTCAAGTAGCCGCCCCCATCATGACCTGCCAAACGTCCCATCTCTGACAAGCGGTGGCTTAGGTCGGTTACTGGGGTTGAACCGGCTGAGATGAGGCTGCTAAAAGAGACAATCCGCCGCAATCATGCTGCTTTATGTCCCATCCCAAGGAGGCAGTTTGGGGTCGGTTAGGGGGCGGCTAGTTGTAACTAGCCACCAGGTATGGGGTGGCTACTCTCAAGTAGCCGCCCCTGTCCATGTCCTAGATTATTCTAAGTGTTTGGACTAGGGTTTCTGGTTTTGGTTTCTAAGGGAGTTTTCTATTAGATGTCCAAATGTGGTCATTCCTAAGTATTACTTGAAGTATTTTTGTCTCTTTGGAAGGTTAAAATTTGGGTATCTACATTAACGTCAAAATTAGAGATACGTAGGGTGATTACCAGCGCGTCTGAGAGCGGGGCCTGGACTCCTTCCAGGTCGGCATCAGAGAAAGTGATGGCTCCTTCATCACCACTTCTTGGTCTCTTCATCACCAGTTTCGGCTCCTGGTCAAGCTGCATCATTTCAAAGGAGACCTGCATCTTCCTCGAATCTCGGCGGGTGCTTTTTGGGGTGACAAAGTGCGGTACGCCTCCAAAAATGTCGTCAATGACCCCCGCCGAAGTATTAGGGTCAATATTCGTCGCATGCTGCTCACCAGGAGCTGGGGCCTTCTCAATAGGAACATATTCCTTCAAGCGCCCCCTTTGGACCTGGTTCTCCAAGAACCCCAGAGGATACGACATTGGTCGGTAGCATGGCCCACGCTCTTGTGGTAGTCACAGTGGAGAGTTTGATCCCGGTTTGACTCGTCACTCCTCATGGGTGCATGCCATCAGAACAACGGCTCCTCCCCCTGGATTTTGGACAGGATCTGCGACGGAGGGATCTTGAAGAACATCCCATGTCCTTCTCGCACCTCGTTTGTTGAGGCACCAGGCTTCTTGCCCCGCTGGTCCTTCTGACGTGGCTCCTGCGGGCGTTTTATTGCTGGTGATGAGGTGGCAGCCGTTGGCGATGACCGGGGCACAGCTACCACCTGCTTAAGGATCCTGGATTCTTCTTCCACCTTGGCGTACTTTTCAGCACGCCCCATCAAATCACGTAAGTCGAACGGAGTACGCTTGATAAGCGACTCCTTGAGGCCGTTTTTGGATGGCAGGCCGTTTCAGAAAGCCATTATTGCAGCGTCCTCATTGCAGTCTTCTACTTCAAACTTCAGGATGCGGAAGCGATCAACAAACTGCCGAATCGTCTCCCCTGACTGCATTTGGATCTTCATGAGATCGATTGCCGAGATCCTTCTTCCTCCACCGATTACAGATGAAGTGCTCGGCAAACATAGATAGTGCCGAGCTGCTCGAAAGTTCTAATTGTCGTAGGTTGAAGGAGATGGAACCAAATCAACACGGCCCCTTCCTGGCTCCAGGGGAAGAGGCGGCACATAAGCCCATCATAGAGCTCATACAATGCCATCAAATGTAAGAATGCCAAGATATGATCGTAGGGATCTATCGTACCATTGTATAGCTTGAATTTGGGCTGAACAAATTTTCAGGAAAGTCGATCTCTGAGAATCTCTGTGCAAAACAGGGAGGCGAATCCCCGAATTGCGTGCTCCACCATCTCGTGATTCAGAACGCGCCGTACCTCAGAGCGCAAGGCGTAACGAGGCTGTGCGACTGCTCCCCCGGTTTGCTAGCAGGGTGGAGAGTTATATTGATGTCCTTCCGATACTTCACGTAAGGCCGATCGCCCTTGGTGCGTTTGCCTCCGAGAGACCTCTCGCCGGGCGGAGCGTTCTCCATGAGGTGAGCACCCACGCCTCTGTTCTTCATGAGGCCGTCGACCCGCTCGAGGAGTGCGCGAACGCCGAAGAGATCGCTACCTTTGATTATTGGAGGAAGAGGTACTTCCCTCCGAACCTTCAGCATTGACGGTCAGGGGGTTGGCAATACAGGAGGCGGTGGCCGGATTTCCTCCTGGACTGGCGGCTGTCGATGCATGTTCGTATAGAACTGTTGCAATGAGGCTTCAATCATTTGCTGCATTGATCCCTACAGACGGGTAAATAGAGTTTCTTGCGTGGACTCCATTACCCGCCTGAGGTCTTGGACCTGACTAACCCGGGCTTCCGGTGAGCTGTCAGCAGCATCGGATGGAAGAACATTTCATTCCTGTCATCCTCCTGCATTGGTGTCACTAGGATCTGACATTGCAGACACTGGCTTTTTGTTTCAGTTTCCCACAGATGGTGCCAAACTGAGGTGGATATTTCCCCCCTTCAGTTAAATTTGTAAATCTCTTGGGAAAAATGAACTTGAACTAAATGAAATTTTGGCTATGTTTTACTTTCTCAATGACTGTATAGAAAATGACAATAACTCACAATTGCGGGCTGAGCTTGACTCAATGAATGACTATGCTTGACTGTCTGATTGGGCCTATAGAGTGCAGGGCACGCGACCTTTTTATAGGCTGCCTACGTACCCCTTGGGGTTCAAGTCACACGTAGTTCCTTTTTTGCCCTTGTAACCGCCTTGCCACTAAATGTTTAGTGGGCCTTTTCCCAAGGAAACATCCCCGGTATTTACGCTCCACGTCGGCCCTTGACTACCCATGTTCTGCTGGTAGTGGGCCTTAAGTGCCAACTTGGCAGTTACAAGCGTTAAGTGGTCTTCTGACCGTTTCTTCATTCTGCTCAAGGTCTCTTGATATGCTCGCCCGTACGTTTCATAGTATGTCCTCAAGGAGTAAGATCGACCGATCAGACCTCATGTCTATTCGTGCCTTCGTTTTTGAGGAGTAAGGTCGAGCAACCAGATCTCATGTCTGGTTACGCCTTAGACTACTCGCTTTTGAGGAGTAAGGTCGACCGACCAGACCTCGTGTTTGGTCTGTAGATACCCCATTTTGATCGGTCAGAACTGTGAAACACTTATCATTTGTGATATCTTAGTTTGCAGGTCTAAACCCCGATGATCTTCTCTGAGCCAGAATAATCACTTGAGTAGAGAAAGGAAAGAAAAGAAAGCATGAGCACACAAGTTCTTAAAGAAAAGCTTAGAGAAGCAGTACCATCGCCCAGAACGGTCAAGCCTTGGGCTGTTGTACAAGACATTTGAAAGTCTGTCCGGTGACTAAGACAAGCGACCACCCACTCGTCATAGTGGACGACCTTTCATGGAATTGTGGACCGGGACGATCTTTGCACTACAAGAAATCGGGATTTTAGCGACGGCCAAAGCCGTCGCTAAAAATAGAAAACACCGTCGCTATTGATATTACCAACGTTTGGTAAGCCGTCGCTATTCGTCGCTAATTATCCCGTCGCTAAAGGTATTAGCGACGGCCAAGCCCGTCGCTAAAAGGCGATATTAACGCCGTCTATAAGGTCAATAACGGATATTATTTTTCCTATTAGCGACGGCCTTTGGCCGTCGCTAATACCTTTAACGACAGCCCCGACCGTCGCTATTTCCTTCCTTTCCCACATCCGTCCGATTTATTGACAAAAAAAAAAAAACCTGTATATATAATATTTGACACAAATATATAATTACACAATTGACATTCACCAAATCCTGATTTCGGTAAGCAGTTAAATAAAACAAATCCTGATTTATAATGTCATCATTAATTAAAAGAATATATACATATGGACTTAAGTGAAGATATGAGAAGAAACACACATCAATTGTTGAATGAAAACTTGCATCATGAGTCCTGCAAAAAAAAAAAAAATACAATCTTTAGGTTATGAATAAATAAATTAGAGTAAAACAATAAACCAAATTCGTAAATATTATGTGAAACATTTATCAATTTACTATATATCCAACTTTATCATATTACTTAGTAGACACAATAGCAAAACCTTTTTCCAAATGATTTTTATTGTCATTCCTATCTCACTAACTTTGACCATCATATTTTTAAATCACTTCACTTTTGTTGGCGTAATGTCTCTATCTTCATAAAAACTCTTGAGTTGTCATATAATAAAACCATGTAAACTCATTTGAAAATTCAAATCACAAACCAAGTTCAAGTAAAATCCAGGACAGATGGGATAAAAATAAGTTCAAGTAAAATCCATCATCATGCAAAATACAAGTGGATGCCACATTTGATCACAAACTAGAATCATTATATTAAATTTGAAATGTGAACTGATTATGTATTTCGTATAATAAATTTGTACAAGAATGAATAGTCATAAATGCAAGAAAAATTAAAAAATCGTACCTCATTGTGTGGGTCAGGCATCATCTGATGCATATATTTCTGCATCTGCTCCATGGTTCTCTTCATTTCTTGCATTTCTTGTTCACGCAACCTCTCTCTTTCACGTAAGCTCTCCATTTCAGAACGCATATCTTCAAGTTGAGAACAGACTGCAACATAACTGCCTTGTGATTGACTCGATGATGATCCAAATACTGAAGTAGGCGTTGGACCTAACCCAAAACCGCGGACTCGTCCATGTCTCTCTGGCCCCATAATGGAAGTGTATATGTCATCACTAACAGTGGAGCCAGACTCCTGTGTCGATGCCACTTCTCTAAAGCGATTCTGTTAAAAGATAACATATATTACTTTGAATATAATTTAATCATTATTAAGTTTATACAATAATTACATACCATTATTTCAGCAGATTTTGGATCTGATGGAGACCCATCTTTCTTGGTATGGGTACGAGCAAAAAGCTCAGCTCGTGTAGGTACACTGCCATCCGTTCTTGATCTTATCTATTGTCACGACATAAATTAATAGATAAACATTATTAAAGAGTAACTAGAAAATAAGACAAAATGAAGATAGTCACCTCCTCCTCTCTGTAACGAGCAAAACTTTTTGTCCCCCCACAATGTTTAATAACTTGTTTATTCCGATTTTGACTATTTTTTACAGCTATTTCCTACATGAAGTTAATATGAATATCAATAGTAGAGTAATATCATAACAGAATTTAAAAAATTATAATTACTAGATAAAATTCTTACTTGTGCCTCAGGACTACTCCAATATTGAACAAGCCAAGTCCAGTCACTATCAGAAATACCAGGGGGAGGTTTAGCCAATCTTTGAGCATCAGTATCAAATGGCTTATAATATTTTTCTTTCAAATCATTTTTCCACTCTCGGTATTTGGATGCCATTGATTGGAAAACCCATTTTTTCCTCTCCTCCCCTATATCAACTGATTCCTAAAAAAGAAGAAGAAATGCATTGTTGTCGGATTAAATACATCCATTAATATAATTGAAACTGTTAAATAAATGGGTTTGAATTAATGGATTTCACCTGAATTATCTTCCACAATCGTTCTTTTGTTGACGCAGGTATATCAGCCCATTTTTTATATTGTAAAGGGACATGACTATTTCTAACAGTCGTTCCCAACAAAGTAGAAAAACGATCGCTAGTCGGTTGCCCATGTTCATTCCAATCAATGTGCAATTTATCTCACTGTCACCCGAATCATGTATTCCAAACGCATCATGTAGCATTCCCTGAATATCATCACCCTCGTTGGAGGTTTCATCGCTGCTATATTCACCAGGAAATTTTTCTCCATGAAGATACCAAGTAGTGTAGTTCGGCAATATCCCCTTCCATAATAAATCTCCATGAACATCATCACGTTCCTTATGGAATACATTTTGGCAATCTTTACACGGGCATTGAATTTTGTTTCCAAATGGTGATCGTGTAAATGCAAAATCTAAAAATTGAATGACTCCATTCATATATTCAGGACTATTTCTTGGTTTTTGCATCCAACTTTTATCCATTGAAACAAATCCTGAAAATTACTGTAAATAATTAAAAAAATAATAGATATCACAATGGAATAAGAGAATTCAAAATGCCAAGAAAAAACCTACCTATCTCTATATATGAGATTTAATCTTCTTCTTTTTTTTTATCAACAGCTATCGTTGGACATGTGAAGGCTGGGATATTACACCAAATAAAGGTTTGTTGTGTATTGTTTGGTTTGATCAGCTTAGTATTAATACAAGATAAAAAAAATTTAAAAGTGACACGTAATGTGAATTCAACAACTCCATGGATGACTCTATATTTTGGAATTCTCTTAAAACATGTAATAAAAGGCTGAGATATTAAAAGGTTTCTTGGCTTTTGAATCCAACTTATATCCATTGAAATAAAGTAAAATACCAAATCAACTAATTCAAATAAAACACATATTTTTTATAGAACATAGCAGGGGGCAGATGTTAGCAAATAAAAGTTACATTAACATAACTCTATGCACATAATATATTATTCAAAGTTATAGACAAACATCAGCTAGATCTAATAAACCCTAATTAAAAATAATCAATTTTACATATACTCTTTTTGTCCATTTCCTTCCTTTTTTGTGTAAGCAAGAACATTGCATTGGTTTGTATCCTCCCATTTCAAGCATCAAAAAAGTCACTCCAATATAAAACTATGGATTATAAATAAAAAACTATGACTCTACATTTTTGTACTTGGCATAAGTTCCTTTTATATCACAATCACCATATTTTACTAATAGAATATGAGATAAATTCCAAATGGTTGAAATATGAGCATTTAGCTTCAACAATGTCAGTCATACATAAAAATATAATTGATTCAAAGAAAATAAGCACAAGTATATTGAAGGCAACATAGGGCAGCTATATAATAAAGAATGTGGATTCCCTCACCAGTCTAAAGTCAATATCACTTGAATGTCACTTTTAGAGTATTTATCAACCCGTGTCGATGCCTTCACTGTTTGAAACTTCCTCCTGAACAAATACAACAAGCAAGAATCCTCAGAAACACATTTTCAAGCCAACAAAATGCCTAACAATTGAATATGGTCACAGAAAGTAAGATGGATCTATCATTAAAACAAAATAGTATATATAGGTAGCAATTACACAAATATGACTGTCAAACATTTGTTTCAAGGAGCACTACATAATAACTGAATATACTAAAAGTTCACATGTTCATGATGGAGAAGACGACAAATTGACAATGTAGTTACATCACAAAAATAGATAAAGCGCTAAACTCTCTCTATATATACATGTTATATAAGTTATAACATGATAGCTCAATGATATTTATATAATTCCATTGATAGAGAAAATTATAAATTTTTCAAAAATTAAGAGAAGCACACAAATATATTTCTTTTCTGTTAGCAATAAATAAAAAGGACTTGTTTTCACATGAGTTGCTGATAATTTGGACTGGTTCTTAATTTGATTCAAGTATCCAAATCAATGTGAATCAACAATTAATACAACCTCCCAAATTACATAGAACATGAAATACGCCGCAATCGGACTTAGACAAATCATGACTTTCTCCAATAAATTTCATCAGATAGTAATCCCTAACCTGGCAAGGCAGAGGTGGATGGCGGAGAGGCAGCGGCGGATCAGGCCAAGGCGGAGGTGGATCGCGGAGAGGCAGCGGCGGATCGGGCTGAGGCAGAGGTGGATCGCGGAGAGGCAGCGGCAGATCGGGCCGAGGCGGATGCGGATCCGAGCGAGGCAATGGCGGATCGGCCGAGGCGGCAGATGCAGATCGGGGAGAGGCAGTGGCGGATCGGACGAGGCGGCGGCAGAGGCGGATCGGACGAGGCGGCGGCAGAGGCGGGCGAGGCGGTGGTGGATCGGATGAGGCGGTGGATCGGGGCGAGGCGGCGGCAGATCAGGCGAGGTAGGGGTCGGGGCGAAAAGTGAGAGTCGGCTTAGGTTTGTGTAAAAAAAAATCGTGGTAAGTTGTTGTTAAACCACACTATCGGCAACGGCCAGGCTCTGGCCGTCGCTAAAACTGTATTAGCGACATTGTTGACCGTCGCTAATACTCAATCCTGCAGTGTGTGGTTATTCTAAGAGGTCTTTAGCGACGGCCATTCTTTGGCCGTCGGTAATGCTCCGCGTAGATACAAAATCCATCTTCTACATTCATATTAGCGACGGTATTCTTACGGCCGTCAGTAATATGCGTCGCTAAAACCCCAATTTCTTGTAGTGTTGGGAGATTGTCATACAAGACGATCTTTCTAAGGATTGTCGACTTCGACGATCTTTGGGAGGATTGTCAAACTGGACGATCCTCTGGGTGATTGTCGAAGTTGACAATCTTTTCTGGGTTGTCGACCTAGACGATGGGATGACAGATCGTCAAAAATATTGGGATAAGTTCAACTTGAAAAAGGACGGCATGGCCTGAGATTTCCGCCTCTCCACCAACTTCAGCCACTTCGGGTGAACGTGGGAGCGTCGTGGGGCACTCATTACCTCCCCAAACAAGTGTCAAGAAGGTGGTGGCTTGTTTGGGCTATAAAGGGACGCAATGGGAGGCTTTTATGCAGGGAACACCCATCTTCTACTCCTCAAAAGACCTCCAAACCTTCCCCTAACCTCCCCATCTAAGACCAGCAGTACCAAACCACCCTCCACCCTCCATTTTCGAGCACCACCACCCCCTACATCAGAAGCCACTCCAAACAACCACCCACCACCCTCATTTACCACCTAAGCCTTCCCCTTTCTCTCCAAAAACCACCCATCCGAACCCATCCTTTTTTTGTTTCATCACCAACATCCCCTCAACACCCTTCACCCTCCATTTTTGAGCACCACTTCCACCTACAATAACAACCACTCCAAATATGCATTAACCTCCCTTATTCACCACCCAAAACCTCCCATTTTTCTCCAAAAAACCACCCATTTGAACCCATCCACTACCACCCAAAGTTAACCACCCTCTTTCATCACTATCATCTATCCCTCATCCTCCCTTGCCAAAGAGAAAGAGAGAACTAAGCTCATACCTCCATACCCTCACTTCCATTCCTTTTCTTTCTTTCTTTCTTTCTTTCTTTCTTTCTTTCTTTCTTTCCTTAAAGCTTATGTAATAATCATCTCCTCATAAACCTTGTAAACAAGCTGTAATAACCTTATCAATTAAATAAAAAGTTTAATCAAAGTTGAGAGTGTTGGAATACTTCATTGGACTATTATCAGTTCTTTTGGAAACTATATGCAGCTGGCAGACGACCCTAACTTGGATCGTCGGTCAGTTGGTCTAGGGACCATTTGAACACTCCCCTTTGCAAGTTTGGGTACCTCCCAAGGACTACTAACCCCTTTTGTTTCACTTTGTTCCTTTCATTTGTTATCTACTGCTTTATATGCTTGTTATTACTCTTTTATATACTGTTGATATGCTGTTTTCTGTCTTAGTTTCTTGTTAACATAAAACTTGAATTTTCTTGGAGTTAATCCTCGACAAACCCCCTTGGTTCGTCAAACTCGACAATCCACCTGAGTTCGTCGAACCCGACAAACCACCCATAGTTCGTAAGGACCGACAACCCCCCTTGGTTCATCAATCTCGACAACCCCCAGTGGTTCGTCGAACTCGACAATCCACCTAAGTTCGTTGAACCCGACAAACAGCCCATAGTTCGTCGATCCCGATAACTCCCCCTAGTTCGTCGAGACCAACAATCCCTCTTGGTTCGTTGAACTTGACAACCCTTCCTGGTTGTCAATCCCTATAGCTCACCTCCAGTCTATTGACCAGAAAGAACACCTTTTTATCCCATTTGCCAATCCTGCACAAAAGAATCTTTCTCTCTCTCTTTGGGTTTACTGAATCAATCTGAGCTTGAACACCTCAAGGCACGGCCATCCATGATCCTTGAGAGGAGAACCCGCATCCCCCGTTGAAGGCGAGTAATAGAAGAAATCATCTTTTCTTGCTTTTGAGGAAAAGTAAGTGGTGATCACACCAACGTCTCTGGAAGCGATCGGGCAACCTTGGCCGATCCATCAAGTGGCGATTCGGAGCGCCGTGCGTGTAAAGGAACCAGACTTGAAGGAACTCGGATTCACAACAACACATCATCCTCACCGTGTCAAAATCCAGTACCAACAGTTTGGCGATCACGGTGGGACCCCCTTCGTGAAAAGCTCAATCAGGTTGGTCCTCTAAACCCCTAGACAGAGAGTAGTGCTAGTTTGAAAAGAATTCCTGTGACTTTCACTAAACGAACACTCTACGTGGACATCGATAAGACTGAGTCTTTTCTGTTTCATGAATGCATGATTGTGGTTGCTGTATGCTACTAAATATCTGTACTGTGTTAACTCCTGGACGAACCCCCTAGGTGGTCGTCAAAGTTTCTGTTTCTTTCTTGCTTTCGTTTGATTCTAGCTACTCATTTATTACCTTTTTTTCAATCAACATTTCTTGCCTTTCTGTTTCAAAATTTTTTTTTACTATCTTTCTGCTTTCCTATTTTTCCCCCTCTTTTTGTTGCACTGTTTGCCAAAATTTACTATCTTTCTGCGTTCCTATTCTTGCAAAAGAAATCCCCTCTTTTTATTGCACTATTTTTGAACTTCAGTTCCTATTTTCTATTTTTTTTTCCTCACAAAAGTTTCCTTTCCTTTTCTTCTGATTCAAAAAAAAAAAAATTTCCTTACTTGCTTTTCCAAAAAATTTCCTTTCAAAGATCTCTAGTACCAAATTTCTCTTTCCTTCACTAACTCTTTGTCCAAGATTTCTTTAAGTAATTAAAAAAAAAACTTGCTCTTTCTGTATTTCAAAATTCTAGCAGAATCTTCAACGTCCAGCCCTTGCTCACCTAGTTAGATGTTCTGTCCAGGAGCCATCAACATCCCATTATTATCTGATTTCTGAAGTTTCATGCCCTGTTAGATTGTGGAATTGCTTGCTTGATCTGTTAAGTTGTTGAATTGTGTGCTTGCCATTTCTATATCGCTTGCTACTCACCCCAAAACACACACATGGATCCCTTCCCTAGACCTGAAGGTTCAAGGGTAGACATGGGATATGATTTTTATGAGAACCAAGTGTTTCCCGATGCCGGTATGCCCCATGGGCAAGCAACGTGCAACCAGGAAACCACTGAGACCTCAGAAAGACCAGCCTGGAGGAGACTCGAGGAAAGAATGGAGGCCATGGGATATCACTCAATTGATGAAATGATGAATGCCTTTGACCACCTCAACTGATTGCACTCAGCCTCCCGGAATCCAAATCCCACTACTCTTCAACCCCCTCCTCCTCCACCACAGCCAAGAGTCCAACCCCACCCCCAACCTATTGAAACCTTGGATGACACTGTCCGAAGGATAGTGTCAGAACTCAACCCAACCTTGCTCCAAACCTCCCACTAGTCCAATTTGCGCCAAATTCCCACCATTGCTCTCCCACCCGACCTTAAGATCCCCAAGTACCGCAGATATAATGGTCGAGGAGATCCAGATGCCCACCTGACCGCTTTTTATATGGACTCACGTCCATTCCTGGGAGATGAGTCACTTCTAGTATTCCTTTTCCAGAAGTCTCTTGAAGGAGAGGCAGTTCAATGGTATGCGACCCTCCCGGCCGAATGCCTCCATGATTTTTCTACTATGAGCGAGAAGTTTCTCCGACGTTATGGGTATCAGAGAATGCGCATTCCATCCCTATCAGACCTTACAGCAGAGAAGATGAGGCCGCGTGAAGAGTTTGAATCTTTTGTGGCACGTTGGCGCATGTTGGTGCACAGGACGGGATTGCAATTGACAGAAAGCCAGGAAATAGACATGATGCTGCAAAATCTCACTCCAGAGTTGCGAATGAATCTCGCCTATGGTGATTGCTCTACTTACGAAATGCTGATTGATCGCCACAACCGCATTCAGCGTTGTGCCTGCACTACCACTGCTTCACCAACTGGCAACCCGCACCCTCCCTTCAAGAAAAACCATGTTCCATCCCCCACGGTAGAAGGGGTCACCCCATAAATCTTGACGTTCTATCCAAATGGATCACCAGCCCCTGGTCGAGGATCGGTAACAAGGCCGTATGCACCTGGACCATCTAGGTATACTCCGCCTCGACCAGTAACCCGTTATCAAGGGATTGCTCCTCAACAGACGCCGGTGCACCATCCGACACGCCCCACACCAATTTCCTCATTTCCAATCCACCACCCACCTCTCCGCCAGCCATTCCAGTATCACCATTCAGCTCCCCAAGCCCAACCCGTTCGAGCCTCGCAACCCAGTCAAATAACTCCCCGACCAATCCCCGAAAGACAATACACAGCTGTTCCTCCACCCACATCTTACCAGGCTCGAAGGATGGGCAAACGTGATACTTACCCGCCACTGCCAGAGTCCTTGCCCAACATTTTTATGGCACTGATGGAATCCAACAGCATCACCTTGCCCCCCGAGAGACCCTCACCCCCTGGTGTCGATAGATCATGCTACTGCCCATACCACCAGATGCATGGTCATGACATCCGTGGTTGTTTATGATCTTCATGAACAAGATCGCATTGATTGGGCACTATTGTGAAATATCATCACCAGGTCCCGCTCGGCCCACCCTGTTCAATCCTCCACTTCATCTGCGCCTCTTGGCATTCATATTGACCCACTGCCTTCCCATACTCAGCCGTCTACTTCATCTGGTCCAGTTATCAACTTCATTGGGACCAACCCTCCATCCCCCAACCAGTCCAACTCCTCATCACACCTTTGGGCCAACCTTGTCACCCCACCGGTAACACCTGATAGTGGTGAATTCGAATCTGAAGAGGAACCCATGGAAGAAGACAAGCCAGAAGAAGAGCGTGAAGAAAACCCTGAGGAGGAGGAGCCAGAAGACCCTGAGGAGGAGGAGCCAGAAGAGGACCCTGAGGAGGAGGAGCCAGAAGAAACCCCGAGAAAGAGATGCCAAAAGGGGGACCTGAAGAGGAAGAGCCAGAAGAAGACCTTGAGGAGGAGGAGCCAGAAGAAGACCTTGAGGAGGAAGTGCCTGAAGACGAGCTCATGGAAGAGCTGGAAGAACTGGCATTTGGTGAAGATGCCCTTGAGCAAGAAAATCTGATTAGTTCACATTGGAAAGCACAATTCAAGATCCAGAAGCATCGACCAAAAATGTTGATGGCTCGGTGGGACCGCCACCTATTTTGTTCCTCGAAAATGAGCTCGCCCCACTGGCAATGCGTAATCGCCCTCTCCGTATCATGGTGGAGATAGCAGGGATCCTGTCACGCCCCAGGGTGGCCGTCCCCGGGACGCGGCAAGTGTATATATGATATCAGTGCAAACATGAGTTCAATAACATACTCACACAACAGCTAAAAATGACAACATAGACAAAAGCAGGGCTGACATGATATATACACAAATAGCAGAAGCTAAAAGACTGAATCTGTAACTCAAAGACATAGTACAGACTCGATACATAATCAACTGTCCTGTGAGAGCCAATATATACAAAGACATCCAAATAATATACAAACGCGTGCCCAAGCACGGAATATAATACATACAATCAAAAGGGATGCTGATAGCCTCTGAAACTCACGGGACGTGGCGCTACTCCGCTACTGATGAAGTCCCTCGGGGAGCTCCTCCTCCGGATCCGACTCAGATGACTCTGGAGAAAAATATTATGCGAGGGGTGAGCCACACGCTCAGTGAGCAGCACAACCCATGCATCACAGCTTATATTAACCACAACCAGATATTATTATCCACAATCTCATTACTCAAGCCACAAAATGGCAACAACTATACAATCCAGTGGGTCGCTACCGCCAACCCACTACACCCTCACCCTCACCCCTCAATAGGTGACAAAGGATATTGGGACTGACAACTCAAAACCAGTGGGTCGCTATCGCCAACCCACTACACCCTCACCCTCACCCCTCAATAGGTGACAAAGGATATTGGGACTTACAATCCAGTGGGTCGCTACATCGCCGACCCACCACATCCCTCACCCTCACCCCTCCATATGGTGACATAGGATATTGGGACTGACTAGGCTGATGGTAGCCCTTGGTCCACCGATAGTCTCTCCCCACTCCGTAGGCCGTTTGGCCACCCCCACATTCAGCACAGTCCGTCCCAAATCAGGAGGTGCCTACTGATGGGAGCCCCTGCACGGGACAGCCTTTCCAACGCCGGAGTAGTCTCTACACGGATCCAACGAAGGGAACAGAACAGCCTATCCATCGCATATGATCCACTCGGATCTGCAGATAACACATCATAATAACTCTAATGCCATGAATTCTTCAAAATTCCTCCAGGGCGCATAACCAGGATGCAGGGAACATGCATAATACTAATTATTAACAAGGGATATATTATAAATTATTAACAAGGTTATAATATTATTGGGACAAGAAACCTTGGGAGGGCAGCGTGAGGTCCCGATATAGGACATCCCGACAGCCAAACAAGGAACACGGAGTACCCTAGCCCGGGTCTCAATGTTGACCTCGCAAGGCCCCTCCCTATAATATTATACAAGGCATGCAATTAAACATATGCTAGCAATCAATTTAATTAATTAAACTAGTAGGACGCATGCATAGGCCGAGGCTTCCTAGCATGTGAACAGGGTGACAGGATGCATGGCTCTTACACATATCCTAAGGGTGCAAGTCCCTAACATACAAAGTCTAGGGTAGCATGCATACTACATTTTTATCATGCTTGCATGGATTACACATTACAACAGTTAATATAAATCCATGGTGCCCCAGGGGAGGACGGTACACGCCCAAGTGCGTATAGCGCCTCCCTACTGGGTTGGATTGTCCCACTCACCGGTAGCCGGGTCGTCGCGCGAGTGTCCGTCAAGATCTGCAAGATATGGTAATCAAATTGGTGAGTAAACTACACAAATAAATCAAAAAATACATTAAAATACACAACACTCGGACAAGCGTACATACGGTCTGTACGCACGCGAGCCCGAGCACTCCGACTCACTCCCGAACCCCCGGGCAGCCGTACGCACGGTCACCCGACCCAGGCGCACAGCCGCGCCTTAGCCCGCGCGCCCAGTCGCACGGCCGAGCCCAGCCCGCACGCCCGGACACCCCGCCGAGACCTCCCGGGTGCACTGCGCGCCCACCGCGCCCCAGCGCGGCAACCCGCGCGCACCCCTGCGCCCCATCGCCTCGCCCCGCGCGCACCCCGTGCGCACCACCCGCTCGCATCACCCGCTCGCACCACTCGCTCGACCAGCCCCGGGTGCACCCGCGCGCACTGCGCCACAGCGCAGCGCCCTGCATGCGCACCATCCCGCACTGCGCCCCAGCGCAGCGCCCGCACATCTGCCCGCTCACACTCCCCGCTCGCACCGACTGCTCGCCCTGCGCGCACTACGCCTCCTGCGCAGCACCTGCACACCACCCGCTCGTCCACGTGCCCCTGCGCAGCGCTCCGCGCGCACGCCTCGCACTGCGCCCAGCGCGCCCAGCGAGCCCGTCAGCACGCGCCCAGCGCGCCTGCCCACAGCTCGCCCGCCTGCGCCTGCCTGCCTGCTCGCGCCGCTGCCCGCATGCGCCCTAACCGAGCTCCACCCGCGTGCACGCCCACGCTGCCCTGCCTGCCTGCCTGCCTACCCGGGACAGCCCACCACCCTGCCCGAGCCACTCTACCACTTCTCATTGGCCACCAATGGCCCCCGACCGCCCCTAACCACCACCCACAGCCACCAACACCCAAACCCACCCTCCTAACAACCATCTAAGCAAGAAAAGGAAGGAAAGAGGCCTTACCCAAGGAAAGGAAAGGAAAGGAAGGGGACCGGAAGCTCTCCGCGCACCGAAACACTTCCCCAATGGCCACCGACACCAAGATCTCCCTCAGCCCCAAAACCAGCTGAAATCTGAGGAGAAAAGAGGGCGTGAGAAGGGGTTAAACACATTAGAACTTGAATCCGAGACCACCGGTGGATAGATCGAGAGCTCCCCTTACGTTTCTCTTCTTTGGGTTTTGAGTTTTGGGCACCCTAGCTAAGTCAAATGGAGGTTTTAAGGAGTGGGAAGAGAGAGGGATTGCTCGGAGAAGATGATGAATAGGAGAGGTTTAAGTCGTGGGATTTCTTTATAACCACCCCCACCCCACACATACCCACACCCCTAATTAGATTAGCCCTAATTAGGTTTAGGGGGGGGTTTAAGTGGGTCTAAGTGTAATTTGACCTAAGTCAACTCAACCACACAAAAGGACAAAAGAGTTGACCAAGTCATGGGCCCACATTGACCAAGTCAAGTCTCCCAATGACTTCTCGCTCGGTCAAAACCCGGATACGCCCCGGAACTGCGAAATTCTGAAACGTACCGGAATTCGACGAAATTTTCGTGAGCGGCTTGGAATGGCACCAGGACACATAATATGCAGTTAGATTTTCAATCGGAGCCCTCCATCTCAGGGTGATAGCTAAAAGCCCGAAATTTTAGCGGTTCCGATCGAAAAACGAAAAAAACCGAAAAACTGCCAGAATGGTCCAATGGTTACCAGAAGGTTAAAAGTGACACATATATAACAGATCCCCTTCCGATATACATATATTGACCCAGGGCAAGAGGGAACATCATGGCATATGGGGTTTATTACTCATTTGAAGATGTGGAGAACCGTCCCGAACTTGAGCCCTCTAATGAGTTCATAGAAGCATACGATGGCACCAGAAGACCGGTGGTCAGAACAGTTACGATTCCTTTGATGGTAGGCCCGTTGCACACTGAGGTATATTTTCATGTCGTGAAGCTCGAGGGGGGCGTTCACAACATAATTCTCGGGAAGGCATTGCTCAATAACGCTAGAACAGTTCCATCCACTCGTCATCAATGCCTTCGGTTTCCACTATGGGGAAAGATTGTCTCCGTATGGGGGGAAAACATCCTCTAGGGAGGACCAAATGAACCAAATTGGACTGTTAATGCATCAACCGTTGGCTCAGAAGGAGAGATAGAAAGGGCGCCAAAAGAAGAGTCGAAAGAAGAAATACGAGAGGAGGAGCTTGAAGAAGACTCCTTGGATTTTGAGCCATCTGACTCCCCAACATCAATAGAAGACTCATCAGAGGAGCATGACACGATCACTTGCTTGACATGTTCCCCTTCCATCACAGTCGGCCCTCATGAGCTTGCCGAGCCTAGCATACGCACATTCCCTCTTGTGATCAAAGTAGCCATTGCTGATAAAATTCTCCGAAATGTTCTTGTGGACACAGGCGCTGGAGTAGACATCATGACCCATTCCACCTACCGCAAGCTTCGGCGTGGGCTTCCCAAGCTCCAACCATCAGAAACCCTTCTCCACGCATATGATAGCTCAAGCCAATCTTCATGCAGGAGGATCTCTTGTGTTCTAAAGGTGGGGCCAGTATGTACCTCTGTAGACTGTGAGGTTATGAAGATCGAGTCGCTTCATTCCATGATCCTTGGGAGGCCTTGGCTTGACAATGTCGAAGGTGTCGCGTCATCAATGCTTGTGTTTTCCAAGCAATGGGGAAATCATCTCGATATGGGGGGAGGCACGCCGCCAAGACTGGTCAAGATTCTTCAATTGTCAAATGTGCGAGCTAAATACTAGGCCAAACAATTGTGCAGATCAGCCTCAGGATGATCCTCCACCCCAGATCATACCAGGTGGCGTCATCCGTCCAGCTCCTAGAAGTCCGTTTCCCTCCACGAACTCACCACCAATCTTGAGTCCCATCTGAGCCATCAACCTCAGCCCCATTCGGCCACTTTTGTCCTCCTGGCATCATTGTCCCAATACTGCAGTTCTCCACACCACTAGGACCGGACGCATCTTCAACAATATGCCCTCTCAAGTTCTCCGACAGACCAATCCAGAAGCGGAAGTGGAAGAAGGGAGAGCTGGTGATAAGGTGGACTTGCTTGAACAATTGTGCAAAATCCCAGCCAAGATCTCGATATTGGAGCTAATCGAGACTTCAGAACACCATCAGGAGGCGATAAGGGCTTTCCTGGAAAAGGTCAAGGTGGACCGCCACATTTCTGCCTTTAATGTGCCAGCTGCACTAGTTTCTAAAGGATTGGGCCCTGTGATCTCATTCTGGCCCAAGGAAGTCATCGAAGATCCCCTCACCAACATTTCAGCACTTTGTGTCACCGCCTTGGTGGAGAAAACGTTGGTTAATCGAATCCTCGTTGATACTGGTGCGGGTGTCAACCTCATGTCCCTCCAAACATTCCAACACGTCGATGGTGATATCACTTCATTGGCGGAGTCCGATACACGAATTTTTGCCTATGATAGGAGTGCTCGACAAGTGGTGGGCTTCTGTTCATTTAGCTTGGAGATCGGTCCCCTCAAGACCACCTTTGAAGCCTATGTTCTGGAGATGGACTCTGATTACAACATGATCTTGGGAAGAAAATGGTTGGCAACAATCTAAGGTGTTTCCTCCCCGCTCCACCAATGCCTCAAATTTCATGTTGGAGAACAGATCATCAAAATAGGTGGGGACGTGGTCAGAGGCATCCGGTATGAAGCAGAAGAAGCGGAGGCTATCACAATAGTGAAAAGCCCTTCCAAGAGAGAAGGCAAGTAGCCAGTCATGCACACATCAGAGTTTCCACCCGATTGGGTGCATAATGGGGCACTACAAGCAAGCACTTTGGGCAAAGGTAAAGCACGCGCATCAACTGACAGTAATCCGGGATGGCGGCTCATGGAACAGATGGGTTATCATCGAGGCCAAGGCCTGGGGCGGTACAATCAAGGCACCACAGACATCATTCACAACTTCATATGGCCGGACTACATGGGCATCGGATCACTCACAGTCTATGATGTCTATGATCGGAGACCATTCTATGGCATTATGCATTGGAGCTTGGAAGAACATTTTGTCCGTAGCACTAGATCAGAACAGCCCGCACCCAGTCAACTGACTCCCATTGAGGGCCAATCGGGATCCTCTTCAGTTCCACCAGAGGAAGACATTGATTCTCTGATTGAGTCTCTTGACCAGTTATTTTCTGAACCACATGAACAATTGCCCAACGATTCTCATAAATTGCCAGAATACTATGTTGAAGACCCGGATTTTGCTGCTGAGATGCCCCATTCATGCAGTTCGGGAGCATTGGGGAGAAAGGTTCTCTAGGGTGATCAAATTGAACTCAACCCTCAACCTTGCAAAAGGATGATCCTAGTTTCTCTATTCTTGAGGGCATCATTTAGGTAAGTACTTTTTTTCTAAAGTTCATTTCTTTCCTGCCTTTCGCTGTATATAGATCCTGCTCACTTTGATCTTTCTTGCTAAAAAAAAAAATTTCTGCTTGTACATGAAATTTCTTTGCTTTATTTCTTGCTTTGCTTGCTTGCTAAAAAAAAAAACGAAGAGAGAGAGAGAGAAAAAAAATTAATTAAGGGAGGGGTGGGATCTAAAAATGGACAACGTAGAACAACCTAAGACATTAGGTTCCCTGTTTGAGATAAAGGATGGCACCCCTCGCTTTTTAATTCTGATCTCCTGGACAAACTGCGGAGTTTGGTCAACCCTCCTAAGGCGTCAATGCCCCATGTGTCTCAAGGACCTAGCAAGGCTTCATGGTTTCAAATCCCTATTCGGATTATCGATGACATCGGGGAATGTATTCACATAATCCATGGAATAGAACAATCCAAGTCAATAGCTGTCATCGAGGAACCTGATTTGGAGGACCTTTGAGATTTTGATGACAGCTTGGGGGTATTTGAGATTTGTGACGATCATGAAGAAGCAGAGCAAGAAGAGGAGATGTCAAAGGTTTACATAAAGCGCTTTGATGAGCAGGCGGCAAGTGAGGAAGAAAGGATGGAGGAGTTGAATCTCGGGACCGCCACTGATCCTAAGATCATCTTGATCAGTGCGGAACTGAATCCGAGCGAGCGAGAAAGTTTGGAGAAGGTGTTGTGGAGCTATTCGGATGTGTTCGCCTGGTCTTACGAAGACATGCCTGGTCTTGACCCTTCATTGGTTGAGCATAGGCTAATTCTGGAACCAGACACCAAACCAATAAAGCAAAAGCTAAGGCGACTCCATCCAAAGTTGGCCATGAAAGTGAAGGAGGAAGTAGATAAGCTAACATTGTCCCGGTAAGCAAGAAAGATGGCAAAGTCCGTGTGTGTATAGACTTCCGAGATCTCAATCGGGTTTGCCCGAAAGACGATTTCCCTCTTCCACACATTGACATTCTTGTTGACAATACTGCGGGACACGAGATGCTGTCCTTTATGGATGGTTTCTCGGGTTATAATCAGATCCGTCTAGCAGAAGAAGATCAGGAGAAGACATCATTCATCACTCCTTGGGGGACCTACTGCTACGTTGTAATGCCCTTCGGCCTTAAAAATGCCGGGGCAACGTACCAGCGTGCCATGACCTCGATTTTCCACGACATGATGCACAAATTAATGGAAGTTTACGTGGATGACATCTTGGTCAAATCTAAGACGCGGGAAGGTCATGCAGAGACACTTGAAAGGGTTCTACAGAGGTGTAAAAAATTCAGTTTGAAAATGAACCCTAAGAAGTGTAGGTTTGGAGTGTCATCTGGAAAGCTATTGGGATTCATGATAAGTAAGAGGGGGATTGAAGTCGATCCATCTAAAGCAAGAGCGATCGCTCAAATGCCCCCTCCGAAAAATTTGAAGGAGCTTAGGGGACTCATCGGTCGGCTGCAGTTTATTCGTCGATTCATTTCACAGCATGCCGAACGGTGTAAACCCTTCTACAAGCTGTTGAAAGGAGGGACTGAATTCATTTGGGATGACAAGTGTCAACAAGCATTTGATGAACTTAAGAAATACTTACTCAGCCCCACTATTCTCTCAGCCTCTGTCCCTGGACGTCCGCTACTTCTCTACCTGGCGGCCACTGAAGAAGCTGTTGGCGCGGTGCTCGCACAACACGATGAAGAAGGAAGGAAGGAAAAGGCTATCTATTATTTGAGCAAAACTCTGATTGAATATGAGCAGGCCTACCCACTCATGGAAAGGACATGTTTAGCGCTGGTGTGGGCCTCTCAGAAATTACGCCACTATTTCCTTGCGCACCAAGTAAAGTATCTGGCAAAGATGGATCCGGTAAGGTATCTGTTTGAGAAGGCATCAGTGACTGGTCGGCTAGCTCGATGGCAGGTCCAACTAAATGAGTTTGACATCACGTATGTCACTCAAAAATCCATCAAGGGACAAGCCATCGCCGACCACCTTGCTCACCTCCCACTGCCGGATTATGAGCCTGTCAGGACGGATTTCCCTGACGAAGAGTTGTTTGCATTAGTTGAGGAAGATGACCGCAAGACATGGACATTGTATTTTGATGGAGCGGTCAATCAGAAAGGAAGAGGAATTGGAATTGCCTTGCTCTCCCCTGAAGGTGTCATCATCCCGCGTGCTTTTCAACTTACTTTTAATGCTACTAACAATATTGCGGAGTATGAAGCATTGATTGCAGGTTTAAAGTCAGCCCTAGCTCTTGGAGTTCGTCATCTAAAGATTGTTGGAGATTCACTCTTAGTGATTCGCCAAACTTTGAAGAAGTGCCAGACGAGGGACCCGAAACTCAAGCCCTACAGAGAACTGACTATTATCCTGTTGCGCCAGTTTCAAGAAGTGATCCACATTTTCACACCTCGAGCCGGCAACATCCTCGCCGATGCCTTGGCTTCGTTGGCCTCCTCACTCACCCTCCCGATATCCAAAAAGGCGGAGACTGTCATCATCCAAAGACTAGAAACTCCGGCCACTGACCTTCGAGACTGCAAGATTCAAGACCTAATGGAGCAGCAAGAGAAGAAAGATGAGATCCTTAAGTCTGTTGGGATTTCCGCAATAGATTTGGAGGAACCTGATGATGGAAATCCTTGGTTCTTCGACATCAAGAACTACCTTGAAGATGGCTCCTTTCCGGAGTACGCCACCAGTGATGATCGAAAAGCTGTTAAAAGAATGGCGACCAAATATTGTCTTCGAGGAGGCATTCTCTTTCGCATGTCCTTCAATGGAGAGTTGTTGAGATGCTTGGAAGATGAAGAGGCATTCACTATTGTGAAAGAGGCACATTCCAGAGTTTGTGGAGGCCATGTGAATTCACAGATGCTCGCAAAGAAAGTTCTAAGGATGGGTTACTATTGGCCCACAATGGAGGGGGATTGCCACAAGTTCGTCAGACGGTGTGTTCAGTGCCAGACCCATGCCAATAAGATCCATGCACCCGCCTCCGCATTGCATTCCATGACCTCTCCTTGGCCTTTCTCCATGTGGGCTCTCGACATCATCGGCCCCTTTAGGGATACAGTTGAAAACACCAGTCAGAAAGCCTTCATCCTCACTGCCACAGAATACTTCACCAAATGGGCCGAGGCTGAGTCATACATAGTGATCAAGAGTTATACCCTTGTTCGCTTCGTTCGTACTCATATCCTCGCACGATTCGGCGCTCCGAAGGTAATCATTACTGACAATGGTCCTCAGTTCATTTCTCAGGAATTTCAAGACCTCTGCAACAAGCACCACATTGAGCTGCATCACTCCACCCCATATTATCCCCAAGGGAATGGACAAGCGGAGGCTACGAACAAGACTCTCCTGAAGATCATCAAAAAGACCGTGGAGACGCATAAGGCTACCGATTGGCCGGACAAGCTAGTTGACGCACTTTGGGCTTATCGCACCTCCATCAGGACCCCCACAGGTCAGACTCCTTACTCCCTTACTTTTGGGATGGAGGCGGTGGTTCCCTATGAAGTGCTTATCCCGTCTTTGAGAGTGGAGTTGGACAAGGATTTACAACCAGAGGATAGGAGGGAAGCACTCCTTCTACAACTTGAACTATTAGATGAGAAAAGGTTGCGAGCAGCCGAACACGCCCAAATTTACCAAAGGAGAATGTCCAGAGCCTTCCAGAAAAAGGTAATTGAAAGAAAGTTCCAAGTTGGGGAAATGGTGCTCAAGCAGCTCATGCCTTCTCGACAACCACACCCGAGAGGAAAACTGCAACCAATTTGGGAAGGCACCCATGCCTATTCCGGGAATGCTTATCGCTTGGTGAACGCCGAAGGGGACGAGGTCTCAGGTACATGGAATGCACTGTATTTGAAAAAATTCTATGCTTAATACTTGATGTTTGAGAAATTTTACCATTACTTACTGTGAATCCTAGTATCTATGCCTGATGATATGATTTGATAGCCTTGAGGATAGCATGTGTTTTTATCTAGACTCATACTCACCGTTCTTACCGCCGTCATCACACTTATACAGTTTAAGACCTGGTCCACTGATGGATAGAAAGATCACCCACACCATTAGACTGGGGAATTTTTAATTGTCATTCTTTTGTATATACTTTAACTCGTGTTGCCTATGATCCATGAAAATACCTTAGTCTTGGCGCATGTCCCAAAAGATCTGGCTCTGGCACTGTCGATGCTTCCAAGGAAAAGGTAAAAATAGAAATACCCTCCAAAATAGGGCATGTTGGCCATTATAAAAAAAATAGTACAAAAAAAAGAGGATAAAGTGGGGTATCCAATGCGGGCCTGCGTCCTCCACCCTTAAAAAAAAAAGCAAAAAAAAAAGAAGAAAAGCAGTAAAGAAGAAAGCTGGGGGGACCGAGTGACTTAGGACATGTGCTAGGACTGGGGCAATTTTTTAGTTGGTTCAAGGAGGACACTATTCTCACCCCCATTCATTCACTTCCCCCTTTTTGTGACAAGATGTGAATTAAACCAGTTCTTTTGGGTCAAGTGAAATTTTCAGTCTAGAGGTGAGCCACTTCTTAAATTGCTACCACACATTGCACATGAGTCTACTTAAAACTTGTTTCATCTAAAAGTCGGTCTTTGAATGTTATCCTGGCACATTTATGGTGTTCTCAGTACATTTTGGTAACATGATCAAGCATACAAGAACTTCCAGACTTGGGAACTATCCCCATCGACAAAACCACGCAAGGTATCCTTGATATGGCAAGCAGTTGATCACCATGAGTCCTTTTAATAACTGGTAAGCATGTGAATAATCTCTCATTGCTGGCATCAAGGTCAAGATAGCACCATGCATCATCAGGTTTGTTTCTCCATAACCCATTACCCCCAATTTTGTCATTATTTGGGCCCTTGACAAATTAACAAGGAGAGATAAAATAAAAAATGAGCAGGGGCCCAAACGGAACATATATGATCATTTGGTCTAGTCTCTTAAGTTGTTTTGTAGAGCCTAGGAGAAGCAAGAAGGGAACGGACGACTGAATGGTTGTTAAACAAGTAGACAGAACTTGGATGGTGCTCTAGATGGATGTCGATTCGAGCAGTTTCTGATCCAGAAGAAAGAAGAGCAGAACAAGAACACAAGTGAGCAAAACTAAACAAGACTTGACACATGCTTATGAACGAATCCTGGTAGCGAACGTTAACTAGAACAATCCTTAAAAGGACTGTCAGGTTGGGCAATGTACTTACTATGCGATCAGTAGTCAAGCCACGTTTAAAGCCCGCGCAGGTATGTCCAATCCCCCATATATATATGTACATATATCAATCTAAATAAGCATATACTTAGTTTGAGTTTATATAGTTCTGCCTTGTGAGCATCTTTGGACACTTTGTTGTGCATATCTCAAGCGGATTTTGGACACATTTTTCAGATTTTTGGACATTTATTTTCAGATTTTGGACATTTATTTTTCAAATTTTGGACATTTTCAAAAGTTATATTGCCTATATCAATCGGTGTCCTGATTGTATTTTATTTTATTTTATTTTATTTTTCTCCGTGCCTTTCTTGTGTTTTTTTGGTATCTTTGGGCCTTTTATTGCATATATCTTGACCGGATTTTGGATACATTTTGGGCATTTCTGGGTGTTATATCACATATATCAATCGATGTCTTGGTTTTGCGCATTTTTGGGAATCCTATTGCATATATCTCAAAGTGGATTTTGGGCACATTTTTTTATTTTGGGCATCTATAAGCATTTTTATTGCGTATGTCAGTAGCATTCCAATACATTTTCAAGATTTTCATTAGGGCTACGGCACTTAAACCCGGGCATTTTGTCTCTCAGTACATGCAAGACAGGATTGATTCCCCATGGTCCAATTTTCTTTGAGTTATCAATAAAATGATCCTTCTTCGATTATTCAAAAGTGTTCCCTTTTTATTTCTGTCATGATATCCCCTTATTTGCTGAGTTGCAACGCACGGTAGGCACAGGGAATCGAACGCCGAGCTGCAGCACACGAAGGCAAGGAACCCCAACCGAGGGTTGGATCACTCATTGACATTTAGATCAAATATTTCTTTCTCCCTTCAAGGATCATTTCATTGATGGATCATAAGAAAATTGCTTCCATGTTTATCTCCTGACTTGTTTTTACCAGAAAACAATGCCTGATGGTTAAACCGATCAAAATGAGGTCTCTCTTCTTATCCTCGAATGGTGCTTCAAGTTTCACTTGAAACACCATCCGAGGAGGGGCAATTGTAGATACCCCATTTTGATCGGTCAGAACTGTGAAACACTTATCATTTGTGATATCTTAGTTTGCAGGTCTAAACCCCGATGATCTTCTCTGAGCCAGAATAATCACTTGAGTAAAGAAAGGAAAGAAAAGAAAGCATGAGCACACAAGTTCTTAAAGAAAAGCTTAGAGAAGCAGTACCATCGCCTAGAAGGGTCAAGCCTTGGGCTGTTGTACAAGACATTTGAAAGTCTGTCTAGTGACTAATACAAGCGACCAACCACTCGTCATAGTGGATGACCTTTCATGGAATTGTCGACCAGGACGATCTTTGGGAGATTGTCATACAAGACGATCTTTCTAAGGATTGTCAACTTCGACGATCTTTGGGAGGATTGTCAAACTGGGCGATCCTCCGGGTGATTGTCGAAGTCGACAATCTTTTCTGGGTTGTCGACCTAGACAATGGGATGACGGATCATCGAAAATACTAGGATAAGTTCAGCTTGAAAAGGATGGCATGCCTAAGATTTCCGCCTCTCCACCAACGTCAGCCACTTCGGGTGAACGTGGGAGCGCCGTGGGGCACTCATTACCTCCCCAAACAGGTGTCAAGAAAGTGGTGGCTCGTTTGGGCTATAAAAGGTTGGCAATGGGAGGCTTTTAGGCACCCAACACTCATCTTTTACTCTCCAAAAACCCTCCAAACCTTCCCCTAACCTCCCCATTCGAAACCAGCAGTACCTCACCACCCTCCAGCCTCCATTTTCGAGCACCACACCAGCAGCCACTCCAAACAACCACCCACCACCCTCATTTACCACCTAAACCCTCCCCTTTCTCTCCAAAAACCACCCATCCGAACCCATCCTTTTTTTGTTTCATCACAAACAGCCCCTCAACACCCTTCACCCTCCATTTTTGAGCACCACTTCCACCTACAATAACAACCACTCCAAATAAGCATTAACCTCCTTTATTCACCACCCAAAACCTCCCATTTCTCTCCAAAAAACCACCCATTTGAACCCATCCACTACCACCCAAAGTTAACCACCCTCTTTCATCACTATCATCTGTCCCTCATCCTCCCTTGCCAAAGAGAAAGAGAGAACTAAGCTCATACCTCCATACCCTCACTTCCATTCCTTTTCTTTCTTTCTTTCTTTCTTTCTTTCCTTAAAGCTTATGTAATAATCATCTCCTCATAAACCTTGTAAACAAGCTGTAATAACCTTATCAATTAAATAAAAAGTTTAATCAAAGTTGAGAGTGTTGAAATACTTAGGCCTGTCAACGGGTCGGGTCCGGGTGGACCCGACCCGACCCGGATTCGATTACACGTGTAATATACCCGATCCGATTTGGACCCGACCCGAGTTGGACCCGACCCGGTGGACCCGAACAAACAAACGGGTCGGGTCCGGGTCCACCCCGCCCCGACCCGTTAGACCCGTTGGACCCGACTGTTTTTTTTAATATATGTTCATATATTATAAGACCATTAGTATTGGTTGATACATAATTTTATTTCTTACTTAACTTATTTTTGTATCTACAAGTTCATAAATCATAATCATAACAAGCCTATAAATCGGTTTGTTTTGGACAATTAACTTATTAGCTTTTGAATTTGTATGATTAATTAGTTTGTTGCATGATTTATGTTTATTATTTAGGTTAATATGTTAGTGTTTATTGTTTTGAATGTTGTTTAGGTTAGTTATGTTTATTATTTAGGTTAATATGTTTTTTATGTTAGTGATTATTGTTTTGGATGTTATTTAATAATTCATTTACTTCTTTTGAATTGTATAAAATTATATTTAAACATAGTCTCATTAACAATAATGTTTTATTACAAAAAATTTCAAATAGAATGATAAGACAAACAAATACATGAGCTCTTCTCTTCTTCTTTTTTTTTTTTACCCAACCATCCGGGTCGGGTCGGACCCGGACCCGACCCGGGTCCGACGGGTCCGGGTTCGGGTCCACATTTCCCCGGACCCGCCGGGTCCTGTCACGGGTCGGGTCCGGGTCCACCCCGACCTGACCCGGACCCGACCCGTTGACAGGTTTGGGAATACTTCATTGGACTATTATCAGTTCTTTTGGAAACTATATGCAACTGGCGGACAACCCTAACTTGGACCATTTGAACACTCCCCTTTGCAAGTTTGGGTACCTCCCAAGGACTACTAACCCCTTTTGTTTCACTTTGTTTCTTTCATTTGTTATCTACTGCTTTATATGCTTGTTATTACTCTTTTATATACTGTTGATATGTTGTTTTCTTTCTCAGTTTCTTGTTAACATAAAATCTGCCACTAGTTTTGTTGAATTTTCTTGGAGTTAACCCTCGACAATCCACCTGAGTTCGTCGAACCCGACAACCCTCCCCCCCCCCCGTGGTTCGTCAAACTCGACAATCCACCTGAGTTCGTCGAACCCGACAAACCACCCATAGTTCGTAAGGACCGACAACCCCCAGTGGTTCGTCGAACTCGACAATCCACCTAAGTTCGTTGAACCCGACAAACAGCCCATAGTTCGTCGATCCTGATAACTCCCCCTGGTTCGTCGAGACTGACAATCCCTCCTGGTTCGTTGAACTTGACAACCCTTCCTGGTTGTCAATCCCTATAGCTCACCTCCAGTCTATTGACCAGAAAGAACACCTTTTTATCCCATTTGCCAATCCTGCACAAAAGAATCTTTCTCTCTCTCTTTGGGTTTACTGAATCAATCTGAGCTTGAACACCTCAAGGCACGGCCGGCCGTGATCCATGAGAGGAGAACCCACATCCCCCGTTGAAGGCGAGTAATAGAAGAACATCCTCTTTTCTTGCTTTTGAGGAAAAGCAAGTGGCGATCACACCAACGTCCTTGGAAGCGGTCGGGCAACCTTGGACGATCCATCAAGTGGCGATTCAGAGCGCTGTGCGCGTAACAAAACCAAACTTGAAGGATCTTGGATTCACGAAAACATATCATCATCACCGTGTCAAAATCCAGTACCGACAGGTCGTGCCTTAGACTACTCGCTTTCGAGGAGTAAGGTCGACCGACCAGACCTCGTGTCTAGTCGTGCCTTAGACTACTCACTTTTGAGGAGTAAGGTCGATCGACCAGACCTCGTGTCCGATCGTGCCTTAGACTGCTCGTTCTGTGAGGTGCCCGACTGTCCGACCAAACCTTGGATCTAGTCGTGTCAACACATTCAAAGATCTCATCGTAAGAGTGCCCAACCTGGATCGGGTCTTTGTGGGCCTCAAGTCAGATAGCCCTTGTCCGTCTCATCTTTACACGTGTCCTAGTACAGATTTTTACTTCCACACAATTTGATTTGGAATTCTCATTATTCACTTAATTGTAATCCTACGTGTCAACAAACAGGTCCTGGGACGGCAGTGAATGATGAGTAGATCAAGGGATTGGGAGGCTGGGGCGTGACTAAGCCGATCTCTCACGTGCAATTTGCTGATGACACACTAATGTTTTGCAAAGTCGAGGAAGACTCTATACGAGGTTGACGTTTTGTGTTGAAATGCCTTGAGTGGACGGTAGGCCTTAAGCTTAGCATAAAAGTTGTCTGATACCGATCAACCTAAGTCCCAACAATGAGGCAGAATCACTGAGCGGCATAGTCGGATGCCCAGTGGTACATTTACCATATAAATACTTGGGTCTACCTTTAACATATGGAAAATTAACCAAGGCTGACTGGCGACCATTAGTGTCTCGCATGGAGAGGAGGCTTGCGGGGTGGAAGGGGAAGTTGTTGAGCTGGGGAGCACGATTGACTCTCCTTCAGTGTGTCCTTTCCAGCCTTCCGTCCTTCTATCTTTCAGTCTTTAGGATGCCCAAGGGGGTCGACATTTACTTAGATGCGATTAGAAGGAGGTTCTTGTGGCAAGGGGTGGACGCAGATAGGAGGAAACCAGCGCTGGTTAAATGGAGCATGTTTTGTTCCCCGAAGTGTTTGGGAGGGTTAGGGGTGACCAATCTCGTTGACTGAAACCGTGCGTTGTTACTCAAGTGGCCATGGCGTTGGGTACAGAATAAAGAAACAGTGTGGCTGTGGCTATTCCAGGGCAGATACAGCAATGGGGAGTCACCTAGTCACTTGCCGAGGATCCAATCTCGGGCCACTGCCTTGTTCAAAGGCCTATTTAGCGATGTGTCTGAACTCGCAGAGGTTGTGACATGGGAATTGGGAGACGGTGCTTCAATTCAGTTTTGGCAGGACATCTGGTGTGCGCCAGAACCACTGCAATCGTTGTTCCCACTCATGTACCACATTGCTATTCAAAGGGAGGAGCTAGCGAGGGAATTCTAGTAGACACAAAATGGCGAATGGGTCGGTAGGTTAAGAAGACAGCTGTGGGAGTGGGAGAAGCCTCAACTCACGAATTGTTGTCTGCTTTTGCAAGCCTGTCTGATGAGAGGTGGAGTGCAAGACAGGGCCTTGTGGTGGCCCAACCCGCACAAAGGGTTCTCGACAAAGCAGGCTTACGAATGGTGGGGTAGAACCATCCAGCCAATCCAAGTAATGGCACTGAAATTCCATGTAATCTGGGACCCAAAAATACCTCTCAGGGTAAAATATTTCCTCTTGTTACTATATCAAAATCGGTTGGTAACCAAGGCGAGACGTGCACAATGGTACCCAACAGCTGATGTGGGTTGTCCATTGGGGTGTCTTGAACCTGAGACTGCTGATCACATCTTCGCATCATGACATATCGCTTCTGAGTTGTGGAAGCGTTTCGTGACATTATCATCAAGGAGCGCTGATACATGCAGTCTTTTTTGTAGCCTGTTTTACAGCCCCATACGCTATGATAACGTAGTATATACTGCACTATCATAGTGTATAGGTCCTATCATAGTATATGACCCAATTTTTTTTTTCATTTTTTCATTATAAAAAAAAATGCACTAATGTATCTCAGTATATACTTCATTTCATATAACAGCATGCACTTCAAAAGGTGAGTGTATGATTTAAAAAAAAAGAACGGGATGAACTGCAATTGGGGCTGCAATGGGGGCTATGTGTATCTTTTTCCTATCATCAAGGTTCAGGGCAGCTCAGACCGTGGAAATCTTTTGGAAATAAGTGTAGCTCTGGCCCACCGAAAGGACAAATCGTGCAACGGGAAAGTGCTTCGATCCATCATCCCGACGTGTGTTTGGGCGTCCTGATTAGCAAGAAACGACGTAGTGTTTAATGGGCGTCGCCTCTATTTTGAAAATCTATGGCAATCAACAACGATGTTCATAGGATTGGGGTGTCCATCTATCCAGTTCGAAAGCGATTCACTTCGAGGGGGAGTCCATGGTCCTCAAAGAGTAAGAGTCGGCTTCCACTCCACCTCACCGGGTGAACTCTCGTCCACCGGGTGACCTATCCATGCCTTTGGTGCATGAGGTGTGGGTGATTTTATTTTGTTTTTTTTTTTTTTTTTATCTTGGTCCCCTTCATGTTTGTTTTCATTTAATCTTTTCCTCTCCTTTCAGTCATTGTGATTATATATACTTAATAACAATGTCTATTTTGCTAAAAAAAAAAAAAAAACAGGTCCTGACTGTAACATTTTCCACCATAATATATAAATTCTATTCCAACCGATGGATAAACACATGCGGCGACCATCATGGCAATTTAATGTCATTAAAAATGATGAACCTTACAGCGTGGACGGTTGATGTCACGGTCTTCCTCAACTTGTCTGGACCTGTAATTTTCTTCACTCTTTCGTGACCCGTCTGATTCATGGATCCATCAAATTCACGGCAGGAAGACCCACCACTACTTCCATTTCGCTGTCTCACAAGTCAGAAAAGCAACTAATGGTAGAGGTCCAGAGGATCCTCTGCACCGAAGATGGATGGTCCTACACCGTAGAAACCATGGTCCTTAAAATTACAAAGGACAAGGCGCATTGGATGGTCTTGATTTTAAATTTCTTTTGTGGGGACGGGGACGGGGACGGGGACGGGCAACAGAAAGAAAGGCCAGGATCGAAAGAGAACGATTGATACGACCACTTGAGTGATGGTGCTTAGGAGCCACTATTTTAATTCAGGAAAAAATCCAAATAACCCCTCTGGAAACTATTTGACAGCCACACAATTCTGTGACTTTTCATAAAGTTCATATAACTCCTTGAAAATATATATGTAAATCCAAATAACTCATTAAGTTAAACTTCTGATGACAATTGATAAATATCCTGCGAATATTACATTTTGTTAACCTTAACTGAAAACACAATTCGGTAAAAATCTCTTACAATTTATTAAAAATACAAAAAATCTTCTGTACAAAACGATTTTATACAACTAGATATATTATAAAACCTATCCGGAGTGGTAAATTTGTCATTTACAAATGATTTTTCATATTTTCAACACATTATAGGGGGTTTTTGGTATATTATGTATTCAACCAGGATTAACCAGACAAAATATTAATAGAATAATCATAATTTGTAAATAAAAATTTAACTTAAGGAACTATTTAGATTTACATATGTGTTTTCAAGGGTTATATATACTTTAGAAAAAATCAGAACGTTATATGGATTTCAGACAGTTTATATAGAGTTATTTGGATTTTTTCCTTTTATTTATGAATGTAAACATGGCGTGACAATGATATATAGATAAGAGTGTCAATACCATTGATTAGTCGTTTTAAATCTAGCGAAAAAGCGAAATATATCTAAATAAATAAGTATATATTATTATTATTTAAAAATAAATAAAAAATCTAATTGAATATACAATGCATCAGTGGAGTGATAGTTGATTGAGCACAGTCGATGGGCTGTAAATAGGAATGAGTGTATCAACACTTAAAAATCAATTGGGGGGGGGGGATGCATGGGACCCGTTGGATTTTTTTATTTATTTCCATGTCCTTCTAATTTTTTAGGTTTTTTTAATTTTTTGTGGTAAATTCATTTTAATTAGAGCTCATAGATCATATGCTCCGCCTATATATGAAATTCCCTAAACAAAAACAGCTCACAACTAAAAAAATAAAATAATATAAAAATAAAACAATCATCCATTATCCATCTGGACCATTCATGTGTATGGTATGCCCCACCCCCCCCCCCCCTCCACATAAAACAAAAGCTATTTTTTTCTTTTTTTTTTTATTTATCCTCGAGCCTCCTTCTATCCATATCCCACAAAAAGTTATGGAGGCATATATCCCACTCCTCGGCGTCCCCATCTTGAAAAAAAATAAATTTTTGAATCTTCTTTTTCCTTTTTTCTTTTTTTTGTATCTCAATTGTTCCTAATATCAATCATCATCTCTAAAAATATCCATAATTTTTACTTTTTGTTCCATTAACTATCCTACAATCAGGAATCTATAGTCTGTAATCCTCTCCTCTCCTCCATCAACGCTTTGAAGTTATAGAATTTTTTCCTTTTACCTTTTTGTTATTGTTAGTAATTTATTTAAAGTTTAAAATATTTGTGTAAGTATCTAAAATAATAAAATCATTCAACATTTTCACAATATGAAACCTCCTCGAGATCAAATTTAAATGTATGTATTGTTTATTAGATTTATGTTTTGACATATTTTTTTGTGAATTACCAATATGAAACATGACATATCATTTTAAAATATGATAATTATTTGTTTATAATTATTAAGTGATATGCTTTATATGAATGTCTTTATTTCATTTTAAACATATTTTTAATCTATTCTATTAAAATTAAGAAAAAACACAGTGATATAATTTTTAAAAATATTTATATAAGTTACATTAGGCCCTCCTTGGTAAAAATCCTGGCTCCGCCATTGCTTGTGAGTTTCGACTTATCGTTTATTTTGGAACCATGTTGATCAATATCTATGTAGTGCTAGTAAACGTGTTATCATAAAATGTTCCATAAAAAAAACTTCTCATCATAAAATGGGACTACGTCGCCCTAGTTCAAACGGTTGTAGAAAAAAAAAACCATTAATTATGAAATGTTTTTCTCGCTGTAGGATCGATCGGTTCACAAAGTTGTGTAAATAATTATAACTAAAAACTAAGCGCTTTATTGCAAGTTATACATAAGAAAGCGCTTCATTTCTTATGGATAAAACCTTGAAATAAATATAACATGGACTTAGTAATATATATTCGGGTGCAAAATCCTTGAAATAAGTACAACATGGACTTAGTAATATACATTTGGGTGTCACAAACAGTTCCATCTGTAACCTCGCATGCAAAAATCCTATATATCTCCAACAAAATTTATGTCTCAATAAATGAGTTCAATCATATAACTTTTCACAATGTGTATAATTCATATCATAATATATAATTTATTATGAAACTATATGTTTTTTTTACAAAAATTACATATATTTTTGGTAAAAAAAAGAACATATAAAAAACTATACATTTAAGGCAGAATTTGATTCTGTGATTGGACAATTTTTGTGTTAGCAGGAAGTTGATTCTGCAATCGTGTAGCCAAACAATTTTGCAATCGTAGCTTCATGCAGACATATTTCAAATAAATAATGTTCAAAAGTTCTAATTAGAGAAAGCTGAAGGGAAACAACTTTCTGCAGAATTAGTTTTAAACTCAACATTTGTAGAAAATCAGTTTTGCAATCCCCTACCATATGCTGCCTAAAACTAAGCTTGTCAATTATCCGAAAAAAATCCGAATCCGTATCTGAAAAATCAGAAATATCTGATATTCGAAAATCTGGAGTGCGGATATGGATATCAGTCTATCCGATCCGAAAAATATCCGTATCCGACATATATTATAAATATATATATATTTGAATTATATATTACACATATTGTTATCTTGTATGATTAAACACAATAATAATATATTATAATACTATTAGATTTTCAATGTATAATATCTGAAAAAAAGAATAAGTCTCAAAAATCTCAATTTTAATTTTGTCATCTCTTTAAAATATCACTTAATTATCTAAATTAATGTCAATATTTAAACATATCAATTATGTAAAATATATCCATATCCGATCCGTATCCAAAGGGATCCGAATCCGAAAATTAATATCCGTTTCTGAATCTAAAAATTCAGATATGAATATTAACATATTCGATCTGTATCTGTCCGATTGACAGGCTTATCTATAATCATAACAGGGACTTTCCCATATCTGCACTTGCAATGGGGTGTTAAAGTTGACAGTACGTGGACCCAATGCATATGACATGTATATGCATTGAACGGGGCAAGGGTTCTAGAGAGAAGGGCGTACCCCCACCGGAAAAATATAAAACTTGGGGCGAGTACTGGGTAGTGGGTATGCGCTATACACGGGGTAAATGGGAATTTTGTTATACCATCTTGTCTTCAATTTTATTTTTTAGGTTTAAAAAATTAAATTTTAGGTCTTATTCACACAAAAAAGGGCATTATGCGGCCATCACATCACTGATGTAATATGCACTCTATTATTTGTATATGTTCTATTAAAAAAAATATACAAATTCATATGCATTCATTTTATGTAGCTTTCATTTCGTATGTGTATGTATTTTATTTTATTTTTTATGAATAAATGTATTACATTAGTCACTTGTATACTTAAAAAAAAAAAAGTGTGCAAGGTGCAAAAAGGATCAGCATAAAATTTTCAAGACTCCTTCTAGGAGTCCTAGATGCCTGATCCGCGTAGGAATTTAGAGGTTCAGTATTCACGCTAGATATTATAATAACATTTTATTTTATTTTAAGGTTTAAAAAAGAAAATCGGTGTATATTTTATTTTTTAAATATTGTGAAGGATAAATTGTTGGAATATAAGGAATGGAATAAGAAAGAACAATTTTAGCTTTCGAGGCGCACACTATTAAAACATTATAAGTGTTTAATGCGACTGATGTGAAAGTGCTAAGAAGAAAATAATACACATGCGCACACATATGTGATGTACGTACAAACCCATGTGTACTTGTATTTGCTTTACATCAGCAATATGTGTACCAAGCTCTCATTTATATTCCACTCTAATCTAAACCATTTAATCAATGTAGGACTATTTAAAAACTTTATTTATAAAATTTAAATATTAAATAAAATAAAGAAAATAAAATACATGATATATTAAATCAACAAAAATACACTCCACATAAATACGGTAGGTTATCTGTGAAGCTCTTTGAGAAGCTTGAAAAGACAAGATTATATGTGCATTGCATGGTTTGTATGAAACGGGTAGTACATTAAGTAATATTGAGTCAAATTGTTTCTAATATTATCTTCAACACCAACCACTAGAGATGTGAAACGACAAGATCAAATATCTAAAGTATAGATCAAATAATAATTCTAATCCATATCCATGTTTTTTTTTCTTTTAAGGTAATTTATATCCGTGTTAGTTTATAATAATCTCTCTTTTTGAAGATGGCGTTCCCAATTGCAATCTGTAGGGCCCAAAAATGAGGCCCACCATATCAACAGTCCATGACTCGACGAGGGAAGGCCCACGACTCGGATCGCTCATCGTTCAAGGGACCGGCCCATAGGTCCACCAACGTCCAACAATCGAACATCCATCCAAGTTAGTAAATCTAAAACTTTATCAGGGATGATCTATTGCTGATTGAACAAAATCTAATAGATATGATAGATCTAGGGCTTTCATGATAATGATCCTCTAAGATCACAATAATATATTTTAGATTCGAGAGCAATCACCAACAGATCTAGGGGATCCCAACTCTTCATGCACATTTACAAGGGATAATAGCAGTAGATCCTGTAAATCCCCTAATTCAGATAAAACCTACTCCTATAATCACAGATTCGATCCCATCCATCCAACAGAGAGAGTAAATCTTCACATGATTCTAGAGTTTCCGAAAGCACTATAAATAGGGAGTAAGTTCTCCCTGTAGAGGTATGCAGAAAGTCTTTTAACAAAAACCCCATTTTGTGCATTATATTGACTTGAACGTCAGAGGGTCTTCCGCAAGTAACCCCCAACCCTGTGTCCGATGATGTTCGAGGCGGAGGAGTGCCGGTGATCACTAGGAAGTTTTGGAAGGAGCGGAGTGGCAGATCTTGACGACCTGAATCCGGTCAGTTGATTTTTTGTCCCTCCAGCTTGGCACGCCAAGTAGGGGACGTGCGTGAAAAGCGAACCACGATTCGTGATCATGCATCCCAAGAAGAACCTTCTGACTCTTCCACCACCGATGACTCGATTTGCACTATAGAACGCCTCATCCGATCCGGGGAGTGTCCCAACGACGAACCCGCATCCAGACGACGCTGACGATCAACGACACCAAACCAAACCAAAATAGAGCAACTCCATCGCACCATGGACGAGATGCGACGTGAGAACGAACGCCTCCGCAACTTGCTCGACAATCCACTGGAATCCGAAGGCGGTCAACACTATCCGCAAGTCTGTGGGATACCTCAACCCGATCAACATAACCTTGCATGCGCGGGTGATAACCCTGTTCCCATGGATCAACTAACAAACCCAACCCGTGTTGAACAACCCGTTGGCTCGTCAAACATGATCGCTAATTCCAAGAGGCCGCACTGAGACAATCCGGAGCTCTGGGATGACTTGATGAGGGCGATGGATCAGCGCATCCACACGATGAGGCTGCGAACAAACACCGACCTCACCCTTCAGACAGTGGACTTGATCCGTTTGTCTCCACTTTAAGCTAACATTCTCTACACCCCACATCTGGAGAAGTTCACTCTCCCTAAGTTCAAGCTTTATGAAGGGAAGTCCTACCCGATGAAACATCTCTTCCTCTTTCAGGAGCGCATGTCCCTCTAGGCTGGGGACGACGTCATACTCTGTAAGGTCTTCCCTCAAAGCCTCGGGGGGCAGGCACTCTCCTGGTTTTGAAAACTCCCACCAGAGTCCATCTCGAGCTTCTAGGGATTATGCGAGACCTTCACTAGACACTACATCTATCATTGCAAGCCGAAAAAGGACATCGCGAATTTCTTTGGGATGAAACAGGCAGAGGGCGAGCGGCTGAAAGATTATCTCACAGACAGAGATGACCTAGGTCGACGGCTGTTACCCCAAGATGGCCGCAATGGCCTTTAGATCGAGGTTGATGGCGACCGGGAATTTCTATGAGTCCCTCGTCCGTAAACCCCCTCTCGACATGACCGACATCCTCTCCGGGGCCGACGGGTACATCCGACTAGAGGAGGACACCGCCCTCACCAGTCGAAAGACTACCACTACCGTAACTGTAGCCCCATTGTCCAAGGGGGCATCTTCCTCTAAGAAGCCGCCAAACCCAACGAAGAAAGGTGACGGCACACTGACCTTGATTCGCGATGGAAGACTTGCTCACTACGTGGCACGACAAGCCACGCCCAACACTGGAGGCACGGACGCCCGCGCCCCCAACGCAAAAACGGTGGACCCACCGACCTGAGCCATGTCGGCCATCCACGGTCGACCCCGACCTTCGGGGTGGGACCCAAAGGGAGGCGCTCTAGAAAGACAGAAGAAGAGGCTGAACTCAACTCCGAGGAGTGGTGCTATGATCCACACCATCTGATTTGATCCAGACAACCTCGAGGAGGTACTCCTTCCACACACGGATCCATTAGTAGTTACTCTTTTTATCTGCAATTGTCAGGTACAAAGGATCATGATTGACGGAGGAAGTAACGCCGATATCCTCTTCTTGAATGCCTTTGACCAAATGGGCCTCGATGCGGAGATCATTTGGCGCTCGAACCCACTGCTTGTGGGGTTTGATGGCAAGCGTGTTACCTCGGTCGGAGTAGTCACGCTGCCAGTAACCGCCGCCGACCGCACCCTAGATGTTGAGTTCATTGTCATGGATTCTCCTTCAGCTTACAACGCCATCATGGGCAAAGATTGGATTCATCAAATGGATGGGGTGCCATCCACCCTCGACCAGGTGATGTGTTGCCTCGCCAAAGATGGACAGTCGATAATTGACATCCGCAACAATCAAGTGGCCGCGAGAAGGTGCTGTACAATCGCCTCGAGGGAAGCTACCTCACTCCCTCAAGATGATCCACCTCCTCCTTTATAGCAATTAGCCGATCGGCCATCGAAGTGGGTCTGAGCTCTTCTTGAGGCGGAACCAGAGCGCCCCACTTTAAAGCCGGTCGAGCCTGTGCCCCTGGAGGCCAACATCTTGGAAAAGACCGTCTAGATCGGGAGCCTCCTTTCTTCGGAAGATAAGAATTCCTTGCTCACCCTGCTTCGCACGAACCAGGATGTCTTCGCCTGGACACACAGCAACATGCCCGGGATTGACCCTTCAATCACCGTCCACGAGCTCAATGTACGCCCCGGTTTGACTCCCGTCAGGCAAAAGCAGTGACGCTTCACCCCCGAACGTAACAAGTGTTAGAATAAAGGAAAGGGAATTCTTGTTATTGTATTAGAAGAGCCAGATGCTCTATTTATAGATACATAGAGGAAAAACTAAAATACCACAAAAGGAAACTAGGAAAACTAGGAAACTAGAAAACTAATAATATCACAATAATGATAATAAAGACATAATATTCTCCTAATAATTACTCTTTAACACCCCATCCAAACTCTGAAGGGTAAAACCCTTGGAGTTTGCACAAAAATAAGAAGGTGGTGGAGTCTGACAACAGCGACAGGCGGCACAAAAGGGCACGACATGATGTGACAGAGGCGCTACACGGCATGACAAGGGCGCCCCCGTGCAGGCAAGGCAGGGGCGCATGCAGGCGTAGCAGGGACGCAACAAGGGCGCGGCAGGGGCAAGGACAAGAGCACCGACGGGCTTAGACACGGGTCCGAACATGCACGCGGATGGCGCAGATAGCGTGAAGAAGCTCGCAGAGAACGCGTGAGGAAAGGCCGCAGAGGCTCGTAGAGACGCGAACAGAGGACAACGCACGGATGGCGCCGTTGGCACAGAGAGTCGTGAGATTGCATGGAGAGTGCAAGAGGACAGTTGGTGTCGCAGGGAGATGCGCGGAGGTGTGCGAGTCGTGAGATTGCACAGAGAGCACGAGAGGGCTGTCGATGCCGCAGGGAGATGCGCGGAGGTGTGCAAGTGGAGTCGCAAGATTGCACGGAGAATGCAAGAGGGCGGTCGATGCCTCAGGGAGATGCGTGATGGTGTGCAAGGGGAGTCGCGAGATTGCACGGAGAGCCAGGGTGCGGTAGGGCAGAGCGCGGCAGGTCGCTCGGCGGGACTGGGCACTCAGCAAGGCGTGGCAGGGCGCTTGGCAGGGCAGATCCAGGCGTGGCTTGGCTAAACTACGCGACCCGGCAGGGCAGATCCAGGCACACCTGGATAGGGCTGCGCGACGCGGTAGGGCAGATTCAGGCCTGGCTGGGCAGGGCTGCGCGATGCTATAGGGCAGATCCAAGCATGGCTGGGCAGGGCTGCGCAACGCTGTAGGGCAGATCGAGGCACAGCTGGGCAGGACTGCGCGACGCGGTAGGGCAGATATAGACGGGGCTAGGCAGGGAAGATCTAGACGGGGCTGGGCAGGGCAGCGTGATGGGTAGGGTAGATCTAGACAGGTCTGGGCAGGGCCGTGCGTAGCGGCAGGGGGCACGATGGCGATGACTTACGGCAGCGACGGAGAAGAAGAAGCAAAAGCAACACGACGTGGATGGCGACGCAAACAAAGAACCGGGTGTGAAGGCGCGCGTCGATGGGTGCACGAAGGGCCCCAAATCACGATGCGAACGGAGACGACAGTGCGCGAATACAATGACGGAGCACGCAGGATGACAGTGCGCGAACACAACGACGGTGCACAGAGACGACAGTGCACTAGGACGACGGTGCTCGGAAACGATGGTGTGCAAGGACGACGGCGCACGGAGACGTCCTCAAGGAAGATCACATGGACGCCGCCACGCCTGATGAGGCAACGGATGGCGGGCTTGGTGATGCCCTGGATGTCGTCACGGAGGACCTTGCCGAGACATCGCTCAAGGAACCGAAGTGAATGAAAAGGTGATTTTTTTTTTTTTGGTATTAACATCTTCAGATTGTGGATAGTTTTGAAACTATTGTTGATGATGATGTCGGATTAGGACAAAGAACCACAAATGGTGATGATGATTAACAAAGAACAGATGGAGAAGGTGGAGAAGAGGATTGCGCATGAAGCATGCAGAGACGAGTGGAAGCGTAGAACAACGAAAAGAAAAAAAAATGGGTACCAAAAGTTCTCCCCTGCTCCAATTGAACACTCTTCAATCAGAGCGGGGAAGAAGAAGAAAAATCTTTTGGGATCTAGGGTTTTTGGAGTGGCTCTGATACCATGTTAGAATAAAGGAAAGGGAATTCTTGTTATTGTATTAGAAGAGCCAGATGCTCTATTTATAGATACCACAAAAGGAAACTAGGAAAACTAGGAAACTAATAATATCACAATAATGATAATAAAGACATAATATTCTCCTAATAATTACTCTTTAACATAACAAGATCATCTCTGATGAGGTTGACCGACTTCTTGAGGCTGGATTCATTCGGGAGATCTGGTATCCCGAATGGATCTTTAATGTCGTCCTCGCGGAGAAAAAGAACAGAAAATGGAGAGTCTGCATCCACTTTGTCAACTTGAACAACGCGTGCCCGAAGGACAGTTATCCTCTTCCAAAGATTGACCAGCTGGTCGACGCGACGGCTGGGTATCAATGTCTGTCTTTTATGGATGTATCTTCCGGATACAACCAGATTGCATTACACCCACAAGACCAGGAGTAGACGGCGTTCATAACCGAGCGCGGGCTTTTTTGCTATAAGGTCATGCCGTTCGAACTAAAGAACGCCGGGGCCATGTTCCAGTGCCTCATAAACAAGGTGTTTCACCAACTCATCGAACGAACTATGGAGGTCTATATAGATGACATGGTCATGAAGAGTCACTCTTGTCGGTATTGGTCGTCGGTCATTTTTTCGTTCCCAGGTTTTTTTTGGAGTGTGTAGGGGTTTTTCCAGGGATTCAGGTCTGAATGTGCCTTGCGGGCTTGGTCGGATCGTATCTCGGAAAGGGGGAAGGGGTGTGGTTCCTTGCTGAGGTGCCTAACAGCTCCTCAGGAGGATTCAGGGGTGGTTGTGATCGCCACCTGCTTTCTCAAAAAGCAGGAAAAGTTCGGGTGTTGCTTTTGATCGCCTTTGTGGGGGGATTGTTCATTCTTCGCTCTGAGATACGGCCAGCTGCACACAGAGGTGAAAACAGGAAATCCTTTTCTCCTTCCAGGACTTGACAAAGGGAGGTTTAAAAAAAGGACAAGGGGGTGGGTGAGGGCCGGCTAGTAGGATTCCTACTTCCGGGACTTGACAAAGGGTGGTTTAAAAAAAGGACAGGGGGTGGGAGAGGGCCGGCTAGTAGGATTTAGCCGCCTGGAAGGGGACGGCTAGTTGTGATTAGCCACCTGGGACTTGGCTTTGTTTGGGCAGAACCTGGGTAGGAAATGGGTTAGGGTTTGGCAAAGGTTAAGCTAGGTTTAACCTGGGTTTTGGAAAGGGTTTTTGGAGAGTGGATTCGGTTTGGGAATGGGTTTCTCTCTCTCTTTCTCTCTCAAGGGTTTTAAAGTAGTAGTGTGGGGGAAGGGATGCTTGAGTGGTGGTTGAATGAGTGTCAACTAGTGGATTTTGAGCTTGGTTGATTAGTGATGATTAGAAGAAGAGTTGGATGCCCCCTATTTATAGTAAAAAAGGGGCAGGGGAGTGTCCACTGGATAATAGATCAAATTGCACAATAGGGTGGTTGATTTGACCTCCCATTAGATCTTTGTTCTTCTGACACTGTCCATGTGAGGGGCGGCTAGTTGTAACTTGTCATACCCCAGGGTAGCCGTCCCCGAGACGTGGCAATATATATAATATCAGCTATCAATACCTAAGGTCAACAAGGACTCCAACAACAACACACAAGGTGGCAAGGCAAAGATAAATGATAGCTAACTGAAAAGCGGAAGTATAAAATATCAGCAATGTCTGTAAACCAAAAACATTATTACAGACTCGAATATACAATCACTGTCTTGTGAGAGCCAAGTCTAGTCCAAATAAAATACAACCAGTGCAACACGCACGATTAACAATACCTCAATGACACTAGGACTGCTAACAGCCTCGCACTCGCCAACCGCCAGACATGATGCTCCACGCATGCAAGACCACGCCACAGGGAAACTCTAGCTCCACGCCCAACATCGCCCCTGTGGAAGAAGCAGTACGTGAGGGGTGAGCTACAAGCTCAGTGAGTGGCTGGAAACCAAACACCATTACAACAATTTAATGCAAGGCAATTTCCTTTCAAGGAAAAACATGGGTAGAAACCCAAAGGATAACAGGTCACGCGACACCGCGACCATACCTCGCCCTCACCCTCACTCCCAGAGGGAGACTCTTGGGACTCTCAGGGAGGAACAACTGTTAACCATAACACATAGTGTTACTAGATAACGAGATACAATGAGTCCATCCGCTACGAGGTAAAGTCACGTGACTACATGACTTTGTCATCCGGTAACCCTCTCCCGATAGTACCTACAGGTGGGGGCCCTTTGTCAGGACAGCTACAACCCGGGCGCTTCAACACGGACGACATTGGGAGGAAACACTCCATGTTCGCAAAGCGAACCTAATGGAAAAACAACTACTCTTGGTAATCGCCTACTGATGCTATCGAGTACATATGAACTCCCACACAGATGCGTTGCTCGGACGTAGGGAGTGTCACTCCCAAGGGCGGCCGTCCCCAAGACGTGGCAATATATAAAGTATCAGCTATGAAGTACAAGAGGTCAATAATGACTCCAATAAATAACACACAAGCTGGCAAAGCAATGATAACTGATAACTCAACTGAAAAGCGGAAGCATAAAAATAAGACTTGGCTCCACGCACATAAGACCACGCCTCAAGAAGGCTCCAGCTCCATGCCCAACACCTCCCCTGTAAAAGAAATAGTACGTGAGTGGTGAGCTACAAGCTCAGTGAGGTGGTAGAAACCAATCATCATCGCAACAGTTTAATATTAAGACAATTTCATTTCAAGGAAAACATGGGTGAAAACCCAATGGATAACAAGGTCACGCGGCGGCACGACCAACCTCACCCTCACCCTCACTCCCGAAGGGAGGCTCTTGGGACTCTTGGGGAGAACCATACCGTTGGTCGAAGAGACGCGAAATTACTGGTCTACACAACACTACTGGATTATCTATATCGAGATAACTGCCCAATGATGTCTTGAACATTGATACGTAACTGGACCCAACAACTATGGGAACAGACAAAAACGAATGGGTCTCGCGGTGACGTGACTTCACCTCATCCTCACCCTCACCCCTAAGGATGACATAAGACTGTTGGAAGAAACCCTTTTGTTCTACACCCTTCGTCATCCGGTAGCCCTCTCCCGAGTAGCCTCTACCTGGTATACTCCCATGATCAGTACATCTGCCGAACACATCGGTAGTACCTACAGGTGGGAGCCCTCTGTCAGGACAGCTTTAACGTCGGGTAGCTTCAACGCGGATCCGAAGAAGGGGAGAACGATTTCACGCTCGCAATATCATCCGGTAGCCCTCTCCCGCGTAGCCTCTACCTGTCGGCCTTCCACGATCGGTACATCAGCCAGATGTGTACCGTGATACGCATCGGTAGCACCTACAAGTGGTGGCACCCAAACAGGACAGCTTCGACGCTGGGGTGTTTCGACGCACGACGATGTCGGGAGGAAGCACCCCACGTTCGCAAAGCGAACCCTATGGGAAAGTCAACTACACTCGATAATCACATATTGACTATAAGGAATACTCTTGGACTCCCACACGATTGCATCGCTCAGACGCCTAACATAAATAATTGACTATAGGGGTCCTCCTAACATGAATACACATCATAAGCAACATATCATACAAAGTATGGCCTAGCTACACATGCATACAAGGGCATTAATCATGCAAGCACGCAACATACAACCTAACATGTGTTGGATATCGCCAACTTAAAAGGGCAACGAAGGGTTAAGCGTGATCTCGCGCATCAACATGCGCATGCCAGTATTCCCAAGCGAACCTGAGTCAAGCAGGAACCACATCTACTTACTCAGTTCGCGCAAAGAGAGAGGGCGAGAGAGAGATGAAGCCTCATCATCTCACGAAGGTCATAGCTTTGCCCCCAACAAGATGGGCGCAACAACTACACCACGCCCTCAAGTCTTTATAACAAGGGAACATTAGGCCTGTACCCGAATATTAACCCAAGCTTGATTATGCTAGATATAATTAATATAAGGGTAGTATTACAAGACTACCTAAGACATGCCATATTCTATACATCCATACACCACACATAAAGCAAGCCCAAACCAGAGGGGCGCATGTAACACAATCATTCTTAAATGAATACCATACATAGGCAAGTACATGGTAGAATAGGGGGTTCTATGCAATATACGAGCTATACAGTCCTAGCATGCAATATCTAACATAATATGGGTGCCAAGATGCACCATGGATGCGCGATACACGACTACGTGCATCGAACGCTTCCCGAAGGGTTGGATCGAACCACTCACAAATATTTGAATCGCCGCACATCCGGTCTACGAGATCTGCAAGACACAACACAATATAGATAAACCACGTGCTCAAATCCAATATGAAGCTTCCTGACACATATGTAAGCCTACTTCATGGAGAAACCAACTCTTAATATTGCCTATAACATGCATAAATAACTCATTGACACAGCCATGTAAAACTGGTGCATCTGCAGCAAACAGCCTTACTCTTTGAGCTCCACAGCATCAAATACACATCCAAAAATTATGAAATAAATCACACACATTCTATGACATGTGGGGATCATAATCCTTGAAGACATCATAACCTAAGATATCCTCTATAGGCCTGAAATAAAATGTTTCCAGAAACTGATCAAATCCTACTCGAATCTGAACAGGCTATGCACATCAGACTATATCTTACAACACATATCACAAAAGAATACCAAATTTCATATATAGCATCTAGTCACATGAAGGATCATATCACATGCAGAGACAGTGCTCATAATATGCCTCTAAATACTAGTTCCACAAAGATCTTCACAAGACAGAAAACACAAGGCCACCACCACTCATGCATAAACACAAACACCTCATGTGCAGCAATTACACATAATAATACTACTCCCCCAACAACACCCACATGCATGCCCTCTACAACATCCTAGTAAGCATAAAAGAAGGGGAAGAAGATTACCAAGAGAGGGGGAGGAGAAGAGAAGGTGTTGGGGCTCACAATGACACCACACACACACCACCACCACTTCACCACCATCACCACCATCTCCTTTGCTTCTCTTCTTCATGGCTGAATTAAAATGGGTGGGGAAAACAGGGGATCCATGAGGGGGAGCTAGAGGAGGAAGGGAAAGAAGGGGCAACAACACAAGCATACACACAAACTCACCTAGACTTGCACTTGCACTTCCTCTTCTTCTATTCCTTCATCCACTCCTTCTCCATCAAACACACACAAAAAGGGATGGAAAAAGTGCTGGTCGGATGGGTTCTGGGAGGGGGAGAGAGAGAGAGAGACATTCTCACTTGGGGAGCGTTAAATAGCCAAAAGTGGGGTTCAAAGGTCCCAATCGTCCCTGACCATAAATTCTGGAAAAGCTTCACTAGATCAGTCATAACTTTCACAATATAGCTTCGAATTTCACAATTCGAAATCCTTTGAAAATCCAAGAAGATTATCTACAACTTTTATGTTTATGCTCAGATCAAATAATCCCTCCATCTACTCCAAAATGTGAGCTAAACATCGAACAGGGCTACTGCTAGGATTTTCTCATCCCCGGGATATAATTGAAAAAATACCCATAACTTTTGCTACATGAATCTAGTTGATCTAATTCCACTTTTGTATGAAAGCTAACTCAAAACTAAACATCTCATTATTAAATCATATTTAAACTATTCCATCTTTGACATTAACAAAATTAAATCTGAATACCAATCGGAATGCATAACTTCTAAAAAGACGTCAGAATGTGACGAAAATTTACAAGTAGGCCAATGCCAGTACTTGGAGAACAATTATGCAGTCAGATTTTCAATCAGAGCACCCCAACTCCGGCAGGTAACTAAAATCCAAAATTTTAGCAACTCCGATGAAAAAATAAGGCTCCAAATGACACAGGCATAACATAACTAGCCGCCCAGTGAGGGGCGGCTACTTCCAATATGCAGCCCCCATGATGACCTGTCAAACGTCCAAGCGGTGGCTTGAGGTGGTTACTAGGTGTAAGCCGTCAGAGAAGGGGTGGCAAAATAGAAGAAACCGCCGCAATCATCAGCATTAAATGTTGCTTTATGTTCCATCTCTAGGAAGCGATTGGGGGCGGCTAGTGTGCACTAGCCGCCCTGTTCCTGCCCCTTGAAATTTCCTAAGTGTTGGGGGCTAGGGTTTCTTCTACGGGTTTCTTTTCTAGAAGTGTTTTCTTTTAGATTCCAAATGTGGTCATTTCTAAATATTACTTGAATTATTTTCATTTCTTTGGATGATCAAAATTGGGGTATCTACAATTGTCCCTCATCGGACGGAGTCTTCGTGCGAAGCAGAAAGACTTCGATCGATGATAAGGAAAGAGACCCCTATTTTGGCCGGGGCGACCTACAAGAAGTTTTGGACACATGACCAATATGATTAAGGGATTTGATTTAGATCATTAGAGGCTAGGGTTTGACTAGAAATTTTATCAAGAGAGTGATCCAGATGGGGGGGGGGGGGGGTGTGAATAAAGTAAAGAAGTGAGGGATCCAAACCTTGGAGGGGGTTTTTATCCACCGTGCACGGAGCAGTCGAGAGTCAGTTTCTCTGTGCCTACCGTGCCCGTGCATAGCAGCTTAGCAAACAGAGGGATATCACTGACAGAAAAATGAAAAGTGTAGTTGAATTGGTGAATGGTTCATTCAAGAGACAAAGATTCCAGAAAAGAACCAGAACAGAGGAATTTAGACTGAATGGTATTGGAAATGGGCTAAAACTTCAAGAGAGTTGTGTTTGATCAAGTAGGATTTTGAAATAAACCAAGGCATGGCCGTTTGGTTTAAAAAAACTTGGAAATAAATGCGTTTGGTAGTTTGGCAGGGGGCGGCTAGTGGTGTTTAGCCAGCTGAGATGGGGCGGCATGTTTCACTTAGCCGTCGGGTAGGGGGCGGTTACTCGCTAGTAGTCGCCGGCCGACTGGGTCCCTTATAACCGAAAAGCATCCTCTCTCTCTCCGCACGTTTCAAAACGGTTTCTCTCCCTCCATTACTTCTTCTTATTCATTTCAAAATGTAAAATCTCTCCTTCTTCAACCTCTCTTCCTCCATTTCGATCTAAACCATCTCCTCCCTTTGATTTCAAAGCCCTAAATCTTTGAGTTCTCCTTTTTCTTTCCAATCCGAGGAGATGACGTAGTCCGAACTCTTCCTCGTCAGAGAGCGTAGTCCGAGATCTACCTCGTCGGATAGCGATAGGGCATAAGAAGAGGTCGTGGGAGAGGTGATGGGTGCGGCGGAGGTGCTGTTGGTGGGCACCGGCGTGGGTGAGGTTGGGGATATGCCTTCGGGGGATTTCCCGGGTGTTCCTATGGGTTCTACGGATGGGATGATCGGGTATACGTGCAAGAAGAGGCATGGTGATCGATCAGCAATGGCTGAAGGTGTGGGTTTGGAGGCCGGAGAATCGGCCGAGGTTGCGGGCTTGGAGGCTGGAGGGTCGGCTGAGGGCGTTGTTAGAGAAGTAGGGGCTGAGAGGGTGGTGGGTATTAGTGAGGACCAAGCCCGTATCTTGAGTGAGGTCTTTGGCGAGGACGCGGGTGGTTTTGGCGAGGGTGAGATTCACTTGATGGGTGAGGAGGATGTGAGGAGAGCCATGGGTGATTACGAGGTACTAACCCCCGGTGTAGTGGGCGCGGAGGAGGGCGAGGGTGTTGGGGCAGCGGAGGCCGGGGGTATTGGTGTGGGGGCCGAGGAGGCCATGGCTAGACGAGGAAGAGGGAGATGACAACGGGATGGATGATCCCGATGAGGCCGAGGCAGATGCTCCTGGAGCCACACGAGCCATGGTATTCCCTTTGCCTAATTCAGATTTTTATGTCATTTTCATGTCGAATTTATGGGTGTTAATATATATGTTAGTAGTTTTTATATGGCATGAGTAGAAATAGTATATGTCTTTTGTGGATTTCTAAGGATGTGTACATAATAGAGATAGATCTATCACGGTGGTTTTTTGCATATATTGTTGGGTAAAATCAAATCCTGACTGCCAAGATACGTCGATCGAGGTATAGATCGGATAACAAAAAAATTTATTAAATCTTTTTCATGTTAAACCCTACGAGGCGGAATTAGGGTTTACCTTTAGAACTCAGATCAGAGTTCTACCGAAGAGGAAGATCGGATCTAAAAGACGACGACGGATCGCTCGATCAGAACCTTCAGATCTTCTGCCGTATGTCCTTCCTATGTTGTACATTCACGGTGGAGTGTGGTCTCCTTCTTGCTTCGAACGGTAACCGAGAATCCCTTCTCTCTCTCTCTCTCTCTCTCTCATTTCCTCACATTTTCTGGATCTAGAGATCCTGAAGGGTTTCCTGTGTTAGGGTTTTGATTTTGGCCCAAGTCATATCTTTTTTGAGAGAGAGAGGAAGCCATATATTTATAGGCTAGGGTAGGGACCTAAAGGAGAAATCAGTAATTGGCTCCTATGGGCCTGGGTACCATAATTCAACCTAGAATTAAAAACCAAAAGCCCATAAGTCATAATTCAATCCACTAAAGAATTATAACTGCACTCCAAATATACTAATCTCAAAATAATATTTTGAGCTCCTTATATTATATGCTTAATATCTCCCCAAGCTAAGATTCCAATATTATTATGAAATAATTATTACTGACAATATTATTTCATTACACCTTATTTTCCTTGAGATCTTCTGCTTAATTTATTTGACATGTCGGATAGTTAAATCCACCAGCCGGGTTAGACATGACCAAAACTTATAAGTATCCTCAAGAGAGTATCATCAATCTCCTATAGGAGACGTGGATTCCATCAATAGCAAATATTCATCATACAAGTGTTATTGTCACCCAACTCACCGAGTCTATTGATCCATAGGAGAATCTCACTCTTTAATGAATCAAAATGACAAATAACAAATGCACATGTCTAAGAATCATTTTAGGATTAAGAGCATAATTAATCGTAATCAACATGGGGTGTAAATTATTTTGTCTAGTCAGTACAAAAATAGTTACCCCAACTTGATCCGTTCAATATGTTATGCCTGTGTCATTTGGAGTCTTATTTTTTCATCGGAGTTGCTAAAATTTTGGCTTTTAGCTACCTGCGGGAGTTGGGATGCTCTGATTAAAAATTTGACTGCATAATTGTTCTCCTAGTACTGGCATTGGCCTACTTGTAAATTTTTGTCACATTCTGACGTCTTTTTAGAAGTTATGCAATTCCGATTATTAGTATTCGGATTTAATTTTTGTTAATATCCAATATGTAGAGGTTTAAATCTAATTTTATCAGGGGAAGTTTAGTTTTGAGTTAGCTTTCATACAAAAGTGGAATTGGATCATCTGGATTCATGTAGCAAAAGTTATGGGTATTTTTCAATTATACCGTGGGGATGAGAAAATCAAGGCAGCAGCCCTGTTCGATGTTTATCTCACATTTTGGAATAGCTGGAGGGGTTATTTGATCTGAGCAAAAAAAGGAAAGTCGTAGATAATCTTCTTGGATTTCAAATGGATTTTGAATTGTACAATTCGGAGCTAGATTGTGGAAGTTATGGCTGTTCTAGTGATGACTGTCCAGAATTTTAGTCAAGGACAGCCTGGTCATTTCGCCCCCACTAGATTTATTGTATTTAGGCCCAAATGTCTCTCCTCTCTCTCTCTCATTCTGAACTCTCTTTTGGTCCAGCCCTTTTGAGTGTGTTTGGTGGAGTTTAGAAGGATAAGAAGATGGAACAAGAAAAAGTGGAAATCAAGGTGTGTGTGTGTGCAGGATTTGTTGTTGTGTTGTCTCTTCCTTCTCCTTCTCCTCCTCCTCTAGAGCACCTCTCATGGTTTTCTCCCCTGTTCCCCCTCCCCTCTGGTTAAGCAAGAAGAAGAGAGGCTAAGAATGAGGTGGTCGTAGTGGTGGTCGAGGTGGTCGTGGGCACGCTTGTGAGCTCCCACATCTCCCCTTCCCTCCCCCCTCTCTTGGTAAGCTTTTCCCTCTTCTTTCTACTGGTTTTTCAGCATGTGGGTATGTGTGGGTGTTGTTGAGAGAGTGTTGTTATGTGAAATTGTTATTCCACATGAGGTGTTTGTGTTTGTGCATGAATGGTGGTGGTTTTGTATTGTAGTGGCAGATTTGTGTCTCCTTAAGATCCTTATGGAACTAGTACCTAGAGGCATGTTTTGAGGATTGTGTCCTCATGTAATATGATTATCTATGTGTCTAAATGCTATATATGAAATTTGGTGTCAATATGATATCTGTGTCGTAAGTTATAACCTGTTTTGCATGGATTGTCCAGATTCGCATGGGAACTGTCCAATTTCTGAAAAGATTTTATTTCGGGCTTGTAGAGGCCAAAATTAGGTTATGCGGTATTAATGGATTACGATCCCAACATATCAGAGAATGTGCATGATTTTTTTCATAATTTTTGGATGTGTATTTGGTGTTGTGGAGATCAAATAGTAGGGCTGGTTGAAGCAGACATACCAATTTTGCTTAATTGTGTGTCAAGGAGTTGTTATGCATGTTGTGGAAACTATCAGGAGTTAGGGTCTTCATGAAGTAGGCTTATATGTGTGTTAGGAGGTTCCATATTTTAATTGTGAATCATTGGTTGTGTTTTGCAGCTTTCGTTGGCGGAACTCGCGATGAATGGGTCGTTAGGTGAGTGGTTCGATCCAACCCTTTGGGAAGCGTTGGATGCACGTAGTCGTGCATCACGCATCCGTGGGGCGCCATAACTTTACTACTCGTTGAGATGAGTAGTATGGTTATGTCGAACCCATATTATGCTAGATATACTTGCATGTTAGGGTTGTATAGCTCGTATATTGCGTAGAACCCCCTATTCTACCATATACTTACATATGTATTGTATACATATGTGAATAATCATGTTTACATGCGCCCTGCTTGTATGGGCATGTATTTCCTTGCATTATGTGGATGTATAGAATATGGCATGTCTTAGGTAGTCTTGTAATACTACCCCCCCTAGATTAGTAATATCTAGCAGGATTAAGCCTGGGTTAATGACCGGGTGCATACTTAGTATTCCCTGGTAATAAGACTTGAGCGCGTGGTGTAGTAGTTGTGCCCATCTTGTTGGGGCAAAGCTATGACCTTCTTGAGATGATGAGGCTTCATCTCTCTCTCACCCTCTCTGCTTGCACAAACTGAGTAAGTAGATGTGGTTCCTACTTGACTCAGGTTCGTTTGGGAATATTGGCATGCACCTGTTAGTGCGCGAGATCGCGCTTGACCCTTCCCTTTTAAGTTGGTGATATCCAACGTATGTTAGGGTATACCTTGTATGCTTGTATGCATATTATTTAGGCCATGTTAGGGTATACCTTGTATGTTAGGGTATACCTTGTATGTATAGTATACCTTGTATGCTTGTATGCTTGTATGTATGATGTTGCATACATATATTGTTTATGATTTATCCATGTTAGGCAGAACCCTTATAGTTAATTATATGTTATTGTGCATGTGGACCATGTATATAACTGCGATAGAATTCTCTTATTATAATTGCGCATGTTAGACTATTCGTGCCTACCTGTGCTAGGCGTGGGTATGACCCGTTGTTGAGTTGTACCTCAGTTATAGCACAAGCGATGTAATTGCCACCCTGCATCTGTGTGATGCACTTGTTGGAATTCAAGAGATTTCAATGTTTTACCAGTGTTTTGAACTGGTGGTTATGGTGTTTAAGCTAGGCTTACCCGTGCTAGGCGCGTGTATGAACCGTCCTTTGGGTTATGCCCTAGGCTTATTTTTTGTGCGAGAGCCGACGTAACTCCTTGCGCCAGAGCAACGCATCTGTGTGGGAGTTCATATGTATTCGATAGCATCGGTAGGTGATTATCAAGAGTAGTTGTTTTTTCATTGGGTTCGCTTTGCGAAGATGGAGTGTTTCCTCCCAATATCGTTTGTGTTGAAGCGGCTCGGGTTGTAGCTGTCCTGACAGAGGCCCCCCACCTGTAGGTACTATCGATGCATGTGGCAAGATGTGCTGATCATGGGGGTATACCAGGTAGAGGCTACCCGGGAGAGGGCTAAGGAATGATACTGCGAGCGTGGAATCGTTCTCCCCTTGTCAAATCTGTGTCGATGTAGCCCATTGTTGTAGCTGTTTTGACAGAGGGCCCCCACCTGTAAGTACTATCGATGCATGTGGCAAGATGCACTAGTATACCAGGTATACCAGGTATGGGGGTACACCTATAAGTACTGTCGATGCATGTGGCAAGACGCATCTCTATGGGAGTTCAAGCATATTTCGATGGCATCGGTATAGGATTACCGAGGATAGTTGATTTTCCCTAGGTTTCGCATTGCGAATGCGAAGTCTTCCTCCCAGTATCGTCGTGCACCAAAGCCCCAGCGTCGAAGCTGTCCTGTGTAGTGCTACCACTTGTAAGTGCTATTGATGCGTACTGTTGTACTCATCTAGCTTATGTACCGATCGTGGAAGGCTGATAGGTAGAGGCTATGCGGGAGAGGGCTACCAGACAATATTGCGAGCGTGGAATCTTTCTCCCCTTCATCGGATCCGCGTTGAAGCTGCCCTTACAGAGGGCTCCCACTTGTAGGTACTACCGATGCGTTCGGTAGATGTACTGATCATGGGAGTATACCAGGTACAGGCTACTCGGGAGAGGGCTACCAGATGACGAAGGGTGTAGAGCAAAAGGTTTTCTCCCAACAGTCCCATGTCACCCTTAGGGGTGAGGGTAAGTTGAAGTCACGTCATCACGTGACTCTTATACCCATCAAGTATACTCTGGGTATGCTGCTCCTAACGCTTGAGGTATTGAAGTATATCTCTACCTCGTAGCGGATGGACTCGTTGTATTTGGTAAACCTGTAATACCATGTGTTATGGTTAGCAGTTGTTCCTCCCCGAGTGTCCCAAAAGCCTCCCTCCCGGAAGTGAGGGCGAGGGTGAGGTATGGTCGCGCCGTCGCGTGACCTTGTTATCCTTTGGGTTTCTACCCATGTTTTTTCCTTGAAAGGAAATTGCCTTAGTATTGAATTGTTGTAATGGTGTTTTGTTTCCAGCCACTCACTAAGCTTGTAGCTCACCCCTCGCATACTATTTCTTTTAAGGGGCAGTGTTGGGCGTGGAGCAGGAGCTTCCCTGTGGCTTGGTCTTGCGTGCGTGGAGAGTTTGTTCGGCGGGTGGCGAGTGCGAGGCTGTATTTTATTTGGACTAGACTTGGCTCTCATAAGACAAAGATTGTGTATTCGAGTCTGTAATAATGTTTTGGTTTACAGACTTAGTGATGTTTTATGCTTTCGCTTTTCAGTGAACTATCAATTATCAATGCTTTGTTAGCCTTGTATGTTTTATTGGCGTCATTGTTGACCTCTTGTACTGATTACTGATATTAGATATATTGCCGCGTCTAGGGGACGGCTGCCTTGGGGCGTGACAGAAGCATATCTCTACTTCGTAGCGGATGGACTCGTATTTTGTAATCCAGTAACACCATGTGTTATGGTTAACAATTGTTCCTCCCCAAGTGTCCCAAGAGCCTCTCTCCGGGAGTGAGGGCGAGGGTGAGGTTGGTCACACCGCCACATGACCTTGTTATCCATTGGGTTCCCACCCATGTTTTCCTTGAAAGGAAATTGCCTTAGTATTGAATTGTTGTTATGGTGCTTCGCTTCTTGCCACTCACTGAGCTTGTAGCTCACCTCTCGCGTACTGTTTCTTCTGTAGGGCCGGGGTTGGGCGTGGAGCTGGAGCTTCCCTGTGGCGTGGTCATGCGTGCATGGGAGCGTCCCGTCTAGCGAATGGCAAGTGCGAGGCTGTCAACAGTCCTAGAGTCTTGTATTTGTAATAGTGCTTGTTTCACTGGTTGTATTTTATTTGGACTAGACTTAGCTGTCACAGGATAGTGATTGTGTATTTGAGTCTGTAATAATGTTTTTGGTTTACAGACATTGTTGATATTTTATGCTTCCACTCTTCAGTTAGCTATCATTTATCTTTGCCTTGTCACCTTGTGTATTGTTGTTGGAGTCCTTGTTGACCTTATGTATTGATAGCTGATATTATATATATTGCCACGTCTTGGGGATGGCCGCCCTGGGGCGTGATACAATACACACAAGGTGTACTAGCACAATCACCCAAAAACCTATGAACCAGTCTTTAATAGTCAAGACAGATTACGTAAGATGAATTGCACTACAACCTTTATCCAATGGATTATCTAAGTCCATCTAAAGTTGTGAACCTCAACTTATAATTCACAGGGAATCAATAATCTGATTTTCCGTGTGTAAGCTGAACTCTACACACCAGATTATCTACAATATAAATTAAAGGATTAAATTAAAACAAGCACAATATTTCAAACAATATAATGCAAGCATTTAGCAATAATAATTCTCATCAAAATGCTAAGACCATCTTAATAATAGAGTTTATTACATAAGTCGTGGCTTTTAGAACATTACTCTAACATATATGTGAGTATGGCATATGGGTTTTAAAGGAAGGACAATTTTCATATATATTTATTTACTTTTACTACAAGATAGGCATGGTGGAAAAAGAAATGTAAGCGTAATATAGAAGATTTGGTGAAATAGCCTAAGAGGGAATAGGTATGCATGCATGCATGAGTCATAGGGTCTCTTTTCCATTTTTAGGAGGTAATCTTGATGGGTATATATATGCATGAGCATGGCATGTGTGTTTATGGGAGAGACAATTTTTTTATGTGCTTTTGTTATGGAGAGCATGTTATGTAAGTATGATAGATGATAGAATAGTAATAAAATAAAGTATGTAAGCATATGATGGAGACGACCACGGTGGGATAAAGGGAAAGGTAAATATGTGATCATGTGAAAGAAGTTTTATAATGAAGGAGGTTGAATTTTCTTGTAGGCTCATATACTTCATGCTTTTACTTGATTTTGTATGTGGGAATTTTTACTAAGCATGGTTTAGAATGAAAAATTCTTTTTGTTTGGATTTAGAATTCTTACCTCTCAAAGGCTATCTTTATTAGACTAACCCCTTTTTTTCTTGATCTTTTCAGCAGCCGAATCGTATTTAGGCCCTGTGGCATGGGACAAAGAGATGGTATTCCGCTTCGGGGCAAGGGGAGCGGGACTTGGTGGATGGAGCGGGCTTCCGCTCCTTCTTGATTGAGCCCTTTCATGTTCATCGTCCGTACCTCAAGGCCTTGGAGGAGCGATGGGATCCAGAGAGTTGCGTGTTCATCCTCCCCACGGGTGTGGTGATGCCAACGCTTTGAGGATGTTGAGTGGATCACGGGCCTCCCACCCTTGGGCGAGGTGGTGATAGCGGCCACCATTCCTGACTGCAAGGCAGTTTTCCAAGAGTTGGTCGGTGAATGGGAGTTTGTGGAGCGAGAGAGGACGTTGAACCGGATCCCTCTCGGACAGCCATCGAGGCAGTATAGCCTCGGTTCATTCATGCGGTGTCAGAAAGGGGAAGCCACGACCGGTTTTGAGAAGGAGGTTGATGATCGAGGCAAGGGAGGTTGTTGCATGCCCACAGAGGGCGCGGCGCGGAGGGAGTTGAGGGCGTTTTTCCTCTATTTCTTCTATCAGGTCCTCTTCTCAAACGCCTTCAACAAGGTATCCTCCCACTTCCTTTTATTGATGAGAGAGTTGGAGACGATGGGCCGCTTCGCATGGGGTGCAGCCATGCTTGCTCACCTCTTTGTGGAGTTGTCGAAGAAGGTGAAGAGGGCTGGGGGCAAGAACCTTGGCAGCTTTGCGGCTTTTTTTTGCAAATAAATGATTTTTCTTTGTGTTGCGTTTGTTTTACCTGACTTGGATTTGACGTTTCTTCCCGCAGATCTTAGGGTATGAGCCCTTCACCATTGCTCAGCCAACCCAGATGGTTTCGACCGTGCCCTCCCTTGGGCCATGAGATGGGTGCCCCCGGGGTCTTCTTTCTTGCGTCGTCTTGCGCAATTCCGAGAGGCCTTCAATGCCTTGAAGGAAGAAGAGGTATATTTTCTGGATCTCTAGCTTTTATTTAGATTTTCTTTTGACTAAGCTCTCTTCTTATTGTTTGGTATCTTCGTTGTAGATGATGTGGAGGCCCTATACGGAAGAGGAAGTCCCCGAGGCGCTTTCGAAGGATATCTGGTTGATCTTCTTCAATGAGGTAGTCTACCATGCGATCAGCCGGGTGGTCCGTCAGGTCGGGTATTATCAGTTGGTGCCCGCTCCTCCACCAAAGCGTCCTGCAATTCCGGTGGTTGGCATTCCTCGGGATACGAACTTACCGAAGAATTATGCAGTGTACTTGAGGGGATTGGTCGAGAGGGGGACTTTGGTTGAGCGCCGCCCTGACGTGACGTCGAACAAAGACTACCTTACTTGGTATCGTCAAGAGTATGCGAGCATCCTTGGGACCATGGAGGAGGAGATCCCAGACTCTTTATGTGAGTATAACCTTGGACTTTTCCTCTTTCTTTTTCTTTCCATTTCCTTCTTTTCTTGAATGTTTTTAATCTGTATATATTTTTGTGTAGTTTTAAATGAATGAATTGGAGAAGAAGTTAGAAACTACCAACCAACATCTCTAGGCGAGCACCGAGCAGGTGTAGCGCTTGAGGATCTAGAGGCGCCGCTTGCAAGATAAGGTGCAGGTCCTCGAGGTTCAGGTGGAGGCGTTGGCGAGGGCGAGGGCTGATGGTGCTTCTTCCTCCTCTGCACCTCCTCCATCCACGGCTTTCGAGTGAGAGCTCGAGTTGGTGAGGGAGTTAGATGTGGCCCGGAGCGAGTTGATGGCAACAAGGATGGAGCTTGATCAGACGAGGGAGATGGCCACCAGGGCTGAGGAGGAGACGGGCCGGCTGAGGTCCGAGTTTGCATTGAGGGAGGAGTCGTCATCCATCCTGTGCCGTGAGCGAGATTCCCTCCAGGCGAGGGTGTTGGAGTTGGAGGCATCGGCGGTGTTGATACGTAAAACTTGGGGGTTCTGTGAACTTGGTCCTGGTCTATCTCGCGACTGATCAGATCACCGACCGGAGAGTCGTTTCTGAGCCACCCAACAACTTCTCAGAAAGACGAGGTTTGTTGTGATTGGCACCTGCTTTCTCAAAAAGCAGGAAAAGTTAGTGTTGCTGTTGATCGCCTTCATTGGGGGGGGAGATTGTGGATTCTCCGCTCTGAGATACGGGCCTGCCGCACACAGAGGTGAAAAACAAATAATCCTTTTCTGCTTCGGGAACTTGACAAAGAGAGGTTTAAAAGACAAGGGAGTGGATGATGGTCGGCTAGTGGGTTTTAGCCGCCTCAAAGGGGACGGCTAGTTAGGGTTAGCCGCCTGGTGTCTGGTTCAATTTGGGTAGAACCTGGGTAGGAAATGGGTTATGGTTTGGCAGAGGTTAAGCTAGGTTTAACCTGGGTTTTGGAGAGAGTTTTTGGGAGAGTGGATTTGGTAGGAAATGGATTTCTCTTTCTCTCTCAAGGGTTTCAAATAGTGGGTGTTGGGGGGAGTAAAGGATGCTTGAATGTGTGGGTGATGGTTGATTATGATTGTGGATGATGATGAAGAAGTGCACAAGTGCCCTCTATTTATAGTAAAAAAAGGGCAGGGGAGTGTCCACTGGACAATAGGTCAAATTGGATAATAGGGTGGTTGATTTGACCTCCCATTATATCTTTGTTCTTCTGACATTGTCCAGGTGAGAGACGGTTAGTTGAAACTAGCCGAACAGTGAGGGGCGGGTACTCTCAAGTTGCTGCCCCAATGATGATCTGCCAAACGTCCAATCTTTGACAAGCTGTGGCTTGAGGTGGTTACTAGGGTTGAACCGTCAAGGAAGGGGCAGCTAAAAAGAACAAATCGTTGCAATCATCAGCATTAAATGCCGCTTTATGTTCCATCCAAGGGAAGCAGTGGGGGCGGTTTATGGGACGGCTAGTAAAAACTAGCCGCCCAGTATGGGGCAGCTACTTTCAACTAGCCGCCCTATCTCTGGCTCTTTATTTTTTCTAAGTGTTTGTGACCAGAGTTTGTCCTTTTAAATAGATGGTTTCTTATTAAATTTTCAAATGTGGTCATTTCCAAATATTACTTGAAGTATTTTAATTTCTTTGGACGGTCAATATTGGGGTATCTACAATTGTCCCTTATCGGATGGAGTCTTTGTGTGAAATAGAAAGACTTCGATCGATGATAAGGAAAGAGACCCCTATTTTGACTGGCCCAACCTTCAAGAAGTTTAGGACACATAACCAGTGTCATTAAGAGATTTTATTTAAATTATCAGAGCAAGGTCTTGACAGTGATCTAGGTCGGGGAGTGAGTAAAAGTAAAGAAGTGAGGGATCCAACCCTCGAACGGGGTTCCTATCCATCTTGCGTAGAGCTGTCCGGAGTCAGTTTCACTGTGCCTACCATGCCCGTGCATGGGTAGCTCAGTGAACAGGGGGATATCACTGACAGAAAAAAGAAAAAAGTGTAATTGATTTGGTGAATGGATCATTCGAAAGACAAAGGAAACAAATATGTATAGGAATTTGAAAGCGTGAAGGCTCACTTGGGTGGATCAGTCCCGGGTTCGTGGATTTGAACCACTTCTTCGAGTCGGCTAGCCTTTGAAGGCCGACTTATATCCGGTGGCGGTTCCCTATTTTTGGATTCTCCCTCGCTAAACCTCTTGAGAGGTCTCCCTTGTTGCAGCAGGTCCTCATTTGTGGAGTTCAGTTTCAAGCATATGAGCACCTCTAGCAGGATGCGCATGGCACAGATACTCCAATTCCAAACTCGTGCTCTGTTAAAACATGCCTCACCCCAGATAGATATGACTTCTCTATGATACAGGAAGCAGAGGCATTGGTGTCGGGTAGATGAGACAGCTTCGATGCTGTCGAGCCACGTCCTTCCGACGATAAGGGGGTGGGGTGACCGGATGTCCATCACCATGCAATTGACGATGGTAGATACTGGTCCGATCTTGAGTGGGAGAGTGACCAGACCGCAGATGTCCTTGCGTGTGCTGTCAAATGCATAGATAAACTCGTCCGATGGATCCAACTCGGGGACTTTACCTTTAAGCTTTTGGTAAGCGGAATGGGTTAGTATGTTGGTTTTCTGCTCCCGTGTCGATGAGGATGTGTCTGAACACCCTTCCCCCAAGGTTTGCGGTGATTGTGAGGGGTGTGGAGCGTGCCCCGGCCTTAGCGACCTCATGGGGGAGGAAGGTGATTAGATTGGGCTCCATGCGGTTGCTCACCGAGTTCATAGTCCCGGCTGATCCTGGTGGGCTATCTCCTCCTGATTCGATACATGGGCGCAAGGTTAGAGTAAACATGTTGTGCAACACCTAGTTATCATCATTTTCATACCTGAGGCATGCTTCTCCCCATATGGTTAGTACGTGGCCCATTAATGGTAGATGGAGGCACTGATGTCGTGAGGAGCAGATGGCCTGAATGCTACCCGACAATAGCCGGCCCAACATTAGTGGGTTCCTCATGTCGATGTCGGTTACGAAGCACACCACTTCATAGATCAGGGGGCCGACGGCTAACTCGAACAACCCGGGACTATGTATGGTCTTCCCGGAATTGTTGAATGCTTGGATGGAGGAGTGTACTGGCTGGACGAAATGGTGGCCTCGCTTGGGCATCTGGTGATATGTGGGGAAGGTGACGACGTTCATCATTGACCCTGGGTCAACGAAAATGTGATTTTGGGGTATGACCTGGAGTCGCCCACGGACATGGAGGGGGTGTGTTTGTAGTCTTGGGTCAGGGAGGTCCTTGTCGGTAAAGGATATGGTCATTGGACGGCAGGGGCCATCTACTGAGCTAGTGCTTTTGGAGGACCCGTTGTCGTTCGGATGCAGATCATCCGATGTACACTCCCCTCCTTCGGGTCCTTTACTTGCTCCTTCGGGGACCTCTTCGAACGGTTCCCCTTCTCCTTCTTCTGGATTACCCTCTTCTAATCTTCTCTCATCCGACTCTACGTTGATGACCCCAACCATAGCTGGGACTACTTCTTCTTCCTCAATGTACAGTATGGTGAGGTCATGGTCGTCGAGGTTTAGCTCGGAAGGTTCTTCTTGTCTTTCATCTTCAGAGTCTTCAAACGAACTACTGTCTGTTGAGCTTTTTGAACTGCTTCATACTGGTGACGGATATCCTCCCTTCTTAACTACATTGATAATGTGAACCCCGGAGGTGGAAGCTTGATTGTGATCTGGCATGGGGTTAGAGTGAATGCCAAGTGACTTTGCAGTTTGAGGGGGGGTGCCCCGGTTCAAATAGTTCTTGATCATCGTCCAATCAAGGCGTTTGTCGTCATTTAAATCGTGAACAAAATCTCTAAAGATGAAACATTGTTCTAAAGTGTGGACATATTGTTTGTGATACGGGCAATAGTATGTGGTACTGGCACCGAGGAGTGGTGGCTTAGGTGGAGGAAGAGAGATGCTATTTGTTTCCACCAGTACTTTAAGAATATTGGTTAGGGTTACCTGAAGTGGGGGATAGTTATCTCTCTTACCTAACAATCCGGGACCATGAGAAGGTGGAGGGGAGACCTTGTTGTAAGGGCTTTGTGTGAGCTGCCTGGAATTTAAATTTTTAGCTCTTGGGGGAGCGAAGTATGCAGGGGTAGTTCTAGTCTGGCCCTGGTTTAGTACTGGAGGATTTTGGATTATGGAGATCTATCGCATCGGCACGGGGGCGGGCACTGGTTGAGGGGTGAAATTACAATTAGCTTGCCAAGGCGGCACATATCCAGACGAACCGGGTGTATACTGGCTCAAAGCTGGACCTCGATCAGGGACTCGTGCTCTGTTCGAGTAGAGTGCCAAAACATGCGGTGTGATCCCCTCTACCGTGGGGGTTTGCGCCTTTCGCGGTGGTTGTCCAACTCTATGGCTGATAGGTGGGGACATGGCTGGGATTGCACAACGGGAAATCCTATTGTGACGGTCAATTAGAAGCTGATATGTAGTGTAGTCTCCATACGAAAGACTCGTACAAAGTTCTGGACTCAGGTTCTGCAACATCATGTCAATTTTTTGACATTCTGTTAGTTGCAAATTGGATCTCTGCACTAGGGTTCACCACTTGGACATGTACTGCTCAAATTCCTCCCTAGGCCTCATTCTTTCTACGGTTAGATCGGAGATAGAGGGGGTCCTAATCCTCTGGTAACCGTACCAGCCTAAATATTTCTCGCTTACAGCTGAGAAATCCGACAGATGGTCTACAGGGAGTGTGGGGAACCATTGTAGTGCTTCTCCTTCCAATGATTTTTGAAAAAGGAAGACTAACAGAGGTTGATTATCTATAAAAGGTCGAGGATCTAGATAAAAGGCAGTTAAATGAACATCTGGGTCTCCACGACTGTTGTACCGGTGAAATTTTGGGATTTTAAATCCCTCCGGTAGGCTGACTGACGGGATTTGTCTCAAATTGTGTAGAGACATGTGTTTGGGAGCAAAAGGGCTAGTTTCAAAGTCGATTCTCTGGATAGTTTCATCCAATGTTACTGCCCTAGGAGGGTAGTTTAGCGGTCCCGGGTTGGATGCGGCCAGGTAAGGGCCTAAGGCAGAAGCTGCTAGAAATATTGGATTGGCAGGGAAAGGCGGGGTAAATGAAAATGGGCTTGGACTGATCGAGAAACTGGGTGTTGGTGGGGTTTTGGGGGTGGGGCAAGCCTTGGGGGTCTTGGCCTGGCAAAAGTTGGCAAGGTCATTGAACATGTCCTCCACCGATTGGTATCCTAAGGTAGTCATCCTCTCCTCTAGGAGGTTAAGGAACTGTCCGGTTTGGTCTCCCTGGTTGACTTTCTCCTCTACTATGTCTTCCTGGGTGTAGGTTTCCATTGTGTAAATATGGAATAACTCAGGGGAAAAATGGATGCAAGTTTAAAGCAGTAAAAGAAAGTAGTAAAAGATGCACAGCTGTGTGCGGCTTAAAGCAGTGAAAGTTTGATTAAAGCAGTAAAAGGGTGTGCAACTGCGTGCGGCTTAAAGCATTAAAAGGGTGTCATTAAAGCAGTAAAGGGTGCACAGCTGTGTGCGGCTTAAAGCAGTAAAGAGTGTTATTAATGCAGTAAAAGTGTGCGCAACTGTGTGCGGCTTAAAGCAGTAAAAGGGTGTGATTAAAGTGGTAAACGGTGCACAGCTGTGTGCGGCTTAAAGTAGTAAAGAGTGTGATTAAAGTAGTAAAAGGGTGCGCAGCTGTGTGCGGCTTAAAGCAGCAAAGAGATGTTGTAATGCAAAGTAGAGGAGGGTCCGACTTGAAAGGGTGGAAAATTATGGTTTTCCAAAGGGGGGGTGATGGAACTTTTGTCAAGATTTAGGAGGAAGAAAAAGGATTACCTTTTCTTTTTTTTTCACGTGGGATGTTCCACCATGATTGCCAATTTGTCAATATGTAAAATTTGGGGGTTCTGCGAACTTTGTCCTTGTCCGTCTCGCGGCTGACCAGATCACCGGCCTATCGGTAGTCATTTTTCTGGGATTGTGGTCCGCTCCAGTTGTTGGGAGGCCTCCAAAAAAAGAGAAAGATGACTCAATCTTCTTTCTTTTTTGGCGTGTGTGGGGGTTTCTCCGTGATTTGGATCCGACTGCGCCTTGCGGGCCTGGCTGGATTGTCTCTCGGAAAGGTGGAAGGGTGTGGTTCCTTGCTGGGGCGTCTGACGGCTCCTCAAGAGAATTTAGGGGGTGTAGTGATCACCACTTGCTTTCTCAAAAAGCAGGAAAAGTTGGGGTTAGATTTGATTGCCTTCGTGGGGGAGTTTGTGGAGTCTCCGCTCTGAGATACGGGCTTGCCGCACACAGAGGTGAAAAACAGGAATCCTTTTCTGTCTCGGGAAATTGACAAAGGGGGTGTTTGGAAAGTCAGGGTGTGGTGTATGTGAGGGCCGGATAGTTTAAAATAGTCGCCTGGTTGGGGACATCTGGTTGAGATTACCCACCTGGAACTTGGTTCAATTTGGGCAGAACCTAGGTAGGAAATAGGTTTGGGTTTGGCTGAGGTTAAACTAGATTTAACCTGGGTTTTGGAGAGTGGATTTGTAAAGTGAATTTGTGTAGGGAATGGGTTTTCTACTCACAAATAAAGCTCTCTGTCTCTATCTCTCAAGGGTTTTGGAATGGTGGTGTGGGGTATAGGCTTGTATATGTTGATTGGGGATGGATTTCTTATGAATTGCTGATTGGTTCATCTTAATTGGGGATGTGTTAGAAATGTCTTGGACTCCCTCTATTTATAGTAAAAGAGAGACAGAGGAATGTCCATTGGACAATAGATAAAAAATGGGTAATAAGGTGCTTGATTTGACCTCCCATCAGATCTTTGTTCTTTGACAGTGTTCAGGTGAGGGGCGGCTACTCTCAAGTTGCCGCCCAAATGATGGCCTGCCAAATGTCCCATCTCTGGCAAGCGTTGGCTTGGGTCGCCTACTAGGGTTGAACCGGCCAAGATGGGGAGCTAAAGGGAACAAACCGCCGCAATCATCAGCATTAAATGTTGCTTTATGTCCCATCCAAGGGAAGCAGTTTTGAGTCGGTTAAGGGGTGGCTAGTTGAAACTAGCCGCCTGGTCTCAGAATTCTCCAAGTGTTGGACTAGGGTTTCCGGTTTTGGGTTTCTAAGGAAGTTTTCTATTAGATGTCCAAACATGGTCATTTTTAAATATTACTTGAAGTATTTTCGTCTCTTTAGACGGTCAAAATTGAGGTATCTACATGCCCGAAGAGTCGTTTCTGAGCCGCCCGATAGCTTCTCAAAAAGACGGAGTTTGTTGTGATCGTCACCTGCTTTCTCAAAAAGTAGGAAAAAGTTTGTGTTGCTGTTGATCGCCTTCATGGGGGGGGGGAGATTGTGGATTCTCCGCTCTGAGATACAGGCCTACCGCACACAGACGTGAAAAACAGGGAATCCTTTTCTGCTTTGGGAACTTGACAAAGGGAGGTTTAAAAAACAAGGGAGTGGATGATGGTAGGCTAGTGGGTTTTAGCCGCCTAAAAGGGGATGGCTAGTTGGGGTTAGCCGCCTGGTGTGTGGTTCCATTTGGGTAGAACCTGGGTAGGAAATGGGTTATGGTTTGGCAGAGGTTAAGCTAGGTTTAACTTGGGTTTTGGAGAGGGTTTTTGGGAGAGTGGATTTGGTAGGAAATGGGTTTCTTTTTCTCTCTTTCTCTCTCAAGGGTTTCAAATGGTGGGTGTGGGGGGAGTAAAGGATGCTTGAATGTGTGGGTGATGGTTGATTATGATTGTGGATGATGATGAAGAAGTGCTTGGGTGCCCCCTATTTATAGTAAAGAAGGGGCAAGGGAGTGTGCATTGGACAATAGATAAAATTGGATAATAGGGTGGTTGATTTGACCTCCCATTAGATCTTTGTTCTTCTGACACTGTCCAGGTGAGGGGTAGCTAGTTGAAACTAGCCACCCAGTGAGAGGCGGCTACTCTCAAGTTGCCGCCCCAACGATGACATGCCAAACATCCAATCTTTGACAAGCGGTGGCTTGAGGTGGTTACTAGAGTCGAACCGTCAGAGAAGGGGCGGCTAAAAAGAACAAATCATCGCAATCATCAACATTAAATGATGCTTTATGTCCCATCCAAGGGAAGCGGTGGGGGCGGTTTAAGGTGCGGCTAGTAGAAACTAGCTGCCCACTATGGGGCGGCTACTTTCAACTAGCCGCCCCATCTCTGGCTCTTTATTTTTCCTAAGTGTTTGTGACCAGAGTTTGTCCTTTTAAAGAGATGTTTTCTTATTAAATTTCCAAATGTGGTCATTTCCAAATATTACTTGAAGTATTTTCATTTCTTTGGACAGTCAAAATTGGGGTATCTACTGGCGGGTGTTCCTAGTGGTTTGGTGGGAGATTTAATTCGCTCTTTTCAGGCAGTCAGGGATAGGGACCGAGAGGCGTTTCGATCGAGCGAGGAGAGGCTCCGGGTTGCGGAGATGAGGGCACGCGAGCTTGCGGAGAGGTTGAGGGCGGACGAGGATCGATCAAGAGGGGTGGAGGCATGTCTTTGCTAGAGGTTGGAGAGGAGAGATAGAGACATCCAGCAGGTCCACCTTTGGGAAATCACCATGAGGGGGAAATTGGTTGGTGGAGGGGCCATGACCGAGGCGGACCTCAACCTTCTTCCTCTCAAACAAGAGTACTCCGTTTCTGCTTCTTTGGCTACTAGGGCTTCTTTGAGTAGAGCTTCCCGTCCTTCGGCGTCTCAGAGTTGTAGGAGGTATGCTAGGGCTCCTTCTTCAGTGGGAGAGACTCCTGCAGCCCCGGACGCTCCAGAAGTTCAATCTTCTCCTCATCCACCACCACCTTCTCAGCCAGGCCAGGATGCTCATCCTTCAACCCAGCCTCCCGCAGATGATGCTATGCCAAGGTATAGTTTTGTGTCTTGGTTTTGGTAGAAAACTTTGGAATTTTATGGCTATGTACTTAAGTTTTCTTTTCTTTTTGGCTTAGGTGATTATTTTGATGATGCACATGTTATATATGTGTCACTTTTTAGCCTTCTGGTAACCATTGGAGCATTCTGGCAGTTTTTCAACTTTTTCGTTTTTCGATCGGAACCGCTAAAATTTTGGACTTTTGGCTATCACCCTGAGTTTGAGAGCTCCGATTGAAAATCTAACTGCATATTATGTGTCCTGGTGCCATTTCAAGCCACTCATGAAAATTTCATCGAATTCTGGTAACGTTTCAGAATTTCGCAGTTCCGAATCGTATCTGGGTTTTGACCAATTGAAAAGTCATTGGGAGACTTGACTGGGTCAAGGTAGACCCTTGACTTGGTCAAAAGGTTTGGTTTTTAGTTTGGTTGGGTTGACTAGGGTCAAAGATCACCAAAACCTAACCTAAACCAAGCTAAACCTAATTAGCCTAAGTGTAAGTGGTGAGTGTGTGAGGTGTGTGTGTGTGTGTGCTTTAAGTGGGGCGCCCATGCATAGTGTTCCTCCCCTATTCATCTTCTTCTCCACCTCAATATCTCTCCCTCCCTTCTCTTTAAATCCCCATTTAGACCTAGTAGAAGGTGTTGGATCAAGAAGCCCTAGAAGGAGAAAAGAAAGGTGAGGACCCGATCTACCTTTGTATGGTCTCGGATTCGAGTTCCCTCATGTGTGACCCCCTCTCATAGCCTCTTTTCTCCCCTGTTTTCAGCCCTTCCTTGGCTGAGAAGGAGGCTTGGTGGTGGTGGTCTTGGAGGTGGCAAATCGGTGCGCGAAGAGCACCCGATCTCCTCCCCTTCCCTTCCTATCCTTGGGTGACCCTTCTTTCCTTCCTTTTCTTGTTTAGATGCATGTTTAGGAGGTGTTTTTGGATGTGCTAGGTAAGCATGAGGGGAGGGCTGAGGGAGGTGGTAGAGTCGGCTTGGGCAGTGCGGGCTCATCAGCCGTGCGCGCGAGCCTGCGCGCGCGGGCCGGCAGGCAGCGCAGGGTGGCAGGCGCGCTATCGGGCGAGCTGGCAGGGAACGCGCGTGTGCACGCGGGTGCTGCGCAGGGGGCGCAGTACGCGGGGCGAGCGGGAGGTGTGCGGGTGCTGCGCAGGGGGCGCAGTGCGCGCAGGGCGAGCAGGCGTGCGAGCGGGGAGTGCGTGCGGGGTACTGCACTGGGCCGCAGTGCGTGCGGGTGTGCGCGCAGGGCGCTGCGCTGGGGCGCAGTGCGCGCGGGTACATCCGGAACTAGACGGGCGGTGCGCGCGGGTGCGTGCGCCCAAGCGTGCGGCGTGTCTGGGCGCGCGGGCAGGGGCGCGGCAGTGCGCCCGGGGCGAGGCTGTGCGTGCGAGCGTGCGGGTGGCCTTGCGTATGGCTACCGGAGGTTTGGGAGTGAGTCGGGGCAGTCGGGCACGCGTGCGTGCGGGCCGTATGCACGCTTGTCCGAGTGTTGGGTATTTTTAGCGTATTTTTGTATGTATTGTGTATTTTACTCACCGTGTCCCTGTCTTACAGATCTTGACGGACGGTCACGCGACGACCCGGGTATTGGTGAGTGGGACAATCCAACCCAGTAGGGAGGCATATATGCTTTTAGGCGTGTATCGTCCTTCCCTAAGGCACCATAGTTTAATATGAACTTGTATAATATGTAATCTATGCAGGCATGATTGTTATGTAGTATGCATGCCACCCTAGACCTTATATGTTAGGGACTTGCACCCTTAGGATATGTGTAAGAGCCATGCATCCTGATACCATATTTTCATGCTAGGAAGCTTTGACCCATGCATGTGTCCCATTTAGTTTAATTTATTTTAAATCAAATGTGAGTTATTTAGTAATGAGCATGCTTAGTGAATATTATAACCATGCGGTTATAATACAGGCTTCCCCGAATCGTAGTTATGCACGCTGGAGGAGTTCGTAAGAATTCATGACATTTAAATTGTTAGGAAGATGTTGCCGACGGATTTGATTGGATCGTATACGTGTGGGTAGGCTATTTCTGTTCCTTTCGTTGGATCCGTATAGAGACTGCCCCAGCGTTAGACAGGCCGTCCTGACAGAGGGCTCCCATCAGTAGGTACCTCCTGATTTGGTTTCAGACTGTGCTGAATTGTGGGAGTAGACCAGGCGGGCTACGGAGTGGAGGAGAGACTATCGGTGGACCAAGGGTGATTAACAGCCTAGTTAGTCCCAATAGCCATGTTACCTATTGGAGGGTGAGGGTGAGGGTGTGGTGGGTCGGCGATGTTGCGACCCACTGGATTGTGTAGTTCCTGCCACTTTGAGGCTTCGAATAATTTTGAGGTTAATATGAATTGTGATGCATGGCTTGTGCTATTCACTGAGCGTGTGGCTCACCCCTCGCATATTTTTCTCCAGTTATCACGGAGTCGGATCTGAAGGAGGAGCTCCCCAAGGGACTTCAGCAGTACCGGAGCAGCGTCACGTTCCGTGAGTGTTAGAGGCTATCAGCATCCCTTTTTGATTGCATGTATTATATTTCCGGGCTTGGGCACCCGTTTGTATTATATTGGATGTCATTGTATATATTGGCTCTCACAGGACAGTTGATTATGTATCGAGTCTGTAATATGTTTTTGAATTACAGACTCAGTCTTTTAGCTTCCGCTATTTATGTATATATATCATGTCAGCCTTGCTTTTGTCTGTGTTGTCATTTTGGTGTTGTTTAGAGTATATTATTGACCTCCTGTATAGACTGCTGATATCATATTTATACACTTCCCGCGTCCCGGGACGGCCGCCATTGGGCGTGACAGCACAGCTCAAGACATTTGGATTTGAAGCTTGCGTTGTGGACCCCTATCTTTCTTTTGTTGGTTTTATTTACAAAACTCCCTTTTAGCTAAATTTAGGTTTGGTTTTGTTTTTGTTTATGAACAATTTATACCTTTCTTTTGTCTTTTTATGGATAGACATGGTTGGTTTTAATTTGGTTTGAAAGGTTGTTCAATGGTTTTAATTTGGTTTGTATATGTGGAATGGTTTCATATGGATTTGGTGTCATGGGTGGACGAATGAATGTGTAGGAGTTAGTGTATGGATTGGCATATGGTTTTGGTTGCTGATTGACTCGTACTTTATATGGGTTTTGGAAGTGTATATGTGTATGGAATGTGTATGTATAGGTTTTGAAAGAAATATTTTTGACAGATCTTGAAGGGCTGAAGAGTTGATTGAATTTGGACTGACAGGAGCAGGTGAGGCAACAGGTAAGGGGCGGCATGTTCAGACTAGCCGCCCAGAGGTAGGCGGCTAGTTCAAAGAAGCCGTCCAAGGACTGTAGGCTTAACTTGAAAATGGGGGGGGGGGTGCATGTTGAATTTAGCCGTCAAAGACCCGGTGGCTTGTTAAAATTAGCCGCCCCTTGCCTGGGGTAATTACCTGATTCTGATGCCTTGCTGCAACTACTGAAAGTCCTATGAGTGCCTGATCAACCTTTAAAACATGCAAAAACATTCTTTCCATAAACCAAGTGTCAATTTGTTCAGATTGTGCCCTTGCACTGACTTTCAAGCCCCTCTTGTTTGAATTGTCAAGGGCTGCAACCCATCTAAGGTGGTTGAGAATAAAGCGAGGAAAAGAGGTGCGAGAAACCATGCTCGGCATAAAGAGAAGGGAGTCTAGGTGACTCTAAGTGCGAGAACATGTGAGAGTGGGAAAATTTCCAGGTGTGCGTGAGAGTGGGGTAATTTTCCTTTTCAAATATGTGTGGAAGGGTATAAAATGAGTGTAATAGGGGCAATTTTCTCTTGGTTTGGGGAGTCAATTGTGATATTTTAAGAAAATTGAATGCCTAAGTGTTTGGAAAAGGAAAATAAAAGCTTATGCATAAGTGTGAGTGGCATAACGGAGCATTTTAATTCTTCAATTGATTCTCCTGTGAGAGGGCGATGTTTTTAATTTCTTAAAGTAAGGGATACCATTAAGTCCCTGAAGAGGGGCCCTTGTGATCACCTATGTCCAACCCAGGATTACATTTGAAAGGTATTGGCTTTAGGTGTCAATTTCTCAAGTTCATGGCTCTCAAATGCTTGATCATATTATTCTAAACATGCTGGGAAATCCATGAATGTACCAGGAATCAAGTCAAATAAGCTTTCTTTAGACAGGCAAGACTTTAAATGAACTCATGTGAGTGTGTGTGCTGTTGTAAACATATGGAAAGGTATACCTTTAGTTTAACTTTCGCCTTTCCAAGTTGACATAGCTCAATTTCAACTCCATTGCAAAAAATAAAAGAGGGGGGTGAATGGGGTGAGTGTAATATCTTCCTTGGGGCAATTTTTAGAATTGTCCCAGTCTGGCATATGTCCTACTTTGTATGTCCTTTGGCTTTCTTCCTTTTACCACTTCTCTATTTGGGTGGAGAGTACAGCCCACCGGGCGTGTACCTGTGTTTTGGGTGGAGGGTATAGCCTTTTGTTTAGCATATACCCCTTCTTTGTCAGTGATTGCGCCTTTGATAGAGAGTATAACCCGTTTGTTTGGGTGTTGTTTTGCTTTTTGGCCTCTCATTGCCTTTCTTTTTTTTTGTTTTGAGGAGGGGGGGGGGGGGCTTTTCTGTTTTTTTCACCTGTTCTTTTCTGCTTCCCCTCTAGAAGTGTTTGTATGGTGCTAGAGCCAGTTTTGGGATGTGTGCTAGGTCTAGGTTAATTCCTCATTTGACTTTGGGTTGATATGAATAAGAGTGAGAATAAAGGGGAGATGCTTTGGGGTTAAAAAATTGTCCCAGTCTATAGAGTAGTCAATTTTTCCTTTTATCAGGTAAACCAATTCCTAAGTCGTACTTGTGTGATGAAGGTGGCATGATTGGTGAGTATGAATTCAAGTAAAATACAAGTCATCTTTGAGAGTCTTACAATTCTATCATCAAGCACTAAACGCTGGAATTCACAGGAAGAAAGAATAAGATTTCTCAAGTATTGATAGTTTAATGCATGGAATTTCTTTACATAAAGTGCATTCCACAAACCTGATATTTCGACTCCTTCGGCATCCACCAAGCAGTTGGCATTCCCAAAGTAGGCATGGGTGATCACATAGGGTCCCTCCCATGTGGGTTGTAGCTTGCCTTTTGGATGGGGTTGTCTTGATGACATAATTTGCTTAAGTACCATTTCTCCAATTTTAATTTTTTTTTTTCTATTACTTTCTTTTCAAATGCCCTTCCCACCCTCCTCTAGTAGGCCTGGGCATGGTCTCCAGCTCTTAACTTCTTCTTTTTCTTCACTTTTTTTTGTTGATTGATTTTTTTTTTTTGGTTTGTGAAAGCATGTAAGGAAGCTTGAAATAAACAATCTTTTGTTTTGTCTTTTTTTATTTTTTTTGTTGATTTTTGTTTGGTTTGTGAAAGCATGCAAGGAAGCTTTAAGTAAACAAATCTTTTGTTTCATTTTTTTTTTTTTTTTGTAAGCATGTAAACAAATATGTACAGGAGTTTGGAAGCATAAGCTGGTAAACAAATCTTTTTGATTTGTTTTTGAAAAGAAAAATGATATTTACAACTTACTGGGTTAGCATAGGTGCTTCACCCGACTTTTCTCCAACATTGGCGCTCCTTTGTTGCAATGCTTGCACACTGAGAGGAAGGAGTGTTTTGTCAGCCGGAATTCTACTGATTGGTGGTGTGTGTGTTTTAGGGGAATCATTTGAGTGTGGAAATAACCAGTCAAGGGAGCCGGAGTGGTAATCTGGTTCTCTCTCTTGGACAGGGCCTAATGGATGTTCAAGTTGTGTATGGTTTGTTCTGTTTGTTTCTCATCTATTCCTTTTACAAAGTGTTCATATAATTCCCAATTATATTTTGTTTTTAAGTTTTTATGGCGGTGTTGGGTGAATGAGCCAACACCCTTCTTATTTGGCCAGACTGGGAGTTTAATGGGTTCTAAGATCCCATCTCTTGTTAGTCCTAGTGCTTTTCCTGGGATATGGCCCATGAATTCCATCATGTGCCAACCTCGGTTCTTAAGGTGACTTGTCCCTATTGTGCTGGTAGGTGTTTCTCGAAGGTCTATCCAATCAGACGGGAAGTCTAAAATATGGATGGTGGGTAGGTGTTTCTCCCTGTATTTTGATTATCTGATTTCCTAAAGGAAATTTTAAGCACTGGTGGAGCGGAGAAGAGACCCCTTTGATTGAGGCTAGCCATTTTCATCCTAAGATCATGTTATAGTCAGAGTCCATTTCTAAAATGTATGCTTCGACGACTGTTTCTAAGGAGCCCATTTTTAATTGGAAATTTTTGAAACCAAGAACTGGGCGAACTGTTTTGTCATACGCGATGTCACGCTCAACGGCGGCCATTCCCGAGACGTAGCAAATATATAATATCAGCTATCAATAACGAGATCAATTAATCAATATCCAAGGCAACAACGCAATTAATCAAGCGATAGCTGTCGTAATATATATGCATAAAACGGAAGCTAAACAACTAAGTCTGTCATCCAAAAACATATTACACACCAGATTACATAATCAACTGTCCTGTGAGAGCCAAAATAAACCAAAAGACATCACACACATATACTGTGCCCAAGCACGAGAAGTAAATACATACAAGAGAAGGGGGGATGCTGATGGCCTCTCACTCGCATGACCCAAAACACGGACGCTGAAATTGTAAGATGCTTGCCGAGGCGGCACATATCCTGATGAACCGGGTGTATACTGTCTCAGAGCTGATCGTCGATCAGGGACTCGCGCTCCGTTTGGGTAGAGTGCCGAGACTTGTGGTGTGATCCCCTCTACCGTGGGGGTTTGCGCCTTTCGTGGCGGTTGTCCAACCTTATGGCTGATAGGTGGGGACGTGGGTGGGACTGTACAATAGGAAATCTTGTTGTGGCGGTCAATCAGAAGACGGTACGTAGTGTAGTCTCCGTACGAAAGACTCGTACGAAGTTCTGGACTCAAGTTCTGCAACATCATGTCAATTTCTTGACATTCTGTTAGTTGCAGGTCGGTTCTGTGGACTAGGGTTCACCACCTAGACACGTACTGCTCAAATTCCTCGCTAGGCCTCATTCTTTCTATGGTTAGGTTGGAGATAGAGGGGGTTCTAACCCTCTGGTAACCATAGTGGCCTAAAAATTTCTCACTTACAACCGAGAAATTCGACAAATGGTCTATAGGGAGTGTGGAGAGCCATTATAGTGCTTCTCCTTCCAATGATTTTTGAAAAAGGAAGACTAGCAGGGGTTGGTTATCTAGAAAAGGTCAGGAATATGGATAAAAAGCAGTTAAATGGTCATATGGGTCTTCACGACCGTTATACCGGTGAAATTTTGGGATTTTAAGTCCCTCCGACAGGTTGACTGACGGGATTTGTCTCAAATTATGTAGAGACGTGTTTGGGAGCAGAAGGGCCAGTCTCGAAGAGGATTCTCCGGATGGTTTCATCCAATGTTTCTGCCGTGAAGGGCAGTTTAGTGGTCCCGGGTTGGATGTGACCTAGTAGGGGCCTGGGGCAGAAGCTATTGGGAATGTTGGATTCGCAAGGGAAGGAGTAGTAAATGAAAATGTGGGGGGTAGAAAGTGGACTTGGATTGACCAAGAAACTAGGTGTTGGTGGGATATTAGGGGTGAGGCAAGCCTTGGGGGTCTTGATAGGGGTTTCCTATTTCAAGATCTTGGCCTGGCGAAAGTTGGTGAGGTCATTGAATATGTCCTCCACCGATTGGTATCCTATGGTAGCCATCCATTCCTCTAAGAGGCTAAGGAACTGCCCGGTCTGGTTTCCCTGGTTGACTTCTTCCTGTACTATGTCATCTTGGGTGTACTTTTCCAAGGTGTGGAATAGTTTAGGGTGTGAATGAATGCAAGTTTAAAGCAATAAATAAAGCAGTAAAGGGTGTGATACACTAGTAAAAGGTGCGCAACAGTGTGCGACTTAAAGTAGTAAAGAATGTGATGAAAGCAGTATAGGGTGTGCAGTTGTGTGCGACTTAAAGCAGTAAAAGGGTGTGATTAAAGTAGTAAAAGGTGCGTTGTGTGCAACTTAAAGCAGTAAAGGGTGATGCGATGCAAAGTAGAGGAGAGTCTGATTTGGGGGATGGAAAATTTTGGTTTTTCAAAATGGGGTTGTGGAACTTTTGTCAAGATTTAGGTGGCAGAAAAAATGATTACCTTTTGTCATTTTTTGTGAGGGAGGTCCCACCGTGATCGCTAGGTTGTCGGTGGATTCGGGTCCCGAGTTTTTTTGGTGTGTGTGGGGTTTTTTCGGTGGATTCGGGTTCGAATGTGCCATGCGGGCTTGGTCGGATCATCTCTTGGAAAAGGGGAAAGGTGTGGTTTCTTGCTGAGGCGCCCGACAGCTCCTCAAGAGGATTTAGGGGATGGTTGTGATCGCCACCTGTTTTCTCAAAAGAGGCAAGAAAAGTTGTGGTGTTGCTTTTGACTGCTTTCGTGGGGAGATTGTGGATTCTTCACTCTGAGACACGGCCAACCACACACAGAGGTGAAAACGGGGAATCCTTTTCTGCTTCTGGGACTTGACAAAGGGAGGTTTAAAAAAAGGACAGGGGGTGGGTGAGGGTTGGCTAGTAGGATTTAGCCGCTTGGAAGGGGATGGCTAGTTGTGATTAGCCGCCTGGGACCTGGCTCTGTTTGGGCAGAACCTGGGTAGGAAATGGTTTAGGGTTTGGCAGAGGTTAAGCTAGGTTTAACTTGGGTTTTGGAGAGAGTTTTTTGAGAGTGGATTCTATTGGGGAATGGGTTTCTCTCTCTCTTTCTCTCTCATGGGTGTTAAAGTAGTAGTGTGGGGGAAGGGATGCTTGAGTGGTGGTTGAATAAGTATGAACTTGTGCATTTTGAGCTTGGTTGATTAGTGATGATTAGAAGAAGAGTTGGATGCCCCCTATTTATAGTTAAAAAGGGGCAGGGGAGTGTCCACTAGACAATAGATCAAATTGGATAATAGGGTGGTTAATTTGACCTCCCATTAGATCTTTGTTCTTCTAACATTGTTCAGGTGAGGGGCGACTACTTTCAATATGCCACCCCCATGATGACCTGCCAAATATCAAATCTCTGACAAGCGGTGGCTTGAGGTGGTTACTAGGTGTAAGCCGTCAGAGAAGGGGTGGCAAAATAGAAGAATGGCACTCCGCCTTGCGCCTTTCTTGGTTCAGTGCAGTCGGCTTGACGATGTCCCATCTTCCCACAATTGTAGGATGCACGATTGTCTCTCCGCTTCTAGGGACATTCATTAGACTTGTGTCCCGGGTCCTGACAGTTGTAATAGATGACTCTCCCACGTACTTCTAGTCCGCGATTATCGTCAGCAAGGTTCCTCTTTCGATTTTCCATCATCTGGCCACCACCGAAACGTTGATTATTCCAGTTCTTCACATGGGCCCCATTCTCCTTCTTCCACTCTAAGCAATCCTGTTCTGTGACAAGTGCACAATCCTTCAGCTCCTCATGAACACGGATTCGGAGGTTCTATAGTCTATGACGAATGTCTCTTTTAGCTCTTCCTGGAAGCGACGACACTTTTCGCTTTCAACTTGGATGTATTTAGGCGCAAAGACCGACAACTCCATGAATGCCTTCTCATACTGGGCCACCATCATGTCTTGAGTTTCACGAAGGTCTATAAATGCTTGAACAATGCAATCACGTTCCGTCGGAGGAAAGTACTTCTTGTAGAACAACTCTACAAACTCCTCCCAGGTCATCTGTTCAATTCCACGGGTCAGAGATTGTTCACAAGTAGTCCACCATTGGATAGCGGTGTTATGCATGTGTCATTTGGAGCCTTTTTTTTTTTTTCGATTGGAGTTGCTAAAATTTTGGCTTTTAGCCACCTACGAGAGTTGGAGTACTCTGATTGAAAATCTAACTGCATATTATGGGTCCTAGTGTCATTTTGTACTACCCATAAAAATTTCAACGAATTCCGGTAACGTTTTGAAAAATATGCAGTTCTGAACCGTATCCGGGTTTTGAGAGTTCCTGGTTTGGTGGGTGGAATAGTGTCAAGATATTTTGGTGAATTGGTGACCTTTGGTAACATCACCCCCTCTTACTTAATAGCTAAGGAATCCTTGGTTATTTTGTGTATTAGAGGGTGAGTGTAGGTTAGGTTTACCCACCTTTTCGCTCCTTCTCATCACACCCCCCCCCCAAAGTGAGAAATCCCTCACTCTCTGACTCTCGTCTCTCCCTCTCCTCTCTGTTTTTGTGTCTGTGTGTGTGTTGTTAATGAAGGAAAAGATGAAGAAGAAGCACAAGAAAGAGTGAAAAAAGGGTGAGTGTGTGTGTTGTTGATGTTGTTGTTGTTTCTCTTCTCTCTAGCTCCCTCTCATGCCCCAATTATCCCCTGTTTTCAGCCAAGGAAGGGCTGGTGGAGTGGCTGATGAGGTGGTGGTAGTGGTTGTGGTGGCTGAGGTGGTCGTGGGTGTGTCGAGAACCCCACATCTCCCCATTTCCCTCCCCCTGTTTTGGTAAGACAGATCTCTATCTCCTAAAGATCTCTATGAAACTAGTATTTAGAGGCATATTTTTGGGATAATGTCTTCATGTGATATGATCATCTATGTGTATAGTTGTTATATATGAAATTTTGGGTCATTATGATATCTGTGTTGTAAGTTAGAACCTGTTTTGCATGGCCTGTCCAGATTCGCGCGGGAATTGACCTGCTTCTGGAAATAATTTATTTCGGGCTTGTAGAGGGAAAATTAGGTTATAAAGTCTTCTGGGATTATGATCCCAACATGTCATAGAATGTGTATGATGTATTTCATAATTTTCGGATATGTATTTGGTGCTGTGGAGATCAAATAGTAGGGCTAGTTGCGGCAGGTTTAGCAGTTTTGCACAATTGTGTGTCAAGGAGTTGTTATGCATGTTGTGGAAAGTATCAGGAGTTAACGTCTTCATGAAGTAGGCTTATATGTGTGTTAGGAGGTTCCATGTTTTAATTGTGGATCATTGGTTGTGTTTTACAGATCTCGTAGACCGGACACGCGGCTATCCGGGTATCGGTGAGTGGTTCGATCCAACCCTTCAGGAAGCATTGGATGCACATAGTCATGCGTCACGAATCCGTTGGGCACCCTGACTATACTACTTATTTAGATAAGTAGTATGGTCATGTCTAACCCCATAATATGCTAGGTATTTGCATGCTAGGTTAGTATAGCTTGTATATTGTGTAGAACCCCCTATTTCTACCATATATTTGCCTATGTATCATATTTATGTATGAATTATTATGTTTGGATGCGCCCTTCATGCATGGGCATGTGTGATGTGTGTTAATATGAATGTCTAGAATATGCATGCCTTTGGTAGTCCCTATTTATAGTGCTACCTCCCTATGTTAGTAATATCTAGCATGATTAAACTTGGGTCAATAACTGGGTGCACACCTGATATTCCCTGGTCATAAGACTGGAGGACGTGGTATGGTTGTTGCACCCATCTTGTTGGGGCAAAGCTATGACCAGCTTCCGAAGAGGATGAGACTTTCCCTCTCTCTCACCCTCCCTCTTTGCGTGAACTGAGTAAGTAGATGCGATTTCCTACTCGACTCAGGTTCGTTTGGGAATATTGGCATGCACATGTTAGTACGCGAGATCGCGCTTGACCCTTCCCTTTTAAGTTGGTGATATCCAACGCATTTTAGGGTATATGCTTGAATGCCAGTATGCTTGTATGCTTGAATGCTTGTATGCTTATATGAGGTATGCTTGTATGCATATTATTTAGCCCATGCATGGTATGTATGTTGTATATATATATTGTTTATCCTTTTTATCCATGTTAGGGAGTATCCCTATAATTATTTGATATGTTATCGTGCATGTAGTTCATGTACATAACTAAGATATAATTATCCTGTATATATATATGCGCATGTTAAAAGTGACTAGGCCTATCTGAAATAGGCGAGGGTATGACCTGCTGTCTGGTTGTACCTTATTAATTAGAGCGCTGGCGATGTAATCACCCCTTGCATCCGAGCGATGCACTCATTTGGAATTCAGGAGAATTCATTATCGTATCGGTTTTGTTAAGCCGGTAGTTATGGCAATAAGCTAGGCCTACCCAGGTTAGGTGAGTGTATGAACCGCCTGTTGGGTTATGCCTCAGGGCTTGTCTGTGCGAGAGCAGAGGTGACTCACCGCGTCTGACCTCTATGGGAGTTCAAGCCTATTTCGATAGCATCGGTATGGGATTACCGAGGATAGTTGATTTTCCATAGGGTTCGCATTGCGAGCGTGAAGTCTTCCTCCCAATATCGTCGTGCACCGAAGCTGCCCAGCGTCGAAGCTGTCCTGTTTGGTGCCACCACTTGTAGGTGCTACCGATGCGTATCGCGGTACACATCTGGCTGATGTACCGATCGTGGAAGGCCGACAGGTAGAGGCTAAGCGGGGAGGGCTACTGGATGATATTGTGAGTGTGGAGTCGTTCTCCCCTCTGATTGGATCTGTGTTGAAGCTGCCTAGCGTCGAAGCTATCCTGACAAAGGGCTCCCACCTGTAGGTACTACCGATGCGTTTGGCAGATGTACTGATCATGGGATTATACCAGGTAGAGGCTACCCAGGAGAGGGCTACCGGACGACGAAGGGTGTAGAGCATAAGGATGATCCCAAAAGTCCCTAGGGTCACCCCTCCGGGGGCTAGGGTGAGGATGAGGTGAAGTCACGTCGCCACGTGACCCATTTCGTTGTTCGTCCGTTCCCATAGTTGTTGGGTCCGGTTATGTAGCGATGTTCAAAGACATCGTTGGGCAGTTATCTCGATGTAGATAATCCAGTAGTGTTGTGTGGACCAGTAATTCCGCGTCTCTTCGACAAACGGTATGGTCTCTCCCCAAGAGTCCCAAGAGTCTCCCTCCGGAGTGAGAGTGAGGGTGAGGGTGAGGTTGGTCGTGCCGCCACGTGACCTTGTTATCCATTGGGTTTCTACCCATGTTTTTTTTTCTTGAAAGGAAATTGCCTTAATATTGAATTGTTGTGATGGTGTTGGGTTTCCAGCCACTCACTGAGCTTGTAGCTCACCCCTCACGTAATGCTTCTTTTCAGGGGCAGTGTTGGGCGTGGAGCTGGTGCTTTCCTGTGGCGTGGTCTTGCGTGCGTGGAGCGTTCTGTTCGGCGGTTGGCGAGTGCGAGGCTGTCAGCAGTCCTAGAGTCATGTATTTGTAAATCGTGCATGTTGCACATGATGTATTTTATTTGGATTAGACTTGGCTCTCACAGGACAGTGATTGTGTATTCGAGTCTGTAATAATATTTTTTTTTGTTTACAGACTTATTGATATTTTTATGCTTTCGCATTTTTGGTTGATCTATCAGTTATCATTGTTTTGTCAGCTTTGTGTGTTATTTATTGGAGTCATTGTTGACCTCTTGTAATTGATAGCTGATACTTTATATATTGCCACGTCTCGGGGACGGCCGCCCTGGGGCGTGACAAGCGGTTCCTCGTAGTTGATGAGCCGCCAAGAGGATACGACGGCTATCAGTCAGCTGAATCCATTTGACGATTTGCTCCAACTCTGTGATCCAATGATTCGTGGCCATCGGGTCACTGCCAACTCCTTGGAATGCTGGCGGATCCATTTTCTTGAACCTCATCACCAGTTGTTTCGGCTGGTCCTGGTTTTCTCCTAAAAGACGTAACGCCATGTCGTTCTGGTGTTGGATTGTCTACGCCACCAAGTTTACCAGGGTTTGGAGATCCTGACGCAAAGTGTTGGTATTTCCCGCCATTTTTGATCTCCCTTAATATGAATCGACACACAGTTAGAACGTATCCTATATGTATGCAAGCTTATGCCTCCTAATCCTTAGGCCTAACAGGAATACCTAGGCTCTGATACCATTCTGCAACACCCCCGTACCCATTATCCTTAATTAAGGCACGCGATATGGTGCGTTACGTAAACAATCCACAAAATATCGAATAATATAAATAAACTTATAAACTCGCAGGTTTAAAACATAAACCAACTACACGATTTTAATAATTCATTCTTAAGTTTGAATGAATACACATGAGTTCTTTATTTAATACTAATAATAATTCCTCTGGTTTTGCTGATAAGGCTAAGGACGTCTACTACATGCCAAGAAGAAGACTTATTCGACACCTACGATGCAACGAAGATAAGATGCGAACTAAATCACCAACGCCTCACCACGAGCGACGATCACCAACAACTACTCTGAAAGGTTGGGAAAAGAGAGATGAGCTACCACGCGCTCAGTGAATGGACCTAATGTGTCCCAATAATAATAATAATAATAATAATAATTTTAAAGAACAATCCCATAAAATCTGAAATGAGCAGAATATAACACACATATATTTTTTCACAAGTGTAACGATAAAACATAATGCATCTCTTTAGAGGAATAGCCACAAATCACAACACTAACTACATGATGCGTATGATGCAACGGACACACATGCCCGTATGGCACGCAACCAAAAGGTGCTCTATCTAGAGCTTGGTCACGCAGATGTCACGTAGACAAGGTCCCACTGGATTGGATCATGCAGACCGGTCGTCATGCAGACGGGGTCATGCATACAGATGATATGCATGCATGGTCAATTCATCAACCCATAGTTTGCATGCAAGAATAACATAGTATCAAATATATAGTTCATACATAAGATAATGTCTCAAAACGTGATGTCATGCTCATGTATTCCATACTCAAAATAACAGTTGTATTCATAACATAGGCATGATGCGAATATGATATAAATAAAAGTAGTTTCGAAATCTACATAGAGACTAGACACACTCATCTTTGGTCTAATGACACGCAAACAAAGCCAAAAAATCTTACAACAACCTAACTAATCCTGAAATAGTACGACTAGGTCACAATGTGTGCAAATAATACGAGACCTGATGGTATCCGTACTCACAGAAAACCGACGGATCTTAGTAGAGCCGTCCAGAGGCAGACCGACGGCTCCCCCATGCCAGAACCGACGGCTCCTCTGGGAGCCGTCCACAAGCATACTCGACGGCTCTTAATGGAGCCGTCCCGAACAGAAAGCAAAACCCTATATTTTTTGTTAAAAATACCCTAACACATTCTATCATTGAAAAACATACATGAGCCGTTTAAACGTTGTAAAATAGTAGATAACTCATATCGAAATCAAATAATGCGTACAAAAAATCCAATTAAAACCAATCAAAATATATTGAAAACATCTTTGAAAACCATATATCTAACATAGGTATAAAAGTAATATATAATAGGTAAAATGATACAAAACATTTAAGAGAGAGATAGAAGATTGTATAAAGAAAACTCATTCGAAACCCTAGCTTATGGAAAGATGATAAAACTATCGATAAAGCGTTAAAACGCTTGGTACACCTAAGGATCTGATTATACTTGGTAAAATCCTTCGAAACATGCAAGAGATAACGTATTATTACACCTAGTATGATATCCTTCTATTCAAAACCCTAGATCTAAAAGGATTCACAAAACATTCATAAGAAACCAATAAACCATATCTCAAAATCTTTGAAAACTATCAATCTATTATATGGAGAAAACAATAACATGGATCTATGATAAAACTCTAAAATAATCATGAAAGCATGTATAGGTTCGGATCTATGCATATAAGGGTTAAAACGAAACTTTAAATGATTGTAAGCATGCTTTCTACCCTTAATAAACAACCTTAGACGTGATATATACATATCCCCTTCTTTTTGTCATAAAAGATTTGCAAAATACTTTGAAAGCAACATGATTTCATGGCTACAAGATAAGGGTCTGAAAATCAAATGAAAAACTTCAACACTACGAAAAACTCAAGAAGAAAACTCAAGAATTTAATGAAATCCAAAATACATATGTGAGATCATCTTATACTAATACAAACATCAAAGAATTAACATATATATAAGATTAAAAATGCTCACAAGAACCCTCTGTTCGAACCCATCCCGAGCTCCTCAACAACGTCACCACAAACGGTAAGAGAAAGAGCTTTTAGGGCTTTTAGGTTTATAACCTCTTACACACGTGGGGGACAAAATACGACCCAATTAATCCGAAATAATTCACAATCAAAGGATTTGTTCTTTCCAAAAACGAACTGAATATTCAAAAATACGAAGTTTTCAAGATCGACGGCTCCGGTTGAGCCCATCGCCCAATACCCAACGGCACCTACAAGAGCCGTCAGGTCCAGATCTGATGGCACCCTTACGAGCCGTCAGAAACACAGCTCGACTCCTTGTTATGGTTTGATCCATAACTTGACCAATACGCATCCAATTTACAATCCTTAAGAAGCATGGGAAAGCCAATGAAACAAATAATTTTAACCATGCCAAATTATGATAATTTGGAGTACTAAACAGATTAATTATGTCCTAAAAGTCACAGTTGTTACACCAACACATAAAAAAAAGTCATATCTCATCACATCAAATCACCTATCAACACCTCTTATACATCAATAGTGTTCACATGACAAATCAACTTTTTACACCTTATTCACATTTTATTTTTCATCAACCAAACAACTCAACTTTTATTCTTATGTTTTCCAATGAGAATAAAAAAACACAACCAAATAAAAAATCACTTATTCCATTGATAAAGTTATATGTTCCTGGAATAGGTATAAAGCCCATAATAGCTTATTCCTTGATCCAAATGGGTAGAGTGAAGAAACAAAGAAAGAAAAGAGAACAAAGTGACTCGGTAAACTATGGGAGTGAAAGGGTGTTTATTTATGCTAAAATGCTCTCTCTCTCTAGTTTCAAGTGATGGGAAGGTTAGCTACGAACTCTCTAACAAGGTATGGACTTCTACTTGCTTCTTCTTGCTTAGCTTTTTTTCTTTGCTCTCCAATGGTACATATCTATAGGTTTCTTGAACTAATGGACTTTATACAACACATAGGGGGCATCATCACTCCTTTCCCAACAGAGGAGCGCCACTGCGAGTTTCGCCAATTGTTGTGACCCAGATAGGCCGACGGCTCTGACCAGTGCTGTCGGGTGGATTAGGGCATCCTTTTGCATGTTCCCAGATCGACGGCTCCTCGTGCATCCGTCGCGCTTGGATCCGACAGCTCCTGGAGCATCTTCCGCGCAGGGATCAGACGGCTCCTCCACCATCCGCCGCGTGGTGGGGACTTTTTTCTTGGCTAGTCTTCTTCAGAGTTTCTTTTTCGAGATTTCTCTTCAGCTCTTTTTGATTTCTTAGCCTGTCAACCTGTTTTTCAGTCTTTCAATGCCTCCAAGGAATTTTTGGCCATAAACCCTCTATGAAAAAAAATGTTATCAGTAATATGTGTTCTATTATCCTAATGGATCAAAAATGGGGTATCTATAAGGAGAGAGAGGGGGAATTTAGGATATATTGTTGTCAAGTGGGCTGGTGGTGGTAAAATAGACATATCTTTTGTGGGGTTAATTGATGGTTAGATTAACAGACGGAGGGGGCTTTTTGGATTTTGGGTGTCTTTACACGGGGTTATATGGATATATGAAAAAATCAAGCAGTTTTGTGGATATGTGATAAATTCCAGGGGGTTATATGGATATATGAAAAAATCAAGCAGTTTTGTGGATATGTGATAAATTCCAGGGGGTTATATGGATGATTATTCCCTATATTTATATACTACTATATAAAAGTCTTTTAAGCAAAAAAAAAATAGTTATTTGATCATTTTACCCCTATCAATCAATTCAATCCCATGAAAATCCATTCACACAGCCATTTGAGCATTTTACCCCTCTTAATCTATTCAATCCCATGAGAATTCATTCACACCTCTTTAATCATACACATCTATCTATACTGTATAAAAGTCTCTTAAGCCAAAAAAATTATCATTTGATCATTTTATGTCACGCCCCAGGGCGGCCGTCCCCAAGACGTGGTAATAATGAAGTATCAGCTATCAATACCTGAGGTCAACAAAGACTCCAACAACAACACACAAGGTGGCAAAGCAAAGATAATGATAATTGACTGAAAAGCGGAAGCATAAGATATCAACAATGTCTGTAAACCAAAAACATTATTACAGACTCGAATACAAAATCACTGTCCTGTGAGAGCCAAGTCTAGTCCAAATAAAATACAACTTGTGCCACATGCACGATTTACAATACATAAAATGACTCTAGGACTGCTGACAGCCTCGCACTCACCACCCGTCGGAAGAACGCTCCACGCCCATAAGACCACGCCACAGGGAAGCTCTAGCTCCACGCCCAACACTGCCCCTGAAAAGAAACAGTATGCGAGGGGTGAGCTACAAGCTTAGTGAGTGGCTGGAAATCAATCACCAATACAACAGTTCAATATTAAAACAATTTCCTTCCAAGGAAAAACATGGGTAGAAACCCAATGGATAACAAGGTCACGCGACAGCGCGACCAACCTCACCCTCACTCCCGGAGGAAGACTCTTGGGACTTTTGGGGAGAGACCATACCGTTGGTCGAAGAGACGTGGAATTACTGGTCCACACAACACTACTGAATCACCAACCTCACCCTCACCCTCACTCCCGGAGGGAGACTCTTGGGACTCTTGGGGAGAGACCATACCGTTGGTCGAAGAGACCCAGAATTACTGGTCTACACAACACTACTGGATCATCCACATCAAGATAACTGCCCAACGATGTCTTTGAACATCGATACGCAACCGGACCCAACAACTATGGGAACGGACGAACAACGAATGGGTCACGCGGCGACGTGTCTTCACCTCATCCTCACCCTCACCCTTTAGAGGGGACATAGGACTTTTGGAAGAGATTAGACTACTCTATACCCTTGGTCCACCGGTAACCCTTTCCCCGGGTAGCCTCTACCTGGTATACTCCCACGATCAGTACACTTCCGAACGCATCGGTGGTACCTACGGATGGGAGCCCTCTGTCAGGACAGCTTTTCCAATGCCGGAAAGTTCCTACATCGGATCCAACGAAGGGGAGAACGATTTCACGCTCGCAATATCATTCGTTAGCCCTCTCCCGGGTAGCCTCTACCTGGTACACTCCCACGATCAGTACGCTTTCGAATGCATCGGTGGTACCTACAGGTGGGGGCCCTCTGTCAGGACAGCTACAACCCGGGCCGCTTCAACACGGACGACATTGGGAGGAAACACTCCATGTTCGCAAAGAGAACCCAATGGAAAAACAACTACTCTCGATAATCACATATCGATAATATGAAATACCATTGTACTCCCACACGGTTGCGTCGCTCTGACACAAGGGGGTTGTCTCTGCTCTCACGCAGAAATAATCCCAAGGCACATAACTCAACAGGCGGTTCACATACTCGCCTAGCACGGGTATGCCTAGCTTAATGCCACAACTACCGGCTTAACAAAACCGATAAGATAATGAATTCTCCTAAATTCCAAACGAGTGCATCGCTCGGATGCACGGGGGCGATTACATCGCTAGCGCTCTAACTAATAAGGTACAACCCGACAACGGGTCATACCCACGCCTATTTCAGATAGGCCTAATTAGTTTTAACATGCGCATATATATCCAGGAGAATTATATCTTAGTTATGTACATGAACTACATGCACGATAACCTATCAAATAATTATAGGGATACTCCCTAACATGGATTTACATCATAATAAATCATACAACATGCATACATGGCCATTAATCACATAAGCACACAAGGCCTAACTTAAGCATGCGTTGGATATCACCAACTTAAAAGGTAAGGGTCAAGTGCAAATCTCGCGCACTTAACAGGTGCATGCCAAGATTCCAAACGAACCTGAGTCGAGTAGGAAATCGCATCTAATTACTCAGTTCGTGCAGAGGGAGAGGGCGAGAGAGATCATCATCTCATGAAGTTGGTCATAGCCTTGCCCCATTAGCATGGGCGCAACAACTACACCACGCCCTCGAGTCTTATCGCAAGGGAATATTAGGCAGGTGCCCGTTATTAACCCACACTTAATCATGCTGGATATTCCAATTAATATGGTGGGAGTAGTATTACAATACTACCTAAGACATGCCCTATTCTATACATCTATACACATTACAGAATACATGCCCATACTAGAGGGGCGCATGCGATATAGTCATTCATACATGGATACAATACATGCAATATAAGCCTAGCATGCAAGATATCTAACATATTATGAGTTAGACATGACTATACTATTTATCTAATTAAGTGGTATAGTCAGGGTGCCCAACGGTTGCATGACGCACGACTACGTGCATCCAACGCTTCCCGAAGGGTTGGATCAAACCACTCACCGATACCCGGATCGCCGCGCGTCCGGTCTACGAGATCTGCAAAACACAACCAATGATCCATAATTAAATTATGGAACCTCCTATCACACATATAAGCCTACTTCATAAAAACCCTAACCCCTGATACTTCCATATTATCACACAAGACACATGCAAACAACTCCTTAACACTCAACCAAACAAAACTGCCAAATCTGTTGCAACCAGCCCTACTAATTGATCTCCACAGCACCCAATACACTTCCAAAAATTATGAAATAAAACGTGCACATTCTCTGATATGCTGGGATCATAATCCATGAAGACATTAGAACCTAATGTTGCCTCTACAAGCCCAAAATAAATTATTTCCAGAAGCAGGTGGACAGGCCATGCAAAACAGGTTCTAACTTACACCACAAATATCATAATGAGCCCAAATTTCATATATAACAACTAGACACATAGATGATCATATCATATGAAGACATAATCCTAGAAATGTGCCTCTAATACTAGATGCACTGGGATCTTTAAAATACAGAGTGTTGCCTTACCAAAACAGGGGGAGGGAAATGGGGAGATGCGGGGTTCTTGACACACCCACGACCACCTCAACCACCACCGCCACTACCACCACCTTATCAGCATCTCCTCAAGCCCTTCATGGCAGAAAACAGGGGTGCAAACAACAACAGCAACAACAACACAAACTCACCCCTTTCTCACTCTTTCTTGTGCTTCTTCTTCATCTTTTCCTTCAATTGTTTCTTCCTCCACCTTCTTCACACACAAAGGGCCTGTTTGGATAGGAGTATTGGGTGCGCTTGGATTGGGATTGAGAATCCCAATCTAGGTCAATAAGTTGTTTGGATAAATTTTAAAAGGGGGATTGGAATTGAGAGAGTGGGATTGGGAATCCTTGATTAGGGGGATTGGGAATCCCCCTCAAGAGGTGGTATTCCCTCAATCCCAATCTAAGTGGATTGAAAAAAGACATTTTTACCCAGGCTCTTCATCTCCCTTAACACATAATATATATATATATATATATATATATAACATAACATATTTAATATAAATATATGTATATATATATTTAATATAATATAATATATTTAAATTTATAATATAAATATATTAAAAAATATACATACATACATACATATATATAATATATATAAAACATAATATATTTAATATAAATATATGTATATATATAATATAATATAATATAAATTTAAATAAAGAATATAAATATATTTAAAAATATACATACATACACATATATATATTCAAGCATTAATTGTGATGCACACGTTCATAAATCCTCTTGATTTACTTTATTTATATAATATATGAATAAGGAAGCTTTCATAACCTATTGATTGGATGATATGAGATTCATATAATTTATCATAACTAATTTGCTATGATATATATAAAAAATATATATATTATATTACTATCATAACTATTTTGCTATGATATCATAACTAATTTTTAGCAATATATATTTTTTATATTGTAATCCATGCATTACCAAACACATGATTGAGATTGAGAATCTCAATCCTGTTTTTTAATCATGTTCCTTACCAAACAGGTTGACATGATTCACAATCAGTCAATCACAATCCACCTGGATTTAGAATCCTAGGATTCACAGAATCTCAATCCCACTTGTCAACCAAACAGACCCAAAGAGGGGAAAAAGAAATCAAGAGAGGGAGAGAAAGAGAGATTCACGAAATGGGAGAGAGGGGGAGAGAGAGAGAGAGAGAGAGAGAGAGAGAGAGAGAGCAAAAATGTCATTTTTATGCCCAAATAGTGTTTAGGGGTGACCATAAGGGGGGGTGAGGTTAGGGTTAGACTCACCCACTCACGTACCAAAAAATCAAATGTTTCTTCATCACTAAGCAAGGTGGGGGTAAGGTTACCAAAGGTCACCACATCCTCAAAATATCTCACACTATTCGACCAACTAGGAACTCTCAAAACCCGGATACGGTTCGGAACTGCATATTTTTCAAAACGTTACCGAAATTCGATGAAATTTTTATAGGTAGTACAAAACGGTACCAGGACCCATAATATGCAGTTAGATTTCCAATCAGAGTACTCCAACTCCCGCAGGTGGCTAAAAGCCAAAATTTTAGCGACTCCGATCGAAAAAGAAAAAGGCCCTAAATAACCCAGATGTGACCAAGGCTTAACCGAAATGGCTCCAAATGACACAGGCATAACATTTTACCCCTACCAATCACTTCAATCCCATGAAAATCAATTCACATGGGCATTTGACTATTTTACCAATCTTAATCTATTCAATCCCATGACAAATTCATTCACACCTCTTCAATCCTACACTACTAATATCCTTAACTAATTAATATCAGATTCACTCACCCACTTATAATACATATAGAAAAATTAAAAATGATACTCATTTTTAAAGACAATATCTATATTATCTATATCTATATTACTATATAAAAGGCTCTTATCTATATCTATATTACTATATAAAAGGCTCTTATCTATATTATATTACTATATAAAAAGCTCTTAACAAGGAAATTAATCAAATCACCATATTTAATCTTATTAATCTCTTTAATCCCATGACAATACATTCACTACATTTGTTCATTCCTTTTGTTTTAAATTTGTTTTTTTTCATAGATCATGATTTATTCCCTATGACTTATCTATTTTTATATTAATATCTATATTGTTTATCAATCCTGAAAAATACTTTTGTTCGGACGCTTTGACCCTCTAATATTAATGAAAATTCATACTTGTCATCGTCTGATGTTAAATATCCGGGTATCCTTTCGTATTCTCCCTTCTTAAATTTCTATCTTTAATCATAGACCGTTCAACGAATAGATGGCATATCATGATATCCCTTCATCATCTCCTCCTTAAATTTCATCATGATGGCATAGACTGTTGATTTCTCTCTCTCTCCCTCTCTTTCTCTTCAAACTATTTTTCTGTCGTTTCGAAACTGATTTTATGGGTTTCTTTGGATCCTCTGCAGGTTCAGCGAATTCATCTTCACTTCGAGGTATGCTGATAGTGCTGCAGATGCCGAGTCAGAAGGCCGTTGAAGTTTTATTGCCTCAAAATACATTTTATGGGTTTATTTCATTTTTTTTTCTATATCATAGTTGGCTTCCAATCTCACATGGGGCTATTGATTTGAGGATGTCTTCTTTTATGCATATGGGGTTATGCATATAGTTTGCTTTCAATCTCACATGGGGCTATTGATTTGAGGATCTCTTCTTTTATCCATATGGGGTTATGCATATAGTTGGCTTTCAATCTCACATGGGGCTATTGATTTGAGGATCTCTTCTTTTATGCATATAGGGTTATGCATAATAAGAGGGGAGTCGGATGATAAAAACCATTAGTTTTGGTAGCCTTGTAGTGGAGTACAATGTGAACTTCTAGCTATATTTCCTACAAATCCAAGTCCTCCATTTCTCGCCTTTTGAAATGGAAAACTGAAATTGAGGGAACGAAGGACACTTCGTACATTAAAAGATCTTTGCGCGAAGAAAGGGACGAAGAGATTTTTCATCAAAATTTGAAGATCAAGGCTAAAGCGTTTAATGGGAAGAGAATGGGCGTTGCTTGAAGACTCTGGCGGCAGGACTTTAGAATGGGAAGAGAGCTGGAGCAAGCGCCGACGAGTGGGAAGACAGACCGAGGAAGTTTGCAGCGGGAGACATCTGGGCAGAGGCTACAAGGCAGAGTGGGGTTCCCCCCCCCCCCCCCCCCCCCCCACTCCTACAGGGATCAAACCTCCTCTGCCCGGGGAGACAAATGGACTGGGAGATGCTTTTGTTGTTTGGGGCAGGGCCATATGAGAAGGGACTGTTGCGACCCACTCATTTGTCGCCTCTGCCGGGGCACCGGGCACAGGGCCTCAGCCAGTCCAAAGAGGGCGGGTATGAGCCCAAACCCAGGGTTGCTCTCGGTGAACCTGTCGGAGTCTTTCAATCCAAACAAGGAGACAGACTTTTTGAGACAGAGTGTGCTAGCGGAGGCACGCGGGTGGTCACCATCCTTGTCTTCTATCAAAGAGCTGCTCGTCAAAAGATGGGGAAGCTTGGGAACTACTAGAGTTCGGGTCGTTTTGAGACAGGGTGTATGCAGGTTTTGGGAAGAAATATTCCTAATTTAAAGGTTTGAAGAGCTGATTTAAAACTTGACTGACAATGCAGGTTGGGCAGCAGGTGAGGGGCGGCTAGTTGTTTTTAGCCACCCCAGGACTGGTAGAATATACTTGTAGGGCAACGGGTACTTGGTTTCAGCCGTCTGATGGCAGGCGGCTAGTCAGGGTTAGCCAACCCTGGCCTGGGACAATTTTCTAATTCTGCCATTTGTTTGCTGCTGCCAAAAGTCCTTGTGAGTGTTTGTTCATCCTTCAAAACATGTAAAAACATGGACCAAGTGTTAAATCTGTCCGGATTGTGCCCCTACACTGACTTTCAAGTCCTTCTTCGAATTGTCAAGGGCTACAACCCATCTAAGGTAATAAAAAAGTAATGCGAGGAAAAGAGTGCGAGAAACCGTGCTAATCATAAAAAAGGGAGGGAGTCCGAGTGATTCCAAGTGTGAGAATGAAAAGGAACCTCAAGTGGGCGAGAGTGGGGCAATTTCTTCTCAAGTGTGTGTGGATGGGCATGAAATGATTGTAATAGGGGCAATTTTCCTTTGGTATGGGGAGTCAATTGTGATATTTTAAGGAAATTGAATGCCTAAATGTTTGGAAAAGGAAAATACAACCTTATGCATAAGTGTAAAAGACATAGGGGAGTATTTTAGTTCTTCAAAGGATCTTTTATGTGGGAGGGCAATGTTTTCAATTTCCCAAAGTAAAAGATACCATCAAGTCCCTGAGGAAGGGTCCTTGTGGTCACTCATGTCCAAACCAGGATTGTATTTGAAATGTATTGGCTTCAGGTGTCAATTCCTCAAGTTCATGGTTCTCAAATGCTTGATCACATTATTCTAAACATGCTGGGAAATCCATGAATGCACCAAGATTTAAGTCAAGCAAGCTTCCTTTAGATAGGCAAGTATTTTAAGTGAACTCATGTGAGTGTGTGCTGTTGTAAACATAGGAAAGGTCTATCTTTGGTTGAGATCTTGCCTTTCCAAGTAGACATGGTTTAATTCCAACTCCACAGCAAGAAATAAAAAGGGTGGGGGGTGAATGGGGTAAGAGTAATATCTTCCTTTGGGGCAACATTTTAGAATTGTCCCAGTCTGGCATATGTCCTTACTTCCTAGGTCCCTCTGGCTTTCTTCTTTTTACCACTTCTTTATTTGGGTGGAGAGTACAGCCCGCCGGGCGTGTACCCATATTTCGAGTGGAGAGTACAATCTGTTTGCTTGGATGTGTACTAGTATAGCCTTTTGTTCAGCATATACTATGCGTAAAGGCGTTCATGCCTGCTAAAGTAGAGAGTTTAACCTGTTGCTTGGGTGTTGTTTTGATCTTTGGCCTCTCATTGCCTTTTGTTTTTTTTGTTTTGAGGGGGGGGGGGGGTTTTCTGTTTTTCACCCCTGTTCTTTTCTGCTTCCCCTCTAGAAGTGTTTATACAGTGCCAGAGCCAGTTTTGGGACATATGCCAGGTCCAGGTAATTCCTCATTTTGTCTTTGGGTTGATACAAGTGGGGGCGAAAATAAGGGGAGATGCTTTGGGTTTAAAAATTTGTCCCAGTCTACAGGGTAGGCAATTTCTCCTTTTATCAGATAAACCAGTTCCTAAGTCATACTGGTGTGATGAAGGTGGCATGAGTGGTGAATATATGAGTTCAAATAAAATACAAGCTATCTTTGAGAGTCTTGCAATTCTATCATCAGGTTTAGACACTGGAAATCACAGGAAGGAAGAATAATATTTCTCAAGTATTGAGAGTTTCTATGCATGGAATTTCTTTAGATAAAGTGCATTCCACGAACCTGAGACTTCGACTCCTTCGGCGTCCACCAAGCGGTAGGCATTCCCGGAATAGGCATGGGTGATCACATAGGGTCCCTCCCATGTGGGTTGCAGCTTGCCTCTGGGGTGGGGCTGCCTTGATGGCATGATTTGCTTGAGTACAAGCTCCCCAATTTTAAATTTTCTCTCTATTACCTTCTTTTCGAATGCCCTTGCCACCCTCCTCTGGTAGGCCTGGGCATGGTCCGCGGCTCTTAACTTCTTTTCGTCCAATAGTTCGAGGCGTAACAGGAGCGCCTCTCTTCTTTCTTCGATCTGTAGGTCTTCTTCTAATACTATCCTTAAGGATGGGATAAGAATTTCGTAAGGTACTATTGCTTCTACCCCGAATGTGAGTGAATATGGGGTCTAGCTGGTGGGTGTTCGGATAGAGGTTCGGTAAGCCCAAAGGGCGTCAACTAACTTGTCTGGCCAGTCAGTAGCCTTGTGGGTTTCTACTGTCTTTTTTATGATTCTGAGCAAGGTTTTGTTGGTGGCCTCCACTTACCCATTTCCCTGAGGGTAATATGGTGTGGAGTGATGAAGCTCTATGTGGTGTTTATCGCACAGATCCCAGAATTCTTGGGAAATGAATTGGGGGCCATTATCAGTTATGATCATTCTGGGGGTGCCGAACCGTGCAAGGATATGGGTACGAACGAAACGGGCCAGGGTGGAGCTTTTGATTAGTACATAGGACTCAGCTTCGGCCCATTTGGTAAAATATTCTGTGGCAGTCAGGATGAAAGCTTTTTGGGTGGTATTTTCTACTGTATCTCGGAATGGCCCTATTACATCTAATGCCCACATAGAAAATGGCCATGGTGAAGTCATGGGATGTAAGGAAGATGCTGGTGGATGTATTTTGTTGGCATGAGTCTGACATTGGACACAGCGTCGAACATATTTGTTGCAATCCCCTTCGAGTGTGGGCCAGTAATAGCCCATTCTTAGTACCTTTTTGGCTAGCATTTGAGCATTGACATGACCTCTGTAGACTCCTGAGTGAGCTTCTTCCACAATGGTGTATGCTTCCTCATCGTCTAGGCATCTGAGTAACTCCCCATTAAAGGATGCTCGAAAGAGTATTCCCCCTCAGAGGCAGTATTTGATTGCTATCCTCTTAACCATCTTCTGATCGCCGTCTGTAGCGTATTCTAGAAATGAACCGTCTTCGAGGTAGTTTTTGATATCAAAGTACCATGGATTTCCATCATCCATATCTTCTAGATCAAGGGCTAGGATCTCTGTGGTACTAGTGATTCCTTCTGTTTGGTTTTGTTGATTTAGGAGGCTTTGAGTTTCACAATCTCGAAGTTCGGTGGTAGAAGCTTCTAGCCTTTGGATAGCGACTGTTTCAGACTTCTTGAATATGGGGAAGGCAAGTGATGAAGCTAATGAGGCTAAAGAGTCTGCAAGGATATTGCCTGTTCTAGGTATAAAGATGTGGGTGACCTTACAGAACTGTTTTAATAGGATTATAGTTAGCTCCCTATATGGTTTTAATTTTGGGTCCCTAATTTGACATTTTTTCAAGGTCTAGCAAATTACTAAAAGTGAGTCTCCAATAATGTCTAGATTTTTGACCCCCAGGGCTAGAGCTGTCTTCAAACCTGCTATCAGAGCTTCATATTCTGCAATATTGTTGGTGGCGTTAAATGTGAGCTGAAACGCCCGCGGGATAATGACGCCTTCGGGGGAGATTAATGCTATTCCTATCCCTCTTCCTTGTTGATTAATTGCTCCATCGAAGTAAAGTGTCCATGTTGTCCTATCTTTTTCTTCAATGAGCGCAAATATTTCTTTGTCTGGGAAGTCGGTCTTTACTGGTTCGTAATCAGGGAGAGGGAGCTGAGCGAGATGGTCAGCAATGGCTTGACCTTTAACGGACTTCTGAGTGGCATAAGTGATGTCAAACTCATTTAACTGGACTTGCCATCAGGCCAAGCGACCAGTTAATACAGCTTTCTCGAATAGGAACCTTACCGGGTCTATTTTGGCAAAGTACTTGACTTTGTGGGCGAGAAAATAATGGCGTAGCTTCTGGGAAGCCCATACTAAAGCTAAGCAAGTCTTTTCTATGGGAGGGTAGGTTTGCTCATATTCAATTAATGTCTTACTTAGATAGTAAACAGCCTTTTCTTTCCTTCCCGTGTCATCGTGTTGTGCAAGCACAGCACCAATGGCCTCCTCGGTTGCTGCTACATAAAGAAGTAGGGGTCGTCTGGGTACCGGGGATGAGAGGACTGGGGGATTAAGGAGGTATTTTTTTAAGCTATCGAAGGCCTTTTGGCATTCGCCGTCCCAGTTAAATTTGACTCCTCCTTTTAGTAGTTTATAAAAGGGGCGGCATCGTTCGGCATGTTGTGAGATAAATCTCCTAATGAATTGCAGCCGACCGATGAGTCCTCTTAATTCTTTTAAGTTCTTGGGTGGGGGCATTTGGGCAATGGCCCTTGCTTTAGTTGGATCAACTTCAATCCCCCTTCTGCTTACCATGAACCCTAAGAGTTTCCCGGAAGAGACACCGAAGCGACATTTTTTTGGTTCATCTTAAGTGAGAATTCCCTGCATCTTTGTAGTACTTGCTTGAGTATATCCGCATGTCCTATTCGAGTCCTGGATTTAACTAGGATGTCATCTACGTACACCTCTACTAGTTTGTGCATCATATCATGAAATATTGAAGTCATTGCTCTTTGATACGTTGCACCAGCATTTTTAAGTCTGAAGGGCATTACAACATAGCAGTAGGTCCCCCAGGGTGTGGTGAAGGAAGTTTTTTCCTGGTCATCTTCTGCCAACCGAATCTGGTTGTATCTTGGAAAGACATCCATAAAAGAGAGCATTTCATATCCTGCCGTGTTATCGACAAGGAGATCAATATGTGGAAGTGGGAAATCATCCTTCGGGCACGCTCGATTGAGGTCCCTGAAGTCAATGCATACCCGGATCTTGCCGTCTTTTTTGGATACCGGAACAATATTAGCCACCCATTTCGGGTATAAGACTACCCGGATAAATTTAGCCTGGTGGAGTTTGTCCACCTCATCTTTAATTTTCAAAGCCACCTCCGGATGAAGGCGCCTCAGTTTTTGTTTCACTGGTTTTGTGTTAGGCTCTAGGATTAATCGGTGCTCGACCAAAGAGGTATCGAACCCGGGCATGTCTTTGTAAGATCAGGCGAAGACATCAATATACTCACGTAGTATTTTGACTAGACTTTCCTTTTCATCGGGTTTTAGCTCCGCATTATTAGAATGATCTTGGGGTTGGCTTCAGTTCCTAGGTTTAGTTCTTCCACTTTCTGGTCTGCTGCTTCCGTCCTCTCATCAAACCTTTGGAGGCTCCGCTCAAATTCCTTGGAGATGTCTTCTTCTTCTTTGCTGTCTTCATTGCAGATTTTGAAGACTCCCAAACCGTCATCCAGGTTTTCTATATTATCTAGGTCTGGTTCTTCTATAACTGTTATAGACTCAAACTTTTGTAGGCCAAAAAGGGTCCCACTATGTCCTTTTATTTGGTTAATGATATGGTCAGGTATCTGACTTCTAGAGGGCTTGGCTGCCTTAAGTGGGGTACTAGTGTTTATGCCTGTGTCATTTGGAGTCTTAAATTTTTTTTCGATCGAAGTCGCTAAAATTTTGGCTTTTACTGCAGGAGTTGGAGTACTCTAATTGGAAAATCTAACTGCATATTATGGGTCTTGGTACCGTTTTGTACTACCCATAAAAATTTCATCTAATTCGGGTATCGTTTCAAAAAAATATGCAGTTCTGAATCGCATCCGGGTTTGGTCGTTACTGGTTTGGGAGGTGGGATTTCATGTGCACGTCTAAATGGGGGTATTGACCAAGTCTTGATGTTTTGTTTTCTTTCTTGGTTAGGTTGACTTGTCAACCCACCCCACCAACCCCTTTATTCATGATAAATGCCCCTCTTAAGTGAAAACCCCTCTCTCTCTCTCTTCCCTCCCAACCCATCCGACCACTTCTCTTCCTTTCCCCTCTTTTGCTTCCCTTTGTGTTGGAAAAGAAGATGGTGAAGAAGGAACATGAAGGAGGTGGATCAAGTAGAGAGAGTGAAAAAGGGTGAGTGTGTGTGTTGTTGTTGTAGTTGTTGTTGTTTCTCTTTTCATTAGCTCCCTCTCATGCCTTCCCCCCCCCCCCCCCCCGCCGTTTTCAGCCAAGGAAGGACTGGTGGAGTGGCTGATGAGGTGGTGGTAGTGGTTGTGGTGGCTGAGGTGGTCGTGGGTGTGTCGAGAACCCCGCATCTCCCCATTTCCCTCCCCCTGTTTTGGTAAGACAGATCTCTGTCTCCTAAAGATCTCAGTGAATCTAGTATTTAGAGGCATATTTTTAGGATTATGTCTTCATATGATTTGATCATCTATGTGTCTAGATGTTATATATGAAATTTGGGGTCATTATGATATCTATGTTGTAAGTTAGAACCTGTTTTGCATGGCCTGTCCAGATTCACGTAGGAATTGACCTGCTTCTGGAAGTGATTTATTTCGGGCATGTAGAGGCAAAATTAGGTTATAATGTCTTCATGGATTATGATCCCAGCATGTTAGAGAATGTGTATGATTTATTTCATAATTTGTGGATGTGTATTTGGTGCTGTGGAGATCAATTAGTAGGGCTGGTTGCAGCAGGTTTAGCAGTTTTGCTCGATTGTGTTTCAAGAAGTGGGATGCATGTTGTGGAAAATATCAGGAGTTAGGGACTTCATGAAGTAGGCTTATATGAGTGTCAGGAGGTTCCATATTTTAATTGTGGATCATTGGTTGTGTTTTGCAGATCTCGTAGACCGGACGCGCGGTGATCCGGGTATCGGTGAGTGGTTTGATCCAACCCTTCGGGAAGCGTTGGATGCACGTAGTCGTGCGTCGCGCATCCGTTGTATTTAGATAAGTAGTATGGTCATGTCTAACCCATAATATGCTAAGTATTTGCATGCTAGGTTAGTATAGCTCGTATGTTGTGTAGAACCCCCTATTCTACCAAATACTTGCTAACGTATCACATTCATGTGTGAATTATTATGTTCGCATGTGCCCTTCATGTATGGGCATGTGTGATATGTGTTTACATGAATGTATAGAATATGCATGCCTTAGGTAGTCCCTATTTATAGTACTACCTCCCTATGTTAGTAATATCTAGCATGATTAAACTTGGGTTAATAACCGGGTGCATACTTAATATTCCCTGGTCATAAGACTGGAGGACGTGGTATGGTTGTTGCACCCATCTCGTTGGGGCAAAGCTATGACCAGCTTCCGAAGAGGATGAGACTTTCCCTCTCTCTCACCCTCCCTCTTTGCGTGAACTGAGTAAGTAGATGCGATTTCCTACTCAACTCAGGTTCGTTTGGGAATATATTGGCATGCACCCGTTAGTGCGTGAGATCGCGCTTGACCCTTCCCGTTTAAGTTGGTGATATCCAACGCATTTTAAAGTATACCTTGTATGCTTATATGGTTGTATGAGGTATGCTTATATGTTTGCACACTTGTATGCATATTATTTAGCCATGCATGATATGTATGTTGTATATGTGTATTGTTTATGCTTTCTATCCATGTTAGGGAGTATCCCTATGATAAATTGATATGTGATTGTGCATAAGATTCATGCACATAACTAAGATATAATTCTCCTGTAAAATATATGCTCATGTTAAAACTAATTAGGGCTATCCGAAAATATGCGTGGGTACGACCAGCTGTCGGGATGTACCTCATTAGTTAGTGCGCGAGCGATGTAATTGCCCCTGCATCCGTGTGATGCACTTGAATGGAATTCAGGAGAATTCATTTGTTGTATCGGTTTTGTTAAACCGGTGGCTATGGTATTAAGTTAGGCCTACCCTCGGCGCGTATTGTAACCACCTGTTGAGTCATATGCCTTGCGCTTATTTCTACATGAGAGCAGAGGTAGCCCCTCGCGTCCGAGCGACGCACCCGTGTGGGAGTACAAGAGTATTCGATATCATCGATATGTGATTATCGAGCATAGTTGACTTTTCCAAAGGCTTCGCTTTGCGAACGTGAGGTGCTTCCTCCCGACATCGTCGTGTGTCGAACACCCCAACGTCGAAGCTGTCCTGTTTGGGTGCCACCATTGTAGGTGCTACTGATGCGTATCGCGTTACGCATTTGGCTAATGCACCGATCGTGGAAGGCCGATAGGTAGAGGCTACGTGACAGAGGGCTACCGGATGATATTGCGAGTGTGGAATCATACTCCCCTTCTTCGGATCCGCTTTGAAGCTACATGATGTTAAAGCTGTCCTGATAGAGGGCTCTCACCTGTAGGTACTACCGATGCGTTCGGCAGATGTACTGATCATGGGAGTATACCAGGTAGAGGTTACTCGGGAGAGGGCTACCTGTCACGCCCCAAGGTGGTCGCCAACGAGACGTGGCAATATATATAGTATGAGCTATCAAGTACAAGAGGTCAACAATGACTCAAATAAATAACACACAAGCTGGTAGAGCAATGATAACTGATAATTCAACAAAAAAGGCGGAAGCATAAAATATCAATAAGTCTGTAAACCAAAAATATCATTACAGACTTGAATATACAATCAATGTCCTGTGAGAGCCAAGTCTAGTCCAAATAAAATACAACCTGTGCCACATGCACGATTTATAATACATAAAATGACTCTAGGACTGCTGACAACCTTGCACTCGCCACCCGCTGGACAGAACGTTCCACGCACAAAAGACCACGCCATAGGGAAGCTCCAGCTCCACACCCAACACTGCCCCTGAAAAGAAACAGTATGCGAGGAGTGAGCTACAAGCTCAGTGAGTGGCTGGAAACCAATCACCATTACAACAGTTCAATACCAAAGCAATTTTCTTTCAAGGAAAACATGGGTAGAAACCCAATGGATAACAAGGTCACGCGGCGGCGCGACCAACCTCACCCTCACCCTCACTCCCGGAGGGAGACTCTTGGGACTCTTGGGGAGAGACCATACCGTTGGTCGAAGAGACGCGGAATTACTGGTCTACACAACACTACTAGATTATCTACATCGAGATAACTGCCCAACGATGTCTTTGAACATCGCTACATAACCGGGCCCAACAACTATGGTAATGGACGAACCAGGAAATGGGTCACTCAGTGATGTGACTTCAACTCATCCTCACCCTAGCCCAAGGAGGGGTGACCCTATGGACTTTTGGTATCATCCTTATGCTCTACACCCTTCGTCATCCAGTAGCCCTCTACTGGGTAGCCTCTACCTGGTATACTCCCATGATTAGTACATCTGCCAAACGCATCGGTAGTACCTACAAGTGGGAGCCCTCTGTCAGGACAGCTTTAACGTCGGGTAGCTTCAACGCGGATCCAAAGAAGGGGAGAACGATTCCACGCTCGCAATATCATCCGGTAGCCCTCTCCCGCGTAGCCTCTACCTGTCGGCCTTCCACGATCAGTACATCAGCCAGATGCGTACCGCGATACGCATCAGTAGCACCTACAAGTGGTTGCACCCAAACAGGACAGCTTTGACGCTGGGGTGGGTCGACACACGACGATATCGGGAGGAAGCACCCCACGTTAGCAAAGCGAACCCTATGGGAAAGTAAACTACACTTGATAATCACATATCGACTATAACGAATACTCTTGGACTCCCACACGAGTGCATCGCTCAGACGCGAGGGGTTACCTCTACTCTCACGCAGAAATAAGCCCAAGGCATATAACCCAACAGGCGGTTCATATACGCGCCTAGCACGGGTAGGCCTAACTTAATGCCATAGCCACCGGTTTAACAAAACCGATACAACAAATGAATTCTCCTGAATTCCCTTCAAGTGCATCACACTGATGCAGGGGTGATTACATCGCTAGTTCAAATATCCCGGGACTGTAGATGGTCTTTCCGGAATGGTTGAAAGCCTGGATAGTGGAGTGTACCGGTTGAACAAAGGGGTGACCTCGCCTAGGCATTTCTTGGTAGGTGGAACAAGTCATGATATTCATCCCTGATCCTGGATCGATGAAGATGTTGTTTAGCGGGATGGCCTGGAGTCGCCCGCGAACATGGAGGGGATATACTCGCAGCCTTCGATCAGGAAGGTCATTGTGAGTGAAGGAGATGGTCATTGGACGGCAGGGGCTGTCTACTGTATCAATGCTTTTGGAGGACCCGTTGTCGTCTAGATGCAAATCATCCGAAGTACATTCCCCTTCTTCGGGTCCTTCATTCGCTCCTTCGGGAACCTCTTCGAATGGTTCCTCCTCTTCCTCTTCTCCTGGGTTGTCCAGTCTGCTTTCATCGGACTTTATGTTGATGACTTCAGGCAGGACAGGGACTACTTGTTCTTCCTCGCCATATAGTACGGCGAGGTCATGGTCGTCGAGGTTCAGCTGGAAAGGCTCGTCCTGTCCTTCCTCCTCGGACTCTTTGGATGAACTACCGTCGGTAGTATTTTCTGAGTTGCTTGGCTCTGGTGATGGATGTCTCTCCCTCCTAACCATGTTGACAGCGTGGGCTCTGGAAGTGGAGGCTTGGTCATGATCTGGCATAGGGTCAGTGAATATGCCAAGTGGCTTGTTTGCTTGGGGATTGCCCCGGCTCAGATGGCCTTTGATCATGGCCCAATCAAGGCGCCTGTCATCATTTAAATCATAAACAAAGTCCCGAAAGACAATGCATTGTTCTACGGTGTGACCATGCTGTTGATGGTACTGACAGTAATGCGTGGTGCTGGCCCCGGGGAGTGAGGGCCTAGCAGCAGGGAGGGAGATACTATTGGTGTCCATCATTACCCTAAAAATCCTCGTTAAGGTTTCTGGGAGGGGTGGGTAAGAGTCCCTCTTTCCCATCCATCTTGGGCCATAGGAGGTTGGAGGGGAGACTTCATTGTAGGAGTTTTGTGGTGGTCATCTACGGGTTAGGTTTTGCGCTCTTGGGGGAGCGGAATAAGCAGGGGGGGTCCTAGTTTGGCCTTGGCTTTGAATTATGGGGCTCTGGACTGGAGGACTTCAGGCTACTAGGTTTTGTCTTATCAGCACGGGGGCGGGTACTGATCGATGAATGAAGTTTTGATTGGCTTGTCGAGGTGACACATATCCTGACGAACCGGGCGTGTATTGTCTTGGGGCTGACCCTTGATCAGGGACTCGCGCTCCGTTCGGGTAGAGTGTCAAAATTTGTGTTATCCCCTCTATCGTGGGGGTGTGCATCTTTCTCAGTGGCTTTCCAACCCTATGGCTGATAGGTGGGGACTGGGTTTGGACTGCTGGGGCTGCACAACGAGAAATCCTGCTGTTGCGATCAATGAGAAGCTGGTACGTGGTGCAGTCCCCGTACGAAAGACTCGTACGGAGCTTTGGACTTAGGCTATGCAACATCATGTCAATTTCTTGACATTCCGTTAATTGCAGGCCAGTTCAGTGGACGAGGGTGCGCCACCTGGACACGTACTACTCAAATTCCTCCCTAGGCCTCATTCTTTCTACGGTCAGGTCTGAAAAAGAGGGGGTCCTAATCCTCTAATAACCGTAGCGGCCTAAAAACATCTCGCTTATAACCGAGAAGTTTGACAAATGATCTACAGGGAGTGGCGAAGCATTGTAGTGCTTCTCCTTCCAATGATTTTTGGAAGAGGAATACTAGCAGAGGTTGGTTATCTAGAAACGGTCGGGCGTCTAGATAAAAGGCGGTCAAATGAACGTCTGGGTCTCCACGACCGTTGTACCGACGAAATTTTAGGATTTTAAATCCCTCAGGTAGGTGGACTGACGGGATTTGTCTAAGGTTGTGCAGAGACATGTGTTTGGGGGTAGAAGGGCCAGTCTCAGAGAGAAATCTCTGGATGGTTTCATCCAACGTTTCTCCCCTGGGAGGGCTGTTTAGTGGTCCCGGGGAGGTGGCCTAGTAAGGGCTCGGGGCAGAAGCGGTTGGGAATATTGGATTCGCGGGGGAAGGTGGGGCAAAGGAAAAGAGGCTTGGACTCGGATTTATCGAGAAGTCAGGTGTTGGTAGTGTATTAGGGGTGGGACAAACCTTGGGGGTCTTAACAGGAATTTCCTACTTCAAGGTCTTGGCCTGGTTATAGTCGGTGATGTCATTGAAAATGTCCTCAACCGACTGGTATCCTAGGGTAGCCATCCTATTTTCTAGGTGGCTGAGGAATTGGGCGGTTTGGTCTCCCTGGTTGTCTTTCTCCTCTACTATTTTCTCCTGGGTGTAGGCCTCCATGGTGTGAATATGGAAAAACCTAGGTGTGAATCAATGCAGCCTTAAAGCAGTAAATAAAACGGTAAAGGGGTGTGCAGCTGTGTGCGGCTTAAAGTGGTAAAGGGGTGCACAGTAGTGTGCGGCTTAAAGTGGTAAAGGGGTGCGCAGCTGTGTGCGGCTTATAGCAGTAAAGGATGTTGTAATGCAAAGTAGAGGAGGGTCAGACTTGAGGGGTGGGGAAATCCCAGTTTTCCTAGAGGGGTGATGGCATTCTAGTCAGGTTTATCGGAAGGAAGCAGAAGAGGATTACCTTTTGTTGTCTTCCACAAGGGATGTCCCACCGTGATCGCCAGGCTGTCAGTATCGGATTTTGGAAAAAGGGGGGGGGGTTGGGGGGTGCTCCGGAAAGCCTTCCTCCCTCTCTTCCTCCTGGTCCTTCGGGGTTGTGCGTGTGTGGGGGTTCTTCGGAGGCTTGGATCCGAAGAGCTGCGCCTTGGCAGGCTTGGTCGGATCGTCTCTCGGAAGGGGTGGTGGGTTGGTTTTTCGTTCCTGGCTGAGGCGGCCGACGGGTCCTCAGGAGGATTCAGGGGTGGTTGTGATCGCCACTTGCTTTTCTCAAAAAGCAGAAAAAGTTGGGGCGGATTTGATCACCTTCATGGGGGAGTTTGTGCAGGCTCCACTCTGAGACACGGATATGCCATACACAGAGGTGAAGACAGGCATCCTCTTCTGCTTCGGGAACCTGACTAAAGGAGAATTGGGACTTAGATGGGCTAGGGGAAGGGCCGGCTAGTTGGATTTAGCCGCCTGGTGGGGGGCGGCTAGTTGTGGGTAGCCGCCTGGTGTCTGGTTCAATTTGGGCAGAACCTGGGTAGGGTTTGATTTGGGTGTTTGGCAGAGGTTAAGCTGGGTTTAACCTGGGTTTTTGGAGAGTAGATTTGGAGAGTGGAGTTGGTGTAGGAAATGAGTTTCTCTCTCACTTTCTCTCTCAAGGGTTTTGAATGGGGAAGGGATATGGGTTGGTTTGTGAAGGGATGATTGGGAATGAATTCTTATGGGTTATTGCTTATGCTTGGGAATGAATTGATTTATGGATATGAATTGGATGCCCCCTATTTATAGTAAAAGAGGTGTAGGGGAGTGTCCACTGGACAATAGATCAAAATGGATAATAAGGTGCTTGATTTGACCTCCCATTAGATCTTTGTTCTCTGACAATGTCCAGGTGAGGGGTGGCTACTCTCAAGTAGCCGCCCCCATCATAACCTACCAAACGTCCCATCTCTGACAAGCGGTGGCTTGGGTCGATTACTAAGGTTGAACCGGCTGAGACGGGGCAACTAAACGGGACAATTCGCAGCAATCATGCTGCGAATTGTCCCATCCAGGAAGGCAGTTTGGGGTCGGTCAGGGGGGCGGCTAGTTGATTTTAGCCGTCCGGTATGGGGCGGCTACTCTCAAGTAGCAGCCCCTGTCCAGACTTTTAGATTTTTCAAAGTGTTTGACTTAGGGTTTCCGGTCTTGGGTTTTAAGGGAGTTTTCTTTTAGATGTCCAAATGTGATTTTTTCCAATATTACTTGAATTAAATTTCTTTTCTTTGGACGGTCAAAATTAGGGTATCTACAATGGTTGGGACTACACAACGGGAAATTCTGTTGTGGCGGTCAATTAAAATCTGGTACGTGGTGCAGTCTCTGTACGAAAGACTCGTACGAAGTTCTGGACTCAGGTTTTGCAATATCGTGTCAATTTCTTGACATTCTATTAGTTGCAGACCGGTTATGTGGACTAGGGTTCACCACCTAGACACGTACTGCTCAAATTCCTCCCTAGGCCTCATTCTTTCTACGGTTAGGTCAGAGATAGAAGGGGTCCTAATCCTCTAGTAACCGTAGCGGCCTAAATTTTCTCTCTTACAGCCGAGAAATTCGACAGACAGGGAGTGTGGAGAACAATTGTAGTGCTTCTCCTTCCAATGATTTGTGGAAAAGGAAGACTAACAGAGGTTGACCATCTAGAAAAGGTCGAGCATCTAGATAAAAAGCAGTTAAATGGACATCTGGGTCTCCACGACTGTTATACTGGTGAAATTTTGAGATTTTAAATCCCTCTCGATAGGTTGACTGACGGGATTTGTCTCAAATTATGTAGAGACATGTGTTTGGGAGTAGAAGGGCCAATTTCAGAGAAGATTCTCCATATAGTTTCATCAAACGTTTTTGCCGTGGGAGGCCAGTTTAGTGGTCCCGGGTTGGATGTGGCCTGGTAAGGGCCTAGGGCAGAAGCTACTGGAAATATTGGATTCACGGGGGAAGCAGGGTAAATGAAACTTGGCTCGGGCTGACCGAGAAACTGGGTGTTGGTGGGGTTTTGGGGGTGGGGCAAGCCTTGGGGGTCTTGACAGGGGTTTCCTGCTTCAAGGTCTTGGCCTGGCGAAAGTCGGCGAGGTCATTGAACATGTCCTCCACCGATTGGTATCCTAAGGTAGCCATCCTCTCCTCTAGGAGGCTAAGGAACTGTCCAGTTTGGTCTCCCTGGTTGACTTTCTCCTCTACTATGTCCTCTTGGGTGTAGGTTTCCATGGTGTGAATATGGAATAACTCAGGGGTAAAATGGATGAAAGTTTAAAGTAGTAGTAAAGGGTGTGATAAAGCAATAAAAGGGTGCGCAACTGTGTGCGGTTTTAAAGCAGTAAAAGATGTGATGAAAGCAATAAAGGGTGCGCAGCTGTGTGCGGCTTAAAGCAGTAAAGAGTGTGATGAAAGCAGTAAAAGGTGCGCAGCTTTGTGCGGCTTAAAGTAGTAAAGGATGTTGTGATGCAAAGTAGAGGAGGATCTAACTTGAAGGGTGGAAAATTTTGGTTTTCCAAAGGGGGGGAACTTTTATCAAGGTTTTAAAGGAGGCAGAAAAGGATTACCTTTTGTCATTTTTCACGTGGGATGTCCCACCGTGATCGCCAATTTTGTCGGTATGTAAAACTTGGGGGTTCTGCTAACTGGGTCCTGGTCCGTCTCACGACTGATCAGATCACCGCTCAGAGAGTCGTTTCTGAGCTGCTCGACAGCTTCTCAGAAAGACGGGGTTTGTTGTGATCGCCACATGCGTTCTCAAAAAACAAGAAAAGTTGGGTGTTGCTATTGATCGCCTTCGTGGGGAGGATTGTGGATTCTTTACTCTGAGATACGGGCCTGCCGCACATAGAGGTGAAAATGGGGAATCCTTTTGTGCTTCCGAGACCTTGACAAATGGAGGTTTAAAAAGATAGGGGATGAGGGAGGGCCGGCTAATGGAGTTTAGCAGCCTAAAAAGGGACGGCTAGTGGTGATTAGCCGCCTAGGTCCTGGTTTAATTTGGACATAACCTGGGTAGGAAAAGGATTAGGGTTTGGGCACAGGTTAAGCTAAGTTTAACCTGGGTTTTGGAGAGGGTTTTGGAGAGTGAATTTATGTAGGGAATGGGTTTCTCTCTCTCTTTCTCTCTCAAGGGTTTTAAAGTAGTGGATGTGCTGGTTTGATTCAACTAGTGTATGATGGAATGTGGTTATTGATTATGGTTGATTGAATGAGTGATTTTTGAAGAAGTGCTTGGGGACCCCCTATTTATAGTAAAAGAGAGGCAAGGGAGTATCCGCTAGACTATAGATCAAATTGGATAATAGGGTTGTTGATTTTACCTTCCATTAGATCTTTGTTCTTCTGACAGTGTCTAGGTGAGGGGCGGCTAGTTGTAACTAGCCGCCCAGTGAGGGGCTGCTACTTACAAGATGCCACCCCAATGATGACCTGCCAAACGTCCAATCTCTGACAAGTGGTGGCTTGAGCTAGTTACTTGTGTTGACCCGTTAGAGAAGGGGCGACCAATTGGAACAAACCGCCGCAATCATCAGCATTAAATGTTGCTTTATGTCCCATCCAAGAGAAGCGGTTGGGGGCGGCTAGTTGAAACTAGCCGCCCATCTCTGGCCTTTTGATTTTTCTAAGTGTTGTGGCCAAGGTTCCTCTTGTTTCTTCAAAAGATGTTTTCTATTAGATTTCCAAATTGGTCATTTCTAAATATTACTTGAAGTATTTTCATTTCTTTGGACGGTCAAAATTTAAGACAAGGAGGACTTGGACACTCTACTTTTGATGGAGCGGTCAACCAAAAAGGGCGAGGAATTGGCATCGCCCTATTGTCTCATTCCCCGTGCTTTTCAGCTTGTTTTCAATGCTACTAACAATATTGCAGAATATGAGGCATTGATTGCAAGTCTGAAGACTGCATTGGAACTCGGAGTCCGACACTTAAAGATTGTTGGTGATTCGCTTCTCGTGATTCGCCAGACCTTGAAGAAATGCCAAACAAGGGACTCAAAGCTTAAGCCCTACAAAGAATTGACCATGGCCTTGCTACATCAGTTTCAAGAGGTTGTGCACATCTTCACCCCCAGAGCTGGCAACATTCTTGCTGACGCCCTGGCCTCACTAGCTTCATCACTCACTCTCCCAATATCCAGAAAAGAAGAAACTGTCACCATCCAAAAGTTGGAAGCCCCAGCGACTGAGCTTCAGAATCACAAAAGTCAGGACTTGCTCATGGAACAAGAAAAGAAAGATGAGACCTTTGAAGGTGCAAAAATTTCAGCTATGGAAATAGAGGAGCCAGATGATGGGAATCCATGGTTCTTTGACATCAAGAACTACCTTGAATATGGTTCTTTTCCATAATATGCAGCCAGTGATGATCGAAAAGCTGTTAAGAGAATGGCTACGAAGTACTGTCTTCGAGGGGGTGTCTTGTTTCATACATCTTTCAATGGAGAATTGTTGAGGTGCTTGGAGGACAAAGAGGTTTTTACTATTGTAACAGAAGCACACTCCGGAGTATGCGGAGGATGTGAATTCACAAATGTTGGGCAAGAAAGTACTAAGAATGGGTTATTACTGGCCCACCATGGGGGACAATTGCAACAAGTTCGTCAAGCGCTGCATCCAATGCCAGACACATGCCAACAAAATCCACGCGCCTGCCTCCTCACTCCATTCCATGACGTCCCCTTGGCCCTTTTCCATGTGGGCTCTTGACATCGTGGGCCCCTTCTGGGACACTGTTGAGAACACAAGTTAGAAAGCCTTCATTCTCACTGCCACGGAGTACATCACCGAGTGGGTTGAAGCCGAGTCATACATAACCACCAAAAGCACTACCTTTGTCCGCTTTGTCTGCATGCACATCCTCGCACGATTTGGTACTCCAAAGGTAATTATCACTGACAATGGCCCGCAATTTATTTCCAAAAAATTTCAAGACCTCTATGACAAGCACCACATCAAGCTGCATCACTCCACCCCATATTACCCACAAGGAAATGGTCAAGCTAAAGCAACCAACAATACTCTCTTGAAGATCATCAAGAAGACAGTGGAAACTCAAAAATCCACTGACTGGAATGATAAGTTGGTCGATGCACTTTGGGCTTATTGTACTTCCATCAGAACCCCCATAGGTCAGACTCCTTACTCTCTAACATTTGGAATGGAAGCAGTTGTTCCCTATGAGGTTCTTGTCCCTTTTTTTAAGAATAGAGTTGGACAAGGATTTGCAACCCTAGGATAGGAGGGAAGCGCTTCTTGTACAACTCAAACTTTTGGATGAGAAAAGGTTGCGTGCAGCTGAGCACGCCCAAGTGTCACGCCCCAGGGCGGCCGTTCCCGAGACGTGGCAATATATATAATATCAGTTATCAATACCTAAGGTTACAAAGACTCCAACAACAACATACAAGGTGGCAAGGCAAAGATAAATGATAGCTCAACTGAAAATGCGGAAGCATAAAAATACCAATAAGTCTGTAAACCAAAACATTATTACAGACTCGAATACACAATCACTGTCCTGTGAGAGCCAAGTCTAGTCCAAATAAAATTCAACCAATGCAACACGCACGATTTAGCAATACATACGATAGTAGGACTGCTGACAACCTCGTACTCGCCAACCGCCGGACAGGACCACGCGACCACGCCATAGGGAAGCTCCAGCTCCATGCCCAACACAGCCCCTGTAGAAGAAACAGTGCGCGAGGGGTGAGCTACAAGCTCAGTGAGTGGCTGAAAACCAAACATCATCACAACAATTCAATACTAAGGCAATTTCCTTTCAAGGAAAAATATGGGTAGAAACCCAAATGATAATACGCGACGGTGTGACCATACGTCGTCCCCCTTGCCCTCACTCTCGGAGGGAGGCTCTTGGGACACTCGGGGAGGAATAACTGTTAACCATAACGCATGGTGTTACTGAATAATGAGATACAACAAGTCCATCCACTACAAGGTAGAGATACACTATGATATCTCAAGCATTAAGAGTAACATACCCAGAGTACACTTGATGGGTATAAGAGTCACATGACTACATGACTCCCAACTAATCCTCACCCTAGCCCCCCCCCCCCCCCCCTGGAGGGGTGACCCTAGGGACTTTTAGGATAAATACTTTTTCTCTACGACCTTGGTCATCCAGTAGCCCTCTCCCGGGTAGCCTCTACCTGGTATACTCCAATGATCAGTACATCTATCGAACGCATTGGTAGTACCTACAGGTGGGAGCCCTCTATCAGGACAGCTTCAAAGCCGACAGCTCCAACACGGATCCGATGAAGGGGAGAACAACTCCACGCTCACAATATCATCCGGTAGGCCTCTCCCGGGTAGCCTCTACCTAGTATACTCTCATGATCAGTATATCTTGCCGCATGCATCGATAGTACCTACAGGTGGGGGCCCTCTGTCAGGACAGCTACAACCCGGGGCGCTTCAACACGGACAATATTGGGAGGAAACATTCCATGTTTGCAATACAAACCCAATGGAAAAACAACTACTCTCGGTAATCACCTACCAATGCTATCGAATACACATGAACTCCCACACAGATGTGTTGCTCGGACGCAGGGAGTTACCTCGACTCTCGCACCGAAAATAAGCCCAAGGCATAACCCAATGAGCGGTTCATACACGCGCCTAGCACGGGTAAGCCTAGCTTAATGCCATAACCACCGGCTTAACGAAACCGATATGACAATGAATTCTCCTGAATTCCAATCGAGTGCATCACTCGGATGCAAGGGGGCGATTACATCGCTAGCGCTCTAACTAATAAGGTACAACCCGATAGAGGGTCATACCCACGCTTATTACAGATAGACCCAATTAGTCTAACATGCGCATAATCATAATAGGAGAATTCTACCGCAGTTATGTACATGAACCACATGCACGATAACATAATAATTAATTATAGGGGTACTCCCTAACATGGATAAAAAGCATAAACAATATATATGCAACATACATATCAGGTGTGGCCTAAATAATATGCATACAAAGCCATTAATCATACAAGCATACAAGTGTACCCTAACATGCGTTGGATATCACCAACTTAAAAGGGAAGGGTCAAGCGCGATCTCGCACACTAACAGGTGCATGCCAATATTCCCAAGCGAACCTGAGTCAAGTAGGAACCACATCTACTTACTCAGTTCGCACAAAGAGAGAGGGCGAGAGAGCTCATCATCTCTAGAAGTTGGTCATAGTTTGCCCCAATAACATGGGCGCAACAACTACACCATACCCTCAAATCCTACAACCAGGGAATATTAAGTATGTACCCGGTAATTATCCTAGGCTTAATCAGGTTAGATATTACTAACATGAAGGGGTAGTATTACAACCAAGACTACCTAAGGTATGCCATATTCTATACATCCATATAAATACAAAGAGATGCATGCGCGTACAAACAGGGCGCATGCAAACATGGTTATTCATTAATGAATAAAATATATAGGCAAGTATATGGTAGAATAGGGGGTTCTACGCAATATACGAGCTATACAAGCCTAGCATGCAAGATATCTAATCATAATATGGGTTAGATATGACCATACTACTCATCTAAACAAGTAGTATAGTTAGGGTGCCCTACAGATGAGTGACGCACGACTACGTACATCCAACACTTCTCGAAAAGTTGGATCGAACCACTCACCTAATGACTCATTCATCGCGAGTTCCGCCAACGAAAGCTGCAAAACACAACCAATGATGCTCAATTAAAATATGAAGCCTCCTGACAGATATACAAGCCTACTTCATGAAAACAACGACTCCTAATATTTTTCACAACATGCATAACAACTCCTTGACACACAATCAAGCAAAACTGGTATATCTGCTGCAACAAGCCCTACTATTTGATCTCCATAGCACCAAATACACATCCAAAAATAAATTAATAAATCATACATGTTATCTGACATGTTGGGATCATAATTTGTGAAGACATCATAACCTAATTTAGCCTCTACATGTCCAAAATAAAATGTTTCCAGAAACTGGCCAATTCCCACGCGAATCTGGACAGGCTATGCAAATCAAGTTATAACTTACAACACAGATAATAAAATGATACCAAATTTCATATATAGAATCTAGACATATGGATGATTATATCATATGAAGACATAATCCTTAGAATATGTCTCTAGGTACTAGTTCCACAAATATTTTAAGAAGACAAATCTGCCTTACTACAATACAAAACCACCACCATTCATGCATAAACACAAAGACCTCATGTGCAGCAATTACCCATAACAATACTCCCCAACAGCACCCACACTTACCCACATTAGCACAAACACACTCACAAAGAGGGAAGGGAAAGCTAACCAAAAGAGAGGGGGAGGGAAGGACTCCGTATAGGGGCTCGCAAGCACACCCTTGACCACCTCGACCGCCACCACCACTACCACCACCTCAATCTTTGCTTCTCTTCACTTGGCTGAACCAAAAGGGGAGGGGAAAACAGGGGATCAGCTAGAGGACACAAACAAACAAACCTTGATCACATTTTCTAACTCTTCCTCTTCTTGCTCCATCTTCTTCTCCTCTTCTCTCTCAGATTCCTCTGCTGGACCCCCAAAAACAGCAGCAAAAACCCCTCTTTGTTGCCCTAAATACATCAGATTTAGTGGGGGCGAAATGACCAGGCTGTCCTTGACTAAAAATTCTGGACATGCACCACCACTAGAATATCCATAACTTCAACAATCAAGCTCCGAATTGTACAATTCAAAATCCATTGAAAAGCCAAGAAGATTATCTACAACTTTCATGTTTCTGCCAAGATAAAAAAATCCCTCCATCTATTTCAAAATGTGCGCTAAACATCGAACAGGGCTGCTGCCAAGATTTCCTCATCCCCAGGATATAATTGGAAAAATGCCCATAACTTTTGCTACATGAATCCAGATGATCTAATTCCACTTTTTTATGAAAGCTAACTCAAAACTGAGCATCTCATGATAAAATCAGATTTAAACCTATTCATATTGGATATTAACAAAATTAATCTGAATACCAATTGAAATTGCATAACTTCTAAAAAGACGTCAGATTGTGACAAAAAATTACAGGTAGGCCAATGCCAGTACCAGGAGAACAATTATGTAGTCAGATTTTCAATAAGAGTACTCCAACTCCCACAAGGGCTAAAAGCCAAAATTTTAGTGATTCCGATAAAAAAATAAGGCGTCAAATTACACAGGCATAACACCAAGTCCATCAAAAGAGAGTGTCCCAGGCTTTCTAGAAAAAGGTAATTGAGAGGAAATTTCAAATTGGAGAAATGGTGCTCAAGCAAGTCATGCCCTCTCGATCTCCGCATCCTAAAGATAAATTACAACCAACTTGGGAAGGACCTTATGTGATTACTCATGCTTATTCTGGGAATGCCTATCGCTTGGTGGATGTTGAAAGAGAGGAAATCTCAGGTTCGTGGAATGCACTCTACTTAAAGAAATTTTATGCATGATTCTTTAGCATTTTTGAGAAATTTTACTATTAGCTTCTACGAATTCCAGTATTTGTGCATGATAATATGACTGAATAGCTTTAAGGATAATAAAAATGGATATCCAGTGCGGGTCCATATCCTTCACCAAAAAAAAGAGAAAGAAGAAGTAGTAAAGAAGAACGCTAGAAGGACCGAGTGACTTAGGATATGTGCTAGGACTGGGGCAATTTTAAAATGATTCAAAGAAAACATTACCCTCACCACCGTTCATTCACTTTCCCCCTTTGGCAATATGGGATTAGACCAGAATTACAGGATAAGTGAAGTCTCCAGTCTAACGGCGAACCATCTATTAAACTAACATAGCGCACAGCGAACCATCTATAAATTGACATATCAGACACATTCACATGAGTTCATTTAAAGCTTTGTAATTCTGAACGTTGGTCTTCATTGTTATCTTGACATGTTTGTGGTTTTTCCAGTATCTTTGAGTAACACAATCAAGAGGGTTAAAGTTTTTCACATCTAGGAATCCTCTCTATAAGCTATACCTAGCAAGGCAAACCCTGATGTAGCATAACGAATGCAATTCCCAAGTTGGTAGAATAATATGTGAATGTGCCATCTTCCCTCAACATCCGGCCCGTATTAGGTTTGCTCTTTTAAAACAACTAATCCTTCCAATTTTATGTTAGAATTTGGGCCCTTGACAAAATAGGAAGAAGATAGAAATAACACTAAGCAAGGGCCCAAATAGAACAGATTTGATCATTGGGTCTAGTGTTTTCAGTATTCTACAAGATAAGGATAAGAAAGAAAGAAGGAGAATGGAATGGTTTCGGGGCAGATCTTGGAGGAACCGTCACTTCATTACCAACAGCTCCTGCAGGTGCCGTCCCTCACCAAGTGACGGCTCTCCTCAGAGCCGTCGATCTGGAGCAGCCGCAGCACTCCTATTTGGCCCCACTACCTGAATCTCTTCTCTCAATTCACCCTGCAAATATAAAACCACTGCAAGACCAAGACATCCATGCAAACAAGATATCCATACATCCATCCTTACATTCATACACACACCAAACAAATCCCAAACACATTTCATCATTTCAAAGCACATAAGCCCTACCATGGCCCAAGCATTCATTCAGAAGAAAACCAAAAAAAGTATTCCAATATTCCAAAGCCAAACTACTACAAACCATACAATAAAGGAGTCTTTGCATGATCAACAAAATCAGAAGAAAAGACGAGAGTATGGGCTGAGTGTTCTTACGAAAGCCCCTAAAGAAATCCAGAAGAAGAAAAGAGGGTGTTACCTGTGCCCAAAACCCAGAGAAATTAAAAGTCAGAAGAGGATATTGATTACAAGTCTTAAAAGCTCAGAAATTCAAAGAAAGAGATAAAGGACTTTCTACTGAGGATCATCATCTTGACTCGGGGGAGGCGGTGGGGGAGGTTGCTTCAGAATGGACTCATCTCCCTGATCATCCTGCTTGGTTGGAGAAGGTTGAGAGGTGGCCGACTCCTCGAACTTGGGAGGAGGACGTGGAGGTCCCATCGAGTGGGAATAAGAATGAGAAGTGCCACTCCGCATGGAAGTCGAAGTCGAACGCTCAGGGGGAGAAAAGATCTTGAGCTCGTCCATCGTAAAGGTCTCACCCCTCATCGCCTTCGCCTTCACAAACTGCTCCATCGTCTGATAAGCGCCCACCTCCCTGCTCTTCCTCTCGAGCCTCCGACGGAGATGTGCCTGCTCCTCCTCCATCCTCTATCGAAAGCGGTTGTGCTCCTCCTCCATGCTCCGCATGCTCATCCTCTCCACATCTAATGAAGCCTGGAGACTGCGGATCATCTCTCTCTCAAAACCGACTCCAGCTCCATCAGAAGACGCCGCATAATCCACCACTCTGGACTGCATGGCCTCATTCTCCCGGGGTAAAGAAGAGATCTCCTCTCAGGCCTATGACAACTCACTTTCCAGGCTGGCCCTCTCTCGTCTCTCCTGCTCTATCTGTGCCTCAGCCTCCTCTCGGATCTACCAGAGCACACCCTGCAAGCTGATCCTCTCCTGCCTCTCCCTCTCCACTTGCATCCTGGCCTCCTCCAACTGCATCTGAATGGCCATCAACTCATTGCCGGTCGTGCTCAACTCAATCGTCAACTTGGCCACAGATAAAGACGATAGGAGGAGCCGAAGAAGATGAGGCGCCTGCAGCTTGAGCCAATTCCAAATCTCTATGGCGGCCCTAGAGGATCCCAACCTGTCAGAGAAGCCCATCCCTCTCGTTCCGGAGCTCGTCCACCAGAGTCATTTGAGCGGTGAAGTCCTCACTCAGGACTCTCAGCCTCCTCGCCGCATGGGAACGGCCAATCTATCCGAAAGGAAGAAGAGTTAAGCAAAGCATGACATTGACTGCAAATAGGAAATTATGAGAAGATCTTTTCTTACCACTGCATCTGGGACACGCTCATCAAGAGCTCAAAGGGCCTGAGCATACACCCAGTGGAACCACTCCATATAAGCATGACTATCAGTAAGGCCATCCTGGGCTCTAACTGGGTAATCTAGATCGTCCCATAGCCGTAGATGAGCGGCAAACTTCTTGTTCGGATCAAAGCGCCTCGGGATCCTAGCAACTGTCAAGCGAGGCATGGTCAGAAGAGGAGTAGGGACCCACTGAAGATATCCCAACTGTCGGACCACCCAGCTGATAGGATGATACACCACCTCGTCAAAGAACATCAGCCAAGTGTCACGGGACATCGCGTCCGGAGGAGCCTTTGTATAGAGCCTCCATGAAATCTGCAAGAATAGGCTTGGTGTCACCAAAACAAAATGGAATTGAGAAAGAAAGAATTACTAAATCAAAATTCTACCTCCTCCTCTGTCAAAGTGCGGAAGCGCTCACGCAAGGATGCCAAGGTGTGATCATAATACGAATCAAAAGTGACCCATAGCAAGGCATGCAGAAAAGGCTCCTCCAGCTCTATCGACATGGGACGAGCCACAACAATGTGCTCATATCCGAAAAGCTGAATGGTACGACTAAATGTTAAAAGAAGGAACTGAAAAGGGGAAGCTCAGCTTAAAGGGAGAGATATACCTGAAGGAATGCCGTAAATCCACCATGATTCTTGCTCTTGGTCCTCCTCTGTTTCTTAGAAAGCTCAGCAAAGAGGTGAGCCAACATCGTTGCTCCCCAAGCATAGGTCCCCATCTGCCCCAGGCGTTCCATGAAGAGCAGCAAATGTGATGCCACCCGGTCAAAAGCGTTGGAGAAAAGCAATCGCTCAAAAAAAGTACAGATAGAAGGCCCTCAACTCTCTCTAGGCCCTCCTCGGGTCAGCTGCAGCTGTCCTCTAGTCAATCATGTGAGTCCGACGTAGATATTCCTCATCCGACTTCTTTGGACGCTGCTCGGTGAACCTCCCAAGCCCATACTTAAAGGAGAGGCGACGAAGGGGGATACGGTTGAGGCTGCGGCCTTGCTCTACGAAGTCCCATCTGCTGATAAAGCACCTGAAGAAACCTATGATAGTCCGGAAGAGTCACCCCAGTGACTGGGCAACCCACGACTGGAAGACCAGTGATCCGGAATACGTCTTCCCCCAGTGACTGGGCGACCCACCACTGGAAGACCTGTGATCCGAAACACGTCCTCCAAAGATGGCATCAAAGCGGCTGTAGGAAAAATGAAAGTACAGCTGCTAGGGTCCCACCGCTCGCTCAGCGCCTCGATGTAGGAACGATCAACGATGAAGGGCTGAATGTGGAAGAAGTCCCAAAAACTGGCCCCATTGACCAAATCTCTTTTGGGCTGCGCCAAAGCGTCGTACCAACTTCTCACTCCATGCCAAAGTGCCCGGAGTCTCATGGGCTGCAATAAAAAGAGTATAAGAAAGACATAAATATATATAGGTGTAAATAAATATCTAATCTAAATTATTTGGTCACTACAGGACTAATAAAAGCAGAGGAATAGCAAAAGCTTACCAAAATGCGTGGACGATCGTCCTCCTCCTCGGCTGAACCCGCTGCAACCTCTCGAGCCCCAACGGTCCGCGCCCCCGCTACCTCCTCGACCGCCAGCTTCGAATCCTCATCAAATTCATCCCCACCAACCTCATCGGAACCGCCATCCGCACCGAAAGACTCGTTGAGGTCGGCACCACCCCCCTCCACCGAATCGGTACCATCCGCGCCCCCCTCAAAACCTGCATCGGACTCGGTCCACGTGAACTCCTCCTCATCCTCCCCCGTCATCACCATCCCCCGGACCTCGACCCTCGCACCCGTTCCAACCACCACGTCACCCAAACGGCCCTCACCCCCTACCTCTGACTCCACCCCTGCTGCCTGCGCCTCATGTTCCACGGCCGTCGTGCCACCCACTTCCGTGCCACCTTCTCCCACCACCGGAGCACCCATGATCACTGCCACCGCGACCTCCTCCGTCTCGTCCAATGGTACGATTCAATCCGCCGCGGCCACGACCCCCGCATCATCACCCATATACACCCCCACACGGACCGCTTCCGTCGCGCTGCGAACACCGTCACCAACCACCACCAGTGCCTCCCCAAGGACCTCGGCCGAACCCCCTACCTCTCTCATAGTCATCGCGCCTTCGACCGTGACATTTGAAGCCCCAAACGCTCTCTCGGGCATTTCGACAAACACCTCGTGTGCGCTTGTCGTCCCCTTCTCCGTAGCTTCATCTCCGCCGCCGCTCGCGACCACCGATCTGATCACCAACACCCTTGTCGACCTGCCCAAGTCCCCCTTGGAACCCCCTCAACCGAAGGGGACCCGTCACTGCCCGACGAGTACGGATCTGCCGCTCTCCCCGTGAAAAGCCGCAGCCATTTTGTCGATTGTTTCCCCATTTTGTTGAAGAGAAATTTGATCTCTAGGGTTCGACAAAAAAAAGGGGGGCGGTTTTGATATTAAGGTCTGACGATTTTGAGGAAGAAGCATTTGAAATGAAACCGTCCCGCAAAAGGTGGGATTCAGATAACTCCCCAGATCGATGGATCCAAAAGGATCCGTCGAGCCAGGTGCCGTCGGGTTGGAAAATTTGGCTCCATGAAAATTCTTTTGGACAAGCCACCCAGGTATGCTACAGCACTCATCTGATCACGTGAATCTCTAGTGAGGATTATCGTCACAGTGGTATGTTTCTAAACTCATCCTATCTAAGTTATTTTGGCACATTGCATTTTTCTATGATTCATAACAATCAGATAAAATTTATCATTCAATTTTCTTAAAACTTATTACTAAAATGGTCATTTCTTGTTTATTTATCAATATTTTTATTTATTATATCCCCTTGTTGGCCGAATCGCAATCCACGGCAGGCACAGAGAATTCGATGCCGGGCTACAGCACACGAAGGCTAGGAACCCCGATCGAGGGTTGGATTGTTTGTCAAAATATTTTAGTTTTGTCTTTCCCCCAAGACTATTTCATTGACAACTTAAAGAATATTATTTGAAAAATTATTGCCTGTTTTGCTGATTGATCATGAGAATAACATCGTGTCATTTGATGAGTAAAAAATGAGGTCTCTCTTCTTATCCTCGAACAATGATTCTCGTTTCATTTGAAACACCCTTCGAGGAGGGGCAATTGTAGATACCCCATTTTTTTACCTATCTGGATAATGAAATACATATCACTAATAATATTTTTCTCTACAGATATGTGACTAAAAGCCCATTGGGAGGCATTAAAGGAAATAAAAGAGACAACAGGCAAAGAGATCAAAAGATGAAAAGAAGTCTCGAAGATGGAACCCTAAGGTGAACCAGCCAAAGCAAAAAAAACCTTACCAGGAGACGGATGGTGAAGGAGCCGTCGACAACCTATCTAGCGGATGCTCTAGGATCCGTCGGGTACATGCGAGACGGATGCTTGAGGAGCCGTCGGTTTGGGCACATGCAAAAGGGATGCCCTAATCCGCCCGACGGCACTAGTCAGATCCGTCGGCATGTTTGGGTCACAATAGTTGACGAAACTCACAGTGGTGCTCTTCCTTTCGACTACAGCTGCTATCCTTCGCCCCTACCAGCCCCTGATCAACGGGAAATGGGTGATGATGCCCCCTATGTGGGCTTGAGAACTCTATAAATAGATGCCATTTGTGAAGGAAAAAGGAACAAAAAAAGCAAGCAAGAGAAGCAAGTAGGAACCCATACCTTGTTAGAGTTCGTAGTCAGCCTTCCCACCACCGGAAACCAGAGAGAAAGAGAGCACTTTAATAGAAACAAATACCCTTTCACTCCCATAACTTGTCTATACCACTTTGTTCTCTTTTCTTTCTTTGTTTCTTCACTAAGAGTTTAAGTGAAGGACTTTGGTTCCCGCTATTGAAAAAACCTTTGTAATCACTCACTTGTAAACCAATTTAAGATTATATATATAAACTTAGGTTTTAAATAATTGGTGTGCATGTGAAAGATCTTCTATTGAACTAAAACCCTCTATTTGGAAACAAGATTCACCTGATGGACTACCTTTCTTGAGGCCCTTAGTTGGTCTAGGGAATATTTGGAACCTCCCCTTTGGCTCTCCATTAGATTTGGGTTTGAACCCAAGGACTACTAACATTTTGCTTTAATTATTCTTTTTTTTGTTTTGTTTCATTACTGTTTATTTCCATTTCTGCTCATTTCTTTTACATTTACTGCCTACTTACTCTAAATAACTGCTTCTTACTCTCTTTTATTTAAATTCTGAAGTTTCTTGAGCGACGGCTCCACCAGGATCCGTCGATTTTGTTATCTGCATTTGCATTTCATTGTGTTATTTTGAAGCTACACTTACTTTTCTTTACTTGCATATCGATGGCTATTACCAGTGCTATCGATTTGGGGAAGTTTTAATCAAGTTCTATTTGGTTTCCTGCTTTATTTGTTTCTGTAATTTTCTGTTAAGCAATTTTACAATTTGTTTTGGTTCAGTTGCATCTTGTGTTCAAATCTGAATACTTTCTCTGTTTAAGTGAATTATTTTTTCAACTTCTTTCTCTTTTTTATCGACGGATCCTACAGGAGCCGTCGATTTGTAGTGTCACGCCCCAGGGCGGCCGTCCCCGATACGTGGCAAATATATATAATATCAGCAGTCCATACAGGAGATCAATAAAAGACTCTAAACAACATCGAAAGTGATAACACAATCAATAATGTAGCTGACATAATATATATACATATAGCGGAAGCTTAAACGACTGAGTCTGTAATTCAAAGACATATTACAAACCAGAATACATAATCAACTGTCATGTGAGAGCCAATATAAACAAAGACATCCATATACAAGCAAAGAAGGGGATGCTGATGGCCTCTCACTCGCAGAACCCAAAACGTGAACGCTGCTCTGCTACTGATGTGATGCCTCGGGGAGCTCCTCCTTCAGATCCGACTCAGTAACAATGGAGGAAAAGAATATGCGAGGGGTGAGCCACACGCTCAGTGAATGGCACAATCTATGCAACACAACTCATATTAACCTTATAATAATTAAAGTCCCTAAACGGGAGTAACTGTATAAGCTAGTGGGTCGTAACATCGCCGACCCACCCCACCCTCACCCTCACCCTTTAAGGGGTGACATGGGCCTTTTGGGACAGACTAGACTGCTCTCCACCCTTGGTCCACCAGTAGCCTCTCCCTCGCGTAGCCTCTACCTGGTATACTCCCACGATCAGTACCCTCCGAACGCATCGGTGGTACCTATAGATGGGAGCCCTCTGTCAGGACAGCTTTCCCAACGCCGGGGAGTCCCTACTCGGATCCAACGAAGGGGAGAAAACAGCCTACTCACACAGATACGATCCTCTTGGATCCGTCGACAACGATTCTAACACTACTAATGTCATGAATTCTCAAGAATTCCTCCAGGGCGCATAACTGAGATGCGGGGAAACATATATTATAATAACAAGGTTATAATATTTTCTAAGGCATGCTTATACCAACATAATCTCATTTTGATTTAATTAAATTAAACTAAATGGGAAACATGCATAGATCAAGGCTTTTCAAGCATGGGACATGGTGTCTAGACATGTATGGGCCTCTATACATGATACATGGATGTATATCCCTAGCATACAATGTCTAATATGGCATGGTTACATCATAGTAAAACATGCATTAACATCATTTTTCATTGACACAAGTTAATATGCAATTATGGTGCCCCAGGGAGGGCAATGCACGCCTACGTGCATCGAACGCCTCCCTACTGGGTTGGATTGACCCACTCACCGCAACCCGGGTCGTTGCGTGACCGTTCGCCAAGATCTGCAAGACATGGGCATTCAATATGGTGAGTAAACTACACAAATATACATGAAATTTACTAGAAATACCAAATACTCGGACAAGCATGCATACAGACTCGCACGCATGCGAGCACGCATGTACGCACGCGAGTCCGAGTGCCCCGACACCCACCCGAACCCTCGGGCAGCCACACGCATGGCCCCCCGCACGCGCACGCACTCGTGCGCGCGCACTGGTGCTCAGCCGCGCACCCAGGCACATGCCCAGGCGCACTGCCTCGCGCGCGCCCGCTTGCGCCTGCCAGCGCCCGCCTGCGCGCGCACGTGCACAGACAGCTCCCAACACACGCCCACTCTTCCCTAACCCCTTTTTAACCCTCCCCAACCCCTCACACACATTCTAACACATCTACCCAACATGCATGACCTCCCCAACCATCCCTAAGCAATAAAAACCAAGAAAAGAAGGGGGAAATGCTCACCTTGGGAGGGGAAATGAAAGGGGGAGGTTCGGGGCCCTCGACGCACCCGCGACCACCTCAACCACCACCACCACTACCACCACCTCCTCAGCCCTCCTCAGCCCTCCTTTGGCTGCAAATCAGGGGGGAAAAGTTCATGAAAGGGAACTTGAGAGAGAGGAGATCAACAACAACAACAACACTTACACAACCCTAGACTTGCACTTGCACCTTCTCCTTCTCTTCTCTTTGAGGAGATAATACAAACACTTGGGGGGGGGGAGAGAGAAGAGAGCCAAGAAAGTGTAGACGTGTGAGTGGGAGAGAGAGAGGGAGAGATATTTTGGCACATAAATATCTAAAGGAGGGATAGAAATGACCTATTTATCCTTGACTAGAAATTCTGAGCATGCTTCACTATAACAGCCATAACTTCCTCAATATAGCTCTGAATTGCACAATTCAAAGTCCGTTGGAAATCCAAGAAGATTATCTATAACTTTCATGTTTATTCCACGATCAAATAATCCCTCCAGCTATTCTGAAATGTGAGCTAAACATTGAACAGGGCTGCTGCCAGAATTTTTCATCCCCGGGGTATACTTGGAAAAATACCCATAACTTTTACTACAAGAATCCAGTTGATCTAATTCCACTTTTGTATGAAAGCTAACTCGAAAATGAGCATCTCATAATAAAATCATATTTAAACCTCTTCATCTTCGATTTTAACAAAATCAAATCCAAATACCAAATTGGAAATACATAACTTCGAGGAGAAAAATTATGTAGCCAAATTTTCAATCAGAGCGCTTCAAATGACACAGGCATAACATGTAGTTACCCGTTTGAAAGTTAGTTTTTTTAGTCCCTCTGTTTAAGTGAATCATTTTTCTCAACTTCTTCCTATTTTCACCCAACGGATCCGACAGGAGCCGTCGATTTTCAAATTCTCGCTTTGAAGATTTATTCACATTTCTTCTCCTTAGTAAATCATTATCTCAAATTCTCTTGGTTTTCCTACGACGGATCCTCCTGGAGCCGTCGATTTGCAATTCTTTGTTTTGAAGAAGTTTTGTTTCTATTAAATCGCTCTCAATCCCCTTCTCTTCGGTTTACAAATTTGGTTTTCGGTTGTGTAGATGCCCCAATTTTGACAGTCCAAAGAGACAAAAATACTTCAAGTAATATTTAGAAATGACCACCTTTGGAATACCACAAAGAAAACTTCTATAAAGAAACAAAAACCGGAAACCCTAGTCAGACACTTAGAAAGTTCTAGACCAAGACAGGGGCGACTACTTGAGAGTAGCCACCCCATATTGGGTAGTTAGTTTCAACTAGCTGCCTCCCCGACCGACCCCAAACCGTTTCCCTTGGATGGGACATAAAGCAGCATTTAATGCTGATAATTGCAGCGGTTTGTTCCATTTAGCCGCCCCATCTTGGCCGGTTCAACCCTAGTAGCCAACCCAAGCCACTGCTTGTCAGAGATGGGACATTTGGCAGGTCATCATAGAGGCGGCTACATCAAAGTAACCGCCCCTCACTAGGCGGCTAGTTTCACCAAGCCACCCCCCTCCTTGACCTTATCTTAATAACAAAGATCTAATGGGGGTCAAATCAAAACACCCTATTATCCATTTTAATCTATAAGTAGCCGCCTCTCACTAGGCGGCTAGTTTCACCTAGCCACCCCCCTCCTTGACCTTATCTTAATAACAAAGATCTAATGGGGGTCAAATCAAAACACCATATTATCCATTTTAATCTATTGTCCATTGGATATTCCCCAGCCTCTTTTTTACTATAAATAGAGGGGTCCAAAACATGTCTAAGAGATCCAATAATCCCCCAATTCAAATCAACACATACATTTCATTCCCCAACCATACTCACAAGCTCCCTCTTCCCCTGCTTGAAACCCTAGAGAGAAAGTGAGAGAGAAGACCCATTTCCAAGCAAAATCTACTCTCCAAAAACCCTCTCCAAAACCCAGGTTAAACCTAGCTTAACCCTTGCCAAACCCTAACTCATTTCCTACTCAAGCTTTGCCCACATAAAACCAAACACCAGGCGGCTAACCCAAACTAGCCGTTCCCTATTAGGCGGCTAATTCCCACTAGCCAACCCCCACCTACACCCTGACTTTCTAAACATCCCTTTGTCAAGTCCCGAAGCAGAAAAGGATTCCTGTTTTTCACCTCTGTGTGCGGCAAGCCTGTATCTCAGAGCGGGGACTTCACAAACTCCCCCACAAAGGCGATCAAATCCAACCCTAACTTTTCCTTCTTTTTGAGAAAGCAAGTGGCGATCACTACACCCCCGTGAATCCTCCTGAGAAGCTATCGAGCACCTCAGCAAGGAACCAAACCCCCTTCCCCTTTCCGAGAATCCTCCTGAGAAGCTATCGAGCACCTCAGCTGGGCCCGCAGGGCGCATTCGGATCCGAATCCCCAAAAAAAACCCCACACACGCCAAAACAGAACCACCTATTTTCGGAGGCCCCAACAAACTGGAGCGACCCCACCAAAAAATGACACCGACAAACCTGGTAATCACGGTGGGACATCCCACGTGAAAAACAACAAAAGGTAATCCCCTTTTGCCTCCTTCCAAAACTTGACAAAAACCCTATAACTCCCCTTTGGAAAACCAAAATTTTCCACCCTTCAAGTCAGACCCTCCTCTACTTTGCATTACAACTTTCTTTACTACTTTAAGCTGCACACAGTTGTGAACCCTTTACTGCTTTAATCATATCCTTTATTGCTTGACTCCGCACACAGCTGCGCACCCTTTACTGCTTTCATCACATCCTTTACTGCTTTAAGCCACACACAGCTGCGCACCCTTTACTGCTTTCATCACATCCTTTTACTGCTTTAAGCTGCACATAGTTGTGCACCCTTTACTACTTTCATCACACTCTTTTACTGCTTTAAGCCGCACACCAACTGTGCACCCTTTTACTGCTTTATCACACCCTTCATTACTGCTTTAAAATTTGCATTCATTCACAACTATTCCATATCATGGAAGGTTACACCCGAGATGATATAGTAGAGGAGGAGGACAACCAGGGAAACCAAACCAAACAATTCCTTAGCCATCTAGAGGAAAGGGTGGCTACCTTAGGATACCTATCGGTGGAGGACATGTTCGATGACCTCATCAATCTCCGCTAGGCCAAGACCTTGAAGCAGGAAGCCCCTGTCAAGACCCCCAAGGCTTGCCCTACCCCCGAAACCCTGCCAACACCCAATTTCTCAGTCAATCTGAGCCCATTTTCATTTACCCCGCCTTCCCCCGTGAATCCAATGTTCCCGACACCTTCTCCCCCAAGCCCCTATCAGGCCACATCCGGCCTAGGGCCACTAAACTGCCCACCCCGGGCAGAAACTTTAGACGAAACCATCTGGAGAATCCTCTCCGAGACTGGTCCTTCGGCTCCCAAACACATGTCTCTGCACAATTTGAGACAAATCCCGTCAGTCAACCTACCGGAGGGATTTAAAATCCCAAAATTTTATCGGTACAACGGTCGTGGAGACCCAGACATTCATTTAACTGCCTTTTATCTAGATGCTCGACCTTTTCTAGATAATCAACCTCTGTTAGTATTCCTCTTCTAGAAATCATTGGAAGGAGAAGCACTACAATGGTTCTCCACCCTCCCTATAGACCATTTGTCAGATTTCTCGGCTGTAAGCGAGAAATTTTTAGGCCGCTACGGTTACCAGAGGATTAGGACCCCCTCTATCTCCGACCTAACTGTAGAAAGAATGAGGCCTACAGAGCAATTTGAGTAGTACGTGTCTAGGTGGCACACCCTAGTCCATAGAACCGGTCTACAACTCACAGAATGTCAAGAAATTGACATGATGGTGCAAAACCTGAGTCCAAAACTTTGTACGAGCCTTTCGTACGGAGACTGCACTATGTACCAGCTTCTGATTGACCGCCACAATAGGATTTCCCATTGTGCAGCCCTAGTAGTCCAAACCCAGTCCCCACCTATCAGCCATAGGGTTGGACAACCACCACGAAAGGCGCAAACCCCCACGGTAGAGGGGATCACACCGCAAGTCTCGGCACTCTACCCAAATGGAGCGCGAGTCCCTGATCGAGGACCAGCTCCAAGACAGTACACACCGGTTCATCCGAATATGCGCCGCCTCGGCAAGCTACTTACAATTCCAATTATCAACCAGTGCCCATCCCTGTGCCGGCACGACAGAACCCCATAATCGATCCAAAGTCCTCTAGTCCAAAACCAGGGCCATACTAGAACTTCCCCTGCCTACTTTGCTCCCCCAAGAGCACAAAATTTAATTCCCAGGCAACCCACACCAAGCCCTTACAGCAAAGTCTCCCCTCCCTCATCCTATGGCTCGGGATGGTTAAGTAAGAGGGACTCTTATCCGCTACTCCCAGAGATCTTAACGAACATTTTTAAGGTAATGGTAGAAATGAATAGTATCTCTCTCCCCGCGGCCAAGCCTCCACTCCCAGGGGCCAACACTACACGCTACTGTCAATATCACCAATAGCATGGTCACACCACGGAACAATGCATGCATTTTCGTGACTTTGTTTATGATTTAAATGATGACAGGCGCCTAGACTGGACCATGATTAGAGACCATCTAAGCCGGGGCAATCCCCCTCATCAAACTGCAAAGCCACTTGGCATTCACTCTAACCCTATGCCAGACCACAACCAAGCTTCCACCTCCAGGATCCATGCCATCAACAGAGGGAGACACCCTTCCCCCGTACCAAACGACTCGAATAGCTCGACCGACAGTAGCTCATCCGAAGAGTCCGAAGAAGAAGGAGAGGAGGAGCCCTTCAACCTGAACCTGAATGATCACGACCTCGCCATACTCTATGGTGAGGAAGAAGAAGAGGCCCCGGCCATTGGCAACGTGATCAACATCGAATCAGACGAGAGTGGCCCGGGAGAAGTCGAGCCCGAAGAAGAAGAAGAGGAACCGTTTGAGGAGGTCCCCGAAGGAGCAAGCGAAGGACCCGAGGAAGGGGAATGTACTTCAGATGATCTGCATCCGGACGACAACGGGTCCTCCAAAAGCACTGACACGGTTAACGGCCCCTGCCGTCCAATGACCATATCTTTTACCAACAAAGACCTCCCTGATCGAAGGCTGCGAGTATACCCCCTCCACGTTCGCGGGCGACTCCAGGCCATACCCCTGAACAACATTTTCATTGACCCGGGGTCAGGGATGAACATCATGACTTGCTCCACCTACCAGGAGATGCCCAGGCGAGGCCGTCCCTTCGTCCAGCCAGTGCACTCCACCATCCAAGCATTTAACCATTCCGGGAAGGTCATTTGTGGCCCCGGATTGTTTGAACTGGCCATCGGTCCCCTAATTTGTGAAGCAGAATGCTTCGTGGCTGACATTGACACAAGATACCCGCTGATGTTAGGACGACCATGGCTGGACAGCATCCAAGCCATCTGCTCCCCGCGGCACCAATGCCTCCGCCTGCCATTTATGGGCCACGTGCTAACCATATGGGGAGAGGCACGCCTCAGGTATAAGAAAGAAGATAACTAAGTGTTACACAACATGTTCGCACTAACCTTGCACCCAGGTATCGAATCTGAAGGTAATAGCCTACCTGGATCTCCCTACAACAACCACTACCCCTCAGAAGAAACGGTCGGGACAATGAACTCGGTGAACAACCGCGTAGAGCCCAATCAGATTGCCTTCCTCCCCCATGAGGTCGCCAAAATCGGGGCACGCTCCATGCCCCTCACAATCACCACGGACCTCGGAGGAAGAGAATTCAAGCACATCCTCATTGACACGGGAGCAGAAACCAACATCCTAACCTATTCCGCCTACCAAAAGCTGAAGGGTAAAGTCCCCAAGTTCGAGCCATCGGACGAGTTCATCAATGCATTTGATAGCACGCGCAAGGACATCTGCGGGCTAGTCACACTCCGACTCAAGATCGGCGCGGTAGCCACGATAGTCAACTGCATGGTGATGGACATCCAATCACCTCACCCCCATATCGTCAGAAGGACATGGCTCGACAGCATCGAAGCTGTCTCGTCTACCCGACACTAGTGCCTCCGCTTCCCGTACCATGGAGAAGTCATATCTATTTGGGTAGAGGCGCGCTTTAACGGAGCACAAGTCCACAACTGGACCATCTGCGCCTTGCACATTAAGTGGGAGATGTACTCATACAACATGAAAAACTACTCACCCAAAGACATACTTAGTAAAGGGCGAAAACCCAAGAAGTAAAGGGGAAGAAGAAGAAGCTGAACCTGCAAAACCTCCACCGGATATGCGTCGGCCTATAAAGGCTAGCCGACTGATCCACGAGCCTGGGCCTGATCCACCCAAGCAAGCCTTTACGCTTTCAGACACCTATACATATTAGTTTACATGCTTTCTCAAGACAAAAAAAAAACACTCAAAAAAAAGATTTGCTAAACAACTTTCATTCCAAACTCCTACACATATTTGTTTACCTGCTTTCCCAAAAAAATAAATAAACAAACAAACAAACAAAGATTTGCTAAACAGATTTCATTCCAAACTCCTATACATATTTGTTTACATGTTTTCCCAAAAAAAAAAAAAAAAAACAAACAAAAAGATTTTCTAAACAGCTTTCATTTCAAACTCCTGTACATATTCGTTTCCATGCTTTCTTAAACAAAGATTTATTTATCAGCTCATGCTCTCAAACTCATATATATATTTGTTTACATGCTTACAGACAAAATGGACAAAAACAAAGATTTGTTCATTCCTAGCTTCCTTGCAAGCTTTCTTAAAAAAAAAAAAAAACAACAACAAAATATAAATCAACAAAACGGAAGAAGAAAAGGAAGAAGTTAAAAGCTGCAGACCATGCCGAGGCCTACTAGAGGAGGGTGGGAAGGGCATTTGAAAAAAAAGTATGAGAGAAAATTTAAAGTTGGGGAGATGGTACTTAAGCAAATTATGAAATCAAGACAGCCCCACCCCAAAGGCAAGCTACAAACCCACATGGGAGGGACCCTATGTGATCACCCATGCCTACTCCGGGAATGCCTACCGCTTGGTGGATGCCGAAGGAGTCGAAGTCTCAGGTTCGTGGAATGCACTTTATCTAAAGAAATTCCATGCATAAAACTATCAATACTTGAGAAATATTATTCTTCCTTCTTGTGAATTCCAGCGTTTAATGCTTGATAATGGAATTATAAGACTCTCAAAGATGACTTGTATTTTACTTGAATTCATACTCTATAGCGCCCCCGTACCCATTATTCTTAATTAAGGCATGCGATACGGTGCGTTACTGCAGCACAATCCACAATATATCGAATAATATAAATAAACTCATAAACTCAAAAGTTTAAAACATAAACTAACCACGGGATCTCAATAATCCATTCTTAAGTTTGAATGAATACACACGAGTTCTTTATTTAATATTGATAATAATTCCTCTAGTTTTGCTAATAAGGCAAAGGACGTCCACTACATGCCAAGAAGAAGGCTTATTCAACACCTACGATGCAACGAAGATAAAACGCGAACTAGATTGCCAACGCCCCTCCACGAACAATGATAACCAACACCTACCCTGAAAGGTTGGGAAAAGAGGGGTGAGCTACCACACGCTCAATGAATGGACCTATAGCATCCCAATAATAATAATAATAATAATAATAATAATAATAATAAAATAGTCCCAAAATCCAAACTAACAGATTATAAACATATACATATAATTGTCACAAGTGTAACGATAAAACATAATGCATCTCTTTAGAGGAATAGCCACAATCTCATACTAACTACATGATGCGTATGATGCAACGGACACGCATGCCCGTATGGCACGCAGCTAAAAGATGCTCCATCTAGAGCTTGGTCACGCAGACCGGTCGTCACGCAGACGATGTCACGCAGACAGGTGTCACGCAGACAGATGATATGCATGCAAGATCAATTTATCAAACTGTAATTTGCATGCATGAATAGCATAGACTCCAATATAGATTATACGTAAAATAATACTTTAAAATCATGGTGTCATGCTCATGTATTCCATAATCAAGATAACAGTTGTATTCGTAAAATAGGCATGATGCGATCATGATATAAATATAAATAGTTTTGAAATCTACGTAGAGTCTAAACCCACTCACCTTAGGTCCAATGACACATAAACAACTCCAGGAGGCCTAAAGCACTCTAGTCAGACCTGAAACGATGTGAACCGATCAAAATACATACATACAGCACGGAACCTGATGGTACCCGTATATGCCAAAAATGGCGGCTCCCACAAGGACCGTCACTGGCCAACCTTACGGCTCCCATTGTGGCTATTATTAACAAATCCGACGGCTCCCATAGGGGCTGTCCGAAACATACCCGACGGCTCTCATTGGAGTCGTCCCGAGGCGGAAGCATGAAACCCTAAATTTTCTTGTAGAAATACTTAAAAACATTCTACCATTGAAAACAAGACACGACTCGTTTTTTAAAACGTTTTAATCAGAAAAGAATTGATTGTCGAAATCAAATCATTCGTACCAAAAATCCGATTAAAACCAATCAAAACTCTTTGAAAACAACTTTGAAAACCCTAGGTCTATCATAGTTATAAATAACCAATATGGATCTATGTTTAAACCCCCAAAAATCATAAATATATGCATAGGTTTGGATCTATGTGTACAAGGTTCAAAATAAGGCCTAAAGATCATAAAAACATGATTTCTACCTTAAACGAATTAACCTAAACATGGTATATACATAAGCATATTTATTTTTACATGAAAGACTTATAAATCATCCTTTAAAAAAAAACTTAACATCATGGCTATATCATAAGATCCCACACCCTTTAAAATCATATGAAAAACCATAAGAAAACTAAAGAAAGCATAAACTTCCAATATATTCATGTGAGACATAATACTATCATCAAAGCTTACAAAAACATCATAAAATCATCATTATATCATTGTTAAAACATAGCAATTTGAAATCACGCGAAAGCACCTAAGAAACAAGAAGAAAACTATCCTCTTTGTTTGGAAAACCTTGAAAACGAGATCATATTAAAAGAACATCTAAAGGGAATCATTTTAAACCAAAAACTCTTCAAAACTCTTTAGAAAACTCACCTAAACCCTTGCTCGAGCTCCCTTCCTGAGCCTCTCAACAATGGTGCCGAAAACAAGAAGAAGAAGATCTTTTATGGTTTGAAATTTCTAGGGTTTCAAGGCAATGAGAGAGGAAAAGAGGTTTATAAGCCTCTCACACACGTAAGGAAATAATTACGACACCAATAATTTGCATTAATCCCGATTAATGCACCTGTTCCTTCAAAAAACGGAACCTATTTTCAAAAATACGATTTTCCAGATCGACGGCTCCTATGGCATCCATCACCTAGGCGTCTGACGGCTCTCCCCGATCCATCGCCCATGTGCCCGACCGCAGCTATAAGATCCATCATACACTATCTGACACCCTGTAACTGTTTGGTCCATTACTTGTGTTATATATGTGTCACTTTTAGCCTTTTGGTCACATTTGGGACATTTTTGGCAGTTTTCCAATTTTTCTTTTTTTCGATCGGAACCGCTAAAATTTTGGACTTTAGCTATCTTCATGAGCTCGAGAACTCCGATTGAAAATCTAACTGCACATTATGAGTCCTGGTGCCATTTTGAGCCACTCACGAAAATTTCATCGAATTCCGGTAACGTTTTAGAAATTTGGCAGTTCCGAATCGTATCCAGGTTTTGACCGATTTGGAATGTCAAAGGGAGACTTGACCAAGTCAAGGAGACTTGGACCAAGTCAAATTTGACCATTGACTTGGTCAAGCCCTTTTGTTTTTTTTGTGTGGTTGGGTTGACTCAAAGTCAAGCCTCACCAACTTTTTTTTTTTTCATTAAGTGTGTGAGTGTGTGTGTGTGTGTGTGTGGCCCTATTAGTGGGCGTCCCCCTTCTTCCCCATCTCCATGTCACGCCCCAGGGCGGCCGTCCCCGGGACGCGGCAAGTGTATATATGATATCAGTAAACAGGAGATCAACAATATACCATAACCAACAGCTAAAATGACAACACAGATAAAAGCAGGGCTGACATAATATATACACCAAATGCGGAAGCTAAAAAGACTGAGTCTGTAATCAAAACATACTACAGACTCGATACATAATCATATGTCCTGTGAGAGCCAACATGTCCATATACACACAAATACAATCCATACATAATCCAAACTAGGTGCCCAAGCACAGAAATATATACATACAACGAAGAGAAGGATGCTGATGGCCTCAAAACTCGAGGGACGTGGCGCTACTCCGCTACTGGTGTAGTCGCTCGGGAAGCTCCTCCTTCAAGTCCTCCTCGGTGATCACTGAAAAAGATTTTATGCGAGGGGTGAGCCACACGCTCAGTGAATAGCACAACCCGTGCATACAGTTTATATTAACCACAATTTATAGCAAAAGCCTCAAAGTGGCATAATCAATCACAAGTCCGGTGGTTCGCTACATCGCCGAACCACCTCACCCTCACCCTCACCCTCACCCCTCAATAGGTGACAAAGGGTATTGGGACTTAATGGGCTGATAATCATCCATACACAATCCTGTGGGTCGCCGCATCGCCGGCCCACCATACCCTCACCCTCACCCCTCAATAGGTGACATAGGCTCTTGGGACTGACTAGGCTGTTGGTCACCCTTGGTCCACCGATAGTCTCTCCCCACTCCGTAGATCGTTTGGCCACTCCCACATTCAGCACAGTCCTTCTACCAAATCAGGAGGCGCCTACTGATGGGAGCCCCTGCACGGGACAACCTTTCTAACGCTGAGGTAGTCTCTACACGGATCCAACGAAGGGAACAGAACAGCCTATCCATCGCATATGATCCACTCGGATCCGCTGACAGCACATCTCTACAACTCTAATGTCTTGAATTCTTTCAGAATTCCTCCAGCGCGCATAACCAAGATGCGGGGAAACATAAGATAATAATGAGGAAAAGAGACCTTGGGAGGGTAACCTGAGGTCCCGATGTAGGACATCCCGCCAACCAAACAAGGAACACGGAGTACCCTAACCTGGGTCTCAATGTTAACCTCGCAAGGCCCCCTTATATTCCCCAAAGCATGCTAACAATATTACAAGTTTGCATTTAAATAAATCAAACTAATAGGACGCATGCATAGGTCGGGGCTTTCCTAGCATGATAACGGGTGACAGGATGCACGGCTCATGCACATATCCTAAGGGTGCAAGTCCCTAACATACAAGTCTAGGGTGGCATGCATTCTACACATAGATCATGCTTGCATGGATTACAATAAAACAGTTAATATTAACTATGTGCCCCAGGGGAGGACGGTACACGCCCAAGTGCATGTAGCGCCTCCCAAACTGGGTTGGGTTGTCCCACTCACCGGAAGTCGGACGCGCGACCGTCCGTCGAGATCTGCAAGACAGGGTATCAACTGGTGAGTAAAAATCCACAAAATACTCAAAATACACAAATAAATACCCAAAATCCCAAAATCAAACACCCAACACTCGGGCAAACGTGCATACGACCCGCACGCACGCTAGCCCGAGCACCCCGACTCACTCCCGCACCCCCGGCAACCACCCGCACGGCCTCCCGACCCCGGATGCACCGCCGCGCCTCAGCCCGCGCACCCAGGCGCACCGCCGGCCCCTGCCCGCACGCCTGGACCTGCCGCCCAGCCTCCCGGGTGCACCGCGCGCCCACTGCGCCCCAGCGCAGCAGCCCGCGCGCACCCCGCACGCCTCGCCCTGTGCGCACCTCCGCTGCACTCGCCTCGCTCCGCGCGCACCCCGCGCGACGCCCTGCACGCATGCCCACTCGACCAGCACACCCGCGCACAGCATGCCCAGCGCCCGCACCCTGCTGGCCACCAGCTCCCCCCGAGCGCACGCCCGCGCGCACGCACGCGCGCGCCCTGCCAGCGGCTCTGCCTGCTGCGCCTGTGCTGCCTGTGCTGCTGCCTGTGCTGCTGCCCTGCCCGAGACAGCAACCTCCATGCCCGAGCACCTCCACCACCCATCCACCGGCCTCCGACGGCCTCCGACCACCCCCAACCACCTCCGACAGCCTCCCACAGCCGCCGACCACCACCCAAACACAAAACCCCCTTCCTAACATACATCTAAGCCAAAAAGAAGAGGAAAAAGAGCTTACCAAGGGGGAGGAAGAGGTGTCCGGTTGCTCTCCGCGCACCGAAACGCTCCCCCAACGGTCTCTACCACCGAGACCTACTCCCACCTCCGATTTGGCTCGGATCTGAGGAGAAGAGAGGGCGGATGGGAGGGCTAGGTTGGCCAGAATCCGGATTTGAAAGCACCGGGGTGTAGATCGGGACCCGATCTACACTTTCTATGCTTTAGGTTTTTGGGTTTGAGGGCTCTAAGGGGCTCAAATGGAAGAAAAGGAGAGAGGGGAGAGAGAAAAAGCTTTTGGAAGGGATGATGAATAGTGCCAACCAAGTTTTAGATTTCATTTATATAGCAAGTCACTTAAAATACCCGGATACGCCCCGGAACTGTGAAATTTTGGAAACGTTACCGGAATTCGATGAAATTTTCATGAGTGGCTTAGAATGGTACCAGGACACATAATATGCAGTTTGATTTTCAATCAGAGTCCTCTAGCTCAGGACGATAGCTAACAGTCCAAAATTTTGCGGTTCCGATCGAAAAACGAAAAAAACTCAAAAACTGCCAAAATGCTCCAATGGTTACCAGCAGGCCAAAAAGTGACACATATATAACACTCCATCTCCCTCTCACACACTCCATCACCCATTCCCTCTTCTTTCCTTTGTCCATTAGAGGTAGTAGAAGAAGAAGAAGAAGAAAACCCTAGAAGGGAGAAAGAAAGGTAAGAGTGTGTGCAACCTTTGTATGGTGTTTGTTTTGTTTTCCCTTTTCTCTATCTCCCTCTCATGGCTTCCCCCACCCCTGTTTTCAGCCATTTTTAGGGCTTGAGAGTGGCTGAGGAGGTGGTGGTGTTGGTGGTGGCGGAAGAGGTGGTTTGGTGCGCAAAGGGCACCCGAGTTCCCCCCCCCCCCCCCTGTTCTTCCTCTCCTTGGGTAAGGCCTCCTCCTCCCTTAGCTTTGTTTAGATGATTGTTAGGGTTTATAAGTGGTCAAGCATGCCTTGCATGGGTGGTGGGGGGTGTGGGAGAGCTGAGGAGAGGGTGGAAGGGGTTTGGGCGCGGTGGTGGGCGCACGCGTACGCGCAGGCGCGCGGGGTGCTGCGCGGGGGCGCAATGCGCGGGTACGCGCGGGCTGGGCGCGAGCGTGCGCGTGCGCGCGGCAGCGCGTCTGGGAGCCCGGGCAGGCGTGCGGGCAGTGCGCCAGGGGTGCTGGGGCGCATGCGTGCGTGCGCATTTGTGCGTGCGCGTGCGGGGAGGCCATGCGTGTGGCTGCCCGAGGGTTCGGGGGGGGGGTGTCGGGGCACTCGGACTCGCGTGCGTACGTGCGTGCTCGCATGCGTGCGAGTCCGTATGCATGCTTGTCCGAGTAATTGGGTATTTCTAGTAAATTTCATGTGTATTGTGTAGTTTACTCACCATATTGAATGCCCATGTCTTGCAGATCTTGGCGAACGGTCACGCAACGACCCGGGTTTCGGTGAGTGGGTCAATCCAACCCAGTAGGGAGGCGTTCGATGCACGTAGGCGTGCATTGCCCTCCCCTGGGGCACCATAATTGTATATTAACTTGTGCTAAATGAAAAACTATGTAATGCATGTTTTAATATGATGTAACCATGCCATATTAGACATTGTATGCTAGGGATATACATCCATGTATTATGTATAGAGGCCCATACATGCCTAGACACCATGTCCCATGCTTGAAAAGCCTAGATCTATGCATGTTTCCCATTTAGTTTAATTTATTTAAATCAAAATGAGAATATATTGTTATAAGCATGCCTTAGAGAATATTATAACCTTGTTGTTATAATATATGTTTCCCCGCATCTTAGTTATGCGCCCTGGAGGAATTCTTGAGAATTCATGACATTAGAAATGTTAGGGAGCGATGTCGACGGATCCAAGAGAATCATATCCGTGTGGGTAGGCTGTTTTCTCCCCTTCGTTGGATCCGAGTAGGGACTCCCCGGCGTTGGAAAGCTGTCCTGACAGAGGGCTCCCATCTGTAGGTACCTCCGATGCGTCGGAGGGTGTTGATCGTGGGAGTATACCAGGTAGAGGCTACGGAGTGTGGGAGAGGCTACTGGTGGACCAAGGGTGGAGAGCAGTCTAGTCTGTCCCAAAAGGCCCATGTCACCCCTTAAAGGGTGAGGGTGAGGGTGGGGTGGGTCGGCGATGTTACGACCCACTGTCTTGTACAGTTACTTTCGTTTAGGGATTTTAATTATTTTAAGGTTAATATGAGTTGTGTTGCATAGATTGTGCCATTCATTGAGCGTGTGGCTCACCCCTCGCATATTCTTTTCCTCCAGTTGTATCTGAGTCGGATCTGAAGGAGGAGCTCCCCGAGGCATCACAGCAGTAGCAGAGCAGCGTCACGTTTTGGGTTCTGCGAGTGAGAGGCCATCAACATCCCCTTCTTGCTTGTATGTATTGTTATCCATGCTTGGGCACAACACTTGTATTGGATGTCTTTGTTTATATTGGCTCTCACAGGACAGTTGATTATGTATTCGGGTCTGTAATATGTCTTTGAATTACAGACTCAGTCGTTTAAGCTTCCGCTATATGTATATATATATTATGTCAGCTACATTATTGATTGTGTTGTCATTTTCGATGTTGTTTAGAGTATTTTATTGATCTCCTGTATAGACTGCTGATATTATATATATTTGCCACGTATCGGGGACGGCCGCCCTGGGGCGTGACAACTTGATCTATACGCATCTGATTTACGATCCGTAAAAAACGTTGGAAGCCAACAAAATGAGGAATCTAACTATGCCAAACCATTAGAAATTTGGAATACTAATCATACCATAAAAGCAGGTTAATTACGGCCTAAAAGTCAGAGTCGCTACATACTCGCCAATTATGCCACCTCCATCACACAAGTATGACTTAGGAATTGGTCTACCTGATAAAAGGAAAAATTGTCTACCTTGTAGACTGGGACAATTCTTTAAGCCCAAAGCATCTCTCCTTTATTCTCACTCTTATTCATATCAACCCAAAGATAAAATGAGGAATTACCCTGGACCTAGCATATGTCCCAAAACTGGCTCTGGCACTATACAAACACTTCTAGAGGGGAAGCAGAAAAGAACAGGGGTGAAAAATAGAAAAGCCCCCCCCCCCCCCCCCCTCAAAACAAAAAAGAAAGGCAAAAGAGAGGCCAACAAAAGAAAATACATCCAAAACAAATGGGTAAACTCTCTATTTCCAGGCGCAAATGCCTTTATACAATATATGCTAAACAAAAGGCTATACTAGTGCATATCCAAACAAATGGATTGTATTGTCCACCCAAAACACGGGTACACGATTGGTGGGCTGTACTCTCCACCCAAATAAAGAAGTGGTAAAAAGAAGAAAGCCAGAGGGACCTAGAAAGTAAGACATATGCCAGACTGGGACAATTCTAAAAAGTTGCCCCAAGGAAGATATTACTCTCACTTGGAAAGGCAAAATTTCTGCCAAAAGCAGATCTTTCCCTATGTTTACAACACACACACTCACATGAGTTCATTTAAAGTCTTGCCTATCTAAAGGAAGATTATTTAACTTGATTCCTGGTACATTCATGGATTTCCCAACATGTTTAAAATAATATGATCAAGCATTTGAGAACTATGAACTTGAGAAATTGACACCTAAAGCCAATACCTTTCAAATACAATCCTGGTTTGGACATAGGTGACCACAAAAGCCCCTTCTCAAGGACTTGATGGTATCTTTTACTTTAGGAAATTGAAAACAATGCCCTCTCACATGAAAAAAAGAGAAATCAATCAAAGAATTAAAATGCTCCCTTATGTCGCTCACACTTATGCATAAGCTTGTATTTTTCTTTTCCAAACACTTAGGCATCCAATTAGACTCCCATACCGAAAGAAAATTGCCCCTATTACTCCATTTTTATACCCCTCCACACACACTTGAGAAGGAAAATTGCCCCACTCTCACATACCCTCACACTTAGAGTCACCTAGGCTGCCTCCTTTTTATGCCAGGCACGGCCTCTCGCACCCTTTTCTCACTTTACTTTCAATCACCTTGGATGGGTTGTAGCCCTTGACAATTCGAGCAAAAGGGGTTCAAAAGTCAGTGCAGGGGCGCAATCCGAACAGATTTAACACTTGGTTCATGGAAAGAATGTTTTTACAGGTTTTTAAGGTTGACCAAGCACTCACAAAACTTTCAACAGCAGCAGATAGGTAGCAGAATCAGGAGATTCCCCTAGGCAGGGGGCAGCTACTGAAAACAAGCGGCCGGGTACCGGGCAGCTGCTCTCAACATGCAGGCCCAACCACTATTCCAGGTTAAGTCCATCGTTCATGGGCGGCTAAAACAGACTAGCCGCTTGATCCTAGGCGGCAATTTTGAACATGCCGCCCCTCACCTGCTGCCTCACCTGTTTTTGTCAGTCTAGCTTAATCAACTCTTCAACCTTTTCAAGACCTGTCAAAATTTTTTATTTCTAAAACCTGTACATACACCTTCCATACACATATACACTCTCAAAACCAAAACCGAAGACATATACCAATCCATACATCCATACTAACTCTTACACATTCATCCATTCGCATACCCAACCATTCGCCACACATACACATATATATACACTCACCAAATTAGATCCAAAAGACTTTTCAAAGCCAAAACATCCTTGTCTCTACACGTTGATTCATCTACTCACACACCAAATCCGCCGCACCCATGACCTCTCCCATGACCTCCACCTCCACCATATCGCTCTCCAATGATGAAGAGCTCGGGATATGCTCTCCATGAGCCACATGCGATCGTTTCTCCAATGAAGCAATCGCCTTCGACCTCGTCATCTCCTCAGATATTGAAAAGAAAAAGGAGAACCCAAACTTAGTGTTTTCAAAATCAAGAGGAAGAGATGGATTAGGTCGAAATGGAGGAAGAGAAGGTGAAGAAAATGAAGATGTTCGGTTTTGAAGTGAAGAAGGAGAAATAATGGAGGGAGAGAAACGGTTTTGAAACGTATGGAGAGAGAGAGAGTGACTTTTCGGTTATTACCATGCCTATGTCAAAATAGAAATCAATGCATATGAGAATTGTCCTTCCTTTAAAATACCACATATCATACTCACATGCATGCAAATCCCACCATGATCAATTTGTACAAATACCCTTAGAAAATCTAAAACACACATACTACTTCTACTCATGCCATATAAAAATTACTAACATATATCAATAAAAACACATAATTTAACATGATCTAAAAGATTAGACAAAGGGAAATTGAGACAAATACCGTGGCTCGTGTGGACCCAAGAGCGTCCGTCTCAGCCTCATCAGGATCATCCATCCCGTCATCGTCTCCCTCCTCCTCATCCACCTCCTCCTCAGCCATGGCCTTTGCAGGCCCAACACCCTCAACATCGGCCTCTACGGCCCCAACATGGACACCCTCGGCATCCGCGGCCTTGGCCCCAACAACCTCACCCACTCCTGCGCCCACCACACTGGAGGCCAACGCCTCAAAATCCCCCAAAACCCTTCTCTCCTCCTCCATAGCCCTGGCCTCTGTGGCCTCCCTATCCAGCATGCCCACGATGGCATCCAAGGAAGCCCTCACCTCCTCACTAACTCCCTCAGCCCCCACCCTCTCAACTACACCCTCGGCTGACCTTTCGGCCTCCAAACCAACACCTTCGGCCACCACCGACAGATCACCGCGCTTCCTCTTGCGCAAATGCCCTATCATACCCCCGGTATGGCCCCGAAAGGCGTATCCCTGACCTCACCTCGCTGGTGCCCACCGACGGCACCCCCGCCGCACCCATGACCTCTCCCACGACCTCCATCTCCGCCCTATTGCTCTCCAATGACGAAGAGCTTATGCTACGCTCTCCACGATCCACCCGCGGTCGTTTCTCCTGAAGCAATCGCCTTCGACCTCATCATCTCTCTCGGATTGAAAAGAAAAGGGAGAACCCAAACTTAGTGTTTTCAAAATCAAGAGGAAGAGATGGATTAGGTCAAAATGGAGGAAGAGAAGGTGAAGAAAATGAAGATGTTCGGTTTTAAAGTCAAGAAGGAGAAATAATGGAGGGAGAGAAACGGTTATGGAGAGAGAGAGAGCGACTTTTCAGTTATTATGGGGCCAGTTGGTCGGCAGCTACCCGCGAGTAGCTGCCCCAGGCCTGACGGCTGTGTTCCACATGCCGCCCCTTTCTCGCTGGCTAAAAGCAAGTAGCCGCCCCCTGGCCTCTACCAAAAGCACTTTCATTTCCAAGTTTTCTAAACAAACAGCCATGTATTGGTTTATTTCCAAAATTCTACTTGATCAGACACAACTTTCTCGAAGTTTTACCACATTTTTAGTACCATTCAGTTCAAATTTCTTCAGTTCTGGTTCTTTTCCAGAATTTTTATCCTTTGGATGATCCAATTCACCAATTCAACACCTTTTACTTGCTTTATGTCGGCTATATCCCCTTGATTTGCTGAGTTACCCAAGCACGGATACGGTAGGCACAAGGAAACTGACACCGGGCTGCTCTGTGCACGATGGCTAAGAACCCCATCCGAGGGTTGGATCACTCGCTACTTTACTTTTTTCCACCCTCCACTTGGATCATTCCTTCCGGTTTCTAGTCAAGACCTAGCCTCTGACAGTCTAAATCAACTCTCTGAATAGTATTGGTCATGTTACCTAAACTTCTTGAAAGTCAGGTGGGCCAAAATAGGGGTCTCTTTCCTTATCATCGATCAAAGTCTTTCTGCTTCGCACAAAGACTCCGTCCGATGAGGGACAATTGTAGATACCCCAATTTTGACCGTCCAAAGAGACAAAAAATACTTCAAGTAATATTTAGAAATGACCACCTTTGGAATACCACAAAGAAAATTTCCTTAAAGAAACCAAAATCGAAAACCCTAGTCCAACACTTAGAGAGTTCTAGACCAAGATAGGGGCGGCTACTTGAGAGTAGCCGCCCCATATTGGGCGGTTAGTTTCAACTAGCTGCCTCCCCGACCAACCCCAAACCGTTTCCCTTGGATGGGACATAAAGCAGCATTTAATGTTGATGATTGCGGCGCTTTGTTTTATTTAGCCGCCCCATCTTGGCCGGTTCAACCCTAGTAGCCGACCCAAGCCACCGCTTGTCAGAGATGTGACATTTGGCAGGTCATCATAGGGGCGGCTACATCAAAGTAACCGCCCCTCACTGGGCGGCTAGTTGAAACTAGCCGCCCCCTTCCTGGCTGGACCTTATCTTAATAACAAAGATCTAATGGGGGTCAAATCAAAACACCCTATTATCCATTTTAATCTATTGTCCATTGGATATTCCCCAGCCTCTTTTTTACTATAAATAGAGGGGTCCAAAACATGTCTAAGACATCCAATAATCCCCCAATACAAATAAACACATACATTTCATTCCCCAACCATACTCACAAGCTCCCTCTTCCCCTACTTGAAACCCTAGAGAGAAAGTGAGAGAGAAGACCCATTTCCAAGCCCAATCTACTCTCCCAAAACCCTCTCCAAAACCTAGGTTAAACCTAGCTTAACCCCTGCCAAACCCTAACCCATTTCATACCCAGCATCTGCTCAAATAGAACCAGACAACAGGCGGCTAACCCTAACTAACCGCTCCCTTTTAGGTGGCTAATCCCAACTAGCCCCCCACCTACACCCTAACTTTCTAAACATCCCTTTGTCAAGTCCCGAAGCAGAAAATGATTCATGTTTTTCACCTCTGTGTGCAGCAAGTCCGTACCTCAAAGCGGAGACTCCACAAACTCCCCCACGAAGGCGATCAAATCCAACCCCAACTTTTCCTGCTTTTTGAGAAAGCAGGTGGCGATCACTATACCCCCCTGAATCCTCCTGAGGAGCCGTCGAACGCCTTAGCAAGGAACCAAGCACCCTTCCCCCTTCCAAGAAACGATCCAGCCAGGCCCGGAGGGCGCAATTGGATCCGAGTCCCTGAAAAAACCTCACACACGTCCCAAAAAAAACCACCTTTTTTGGAGGCCCCCGACAAACTGGAGCGACCCCACCGAAAAACGACACCGACAGGTTGGCTCTTCACTCTTTCAAACACCCTTTTCTACTCAGAATCTCCTCTTTCTCAGGCGACGGCTCCTGCAAGAGCCGGCGAGTTTTCATTTTGTTTGTCCAAATCTTTTTCATTGACCATCATAACTTTTCCACTGTTTAAAGGCTTGTTTCCTTTTTTTTAATTCTTTTCTACCCAATCTTGTTTACATTTTTTGAATTCCGATCTTCACTTCTCTTGAATTCATTTATTTTTCTTTCTTTTGTTTTCATTTCTCTTTGGGTTTTCCACAGGACTAACCAGAACTTCGTACCACCTAAAGGCACGGCCGGCCGTGATCCTTGAGAAGAGAAATCATAATCTTCCCGCAAAGGCAATCAATTTATTTTCTTTCTTTTTAAATAAAAGCAAGTGGTGATCACAATTTGAATCCGAGTGAGTAGTCGAGCAAACTTGGACTATCTCTCAGATGGTGATTCGGTATGCCGCGTGCGGATCGGAACCAAGTTTGAAAGAATCGGATTATGACTAGACACCGTGTCAAAAATCCACATCAACGGCGCAAGAGCTGGCAACGAAATGTTCTCCTGGATTTTCTATTGTTCATGCATGTTCGTAAAGAACTGTTGTGTCGAACCTTTGAGCATATGTTGCATCGATCCTTGGAGGTGAACAAAGAGGCTCTCCTGTGTGGACACCATCATTCTCCTGAAATCCTGGGCTTGACTTGCTAGGGTCACAGGCGAACCATCCACACCGCCGGTCAGAGGGAGGTTAGCTTGGTTCTACCCCCTTCTCGAGTTGTTTTCACTCCCAGTTGGATTAGACATTTCGGACAATGATTTTTTGTCTCGGGTCCCACAGACGGTGCCAAACTGAAGAGAATTTTTTCCCTCCAATTAAACAATCGACCTTCGGAGCCTTACTTCTCGAATCCGGACCCGCTTAGCGATAGATCCTACACTCGAAAAGGAATCAGGGGGACACTGGTGTGGTGCCAGCGAAAGGGCCTCTGAAGAGATTTATCAGTAAGGGAATTCAAGACAAATCTTACTTAATTTGGTGGCCTTAGGGTAGAAAAGTTAGATACCTTAATTTCTGGATTACTTCCCTTTTTATAGGGTCACTTGGCTAGATTGCCGTTGCCACTACTCTCTGGCCGTTATAACGGTTTTCCCATTAAACGCTTAGTAGGCGATCTTTGTGGAAACCACCACATGTTAATGTAGCACATTGTACCATTAATTATCCACGTTATGCAAGTAGTGAGCCTTAATTGCCTGCCTGACAGTTATAGGCGTTATAGGCGGCTGACCGTTTCATCGATCCTCCTCATGGTTTGGCCTGGTTGTTCACCTATTGTATTCGTGTGCATATCTGCGAGATGGAAGACCGTCCAATTAGACCTTTAGTCTGGTCATGTCTTATCTAATCATTCGTGAGGTGTAAGGTCGTTCGATCAGACCTCTAATCCGATCGTGCCTTATCTACACAGGGTAACATTCGCCCGCGAGGTGCCAAACTGTCCGACTAGACCTTCAATCTAGTCGTGTCGCACCTACTAGGGAGTGTTTTAATGACTTCTTGGATTTGGATCCAGGTTTATGGGCTCCAGATGTGACAGCCATATCCATCTTGGCTTGACACATGTCATTATTTAATACGGTGTAGATTTTTACCTCCACATTCATATATTGAGATACGTAATTTTATAAAAAAAAATGAAGTATATGCTCTATGAATTGAATGAAGTCATACAAAATGTGTAATGTTTTTTTTATAATATATCGTATTACAATGAGTGCATGTAGCTAACGAGATATCTATCTATTATACTAAACAAAAAGAGGTTTCAAGTATATGTAACCCATCTTTATATCTTTACCCTCTAACAAATTTATGAAAGCCCATTACTATCCAAAACCAATATGTTTTCTCCTAATCTATCTTTAATATTTCAAATAGATGGTAGATTTTATATTATTTTATATATTAACATATCGATCTCTAACAAATAAATGAAAATTAATTAAAAAGAATATAAATTGCACATTCAACAATTCTCATTAAATTTAAAATTTTTTATAGCTTTAATGCATATTTTAAATAGTTTTTTAAAATACTTACTCTTATCAAAGAATGGGTATATTTTCATTTGAATTTTATTTTTATTTTGGTGGGTTGTTATTGGATATTTATTAACATATCATATAATTTGCTGGATTATAGGGATGTGGGTGGGGTCCACTTTTTTTTTATTTTATTATAAAAAATTCATTGAGATTAAAAGGGTTTAATCATCAAATTATCTTATTTTATTTTATTGTTGATAAATTTTTTAATGGTTCCTTAACATATTGTGTTATTTATTAATTTTATCTTTATGGACATTGTGTGTGTAGAAGAAGACTACTAAGAGACTATATATATGTAAGATTGCATAATGATAGCTTCTATACTCAGTTACAAACACAGACCATTTCTCAGACTCCACATTAGCCAATGTACGTGGAATTTTTTTTTTATTTCACGTCAGCTTTCAAAAATGCCTGTGAAAATCCCCTCCCCCCAAAAGTTCCCGCCCAATTTTTTTGTTGTCACCCCATTTTGGCTTTCCATTATTTTCTCTTCCCTACATTTGCATTTCATTTACTACTCTCTCTCTCCTACATTTGCTTTCCATTATTTTCTCTTCCCAACATTTGCATTTCATTTACTATTCTCTTCCATGTATTCTCTCTCTCTCTCTCTCTCTCTCTCTCCTCTGGTGACGACCACCACGACAGCAGTAAATATACCTCACAACTATCATTGCAGTCAGGGCACATAAAGTAGGTATATGCCTCGTTAGCATAAGATTTCAACATTTATTAGACTTCATCTTTTGTTTTAAATGGTTTTTCATCATTTGTGAATGCCTTTTCGTCGAAGGAGTATATGAAGATGACGACCGATTCAAGTGTTCAACCCTATTCACCACTATTAATCCATTCGACACCTTTTCTATTGCTTTTTGGAATCTGTATATACTAATGTTTATAATGTATATACTTTTTAAAATGTCGCACGCAAATCCTAGGTGGTCATGGACCCAATGGAGATGAACAATCTGAAAAAAATTGGAAAGAGCGTTGATGTTGTACCCCACGATGAAGTAAACCGCGATGAAGAAGCTAAAGACATTAGACACTATGAAGCAAATAAAGAGTTGATTATTGCGATGTACTTTAATAATATTGATGAAGTATTTTCTCGGTTCAAGACATTTGCTTTTCGCTGTGGTTTTGGTGTTCTGAGGAGTGAACCATCATGGGCAGTCAATTTTGCTAGGTTATGGATTGCTCACTAATGAGACGATCGAAATCTATGAATGGTTTTTCAAGTCTTGGTTGGCTTGTTTGCATAAACTTCCATCAGCCGCAGTTATAACAGATTAGTGCAAATTGATTGGAGGTGGTATCAAAGAAATTTTCCTCATGTCTAAGCATCGTCTTTGTCTCTAGCACATCCTGAAAAAATTTCTAGAAAAGTTCTGTAAGGTGATGTTTTACTTATTGAACTTGGCTATTCGTATTAAACTTGAATAAGTATTTAACAAGTTTTTAATGGCACATGCAATGATTAATTTAGCAGATACCCCGATGGGTTTACATACATTTGAAGTGATAGGATCACAACTACACCAACTAGTCGAGGAATTTGACATATAAATGACATCACAAATGTAGAATTGAACATTTTAGTTATTTATAAGAAGTTCACTTATTGTTTCCAACCTTGCATGGACATTTCTCCAAGTTTTGTAAGGTGATATTTTACACTATGAACTTGGCTATTTGTATTAAACATGAAGTATTTAACAAGTTTTTAGTGGCACATACAATATTTAATAGAGCATATACCTCGATAGGTTCATTTTCCAATCATTTGCCTTTGAAAATAGCATTTTCCTTTTTAAGTTACACCCAGGCGGTTTCTCAGTCAATTTCTCAGACCCCACGTAGGATCTGTCAAGCCCCAGGGCGGCCGTCCCCGAGACGTGGCAATATATTAAATATCAGCTATCAATTTCAAGAGGTCAACAATTACTCCAATGAATAACACAAAATCTATGATAACTAATAACTCAACTGAAAAGCGGAAGCATAAAAATATCAATAAGTCTATAAACCAAAAATATCATTACAGACTCGAATACACAATCAATGTCCTGTGAGAGCCAAGTCTAGTCCAAATAAAATACAACCTGTGCCACATGCACGATTTACAATACATAAAATGACTCTAGGACTGCTGACAGCCTCGCACTCGCCACCCGCCGGACAGAACGTTCCACGCACATAAGACCACGCCACCGGGAAGCTCCAGCTCCACGCCCAACACTGCCCTAAGAAGAAATAGTATGCGAGAGGTGAGCTACAAGCTCAGTGAGTGGCTGGAAACCAATCACCATTACAATAGTTCAATGTTAAGGCAATTTCCTTTCAAGGAAAACATGGGTGGAAACCCAATGGATAACAAGGTCACGCGGCGGCGCGACCAACCTCACCCTCACCCTCACTCCCGGAGGGAGACTCTTGGGACTCTTGGGGAGAGACCATACCGTTGGTCGAAGAGACGCGGAATTACTGGTCTACACAACACTACTAGATCATCTACATCGAGATAACTGCCCAACGATGTCCTTGAACATCGATACGTAACCGGACCCAACAACTATGGGAACGGACGAAAACGAATGGGTCACGCGGCGACGTGACTTCACCTCATCCTCACCCTCACCCCTAAGGGTGACACAGGACTGTTGGAAGAAAACCTTTTGTTCTACACCCTTCATCATCATGTAGCCCTCTCCTGAGTAGCCTCTACCTGGTATACTCCCATGATCAGTACATCTGCCAAACGCATCGGTAGTACCTACAGGTGGAAGCCCTCTGTCAAGATAGCTTTAACGTCGGGTAGCTTCAACGCAGATCCGAAGAAGGGGAGAACGATTCCACGCTCGCAATATCATCCGGTAGCCCTCTCCTGCGTAACCTCTACCTGTACATCAGCCAGATGTGTACCGCGGTACGCATCGGTAGCACCTACAAGTGGTGGCACCCAAATAGGACAGCTTCGACGCTGGGGTGTTTCGACGCACGACAATGTTGGGAGGAAGCACCCCACGTTCGCAAAGCAAACCCTATGGGCTACGCTCGATAATCACATATCGATGATATCAAAAACTCTTGTACTCCCACACGGATGTGTCGCTCGGACACAAGGGGTTACCTCTGCTCTCACGCAGAAATAAGCCCAAGGCACATAACCCAACAGGCGGTTCATACACACGCCTAGCATGGGTAGGCCTAGCTTAATGCCATAACTACCGGCTTAACGAAACCGATAAGATAATGAATTCTCCTGAATTCCAATCGAGTGCATCGCTCGGATGCACGGGGGTGATTACATCGCTAGCGCTCTAACTAATAAGGTACAACCCGACAACGGGTCATACCCACGCCTATTTTAGATAGGCCTAATCAGTTTTAACATGCGCATATATATCCAGGAGAATTATATCTTAGTTATGTACATGAACTACATGCACGATAACATATCAAATAATTATAGGGATACTCCCTAACATGGATAAACAATATACATACCATGCATGGGCTAAATAATATGCATACAAGCATACCTCATATAAGCATACAAGCATTCAAGCATACAAGCATACCTCATACAAGCATACTAGCATTCAAGCATATACCCTAAAATGCATTGGATATCACCAACTTAAAAGGGAAGGGTCAAGCGCGATCTCGCGCACTAACAGGTGCATGCCAATATTCCCAAACGAACCTGAGTCGAGTAGGAAATCGCATCTACTTACTCAGTTCCCGCAAAGAGGGAGGGCGAGAGAGAGGGAAAGTCTCATCCTCTTCGGAAGCTGGTCATAGCTTTGCCCCAACAAGATGGGTGCAACAACCATACCACGTCCTCCAGTCTTATGATCAAGGAATATTAAGTATGCACCCGGTTATTAACCCAGGTTTAATCATGCTAGATATTACTAACATAGGGAGGGAGTACTATAAATGTTATATATGTGTCACTTTTAACCTTCTGGTAGTTTTTCGGGTTTTTTTCATTTTTCGATCGGAACCGCTAAAATCTTGGACTGTTAGCTATCGTCCTGAGTTTAAGGACTCCGATCGAGAATCTAACTGCATATTATGTGTCCTGGTGCCATTCCAAGCCGCTCACGAAAATGTCATCGAATTTCGGTAACATTTCAGAATTTCACAGTTCTGAAGCGTATCCGGGTTTTGACCGAGCGAGAAGTCATTGGGAGACTTGACTTGGTCAAAGTGGGCCCCATGACTTGGTCAAATATGTTTGGATTTTAGTGTGGTTGGGTTGACTAGGGTCAAACCACACTTAAGCCTCCCTAATGCTAGCTTAAACCCTAATTAACCTAGCTTAGCCTAATCTAATTGTGGGGATTATATATAAGTGAAGCTAAAATATCTTCCTCCACTATTCATCATCTTCCCCAATTAAATTTCTCTCTCCCCCTCTCTCTTTTTCCACCTTTTGACCTAGCTAGAGGTGTTGGATCCAAAAATCTTAAGAAGAGAAAAGATAGGTGTGCTCCCGATCTACCTTCCGGTGGTCTCGGATTCGAGTTCCCACATGCGTGGCCCCTTCTCACGCCCTCTTTTCTCCTCTGTTTTCAGCCCCTTTGAAGGCTGAAAGAGTTCTTGGTGGTGGAGGTCTTTCGAGAGGTGTTTCGTTGCACGAAGAGCTCCCGGTTCCCGTCCCTTCCCTTCCTTTCCTCTCCTAGGGTAAGCTCTTTTTCCTTCCTTTTCTTGCTTAGATGCATGTTAGGAGGGTGGTTTTGAGTGCTGGTGGCTGTTGGTGGCGGTTGGAGGCCATTGGTGGCCGGTGAGGGGTGGTAGGGTGGCTTGGGCAGGGTGGTAGGTTGGCTCGGGTAGGCTGGCAGCGCAGGCAGGCAGGGCAGGCAGGCTGGCAGGCTCAGGGCTGGGCGCTGTCGGGCGTGTGCGCGGGTGGAGCAGGGGTGTTCGGGTGCTGCGCGCTGGGCGCCGTGCGGGGCCGCGTGCGGGTGCTGCGCGCAGGGCGCCGAGCGGGGAGTGTGTGCGGGGCACTGCGCTGGGGCGCAGGGCGGGCGGGAGCGCGTGCGGGGCGCTGCGCTGGGGCGCAGTGCGCACGGGTGCACCCGGGGCTGGACGAGCGGGTGGTGCGAGCTGGTGGTGCGCGCGGGATGCTGCGATGGGGCGCTGGGCGTGCGGGTGTGCGCGCGAGCCGCTGCGCTGGGGCGCAGTGAGCGCGCGGTGCACCGGTGGGGGGCTCGGTAGGGTGTCCGGGCGTGCGGGCTGGGCTCAGCAGTGCGTCTGGGCGTGCGGGCCGGGGCTCGGCTGTGCGCCCAGGGCGGGTGGCCATGCGTACGGCTGCCCGGGGGTTCGGGAGTGAGTCGGGGTGCTCGGGCTCGCGTGTGTACGGGCCGTATGTACGTTTGCCCGAGTGTTGTGTATTTTTAGAGTATTTTTGGGTTTATTTCTGTATTTTACTCACCGATTTGATTACCCTATTTTGCAGATCTTGACGGACGGTCACGCGACGACCCGGTCTTTGGTGAGTGGGACAACCCAACCCAGTAGGGAGGCGTTATATGCACTTGGGCGTATACCGTCCTCCCCTGGGGCACCATAGGCTATATTAACTTGTGTAATCCATGCAAGCATGATTAAAATGTAGTATGCATGCTATCCTAGACTTTGTATGTTAGGGACTTGCACCCTTAGGATATGTGTAAGAGCCATGCATCCTGTCACCCTGTTCGCATGCTAGGGAGCCTCGACCTATGCATGTGTCCTACTAGTTTAATTTATTAAATTAAATGCTAGCATATGATTATTAGCATGTCTTAGATAGTATTATGGGGAGGGGCCTTGCGAGGTCAACATTGAGACCCGGGTTAGGGTACTCCGTGTTCCTTGTTTGGTTGTCGGGATGTCCTATATCGGGACCTCACGCTGCCCTCCCAAGGTTTCTTTTCCCAATAATATTATAACCCTCATTAATTATTATTATATACGTTCCCCGCATCTTGGTTATGCGCCCTGGAGGAATTCTGAAGAATTCATGACATTAGAGTTGTTGTGATGTGTTGTCGGCGGATCCGAGTGGATCATATGCGTATGGATAGGCTGTTCTGTTCCCTTCGTTGGATCCGTGTAGAGACTGCCCCGGCGTTAGAAAGGCTGTCCCGTGGAGGGGCTCCCATCAGTAGGCACCTCCTGATTTGGGACGGACTGTGCTGAATGTGGGAGTGGCCAAGCGGCCTACAGAGTGGGGAGAGACTATCGGTGGACCAAGGGTGACCAACAGCCTAGTCAGTCCCACTATCCTATGTCACCATATTGAGGGGTGAGGGTGAGGGTGTGGTGGGTCGACGATGTAGCGACCCACTGGTTTGTAAGTCCCAATATCCTATGTCACCTATTGAGGGGTGAGGGTGAGGGTGAGGGTGTAGTGGGTTGGCGATAGCGACCCACTGGTTTTGTGTAGTTCCTGGCACTTTGAGGCTTGTATAATGAGATTGTGGTTAATATAAACTGTGATGCATGGGTTGTGCTGTTCACTGAGCGTGTGGCTCACCCCTCGCATAATATTTTTCTCCAGTGTCATCTGAGTCGGATCTGGAGGAGGAGCTCCCCGAGGGACTTCACCAGTAGCGGAGTAGCGCCACGTCCCGCGAGTTTCAGAGGCTATCAGCATCCCTTTTGATTGTATGTGTTATATTCCATGCTTGGGCACGCGTTTGTATATTATTTGGATGTCATTGTATATGTTGGCTCTCACAGGATAGTTGATTATGTATCGAGTCTGTAATATGTCTTTGAGTTATAGATTCAGTCTTTTTAGCTTCCGCTTTTTGTGTATATATTATGTCAGCCCCTTTGTTGTCTGTGTTGAAATTGTTGATGTTGTTAGAGTATGTTATTGACTTCCTGTATTGACTGCTGATATCATATATACGTTTGCCGCGTCCCGGGGACGCCCGGGGCGTGACAATAAATAGAGACTACCTAAGGCATGCATATTATATACATTCATATTAAGACACATCACGCATGCCCATGAACGTAGGGCTCATACAAACATAATAATTCACACATGAATATGATACATAAACAAGTATATGGTAGAAATAGGGGGGTTCTACCCAATATACGAGCTATACTAACCTAGCATGCAAATACCTAGCATATTATGAGTTAGATATGACCATACTACTTATCTAAATAAGTAGTATAGTCAGGGTGCCCAACGGATGCGTGACGCACAACTACGTGCATCCAACGCTTCCCGAAGGGTTGGATCGAACCACTCACCGATACCCGGATCGCCGCGCGTCCGGTCTACGAGATTTGCAAAACACAACAAATGATCCACAATTAATCTATGGAACCTACTGACACACTTATAAGCCTACTTCATGAAGACCCTAACTCCTGATACTTCCAAATTATCACACAAGACACATGCAAACAACTCCTTGACACACAATTGAGTAAAATTGCTAAACCTGTTGCAACCAGCCCTACTATTTGATCTCTACAGCACCAAATACACATCCAAAAATTATGAAATAAATCATACACATTCTTTGATATGCTGGGATCACATTAGAACCTAATTTTGTCTCTACAAGTCCGAAATAAATTATTTCCAGAAGCAGATCAATTCCAACGCGAATCTAGACAGGTCATGCAAAACATGTTCTAACTTACACCATAGATATCATAAAGAGCCCAAATTTCATATATAACAACTTGACACAGATGATCATATCATATGAATACATAATCTTAAAAATGTGTCTCTAAATACTAGATTCACTGAGATCTTTAAAAGATAGAGAGCTGCTTTACCAAAACAGGGGGAGGGAAATGGGGAGATGCGGGGCTCTCGACACACCCGCGACCACCTCAACCACCACCACCTCATCAGCATCTCCTCAAGCCTTTCATGGCTGGAAACAGGGGTTAAAGAGGGCATGAGAGGGAGATAGAGAGAAGAGAAGCAACAACAACAACACACACACTCACCCTTTTTCACTCTTTCTTGTGCTTCTTCTTGATCTTTTCCTTCATTATCACACACACAAACACTCAAAAACAGAGAGGGAGAGGGAGAGACGAGAGTGAGAGAGAGTGAGAGCTTTTTCTCACTTTGGGTGGGTGATGAGAAGGAGAGAAAAAGGGGGTGCACTTAAGCCTATTCTCACCCTCTAACACTCAAAATAACCAAAGATTGCTTCACCACTAAGCAAAGGGGGGGTGAGGTTACCAAAGGTCACCACATTCACCAAAATATCTTGACACTATTCCACCCATCAAACAAGGAACTCTCAAAACCCGGATACGATTTAGAACTGCATATTTTTCAAAACGTTACCGGAATTTGATGAAATTTTTATGGGTAGTACAAAACGGTACCAGGACCCATAATATGCAGTTAGATTTTCAATTAGAGTACTCCAACTCCCGCAGGTGGCTAAAAGCCAAAATTTTAGCGACTCCGATCGAAAAAAATAAGGCTCCAAATGACACAGGCATAACATGATCCAACCGTTTCACTGGAGGAATCTTCAAAGGCACTTGAAAGATGAATTTCTTCAACGAAAAGGCATTCACAAATGATGAAAAACCATTTAAAACAAAAGATGAAGTCTAATAAATGTTGGAATCTTATGCTAACGAGGCATATACCTACTTTATGTGCCCTGACTGCAATGATAGTTGTGAGGTATATTTACTGCCGTCGTGGTGGTCGTCGCTGGAGGAGAGAGAGATAGAGAATACATGGAAGCGAATAGTAAATGAAATGCAAATGTTGCGAAAAGAAAATAATGGAAAGCAAATGTAGGAGAGAGAGAGAATAGTAGATGAAATGCATATGTAGGGAAGAGAAAACAATGGAAAGCCAAAATGGGGTGACAACAAAAAAATTGGGCGGGAACTTTTGGGGGGAGGGGATTTTCACAGGCATTTTTGAAAGCTGACGTGAAATAAAAAAAAATTCCACGTAAATTGGCTGATGTGGAGTCTGAGAAATGGTCTGCATTTGTAACTGAGTGTAGCAGCACTCCATAGATTATATATGTTATATTTTATGTACGGTTGCCCCATTTGCACAGCCTTTGACACCTTAAAAAAAAGAAATTAGTCATGGGTCCTCCAAGTCACTCCTTTATTATTTTTAGATAACATACTCTGTTGAAATTTTTTTTAGATCCCTAGGTTAGTGAATGTATTTTGTTATGGATCCTTCCTTCCATTTGGGTTATCCTTAGGGATGCAACTTGAGTTGGGTTCAACCCGACCTGATGTGTTAAATCCAATTTTTACATAGATTGGGTTGTAAAAATTGGTTTCAGGTTCGAGTTCTGATTAACCAATTCGGGTTGAGTAAGAAATCAGGGTGGGTTCAGGTTGGCATAATAGACAACTTGACTTAATCTGAATATGTAGTAGACACTTATATGATATTCTAAATGGGCCATGAGGCATGTGCCATTGACACTTGATTTTTTACTCTAAATCTCTACATTTAGATCACAATATATATTTTTTTTTTTTGGACTTAGATTGTTTTAATGGATGATTAAAATTTATAAAATGTATATTTTTTTGTTAAAAATTAGGCTTGAAAATTGGGTTTCGTGGGTTGGTTCAAGTTATAGGTTGGGTTCCAGATAGAGTCGTCGGGTTGGGTTAGGTTAGGGTTGAACACCTTGAAGTTCGAGTTGGGGTCAACTCAAACCCAACCCCCCCCCCCCCCCTCCGGTAGTAGCCCTAGTTATCTTTTACCAATTTCTTTCTCATTTTATCATTTTGTTCTTTTGTTTATACCTCTCTCTCTCCCTCTTCTGCACATAATCACAAAGGCTCCAAATATCAAGATGTATATATTTCTAAATGAAACATTTTTAAATTTCAAATATCAAGACATTTATGTTCAACTATCAAAATGTGGTTATTGCGAAGAATGTTCACTGTATACATGAGTGTTAAAATAGTATATGAGATACTTAAAAATATATATGAAAATATTAACAGTATACATTAGATCGTTGGGCAGAGGCATTTTCAGTATTGCTAACAGACAAACTAACAACATCAATCGAAAAGGACATAAAAATGAATTTTTACCGCCTTAGGGATTTGCAAAAACTTAAAAAGTTTTAAGTATCTTCTGCCCCCGTTTGGATACAGAATATGACTTATTCTTAGGTATACAGTTATTCCGACATAAGTGAGTATAAATAAGGATAAAATGATTTTGTGTTTGGTTGTATTTTGAATTATTCTCGTTGGAAAACGTGATAATAAAACTTTTTTTGGTTGGGTAAAATGTGAATAAAGTGTGAATAAAGATTTATAAAAGGTGAAAAAATAATGATAGTTGATTGGACAAGTAATCATTAGAGTTGATGACAGTTGATTTGACACTGGACCACATAATCTTTGACTGGAATATCCTGAAATAACTTTAATTACAAAGGTTGATTAAAATCCATATACCATTTTATACCAGTTTATTCTAACATAGTTTATCCCTAGATATTCTCTACATCTAAACAATAAAAACAAATATTTTGCTTTATTTTCACTTATCTCCTGAGCTATTCTATATCCAAACGGGTGATAAAAATAATAGATGAATAATCACGTGGATCCAAATTAATTTTTCCAAAAATAAAACAAAAGAAAAGAAAAGTGATTTATATATTAGATTTAGGGTGTGTTGGTTGCCCGTTTAGGGGTGTGTTTGTGATTTGAAAATTTGGTTGGGGTAGAATGCAAACCAAACATCCATTTTTTACTCTTGATTGCAAAATCGGGTGGTTGCGATTGTGTGTAATTTTGGACGAAAACCGAGTGATGTTGGAAGCTCATCGGGGGAGCTTTCTGTAAAAGCTAGATTGAAAACCAAAATAAAGGACAGGTGAAATGTCTATTATACCCATTCAGTTTCAAGAAAACTACAGACATATATATAGGGTTTTGTCTAAACACTTACCTTCTCTCTCTTGAAATCCAGTGGAATTCAGATGTTTCATTCCTCTCTCGTCTCACCCGATCTGAGGCCCTCTCTCGCCTCTCTCATAAAAACGCTCTCGCTCATTCTCGTCTCACCCGAATTGAGACCTTCTGTCATCTCTCTTGTCACTGTAAATGGTGGCCTTTAGTGGCTGTGAAACCCTAGCACCCAAGACCCCTAAATGAGTTGTTAGGGTTTGCAGCCTCTCTTGCCTCTCTCGTCGGTCAACATCTCCCCCAACCGAAACCCTAGGTCACAATGACAGTTCGATCAGATTTCGATCACCGGAGGCAACATTGGGGTTGAGAGATCCCTTCATTGTCATCTAACCTCCTTACAGTAAGTATTTGTTTTTGTGGTTTTACTAGTTTTTGACGTTTGATCGATTGGGGTTATTATATTTCTTCGTAGTAATTTGACGGTCCATCTTTCACTCGTTTCATGTTCTTACACAGATCGGTTTGACTTCGACCACTAATCCCAACATTGGTCAAGAGCATCCCCTTCATTGTCAGCAGAGATCCTTACAGTAAGTTTTATATTTCCTTAATTTCACACCGCACCCACACTTCCATGAAAAAGGAATTTTTCAGAATGACAATATTCGTTTAGGGTTAATATGTTCCTTTAGCCTCGAGTAGGTTTTTGAGTGGATTTTATTTACTACTATTAGGAACTTATTCGTTTAGTGAAAATTCATGTGAACTCTTCCTAACCACGTCCGCACATTTGGTATTCTCTATTTTTAGAATTTCCTCAGATGTGAGATTCTGTTTGTGATCCTCGGTGTGAGAATAATATCAATAATATCAATGATTATTCTGTTAAAAAGGCCAAGCTTGATTCCCCAAAATTGTGAACTTTTATTTCCACGGTGGGTGCTCCATTTGCTAGCAACAATCTGCTCCTCATATGTGAGGTGCTTGTTGTTTGAATAGGCCTATCCAAAAACTATTCAGTTTGTGATCATGTAGAATAACACCGGTTGTTTTCTATGGTAAATAGGTCAAACATTCATTTCCAAAATATGTTATCTCTTTTGTACATTTCATTTTCTGATATAATTCTCCTCACATACTACATGCTTCTTGGTTTGGTGGGCTATAAAAAACCCATAAGTTTGGGATCATGTGCTATATAACTTCATGGTTGTGTTTTTTAAAAAGGTCTTATGCAAAATGTGAATTATTTTTTTCCAGACAATCATGAATTTCATTTGTTTCTTCTTTCTGCTCCTCATGTGTGACATGCCTGTTGTTTGAATGGGCCATAAAATAATATTCAGTTTGGGATGATGTACTAGAAAATTGAGTCATGTATTGTCATTACATAGGTCTGAATTCGAGGTATTATTCTGCATATTTGTTGTCCACATTCATTTAAAAAAACATGTCATTTGTTTTTTATCCCAGCCACTCACATGTGATATGCCAGTATGAAGATTGGTATAAATAACCAAAGTTGAATCTGGGCTAAACTTTTCAATATAACATCATGTTCTGTATGTTAAATTCTTATACATTTTCTACCCTTACATACCAGAAGGGTTATCCTGAAGAATACCCTATGAATCCACCTGATGGCCACCCGTAGAATGCCATTATAATTATTCCAAAACTGTAAAATAAATGACAATACTTGTACTTCTCATACGCAGGAGTTTCACATGGAGTAGTAACGTAGCACAAATCAGGACTCATAATTCCTTCCTCTTTATGCCACCAGCTATCTTATACCACACTTCAATAGGTATACACTGCTGAGTGCTGGCTTCTATGTCATCCAACATTCACGAAAAATTGTCTGGCAATTATTTTATCTTTGTTGTTAAAATGAAATTGAATAGCAACCAGAATGGTTGTCACATGAATAATGTATAATGTAAGCCCAACTATAGCTTCGTACCACAGGAGTACAGGTTATTGTGAGGCTTCATGTATAAGTTTGGTTCAATTAAACGTTGATGGACGCCCATTCCACTCTTCAACTATAAACATTCAAAAGTGCATGTTTTGTTTTTTTTAAGTGCAGATGGATAGCCAAGGTGACAACAGTCAATCTAGTCTATCAACCAATGTGCAAAAATTAGCCTTCAGAACCAAAGGAAAGAGAACAAGTGATGTGTATCGAAAGAAGGCAGTGTGGGATAATCATAAATACGAAGTTTTTATTAGTATATGTTTGGAAGAAGTGCAGGCTGGAAACAAGCCTAGCCAAACTTTGAACAAAGTTGGTTACATGAACTTGAGTGCAAAATTCAATGAGAGATGTGGAATTATTTATGAAAAAGATCAACTTAAAAATCATTGGGACACCACTAGAAAGGATTGGCAAATGTGGAAGGCTTTACAAAAGGAAACAGGACTAGGATGGGATGAGCAAAAAAAGACTTATAAAATGCCTCATGAATGGTGGTCCCAATTTGCACAGGTATTGATTGAATTGCTAAAGTATATGCTTCAATATTAATCATAGGGTTCAAATATATCTAACCAAAAACATGTACTTCATATAGAGACACATCGGAGGAGATAAGTTCGCGTACTTCCCTCTCGCGCATGAGGAAGAGTTGGACATATTATTCGGACATGGCGCTGCTATTGGTGACCATAATAAAATCCCGTCAGGTAACAAGTATGTCTGGCAACAAGAGAAACTTGTCTCACCAACTACAGAAAGTGTTGCTCCTTCTGTAGAGAAACAACAAGAAACTGAAGCCTTACCTTCTGAAACTCCACTAACTGAACCATCTGGTGCCAATCAGTCCAACGGTGTCAACCTAGGTTCAGAGGCAACTAGTCCTCTTAGAGCACCGACAGCTCAACGATCCGGTGGTGGAGTGAAAAGGTCGAAAGCAAGTACCGGACAAGTCCTAGAGACCTCACTGGACCGTATTGATAATTTACTTGAGGAGAGGACAAGAAAGAAGTCCAGTGTCAAATCCACTGAAGATGTCCCAACAGTTGTGCATGCCTTGCAAGTTCTAGCAAACACCGAAGGACTGTCTAGATCATCGGTAGAGTACTTGTTCGCTATTGGGGCACTACGTTTACTAGTGAATCGCCAAACCTTCTGCTCCTTAGACACTGATGAGTTGAGGGCCCGTTGGATTGCACAAGAGTACAAGCTTGTTATATATGTGTCACTTTTAACCTGCTGGTAACCGTTAGAGCGTCCTGGCAGTTTTAAAATTTTTAGGGTTTTTCGATCGGAACCGCATAATTTCAGACTGTTAGCTATTGTCTGAGCTAGAGGACTCCGATTGAAAATCTAATTGCATATTTGGTGTCCTGGTGCCATTTCTGACCTCCCACGAAAATTTCGTTGAATTCCGGCATCGTTTGCAAAAATTTCCCAGTTCCGGGGCGTATCCGGGTTTTTAAGTCGCGCTCTACTTAAAAGAAATCAAAAATCACCTCGTCACTATTCATCGTCTCTCCCGTCGAGATTTCTCTCTCCCCTCCTCCGTTTTTCTTCCGTTCAAGCCCCCTAGACCCCTCGAAATCGAAAACCCAAAGCACGGGAAGTGTAGATCGGGTCCCGATCTACACACCGGTGTCTTCAAATCCGAATTCCGACGACTTTAGCCTCCCCGACCTCCCCTCTCTCTCCTCTGTTTTGGCCCATATTGGTGGTGGAGCTAGATCGGGGCGTGAGAAGGCTTTTGGGAAGGGTTTCGGCGCGTGGAGAGCGTCCGGACTTCGCTCCCTCCCCTCGGTAAGCCTTCTTTCCCTCCTTTTTCTTGCTTAGATGAATGCTAGGGAGGGGTTTTTGTGTTTGGGGGTGGTCGGCGGCTGTGGGGGTCGCCGGAGGGTGGTCGGAGGTGGTTGGAAGGTGGTTTGGGTGGTCTCGGGCAGTGGTGGTGGCGCTCGGGCTGCGGCAGGTCGTCCGGGCCAAGCAGCAGCAGCAGCAGCAGCCCCGGGCGGCGCCAGGTCGGGTGCGCGCGGGCAGGCGCGCGTGCGGCGTGCGCGCGAGGGCGCGCGGGCCTGGTGCAGGGCGCCGGTGCTGGGCGAGCAGAGGCGGGTGCTGGGCGGCTGGCGCGCGTGGAGCAGGTCGCGCGGGCGCGCGAGGTGGCTGAGGCAGCGGAGGCGTGCGTGCGCGAGGTGGCTGAGGCAGCGGAGGCGTGCGTGCGCGAGGTGGCCGAGGCCGTGGCGATGCGCGGAGGCCGCGGCGAGTGCGTGGTGGTGCGCGGAGGGCGCGGTGAGTGCGTGGTGGTGCGCGGAGGGCGCGGAGAGGCCGCGGTGGTGCGCGCGAAGCGCGGCGAGGTGCGCGAGGCGTGCGAGGTCCGTGCGAGGTGCGCGCGAGGTGCGGCGAGGTGGCGGAGGTGCGCGCGGGGTGCGCGCGAGGCGGGGCACTGCGTGCGGGGGCGCGCGGGGTGCTCGCGGACCGGCGCGAGGCGTGCGGGGCCCGCGGTGGCGCGTCCGGGCGGTGGCCGACCGTGCGGGTGGTTGCCGGGGGCCGTGCGGGTGGTTGCCGAGGCCGCGGGTAGTTGTTGGGGAAGTGTTGGATGTTTGGTTGTGTGTGTTATGTATTTAATGATAATTGTGGATTAATACTTACCAAATAATACCTGTCTTGCAGATCTCGACAGACGGTCGCGCGTCGACCCAGATACTGGTGAGTGGGACAATCCAACCCAGTCGAGAGGTGTTATACGCACTTGGGCGTATACCGACCTCTCCTGGGGCGTCTTGGATGAATATTAACCTGCAATAATATGTATCCATGATTGTATAATTTATGTGTAGAATGCATGCTTCCCTAGTCTTTGCATGTTAGGGACTTGCCCCTTAGGATATGCATATGAGCCTTGCAGCATGTCCCCTGTTTACATGCTAGGAAACCCGGCCTATGCATGTGTCCTACTAGTTTTATTTATTAAATTAAATACTAGTATCTGTTGAATTGCATGTTATAGTGATTATTTTAGGGGAGGGGCCTTGCGAGGACAGCGGTGAGACCCGGGTTAGGGTACACCGTGTTCCTTGTTTGGTTGTCGGAGCGTCCTATAACGGGAACTCACGCTGCCCTCCCGAGTTGCTTTCCCCCAAGAATATTTCACCATGTTATAACCTTATGCATGTTCCCCGCATCGTAGTTATGCGCCCTGGTGGGTTCTGAGGAATTCAGAACGTTAGAGTTGTATGTTTGGTATGATTATTAGCATGAGTAGTGAATATTATAGGGGAGGGACCTTGCGAGGACAGCGGTGAGACCCGTGTTAGGGTACTCCGTGTTCCTTGTTTGGTTGTCGGGGTACCCTGTATCGGGAACTCACGCCGCCCTCCCGAGTTTCTTTCCCCCAGTGGTATTCCAACACTGCTTTTGATTGTACTGTTTCCCCGCATCTTGGTTATGCGCGCTGGAGGAACTCTGAAGAGTTCATGACATTTGAGTTGGAGAGATGCGTTGTCGGCGGATCCGAGTGGATCATATGCGATGGATAGGCTGTTCTGTTGCCCTGCGTTGGATCCGTTAGAGACTACCTCGGCGTTAGACAGGTTGTCCCGTGCAGGGGCTCCCACTAGTAGGCGCCTCCTGGTTTGATGAAGGACTGTGCTGAACATGGGAGTGGCCAAACAACCGCGGAGTGAGGAGAGACTATCGGTGGACCAAGGGTGACCAACAGCCTAGTCAGTCCCAAAATCCTATGTCACCCGTGGTAGGGTGAGGGTGAGGGTGTAGTGGGTTGTCGATGAGCGACCCACTGGTTTTGTTTATGAATGTTTATCAGTCCCAAAATCCTATGTCACCTTTGGAAAGGTGAGGGTGAGGGTGTAGTGGGTAGGCGATAAGCGACCCGCTGGTCTTGTTTATTGATGATAGTTAGTCCCAAAATCCTGAGTCCCCTGTTGAGGGGTAAGGGTGAGGGTATGATCTGGATTGGATAAATGGTTATGTTGTTCCTGCCCCTTTGAGGCGGGATGAATGGCTGGATTAATATGTTGTGGTCAATATTGTCTGTGATGCATGGGTTGTGCCATTCACTGAGCGTGTGGCTCACCCCTCGCATATGTTTTTCCCCAGTTGCCACTGAGCTGGAGCTGGAGCCGGAGCAGCAGTTGGAGCTTTCCGAGGGATTTCTTCAGTAGCGGAGCAGCGCTACGTCCGCGAGTACCAGAGGCTATCAGCATCCCTTTCCTTGGCTGTATGTATTGTATTTTCGTGCTGAGCACGTGTTGTATATATTCAGTTGTATTTGTGTATATTGGCTCTCACAGGACGTATGATTGAGTATCGAGTCTGTAGAATGTTTATTCACAGATTCAGTCTTTTGCTTCCGCATTTGGTGTATATATATCATGTCAGCTTCTTGTCATTGTGTGTCATTCTGTTTATTGTGTATGATATATATTGTTGACCTCCTGTGTAGTTCTGATATTTTATATACATTTGCCGCGTTCCGGGGTTGGCCGCCCTGGGGCGTGACAAAAGTTGGTATCAGAGCCTGGTCCTGTCAGAGCCAATAGTCTTCCTTTCGTAGAGATGAGTCCTAGGATTTCGAGATGAGTATTCTGATCCTAGTGTCTGGTTTTCTTAGGGTGCTGATATGCCTCCTCGCAGAGGACGGCGCGGACGAGGTCCCTCTCGGTCTTTGGAGGTTTCCGGACCTACCAGAGACGAGGATGCTACCGGAGAGCCCTTGACGCAGGAGCCACCTGCTTGGGAGCGTGCTTTCGCTCGGTTGGCTGATTTGGTGGAGACACAGACGAGGATGATGGCAGAGCAGGCTAGAGAGATTCAGGAGCTGAGGGCGACCCGCGAGGCAGTTCCGCCGGTCCCCTTGGTGGTAGATCCGCCTGTGGTACCCGATGTACCCCCAGTTCCTGTGGCAGTTCCGGCAGTTGGAGTTGAGGATCCCCTGGAAAGGGAGGAGGAGCTAGAGGCGGCAGCGCGAGTGCAGCAGAGCGGCCTCAACGCCTTTCTAAAGCTCCATCCTCCCGAGTTTCATGGGCAGTCGGCAGATCCTCTTGCGCCAGAGCGTTGGTTGAGGGAGGTGGATGTGATCTTCGCGGCTATGCTTTGCACCGATCGCCAGCGAGTCGCCTTGGCCACTTTCATGCTGAAGGGTGGTGCCGCCGACTGGTGGGCTACCCGAGTGGTGGACATCCCAGAGGGAGTGGAGCAGCTTTCTTGGGCGGGATTCCGGAGGTACTTCTTGGATGAGTACTTTCCGTTCTCGACGCGACAGCTAGTGGAGCGGGAGTTCGAGCAGCTGACTCAGGGCACCATGTCCGTCGCTGACTACTCTGCGCGCTTCACGAGTCTGTCCAGATTTGCTCCAGCCTTGGTGACGGATGAGGTCACGAGGTGCCGGCGATTCGAGCTGGGTCTCAGCAGCGCTATCCGGGTGCATGTCACTGCCCACGCTTTCACGAGGTACTCCGACGTAGTGTCTCGGGCGAAGACCGTCGAGAGAGACCTCGGGATTCAAGTGCGGGCTCCGACCCCTTCTTCAGATCAGGGTCCTTCCGGGAGTCGGGACCAGGGGCAGCGCAAGAGGAAGAGGCCCCGCTTCGAGCAGTCAGCGGCTGCCTCTCCTCCAGCAGATGCGGTGCCAGTATGGGATCCGGCGCCCATTGCAGCAGTGCCCATCCAGTCCTGGCAGCCGGAGAAGCGGCGCTGTTTTCATTGTCAGCGCATCGGGCATATCAGATACAATTGCCCAGATGCTGACCGACCCCGAGTGCCACCTCAGCAGCCGCCGTTCTTGCAGCAGCAGCTTCCGCGCCAGCAGCAGCAGCAGCAGCCTCAGCGCCAGCAGCAGCCAGTGCAGCCGGCGAGGCGTGCTCCTGTTCCTCAGCCGCGGTTGGTGCAGGGCAGAGTTGCAGCGCTTACGGCCGAGGAGGCGCAGCCTTCGGGTGTCATGGTTCGAGGTATCATCTTGTGTTCCCAGCTTTCTAGTATAAGGATAGTTGTGTGTGTAATTGGTGGTTATTATGCAAGTGTGTGGGGTATCTGGATGAGTGAGTATCAAGAGTGGTTGTTTGGGTTAAGGAAGCCGGGTTTTAGCTGTCCTGGCAGTGAATTCCCATCAGTAGGTACCGCCGATGCAGTCGGAGGAGTACTGAATTTGGGAGTATGCTAGGTAGGGGCTACTCGGTAAGAGGTTATTGAATGGTGTCGCGAGCGTGGAATCGCTCTCCCCTTAGTTGGATCCGCGTAGTACAGCCCCGGCGTTAGACAGGCTCCCGGTCAGAGGACCAGGCGAGCTACGGAGCGGGGAGAGGCTACCGGTGGACCAGGGGTAGAGAGCAGTCTAAGTCTCTCCCAAAGTCCCAAAATGTCTCCTTTCGGGAGTGAGGGTGTGGATGAGGCGAAGACGGGTCGCTCGTGACCAAATGGTTTATTCGACCATTCCCGATGATGTTGGGTTCGGTCCTGTAATGGATGATGACGCGAGTATGGTGTCGTTCTCCCCTTCGTTGGACCCGAGTAGGGACTCCTCAGCGTTAGAGAGGCCTTCCTGACAGAGGGCTCCCCTCAGTAGGCACCTCCTGATTTGGTTTCGGACTGTGCTGAATTGTGGGAGCGGACCAGGCGGCCTACGGTGTGGAGGAGAGGCTACCGGTGGACCAGGGGTAGAGAACAGTCTAAGTCTCTCCCAAAGTCCCAATATGTCTCCTGATGGGAGTGAGGGTGTGGATGAGACAAAGACGCGTCGCCTCGTGACTCGGTCGTGGTTCGACCGTTCCCATAGAGGTTGGGTCCGGTCTTGAGATGGATGCTGAAGGATATCGGTGGATGATTATCTAGATGTAGATGATCCGGTGAGATTGGTAATGTTCTTTAATAATGATGTCTTCTTCTAGTGTTCCTTTCTGGATTAAGGGGCCTTGTGAGGTCGGCGTTGAAACCCGGACTAGGATACTTCGTGTTCCTTGTTTGGTTGTCGGGGTATCCTATATCGGGATTTCATGCTGCTTTCCCGAGGTTCTTTTCCCAGTCAAGGGATACCTTAGAAGCATCAGCTGGTGATGGATCAGGTGTGAGTTTTGGTTGGAGGTTAAGGCCTTTTGGGCTGAGTGGTTTCTGGGAAAGGATATCTGTGGACCCGGGTAAGACGCTTGCTATGTCGAATTGGCGTAGACCGTCGAGCCCCGCATGGATTCGGAGCTTCTGGAGTTTGGTGAGTTATTGCAGGAAGTTTGACGAGGGATTCTCGAAGATAGCTGTTCCTCTTAACCGCCTTACTCGGAGGGATGTCCGGTTCGAGTGGTCCCCGTCTTGCGAGGAGAGCTTCCTGGAGTTTACTCGGAGGCTCACCTCAGCGCCAATTCTTACCTCTCCGTCTTGGAGTGGTGGGTTCGCAGTGGGTAAGGGTGTGTCCGCGATCCTGCTCACGTCATCCCGTTCGAGCCGTTCGTCTCTGAGCCGGACAGTCATTCGTGGAGCAGTAGATTGTGATCATGGACCGCCGCGTGAGGAGGCTCTGCACCAAGACCGTCTAGTTGGTCGAGGTGCGATGGCAGCACCGTTCCAGTGTTAAGGACACATGGGAGCTCATGGAGGCCAGGTTCGACGCGTATCCGCATCTTTCCCCTCCTAGATGTTTTTGGCGAATTTTGGGGACAAAATTTCCTAAGGGGGGAATAATGTTATATATGTGTCACTTTTAACCTGTTGGTAACCGTTAGAGCGTCCTGGCGGTTTTTAAAATTTTTAGGGTTTTCGATCGGAACCGCATAATTTCAGACTGTTAGCTATCGTCTGAGCTAGAGGACTCCGATTGGAAATCTGACTGCATATTTGGTGTCCTGGTGCCATTTCTGACCTCCCACGAAAATTTCATTGAATTCCGGCATCGTTTGCAAAAATTTTCCAGTTCCGGGGCGTATCCGGGTTTTTAAGTCGCGCTCTACTTAAAAGAAATCAAAAATCACCTCGTCACTATTCATCGTCTCTCCCGTCGAGATTTCTCTCTCCCCTCCTCCGTTTTTCTTCCGTTCAAGCCCCCTAGACCCCTCGAAATCGAAAACCCAAAGCACGGGAAGTGTAGATCACCGGTGTCTTCAAATCCGAATTCCGACGACTTTAGCCTCCCCGACCTCCTCTCTCTCTCCTCTGTTTTGGCCCATATTGGTGGTGGAGCTAGATCGGGGCGTGAGAAGGCTTTTGGGAAGGGTTTCGGCGCGTGGAGAGCGTCCGGACTTCGCTCCCTCCCCTCGGTAAGCCTTCTTTCCCTCCTTTTTCTTGCTTAGATGAATGGTAGGGAGGGGTTTTTGTGTTTGGGGGTGGTCGGAGGCTGTGGGGGTCGTCGGAGGGCGGTCGGGGGTGGTTGGAAGGTGGTTTGGGTGGTCTCGGGCAGTGGTGGTGGCGCTCGGGCTGCGGCAGGTCGTCCGGGCCAAGCAGCAGCAGCAGCAGCAGCCCCGGGCGGCGCCAGGTCGGGTGCGCGCGGGCAGGCGCGCGTGCGTGCGCGGGCGCGCGGCGTGCGCGCGAGGGCGCGCGGGCCTGGTGCAGGGCGCCGGTGCTGGGCGAGCAGAGGCGGGTGCTGGGCGGCTGGCGCGCGTGGAGCAGGTCGCGCGGGCGCGCGAGGTGGCTGAGGCAGCGGAGGCGTGCGTGCGCGAGGTGGCTGAGGCAGCGGAGGCGTGCGTGCGCGAGGTGGCCGAGGCCGTGGCGATGCGCGGAGGCCGCGGCGAGTGCGTGGTGGTGCGCGGAGGCGCGGGAGTGCGTGGTGGTGCGCGGAGGGCGCGGAGAGGCCGCGGTGGTGCGCGCGAAGCGCGGCGAGGTGCGCGAGGCGTGCGAGGTCGTGCGAGGTGCGCGCGAGGTGCGGCGAGGTGGCGGAGGTGCGCGCGGGGTGCGCGCGAGGCGGGGCACTGCGTGCGGGGGCGCGCGGGGTGCTCGCGGACCGGCGCGAGGCGTGCGGGGCCCGCGGTGGCGCGTCCGGGCGGTGGCCGACCGTGCGGGTGGTTGCCGGGGGCCGTGCGGGTGGTTGCCGAGGCCGCGGGTAGTTGTTGGGGAAGTGTTGGATGTTTGGTTGTGTGTGTTATGTATTTAATGATAATTGTGGATTAATACTTACCAAATAATACCTGTCTTGCAGATCTCGACAGACGGTCGCGCGTCGACCCAGATACTGGTGAGTGGGACAATCCAACCCAGTCGAGAGGTGTTATACGCACTTGGGCGTATACCGACCTCTCCTGGGGCGTCTTGGATGAATATTAACCTGCAATAATATGTATCCATGATTGTATAATTTATGTGTAGAATGCATGCTTCCCTAGTCTTTGCATGTTAGGGACTTGCACCCTTAGGATATGCGTATGAGCCATGCAGCATGTCCCCTGTTTACATGCTAGGAAACCCGGCCTATGCATGTGTCCTACTAGTTTTATTTATTAAATTAAATACTAGTATCTGTTGAATTGCATGTTATAGTGATTATTTTAGGGGAGGGGCCTTGCGAGGACAGCGGTGAGACCCGGGTTAGGGTACACCGTGTTCCTTGTTTGGTTGTCGGAGCGTCCTATAACGGGAACTCACGCTGCCCTCCCGAGTTGCTTTCCCCCAAGAATATTTCACCATGTTATAACCTTATGCATGTTCCCCGCATCGTAGTTATGCGCCCTGGTGGGTTCTGAGGAATTCAGAACGTTAGAGTTGTATGTTTGGTATGATTATTAGCATGAGTAGTGAATATTATAGGGGAGGGACCTTGCGAGGACAGCGGTGAGACCCGTGTTAGGGTACTCCGTGTTCCTTGTTTGGTTGTCGGGGTACCCTGTATCGGGAACTCACGCCGCCCTCCCGAGTTTCTTTCCCCCAGTGGTATTCCAACACTGCTTTTGATTGTACTGTTTCCCCGCATCTTGGTTATGCGCGCTGGAGGAACTCTGAAGAGTTCATGACATTTGAGTTGGAGAGATGCGTTGTCGGCGGATCCGAGTGGATCATATGCGATGGATAGGCTGTTCTGTTGCCCTGCGTTGGATCCTTTAGAGACTACCTCGGCGTTAGACAGGTTGTCCCGTGCAGGGGCTCCCACTAGTAGGCGCCTCCTGGTTTGATGAAGGACTGTGCTGAACATGGGAGTGGCCAAACAACCGCGGAGTGAGGAGAGACTATCGGTGGACCAAGGGTGACCAACAGCCTAGTCAGTCCCAAAATCCTATGTCACCCGTGGTAGGGTGAGGGTGAGGGTGTAGTGGGTTGTCGATGAGCGACCCACTGGTTTTGTTTATGAATGTTTATCAGTCCCAAAATCCTATGTCACCTTTGGAAAGGTGAGGGTGAGGGTGTAGTGGGTAGGCGATAAGCGACCCGCTGGTCTTGTTTATTGATGATAGTTAGTCCCAAAATCCTGAGTCCCCTGTTGAGGGGTAAGGGTGAGGGTATGATCTGGATTGGATAAATGGTTATGTTGTTCCTGCCCCTTTGAGGCGGGATGAATGGCTGGATTAATATGTTGTGGTCAATATTGTCTGTGATGCATGGGTTGTGCCATTCACTGAGCGTGTGGCTCACCCCTCGCATATGTTTTTCCCCAGTTGCCACTGAGCTGGAGCTGGAGCCGGAGCAGCAGTTGGAGCTTTCCGAGGGATTTCTTCAGTAGCGGAGCAGCGCTACGTCCGCGAGTACCAGAGGCTATCAGCATCCCTTTCCTTGGCTGTATGTATTGTATTTTCGTGCTGAGCACGTTTGTATATGTTCAGTTATATATTTGTGTATATTGGCTCTCACAGGACGTATGATTGTGTATCGAGTCTGTAGAATGTTTATTCACAGATTCAGTCTTTTGCTTCCGCATTAGGTGTATATATCATGTCAGCTTCTTGTCATTGTGTGTCATTCTGTTTATTGTGTATGATATATATTGTTGACCTCCTGTGTAGGTTTCTGATATGATATATACATTTGCCGCGTTCCGGGGTTGGCCGCCCTGGGGCGTGACAAAGCTTTCCCATGATACATCGTAGTCTCATGATCAGTGCATGTACCTTTGTTAAGTTAATTTTGTTACATTGTATAGTGGCTCCATGTATTTGTTGAGCCATGTTTTTTTGTTTTTGTTTGGTTAATGACCATCATGTATAATGAATATTTGGATGATCCTAATGTAGTATTGTAGATACTGTCATCCTGTAATTTTGGAACCACCATAAATGGTGTAATAGATGAGAATATTGTGAAACTGATAGTTCCCTTGCAGTGTTATTCATTTCTATCCTGTGACCATTTCTTGAACATTCTATGTTTATAATTGTTATTACATGGTGCATTACTGCATTTTAATTCAAATTTAAACCTCCCATAATGCAGATTCTCCAAACAAAAGAATATGGAATCTTCGTCTGGATCAAGTATGGAGACGGAATCAGACGAAATGTAAGCTTTGTTTATTTTTTGAACTTCAAATTTTTTGGAATTTTTTTTTTACTATTGTTTAAAGTTTGTTGTTTAACTTCTTCTATAAATAAACTTCTTTTATTTTTTTCAACTTTCGTTTTAAACCAAATATAGAACTCATGTGAGCATTACATGCCTTTAGGATGACTGATGAGGGAGATGGCGAGCTAGAGATTGACATTTTGATATTAATGCTACTAGCATGTGTGGAGTGTTATAAAACAACTTATCTAAATAAACAACCAGTTCATGACCTAACCTATTCCGGCAACCAATTAGTGCATGATATGATGCATGGACATTGGCGCTTATGCTATGACATGTGTCGTATGATGCCTCCTGTTTATGTCAAACTATGCAACATATTGAGGGAGAAAGGATTAGCTCAAAGTTCTCGCAATGTCTCCGTCGAAGAGCAAGTTAGGATCTTCTTACAAACGATAGGCCACAATGACAGGAATAGATCTGTTCAGCATACGCTTAAACATTTCGGTGAGACTATTAGTCGTTATTTTAACAAGATATTGGATGCTTGTTGTGCGTGGGTCGTAGAGATGATTAGGCCGAAAGACTCGTTAAATTCTATTCCTGAGCACGTTAGATCTTATGGTGGTGGCAAGTATTATCCCTTCTTCAAGGATTGTGTTGGAGCGATTGATGGGACGCATGTTCATGCGTGTGTGAACACCGAACGACAGCTGGCTTTCAGGAGCGGAAGATCAAAAACCACAACTCAAAATGTCATGGCCGTATGTGACTTCAACATGCGCTTTACATTTTTGAGTGCTGGATGGGAGGGTACTGTGCACGATGCGAAAGTCTTAGCTCATGCAGTATACAATCCAGAACATAATTTTCCACACTCGCCACAGGGTAAGCCAACAATGATAAACCTATTATTTATATTGGCCCATTTACAAATGCTTTATAATATATTCTCATTTTTTGCAGAGAAGTATTACGTGGTTGATGCTGGATATCCGAATCGCAAGGGTTTTCTGGCCCCGTATCGTAATACGAGATATCATTTGCCAGATTTCCGACGCAGTGCGCCAAGGGGTAGGGAGGAGCATTTTAATAGCCTACACTCTTCTCTTAGGAATGTCATAGAGAGGTCATTTGGTGTCTGGAAGAAGAGATGGCCTATTTTGGATAAGATGCCGAATTATCCGTACGACACGCAAGTCAAAATTGTCATAGCGTCCATGGTCATCCATAACTTCATCGTTGAACAGAGATTGGAAGATTCATTGATTCATGAATTTGATGAGGACACTGTGGAGGTGGAACACGAACACATGAGCTCAAGTGACCCGCCACGAGTGCAGACGATTGATGATGGGGCCATGTCTGGATTGTGTGATTCTATTAGGGATGCAATTGCTGATGCTCGTGGGCTCCAATGATGGTAATGTATTTGTATTGAATGACCATGAATTATTTTATTTTTTACTACTATTAACCCTCACTCAGTGCCTAACCAAACTTGAATGCTCTTTTTAATGCCATGAACTCAAAACTCAAGGGATTCACTGATTACGCTTCATTGTTGGGAGATGGTGTGATTGGTGGACAGGGTGTGAAGTGCTGGAAGTATATGATTGGTTGAAGATCACATGGGACACTTATGTTGAACATGAACTTTGTATTTGGCAAATTTATGTGCTATGTAATGGGGCTTTTAGTATTTGTATGCAATTACGACTAGTGTTATATTGAGGTTTGAACAATTATGTATCAAAACTGGACGGTGTTGCATGTCTGTAATTGGACCGTATGCGTTTATGCATCATGTCTTTATGCACCTTTATTCAGGATGGCACGGAACGCAGTATCTTCATTATTGTAAAATATGATATCAATCACAATTGGTGTGTGTCTGATTCAAAAGGAGAAGATACTAGTTGTTGAAACGCAGGTTCGTTCCCACATAGGGTGCGTACAGTGTGAAGAATTATGTATCAAATCACATTCATATACATTGTCTGCACGGCATTCATGCCCGGAACTTTACCCAGAGAGCCTACCAATGGGAGGTGACCTATCAGTTCAACTGGTTGTTCAAACGGGGTTCGATCCCAGCTATGCATAATTTCTGAACGTTCAAACGCCCTTCATGCCGGGAACGTTCCTAGAAAGCATGATCAAGGAGGGTGTGCACCCGTTCGAACGGTCTTCGGACGAGGTTTGACCCCAGAGAACAATGGAGAATGGGTATGCGTTTCGTTCGAACAGGGTTCGTGCCCAGGTTCGTTCCCAGAGAGCATGTCAATACTTAGGGTGCGACCCGTTCGGACGGGGTTCGATCCCAGAGAGCGCCAAACAATGGGTGAGGGGTGCGTTCGAACGGGGTTCATGCCTAGGTGCGTTTCCAAAGGGTTTTGAATGGTTAGTGTGCGACCCGTTCGGACGGGGTTCGATCCCAGAGAGCATGAAACAATGGATATGCAATGCGTTCGGACGGCGTTCGTGCCCAGGTTCGTTCCCAGCGAGCGCGCGTGCTGGATTTGCTATCCCGTTCGAACGGCGTTAAATACACGTTCGACCGGTCTGTCTGTAAATTATTTTGAACTATTTTGAACTACCAGAACATTGCCCATTTCATTTCATAAGCAGCACTCATATGTATAAAATGACAAATTTTTGTCCGCGATCACATGTTTCTTGGGATACAAAGGCATGTAAAACAACTGAATATGTACTCATTTAAACAAAACAGCCTTCCATACATAAATATAGTTTCAACTTACACCACAAAATGAGGTCACTTAGTCGAGAGACAAAATATTTATACACCCCATACGTCCATACAGAATATAAAAACATCGTGCAACGACCTAGGGTTGGGTCTCGTCTGTATCACGCGCCTCTTCCATTTCTTGACGTTCCATTTCGGATTGGAATGGAAAATGAGGAGCAGCAGGAGGCGGGGATGGCATAGTCCAATTCAGACTTGCATTCAACTTATTTACTACCTGATCTACTCCTACCCAAAGATCCGCTAACCCTCTCTCAAGATTGTCGAAACGTGTGTTGAAGTTCACCTCCATAGTATCCAACCGCGCGCACACCATGGAAACATGTCATTGCCGGATCCAAAGTCTTGGCCATGAGCTGGAATGTCCTCTTGGCTATCCAATCTCGCCGCCTCTGAAGAAGAATTACCAGCTCCCGCCATCTTCTTCAGTTGTCCATCGCTCCTCTTAACAGTAACTCCATCGATGGGAACTTTGGATTCATCAAACCGTTCATCGATTGGTGGGTCAATGCCGGCTGCTTCAACTAGTTGTGAGATCAATACACCAAATGGGAGAGACTCCTTACTAGATGTTGAGGCCGAGGCTTGAGACATGATTTGCCAAACGATCCTACCAACATCAAGGAGCTCACCTTTGCCAATCATGTATAGCAACTTAGCCCTATCCTCTGTAATGTCACTCTTGTGTCCAATGGGAACAATGTTGTGGGCAATGATGGTGTGTAGGAGACTGCATTTGGGCAACAGTTGATACTGGGGAATGATGGACCACCTTCGACTATCTATACCACACAACTCGGTACATAGAGTTAGCTTAGACACATCATACGCCCAATAGTCGGCAGCTTTGGGTAGACGAGAGACACCAAGGAATTGGGCAATGGTGTCCGCGGAAACCACAAACTCAACACCCCATATGAAGGTTTTGAACGATAATTTTTGTTTATCCAAGCAATGAATGTTAGCATAAAACCAACGGACAAATCTTGAATACGACTTACCCCCTAAATGAGTTATAGAGTCCCATTGACGAGATCGAAATATGGTAGGGACTTCAAAATATTGAGTGTCTTTGAAATCGTCAATGGTTATTTGTCGTTCAAGTAGAATAGGGCGACTAGCAAAGGTTCTCATATTGATTCTTGGCCTTTTTATCGACGAAATTCTTATCCTCACATGGTTTTCGTTTTTTTTGCGGACCTTGGAGAACTACGCTTGTGAGCAATGGCTTTTTTTGAAATGGGTCTCTCATTCTCACCAGCCATTTAAACCACCAAATATAAGAACATATGCAAAATATCAAGGTAGAGATGTGATTTTATGGTGGCCAAGTATGGTCCTTGCGTGGGTTTCCCTAACAACCTAGGGATCAGAGCACGATTTATCCACACAGAGGTTTTATCTGCTCAAAGGGATTACTTAACCCTAGCCACAAAAAATGTTCATTAGGGAAGATGAAGAGGAATCGAACCTAAGGGCTTTAGATCCTTCCGATTGCCAACCGAAATGTCGAACCTTCTTGAAAGAAAACTTGGCGAGATGATGTGTAGTAGTTGTCGGTCGAACGCCGTGGGTGCCGTTTTGGGTGAAAATGAGGGTTTATCAAACCCTTTCGAACGGGTGCTTTTATAGGGTTCAGTCAGTTCGAACGGAGGTTAAACCGTTCGAACGATCTGAAGCAATTACTGGTTTGGCCTTTTCAGTGACTTCAGTCCATGCGTTTCGTGCGAACGACACGAAGCCGTCCGACCGGAATTAACTGCAAAATTGGACTAGTCTGCATAATGTTTCGTGTGAACGGCACGAAGACGTCCGAACGGTCAACTTAAGTTTCACCTGTTTTGGGAATTGACTCCAGGTTGGTTGAGCATGAGTTTCCCCTGTATAATATCAATTTAGTTCTATATAATATCACTTTGGACTCATAATGCAGACTCTTAACTATGTGTAATATGCAATGTCATGACAAATTGCCACAAATAAAAAACTGACAAAGTCATAATGTAAGCCTAAGCAAATGGATATTCTAACACACAAACACTGTAAATAAAGCATTCAAAATGTGGATTCTTATATAGGCTTCCATAGTCTGGGTATTAATCCAATCCAAAAATAAACAACAACAGCTAAGTACAAAGACAGGTCATTACCAAAATCAAACCTGCATGTACTTTACATATATGACTTTGTTAGAATAATTTACAAGTTTTCTATCAACTAACCGGGGCTTTATAGTTCAAAATTACAATAATTTATAAGATGCCTCATACATACATAGCAGGTTTCAAGGCATTCCCATCAAAAAAAGGTCCAACTGCAATATTGTCATTGTCTGATGAGTGAGACCATGGAAAGTGCGAGCAACATAACAATGAAGCATGACAACTTCATCAAACGCCGGTCGATGCATTGCTCCAACATACCGAACTTGTCATCCAAGTGCTGTATCACAGCCTGATGTTCCCTTGTGGCTTCGACCTTGGACATTCTGTCCTCCATGAGTTTAAGTTTTGACAAAAGCTGGTTTGCAAAAGGTGATTCTATTTCAGGAGACTGCCCTTGTTGAAGGTCACAGTCAAGCATCCGTATTATACTGCTGACGCTTTTGATGGGATTAACCTCATCTTGCCATGCAAAAGTATTTGCAACCAGAATTGTCTCTGTGGTTCTGTTTTCAAATCAATTTAGAAAAAAAACTCAAAATTTATTGAAAAAAATTATATTCTGATGCACAATATTATAAAACATAGGTCATTCCATGATACCTTTCTATCTGGGCAACTCCAAAACCATCGCGCGGGATTAGTAGTTGTTTTTGATTGCTTCAGCACTGCATTTTTACCACAAAGACACCGAATGAATGTAGTTGGTCCCGGGGAAGAGATACTATTTAAATGTTCCATTACTCGTAAGGCCCTGTTCAAATCCAACAATGATTAATTAGAGAAAGGGGAATTCATTTCATACTGTTGGTGACAATGGGGTGTGCGATGTATTAAGCACTCACCATGTGTAATTGGGTTATGACATTGGCGTTACATTTGCATATGCGGAAACAAAATAATTGTGTAAAGGTGAAACAAATTTACGCATGACTGGCATGCATATAACAATATGTGGGTTTGTTATGGGAATAGATTAAAATTAGTCAAGCAATAAAGGGTGTCAAAAGTAATAGAAAATTGCTTCAAAGGAACGACAATGCGTGGATAACAGACCTTCTCAGCAAAGATCAACTGTAGTTGATAACAGGACATGTGTTTCAGCCTGCCGAAGAGAGTCAATGTTTGGGATTCAAAGAGGGGACTTTAGCTTCATTCTTTCATGAGGACGACATTCATTAATTGAGACCATCACATATAGCTCATTTTCTGATATTTGACATAACATTGTTGAGGCAACTAGTACTTTTAATGAACGACACCCTTGTTGCCCCTAAATTAATTGATTAGTACTCAACAAACCATTCCAGGCCCACACACTTCACTGCTATGAAAACACACTCCTTCTAAATGACAATAAATTCATGAGTTCACCCTGCAATGTCAAAACACAACTGCGTGCTCATAATCATAGGTCATATAGTGAAAACTCCAGTGTCTGCATTTATGATTTGGACTATTTTCCAAGTATGTATCAGTGTTGATTCTTTATTCACTTTGTTCTATAGGTCCCAGTGCATACCACATTCCTGGACAATTGACCTTAAGCTGTTGCATCAAATAGGCCATCCTTGAATGAACAAGAGACTACATATATACATATGCATTAAAAATCAAATATACTATAATATGAATCCACATGTGCACATACCACACTAATGAAATAGGATGCATTGTATAGTTGGGGTCAAAGGCAGGAGAAAGTTAAATATAGTTAGATGAGGACCTACAATTCGGTGGATTAAATGAGATGGACACATACTCACATGTGAAAAAGGAATAGATCTAGCAAGAAATGATTTGTATGGATGAAGTAAGTCATGTATGTAGCTATTTATGAGACATGAGGTTGGTCAGCCATAACGAATGAGAAACAGATCATTCTAAAAAGCACTGCTGTGGGCCACTCTGTTCTGAGCTAAATTAGGGAATGTGCACTGCCAGTTCATTTCCAATCGCATGAACAAACTCTCTCGTGATGCGTTTAGGTCAATTTTTAAGCCTTCATTACACACATATTTTTTTTCCAAAGGTTTACTACTCACTCTCATATATTGATTCTTTCATCGTATGAAATAAATGTTGCGTGTCCGATCAAACTATGGAGAATGGGAAAATATGGCATCTCAAAAAAAGGCAACATTTTCCAACTGCCTACGACCTATGCACTGTCTGGATACAATCTAGTGTATCCAATATCTGTGTAAATCAAACTTTTGTTGACATAGGTGTGTTTTGATAATTCATTTAAAAAAACAGAAATTATTTCACACCAGTCAGTTCAAGGAACGACAATGACAAACTCAATTCAAACAAATCGGGGTCTCAAACCTTGGTGGCCTCGCGTAGTAATGGATGATCTTATGTAACATCGAAATGCAATGACATTAGATTCATGCTGAAATATTTGAGAAGAAAGAAAAACATGATTCAGCGATTTTTTTTTCCATTTTTTTTTAGGAAACTTATTCACCCGATTTATTCACAACATCTCCAACATACCTTTAATTGCTGCAAATGACCAATATAACTTCACATCTTTCATTCAGTCACTGGGATGGAGAACTTAAGGAGGTAGGGGTTCGCTGCTGGGTTAATCGATGGAGCCGGATGGAGAAAAGAGGGTCCTTCAGTTTCAATGAAGAGGATATGGAACAAGGGGAGGGTGACGATGAAGGACCGGTGACATGGGGAGGGTTTGAGGGGGAGAAAATCTAACCCGTGAATCGCTTATGGTGTTGATTACAGGTTCCAATGGATGGTCGGCCACCTTCTTCTCCGTCGAGGGCACACACGATTGGGATTAGGGTTTTGAAAAAGTCACGATGGCTGCTGAAAGAGAGGGCTGGGAATGTTGGGCATTTTAATGGATGAAGGGTAGTCTGGGTATTTCACCTAGAAATAGTGTTTCCAAACATATGGTATCCAAACAAAAACAGTGATCTGCAATATTGATTTACTACATCCAAATGTTTTGCCAAACAAGATTTTCAAAAGTCATCTACATTAAAATCCATTTCAAAACCCATTTCAAATCCAGCTTTTATCAAATCGTAGCTTTTTAAACGGGCAACCAAACGCACCCTTAAAAAACAGTACGTGCAAATCGTGCAACCAATCAAACAGCGGTGCCTCGTCTCGTCTACAAGCGCGCCGTCGATCCCTAGTCCCCACTGCTCTGCAGCCAAAGCTCCGAACCACCAGCCACGTAAGCACCATAATCGTCCTGCATTCGTTCTGTCCACGTGTCACTCATCCACGTCACAGCCGGCGATCCACCCTCCCCCACCCACCCTCTCGCTCATCGCCGTTCCTCGTGGCGGTCAACGAAAGATAGGATACAAAATAACATCTCGAAATTATAAATCGCTGCCCATCAAAAGAAAAACCCAAATTAAGAAAAATTTAAACCGAAAAAAAAAAAAAAAAAAACTTGGTCTCTGACAGTTCTCCTTGCAGACAAGCGAAAGCAACTCTTCGTCTTCGACGGAGTCTTCTTTTGCTGCGGTCAGAGCTCCGGTTCAGGTTCTTGGGTTTCCGATCATGGGAGGGCCGAAGAAGAGCTACTCGGTGTCGCCGGGGGATTACAAGCTGCTGGAGGAGGTCGGATACGGGGCGAGCGCGACCGTGTATCGGGCGATTTACATCCCCCTCAACGAGGTCGTCGCCGTCAAATGTTTGGATCTCGATCGATGCAACAGCAATCTCGTCAGTTCTCACTTTCTCTCTTTAATTCGCCGTCTTTCATTAGTTCTGATTGTTTGATTTATGGTGGAGATCGGTTGAAATAAGAAATTTTGAAGGTGTTTTTGGATTCTTTGATCTGTCGTCGATCGAAGAAAAAATGCTTGAATTCTCTTGCAGTAATCATTGGTTGATTAATTTTTTGACTTCGTGTAAATGTGGGGGTGATTTTGATGTGATTTTTTTTCAATCATAGTTTACTGTTCAAATGGGGACTAGCCTATACATGATTGATGGATTTGAGCATTTCTTGGATCTCGGGCTTGAATATTTGGACTAGAGAAGATCCTTGAGTAAATATGAGGTCTTGATGGTAACACTTTTTTATACAATTAGTTGATAGTGAATGTATTGAGGTTTTGGATTGAGTTTCATGGATGTTATCGAAGAACTTTGAGGTAAGGTAAGAAAGGAAATGAAGAAACGAGACAATGAAACAGAGAAGGACAGAAAGGTTGGAAGAGGATGTATGACAATATGAACTACAGAGTATGTAATTTTTTTTTTACCATTCCATTTTTTGTGAAAGATCTGTGCTTCTAAAGGAATTAACTGCACTTTGGTTAAGTTTTAGTTTAGATGAATAAAAGGTAGGAAGGAGGACTTAGTGAGTTGTTCATGATCTTTTAATTATGTCACTACTTCTATTTTAGTTAGTTAATGTCAAAACACATTTCCTTTCTTTATTGTCTTGTAAGAGAGGCGAGATACAATTAGTATGCTCTGATGGACAACTATATTAAATATTTGAAGCTTCCCCTTGATCTTTATTAAAGTTCTAATGTTGCCTCTTTGCATGTTCATCAGTACATTGGCTTATAAAATTAAATTTCTATTTCCACACACAATTTTCCAAAGATATTTTATAGCTATTTCCGTGTCACCTTGTCAAAATTGATAGCAAATTACATGGAATGGTTTGGAATCATTATGATGATGGGATCTAGTGTTGGAGTTCATTTTTTTATCATGTTTTCAATTTTTTGTGTGTTCAATTTCTTAAAGGTAATTTTGCTAATGGTGATTTTTTTGTAGGATGACATACGGAGGGAGGCCCAGACAATGAGTTTGATAGACCATGCGAATGTAATTAGAGCATATTGTTCATTTGTTGTCGAACACTGTCTGTGGGTTATCATGCCATTCATGGCAGAGGGTTCTTGCTTACACCTGATGAAAATAGCATATCCTGATGGATTTGAGGAGGCAACTATTTGTTGTATTCTTAAAGAGACACTTAAGGCTCTTGAGTATCTTCATCGACATGGGCATATCCATCGAGATGTTAAGGTATGCATAGTTAACCATTACATTATTTGACATTATCATGATATACATTTCTAAGATACTTCAAATTGCAGGCTGGAAATATCCTTCTCGATAGTAATGGAAGGGTGAAACTTGGTGATTTTGGTGTTTCAGCATGCATGTTTGATAGGGGTGATAGGCAACGTTCACGAAATACTTTTGTTGGAACTCCATGCTGGTATGTTTTAACTTGTTCTCTTAACAATATTTGTTATTCTTTAAAGAGCATACATTTCACAGTCATTTTTTTTTCGTTAAAAAATTCACATAACTTGAAATTTTACTTGCCTTTTTGGTACAGGATGGCTCCAGAGGTTTTACAGCCTGGAAGCGGATATGATTTTAAGTGAGTGCTGTTCATTATAAGAAGTTGGAAATTCCCAAATTTCCTACTGCATTAGATAAATTTCATTGTTTTTTTAATATCTAAGACTGCCTACTAATGAAAAACATTATCTTGTTTTGTTCTACTTTTGTTTTGCACAAATGAATATACATATGGATATTGCAATGACTTCTGTGGAAATGTTGACCAAATGAATAGGTTGAACAAAAGTTCACCCCTAGGATGGCCAGAACTTCCCTTTTTTATTAGTTGGCAAGGAACTATATGGGGGGCAGTTTTATGGGATTATTAGTATCTGATCAAAACAATGACCTGAAAATTGTGAAACCATCTGATCAACCTATTGTATGGAGTTAAGGTTGGACCCTTCGCTCAATGATTGACAAAAATATTTGCAAACAAGTGGTCCTGAGTTCAAATCACACCTCTTACCTATCAAAAAAAAAAAAAAAAAAAACAAAAAAAAACTTATTGTATGGAGTTTATAAGAACTAAAATGTGATTACTGTTTTGATTGAGTTTGGAACTACTTAGGAGGATGGTAACTATTTTTTAACTCTAATCAAGAAATGTATAGTTGAGGGCATTTGGGAGGCTAGTGTGCAATTCATTGTGGACTGAGGTCGGTTTTGTGTTGGTGCTTCAAAGGTTCGGATGGAGGGGGGGAAGCTTGTATTAGAAGAGTAGTCCTTTATTTTGTTTTTGCCTAGTCATGGAGACCTCTTGTCTACCAGGCTGGTCATGTTCTTTCTCTCTTCTCTTCTTCCCTTCTTTGGATCCCGGCTAAATACTGTTTGTGATTTAATGATTGTAATAGCCAGCCTTCTTATCAAATAAACCTTCTTAAAAAAAAATCATTTGTCATTTAGGCCTCGTATGGAAACGGGTTTAAGAGTTAGCTTTTCCCCAAAAGTTGGGTTTAAAATTGAGTTTACAGGAAGCTGTCTCTCCACATATTATGAAAAAACTAGCTTTTTGGCACTTTTTTTTGCAAAAGTGTGTCTGTGGCTTTTAATTAAGCTGCAACTTTTTTTTTTAATTAAGCTTCATACAAACCCAAAAGCTCCCCAAACCCGTTTCCAAGCAGGGCTTTACTATTGACCATTGTAATTAAAGAACTCAATATATGTTGCTTGTTTGTGGACAATTATTTTGCAATGTTTTCCTAATATTTTGACATTACGACAAGTCATTTACTTGACTGAACTGTTGATATTGTGATGATAAGGCAAGCAAGCTTGTCATGTGTTCAAAATTTAGCGAGGGTATTACTTGACAATGATTGTGTTCTGCATGCCTACGACATCACATTTTCAGAGCTGACATCTGGTCGTTTGGGATAACTGCACTGGAGCTGGCACATGGTCATGCACCCTTTTCAAAACACCCTCCTATGAAGGTATCCACTTCTACTGTTCTTTTGAGTTTAGATAATTCTGACTGAATGCTGTCTGGAAACCTATTAATTAAGTTTTTGAGAAAGGAATGGACAATTTTATTAATGAAAAATGCCCCCAAACAAGATTAAAATGAGGGATCAACAAAAGAAAATAAAGAAACTGAAACTTAATACAATATCTCACATGTAAAGGCCTCAAAAAAGAGATATCATTTTCCTTTAAAGATTCTCTTAAAGTGTGATTGTATTATACCATGTTTTTTTGTGAAGATCTTGGCATAGTTTTAGCAAAGTAGCCACCTGTGGTCTTGTTGCATGCCTGCATGTGTGTTTCTTATTTTGAATGCAGCTCCTATAGGACAAAAATGTTGTATAGATGTTGGTATCAATTTCTAGGTTCATGATTTTGAAGCCACTCACATATATAACACTAAACGCACAAAAAAAGAGAATGTAAGTCAAATATTAATTATTGCTTAGAAAATTATAAGACATACTACAAGGCCTTTGCAAGATGACATTTAAGCAGGTTAATATTCATGGAAAAACTCTCTACAACAGAACGTCTGAGAATATCATAATATAACATGAAATTTTATCTGTCTCAACAGTACATCGATGCTAATTTAAGGAGAGCCATATGCTCAGTGGTTATTCTCATAATGATCAAATTAAAATTTCAGTGTTTCTATAATATTTATTTCTGATGAAAAGATCTTGGTATATATGCTTTTCTTCCCCTTGTTGCATGAATGGGTGAAAGCACATGTGGATGACCCAAATTGTGTTTACTTCAATTCTTTCATTTGTTAGATATGTGCAACCGTTTAGTTCGAATTGTTCAAGTTCTTCAAAATGCACAATTTCGATATATCTATATCAAGCTTCATAACTATCATGAAGGGACAAGAGGGATTTTTTCCTTGGTGGATGGATGAACCTTTCCCTCAGATCCCAACTGATCTTTGTCCTCAGATGGATGAACTTTTTGAAGAGGAGGAATTGTGGGCAGTTCCCTTTTAGTTTTTGAGGAATATTGGGGTTTCTTAAAAAGGGATATCATGGAAATGCTTCTTCATATTTGTGAGGGTGACCAAGGTTGTGGCTGCATTAATTCAATTTCTTTTTCTAAACCCAAAATGTGATGGTCCTGAGATGTTTACTGACTATAGACCAATCAATCTCCTCAATGGGGTTTAGAAACTCATATCTGAGGTCCTCGCAAATCAAAGGAAATGGGCAGGCTGGATGTTTGGTTCCCAAGACTCAGTTTGGTAGTTTGCTAAAATGGCGCATTGCAGATGGCTTATCAGGTCACAGATGATGCCATGGTATAGTGCCCGAGGCTAGGAGAGATTTCAGTGAGGAGGAAATGTGCTGTGATGCTGGAAGGGCTATATATGGAGCAGGTGCATCATTTGCGGAAGAATATGGTATCCTGGAGCAGCAGCCCCAGAGAGAGGTTTTTTTTTATTATTAAATCTTAACTGGCAATGCTCAATTCTGGATATACATCCCAGATCCATATGGAAGGCTAAATCACCTCTTATTTACAGCCTTTCTAGTCGTGTCTGGACCTTCAAAAGTTCATTGCCAAATCAAGAATGCATTATGGACTACTAATGCTAGGATTACATGTGGGTTGGGAAGAAGATGAGGATGCGGAGCACTTATTTATTTCATGCAGATACTCCGTGAGTATATAGAAATAGATTGAGTTTCTTGGGGAAGTAATTTCTCCTTTACATTTGTAAAGGACATGCTCAACTACTTTATGATAGCAACAGAGGAACATAGCCTCATGGTGTCACATGCTATGTGCTGTGGTTTATTGTTATCTAGCAATGGGAACTTGGATGAATATTGCAGTGGTTTGTTTCCTCGGGGAATGGAGCAGGCACATTCTAGAGACCGACAAGGTCATCATTGAAAGATTTTAGTAGAGTGAGGAGGCAACTAAATATTGAAGGATAGGGTCGCTGCTGGGACTTATCTTGCCAGCCCTGTCTTATTTGCCACCCCTTTTCCCGGCTCTTTTCTTTGTTGTTGGTGGCTTTCATTGTCGTTAAGATCTCGTCTTTGCCAACAAAATATAAAACCCTTACCTATTCTTGGTAGAAAGTGGTAGCAAGGGGTCGAATCCACAGGGAGGCTATTGAAGCAAATGAATAAAACTAAAAGATTATCAATTTTTTTACAAAAAGGTTTAAAAACAAATTATTAATAATTGATTTAATAAAACTATTTTAAAAGCTAAAGTTGAAACCAATGTATAAAAAAAAGACCACCAAGGATTGGAAATCCACCCCACGAGTATCGTGATAATTCTTTCTTTTGCATTTAATGAAAACATAATATTTTAAAAGCAGTTGACTTCTACTCGATTTAAATATAGGGTTTATAAAGCATCAACCGTATCCCATCTAAGTAGAATGACAGAAGATCTAAAAATACTCATAATCAAAAGAAATCCGAGTTGAAGAAACTATATAAACATAAAGAACAAATTAGAAAACATTAATGCACAAAGAAAAAAAATCAATCACTCAAACTCATGGGGTGAAATCCTCTCCTTGATGGAAGGATTTTCTAGCCTACCACGGTTGAGGATATTCTAAAATAAAATAAAAACATTCCATGAAAATAAAATAACAATGCACAAGAAAATTTGTCTCTAATACCAAAGAAATAAAAACAAAAACTGAAAATAAATGCCTTCCTAGCTGAATGAAGAGATGCCTTTCTCTCTCTCTGCAGTGCCCTTTTTATAGGGGTTTTGAGGGTTGAATTAGTTGTAAATGCTGATTTGCTTGAGTTGTTAATGCTGATTTACAAAATATGTTGGAGATATAATTGCAAAATCTGTTGGAGATCTTGTTGATTTGTTGGAGATGTCAAAGCTGATTTGACTGAAGATTTTATTGATTTGGTAGGTCAGATTTAGAAGTTTTGATGTAGCTTTGAATTCTAATTCCTTCTCCAATTTATAACCTGCCAAATTTAGATCCTGTCAAATTTAGATTTATGAATTTTAAAATATGGCTCCGTATGAAAAATATGATAATGCATATTAATTGTATAAATATTGTCAATTTGTGTAAAATATGCTTTGAATATAAAGAATAAAAACTTCCCTAATATGCATGTATAAATGAATAATTACATAGGGAAATGTTCCAAAACAACTCATAAAGAACATATGAAAATATGTTCTTTAAATATCTAACATTTGTCTTTGTTTTTTTCTCTGATTTTGTGCTATTATTCTTGTATGATGCACATCTGTAGTTTACCCCATTTATGGTGAACATTGCACCCCCCCCGCCCCCCCCCCCCAAAAAAAAAAAAAAGGGAAGGAAAGAAACAAAACCTTACAACTTTTTGATCAGGATACTGGAAGTGGCCTGGCTTTTGTGGCAGAGGTGGGCCATAGGGTGAAGTTTGAGAGTAATTGAAATGATTCCTTGGGAGATTCCTCATCTCTTTTTGCTGCTTTATTTTATATGGAGGTTAAGCCTTAAAGCCCTCCTCCATGTATGGAGCCTTTCTTTTCTAAAAAGAAAAGAAATGCTATAACTTTTGAAATGAGCTTTTTTCACTGTTTGATCATGTACTATAATAAATTGTTGCTACTAAGTTTTTCTTTGATGATTTATTTGTCAACTCATGCATGATAGAAATTTGTTTGGATTGCAGAACTGTTTGATAAAATTGAAGTATAAATTTCAATTCCCAAAATTTTCAGGCTGAGAAATATATGTCAAGAAGATACATCTAGTACTTGGATATATATAATTTGTTCATCTTATTTTGACCATAGGTTCTTCTGATGACCATCCAAAATGCTCCTCCTGGACTTGATGATCGTCGGGATAAACGATTTTCCAAGGTATTACTGGTCTTTTTAGCTAATCTTTCATGAGAAATCCAAATAAGTGGATCTATTGCTATTTCTATTTCATATATTAGGATATCAAACTACAGAAAAGTGGAAAACATGATCTGACCTGGCACAAAATGCGTTGCATAATTTGTTTATACATGTGATGTGTATTTTATGTTCCCTATATACTTTTCTAATTAGTGAAATTCCAGTTGTCACCAGTCATTCAAAGAAATGGTTGCCATGTGTCTGGTGAAAGATCAAACGAAGAGACCAACAGCAGAAAAATTATTAAAGCACTCTTTTTTCAAACATGCAAAGCCCCCAGATCACTCCGTGAAAAACCTTTTAGCTGACTTACCACCTCTTTGGGATCGTGTAAAGGCACTTCAGGTCAGCAAATTATTTGAATTTGGATCCTTTATACTAGTTTCTCTCTGTTTTTCTGAAAGAAATAATCAAAATAACAATTATTAATATGCAGCTAAAAGATGCTGCACAACTAGCTCTGAAGAAAATGCCCTCTGCAGAACAGGAAGCACTCTCACAGGTCAGAGATATTCATTCAACTTGTGATATTCTTTTTTAAAACATCACAAATGATATGGGGGACTTTCAGTTAGTATTAATTTATTTATTGTTATTCTATTGTGGATCTTCTTCTCATTATGATTGCATTCCCTTAACCTGGCATGACAGGAGAATAGTATCTAGTCATATAGGATATGTAATGTGTGAACCTCTGCCGTACCCGTGTTGGACACATGACAGACACCGACACGTGTCGGATACGCCTGAGACACGTCCTGTGAAATGGGCCCAGTTTCATAGGACACGACCACACGCCTGGACATGGTTAGTCCAGGACACAGGTTGCTAGTTTGTGATCTGTTACCCGAATAACTTAATCCATTTGTAACAAGAAACAAAAACAAAAAAAAGAAGTCTCCCCTCTCTCGACACTCCAACGCTAATAAACAAATGTCCCTATGCTGCAATATCTCTATTTTATTGCAAATGGATATATAATATATATGTTATACTAATTTATTTATTGCCGTGTCCTAGCCGCATCCGTGTCCTATATTTTCAAAAATTGTCGTGTCACCGTGTCCGTGTCTGTGCTACAGAGGTGTGAACAAACATGTGAATGTCTCTACTCTTTTAATGTTTGCTGATGTTACACATTTAATGTTTAAATTTGCTAAACTGAGGCAGTTTTTCTTAACAAGCAGCAGTTCTTTATGATTTCGCATTATGAAATGTTTTTCCAGATATGATACCACGAAATTAACAAGTCTGCCATTATCCATTTAGATGTGGTAATTTTTTTTTCATTCTCTCCAGAAGAATGGATGTCCTTTTTAATAAAAAGGAAGAAAATAGATATGAGCAAGAAGGGGAATTTGTTCCAATTGAATCCACATTTGCTAGCTGGAGCATATGGTTAATAAGAAATGAGAACATCTTTAAGAGAGGAACCTCTACTTTGAAAGCATGTGGGATTGTATCTTAACTTCCCTTTAGGGCTGCCAACATATCTTGGGAGCTAACATGAGTTTTGCTTATTGAATATTTCTCTTTGTATCTTTTGGAGATATATGGAGTTTCCAATATATCCATAAAGGAGCTGGATTAATTTTGTATACTACCCCACCACAAAATGTTCTTCTGTTCTTGACGAATTTGATGGATGTCCCACCTGTATTTCACTTGTAATGCTCGACAAAATACTAGTCAGATGTAGAATATTTCCTACTCTGACCATATTAAAACTTTTCACACAATATATTTAAAAAAGCTACTATTGTACTGACAATAATTGAATAATGATTCGAATTATAATTTATTTGACCCAGTGACAAATTTCTCATGTGCTCTAGTTGTTACAATTGTAAGGGACACTTCTTTACATAAATCAAGTAAATAATATTCATCATAAGATAAAGGCCACTAAGCATCTTGTTGAGTATTCAACATAAGAAGGGGAAGTTGCCAATCTAAGAGTGTTTGGCTGACGATGAAGGAGAACATATTCCGAGGCAAACTCTGTTATTTAACTGACACTTGGGCCTGTGTTTTGGTGTATTTAAGGGCTTGGGATAAAATCATTCTGGTGGCAAAGAATTTAAGTTTACATAGGGGTAGGCGGTTTTCCCATTGAGTAATTTTTGTGCATGGGCCGATGTCTCTTGATCGGGAGACATCTTGCCTCTCCTTTTTTCTGGATACTTCTGGAATTTAATATATTCTGGTGGCATCCAACCACTCATTCAAAAAAGAAAAATAACTTATTGAGGAATTGATTTCATGCATTATAGCCTCGATCTGGTCATAAATTCATTAAACAGCCATGGAAGCAGTAATATTGAGGAAGTCTTGGATGAATGATCATTGATCCTTTAAAGGCTTACAGTTGAAAGTTCATAAAAAGTTCCTCACGGAGCATGACCATTTTGGTTTATAGCCCATAATCATGTGTTTATATTAATGATAAATATTTACTGTCTGGAAGGCTGTATTTAATCACCCAATTCATTCAAAATAATCTACAGTGCATTTCAAACTGGTTGCATGGTTTGGTCATTTTAAGCTATATGAAATCCTATTAAATTGGGACTGTGTTCAATCTAACCAAAACTTTTTATCACATTTATCTTGATGTCGAACAATCCTTGATGGGTTTGGATTACTTAAATATGTTGTCAAAGTTTTGTGGAGGAGTTGCAGCATAGTGTTATGTCCCATGAATCACCAATAATCAATACAGCCTAGCAAGTTATGTCAAGGTTAAGGTGCAAAGTTCTGGAAACTACAAGCATGCCTGGCTCTTTGTATAGTGCATATAGGGAGATTCTTTCAAACGTCTTGTCGTCTTATCATAATGTCACAAGTTTCTTTACTTTCGGTTTTTTAAAATAAGAGAGTGATCTCTCTACTTCTAGGGCCCAAAAATGAGCATGCAGTTGTCTTACCGTCAACTTAACTGTGGCCCGGGGGAACCCAAATGTTAGGTTATATGCTATGATCTTGGACCATGTATTCTTTCGTTCTAATGATCACTGGTTTCAATACCTGAATATCCGATTATAGTCAGATGCATTTTCCTGTAATTTCTATGTTGTTTCTCATTGTCCTTATTACAGAACGAATATCAACGAGGTGTTAGTGCATGGAACTTTGATGTTGAAGATTTGAAGATCCAAGCATCATTGGTATGACTTTTCTTGTGTTCCTGAGTGGTTAACATTTTCTCTTTTTAAGTGACTCATGGATGTGGCCTGCTGGATCAGTCAGTTTTTTTCCCTGTGACAAATTCCAACCATGCATGCTGTTCCTGATTTTCTTACAGATTCAAGATGATGACGATGAATTTATTGGAATAAAGGATGATGATGAAAACTTAAGACCATTTCTCAATGACAAGGTTTACGAGTTATTTATCCTACTTCCGATAAAATATTTGTTAGCTGACCACACCCATGAGCAATGGGAAATCTTTCTCGGATTACCACCACCTGTGAATCACACATTCTACATTTCCATATAAATCATGGAAAATATACTTACAGAAATGTTTTTATTAATGACAGGATTCTTCTGTTCCCAGTTCTAGTTTTGGAAAATTAAGGTCCACAGATGACATTGCTTATGGGTGAGGCTTTAACATCCCCCTCCATTTATAGGGTTTCCATTTTTTTTCTTCTTCTTCTTCTTCTCTCTCTCTCAATTAAATTATAGACCCATCGTTCCTCAAAAAAATTGTCTAGAGATATATTGTAGTGGGAGCTTGCAATTATCCTATCTTTCTTGAATAATTATTTTCATTCAAGACGAGGGAGCATCATCGTGATCCCTTTGAGGACTTCCATTCATTTATAAACCCTACATCATTATTTAAACTTGAATTTCTCATGATTTTCTTGCCATATTCACAACATTTTACTGCTGTGACTTACTGTTTCATGGACATGCGTAGTAATAATCTACAGATCTCTTACCATGAATGTGTTTTTACAGTTTTCCCAGGTTAGTGGATTTTTTGTTCAAAAGTTTACTTTCTACCATGTTTTTATTTTTTTTGGTTATCTCAGGGTTCAATGTTGAAGTTATTTATCTGCTTTTGTGTTATTGTAAGACTATTCACTGAAGAATTGATTATGATTTCCATCTAAGTTATCTATGTATAAAATGAGATGGATATGTGTCCATGTGTTTTGACAGACAAGATAATGGATGCACAATGTTATGTGTTGATGATTCTATTGTAGAACTGAGATATGTGAGTGAACCAATCATTTCCCAGAGAACTGTCCATTTAATTATGATTAGTAAATCCTAAATCAAGTTTTAGCTGTATGATTTTTGAATTAATGATACTTAGTCTAGTCCTTTTATTTCTTAACTTGATCTTCCCTTTGCATTGCGTGTGCCATTTATCTTTCAAAGAGTCAAATAGATGTTACCTTTTCTACCTCGTTATAAGAAACGTTATATAGTTGGGTTTTCATGTGCAAGCTATTGTTGAAGAAATATTTTTGTTCACTATCATACTTTTTAGGATGTAAATAAATGTGTGATCTTTTTTTGTTGCAGTGAAAATTCCATGGATGTTGACAAGTCGGATTCTCGGTACTTGAAAACAAAATATCAAGTTACGGAAACTGATTTATTGGATTCCAGCGGTCATGAAAAAGCGGACAGATATGAGAAAGAAGGGTCGGCCATTGATCCATTACCTTCAACATCAAAAAGGGACACAGAAGTCAGTCATTGTAAAAGTCAAGTTGGCAAAACCCGTCAAACATACAGTGGTCCGCTCATGCCTGCTAGTGTTCTTAATCATACACCATCTGAAAGGGGTCGTTTCTTTGAAAGGTTTTTCTTGGTTATGTGGTTTTAGTTATCTCTTTTGATCTGTGATACTTAAGCATAAATTATTCTTGATAATTGTTCATGTAAACACACAGATTTAGCTGAATTAATCTGTTGACCAATTAAAGGAAATAAGCTCTTAATATCTTTTGCATGGATATAGCCACATCTGCATGTTCATGCTACCCAATGAATTGAGCTGTGGGAGAGAAAATCCATCTTTTAGCTTATCAGGAATTTTCTTTATCCATTACTAGACTCAATTCAAATATTTGAATTCATCTTAAAGGTGTTTATGTGTGTAATTCTTTTCATTTATTGTCAGTCATGGCAGGCCATCACCAGTACCAAGTTGATGTTTAGATTGTGCATTAGCATATTGCCATAAAAAATCTTATATGAAGAACGTAATGAGGACAGTGAGTCATGGCACCATGGCAGGCTATCATCAGTACCAATTAGACGTTTAAATTGTGCATTACCATATCGCTGACAAAACTTTATATGAAGAACATAATGAGGACAGTGATATATGTGTTTTAGAAACATGTTGAGCGCCATGTTTATTACCAAAGCAACACACACGTTCATGTCTGCCTGACCACACCACGTTAAACCTTAAGCAGATGCTGCCCAACACTTACAAACTCTTCTATCTCTTCCATGTTTCTGGCTTAAATATTGAAATGGAAAAGTCTACATGTGCAAAATCCCTCACACACCGGATGTAAGCTATCTAGGAAGACATGCTTTGTTTGAATTCTGAGCCATTTATTATTCTTTATGGGAAATCTCATATAACAGTGATTGAAAGTCTTGACCAAAACATCAAATGTGCATTTTAATGTAGTGGTAGACATAAGTTTTTTAACTTTTTTAACTGATCTGTTATTTACTTGTGCACTTAATTTAAGATGCCTGATAAAATCAGATCTCTGTAATTATGAGCCATCGGAATCTGTAATGAGGTTATATTTTGTTAGTAAGGGCTGGGTTGTTTGAATCATTGGTAGAATTTATGTCTTGTTCAAACTCCTCCTATTTTTACTTCAACAATTCTGTACGTAAGGGGGGTGTGTGTGTGTGTTTTTGTCAAACTGGGAGTTCATCTGTTCTGGTTGGATCTTAATTAGGAACGGGATGCTATTTTGGATGGATCTAAACTAGGAGTTTATCTGTTCTAATGGGTTTGTTTCTATTAATAGATGTGAGGACGATAATCTATCAGCAACTGAGAAATGCAAGCGTGATGCAAGGAAAGCTCCAAACTTTAGTGGACCTTTGATGCTTCCAAACCGTGCTTCAGCCAATAGTCTATCAGCTCCCATTCGATCATCTGGAGGTAAGTGGATCCCTGAGATTCGTACTGAAGTCTGGCTTCATTTTATCTAAGATCTTGTAATAAAAAATTCTGGAATATCTTCCCCAGAAGAGTTTATCAGGCATCTACATAAGCTATTAAAACTTTGTAAGCTTTTGTTGTCTTGTTTTGTACATAGGTTATAGAGATTCTTTGGATGATAAGTCAAAAAATAATGTTGTGCAAATAAAAGGCCGATTTTCCGTTACATCTGAGAATGTGGATCTTGTAAAGGTACTCCTTATTTATATTTCTTTTCTTGAAAAAGATCTCTTATTATATATAGAATCTCCTAAAATTAAATCAACACATGTTGCAGGATATTCCTCTTTGTACGGTATCACGCAGATCTTCCCAGGTTCATTGTTTAAATTACACCAGTTTAATAAGTCATTTTTTAAATTTGTTTCCATGTCTTATAATATTAAAATTTCTAGGGTTCTCCTTTGCGGAAATCGGCCAGTGTTGGTGATTGGTTAGATGCTAAACCAGCAGTATGTAAAATTATGTTATTGTCCCTTTATTCACTCAGTTTTTATTGAAACTTATATATCATGTTTCATGTTAGTTCATTTCTTGGTGATTATCCCTCGTGATTTAGTATTTTTTGTGAGTAAATCTTGAGTCAACTCAAATGCAGGGTGAAAAAGTACGAGTTGACCCCATAGTTCAAATTATGGCCACACGTACCAGTACATGCGGCACATGTTGATAAGCTCCCTTCGGCGCACATCTGTACCTTGGTGCGGTACATGTGCCATCAAAGTGTTGTGCGGCCAGGCGTTCGAACCCAGTTTGAACGGAAAATGACCCTTCAGGCGTTCGAACGGAATTCAAACGGCCCTTAGGCGTTCGATCGGGGTTCGAACGCTCATATACTAAATTTCTTTTTTTTATAAAAAAATAAAATATACAATGTGTTGCCGTATATACCGTATATGCGGCCGCATGTACTGCATCCTGACTGCACTGCATAAAGGGTTTACACATGTTTTTAAACTATGGCTAACCCAACATATTAATTGCCCTACATGCGTTTGGTCTGGTGGTGAAGGGCATGATTCCTGTTTTGAGAATTTCAAGGTTTGAATCACGGCAAAAAGGGTTATGAGAAGAATTAGTGGTTAACTGCCCTGCATGGAAAAAACAATAGATTAATAGCCCACTCCATTGGGTAGGGCTATGAGCTTTGTGCCCAGTCTATGTAAAAGTCACTCTGGGCAGGGTTATGGACCACACACCCAAGATTTTGTAGGGTAAGTAGCCCTGATGGTGAGCCAGGTTGTACTTGGCTTGTGAACCGAAAGTGTATATTTTGAGAAAATGTAGACTTTGTGCCACAATATATATTATAACCATGGTACAAGTCCGAAGGGAAATAGAAATCAGTACAGGGGACACGCACACGCAGTCTTTAAAAGGACAACCAATGGAAGAGATATCAATTGGTTCCGATATGGACTTGTGAATGTGAGCCCATAGTGTATTAGGTCGCGCTCTGGCCCCCAACTGCATTTTCTACCCAAAATTTACAAACATTGAGTGGATTGAGTATATTTTGTTATTATATTGATGCGCTTATTAAGTCAGTTTACCTAGGTTTCAGTTCATTTCTGATCAAAGCCTGATAAATGAGGTTATCTAAACTAAGATTGATGCACTTGATTCAATTGGAAATTGTTACACTATTATGTCATTTTCGGAAGATGGTTTATATGCTTTGCAAAGATATCCTTATCATGTACTTCTGGAAGTGTACCATGTCTTGGACATCATTTAATATTCTGAATCACTATGTACAGTAGACATGTGTAGCAAGAAGACTTGCCTTTTATTTTTTTTGGTGTATAAAAATCGTTGGATTCAATACACAATCGGGCATGCATAGTGGTGGGATAGGCCTGCCAATGGGCGAATCTAATGAAACCCTGATCCAATCTAATAAGGACTGACCCAATCTATTATTTTTTTATTCTATATAATTAATTATTAAACCATCAAACTAATAATCTTGTAGAATTATTTAAACCTTTTTTGTGTGGAAGTGTAGCCTCTTGGAAAAAAAAACAGGTCTTTTGGCATCATCTCTTTCTTTATGTTGAACCATCATTCATTGTGTCATACTTTCTTGGTTTGACTATTACAACCCTCTCTATAGCATGTTAGACTAGATTTGATATCTGATCTGGTCCAATTTGACATCTGACAGATCTGGATCTAGGTATACTCTAATCTGACCTGTTGAAAAGCCTAGTATGGGGCAAGAACAGGTAAATAATGCAAAGAAAATCAAAACAAAGTAATGAAGAAGAAATCAATGATATCTGGCTTCTGGAAAGATGTCAATAGGGATTACCTCGTCTCACCTAAATCAACAGAAGCTAAATCAATAACATCCTAACATTAGTGATTCTTATTTTCGCCTTTCTTTGGTGATGGTAATATAAGCCAATCTTGCATATCAGTTCTTGGTGTCCACATTTCTGGGTTGGCAGCTACAATCCTGGTTGGTGTCCACATTATTATTATCTCAAGCATATGTTCAAAGAAGAAATTATGGTTATTAGTTTTTCATATAACAGAGTTTCCCCTTCTGTACTAGCACTGGAAGTTGAAAGCATAATTATGCGATCATACACTAAAGTCTAAGTGAGCATCCAGGTCAAGTTATTACAATTTTTGAAAAATGAAGGATGTTGTTACATCATGGTTTATACATTCAAATCTGCATGAGCATTTGACATACAAAGGAGTTTTGGCATTGACTCTTTGGCTAGAGCCATGAGTTTGCTCCCCATAAGTCTCAAGTTCAATTCCTTGCGGGCTTATCCGATGCACAACTGTGCATCTGGGTTTTACTAATGTTGAGGTTCCTCGTCCCTAAGAAACATACAAAGGACAATCTTCAAAATGATTTTAGATTCTCAATGTTCTTTGAGATCATTGCAGGATTTTTCATTATAATCTATGCTGGATTAAGTTGTAAACATTCTTCATTTCCTATGCAATTCAAGAACATTGTAACATGTTATTTTCTTCCAGTGTCGGCTCTAGAGTTTTGCAATAACAATGTGATCTTTTTACTTATTTATTTATTTTTTGTGGAATTGTAATTGTGTAGAATTTTCTAATGAATGCTTTTCATTGTTTTTAACAGCCTATAGCCCTACCAAAGGAGTTCAGCAACAGTGCAATCCCTGCATCAATTCTCATGCCTCACCTTCAAAACCTTTTTCAGCAGACTTTGCTTCAACAAGTATGGTTTCATGGAAACTTTTTTCATCCCTCATATATGTTTTCCAATAAAATCTAGCATATTGAAGTCTTTGTCTTGGGAGTTCAGATTCATCTTTTTTATGGCGTATTTGGCAGACTTTGATAAGTTAAATATTAAGGATAATATGGCAATCCACATTTTATATTCAATTGTCCATTAATATTGATCTTGTTCATCATTATCATTTCTCGTGATCAGATGGATGGGGTTTGAAAATCAGGATATAAATGTATATCTTGAGACAATGTTTTTTTGAACATAAAATTTTGTAAATCATTCTTTGTTCTATTTCAGGATCTCATTATGAATTTGTTGAATACGATGCATCATTCTGATATTATGGATGGTTAGTGGTCGGGCTTGTTACACTGATTTCCTTTTCCCCAGTCAGTTTTTTTTATTCCTGTGAAGTAATTAGATTTCCTTTTCCCCAGTTTGTCAGAACGGAATTCCTCAACAAAGTCAAATTCCAGAGGATGATGTACCAGTGAGTATACAAGAAGATTTTCCATCTACAATTGAATGTTCATATCAGTTTATTTATATCTCGTCTGCTCTATGGATACTTGAGTATGTGTTAGTAACACCAGAAACTTAAGTCTGTTGTATTATCCCGGATAATGCACAGTAGATCACTTTGTAACACATAAATAATCAAATTATGACCTTTGGCAAAATCTGGTAAATTAGTGGCATCCAGTCCCTAGGTGATTTGACACAAATAGACTAATAGTCACGTCTGATTGGCTTGAAGGTGGTATCCTTAGCATTGTTTATATTCAAGTCAATTGTTGCTGCGATTTTTGATGATGATATACTGCACGATCTCTGCATCTATTTATGGATCAAAGTGAAGGGTTTCTCTGTTTACAACTTCACCATAATTAGCACTAACTGATTTCCTGTTTATTTTCTTGAGGTGACTAATTATTAAAAAAAACCTCTCCACTACTACACCTAAAACTGTATCCATTTTAGTTTTGCTGACTTCCAATCCCATGAGAGTAAGTGCATATTCTTTTATCAGATTTTTTTATTTTTTTGGATTTCTTGGTCAAAATCTTTTCTTATTAGCAGGTGACAAGACTCGAACCCAAGCCCCCTCACCAAAGAGGCGGTACTTCTACCATCCTACCAAGAGGAGGTTCAATTTTTTTATCAGATTAGTATGTACACAAAATGCTTATGTCATATATTGATATGACAGCCTTAAAAGACATGCTCAAAATCAAATCATCTGTGATTTCATCAGTCAAATCATTAATGGTGAGAGATAAGTACTTGAAGTGGACAGCTGGTGTAGTGATAAACAGGATATTAGGGAAGCTGCCAAATCATTGAAATGATGTAAAAAAGATAAATTGTAAGTTGTCTGCTGGGTGCAGCTTTGTAGAAGAACGTCAAAATATATGGTTTACTCAATAACAAACTTCACAAAATTGAGATCAAAGATTCAAATCCTAGTTTACCCTCAAAGCACATGCAGACATGCTTGCAAGTTTGACAAATTGAACAATATTCTAAGGTACAACATCAGGTGAATAGATGTCCATGAGCATTTTGCACCTTTGCCAAAATAACATTTTCTTTTAAATTTATTTTTAACTTAAGCTACTCATATGTTTAAATAATATAATGATAATAACAATCAATTTTTGTACTATATCAGGAATTAATTTTTTTTCTTCTTTCTTCACGGAGGATTTTTAAAAATCATTTTATGGAACATCCAGGAAAAAGTTGACGGCATAACATAAAAGCAGTTACATGCAATTCATTTTACCCAGGCACTTAAATGACTTCACATGTCTTGAAATGCTAATGTTAACATTGCATGCCTATCATGTTAATATGCATACTATATATATATATATATATATATATTCATTCATCTTGCTGACATGAAAATTTGGATATACCCACTCGACATTCTGTAGATACAGCAGATACAGAAATGCAATAAGATTGAACAAAGAGGGGAAAGTCAGTTTCGAGGGAAGACATTCTTCTTGTATTTCAGTAAATAAAAAGTTTTAATTTTGAGCTATTTTTTACTGTGTTAGTTGTCTTCTGAGTTGTACATTTCTCAAAAACAAAGAAAAGAATCAATAGGAAAATTCCTTTTGTATTTTATGTGCATTCATCCTACAATTTTATGATTGATTTTTGAACAAATTTAAGAGAAATTTTTATGCAACCTTTGGTCAGAATGAAATGCTTACATCTGAAAGGGAGCGTGTATTGCAAATAAAGATATCAGAGCTACAAGCCAGGTAGGTCCACATATATATTGCCCTAAGCTTGATCATGCTGTGCTTGTGATTTTTAAGCGTGCTCTATTTTCTTTCCAAGCAGTAGGGATTTTCAATTTCTTGTTATTTTGAAGCAGGATCCTTTTACAGTGGCAGTGAAAAATGGTGCTGACCCTTCTGAGTTACACGATTAGGATTTTGAAGGGCATCTAAATTATTCATCATGCTTTAATTGTTGAAGAGTGGATTCATATATAAAAAATTAGACAATTTAGAAACATTAGGTTATCAATTACTCAAGGTATTTTATTTAATAAAATCCATCCCTGCCATTTGATTCTCTTAACTTCAAATTTCCAAGTCATGTGAAATTTGATTTCTAAGAATTATTTATCATTTAAATTATGTTTCATAGTTTGAGAATGGATTTGGCAAATTTGGCATGGGTAGAACTGCTGCAACTGGTGTAAGGAGGATCCTGCGTCATTTCTTTATATCTCAAATTGACTCAGATGCTAATGCAATTTTTGGTTTCCGCAGAATGATCAATTTAACTGATGAACTGAATGCCGAAAAATTGAGACACGCACAGGTGAGAGGCAGAATATTCATTCAGTCTAGTGCTATTTTTAAAAGGAAAAATTGACTGGTGGCATACATTTGATTTCTTGACTTCCTCACTTCCCATGTGATACATAAAAAATAAGGTTAGCCTTGTCATGCAACATCTCAAGTGGAGGCCTTCCAGAAAACAATTGAGTTCGGATTATTTGGCCATCAATAATACAAATTCCACCCCATCTACAATTCCATCTTTATCAAATCTTTCATTCATAAAGCAAGTGATTATTAGTATAAGATTATAATAAGTTTAATTAATTGTGTCTAAGGTCTCATTCTCTGTTACATTTATAATACTTCAGAGGCATGAAATTTCTTCTACATTCATTGATGCTGTTTGTATGTCTGCCAATTTAATATCCTTAAGATGGTCAGAAATTTTATTGCTGTCTGATAATCCTTCTGTAGCTAGAATTGTATATGATTTGATGCATCTTAGATCTGATCAAGCTGGATATCCAAATCTACTTTTACTTTTTGACATTTCGAGCGAGTCTTGCGCACCAGATTGCGGGATGGTTCTGCGAATCACTTAAGTTAATCTAGCGTAGCATCCTTGATTCCAGTTACAACAGCAGCTAAATGCTGCATATGGCCGAGGAATGGAAGAGGATAAGATCAGGATAGAGGATAAGGAGCACGCCTGATACATTTGAAACAGATTGTAAGCCCAAAATGTCATGTCAGCTCAGGTAAATCTGGCTACCCTGGTTAAATTTCCTCTTTCTTTTTTTCATCTAATTTGTCAATACCTCTTCAAAGCCTGCAGAATAGGAAATTCTGATATTAAAGAGTGTGCGCCCTCCAATTTTTTTTGTCACTTGTTCAGTGAAGAAATGTTTCGAAGTGACTGCAACCTTTTCAAAAGGTTAAGCTGTCAAAATCGCATGCTGAGCTGCCTGAGACTGATCGTACCAAACTGTTGCTTGCTCAACTGAAGGATCGAGCAACTCCTGCTGCCATGTATGCTTTGTTGATATGATACAGAGCAGGCGATCCATATTTTGAAACGGTTGCTTGGTGTGGAAGTCGCGGTTTTGAATTATTGTTGGTGCACGTTTTTTTATGGGGTATTTTTAGGGGTGTGTGTGTTATGTTTCAGTCCGGAGTTAATTTCATTCTTGATAATCCCTCTTTATTACTACTAGTTGCATCTGAATGTTTTTGAAGAACCTACATTTAATGTATTTATTTAATAAAAAAATAATGTTGTTCACAGTGTAACCTCTCTATTCTACAAAATGTATTTTTTGCAATACAAAATATGTGGGAATTAAGCATGGCGCAAGCGCAAGGGTTGACGTATGGGGGTCATGGGGGTTCGAGAGAGTTTCAGGGGCCGCGTCCTATGTGTGGCCTCAATCATTTGTGGGGCGGGTGCTTTCTAAGGAGGCGGACAGAGAGAAATGGACGGTGGTGCACTTGCGGAGGTAGTGGAGGGTGTTGTGTACAAAGGGGGCCAAAAAGCTGATCGATGCTTTCGGTGTTTAATAGCAGGGCATTTGGGTTAGGAGAGTTGGCAGCCAATTGTATGTTGGAAATGCCATAGGGTAGGCCATTGGGTGGAGGTCTGTCGATAGACTCTCTGCAGGCTGGTGTAGACTCTCTGGTCAGGCTGGACGTCCTTTGTCTTTCTTGGGGGAGGGCTTTCCAGGCCCCTGGGGGGGGGGGGGGGGGATGTGGGTCCACTCCCCTGTTTCTCCTAGGTCCAAGGTGGTGGAAGTTGTAGCTGCGTTCCTTTGGGGTTGTGTTCTGGCCGTGCGGAAGGTCATTCCTATCACATGCGGATGTCAAGGAGGCAGTGTCTGGTATTTGGGGTGTCGGTGCTTGCTCTTGGGTTTCGTGTGCGACTCGGGAGGTTTATCATTTGCGTGGGGGAGTCGATTAGAGAGGACATGCTATCGACATGTCGATGTTCTGTTGCTAGGGCTCTCTTCGCCTTGCCAGCTGGTTGCCGGGCTTGGCGTTGCTTTATGGTTCTCCAACGATGGAAGGTCCATCTTACTGGCTTCCCCACATTGGACAGACACCGGTTGCACAGGGGACACTGCCAATTTTGGCCGCCTTATCGACATTACTGAAGCAGACATGGACGGGATTGGGAAGTTCTTCAAGGAAATAATCATTGAGGTTGCAACATGATCGCCGGCTGGGGTCACCGGGTGTCGCTTAGACTGAGGTTTCAACATCACTGTTTCGATGGAGGTGCCTTGTGGGGTGGCTAAAGGTCCTGGGCGAAGGTGGTTTCATTGGAGGCTGGCTCTTGGGAGGCAGATTCACCTCCTTCCTCGAGGAGGCCTTTGGGTCTCGTGGACCTTTCGGTTGGGCGTTCGCCCTCTACAGTGACTTTGCAGCCTTCTGAGGCTACTGTGGACTCCGCGTTGGTGTGTTTGGTCACTAGGCCCAGTAGTGGCCCATGTTGAGCCTCCTATCCTGGAACATCCAGGGATTGCACGACTTGACAAAGCAGGCAGCGGTGAAGGACTATGTTATGTTGCACGGGATTCAAGAGTGTTGCTTACAAGAAACTAAGATGGCTCAGGTGGACTCGGGGACCTAAGGGCTATTGGTGGGGGTCTGCTTGATCAGATGGTGGGGGTGTGCGGTTGGCAACTCTGGGGGTATCATCCTGGGATTGAACTCCCAGTTTTGGAAAGTGTGTGGCCTAGGTTGTGGGTCGTTTTTCTATCTCTATTGGGATCCAAACATCACAGTGGTGGGTCTATTCGGGAGTTTACGATCCTCATCTAGATTCGGAGCGGAACGTGTTATGGGAGGAGCTTTCGGCAGCCCGTGCCAGGTGGGAAGGGTTGCGGTGTGTGGCAGGTGATTTCAATGTCACTAAGTTCCTTGCGAATCGTAACCACCCAGGGGACATCTCCCCTCTTATGTGTAGTTTCAGTGGATGGGGCGTGGGATGTCTCCCCTGGTGGGGAGGTGGCCGGCCTCCCACACTCGATGTTGGACCATTCCACACTTTTGCTCATTTGCCGTGGAGGCCCCAGGAGGCGGCGACACTTCAAGTATGAATTTTGGTGGGAGGATTAGGGTGGCTTTAAGGAGGTGGTTCGAGCTTCTTGGAAGGCTAGCGCAGGTGGGCTCAAGGGTGCCCGACGTGTGGCCTTCAAGCTCAAGCGGTTGAAGCGGGTCTTCAAGACCTGGGGCAAGGATGCATTGGTGGCGCATCAGGCGGAAAAACAAGAATGCTTGGATTGCATTGAATGTTGGGACAAGGTGGAAGAGTTGGACCCGATCTTGGACATGACGCGCACTGAACGGAAAGTAAACAAGGAGCGGTTGGCAAACCTGCTCCGGATGGAGGAGCACGAATGGCGACAAAAATCCAAGGCTCTCTTGCTCAAGCTTGGTGATAATAACACTAAATCCTTTCATAAACCTATGTCCATCCATGGGAGGGTCAACTGCATTCGTAGCTTGGATTTTGACAGTGCCCATATCGATGATGCTGGGGAGCTGTGGGCGACGGTTGTGGAGCATTTCAAGCAGTCATTCTCAAGGCGTTGATCTTGGAAGAAGGACTAGACAGACGGTCAGCTTATGTGGATCTTGGCAGTGTCTTATCCTGGGTTGGACGCTCTGTTCTCCAAAGAAGAAATCAAGCGGGCTCTGTTTGGTTCAAAAGGGGATAAAGCCCGGAGCCCAGACGGCTTTGGACTGTGCTTCTACCAATCTCACTGTGAGATAGTGCGGGAGGATATTATGGAGAATTCTATGCTGGTAGAGGTCAGGGGGTGTATTAATTCATCCATTTTCGTGCTTATCCAAAAGGAGGAGGCATCTGCAATAGGTGATTTCTGCCCCATTGGTTTGGTTAACGGTTGCTACTTGTTATTGTCCAAGGTCCTTCTACTCAGGGTCCGTATCTTGGGGGATTGCTTGTTCGAGCCAACACAATCCGCCTTCATTCCTAGGAAATGTCGATATCGTTTTTCAGGTGCTTTCTAGGGGGAGCGGGGTACGCAGGTGCCTCCAAAAAAGATATGGGGCTTTTCCTTGGCGTGTGTGGGGGTTCTTCAGGGATTCGGATCCGAGGCGTGCCTTGGCAGGCTCGATCGGATCGTCTCTCGGAAGGGGAAGGGGGTCTTTAGTTCTTCCTGAGGCGCCCGACAGCTCCTTAGGAGGATTCAGGGGTGTTTGTGATCGCCACCTGCTTTCTCAAAAAGTAGGAAAAGTTGGGGTGAATTTGATCGCCTTCGTGGGGGAGTTTGTGTTCGCTCTGAAATACGGGCATGCCGCACACAGAGGTGAAAAACATGGATCCTCTTCTGCTTCGGGGACTTGAATAAAGGAGGTTTGGAAATCAGGGTGTGGGTGAGGATTGGCTAGTGGGAATTAGCCGCCTAAAAGGGACGGCTAGTTGTACTTAGCCACCTGGGGCTGGCTCTATTTGGGCAGAGCCTGGGTAGGGTTTGGTTTAGGTGTTGCCTGTAGTTAAACTAAGTTTAACTAGGGTTTTGGAGAGTAGATTTGGAGAGTGTCTTGGTGTAGGAATTGGGTCTCTCTCTCTTTCTCTGTAGGGTTTCAAGAGGGTATGGGCTTGGGAATGGATGGAATGAGTGATTATTGTTGATTGGGAAGTATTTGATGATTGGTTGATGTTGTAGAAATGCCTTGGACCTATTTATAGTAAAAGAGAGGCAGGGAAGAACAGATCAAAATGGGTAATAAGGTGCTTGATTTGACCTTCAATTAGATCTTTGTTCTCTGGCAGTGTCTAGGTGAGGGGCGGCTAGTTGAAACTAGCCGCCCAGTTAGGGGCGGTTACTCTACAGTAGCCGCCCCCATCATGACCTGCCAAACATCCCATCTCTGACAAGTTGTGGCTTGGGTCGATTACTAAGGTTGAACCGATGAGATGGGGTGGCTAAAAGGAACAATCCGCCGCAATCATCAGTATTAAATGTTGCTTTATGTCCCATCCCAAGGAGGCGGTGGGGGAGGTTTAAGGGGCGGCTAGTTGAAACTAGTCACCCAGTGAGGGGCGACTACTGTCAACTAGCCACCCCATCTCTAGTCTTTGTTTTTTTTCTAACTGTTGTGGCTAGTGTTTCTTTTGTTCCTTTAAAAGATGCTTTCTTTTAGATGTCCAATTGTGGTTATTTCTAAGTATCACTTGAAGTAAATTTCTGATTTTTGGACGGTCAAATTGGGTACTACAATTATCCCTCATCGGACGGAATCTTTGTGTGAAACAGAAAGACTTCGATCGATGATAAGGAAAGAGACCCCTATTTTTGCCGGCCCAACCTTCAAGAAGTTTAGGTAACATGACCAATACATTTCAGGGAGTTGATTTAGATGGTCAAAGACTAGGTCTTGACTAGAATTTTCAATCGAAAAGATGATCCAGGTGGAAGGCGAAAAAAGTAAAGTAGCGAGTGATCCAAACCTCGGACGGGGTTCTTAGCCATCGTGCACGGAGCAGCCGGTGTCAGTTTCTTGTGCCTACCATACCCGTCCGAGGGTTGGATCCAAAGGACAAAAATTCTGGAAAAGAACCAGAACTGAGGAAGTTCGAACTGAATGGTATTGGAGATGTGGTAAAACTTCAAGAAAGTTGTGTTTGATTAAGTAAAACTTGGAAATAAACCAATACATGGCTGTTTGGTTTAGAAAATTTGGAAATAAGTGTGTTTTGGCAGAGGGTAGCTACTGGAGATGAGCCGACAGAGAAAGGGGCGGCTGCTGGTGTTATATATGTGTCACTTTTAGCCTTCTGGTCACCTTTGGAACATTTCTGGCAGTTTTTCAACTTTTTCTTTTTTCGATCGGAACCGCTAAAATTTTGGACTTTTAGCTATCATCATGAGCTTGAGAACTCCGATTGAAAATCTAACTGCACATTATGTGTCCTGGTGCCATTTCAAACCACTCACGAAAATTTCATCGAATTTCGGTAACGTTTCAGAATTTGGCAGTTCCGAATCGTATCCGGGTTTTGACCGAGTGGGAATGTCAAAGGGGGGACTTGACCAAGTCAAAGAAGACTTTGACCAAGTCAAGTTTGACCATTGACTTGGTCAAATGGTTTTGTTTTTTTGTGTGGTTGGGTTGACTCAAAGTCAAGCCCACCAACAAAAATTGTTCCAAGTGTGTGAGTGTGTGTGTGTGTGCCCTATTAGTGGGCGTCCACCTCTTCTTCCTCTTCTCTTCATCTCTCTCTCTCTCACACACAAATCCATCTCTCCCTCTTCTTATTTTCCTCCATTAGAGCTAGTAGGAGAAGAAGAAAAGAAAAACCCTAGAAGGGAAAAAGAAAGGTAGGGTTGTGATCTATCTTTCCATGGTTTTTGTTTTGCTTTCCCTTTTGTTGACCTCCCTCTCCTGGCTTCTCCCCCCCCCCCTATTTTCAGCCATTGTTACGGCTGAGAGTGGCTGAGGTGGTGGTGGTGTTATATATGTGTCACTTTTAACTTTCTGGTAACCGTTGGGACATTCTGGCAGTTTTTCGGTTTTTTTTTCGTTTTTCGATCGAAACCGCAAAAAACTTGGACTGTTAGCTATCGTCCTGAGTTTGAGGACTCCGATTGAAAATCTAACTGCATATTATGTGTCCTGGTGACATTCCAAGCCACTCGCGAAAGTTTCATCGAATTCCGGTAACGTCTCAGAATTTCGCAGTTCCGTGGCGTATCCGGGTTTTGACTGAGCGAGAAGTCATTGGGAGAGTTGACTTGGTCAAAGTGGGCCCATGACTTGGTCAACCCCTTTTGTTTTTTTGTGTGGTTGGGTTGACCCAAGTCAAATCTCACTTAAGCCTCACTAATCCTCTCTTAACCCTAGCTTAACCTAATCTAAGTGGGGATTAACCTATAAGTGAGCTAAATATCTTATCTCCCCCACTTGATTTTCTCTCTCCCACTCTCTTTTTCTTGATTTTGACCTAGCTAGAGGGGTTAAAATCAAAAGCCCAAAGAAAAGAAAGGTTAGATCTCATCCCGATCTATCCACCGGTGGTCTCGGATTCGAGTTCCCACGAGTTTGACCCCCTCTAACACCCTCTTTTCTCCTCTGATTTCAGCTGGTTTGAGGGCTGAGAGAGATCGAGGTGGTGGTGGTCCTTGAAGAAGTGTTTCGGTGCGCGGAGAGCAACCGAACTCCCCTTCCCTTCCTTTCCTTCCTTGGGTAAGGCTTTCTTTCCTTCCTTTCTTGTTTAGATGCTTGTTAGGAGGATGTTTTTGAGTGGGGGTGGCTGTGGGTGGCGGTTGGAGGCGGTTGGAGGCCGTTGGCGGCCGTTGGAGTGGTGGTAAGGCTGTCCCGGGTTGGCTGGCAAGCAGGCAGGGCAGCGCTGGCAGGCGCAGGGCTGGGCGCTGTCGGGCATGCTGGCAGGGCAGCGTGGGCGTGCGCGCGGGTGGGCTTGGTTCAGGCGCATGCGGGCAGCGGCCCGCGCAGGCAGGCAGTCGCAGGCGGTCGGGCGAGCTGCGGGCAGGCGCAGGCGGGCGAGCTGCGGGCAGGCGCGCTGGGCGCGTGCAGACGGGCTCGTGGGGGCATGCGGTCGGGCGCGCTGGGCGCAGTGCGCGGCGTGCGCGCGGAGCGCTGCGCAGGGGCGCGTGGACGAGCGGGTGGTGTGCGAGTGCTGTGCAGGGGGCGTAGTGCGCGCAGGGCGAGCAGTCGGTGCGAGCGGGCAGGTGTGCGGGCGCTGCGCTGGGGCGCAGTGCGGGCGGGTGCGCGAGCGGGGCGCTGCGCTGGGGTGCAGTGCACGCGGGTGCACCCGGGGCTGGTCGAGCGGGTGATGCGAGCGGGGTGCGCGCGGGACGAGGCGTTGGGGCGCAGGGCGTGAGGGTGTGCGCACGGGTTGCTGCGCTGGGGCGCAGTGGGCGCGCGGTGCACCCGGGAGGCTCGGCGGGGTGTCCGGGCGTGCGGGCTGGGCTCAGCCGTGCGACTGGGCGCGCGGGCTGGGGCGCGGCTGTGCGCCTGGGTCGGGTGGCCGTGCGTACGGCTGCCCGGGGGTTCGGGAGTGAGTCGGAGTGTTCGGGCTCGCGTGCGTACAGGCCGTACGTACGCTTGTCCGAGTGTTGTGTATTTTAATGTATTTTCGGATTTAATTGTGTATTTTACTCACCGGATTGATTACCCTATTTTGCAGATCTTGACGGACGGTCGCGTGACGACCCGGTCTTTCGTGAGTGGGACAATCCAACCCAGTAGGGAGGCACTATACGCACTTGGGCGTGGACCGTCCTCCCCTGGGGCACCATGGATTTATATTAACTTGTTGTAATGTGTAATCCATGCAAGCATGATAAAATGTAGTATGCATGCTACCCTAGACTTTGTATGTTAGGGACTTGCACCCTTAGGATATGTGTAAAAGCCATGCATCCTGTCACTGCCTCGGCCTATGCATGCGTCCTATTAGTTTGATTTATTAAATTAAATGCTAGCATGCCTTGTATAATATTATAGGGAGGGGCTTTGCGAGGTCAACATTGAGACCCGGGCTAGGGTACTCCGTGTTCCTTGTTTGATTGTCGGGATGTCCTGTATCAGGACCTCATGCTGCCCTCCCAAGGTTTCTTGTCCCAATAATATTATAACTCTTGTTAATAATTATAATTATAGCTCTTGTTAACAATTATTATTATATATGTTCCCCTCATCTTGGTTATGCGCCCTGGAGGAATTCTGAAGAATTCATGGCATTAGAGTTGTTATGATGTGTTGTCTGCGGATCCGAGTGGATCATATGCGATGGATAGGCTGTTCTGTTCCCTTCGTTGGATCCGTGTAGAGACTATCCCGGCGTTGGAAAGGCTGTCCTGTGCAGGGGCTCCCATCAGTAGGCAACTCCTGATTTGGGACGGACTGTGCTGAATGTGGGGATGGCCAAACGGCCTACGGAGTGGGGAGAGATTATCGGTGGACCAAGGGCGACCATCAACCAAGTCAGTCCCAATATCCTATGTCACCCTGTTGAGGGGTGAGGGTGAGGGTGTGGTGGGTTGGCGATAGCGACCCACTGGATTTGTGTAGTAGTCAGTTCCAATATCCTTTGTCACCTATTGAGGGGCGAGGGTGAGGGTGTGGTGGGTTGGCGATAGCGACCCTCTGGATTTGTGTAGTCAGTCCCAATATCCTATGTCACCTATTGAGGGGTGAGGGTGAGGGTGTGGTGGGTCGGTGATGTAGCGACCCACAGGATTGTGCAGTTCCCGCCACTTTGAGGCATGTATGAAGTGATTGTGGTTAATAATATCTGGTGGTTAATATAACTGTGTTGCATGGGTTGTGCAGCTCACTGAGCGTGTGGCTCACCCCTCGCATAATATTTTTCTCCAGTGTCATCTGAGTCGGATCTAGAGGAGGAGCTCCCCGAGGGACTTCATCAGTAGCGGAGTAGCGCCACGTCCCGCGAGTATCAGAGGCTATCAGCATCCCTTTTGATTGTATGTATTATATTCCATGCTTGGGCACGCGTTTGTATTATATTTGGATGTCTTTGTATATATATTGGCTCTCACAGGACAGTTGATTATGTATCGAGTCTATAATGTATTTTTGATTTACAAATTCAGTTTTTAGCTTCCGCTATTGGTGTATACATCATGTCAGCCCTGCTTTTATCTGTGTTGTCATTTTAGCTGTTGTTTGAGTATGCTATTGAACTCCTGTTTATACTGATATCATATATACACTTGCCGCGTCCCGGGGACGCCCGGGGCGTGACAGGTGGTCTTGGTGGTGGCGATTTGGTGCGCAAAGGGCACCCGAGCTTCCTCCCTTGTTCTTCCTCTCTTTGGGTAAGTCTTCCTCCTCCCTTAGCTTGCTTAGATGTTTGTTTAGGGTGTGTAAATGGTTATGCATGCTATGCATGGGTGTTAGGGGGTGTGGGAGGGCTGAGGAGGGGGTGGAAGGGGCTCGGGCACGCGTGCGTCTGCGCGCGCAGATGCGCGGGCGTGCGCGCGGGGTGCTGCGCGGGCACGCAGTGCGCGCGGGTACGCGCTGGCTGGGCGCGCGGGGCGCCAGGGGCGCGTGCGTGCGTGCGCATTCGTGCGTGCGCGTGCGGGGGCCATGCGTATGGCTGCCCGAGGGTTCGGGAGGGTGTCGGGGCACTCGGACTCGCGTGCGTACGCGCGTGCTCGCATGCGTGCGGGTCCGTATGCATGCTTGTCCGAGTATTGGGTATTTCTAGTAAATTTCTTATGTATTTGTGTAGTTTACTCACCATATTGAATGCCCATGTCTTGCAGATCTTGACGAACGGTCACCCAACGACCCAGGTTTCGGTGAGTGGGACAATCCAACCCAGTAGGGAGGCGTTCGATGCACGTAGGCGTGCATTGCCCTCCCTTGGGGCACCATAATTGTGTATTAACTTGTAATAAATGTAAAACTATGCAATGCATGATTAATATGATGTATCCATGCCACATTAGACTTTGTATGCTAGGGATATGCACCCTTATATCATGTATAGCGGCCTATGCATGCCTAGACACCATGTCCCTCGATTGGAAAGCCCCGAACTATGTATGTTGCCATCTAGTCTAATCTAATTAAATCAAAATGAGAGCATTATTGTTATAAGCATGCCTTAGAGAATATTATAACCTTGTTGTTATAATATATATTTCCCCGCATCTTAGTTATGCGCCCTGGAGGAATTCTTGAGAATTCATGACATTAGTAGAGTTACAATCGTTGTCGACGGATCCAAGAGGATCGTATACGCGTGAGTAGGCTGTCTTCTCCTTTTGGTTGGATCCGATGTAGGGACTCCCCGGCGTTGGAAAGCTAACGTCAGAGGGCTCCCGTCCGTAGGTACCTCCAATGCGTCGAACAGTACTGATAGTGGGAGTATACCAGGTGGAGGCTACGGAGTGTGGGAGAGGCTACCGGGTGGACCAGGGGTGGAGAGCGGTCTAGTATGCCCCAAGAGGCCCATGTCACCCCCAGTAAAGGGTGAGGGTGAGGGGGGAGGTGGGTTGGTGATGAAACGACCCACTAGAATGTGTAGTTGCTCCCGTTTTAGGGACTATAAATTATTTAAGGTTAATATGAATTGTGATGCGTAGCTTGTGCCATTAACTGAGCGTGTGGCTCACCCCTCGCATATTCTTTTCCTCCAGTTATATCTGAGTCGGATCTGAAGGAGGAGCTCCCCGAGGCACCACAGCAGTAGCAGAGCAGCGTCACGTTCTGCGAGTGAGAGGCCATCAGCATCCCCTTTTTTATTGTATGTATTGTTATCCGTGCTTGGGCACATACTTGTATTTGGATGTCGATGTCATTGTGTATATTGGCTCTCACAGGACAGTTGATTATGTATCGGGTCTGTAATATGTCTTTGAATTACATACTCAGTCGTTTAAGCTTCCGCTATTTGTATATATTATGTCAGCTACCTTATTGTCTATGTTGTCATTTTCGATGTTGTTTAGAGTATTTTATTGATCTCCTGTATAGACTGCTGATATTATATATATTTGCCACGTATCGGGGACGGCCGCCCTGGGGCGTGATAACTGGTGTTTAGCCATCGGGCTTGGGTAGCCGCCGGTCAACTGGGTCCCTTATAACTGAAAAGACCCTCTCTCTCCCGCATGTTTTCAAAACGGTTTTCTTTCCCTCTCTTCTTCTTCTCTTTCGTTTTAAACCGTAAAACCTTGATTTCCTTTACCCTCTCTTCTTCCATTTTGACCTAATCCATCTCTTCCTTTTGATTTCGAAACCCTAAGTTTGGTTTCTCCTTTTTCTTTCCAATCCGAGGAGATGACGAGGTCGAAGGTGGTTGCTTCAAGGGGGAAACGACCGCGGGTGGCTCGTGGAGAGCGTAGCCCGAGCTCTTCATCATCGGAGAGCGATAGGGTGGAGGAGGAGGTCGTTGGAGAGGTGGTAGGTGCGACGGAGGTGCCATCGTTGGGCAGCGGCGCGGGTGAGGTCAGGGATGTGCCTTCGGGGTCTATCACGGGGGCTCCTACGGGTTCTATGGGTGGGGTGATCGGGTATACGCGCAAGAGGTGCGGTGATCGACCGGTGGTGGCCGAAGGTGTTGGTTTGGAGGCCGGAGGATCGGTCGAGGGTGTGGTTGACGGGGTAGAGATTGAGGGGGTTAGTGAGAGTGAGAGGGCATCCTTGGATGCAATTGTGGGGATGTTAGAGAGAGAGGCAGAAGAGGCCAGGGCTGAGGAGGAGGAAAGGAGGGCTCTAGGGGACTATGAGGCTTTGTCCTCCGGCGCGGTGGGCACAGAGGAAGGCGAGGGTGTAGGGACTGAGGCCGCGTGGGCTGAGAGTGTCCATGTTGGGGCTGCAGGGGCTGAGGTTGGGGCTGTTGGGGATGCAGAGGCCGATGGGGAGGAGGGAGACGACGACGGGATGGACGATCTCAACGAGGCTGGGGCGGAGGCTCCTAGAGCCACACGAGCCATGGTATTCTCCTAATCCCCTTGGTCTGGCTTTTATTCTATATAGATGTCTTTGTGGTATGCATGAATGTGTAAGAAGTGTATATGTGTTCTTTTAATAGGCATGCTTGTTGTGTATATGAAAAAAATGATCACGGTGGGATTTGGTGAGCATGGCATAAAAAAAGGGCAAACTTTATTCATTTATTTTTACCATGTATGTATATATATATGAAAAAAGGCATGGTGGAAAAAAAAGAAAGAAACAATATAGCATAGCATGCTTGTATTTGTCATTTTATTAGTGGTCTTGCATGCATATGGCGTAGGGGTATATGTTTTTAATCATAGTGGGGTAAGAGAGGGTAAGTATACATGCATTTCCTTTAGGCCCATATATTTCATGCTTTTATTTTATTTTGGTATGAGATAATTTTTTTTTTTATAAAGCATGGTTTAGAATGAAAACTTTGCTTAGATTTAGGATTCTTATTTTTTGGATGTCCCTTTTGCTTGGACTAATCCCTTTCTTTCGTTGTTTCAGCCGTCGAACTGCATTCGAGCTCTATGGCGTGGGACGAAGTGGTAGTACTCCACCTTGGGACAGAGGGAGAGGGACTTGATGGATGGAGTGGGCTTCCGCTCCTTCTTCTTGATCGAGCCCTTCCACGTCCATTGCCCATATCTTGAGGCGTTGGCGGAGCGGTGGATCCGAGAGTGCACATTTATCCTCCCCACTGGTGCAGTGATGCCAATGCTCGAGGATGTTGAGCGGATTATGGGCCTCTTAGCCTTGGGCGAGGCGGTGATAGCGGCTACCAGTCCAGACTACATGGCGCTGAGTATGTGGAGTGGGAGAGGATGTTGAACCGGATCCCTCTCAGACAGCTGTCGAGGCAGTATGGCCTCGGTTCGTTCACGCGCCGTCAGAAGGGTGAGGCCGTGGCCAGTTTTGAGAGGAGGAGGCTGATGATCGAGGCCAGGGAGGCTGCTGCATGCCCACAGAGGGCACGGAGGGAGTTGAGGGCTTTCTTCCTCTATTTCTTCGGCCGGGTCCTCTTCTCGACGGCCTCCGACAAGGTCTCCTCCCACTTCTTGCTTTTTATGGAGAACTTGGAGACGATGGGCTGCTTTGCGTGGGACGCGGCCATGCTTGCCCACCTCTTCGTAGAGTTGTCGAAGAAGGTGAAGAGAGCCGGAGGCAAGAACCTTGGCGGTTTCGTAGCATTTCTGCAGGTATAGTTAGTGAAAATAGGAATGATTTGATCTCTGTTTATTTATTCCACCTGACTTTGGTTTTGGTTTTCTTCTCCGCAGATCTTCAAGTATGAGCACTTCTCCATTGCTCGCCCGACTCAGCTTGTTTTCAATCGCGCCTTGCCTTGGGCCATGAGATGGGTTCCTCCAGGGGCTTCCTGCCTACGTCGCCTTGCGCAGTTTCGGGAGGCCTTCCGCGCTTTAAAGGAAGAAGGGGTATATATTTTCTGGACTTCTAGCTTGTACTTGATTTTCTTTTGACTAAGCTCTCTTCTTATATCCTATTTTGTAGATGACTTGGAGGCCCCAAACGGAGGAAGTCGTCCCCGAGGAGCTGTCGAGGGATATCTGGCTGATCTTCTTTAATGAGGTCGTCTATCACGCGATTAGTCGGGTGGTTCGTCAGCTTGGGTACTTTCAGTGGGTCCCTGTCGATTTGTCGAAGCGCCCTCCGATTCCTGTGGCGGTCATTCTTCTGGATACGAACCTCCTGAGGAACTACGCTGTGTACTTGAGGGGATGGGTCGAGAGGGGGACTTTGGTTGAGCGCCGCTCCGACGTGACATCGAACGACAACTACCTGGCTTGGTATTGTCAGGAGTATCCGAGCATCCTCGAGACCATGGAGGAGGAGATTCCAGACTCCTATGTGAGTGTAACCCCGGGCTTTCCCTTTTTCTTTTCTTTTCCTCTTCTCTTAAGTGTTTTTGATAGATATATATTTTTTGTGTAGTTTGAAATGAATGAGCTGGAAAAGAAGTTAGAAACCACTAACCAACATCTCCAGGAGAGGACCGATCAGGTGGAACGCTTGAGGACCTAGAGGCATCGTTTGTAGGATCAGGTGCCGGTCCTTGAGGTTCAGGTGGAGGCGTTGGCGAGGGCGAGGGCCGACGGTGCTTCTTCCTCCTCTACTCTCCTCCATCCATGGCTTCCGAGCGAGAGCTTGAGTTGACAAGGGAGCTAGACGTGGCTCGGAGCGAGTTGATGGCCACGAGGATGGAGCTCGATCAGGCGAGGGAGATGGCTATAAGGGCTGGGGAGGAGATGGGCCGGCTGAGGTCTGAGATGGTGTCCAGAGAGGAGGAGTTCGCCATCCTGTGCTGTGAGTGAGATTCCCTCCAGGTCAGAGTGTCAGAGTTAGAGGCATCGGCGGGCGTTCCAGGGGGTTTGATGGGAGACCTGCTCCGTTCCCTTCAGGCGGCCGGAGATAGAGACCGAGACACACTCCAATTGAGCGAGGAAAGGCTTCGGGCTGCAGAGGTGAGGGCAAGGGAGCTCAAGGAGAGATTGACGGCGGTCGAGGATCGATCAAGAGGGGTGGAGGCGCGCCTTCACCAGAGGTTGGAGAGGAGATAGAGATATCCAGCAGGTCAATCTTTGGGAGGCCACCATGAGGGAGAAGTTGGTTGGCGGAGGGACCATGACTGAGGCGGACCTCAACCTTCTTCCTCTCGAGAACGAGCACTCCTTTTCGACCTCTGTTGCCACCGGGGCCACCTTCAGCAGAGCTTCTCGTCCTTCAGCGACTCAGAGTCATTGGAGATATGCGTGTCACGACCCAGGGCGGTGCCCGAGAAGTGGCAAATATATAATATCAGCTATCCACATATGAGATCAATAAAGACTCTAACACAACATCTAAGGCAACAAAGCAATTAAAAGGCGATAACTGACATAATATATATTAACATATAGCGGAAGCCAAACAACTAAGTCTGTAATCCAAAAACACATTACAGACTAGAATACATAATCAATTGTCCTGTGAGAGCCAACATAAACCAAAAGACATCAATACACATATACTGTGCACAAGCACGAGTATCAAATACATACAAGAGAAGGGGGATGCTGATGGTCTCTCACTCGCAAGATCCAAAACACGAACGCTGCACTGCTGTGGTGATGCGCCTAAGGGAGCTCCTCCTTCGGATCCGACTCGACGCCAACTGGAGGAAACAAATGCGAGGGGTGAGCCACATGCTCAGTGAATGGTACAATCCATGCATCACAACTCATATTAACATTTCAAGCAATTAAAATTCCAACAAAATGGGAGTAACCACACAAACTGGTGGGTCGTATAACGACGCCGACCCACCACACCCTCACCCTCACCCTCCAAGGGTGACATGGGACTGTCGGGAGAGATCCGACTGCTCTACACCCTTGGTCCACCGGTAGCCCTCTCTCGGGTAGCCTCTACCTGGGGCCTCCCATGATCAGTACATCTGCCGCGCATCGGTTAGTACCTACAGATGGGGGCCCGCCCAGGACAGCTTCACCGCTGGGCTTCAACACGGATCCGACGAAGGGGAGAAAACAATCTACACTCGCGGATACGATCCTCTTGGATCCGTCATCACCGGTTACTAAACACCGATAAGTAACGAATTCTCATGAATTCCTCCAGGGCGCATAACTCGGATGCGGGGAAGACATATGGTTCGCAATGCTAATGCCATAAGAGGTCTTACACTTGCCTAACCCCATTAGGCAAGGTTCATGGCTTTGATTACATGTATATAACAACATACAACCTACCTAATAAATATACATGGAATTTGTCATGGAATTAATACCAACATGATAGAAAATTACAAGGAATTATCCTAGTCATGCTTTATATTCAATGCACACATGTAAGAAATAGATACATGATTAACTGGGTAGAAGCATGCATGGAATAAAGCTATCCTAGCATGAGATATGATGTATTGGTGAGCAGGGTTCCTAGGCATGACATAACAATGCATAATCCTAGCATAAAAGTCACCTATCATGGCATGGATGCAATATAGTTAATATGCAGTTATGGTACCCCACGGAGGTGGAATGCACGACTATGTGCATCCAACGCCTCCCAAATGGGTTGGACTGATCCACTCACAGATACTTGGATCGTCGCGCGTCCGATCTACGAGATCTGCAAGACACAACACAATAGAGATAAACAACGTGACAAACTCAACTAAAAAAAAAGCTATAACTTGAAAGCCCTACAACCAATGGTGCTACAATCAAACATGAAACTTTCTGACACAAATATAAGCATACTTCATGAAGATATCATCTCTTAGAATTGCCTACAACATGCATAAACAACTCATTGACACAGCTATGTAAAACTGGTGCATCTGCAGCAAACACCCCCTAATCATTGATCTCCACAGCATCCAATATACATCCAAAAATTCTGCAATAAATCATACACGTTCCTCGACATGCTGGGATCATAATCCATGAAGACATCATAACCAAATTTAGCCTCTACAGGCCTAGAATAAAATAGTTTCAGAAACAGGTCATTTTCCCCGCGAATCTGGACAGTCCTTGCAAAACGGGTTATAACTTACAACACAGATAATAAAATGACACCAAATTTCATATATAGCATCTAGACACATGGAAAATCATATCACATGAAGAGATAATGCTCAGAATATGCCTCTAGATACCAAATTCATGAGGATCTTCACAAGACAGAAATCTGCCTTACCTCTCTAAGCCTCCCAACACTACCATCACCTCTTCTTCAACCCAACCACTACTGGTCCACACAAATGGGAGCAAAAACAGAGGGGGAGGGGTTGGAAAGGGTAAGCAACATAAAACAAACATATGCAAGTCACCCTACATACATAAACAAATCCTCTCACCACTCTTCCAACAAAGATCTACCAAGATCCCACAAACACAACATGGTTGATTAACTAGAAATCAAGTCTAAAATATCATGAGAGAAAGAGAGAGCAGCAGCAACAACAAGTGAAAGAGAAGAAAACACATTAATATGGATTCCCTCACCTTTAACAATCAAAGCTTTCTTTTCTTTTCTTTTTTTTCAATCTCTTCCTCTTCTCCTCCTCTTCTCCTCTTCTCTTCTCTCTCTCTCCTCTCTCTCTCAGATTACTCTGCTGGACCCCTAACATACCAGCAAAAATCCCCCCCTTTTGATGCCCTAAATACACCATTTATTTGGTGGAGGGGGAGGGAATGACCAAGCTGTCCCTGACTAGAAAATTCTGGACAGGCTTCACTAAAACATCCATAACTTTCACAATTTAGATCCGAATTGCACGATTCAAAATTCATTGGAAAGCTAAGATGATTATCTACAACTTTCATGTTTATACCAACATCCAATGACCCCTTCAGCTGTTCCAAAATATGAGCTAAACATCAAACAGGGCTGCAGCCAGGCTTTTCTTATCCCCGGGGTATAATTGGAAAAATACCCATAACTTTTGCTACATGAATCCAGATGATCTAATTCTACTTTTGTATGAAAGTTAACTCGAAACTGAATATTCCATGATAAAATTAGTTTTAAACTATTTCATCTGCAACATTAACAAAATTAAATTCGAATACCAATTAAGCTTGAAAGGCACAAACACAACCAAAAAGCTCCAAATGACACAAACATAACATTCTCCCCCCCTTAGAAAATTTTGTCCACAAAATTTAAAAGAAAACATCAAGGAAGGGAAAAGATGCGGATATGCATCACGCATGGCATCCTCGTGCTCCCAAGTGGCCTTGGCACCAGAACGGTGCTGCCAACGCACCTTAACTAACTGAACGGTCTTGGTGCGGAGCCTCGTCTTGCGTTGGTCCAGGATCTCGATCGGATGCTCCACGAACGACAAGTCCGGCTCGAAGATGAGCGGCTTGAACGGAATGACGTGTGTCGGATCGTGGACGTACCACCTCAGCTGAGAGACGTGGAAGATGTCATGGGCGTGAGCCAACTGTGGGGGCAAGGCTATGCGATAGGCCACCTCTCCAATCCACTCAAGGACGAGAAACAGGCCAATGAAACGCGGACTCAACTTGCCCCGCACACCGAAATGAAAGATGCCCTTCGATGGGGACACCTTCAGGAAAACATGGTCACCAACCTCGAAGGTGAGAGCTAACGGCAACGATGATCGGCGTAGCTCTTTTGACGGCTCTGAGCGGTGCGGATACGCTCATGAATCGTAATGACTTTCTCTGAGGTCTGACGGACGATCTCTGGTCCCTCCAACTGGCGCTCTCTGACCTCGTCCCAACACAAGGGAGATCTGCAACTCCGACCGTAGAGTGCCTCATACGGTGCCATCTGAATACTCGAGTGGTAGCTGTTGTTGTAGGCAAACTCCACCAACGGAAGATGCCTCTCCCAACTGCCTCCAAAGTCGAGAATGAAGGCACGCAACATGTCCTCCAAAGTCTGTATCGTCCTCTCCGACTGGCCGTTCGTCTGCGGATGAAATGCTGTACTGAAGTGGAGTTTCATACCAAGGCGTGCTGGAGGCTGCGCCAAAACCTCGAAGTAAACCTCGCGTCTCGATCAAAAATGATGCTGACCGGAGTGCCATGGAGACGAACAATCTCAGAGACAAACAACTGCGCCAGGGTGTCCAAAGAATCAGTGAGTCGGATGGGGAGGAAATGAGCGAACTTACTCAGTTGGTCCACAATCACCCAGATGGCATTGCGACCCAAACGTTACCTCGGCAAACCCAAAACGAAGTCCATGGTGATCTGCTCCCATTTCCACAAAGGAATCTCAATGGACTGTAGCTTCCCTGCAGGACGCTGATGATCCGACTTCACCTGCTGGCATACCAAGCAATGGGCAACAAAACGGCCCACATCCGCTTTCATCCTACACCACCAGTAGCCACGACGAAGGCCCCTATACATTTTCGTGCAACCAGGATGCACTGTCTACCTCGAATGATAGGCCTCGTCCAAGATCTTCTGCTTCAGCTCTGCGTCGTTAGGAATACATACATAAACAAATCCTCTCACCACTCTTCCAACAAAGATCTACCAAGATCCCACAAACACAACATGGTTGATTAACTAGAAATCAAGTCTACAATATCATGAGAGAAAGAGAGAGCAGCAGCAACAACAAGTGAAAGAGAAGAAAACACATTAATATGGATTCCCTCACCTTTAACAATCAAAGCTTTCTTTTCTTTTTTTTTTTTTTCAATCTCTTCCTCTTCTCCTCCTCTTCTCCTCTTCTCCTCCTCTCTCTCTCTCAGATTACTCTGTTGGACCCCTAACATACCAGCAAAAATCCCCCCCTTTTGATGCCCTAAATACACCATTTTTTTGGTGGAGGGGGAGGGGAATGACCAAGCTGTCCCTGACTAGAAAATTCTGGACAGGCTTCACTAAAACATCCATAACTTTCACAATTTAGATCCGAATTGCACGATTCAAAATTCATTGGAAAGCCAAGAAGATTATCTACAACTTTCATGTTTATACCAACATCCAATGACCCCTTCAGCTGTTCCAAAATATGAGCTAAACATCAAACAGGGCTGCAGCCAGGCTTTTCTTATCCCCGGGGTATAATTGGAAAAATACCCATAACTTTTGCTACATGAATCCAGATGATCTAATTCCACTTTTGTATGAAAGCTAACTCAAAACTGAATATTCCATGATAAAATCAGTTTTAAACTACTTCATCTGCGACATTAACAAAATTAAATCCGAATACCAATTAAGCTTGAAAGGCAAAAACACAACCAAAAAGCTCTAAATGAAACAAACATAACAATGCGAGGGCAGCTTCTTCGGTCCGAGAGACTCCAGCTGTACTGGACGTTCTAGAGGTCCAGTCTTCTCATCAGCCACCGCCTGCTTCTTAGCCAAGTCAGGACGCTCCTCCTTCGACTCAGCCTCCCGCGGATGACGACACTCCGAGGTATATTCTTTTCCTTAGCCTTTGGTAAAAAACTTTGGTGTGTATAGCAATGAGTTTTAAGCTTTCTTCTTTTCTTTTGGCTCAGGTGACCTTCTGATCAAGTGGTTTTTCAAGGCTCTAGACTCCCACTGACATTTACGCCTATCTTTAGTTTAGTTTTTAGTTTGGTTTATGAACTCCTACTGGTGTTGGTCAAATTTCAATCTTATTTTCCTCTTTATGAACAATTTATGCCTTTCTTTAGTTCATGGGTGTTTTATATGGATGCTTTCTGGTTGGCTTATCAATTAAAAATTCTTGTTTGATTGATTTGAATTAGTAGGTGTATGTGTGGAGTGATTGGCTTTTATGGATGAATGAATGTTTTTAGAGTTTGGTGCATGGATGAAGTGTATGGAATGGCGTATGGTTTTGGTTTTGGTTGTCGTTTGATTCGTATTTGCATAGGTCTTGGGATTGTGTATGTGTATGAAATGTGTATGTAAAGGTTTTGGAAGGAAATATTTTCGACAGGTCTTGAAGGGTTCAAGGTTTGATTGAGCTGGACTGACAAGAATAGGTGGGGCAACAGGTGAGGGGCGGCATGTTTAAACTAGCCGCCCAGGGCCAGGCGGCTAGTATGTTTTAGCCGCCTTTGCCTAGGCAAAATATACCTGTGTGGGGGCCGGCATGTTGTGTTTAACTGTCTAGATTCCACCGGCTTGTGTGCAGTAGCCACCCCCGGCCTGGGGCAATTTCCTGATTTTGCCATTTGTTTGCTGCTGCTGAAAGTCTTCGTGAGTATTTTGGTCAACCTTAAACACCTGTAAATAGATCCTTTCCATGGACCAAGTGTTAAATTTATCCGGATTGTGCCTCTGCACTGACTTTCGAGCCCCTCTTATCCAAATTGTCAAGGGCTACAACCCATCTAAGGTAATTTAAAAGTAAAGCAAGGAAAAAGGTGCGAGAAGCCATGCCCGGCATACAAAGGAGGGAGCCTAAGTGACTCTAAGTGTGAGAACATGTAAGAGTGGGAAAAAAAATTCTCAGGGGTGTATGAGAGTGGGGTAATTTTCCTTCTCAAGTGTGTGTAGAAGGGTATGAAATGAAAGTAACAGGGGCAAATTTTTTTTTTTTTTTTTTTGGTATGGGAGTCAATTGTGGTATTTTGAGAAAAATTGAATGCCTAAATGTTTGGAAAAGGAAAATAAAATCTTATGCATAAGTGTGAGTGGCATAAGGGAGCATTTTAATTCTTCAGTGGATCTTTTATGTGGGAGGGCAATGTTTTCAATTTCCTAAAGTAAAATATACAATCAAGTCTTTGAAGAGGGGCCCTTGTGGTCACTTATGTCCAAACCAGGATTGTATTTGAAAGGTATTGGTTTCAGGTGGCAATTTCTCATGTTCATGGTTCTCAAATGCTTCATCACATTATTCTAAACATGCTGGGAAATCCATGAATGCACCAGGAATTAAGTCAAATAAGCTTCTTTTAGATAGGCAAGTTTTAAGTGAACTCATGTGAGTGTGTGCTGTTTATAAACATAGAAAAGGTCTATCTTTGGCTGAAATTTTGCCTTTCCAAGTAGACACAGTTCAATTTCAACTCCACTGCAAAAAATAAAAGGGTGGGGGGTGAACCCTTGGGGCAATATTTTGAATTGTCCCAGTCTGGCATATGTCTTACTTTCTAGGTCCCTCTAGCTTTCTTCTTTTTACCACTTCTTTATTTAGGTGGAGAGTACAACCCGCCGGGCATATACCTCTGTTTTGGGTCGCAGTACAATCCGTTTGCTTGGATGTGTACTAGTATAGCTTTTTGTTCAGCATATACTGTGCGTAAAGGCGTTCACGCTTGCTAAAATAGAGAGTTTACCCGTTTGTCCGGGTGTTGCTTTGATTTTTTGGCCTCTCATTGCCTTTCCTTCTTTTTTTTTTTTGTTTTGAGGGGGGGGGGGGGGGCTTTTCTGTTTTTCACCCCTGTTCTTTTCTGCTTCCCCTCTAGAAGTTTTTATATAGTGCCAGAGCCAGTTTTGGGACATATGCTAGGTCCAGGACAATCCCTCATTTTGTCTTTGGGGTTGATAAGAATAAGAGTGAGAATAAAGGGGAGATGCGTTGGGTTTAAAAAATTGTCCCAGTCTACAGGGTAGGCAATTTTTCCTTCTATCAAATAAACCGATTCCTAAGTCATACTGGTGTGATGGAGGTGGCATGAGTGGTGAATATATGAGCTCAAGTAAAATACAAGTTATCTGTGAGAGTCTTATAATTCTATCACCAGGTGCTAAGCACTGGAAATCGCAGGAAGGAAGAGTAATATTTCTCAAGCATTGAGAGTTTTATGCATGGAATTTCTTCAAATAAAGTGCATTCCATGAACCTGAGACTTCGACTCCTTCGGCATCCACCAAGCGGTAGGCATTCCCGGAGTAGGCATGGGTGATCACATAGGGTCCCTCTCATGTGCGTTGTAGCTTGCCTTTGGGGTGGGGCTGTCTTGATGGCATGATTTGCTTGAGTACTAGCTCCCCAATTTTAAATTTTCTTTCTATTACTTTCTTTTCAAATGCCCTTGCCACCCTCCTCTGGTAGGCCTGGGCATGGTCTGCAGCTCTCAATCCCTTTTTGGTTTTTTTTTGTGGTTCTTTTCTCCCCTCTTTTTTTGTTTTAAGAAAGCATGTAAACAAATATGTACATAAGTCTAAAAGCATAAGCTATTAAACAAATCTTTTTTTATTTTTTTCTTTGTTTAAGAAAGCGTGGAAACAAATATGTATAGGATTTGAAAGCATAAGCTGGTAAACAAATCTTTTTTTATTTTTTATTTATTTAGGAAAGCAGTAAACAATATGTACAGGAGTTCTGAATGAAAGCTGATTAGCAAATCTTTTTTGTGTGTTTTTTTTGTGTCTTGAGAAAGAATGTAAACAAATATGTATAGGAGTCTGAAATGGGAAAGCTGTTTAGCAAATCTTTTTTGTGTTTTTTTTTATTTTTAAGAAAGCATGGAAACAAATATGTACAGGAGTTTGAAATGGGAAAGCATGTATAAGATAATATATGTAGTACTGAAGGGTGGCCTCCAGGAAATGATGGTGCAAGGCGAGTCCTTTAAGGGGGCTCAAACTGAAGGATTTTCAGGGGAATGATACTTGAATCATCTGATTATCAATGGTTGTGTATCGGCTCTCTATCTTGAAGCGCGTTTGACGCCTTCTCAACCACCATTGTTCAGCATCTATTCTGACAGCACCTACCAATATATCAAAGCCTAAATGCTGTCGAAAACGTGAGTGGCGCTTGATCTGCCATAGACCCTTAGCAGGAAAATAATCTTTCTTCAAATGGGGGTCAGTCGATAAAGATGTGGATATGGAAAAGCAAGTTGAAGAGGCGACTACTGATCGAACAGGTGCAAGGGAGCACATTTAAACATGAGGTTGATACCTTAATGATGGTGAAAGTAAAGACTCATCAGTTGGTGCAGTCATGGGCTCGTGGAATAGATCTGGAATAATTTATTTGCATATGGCGGGGAAATCCAAAGCAGAGGGCTCCTTCGACATATGGGATGTTAAGTTGAGTGGATCTGGCAATTGGGACGGCTGGACTGCTCCCTCAAATTGTGCATTTTTGAATATGAGCAGTTCCGATTTGAGGACATGCACAATTGGTTGAACCGGATCTGGATCAGTCTTAGAATTTGATGAGTCAAGATGTGAATCATCTGAGACCACCAAATCGGTGTAAGGTTTGGATGTTTGATTCAAGTTGTATTGGAGTAGGGTAAAAGAGTTCCGATAGTTCTCCATCCAAAAACTCTTCATCATCATCAGAGTCCTGCTTGGGATATTCTGCAGATTCTATAATTTCAGGTGCTGGAGACTCATAGGTTGATGGAGGCGGAATAGCGGTGTATTGCCTTTTGGGTGGTTGCCGGGGAACAACGGCTCGTGTCCTTGGTGGAGCAGAGGGATAGGCAGGAAGAACTCTGGCTCTATTGCCATAGGATTGACTAGGTTGTTCCTGGGAAAAATGGTTCAATGGTCAGATGGGACCTTCCCTTCATGGGATGAACTAGGATGGGCTCAGGTATTTGTTCCGTGTATAGGGGGAGGGGCCTGATAGGGTTTTGGATTATAGGGTTTTGTCGTGTCGGCACAGGGGCGGGCAGTGGTCGAGAATTAAAATTGTAAGATGCTTGCCGAGCCGACACATATCCGGATGAACCGGGTGTATACTGTCTCGGAGCTAGTCCTCGATCAGGAACTCACGCTCCGTTCGGGTAGTGTACCGAGACTTATGTGATCCCTTCTATCATGGGGGTTTGCGCCTTTCTTGGCGGTGGTCCAACCCTATGGCTGATAGGTGGGGACTGGGTTTGGACTACTGGGGCTGCACAACGGAAAATCCTGTTGTGGCGGTCAATTAGAAGTTGGTACGTGGTGCAGTCTCCGTACGAAAGACTCGTACGAAGCTCTGGACTCAGGCTCTGTAACATCATGTCAATTTCTTGACATTCCGTTAGTTGTAGGCCAGTTCTGTGGACTAGGGTGCGCTACCTAGACACGTACTGTTTGAATTCCTCCCTAGGCCTCAACCTTTCTACAGGGGGTTCTAATCCTCTAGTAACCATAACGGCCTAAAAATTTCTCGCTTATAGCCAAGAAATTTGACAAATGGTCTACAGTGAGTGTGGAGAACCATTGTAGTGCTTCTCCTTCCAATGATTTCTGGAAGAGGAAGACCAACAGAGGTTGATTATCTAGAAAAGGTCGGGCATCTAGATAAAAAGCGGTTAAATGAATGTCTAGGTCTCCATGACCGTTATATCGATGAAACTTTAGGATTTTAAATCCCTCTGGTAGGCTGACAGACGGGATTTGTCTCAGGTTGTGTAGAGACATGTGTTTGGGAGAGGAAGGACTAGTCTCAGAGAGGATCCTCTGAATAGTTTCGTCCAGTGTTTCTGCTTTGGGTGGGTAGTTTAGTGGTCCCAGGTTGAATGTGGCCTGGTAAGGGCCTGGGGCAGAGGCTGCTTGAAATACTGGATTCGCGGGGGAAGATGGGGCGAATGAAAAGGGACTCGGATTAACCAAGAAGCCGGGTGTTGGTGGGGTTTTGGGAGTGGGGCAAGCCTTGGGGGTTTTGACATGGGTTTTTTGTTTCAAGGTCTTGACCTGGTGATAGTCGGCGAGGTCATTGAACATGTCCTCTACAGATTGGTATCCTAAGGTGGCCATCGTTTCCTCTAGGTGGCTAAGGAATTGAGCGGTTTGGTCTCCTTGACCAGCTTCCTCCTCTAATGTTCCCTCGCGGAGGTGGGTTTCCATGGTGTGGATGAATGCAAGTGTAAAGCAGTAAGGAGTGTGTGATAAAGCGGTAAAGGGGTGCGTAAATGTGTGCGGCTTAAAGCAGTAAAGGGTGCGCAGCTATGTGCGGCTTAAAACAGTAAAAGGATGCGATTAAAGCAGTAAAGGGTGCGCAGCTATGTGCGGCTTAAAGCAGTAAAGGATGTTGTAATGCAAAGTAGAGGAGGGCCTGACTTGAAGAGTGAAAAAAATTTAGCTTTCCCAAAGGGGTGATGGCATTCTAGTCAAGTTATGGAAGGAAGCAGAAGAGGATTACCTTTTGTTGTCTTTCACGAGGGATGTCCCACCGTGATCGCCAGGCTTGTCGGTACCGTTTTTCGGGTGATTTCCCAGGGGAGCGGGGTGCGCAGGTGCCTCTGAAAAAGATATGGGCTTTTCTTGGCGTGTGTGGGGGTTCTTCGGGGATTCAGATCCATGGCGTGCCTTGGCAGGCTCGGTCGGATCGTCTCTCGGAAGGGGAAGGGGGTGTGGTTCCTTGCTGAGGCGGCCGACAGCTCCTCAGGAGGATTCAGGGGTGTTTGTGATCGCCACCTTCTTTCTCAAAAAGCAGGAAAAGTTGGGGTTAATTTGATCGCCTTTGTTGGAGAGTTTGTGGGGTCTCCGCTCCGAGATACAGGCACGCACGTAGCGGTGAAAAACAGGAACCCTCTTCTGCTTTGGGAACTGGACTAAGGAGGTTTATAAATCAGGGTGTGGGTGAGGGTCGGCTAGTGGGAATTAGCCGCCTAGTACGGGACGGCTAGTTAGAAGTAGCCGCCTGGGACCTGGCTCTATTTGGGCAGAGCCTGGGTAGAATTTTGTTTTGGTGTTAGCTGAAGTTAAACTAAGTTTTACCAGGGTTTTGGAGAGTATTTTGGTGTAGGAATTGGGTTTCTCTCTCTCTTTCTCTCTAGGGTTTCAAGAGAGTATGGGCTTGGAAATGGATGGAATGAGTGATTATTGTGGATTGGGAAGTATTTGATGATTGGTTGATGTTGTAGAAGTGCCTTGGACTCCCTCTGTTTATAGTAAAAGAGAGGCAGGGGAATGTCCATTGGACAATAAATCCATATGGGTAATAAGGTGCTTGATTTGACCTTCCATTAAATCTTTGTTCTCTGACAGTGTCCAGGTGACGGGAGGCTAGTTGAAACTAGCCCCCCAGTTAGGGGCGATTTAAAGTAAAAGAGAGGCAGGGGAATGTCCATTGGATAATAGAACAAAATGGGTAATAAGGTGCTTAATTTGACCTTCCATTAAATCTTTGTTCTCTGACAGTGTTCAAGTGAGGGACGGTTAGTTGAAACTAGCCCCCCATGAGGGGCGGTTACTCTACAGTGGCCGCCCCCATCATGGCCTACCAAACGTCCTATCTTTGACAAGCGGTGGCTTGGGTCGGTTACTAAGGTTGAACCAGCTAAGATGGGTCGGTTAAAAGGAACAATCCGCCACAATAATCAGTTTTAAATGTTGCTTTATGTCCCATCCAAAGGACGTGGTGGGGGCGGTTTAAGGGGCGGCTAGTTGAAACTAGCCGCCCAGTGAGGGGCGGCTACTGTCAACTAGCCGCCCCCTCTCTGGTCTTTTATTTTTCTAAGTGTTGTGGCCAAGATTTCTTTTGTTCCTTTAAAAGATGCTTTCTTTTAGATGTCCAATTTTGGTTATTTCTAAGTATCACTTGAAGTAAATTTATGATTTTTGGACGATCAAAATTGGAGTATCTACAGGAGGGTGCTTCAAGACAGTTTTGTGGTCATGCAGAAGTTGATATTAGCCTTGCATAAGGAAAAGCGTAGTGGAATTGCGTTGAAGCTAGATTTCACACTTGCCTATGATAGTATGGACTGGAGATTTCTTCTACATGTGCTGCGGTTGCATGGGTTCAAGGAGCCCTGGCTGCGCATGGTGGATCAGTGCATCTCAACCGCGAAAACTTTGGTGGTCATCAACAGGGAACTTGATGGTTACTTCTCCACCAAGGCGATCCCACTTCTCCGTTCCTGTTCTTGGCGGTCGCTAATATACTCAGTCTCATGTGCAATGCGGGGCGAGGGAGGGATGAATTACAGGAGTGTCGGGATCAGTGGGGGGCTCACGAGTCTCCATCCTCCAATACGTGAACGACACTATCCTCTTGGGAGAGGCGGAGGAGGAGAACTTGCGGGGTTTCCATTTCATCTTAAGATGCTTCGGGCTGTTATCTAGCCTGAACATAAACTTCCAAAAGAGCGCTCTCATCCCAATCAATGTGTGCGTGGACAGGACTCAGGCGCTTGCGGATATAATTGGTTGTCCCATGTAGGCCATGTTGGCACCTGGGGCTGCCCTTGTGAAGAACAGGCTTCATGTTGTGGACTGGTTTGCATTGTTGGAGGGCATTCAATGCCGGTTGGAGGGTTGGAGTGGGCGTTTCTTCATCTTGGGGGCCGGATTATGTTTCTTCAGATGGTCCTATCGAGCCTCCCCATTTTTCCTCTCTCTATCTTTCGGATGCCGGTGGGGTGGGGCAGTCCATTGACCGCATTCATTGTCATTTCCTGTGATGTGGGGCCGACGCAAGATTGTCCAACCCACACTTGGTCAGGTGGGAGCTCGTGTGTCAACCTAAGATGCGAGGGGGGGGGGGGGGTGCTAGGCATCCTCTATTTATTCCCCATGAACCATGCTCTCTTGTCCAAATGGTTGTGGAGGTGGGTGGAGAACCCCTATTGTATGTGGTGTGGGCTCTTTCGTGAGCACTATGGTGATCTTGCAGAACTGGATGAGTGGGGCACCCAGGCCCCTCTAGGCGCATGACCTTCATTGCGAAGGGTATCTTCGACCTTGGCTTGGAGTTTGCCTCCGCCTGGGCAAGGCTAATTGGTGACGAGTAGGGGGGTGGGTGCGCTTCTGGGTGGACTTATGGTGTGGGTCGGCACCGTTGTAGGTGGCCTTCCCTCATGCGTTTATCCTCGCTTAACGTAAAAAGGGCTCAGTCAACAGCTTTTGGAACCCTCTTGAGTCGTGTTGGTGTGTTTGCCGCTGGAGGGAGCCTGTTGGGAATGAGGCAATGAGCCCTACAGTCTCTGGCGGGTCTGCTGTAGGGGTACAGCCTAGGGCGGATGTGGCTGACTTGAGGAGCTGGGCGCACGATCCAAGAAAGGGGTTTAGTGTGCGCAATTCGTATGCTTGGTGGCATAGAGAAGTCTGCCCAAAATTGGTGTTCATCCCCAAGCTTAGGGGCCTTTGGGGTCTCCAGGTTCCTCTCAAGATCAAAGTGTTCTTCTAGCTTGGTCTTTAGGATCGCTTGCTCACAAAGGACTACCGTTCCAAGTGGCGGCTGTTGGATTCAGCTATGTGCATCCTCTACAATTTGGATTGGGAGACCACAGCGCATCTCCTGTGCCAGTGTTGTTTCGCCAAACAGGTTTGGATGGCCGTTGGCATCCCAGCGGGCATGGCACAGAGGCTTCAGGAGGTGGCCAATCTATGGCAGGTGGGACGACATTTGTGCAGCAACTCGGGTCAAGCCTTCCCACGCAAGCTATTGTGGTCCATTGTGCTTGCGGTAGCCTAGTCTATCTGGAGGGCACGAAACGCCCTCATTTTTAGGGGTCAGCAAGTATACATTGAGAACGTGCGCGATGAGGCAGAAGGCCTGTTTCGCTTCTTGGGGTAGAACCTTGGGGGATTCCATTCCCTGGCACTCCGCGGGGGTGTCATCTCCTTTCCGGGGTAGCGGCCTGCGCTTTGCGTTGGGCCATGGGGTGTCCGGGGTGGTAGATCCCTCTTCTACGGTGCCCAGGATGCCTTGGCATTCTCCCATTTTGTGTATCACATTTCCACCTCTTGTTTTAGTTGCTTTACCCATCTTTGTTTCATTATATTTAGACAATGTACTACGATTTCCTCTAATAGATTCATGGTAGCATTTGTCTGCCTTTGCCTAAAAAAAAAAAAAAATGTGTGGGAGTTATGCTGCATCCAATCCGGTTTACTTTTTGGCCCCAGAAGTTTTATTCACTTGCATGATTCATATGTATCCTTAAGTAATTTATTATTTCTGTATTATCTGTGATTTTTTAATTAATGTATGTGTTTTTTGTCACCAAAAAAGAGGTATAGATCTTTTATATTCGTTATATACACAGTGAAGGCTGGAAGTGAGACTGCATGTACCGTCAGTCACAACGGTAAGGATTTTACATTTGTGAACTGTGTAGGATAAAGTACATAGATAATTCAATTGTTCTCAAGATATATTCTGATCAAGACAAAAAAAAAAAAAAGTGTCGGGTGGACAATTATTGCCAGTTTTTTAAATTTTAATTTCATGTGTTTAATGTCACGCCCCAGGGCGGCCGTCCCCGAGACGTGGCAATAATGAAATATCAGCTATCAATACCTGAGGTCAACAAAGACTCCAACAACAACACACAAGGTGGCAAAGCAAAGATAATGATAACTGACTGAAAAGCGGAAGCATAAGATATCAACAATGTCTGTAAACCAAAAACATTATTACAGACTCGAATACACAATCACTGTCCTGTGAGAGCCAAGCCTAGTCCAAATAAAATACAACCTGTGCCACATGCACAATTTACAAAAAATAAAATGACTCTAGGACTGCTGACAGCCTCGCACTCGCCACCCGCCAGAAGAACGCTCCACGCCCATAAGACCACGCCACAGGGAAGCTCCAGCTCCACGCCCAACACTGCCCCTGAAAAGAAACAGTATGCGAGGGGTGAGCTACAAGCTCAATGAGTGGTTGGAAACCAATCAGCATACAACAGTTCAATACTAAAACAATTTTCTTTCAAGGAAAAACATGGGTAGAAACACAATGGATAACAAGGTCACGCGGCGGCGCGACCAACCTCACCCTCACCCTCACTCCCGGAGGGAGACTCTTGGGACTTTTGGGGAGAGACCATACCATTGGTCGAGGAGACCCGGGATTACTGGTCCACACAACACTACTGGATCACCAACCTCACCCTCACCCTCACTCCCGGAGGGAGACTCTTGGGACTCTTGGGGAGAGACCATACCGTTGGTTGAAGAGACCCGGAATTACTGGTCTACACAACACTACTAGATCATCTACATCGAGATAACTGCCCAACGATGTCTTTGAACATCGATACGCAACCGGACCCAACAACTATGGGAACACTACTAGATTATCTACATCGAGATAACTGCCCAACGATGTCTTTGAACATCGATACGCAACCGAACCCAACAACTATGGGAACACTACTAGATCATCTACATTGAGATAACTGCCCAACGATGTCTTTGAACATCGATACGCAACCGGACCCAACAACTATGGGAACGGACGAACAACGAATGGGTCACGCGGCGACGTGTCTTCACCTCATCCTCACCCTCACCCTTTAGAGGTGACATAGGACTTTTGGAAGAGACTTAGATTGCTCTACACCCTTGGTCCACCGGTAGCCCTTTCCCCACATAGCCTCTACCTGGTATACTCCCACGATCAGTACGCTTTCGAACGCATCGGTAGTACCTACGGATGAGAGCCCTCTGACAGCTTTCCAATGCCGGGGAGTTCCTACATCGGATCCAACGAAGGGGAGAACGATTTCACGCTCGCAATATCATTCGTTAGCCCTCTCCTGGGTAGCCTCTACCTGGTATACTCCCACGATCAGTACGCTTCCGAACGCATCGGTGGTACCTACGGATGGGAGCCCTCTGTCAGGACAGCTACAACCCGGGCCGTTTCAACACAGACGACATTGGGAGGAAACACTCCATGTTCGCAAAGCGAACCCAATGGAATGACAACTACCCTCGATAATCACATATCGATGATATCGAATACTATTGCACTCCCACACGGTTGCGTCGCTCGGTCACAAGGGGGTTGCCTCTGCTCTCACGCAGAAATAATCCCAAGGCACATAACCCAATAGGCGGTTCATATACACGCCTAGCACGGGTAGGCCTAGCTTAATGCCACAACTACCGGCTTAACAAAACCGATAAGATAATGAATTCTCCTGAATTCCAAACGAGTGCATCGCTCGGATGCACGGGGGCGATTACATCGCTAGCGCTCTAACTAATAAGGTACAACCCGACAACGGGTCATACCCACGCCTATTTCAGATAGGCCTAATCAGTTTTAACTTGCGCATATATATATATAGGAGAATTATATCTTAGTTATGTACATGAACTACATGCACGATAACCTATCAAATAATTATAGGGATACTCCCTAACATGGATTTACATCATAAACAACAAATCATACAACATGCATACATGGCCATTACTTAAGCATGCGTTGGATATCACCAACTTAAAAGGGAAGGGTCAAGCGCGATCTCGCGCACTAACAGGTGCATGCCAATATTCCAAACGAACCCGAGTCGAGTAGAAAATCGCCTCTACTTACTCAGTTCGTGCAGAGGGAGAGGGTGAGAGAGAGATCATCATCTCTTGAAGTTGGTCATAGCTTTGCCCCACTATCATGGGCGCAAAACTACACCACGCCCTCAAGTCTTATCGCAAGGGAATATTAGGCAGGTGCCCGTTATTAACCCAGACTTAATCATGCTGGATATTCCAATTAATATAGTGGGAGTAGTATTACAATACTACCTAAGGCATGCCATATTCTATACATCCATACACATTACAAAATACATGCCCATACTAGAGGGGCGCATGCGATACAATCATTCATACATGGATACAATACATGCAATATAAGCCTAGCATGCAAGATATCTAACATATTATAGTTTAAGCATGGCCATACTACTTATCTACACAAGTAGTATAGCTAGGGTGCCCCATCGATGCGCGACGCACGACTACGCACGTCGAGCGCATCTCGAGGGGGGGGGGGGATTGGATCAAACCACTCACCGCAACCCGAGACCTCGCGCATCCCATCCGACGAGATCTGCAAGGTAAGGGCATCAAATTTGGTGAGTAACATCATATTATAACACTTAGAAATTACTAGAAATGTCAAAGACTTAGACATGCACGCATACGGGCTCGCATGCAAGTGAGCACGCATATACGCATGCATGCCCGAGTGCCCCAGCACCTACTCGAGCCCCTGGGCAGCCCCGCGCATGCCCCAGCACGAGCACGAAAGCGCACGCGCGCGCTTGCGCTGGCACCCTGCCCCATGCCTAGGCGCTCCCAGACAACCTGCCCCGCGCGCGCCCTCGTGCACGCACGCACACGATCCTCGCACGCCCGCGCGCACGCTCACGCGCCCACATGCGCCCCTCTGCGCGCGCGTCTACGCGCGCCCTCGAGCGAAAAGACCCGCGCGCGCACCCAGCACCCTTTAACCCCTTTTAACCCCTCCCCCACACTCCTCACTCACCCTAAACCAACTACCTAGCATGCATGACCTCCCCAACCATCCCAACAGCCTTAAAAATCAAAAAGAAGGGGAAGAAGATGTTATATATGTGTCACTTTTTGGCCTATTGGCAATCATTGGAGCATTTTGGCAGTTTTAAAATTTTTAGGGTTTTTCGATCGGAACCGCGTAATTTCAGACTGTTAGCTATCGTCTGAGCTAGAGGACTCCGATTGAAAATCTAACTGCATATTATGTGTCCTGGTGCCATTTTAAGCCACTCATGAAAATTTCATCGAATTCTGGCATCGTTTGCAAAAATTTCGCAGTTCCGGGGCGTATCCGGGTTTTTAAGTCGCGCTCTACTTAAAAGGAATCAAAATATCTGATTTTACTATTCATCATCTTCCCGACTAGCTTTCTCTCTCACCTCTCCTCCGATTTTCTTCCGTTCGAGCCCCCTACACCCCTCAAAATCAAAAACCTAAAGCACGGGAAGTGTAGATCGGGTCCCGATCTACGCTCCGGTGTCTTCAAATTCGAATTCCGACGATCCTAGCCTCCCCGACCTCCCCTCTCTCTCCTCTGTTTCGAGCCAAACCGAGGCCGTGATAGATCGGGGCGTGAGAAGGCTTGTGGGAAGGGTTTCGGCGCGTGGAGATCCACCGGACACCTCCTCCTCCCCTCGGTAAGCCTCCTTTCTCTATTATTTCTCGTCTAGATGATTGCTAGGGGAGGGTTTTGTGTTTGGGAGGTGGTTGGAGGCGGTGGGGGTCGTCGGAGGGTGGTCGGAGGTGGTTGGAAGTGGTCGGGGCAGTGGGAGGGTGGTTAGAGGCGCTCGGCAGGCTGGGGGACTGTCCCGGGCAGCAGGGAGCAGCGGCAGCGGCCAGGCAGCGCGCAGGCCGGGCGCGCGCGGGCATGCGCGCGTGCGTGCGCGGGTGTGCGTGCGCGCGGCGTGTGCGTGGGTGTGCGTGGGTGTGCGCGGGTCGGGTGCGTGGGGCTGGTCGGCTGGGCTCGCTGGATGGGCTGGGGGCCTCAGGCAGCACAGGCAACGAGCAGGAGCCGCTGGGCGTGCGCGCGGGCGTGCGCTCGGGGGAGCTGGTCGCGGCGGTGCGAGGCGTGCGAGCTGCTCGGGTGGTGCTGTGCGCGGGTCTGCTCGTGCAGCTGTGCGCGAGGAGCTGGTCTGGGCGCGCGCGGAGGTGCTGGCCGAGGTGCTGGACGCGCGAGGTGCGCGCGGAGGTGCTGGCGGAGGTGCTGGACGCGCGAGGGCTGGCGGAGGTGCTGGCCGAGGGCTGGCGGAGCGCACGGGTGCTGGGGCGCGCGCGGAGGCGTGCGCGGGGAGCGGCGGAGCGGCGGAGGTGCGCGCGGGGCGTGGAGCGTGCGCACGGCGTGCGGGGCGCGTGCGGGCTGCCGCGGCTGGGCTCGGTGGACGCGCGGGCCCCGGGCGGTGCGCGGAGTGCGCGGGCTGAGGCGCGGCGGCGCGTCCGGGCGGTCGGGTGGCCGTGCGGGGGTGCCGGGGTGTTGGGGGTTTTGTTTGGGATTTGGGTGTTTGTTTGTGTGTGTTATGTATTTTTGGGATAACTGTGGATTTATTCTAACCAGTTAATACCTTGTCTTGCAGATCTCGACGGACGGTCGCGCGTCGACCCGATTCCCGGTGAGTGGGACAACCCAACCCAGTGTGGGAGGCGCTACATGCTTTGGGCGTGTACCGTCCTCCCCTGGGGCTTATAGTTAATATTAACTGTTGATGTAATCCATGTATGCATGATGTGTGTGTAGAATTGCATGCCACCCTAGTTGTGTGATAGGGACTTGCACCCTTAGGATTGTGCATGAGCCATGCATCCTGCCTCCTCGCATCATGCTAGGAAAGCCCGACCTGTGCATGCGTCCTATTAGTTTGGTTTATTTAATTAAATGCGAACTGTAATAATAGATAGCATGCTTAGGGAATATAAGGGGGGCCTTGCGAGGTTAACATTGAGACCCGGGTTAGGGTACTCCGTGTTCCTCGTTTGGTTGTCGGATGTCCTACATCGGGACCTCAGGTTACCCTCCCAAGGTCTCTATTTTCCCTTGTATTATGATTAATAAATGCATGTTCCCCGCATCCTGGTTATGCGCGCTGGTGGAATTCTGAGGAATTCGAGACATTAGAGTCTTAGAGATGTGCTGTCAGCGGATCCGAGTGGATCATATGCGATGGATAGGCTGTTCTGTTCCCCTCGTCGGATCCGTGTAGAGACTACCTCGGCGTTAGACAGGTTGTCCCGTGCAGGGGCTCCCACTAGTAGGCGCCTCCTGACTTGGAAGGACTGCGCTGAACATGGGAGTGGCCAAACAACCGCGGAGTGAGGAGAGACTATCGGTGGACCAAGGGTAACCAACAGCCTAGTCAGTCCCAAGAGCCTAGGTCACCTGTTGAGAGGTGAGGGTGAGGGTATGGTGGGCCGGCGATGCGACGACCCACAGGATTATGAATGGATGTTATCAACCCGCTAAGTCCCAACATCCTAGGTCACCTGTTGAGGGTGAGGGTGAGGGTGAGGGTATGGAGTTCGGCGATGAACGAACCCCCGGATGGTGATATTATGCCACTTGTGGCTTATGAATTGATTAAATGTGGTTAATATGAACTGTATGCATGGGTTGTGCTATTCACTGAGCGTGTGGCTCACCCCTCGCATATTGCCTTTTCAGTGATCTCTGAGGGAGGAGCTTCCCGAGCGACTACACCGGCAGAGGGCAGCGCCGCGTCCCACGAGTTTTGAGGCCATCAGCACCCTTCTTTCTGTTGTACGTATATGTTCTGTGCTTGGGCACTTAGTTGGATTGTATTTGGATTTTGTTGTGTATATATATGGGCATGTTGGCTCTCACAGGACTTACGATTATGTATCGAGTCTGTAGTATGTTGTTGGCTACAGACTCAGTCTATTTAGCTTCCACATTGGTGTATATATTATGTCAGCCCTGCTTTTATCTGTGTTATCATTTTAGTGATTGTTTGTGGTTTATTATTGATTTCCTGTTACTGATATCATATATACACTTGCCGTGTCCCGGGGACGGCCGCCCTGGGGCGTGACAAAAGTTGGTATCAGAGCCTGGTCCTGTCAGAGCCAATTGTCTTCCTTTGATAGAGATGAGTCCTAGGATTTCTATATGCGTATTCTGATCCTAGTGTCTGGTTTTCTTAGGTTGCTGATATGCCTCCTCGCAGAGGACGACGCGGACGTGGCCCCTCTCGACCCTTGGAGGTCTCCGGACCTGCCAGAGTCGAGGATGTTATCGGTGAGTCCTCAGCTGAGAGGTCAGGACCAGCGCAGGAGCCTCCTGCCTGGGAGCGCGCGATTGCGCGGTTAGCAGATATGGTGGAGACCCAGACGAGGATGTTAGCAGATCAGGCACGGGAGATACAGGAGCTGCGGGCGGCCCGCGAGGCAGTACCGCAGGTTCCCTTGGCGGCAGATCCGCCTGTAGTGCCTGATACACCCCCAGTCCCCGTGGTGGAGATTCCGGCGGCCAGAGGTCCAGGATCCTCAGGAGAGGGAGATGGGGCTAGAGGCAGCAGCGAGGGTCCAGCAGAGTGGACTCTCAGCCTTTCTGAAGCTCCACCCTCCCGAGTTCAGAGGACAGACGGAGGACCCCCTTGCTCCGAGAGATGGTTGATGGAGGTGGATACCATCTTCTCCACGATGCTATGCACAGACCGCCAGAGGGTCTCCCTGGCTGCGTTTATGCTGAAGGGTAGCGCCGCCGAGTGGTGGGCTACTAGATCAGTTGACATTCCAGAGGGACTGGAGCAGCTCACCTGGGCGGGTTTCAGGGGATATTTCTTGGAGGAGTATTTCCCCTACTCGACCCGACAGCTAGTGGAGCGGGAGTTTGAGCAGCTGACTCAGGGCACCATGTCCGTCGCTGAGTACTCCACGCGGTTCACGAGGCTGTCCAGGTTCGCTCCAGCTCTGGTGATGGATGAGGTGTCGAGGTGCCGTCGGTTCGAGCTCGGTCTGAGCAATGCCATCCGAGTGCACGTCACCGCCCTGGGATTCACGAGGTTCTCCGACTTGGTCTCGCGGGCGAAGACTGTCGAGAGAGACCTCGGGATCCAGGTGCAGGCTCCGACCCCGTCGACAGACCAGAGGCCACCCAGGGGTCAGGACAGAGGGCAGCGCAAGAAGAAGAGGGCCCGCTTCGAGCAGTCAGCGGTTTCCTCTCTTCCAGCAGATGTGGTGCCAGCGCGAGGCCCAGCACCCATCGCAGCCGTGCCGGTCCAGTCGAGGCGACCGGAGACGAGGCGCTGCTATCACTGTCAGCGCGTCGGGCATATCCTGTATAATTGCCCCGACGCAGGCCGACCCAGAGTGATGCCTCAGCAGCAGCAGCAGCAGTTGCAGCAGCAGCCGTTCCAGCAGCCGTTTCAACAGCAGCGCCAGCAGCAGCAGCCTCAGCGCCAGCCGCAGCAGCAGCCTCAGCGTCAGCAGCAGCAGCCACAGGGTGGCTGTGCTGATCAGAGGAGGCAGCCAGCGCAGCAGGCGAGGCGTGCCATTGCTCCTCAGCCTCAGTTCGTTCAGGGCCGAGTGGCAGCGCTTTCGGCAGAGGAGGCCCAGGCATCCGGCAGCGTGGTCAGAGGTACTGTTCAGATCTCCCAGCTTCCTGCTTATGTGCTATTCGATTCCGGAGCCACCCACTCGTTCGTGTCTCCCGCTTTCGCGAGACGGACGGGTGTGGCGTCTGCTCCTCTAGATGCTGTGTTAGAGGTAGCATTGCCCGTGGGAGACCGGATTCTCCTTAGTTCTGTGTACCGAGGGTGCACGGTGGAGATCGCGGATCATGAGTTTCCGGTAGAGCTGGTGGAGCTCGCGATGTCGGATTTTGATGCCATCCTGGGGATGGATTGGCTTGCAGCTAGTCATGCCAGCATCGACTGTTTCGCCAAGTCGGTGTCGTTCCACCTTCCTGGTCGGAGGTCTTTCCAGTACGTGGGCGATCGAGACGTAGCTCCTTTGGGGTTCGTGTCGTCCATGCAGGCGTGGAGACTCCTTCAGGGTGGATGCGAGGGCTTTCTGGCTTATATTGCTCTGGAGGATGCACCGCTGCGGGCAGATATCAGTCAGACTCCAGTCGTGGCAGAGTTTCCTGAGGTTTTCCCCGACGATCTTCCGGGATTACCGCCGGACCGCGCGATTGAGTTTGAGATCAATCTGCTTCCGGGGACCGAGCCGGTTTCGAGGGCTCCGTACCGGATGGCTCCCGCAGAGCTGAGGGTGCTGAAGGAGCAGTTGGAGGAGTTGCTGGAGAAGGGCTTCGCACGTCCGAGCGTGTCTCCGTGGGGAGCCCCTGTCCTGTTCGTCCGGAAGAAGGACGGTTCACTGCGGCTGTGTATTGATTACAGGCAGTTGAATAAGCGGACAGTGAAGAACAAGTACCCGTTGCCGCGGATCGACGATCTGTTTGACCAGCTTCAGGGAGCGTGTGTCTTTTCCAAGATCGATCTCCGCTCGGGGTACTACCAGTTGAAGATCCGGGAGTCAGATATTCCGAAGACGGCCTTTCGCACCCGGTACGGGCACTACGAGTTCAGAGTACTGCCTTTCGGGTTGACGAACGCGCCGGCGGCCTTCATGGATCTGATGAACCGGGTATTTCGACCCTTCCTCGACTCCTTTGTGGTAGTATTCATCGATGACATATTGGTGTACTCGAGGAGTCTGGAGGAGCACGCTCACCACCTCCGCACTGTTTTGGAGACTCTGGCTGGACATCAGTTGTTCGCCAAGTTCAGCAAGTGCGAGTTCTGGTTGGAGCGGATGGCCTTTCTGGGCCATGTGATTTCCGGTGAGGGTATAGCTGTGGACCCGGAGAAGACGCTCGCCGTGTCGAATTGGCGTCGACCGTCGAACCCCACAGAGATTCGTAGCTTCTTGGGCTTGGCGGGTTATTATAGGAGGTTTGTGGAGGGTTTCTCCAAGATAGCCGTTCCTCTTACCCGCCTCACTCGAAAGGACGTTCGGTTCGAGTGGTCCCCTTCTTGCGAGGAGAGCTTCCAGGAGCTGAAGCGAAGACTCACCTCAGCGCCGGTTCTTACCCTTCCATCTGGGAGCGGTGGGTTCGCAGTATATACAGATGCGTCGCAGTTGGGTGTGGGCGGCGTCCTGATGCAGTACGGTAAGGTGGTGGCTTACGCGTCTCGTCAGTTGAAGCCCCATGAGCAGAATTACCCAACCCATGACCTTGAGTTGGCTGCGATTATATTTGCGCTGAAGATGTGGAGGCATTATCTCTACGGAGAGGAGTTCGAGCTCTTTATTGATCATAAGAGCTTGACGTATCTGCAGTCTCAGCCGGAGCTCAACATGCGACAGAGGCGTTGGGTTGAGTTCCTGACAGACTACGACTGTGACATCGCTTACCATCCGGGTAAGGCGAATGTCGTTGCAGATGCGCTCAGTAGACAGCCCCTGGGCATGGCCGCCCACATGGCTGTCCGTCGTTGGAGGCTTCTGGAGGAGGCCGCTTGCTGGATCAGTGTTCGGGAGACCCCTGCGGGTGGCTTTCTGGCCAGGCTGGTGGTGCAGCCGGTTCTTCTCGATGAGATCCGCACGGCTCAGGCTCAGGACCCGCATTTCATAGTCCTTTCTGAGGGCGTCGCCCGGGGCGAGCGTCAGGACTACCAGATTCGTGCAGACGGGATCCTGAGATTCAGAGGCCGAGTGTGCATCCCCGACGACGCAGAGCTGAGGCGGAAGATTCTGGACGAGGCCCATCGCTCGAGGTACACAGTGCACCCTGGAGGCACGAAGATGTACAGGGGCCTTCGTCGCGGCTACTGGTGGCGCGGGATGAAGACAGATATTGCCAGATTTGTTGCCCGATGCCTAGTATGCCAGCAGGTGAAGTCGGAGCATCAGCGCCCTGCGGGGAAGCTGCAGTCCATTGAGATCCCTCAGTGGAAGTGGGAGCAGATCACTATGGACTTCGTCTCGGGTTTGCCGAGGTCACGCTCGGGTCGCGATGCCATCTGGGTGATCGTCGACCGGCTGACGAAGTCTGCTCATTTCCTCCCCATCCGACTCACCGATTCTCTGGACACCCTGGCGCAGTTATTCGTCTCCGAGATTGTCCGACTCCATGGCACTCCAGTCAGTATCATTTCTGATCGAGACGCGCGTTTCACTTCGAGGTTCTGGCGTAGCCTCCAGCACGCCCTTGGTACGAACCTCCACTTCAGTACCGCGTTTCATCCTCAGACGGACGGCCAGTCGGAGAGGACGATCCAGACCCTTGAGGACATGCTGCGGGCCTGTGTGCTCGATTTCGGGGGCAGTTGGGAGAGGCACCTTCCGTTGGTGGAGTTTGCCTACAACAACAGCTATCATTCGAGCATCCGGATGGCTCCCTACGAGGCACTTTATGGCCGCAGCTGCAGGTCCCCCCTGTGTTGGGATGAGGTCGGAGAGCGCCAGCTAGAGGGACCAGAGATCGTTCACCAGACCTCCGAGATGGTGAAGACGATCCGCGAGCGTATCCGAGTCGCTCAGAGTCGTCAGAAGAGCTACGCCGACCGCCGTCGCCGTGAGCTCGCCTTCGAGGTCGGTGATCATGTATTCCTGAAGGTGTCCCCGATGAAGGGCATCTTCCGATTCGGTGTGCGGGGCAAGCTGAGTCCGCGTTTCATTGGGCCTTTCCTCATACTCGAGCGAGTTGGAGAGGTGGCCTATCGCATCGCTCTGCCCCCACAGTTGGCTCAGGCCCATGACGTCTTCCACGTCTCGCAGCTGAGGCGATACGTCCACGATCCTGCCCACATCATTCCGTTCGAGCCGCTCGTCTTCGAGCCGGACTTGTCTTTCGTGGAGCAGCCGATTGAGATCATGGACCGCCGCGAGAAGAGGCTCCGCACCAAGACCGTCCAGCTGGTCAAGGTGCGATGGCAGCACCGTTCCGGTGCCGAGGCCACCTGGGAGCTCGAGGACGCCATGCGTGACGCGTATCCACATCTTTTCCCTTCTTAGATGTACTTGTATTTATTTTGAGGACAAAATTTCCTAAGGGGGGGAGAATGTTATATATGTGTCACTTTTTGGCCTATTGGCAATCATTGGAGCATTTTTAGCAGTTTTAAAATTTTTAGGGTTTTTCGATCGGAACCGCGTAATTTCAGACTGTTAGCTATCGTCTGAGCTAGAGGACTCCGATTGAAAATCTAACTGCATATTATGTGTCCTGGTGCCATTTTAAGCCACTCATGAAAATTTCATCGAATTCTGGCATCGTTTGCAAAAATTTCGCAGTTCCGGGGCGTATCCGGGTTTTTAAGTCGCGCTCTACTTAAAAGGAATCAAAATATCTTACTATTCATCATCTTCCCGACTAGCTTCTCTCTCTCCTCTCCTCCGATTTTCTTCCGTTCGAGCCCCTACACCCCTCAAAACCAAAAACCTAAAGCACGGGAAGTGTAGATCGGGTCCCGATCTACGCTCCGATGTCTTCAAATCCGAATTCCGACGATCCTAGCCTCCCCGACCTCCTCTCTCTCTCCTCTGTTTCGAGCCAAATCGAGGGCCGTGATAGATCGGGTCGTGAGAAGGCTTGTGGGAAGGGTTTCGGCGCGTGGAGATCCACCGGACACCTCCTCCTCCCCTCGGTAAGCCTCCTTTCCCTCTTATTTCTTGTCTAGATGATTGCTAGGGGAGGGTTTTGTGTTTGGGAGGTGGTTGGAGGCGGTGGGGGTCGTCGGAGGGTGGTCGGAGGTGGTTGGAAGTGGTCGGGGCAGTGGGAGGGTGGTTGGAGGCGCTCGACAGGCTGGGGGACTGTCCCGGGCAGCAGGGAGCAGCGGCAGCGGCCAGGCAGCGCGCAGGCCGGGCAAGCGCAGGCATGCGCGCGTGCGTGCGCGGGTGTGCGTGCGCGCGGCGTGTGCGTGGGTGTGCGCGGGTCGGGTGCGTGGGGCTGGTCGTGCTGGGCTCGCTGGATGGGCTGGGGGCCTCAGGCAGCACAGGCAACGAGCAGGAGCCGCTGGGCGTGCGCGCGTGCGTGCGCGCGGGCGTGCGCTCGGGGGAGCTGGTCGCGGCGGTGCGAGGCGTGCGAGCTGCTCGGGTGGTGCTGTGCGCGGGTCTGCTCGTGCAGCTGTGCGCGAGGAGCTGGTCTGGGCGCTGGTCTGGGCGCGCGCGGAGGTGCTGGCCGAGGTGCTGGACGCGCGAGGTGCGCGCGGAGGTGCTGGCGGAGGTGCTGGACGCGCGAGGGCTGGCGGAGGTGCTGGCGAGGGCTGGGCGGAGCGCAGGGTGCTGGGGCGCGCGCGGAGGCGTGCGCGGGGCGGCGGAGCGGCGGAGGTGCGCGCGGGGCGCGCGCGGGGCGTGGAGCGTGCGCACGGCGTGCGGGGCGCGTGCGGGCTGCCGCGGCTGGGCTCGGTGGACGCGCGGGCCCCGGGCGGTGCGCGGAGTGCGCGGGCTGAGGCGCGGCGGCGCGTCCGGGCGGTCGGGTGGCCGTGCGGGGGTGCCGGGGTGTTGGGGGTGTTGGGATGTTTGGGTGTTTGTTGTGTGTTATGTATTTTTGGGATAATTGTGGATTTATTCTAACCAGTTAATACCTTGTCTTGCAGATCTCGACGGACGGTCGCGCGTCGACCCGATTCCCGGTGAGTGGGACAACCCAACCCAGTGTGGGAGGCGCTACATGCTTTGGGCGTGTACCGTCCTCCCCTGGGGCTTATAGTTAATATTAACTGCTGATGTAATCCATGTATGCATGATGTGTGTGTAGAATTGCATGCCACCCTAGTTGTGTGATAGGGACTTGCACCCTTAGGATTGTGCATGAGCCATGCATCCTGTCTCCTCGCTATCATGCTAGGAAAGCCCGACCTGTGCATGCGTCCTATTAGTTTGGTTTATTTAATTAAATGCGAACTGTAATAATAGATAGCATGCTTAGGGAATATAAGGGGGGCCTTGCGAGGTTAACATTGAGACCCGGGTTAGGGTACTCCGTGTTCCTCGTTTGGTTGTCGGATGTCCTACATCGGGACCTCAGGTTACCCTCCCAAGGTCTCTATTTTCCCTTGTATTATGATTACTAAATGCATGTTCCCCGCATCCTGGTTATGCGCGCTGGTGGAATTCTGAGGAATTCGAGACATTAGAGTCTTAGAGATGTGCTGTCAGCGGATCCGATTGGATCATATGCGATGGATAGGCTGTTCTGTTCCCCTCGTCGGATCCGTGTAGAGACTACCTCGGCGTTAGACAGGTTGTCCCGTGCAGGGGCTCCCACTAGTAGGCGCCTCCTGACTTGGAAGGACTGCGCTGAACATGGGAGTGGCCAAACAACCGCGGAGTGAGGAGAGACTATCGGTGGACCAAGGGTAACCAACAGCCTAGTCAGTCCCAAGAGCCTAGGTCACCTGTTGAGAGGTGAGGGTGAGGGTATGGTGGGCCGGCGATGCGACGACCCACAGGATTATGAATGGATGTTTATCAACCCGCTAAGTCCCAACATCCTAGGTCACCTGTTGAGGGTGAGGGTGAGGGTGAGGGTATGGAGTTCGGCGATGAACGAACCCCCGGATGGTGATATTATGCCACTTGTGGCTTATGAATTGATTAAATGTGGTTAATATGAACTGTATGCATGGGTTGTGCTATTCACTGAGCGTGTGGCTCACCCCTCGCATATTATCTTTTCAGTGATCTCTGAGGGAGGAGCTTCCCGAGCGACTGCACCGGCAGAGGGCAGCGCCGCGTCCCACGAGTTTTGAGGCCATCAGCACCCTTCTTTCTGTTGTACGTATATGTTCTGTGCTTGGGCACTTAGTTGGATTGTATTTGGATTTTGTTGTGTATATATATGGGCATGTTGGCTCTCACAGGACTTATGATTATGTATCGAGTCTGTAGTATGTTTTTGACTACAGACTCAGTCTTTTAGCTTCCGCATTTGGTGTATATATTATGTCAGCCCTATTTCTACCTGTGTTATCATTTTAGTTGTTGTTTGTGGTTTATTATTGGTTTCCTGTCACTGATATCATATATACACTTGCCGCGTCCCGGGGACGGCCGCCCTGGGGCGTGACAGAAGACTTACCAAAAGAGGGGGAATGAAAGGGGGAGATTCGGGGGCCCTCGATGCACCCGCGACCACCTCAATCACCACCACCACCTCCACAGCCTCTCCTCAGCCTTCTTTGGCTGAAAAACAAGGGGGGGGGGAAGACATGAGAGGGAGCTTGAGAGAGGAGAAACCACAACAACAACAACCCATGCACAAAACTCACCTTCTTGCACTTGCACCTCCTCTTCTTGCTCCATCTTCTTCTCCTTGGCATAAAATCAAACACTTGGGGAGTGTTTGAAAGAGAGAAAGAGAGCCATAAGAGAGGGGGGGGAAGTGTTCCACGAAAATGGGAGAGAGGGGGAGAGAGAGAGAGGTGCAAAAAAGTCATTTTCATGCCCAAATAGTGCCTAGGGGTGACCTTAAGGGGGGGGGTGAGGTTAGGTTTAGGCTCACCCATTCACATATCAAATAACCAATGGTTTCTTCATCCCTAAAAGCAAGGTGGGGGTAAGGTTACCAAAGGTCACCACATCCCCAAAATATCTCACATTATTCGACCAACCAGGAACTCTCAAAACCCGGATACGGTTCAGAACTGCATATTTTTCAAAACATTACCGAAATTCGATGAAATTTTTATGGTAGTACGAAACAGTACCAGGACCCATAATATGCAATTATATTTTCAATCAGAGTACTCTAACTCCTGCAGGTGGCTAAAAACCAAAATTTTAGCCATTCCGATCGAAAAGAAAAAGGCCCTGAATGACCTAGATGTGACCAAGGCTTAACCAAAATGGCTCCAAATGACACAGGCATAACATTCTCCCCCCCTTAGAAAATTTAGTCCTCGAAATTTAAGGAAACCCAAAGGGAAGACCGAATATAGCAAGTATCATGCATAGACCTTTTGCTCCCAAGTGGTCTATGCACCAGACTGGCGCTACTGACACACTGTAATCAAAGGAACGGTCTTAACGTGAAGCCTCTTCTCATGTTGGTCCTTGACCTAGATCCACTGCTCCACGAACGACAAATCCAGCTCGAGAATGAGACGGTCGAACGGAATGACTGAGCAGGATCGTGGACATAATGCCTCAGCCATGAGACAAGGACGACGTCGTGGGCATGAGCTAGCTGTGGGGGAAAGGCTACATGATGAGCCACCTCCCCAATCCTCTCAATGACGAGAAACGGTCCGATGAAGGGCCGACTCAACTTGCCCCGAACGTCGAAATAGAGGATGCCCTTAAACTGGGACACCGTGAGGAAAAACATGGTCGCCAAACCCGAAGGTAAGCTCCTGGCGACGATGACCTGCGTAGCCCTTCTGTCGATTCTGGGAGGTGCGGATGCACACATGAACCGACCTGGCCACTACAAGGTCAAATAAATAACTTGTGGCCCCTCCAACTGGCGCTCCTCAACCGTCCCAACACAAGGGAGGTATAAAACTGCGCCTGTAGAGTGCCTTTCACAGTACCATCAGGATGCTCGAATGGCAGTCGACTTGCAGGCATACCCCACCAAATGGCTGATGCCTCTCCAACTACCCCTCAATCGAGCACGCAGGCACTTAGCATGTCCTCCAAGGTCTGAATCGTCCTCTTTGTCTGGCTATCCATCGGCGATGAAACGCTATACTTAAATAGAGGCTCGCGCCAAAGCCTGCCAAGGCTGGGCCACAACCTCAAAGTAACCCTGGCGTCTCAACCGAACATAGCGCCGACCGGAGTGCCATGAAGACGAACAATCACAAAAGTGAAAACCCACGTCAAGGCGTCGAGAGACTCAATCAGTCGGATTAGGGAGGGAAGCGCGGACTTAGTCACTCGGTCAATGATCACCTAGATGGCGTCACGACCCGAACGTGACTTTAGCGAGTCCGCAACAATCCCTGATAACCCACTCCCACGTCCACTGAGGAATCTCCATGGACTGACGCTTTCCAACGCGATGATGATTCTCGAACTTTGCCTGAGGGCATGCCAACCTAGGGAAACAAGGTCACCCATATTGCCTTTTCATCGCACCACTAGCAATCTCAATGAAGACTACCCCAAAGTAGTCCACGGAAGCCCAATAAAACTTTTGAGATCCACGAAGGCATCCGGCGCATTCGTCAACCCCGACAGCAGTACTTAAAACTCGTAGTGCCCGAAATGGTCACGAAAGGCCATCTAAAGGATGTCCAACTCCCGATCTCCAACTTGTGATACCCTTGTGCGAAGATCGATCTAACAGCAGACAACCGCTCCCAGAGCTGGTCAAATAGATCATCAATTCACAGCAAGGGGTACCTGATCTTCAACCCTCACGGGAAGATCAAAACAACACCTCGAACAATTAATGTCACGCCCCAAGGCGGCCGTCCCCGAGACGTGGCAATAATGAAATATCAGCTATCAATACCTGAGGTCAACAAAAACTCCAACAACAACACACAAGGTGGCAAAGCAAAGATAATGATAACTGACTGAAAAGCGGAAGCATAAGATATCAACAATGTCTGTAAACCAAAAACATTATTACAGACTCGAATACACAATCATTTTCATGTGAGAGCCAAGCCTAGTCCAAATAAAATACAACTTGTGCCACATGCACGATTTACAATACATAAAATGACTCTAGGACTGCTGACAGCCTCGCACTCGCCACCCGCCGGAAGAACGCTCCACGCCCATAAGACCACGCCACAGAGAAGCTCCAGCTCCACGCCCAACACTGCCTCTGAAAAGAAACAGTATGCGAGAGGTGAGCTACAAGCTCAGTGAGTGGCTGAAAACCAATCACCATACACAGTTCAATACTAAAACAATTTCCTTTCAAGGAAAAATATGGGTAGAAACCCAATGGATTACAAGGTCATGCGGCAGCGCGACCAACCTCACCCTCACCCTCACTCTCGGAGGGAGACTCTTGGGACTTTTGGGGAGAGACCATACCGTTGGTCGAGGAGACCCGGGATTACTGGTCCACACAACACTACTAGATCACCAACCTCACCCTCACCCTCATTCCTAGAGGGAGACTCTTGGGACTCTTGGGGAGAGACCATACTGTTGGTCGAAGAGACCCGGAATTACTGGTCTACACAACACTACTGGATCATCTACATCGAGATAACTACCCAACGATGTCTTTGAACATCGATACGCAACCGGACCCAACAACTATGGGAACGATCGAACAACGAATGGGTCACGTGGCAATGTGTCTTCATCTCATCCTCACCCTCATCCTTTAGAGGTGACATAGGACTTTTGGAAGAGACTTAGATTGCTCTACACCCTTGGTCACCAGTAGCCCTTTCCCCACGTAGCCTCTACTTGGTATACTCCCACGATCAGTACGCTTCCGAACGCATCGGTGGTACCTACGGATGGGAGCCCTCTGTCAGGACAGCTTTTCCAACGCCGGGGAGTTCCTACATCGGATCCAACGAAGGGGGAGAACGATTTCCATGCTCGCAATATCATTCGTTATCGCTCTCCCGGGTAGCCTCTACCTGGTATACCCCCATGATCAGTACATCTTGCCGCATGCATCGATAGTACCTACAGGTGGGGGCCCTCTGTCAGGACAGCTACAACCTGGGCCGCTTCAACACGGACAACATTGGGAGGAAACACTCCATGTTCGCAAAGCGAACCCAATGGAAAAACAACTACTTTCGATAATCACATATCGTTGATATCGAATACTATTGTACTCCCACACGGTTGCGTCGTTCAGACACGAGGGGGGGGTTGCCTCTCCTAGCACGGGTAGGCCTAGCTTAATGCCACAACTACCGGCTTAACAAAACCGATAAGATAATGAATTCTCCTGAATTCCAAACAAGCGCATTGCTCGGATGCACGGGGGCGATTACATCGCTAGCGCTCTAACTAATAAAGTACAACCGGACAACGGGTCATACCCAAGCCTATTTCAGATAGGCCTAATCAGTTTTAACATGCGCATATATATCCAGGAGATTTATATCTTAGTTATGTACATGAACTACATGCACGATAACCTATCAAATAATTATAGGGATACTCCTTAACCTGGATTTACATCTTAAACAATAAATCATACAACATACATACATGATCATTAATCACATAAGCACACATGGCATAACTTAAGCATGCGTTGGATATCACCAACTTAAAAGGTAAGGGTCAAGCGCAAATCTCGCACACTAACAGGTGCGTGCCAATATTCTAAACGAACCTGAGTCGAGTAGGAAATCGCATCTACTTACTCAATTCATGCAGAGGGAGAGGGCGAGAGAGATCATCATCTCATGAAGTTGGTCATAGCTTTGCCCCATTAGCATGGGCGCAACAACTACACCACGCCCTCGAGTCTTATCGCAAGGGAATATTAGGCAGGTGCCCGTTAATAACCCAGACTTAATCATGCTGGATATTCCAATAAATATGGTGGGAGTAGTATTACAATACTACCTAAGGCATACCCTATTCTATACATCCATACACATTACAAAATACATGCCCATACTAGAGGGGCGCATGCAATACAATCATACATACATGGATACAATACATGCCATATAAGCCAAGCATGCAAGATATCTAACATATTATAGTTTAAGCATGGCCATACTACTTATCTACACAAGTAGTATAGCTAGGATGCCCCATCGATGCGCGACGCACGACTACGCACGTTGAGCGCATCTCGAGGGGGGGGATTGGATCAAACCACTCACCGCAACCCGGGACCTCGCGCATCCCATCCGACGAGATCTGCAAGGTAAGGGCATCAAATTTGGTGAGTAACATCACATTATAACACTTAGAAATTACTAGAAATACCAAAGACTTAGACATGCACGCATACGGGCTCACACGCAAGCACGCGCGTCCGCACGCCTGCCCGAGTGCCCCAGCACCTACCCGAGCCCATGGGCAGCCCCGCGCATGCCCCAGCACGCGCACGCACGCGCGCGCGCGCACTGGCACCTTGCCGCATGCCCAGGCCCACCCAGACAACCTGCCCCGCTCGCGCGCACGCTCGCGCACGCCCTCGCTCACTCGCGTGCACGACCCGCACGCGCTACCAGCGTCTGAGTGAACCTAGGCGCTCGCTGCGCGCGCACCCGCGCGCCCGCACGCACGCGCCCACCTGCGCCCCTCTGCGCGCGTGTCTGCGCGCGCACGCGCGCAAAGAGACCCGCGCGTGCGCCCAACACTCTTTTAACCCCTCCCCCACACTTCTCACTCACCCTAAACCAATTACCTAGCATGCATGACTTCCCAACAACCCCTAAGCCATGAAAAACCAAAGAAAAGAAGGGGAAGAGCTCACCTAGGAGGGGGAATGAAAAGGGGAGATTCGGGGGCCCTTGATGCACCCCCGACCACCTCAACCACCACCACCACTACCACCACCTCCACAGCCCTCCTCAGCCTTCTTTGGCTGCAAAACAGGGGGGGGGGGAAAGACACGAGAGGGAGCTTGAGAGAGGAGAAACCACAACAACAACAACACATACACAAACCTTGCTCTTCCTCCTTCACCTTCTCCTTCTTTTGCTTCTTCCTCCTCCTTCTCCACACACACAAAGAGGGGAAAAAGAGACCAAGAGAGGGAGAGAAAGAGAGATCCACGAGTTGGGAGAGAGGGGGAGAGAGAGAGAGGGCAAAAAGGTCATTTCCATGCCCAAATAGTGTTTAGGGGTGACCATAAGGGGGTGGTGAGGTTAGGGTTAGGCTTTATTGGGAAGCATGCGGAGAAGCACCACACACTCGAAAATATCTCACCCACCGAAACCCAGTAACGGCCAAACCCGGATGCGATTCAAAACTGCATATTTTTCAAAACGTTACCGGAATTCGATGAAATTTTTATGGGTAGTACTAAATGGTACCAGGACCCATAATATGCAGTTAGATTTCCAATCAGAGTACTCTAACTCCCGCAGGTGGCTAAAAGCTAAAATTTTAGCGACTCCGATCGAAAAAGAAAAAGGCCCTGAATGACCCAGATGTGACCAAGGGTTAACCGAAATGGCTCCAAATGACACAGGCATAACAATTAAGTCCAGATTCTGCTCCTCGAGCATGGCTGGCACTCATGATGACACTGACACGCTTGGTAAGCCGCTCAACCGCACTTAATCCACAAGACACACAATAAGGGGTCGTCGAACCTCGACAATGCCTATGCGACGTCATCTATCTGATAGGGCGGTTGAGTCCCATCACGAACGCTAGCATCGCGTCTCCTCGTTTACGACCCATGTAGGGGCAAAATGCGACAGTATCCACAACTGTGTTTCACATGCCGCCAGAGATAGGTCGCTCAACTATAACCATTGGAACTCCAGCATCCTACACTCCATGGGCAGATTCATCACAGGGAGTCCACGCTCTCGACATCATCCAGTAGCACTCTCCCGGTGTGGCCTCTACCTGGTAGCCTCCCAAGCCCACTATCTCTGCCATATGGGCGCACCAACAAGCATAGTATCTGGGAGCACCTCATAGGGCTTTGGCCTCAACCGGGCAGCTACAACGCACAATGATATATCGAAGCGACTCCAGATGCCACTATGGAACCCAGTCCACAAGCGATCGCCCACCAAGTTGCAATAGGACGCACCCAATCCCGATCGTACGCATCACCACTCGCTACAGCACCTTCCAAGTGAGAGGAAAAATCAATCATCTAATAGATGCTTCAAAGGTATTCCTTGACTGGGAAAAGAAACCTTGGGAGGGCACCATGAGGTACCGATATAGGATATCCCGACAACCAAACAAGGAACACGGAGTACCCTAGCCCGGGTCTCAACGATGACCCCGCAAGGCCCCTTAATCCTGAGTAGGAAGGCTGGAAGAAGACATCACATCACCCATTAATGAACAATACGCCACATCCTCAAAACTTGAAACTGGCGCTGCACGCGAACTCAATGGTTACCAGCAATATCGATGCACGGGAAAGAAGCTCCATTATCGAGACGCAATTCATACCTTAGAAATTGCGACCAATTCATCACTATCATACTACTGGGCTGGAATCTCCTACCCAAGCCTTAATCCCTCCACAAGGGATCCAACAACTGACCCTATTCAGTCGACCCAGTCGACAACTTAAGGGTGGGTCCAGGGGGGTCACGTCCACGTCAACGGATGCGAGGAGGCATGTCAGCAACCTAAGATATACTTCTAAAACAAGAGTACTCGGATGGCAATCCTACGACTCATCATCTATACGACTAGACTTAGGCTCTGACAGGACCAGGCTCTGATACCAACTTTTGTCACGCCCTAGGGCGGCCGTCCCCGAGACGTGGCAATAATGAAATATCAACTATCAATACCTATGGTCAACAAAAACTCCAACAACAACACAGAAGGTATGGCAAAGCAAAGATAATGATAACTGACTGAAAAGCAGAAGCATATGATATCAACAATGTTTGTAAACCAAAAACATTATTACAGACTCAAATACACAATCACTGTCCTGTGAGAGCCAAGCCTAGTCCAAATAAAATACAAACTGTGCCACATGCACGATTTACAATACATAAAATGACTCTAGGACTGCTGACAGCCTCGCACTCGCCACCCGCCGGAAGAACGCTCCACGCCCATAAACCACGCCACAGGGAAGCTCTAGCTCCATGCCCAACACTGCCCCTGAAAAGAAACAGTATGCGAGGGGTGAGCTACAAGCTCAGTGAGTGGCTGGAAATCAATCACCATACAATAGTTTAATACTAAAACAATTTCCTTTCAAGGAAAAACATGGGTAGAAACCCAATGGATAACAAGGTCACGCGGCGGCGCGACCAACCTCACCCTCACCCTCACTCCCGGAGGGAGACTCTTGGGACTTTTGGGGGGAGACCATACCGTTGGTCAAAGAGATGCGGAATTACTGGTCCACACAACACTACTGAATCACCAACCTCACCCTCACCCTCACTCCCAGAGGGAGACTCTTGGGTCTCTTGGGGAGAGACCATACCGTTGGTCGAAGAGACCCGGAATTACTGGTCTACACAACGCTACTGGATCATCTACATCGGGATAACTGCCCAACGATGTCTTTGAACATCGATACGCAACCGGACCCAACAACTATGGGAATGGATGAACAACGAATGGGTCACGTGGCGACGTGTCTTCACCTCATCCTCACCCTCACCCTTTAGAGGTGACATAGGATTTTGGCAAGAGACTTAGACTGCTCTACACCCTTGGTCCACCGGTAGCCCTTTCCCCACGTAGCCTCTACCTGGTATACTCCCACGATCAGTACGCTTCCGAACGCATCGGTGGTACCTACGGATGGGAGCCCTCTGTCAGGACAGCTTTTCCAATGCCGGCGAGTTCCTACATCAGATCCAATGAAGGGGAGAACGATTTCACGCTCGCTATATCATTCGTTAGCCCTCTCCCGGGTAGCCTCTACCTGGTATACTCCCACGATCAGTACGCTTCTGAACGCATCGGTGGTACTTACGGATGGGAGCCCTCTGTCAGGACAGCTACAACCCGGGCCGCTTCAACACAGACGACATTGGGAGGAAACACTCCATGTTCGCAAAGCAAACCCAATGGAATGACAACTACCCTCGATAATCACATATCAATGATATCGAATACTATTGCACTCCCACACGGTTGCGTCGCTCGGTCACAAGGGGGTTGCCTCTGCTCTCACACAGAAATAATCCCAAGGCACATAACCCAATAGGCGGTTCATATACACGCCTAGCACGGGTAGGCCTAGCTTAATGCCACAACTACCGGCTTAACAAAACCGATAAGATAATGAATTCTCCTGAATTCCAAATGAGTGCATCGCTCGGATGCACAGGGGCAATTACATCGCTAGCGCTCTAACTAATAAGGTACAACCCGACAACGGGTCATACCCACGCCTATTTCAGATAGGCCTAATCAGTTTTAACATGCGCATATATATCCAGGAGAATTATATCTTAGTTATGTACATGAACTACATGCACGATAACCTATCAAATAATTATAGGGATACTCCCTAACATGGATTTACATCATAAATAACAAATCATACAACATGCATACATGGCCATTACTTAAGCATGCGTTGGATATCACCAACTTAAAAGGGAAGGGTCAAGCGCAATCTCGCGCACTAACAGGTGCATGCCAATATTCCAAACGAACCCGAGTCGAGTAGGAAATCGCCTCTACTTACTCAGTTCGTGCAGAGGGAGAGGGCGAGAGAGAGAGATCATCATCTCTTGAAGTTGGTCATAGCTTTGCCCACTATCATGGGCGCAAAACTACACCACGCCCTCGAATCTTATCGCAAGGGAATATTAGGCAGGTGCCCGTTATTAACCCAGACTTAATCATGCTGGATATTCCAATTAATATGGTGGGAGTAGTATTACAATACTACCTAAGGCATGCCATATTCTATACATCCATACACATTACAAAATACATGCCCATACTAGAGGGGCGCATGCAATACAATCATACATACATGGATACAATACATGCCATATAAGCCTAGCATGCAAGATATCTAACATATTATAGTTTAAGCATGGCCATACTACTTATCTACACAAGTAGTATAGCTAGGGTGCCCCATCGATGCGCGACGCACGACTACACGCGTCGAGCACATCTCGGGGGCGGGGGGGGGGGGATTGGATCAAACCACTCACCGCAACCCGGGACCTCGCGCATCCCATCTGACGAGATCTGCAAGGTAAGGGCATCAAATTTGGTGAGTAACATCATATTATAACACTTAGAAATTACTAGAAATGTCAAAGACTTAGACATGCACGCATACGGGCTCGCACGCATGCGAGCACGCGCGTACGCACGCATGCCCGAGTGCCCCAGCACCTACCCGAGCCCCTGGGCAGCCCCGCGCATGCCCCAGCATGCGCACTCACGCGCACGCGCGCGCGCACGCTTGCGCTGGCACCCTGCCACATGCCCAGGAGCGCCCAGACAACCTGCCCCGCGAGCGGCGCACGCTCGCGCGCACGACCCTCGGCACTGCGCGCGCTGCCAGCGCCTGAGCGCACCCGTGCGCCCGCCTGCGCCTGCCAGCGCCCCTCTACGCGCGCACGTGTGTGGACAGACCTGCGCGCGCGCCTTGCACCCTTTAACCCCTTTTAACCCCTCCCCCACACTCCCCACTCACCCAAAACCAACTACCTAGCATGCATGACTTCCCCAACCATCCCAACAGCCATAAAAATCAAAAAGAAGGGGAAGAGGACTTACCAAAAGAGGGGGAATGAAAGGGGGAGATTCAGGGGCCCTCGATGCACCCGCGACCACCTCAACCACCACCACCACTACCACCACCTCCACAGCCTCTCCTCAGCCTTCTTTGGCTGAAAAACAGGGGGGGAAGACATGAGAGGGAGCTTGAGAGAGGAGAAACCACAACAACAACAACACATGCACAAAACTCACCTTCTTGCACTTGCACCTCCTCTTCTTGCTCCATCTTCTTCTCCTTGGCATAAAATCAAACACTTGGGGAGTGTTTAAAACAGAGAAAGAGAGCCATAAGAGAGGGAGGGAAAGTGTTCCACGAAATGGGAGAGAGGGGGAGAGAGAGAGAGGGCAAAAAAGTCATTTTCATGCCCAAATAGTGCCTAGGGGTGACCTTAAGGGGGGTGAGGTTAGGGTTAGGCTCACCCACTCACATATCAAATAACCAATGGTTTCTTCATCCCTAAGCAAGGTGGGGGTAAGGTTACCAAAGGTCACCACATCCCCAAAATATCTCACACTATTCGACCAACCAGGAACTCTCAAAACCCGGATACGGTTCGGAATTGCATATTTTTCAAAACGTTACCGGAATTCGATTAAATTTTTATGGGTAGTACGAAATAGTGCCAGGACCCATAATATGCAGTTAGATTTCCAATCAGAGTACTCCAACTTACGCAAGTGGCTAAAAGCCAAAATTTTAGCGACTCCGATCGAAAAAGAAAAAGGCCCTGAATGACCCAGATGAGACCATGGCTTAACCAAAATGGCTCCAAATGACACAGGCATAACATTTAACCATCTGAACTTGATCATGTTTAAGATACTGGAATAGATTGTAAACATGGGAGATATCCAATCTCAAAAAATTTGGGAAGTTTAGATGTTTTTTTGAAATGAGATTGGTAGGCCTATTACTTCTTTGTGTTAAATAAAAGATTACACACTGAAAAGAAAAAAAGATACAAACAAAGAAAAAACAAGGGACACAAGACAATAAGAGGAAATTTGTGTAAGAGGCTTTCAGAAAAACCTTCAGCAATAAAGAAAAACGCCATATGTCCATATCAAAATTGAGTCATCTAGCATCCTCACCAAAGAGGCCCCAACGCAGAAAGCTAGGCACTCTTCCAAATACCTTCCACACATTGGAACAAAGCAAAATTTCTCCCTAACCAAATCGCCCAACACCAGGAAAACAATTTGCATTGCCTTACCTTGAACGTGTTAAATGTGTATATATATGTTAGGGTTAAGGGTAGATTAGTCTTTTCCTTGTTTCCTTTTTTGTACTATAAATATTGGATACAAACCCTAATAATATTCTTGATTCATTCTCTTCAATTTCTGATTCTAACATGGTATCAGAGCTTGAATCCAATTTTTTTCTTTGATTTTTTGTTGGCGTTACTCTCCGTTCGCGAGATCGTTGATGCTTCGTTGTTCGTTGTCCCGTTTGTGTCATCCCCGCGCAGCCCCACCGCTGCCCCGGGCAAATCTGCAGCCCCTGCCACAGCCTCGCGCAGCTCCACCGCTGCCCAGCGCCGCCTGAGCCTGAGCCGCGCAGCCTCGCGCTGCTCTGCCACCCTACCGCGCCGTCCAGCGCCACCCTGCCACGCCCGCACATCGTCCGCGCCCTGTCCGCGCATTGCTCGCGCGCGCCCGACCTGCCCGCACGTTGTCTACGCGCTGCCCGCGTGTCGTCTCTGTGTCGCGTGATCAGCGCAGATCCGCACCAATCAGCCCAGATATCTTCGGATCCTGTCACGGACAGCATCCCTGATCTCCTGAGAATTCGTCCCGAGTCCAAACGCGTCAACGCGTCCCGGATCTAGCGCTTTGCCTGCGCCTGGCCTAGCATCTGCACCTGCTCGCGCCCGGCCCAGCTGCCCAACCCAGCTCCACGCCCGACCCGATTCCAGCACCAGCGACCTGACCCAGATCCGCGGCCCGACCCGTTTCCACGACAATTAGCTGCTCTGTCATCGATCTTTCGATATTTTCTTTATCTGGCCGCTACGGGCTCATTCAGACTCCAATATAGTCATATTGGTACTCGTTTTGCTCAATTTTTTGTTCTGCACGTATCTGTGACCTTATTTTCTCCATCCAAGACATTTTTTTTGTTATTCTTGTTGTTTGGTTATTATGGCTATGGATAACACTCAGGTCATCGATGTCAAGTTTGATGGTAATAATTATGACATCTGGTCTATCAGTCTTGAGCTTCAGCTTAATTGTCGTCGTCTATTGGATCATGTTACTGGCACCAATCCAACTCCCGTACTTGAACCATCTCCACCAGGTTCCGATGAGACCACCATCAAGGCCAGAGCTAAGGCATATACTAAGGCATTGTTGACATGGAAGGAGGCCGATTCTCGGGTGAAAGCATATTGCTTCTTCGGTTGTTCCAAATATCCATAAACATTTGAAGCCATTCATTACAGCCAAGGAATATTGGGGCTTTCTTAAGAATTTCTACACGCAGACTGATGGTGCTCAGAAATTCTATCTACATCAGGCCATTTCTACTTCTTATCAAGGGGAGCTTTCTATTCGTGATTTTTATTCTCTTTTGTCTGATTACTGGGATCAACCAGCGCCTATGGATCCTCATATGGAGGGTATTTTCTGACATGCTATCGTGAGTACTGTAATCGTCAGCGACTATAACAATTCTTGATGCGTCTTCGTCCTGAGTTCGAGGCTATTCGTGCACAGATTCTTCATCGCTCTCCCAAACCGTCTCTCGATACGGTTCTTTTTGAGTTGGTTGCTGAGGAGACGCGTCTTCGCACTGTTGTCACTCCGCCTATCGTTAATCACAGTTATGTCAATTTGTACATCATCAAGACAGTCGCTACACCCGGGTCGCTTGCTATTATTGCCATAAATTTGGACACGTGCAATCTGAATGTCGTAAGCGTGCTCGTGATGGTGCTCCTCTTGTTTATGTACCTCGCCCTTGAGCTCCTGGAGCACTTCCTCTAGCACCTCATCCACTAGATCCTGTAGCATCTCATGCCCCAGCGCCTCGGGCACCAGCACCTCGAGCACCATCTACAGTTCCTCCACGTTGTTCTCAGCCTCGAACTACAGCTGCTGTTGCATCTGATTTTCCTACTAATCAACACGCATATTCTCCCTCTCAGATCACTGAGAGTCTTGCGCAGCTCAATCTCCAACAACAGCAGCTCCAAGATATGCTTCGCTCCGTGACTGGTAGTGATTCATCTGCTTCCTTTTCTGCTTCTACTGCGGCTACAGGTAACCTTACTTCCTCATGGATTCTTGATTCTGGGGCTTCCCATCATATGATTTCTCAGGCATCCTTTATTAGTCGTCCTACTCGCTTGTTTTTCACACCTGTTATTCGTACAACAGATGGGACTCCTCTGTCGGTGTCAAGTTCTGGTTCTCTTGCTGATCCTTCTCATCGATTTCAACTTCCTGAAGTTTTTCATGTTCCTGGTCTATCATTAAATTTGCTTTTTGTTGGTCAAATTGCTGACCATGATTGTCTCATTACTTTTGATTCTTGTACTTGTTCTGTACATGATCGTCGTACGGGAAAGCAGATTGGGACAGGCTCTAGACGCAGTGGGCTCTACTACATGGATCATCTTCATATTCCTTCTTCTTCTGCAGCTTCTGCTCGCTTGATTTCCTCTTCTCCTTCCTCCTTTGATGTATGGCACCGCCGTCTTGGCCATCTCTCTCCTCCAAGACTTCGTTATCTAATAAGTACTGGTGTTTTAGGTTCCTTTTCAAAAACTGAGCTTCAACCATGTGTGGCTGCAAGTTGGCAAAACACTTGGCTCTTTCATTTCCTACTAGTAAACACATTTCTGCTTCTCCTTTTGATCTAGTTCACTCTGATGTTTGGGGTCCCTCCCCTATTCCTTCTAAAGGGGGAAACCGTTATTATGTTATTTTTATTGATGACTTTTCTCGCTTTACCTGGATATATTTGATGCATAGTCGTTCTGAGTTGTTACCCATCTATAAATCTTTTGCTACAATGGTTGAAACTCAGTTTTCCAAACGCATCAAGGTGTTTCGCTCTGATTGTGGGGGAGAATATTGTTCTTCTGCTTTTCGTGATTTTTTATCCTCCCAAGGCACTCTACCACAGCTTTCCACTCCTTATGCTCATCAGCAGAACGGGGTTGCTGAGCACAAACACCGTCATATCCTCAAAATGACCCGGTCCTTACTCCTCTCTGCTTCTGTTCCTATTCAGTTTTGGGGTGAGGCTGTTCTTACAAGTGTGTATCTCATCAATCGCACTCCTTCGTCTATCACTGCTGGCATCTCCCCCTTTCAACATTATCATAGTCCTCTTGATTATTCTCGTCTTCGTGTTTTTGGATGCATGTGTTTTGTCCTACTTCCTCCTCTTGAGCATACCAAGTTGTTTCCTCGTTCCACTATGTGTGTCTTTCTTGGGTACAGTAATGAGATCAAAGGATATCGATGCTATGATCCAGTTGCTCATCGTCTTGAAACATCTTGTCATGTCACATTCTTTGAGAACCATCCGTACTACGCACTTCGCTCGCCTCCCGTTTCTCTTCCCCCATCCACGGTTAGGGGTGGTAAATGAGTCGAACGAGCCAAGTTTTAACATGTTCAAACTCGGCTCATTTATAAACGAGCCGAGTTGAGCTCACGAGCCTCAACAAGCCTAGCATTCTTCTTCATTTTAGGGTTTTTAGGGGTTGAAAATAAAATTTTAACCTAAATGAGTCAAGTTCATGAGCCTAAACGAGCATAACTTTGTATTGATTTAATGTTCTGATTTTATAAAAGAGTTGAGTCAAGCTTCAACTAAGTTTTTTATAACACAAATGAGTCGAGTTTGAACACAAAATGAAGCTCGATCTAGGTCCCGAGCCTAACCGAGCTTTAAAAATTGTTCAAGCTCGCTCATTTGTCTAATTGAACGAGCCTGAACGAGCTCAAACCGAGCCGAGCCCGAGCAGCTTGGTTTGTTTACGAGCCCTTTTTATGGTTGAGGAAGTCACATTTTTAGACTTTTCTATTCCTGATTTCTTGTCTTCATCTTCTGCTCCTCAGTCATCTATTCCGTCTGTACCTGACCACTCTTCATCGTCAGTCCCATCTTCACCCTTGCCGTCTTCGTCAACCTCTATTCCGGATGATTCACGTGGGGCAGTCCCGTCTACTCCTACACCTATTCTTGATGTTGCTTCGCCAGAAGACGATTCTGCTTCCGCACCGGTTGCTCCTCGTCGCAATCCACCTCGCGCTCGTCGACCTCCTCAATGACTTAGCTTGGTTGCCTCTGATTCTTTTTCTCCTAGTTTTTAGTGTTTTCTTTCAGCTGTTTCCACTCATTGGGAGCCCCAATCATATCGTGAGGCTGTCGGCATTCCGGAATGGGAAGGTGCTATGGCAGAGGAGCTTAGTGCATTACAACGCACTCATACGTGAGACATTGTACTACTTCCTCCAGGGAAGACTCCTATCAGCTGTAAGTGGGTCTATAAGATCAATACTAACTCTGATGGTTCGATTGAGCGTCACAAGGCTCGGTTGGTTGCCCGTGGTTTCACTCAGCAGCATGGTATTGATTATGATGAGACATTTGCTCCTGTAGCGAAGATGACGACTGTTCGTACTTTGATTTCTGTTGCTTCTGTTCGTCAATGGCCCATTTATCAACTTGATGTCAAGAACGCTTTTCTTCATGGTGATTTATCAGAGGAGGTTTACATGACTCCTCCGGGTCTTCCTCATCCATCTGGTCATGTATGTCATCTTCACCGCGCTCTCTATGGTCTCAAGCAGGCTCCTCGCGCTTGGTTCACTCGATTCACTGATGCTATATGTGCTGCTGGGTTTGTTTCGAGTTCCTCTGATCCAACTTTATTGTTCACACCTCTGGTCCTCATCGTACTATCCTGTTGCTTTATGTTGATGACATAATCATCATCGGCGATGATTCGTCCAATATATAGTCTGTCAAGCAACATCTTCAACGTCAATTTGAGATGAAAGATCTTGGCAAACTTGGATATTTTCTAATCTTGGAAGTTGCTTATGCTCCTCGTGGTTATCTTCTCTCCCACCGCAAGTATACTGCTGATTTGATCGACCGTGCCTGTCTGACTGATGATCGCATTTCTCCCACTCCTATTGAGCTTCATGCTAAGCTCCGACCTGACGATGGAGAACCACTTTCTGATGTTACTCGTTATAGACAGCTTGTTGGCAGCCTCGTCTATCTCATTGTCACTCGTCTTGACATTGCCTATGATGTGCATATTGTAAGTCAATTCATCGTTGTCCCTCGTACTATTCATTATGCAGCGGTTCTTCAGATTATACGCTATCTACGTGGCACTATATCTCGTGCTCTGCTGTTACCGTCTTCTTCTACTCTTGAACTTCACGCTTATACTGATGCTGATTGGGCAGGAGATGTCACAGATCAAAAATCCACGACTGGTATATGTGTATTTCTTGGTGACTCTCTTATATCTTGGAAGGCCAAGAAACAAGACATTGTTTCTCGTTCGAGTGCTGAGGTCGAATATCGTGTTATGGCATCTGCTACTACTGAGGTTGTTTGGCTTCGGCGCCTCCTCTCTGACATGGGCGTCCTTCTATCTGCGTCTACTCCTCTATATTGTGACAACAAGAGCGCCATTCAGATTGCTAGCAATCCAGTTTTTCATGAATGTACGAAACACTATATCACTCTCATATATTTCCTCTTCTCTTCAGTTATCTGACTTTTTCACAAAGTCACATACACTTCAGCGGCATGGTTTCTTGTTGAGCAAACTCTCGGTGTATGATCCACCATGAGTTTGAGGGGGGGTGTTAAATGTATATATATGTTAGGGTTAAGGATAAATTAGTCTTTTCCTCGTTTCCTTTTTGGTACTATAAATATTAGATACAAACCCTAATAATATTCTTGATTCATTCTCTTCAATTTCTGATTCTAACATAACGCTTCTATGCTCGTGCTGCGCCTACCTTCTTTTGGAGTCCCAAATGTGATTGAGTAAATAAAAGTCTCAACCACATCTCGTGATTGAACCAAGATAGAACCAAACCTCCTTCATCATCGGATGGTCACAAAAGATGTGCTTCATAATCTCCTCTACCTCGTTGCAAAGAAAGTAGAAGATGGAGTCTGCGGCGCACCAATTTACTCTATATACTTTCGTCAAGAGTCTCTCGTGGAGCCACTGGATGACTTCACCTTGAGAGGAGCTTTGATGTCCCATATCTCGCAAGCCTTTCTAGCCACCCCGACATTTCTCCATCAATCATATGCTAATTTCACATAAAAACTCTCCACGGGCCTAGGATCTCAAACGAGCGTGTTCTATGCATTCTCCTCACTCTTCTCAAAGAAAAGGTGACATGTTAGGACAATTATTTCTATAATTTCATTTATAGTTATTAATATATTTTGATATTTTTAAAATATATCCAAAATACATACTTTTATATAAAAAAACCCAAAATAATTAAACTTCAATATATATTTTTTATATTAAAAAAATGATATATGAATAAAAAACATAAAATTCTGACTCTAACTTGATGTACGTTAGAGATGTTTGGCCGACTGGCATTGAGTGCAATTTTGTATGACTTCAGAAAATACGATACTTGATGAGAGTTATCCAATTGTCACTCTTTTATTGGATATTAATGGTACCGATTAGATCTAGACTTGACTAGATTTAACAAGAGAGTGATACTTGTTAGCTGTGTAGTTTAATTCATAGGTTATGTAGTTCAATGTATAGGATATGCATATACTGACTGAAAGTCAGTCCTAACCGTAACCCAGATCGGAGTGGGAAGGGAGGAATTCCTCATTCACACGACGGTCTGGGAGGAAGGGGTGGCGCCCCCCACGGCCCCAAGTGGAGGAAGGAGGGCCGTCCCCGCAGTCATGGGTGGAGGTGGTCAGGAGCTCAAGGCATGCGACTCGGGAGACTAGCGAGTAACGCAAAGCTGGATCAGGGGGCGCAGGCGACTCGGTTCGGTCACAGCATGGGTTTGAAGGTGGGTGCGGGCCCGGAGTCCCACGTGATGGGACGAGATCTTTCTGCGCCTGTTGGAGGGGTGTTGGCGTGTGTTCAAGAAATAAGGGTTGGCAGTACGAACAGTGTACTTGTAGTCGCGTCAAACGTTGTTCCCACTATGCCAAGGGTGCTATTGGTGACGGTGGATGTACAGCGCCAAGGTTTGGCAGCTTCCGTACTAGAACCACCTGTATCGAATTTGACCCTTTTGACCCCTTCAGTGGTGGGAAATCGGGGAGGTTCCCTATCGGTAGAAGGAGATTCAAATTTGCTCTCGGATTCCCCGGTGGAAGGATCCAGATATGAGGGACCCGTTTACGGCCCTCCTGTCAGGATCCCACGGGGGGCATTGGGTGATGGTTTGTTTGGGCCGGGGTCCACGGACCCAGGTTGGTCGTGGACCTGGTGGGACTGCGACCCTCTGACGAGAGACGATATCTTTCGATCGGTCTGTGATCAAGGCAGAGATCCTGGGCAGTCTACTCAAGAGGCAGTTGTTGTATCTCCTATTTCCCTAGCTTCTGGGGCGGGGAGGGTGTGTCTTGTCTTGGATCCGTCGGAGGATCGCGCATCTTCCCTAGAGGGTGCGGAGAGGGCGCTGGCAGTGGCATTGTGTCCGCTGAGCGCTCCAACTGCTCTAGGGCGTTTCGATCCGCTGACATGGGCGAGGGTGCACTGCGTGGGGATCCGCTTGTCATCGGAATCGAAGCATCAGCGGTTTAACCGATTCTGACCACCCATGGCGACGCACGCTTGAGACTCAGCTGGCCTTGGCGAGTCCGTCCCCTTCGGATGTGGCGGCCTTCAAGCCCTTAGGTGGTCCATGCTGAGCATCCTATCCTGGAACATTCGGGGTCTAAATTACCCGGGGAAGCAGGCGGCGGTTAAGAAACTAGTGCGCCAACATGGAGTTCAGATTTGTTGTCTTCACAAGACCAAGATGGAACACATGCAGAGGAGGACCTTGCGCGCATTTGGGGGTGGCGCCTTTGAGGAGATGGCAGTGCGTGGGGCGGAGGGCAACATAGGTGGCATAGTAGTGGCTTGGAAGACACAACATCAGAGAGCCGTCGATAGTATGGTGGGGAGATGCTCGGTGGTGATTCTATTTGAGGAGGCGACGCCGACTACACAATGGGTCTTCACAGGGGTCTATGGCCCTCATACAGACCAGGAACACATGGAGATGTGGGAGGAGTTGTCGGCCATTCGTAGGCGTTGGGGTGGTCCTTGGTGCGTCACGGGTGACTTCAACATTACTAGATCTCTCGAGGATCGTAACTGTATTGGCGCGCACACCCCAGCGATGCGAGAATTCAACGACTGGATTGAAGCGGAAGGACTACTGTACCTCCCAGTCCCAAATGTCATGTATACATGGAGTAGCATGAGGGATGATCCGACCCTTGCGAGGCGAGATCGGGTTTTTGTTGACACTTTATGGGATGGTGAATTTCCAAGGTCGGATGCGATAAGATTGTCATGCGCGGTCTCAAACCACACCTCGCTACTCCTATCACAAAGGTTGGCAGGTAGAGGACCTCAAATATTCTAGTTCAAGGCGTGGTGTACGAATTGGGCCGGGCTTGAGGAGGAGGTGCGCGCCTCTTGAGCGATCGCGGCGGATGGTTTAAAGGGGGCTCGCAAGATCACATTCAAGCTACGTAGACTGAAGCAGAGGCTTAAGATTTGGGGAAGGGAAGTCCGGATGGCATGGGGCGCAGAGAAGGGGGACTGCACTGCACGGATCAACCGGCATGACCGCGCGGAAGAGAACGGCCCCCTACTGGAGGCGGATAGACAGGACAGACAAGCGGCACGGGAGAGGCTAGCAACCATTCTCCGTCTTGAGGAGATGGAGTGGAGGCAGAGATCAAAGGAATTATGGTTGAAATCGGGTGATAATAATTCCAAGTTCTTCCATAAGGCGGCCACGACGCGCAAATGTTTGAACCGCATCAGTGCTCTGCAGTTCGAAGATTCGCGGGTGGATGAGACGAGGGGACTGAATGCAGGGGTGGTGGCCCATTTTAAGACAGCTTTTGCGCGTCAACGAAGATGGTCACCTCGATGAGATGACCCCGGACTTAAGCAGATCCCGACGGAGATGGTCACAGACATTGAGGCACCGTTCTCTGAGGATGAGATTGTGTGTGTGATCAGGGGATCAGAGGGGGATAAATCACCGAGGCCGGATGGATTTGGCATGCTAGAGATGTTTTTAGAGTTCTTTGTGGGCAGGGAGAACATCGGTTGTTTAAACGCATCCACTTTCGTTCTCATCCCAAAGAAGGAGGGCGCATGTTCTATTAGGGATTACAGACCCATTTGCTTAGTGAATTCTTGTTACATGATCTTAGCCAAGGTGATGGCTAGCAGGGTTCGCCGGGCGAGTGATGCTCTATTCGAAAAGGAACAGGCGGCTTTTATTTCAAGACGCTCACTGCAGGAGAGCTTTATGGTGACCCAAGAATTGATCGCGGCATTACATAAGGACAAGCGGAGCGGGGTGGCACTTAAATTGGACTTTGAAAAGGCTTATGACAGCATTGATTGGAACTTCTTACTTCACACTCTTAAGATGCACAGGTTCTCTAAAAATGGGGTTAGTCAGTTCATCTCCACAGCGCACGCGTTCGTGAAATTGAATGGGGCGCTGCACGGGTTCTTCCCTATTAACCGGGGACTCAAACAAGGGGATCCACTATCTCCTTTTTTATTCCTGGTAGCGACCAATGTCCTATGTAGAATGTGCAAAGCGGCAGCCAATGCGGGGTGGATCCGAGGGATGGAAGGGTCAGGGGGGGACACGCACTGCAATCCTCCAATATGCCGATGATACCATTTTGTTGGGCGAGGCAGAACCGGAGACCTTCTGCGGTTTCTGGTTTATTCTTAAGTGTTTTGAACGTCCATCGAGGCTCAAGATCAACCTAGACAAGAGCGCGCTGATACCAATCAATGCGGATCCTCAGATAGTGTCTCGTGTGGCCCGAGATCGTGGGATGTCCGGTTAGTGTCCTCCCATGTAAGCACCTTGGGTTACCCTTGGTGAAGGACAGGTTGCACAAGGAGGATTGGTTCGGACTGGTGGACCACATGGCTCGTAGACTGGATGGATGGAAGAGGCAACAACTCAGTTTTGGGGGTCGGATCGTTCTCCTTCAGGCCGTAATGTCAAGCCTACCGGTGTTCTTCTTGTCCATGTTCAAACTGCCTAAGGGCGTGCGGTACCTCGTTGACAAGATCCGGCGCCGCTTTCTGTGGAATGGGACAGACCTAAGCATTCGGAGACCACATCTGGTCAAGTGGTCCTCGGTGTGCACGAGACGCAATCTTGGCGGCCTGAGTATTCTCGATTTTGAAGTGTTAAATAAGACACTCCTGTCCAAATGGTTGTGGAATTGGGGAGACAACAATGGTCGGAGTGGCAGAAACTCATGAGGGAAAGGTATGGCTGAATAAGTCGTGGGTGGGAAAAAGTTCCCTGTCCATCCCGGTGCATGAAGCATGTGGTGAAAGGCATCTTCGTACTAGCGGAGGAATTCGGTGCGACGATCACTTGGGAGTTGGGGGAAGGCACACAGGCGCACTTTTGGGAGGACGCCTGGTGGGAAGGGTGCGCTCTGCGCACGCGGTTCCCTCTAGCGTTTCAGGCGGCAAGGCGGAAAGGGGGCCTAGTGGGTAACTTCTGGGATGCGACTAACAATCAATGGTTGATTCCCTGCAATAGAGGAGCGTCGAGGGAAGCACTGTGATAGATGGGGGAGTTGTTGCTTTCCTTGCAGGGGGCGATACCCCGCAGAGGGCAGGGAAGATAGGAAAGTGTGGGGACCTAATGCAACAAGCCGGTTCTCAGTGCATGACGCATATGAGTGGTGGGCAAGGCCGACAAGGCCTGTGACATCAGTACACGATAAAGCTTCTTTGTTATGGAAATTCAAAATCCCGCTAAAAGTTAAGGACTTCCTTTGGCTGGCCTTGCAAAACCGCCTTCTAACCAAAGCATACCGTGTCAGATGGTGTCCAAATGAGGATGCCACATGCATACTGTGCCATGCGGAGGTTGAAACCACACAGCATCTATTATGTGCATGCGGCTTCGCACAGGACATTTGGAGGCGGCTGGCCTCCGCTATCGGATTAACTACTACATTCTCGACAGTGGAGTCGATGTGGGAAGAGGGGAATCGTCTAAGGAGTCGGGCAGGTGGGGGGATCAACGCTTCGGTATGCATGTCTCTCACACCCGACCACGACATGGGTTATATGGAGAACTAGAAATGCGCTACTCTTCAGGAGCCAGGCCGCATATGTAGAGAATGCCTGGGAGGAGATAGTGGGCCTGATTAAAGAGTGGGGCCGTGCGTTGGCAGAGGCGATGCAAGTGAGCTTTCGAGGTGGCGTGCTGCATGTCGACATGTAGATCCATGTGAGCGTAGCAGAGCAGAGCAGAAGGGTTTCAGCGCGGGCACTCACTCTCTGCCCTTCATTTGAGACCTTGCTGTTGTTCTTTTTCTCATCCCCATCACATCTTGTTGTATCTTTTATGTTTTCGTTCGTATTGCATTTTAGTTTTCTCTCTATTATGTCAACTTTTAATGAAATGGCGGTAGATTGACTGCATTCTTTCAAACACCGTATCATGATCCCCCAAACCCCAAACCCCCCTCCCCCTTTTTGTCTAAAAACCCACGAAGAACCCTCCATTAAAGCAAGTACACCTGCGCCATGATCACCCTCATCACACCATTCCCTCGTCTCCTCTCCCTTTCCTCTCTCTCCATCAACCCCTCACATCGACTCTTCTTAGATTTCAACAATAAGAACTTCCAAAACAAGAAACAACAACCTCTTCCGGTTACCATATCATCCGCCTCCATTGCCTCTCTTTGTTGTCTGATTCTATTTGGTTCTAACAATAATTTTATTTTATTTTATTTAACAGGGGACGAGGAAGAAGAGGAGGGATGGGGTCGGGGTCGGGGTTTGCAAGGCGGAGCTCGCCCAGGACGCGCCGTTCGCCGCGGCGATCGGCGCATGCATTCTCAATTCGCTCGTCTTCCCCGCACCGGACGGTCCCGACGATGAGGCGGAGTCGGGCGGCGCCGTGGATGCCACCGATGCCAGGTTCGTGGTGATGGGGGTCATCAGTTTCATCCCTTACTTCAATTGGCTGGTGAGCCTCCTCTCTTTGATCTTCCTTTCTTGAAATCGATTGTCATGTTCAGTTGTTGATGTGTTTTAGATCCACAAATTCAATGAGGTTTCAGGGTTGGGTGTTTGCGTGGCTTGACAGCGGTCGCCGGAGATATTTAGTGTATTCTATTGTCTACTTGGCTCCGTATCTGAGGTATTACTATTTCTTCCTTATTTGTTTATTGTTTTTATCTTTTGTTTGTCCGATGTTTCCTATAATTACTTGGTTGAATGGTGAAGGAAAGATTTGGGAATTTTTTAGTCCCTCGTGGATGCCATTATTACATGTACGATTGCCCACAAGAACGTTCTTTTCATTTATAATTTTTTGGATTACTCGTGGAATCAGGCGTTTGTCGCTGGATGTTTTAGCTTTGGTCCAATATCTCCCCTACGCATGTATAAAGTATGGTGGATCAAGAAGTTCATGTATCTTCAGTTCTTCAGAATTTGAGACAGTCTGCATTTTGCTGGAAGTAACTCAGTCAAATTTCTTGATGAAAAGTTTTCAAAATAATTAGGATAATGTGAGGTACAGCCCTAATTTTTTTAAATAGTAAACTTGTATATGTATTGATGAAAAGTAAATATTGTTCCATTTCGAATTGAATGGATCCATTTTTAACAAGTGTAGGTATATGGGATTGCATTGCGGCTGTAATAAAAACTGTGTGTAACAACACTCAAATAATAATGACGATGCAGATTCGTGTGATGTGTGTGAGGGTTCCCATATCTTTTCTGTTTGGTTCTATTATCCTTTTCTGTGGACAAATCGGACAATGGTTTGTTAGTCATAATTTGAGTTTCACAAAATAAATGGTGTTCTCATCTTAGAAAGTGTGGAACTGTGGATGATTGATGTTGGTATCACATCATGGCATTCAATAGATATACCTTTGCATATATGGATGCAAATTTCGGTATAAAAAGTGGCGCCTCAACTTCACACCTCTAAGCTAGGGGCAACCAGACGAAAAAGCTGGTGATCACGCTGCAATATATGGACATCACTAGCTGGTTTATTTAGTGCATGGATTGTTCATATATTGCAACACACAAATACTTGACTATATGTTCTCTCTTACTGTAACAAGGATGCACCAACTCTGGATTTAAGCATAGATTGAGTGATACGTTGAATCTTTCACCTTAGACATTAACTTTGTTGGATGTGTTGTGTCCAACTCTGGTACATATTATTGTATCATATGTTTTGATCATGCATTGCTTACTCTGGTGCATGATAATGTAATAAATCTGCTTTATAAAAGAAGTGTAATTTAAACTTGAATGAGAGAAATCTTGCAATTACTAGGTACAGGTGTTGGGCATGGATGCTTCACCCATATTCAAGCAGGTATGAATGAGAGGTTGAATCTTTAATCCTGATATATACTTTATATGAGGAGGATTCTCATTGCTATGTCTCTTCCAGGATTTAAGAAATGATTGACACTTAGGTTTCGAACATCTCTATTTTACGATTCCATCATGGCTTATTCTCTTGGCTAGTTGGAGTGGCTAGAATGATTTCCTTTTGAATGGAATGATTTAGAAAGACTTACCTGGTACTGGTTCTCAGAAACCATGAAAAACCATATAGAATATTGAAACCAATCTGATTGGATTTCTACATGCCTCAGACTATACACGGTTTTTCAGAAGGAAAAAAATTTGGGTAAGGAAACATGAAAAAGAGTTTTTTCAGAATTTTGTTTACCTGTTTTCGCTCTTTTTAACTACACAATTGATGTACTGCTATGTTTTCTGCAATAGTAAGAGACAAGTAATCTCATCCCTTTTAATTTTTATTGGAATAATGTCTTTCCTCCCACTCCATATGATTTTCACAGGACAAACTTGTCAATCTCTCCTGAGGATAGCTGGCTGCCCATCAGTAGCATTCTTCTCTGCATTATTCATGTTCAGGTGCAAATCAACAATTTTTCTAGCCACCTCCTCTCTAACCAAATGGACTGCATTTCTCACTGGCTAACTCTACCTGGACAGCTGGAAGCAAGCATAAGAAATGGAGATATCGAAGGCATCCCTCTCTTAGACGAGGTTTTAAAGTTTTTATCTGCAAAGAAGAAAGAATCCCACTTTCAAGGTCATCAACGGACCCTCAGGAAGGTATATTATCTTTAAGAATGATATCTATTTTGTACCATTCATCGAACTTGTGATCAAAGAGCAATTCTTCCACCTCATAATTGTGAAAGAAAAGATAGTGGCTGATATCTCGGTTGTGTTTTTTGAATTTGAAATGGCCAACTCACAGCCATTTAATGGCCCTTATTTAGTGCTCCTATTGTTAGTATGTCAGTGTAACAGTCCCATGATTATAGGGATATTATTATATTGTAAATCATTTGTATCCTCTATAAAAGATAACACACACACACAGTTTTAGTGTGGTGTGAGTGATTTCTTAATTTTACATGGTATCAGAGCTTGGGAAAATCTAAATTTTTTTTTCGTTTCTCTCTTTGTTCGAAACGATGACGTTCCCCAATCTGTCGTTGTCTTCCACTGGTGCAAGTGTTGGGTGTTCCTCCCTTCCATCAGTGAAGGCTATCACACAAGAGGTCTCCAAGTTGTCTGAGAACAACTATGTCCTATGGAAAGCACAGGCCTTACCGGTTCTCCGTTGCCATCGCCTCCTCGGCTTTGTTACTGGAGATACCAAATGCCCAGACGGCGATGAAGATAGTGATGCTGTCATTGCCTGGACGCGCCTTGATCAAATGATCCTTGCATGGATCAACAGCTCCGTGACAGAGTCGGTGCTTCCTCAAGTGGTCACTTCATCCACTGCCGCTGCGGCGTGGCACACCCTTGAGCAACAGTACGGATTCCAAACTCGTGCACGCATTCAACATTTAAAGCTTGAATTGCAGTCGATTACGAAAGGCTCGCAATCTGTTGCGGACTATGTGAAGAAAGCCAAGACTTTGGCTTTATCTCTGGCGAGTGCTGGGAAGCCTGTTGCAGATGAGGACCTCATCTTGTGGCTTCTAAAAGGACTGGGGGTCCGAATTTGATCCCGCTGTGGCCTCCCTCAACATTTCTCGAATTGATCCGTCGATCGACGAGGTAATCGCTCACCTCACTGATTTTGAATTATGACTGCAGCACAACAGACACGACGCTGCGGCGGCTCTGTATTCCGCCAAGTCTGGTGGTGGTCGTGGACGGTCCGGCCAGAGCGGTCACAGCCACCAAAATCGTGTTCATCACTATCCCCAGAGACAATGGTCTCGTTCTACAGCAAATGGTGGTATTGCTAGTAGCCATGTTGACGGTGCTACAGGTAGAGGTCGGGGTCACGGCCGGGGTGGTGGCGGTCGTGGTCGTGGAAGTCAAACAGACCACAATCAGGCCTCCCATGGAGAAACCGAAGAAGCTGCCATCTCTTGTTTCAAGTGTGGGGGCCCCTATCACACGGCAAATCACTGTAGGGCTCCTAGATCTATCAAGAAGGCCTTTGCTGCTATGCAACTTACAGATAAGGATGATTCTGACTGGTATCTTGACACTGGGGCTACAAATCATGTGACAGCGGGTACGTCGCAGATTGAAGGTATGATTCCCTATTCTGGGCATGATAAGATTATGGTTGGTAATGGTGCTACACTCCCCATTTCTCACACTGGGACTATCTCTATTCCAAATACTTGTCTTCGTCTTCATAATGTTCTTGTTGTTCCATCTATTCGGAAAAATCTTATTAGCATGCGAAGGTTCCTTAAAGATAACTCTTGCTATGGTATTCTCTATGATTGGGGTTTTCTTATTAAGGACTTGGCGACGGGGACGACATTGCTTAAAGGGATGTGTGATGGAGACCTATATCCACTTCGGTTGCGAGGTGGTTCGTTCTCTCCGCCTTCAATTTTGTTCGCGAATAAAGCACATGGTGATGTTTGGCATGCAAGATTGGGACATCCTTCTCCACAGGTGATGAAAAATATGTTTCCACTTCTATCATGTACAAAGAGATCCACTAAGAATGTTTGTGCAAGTTGCAAGTTAGGGAAAGCTTCTCGACTACCGTTTGATAGGCGTCAAGACTATTCTAGTATTATTTTGCATACTTTACATATGGATGTTTGGGGCCCTGCTCCAGTTACTTCTGTTGATGGATATCGCTTTTATTTAATTGTGGTTGATGAGTGCTCAAGGTTCTCTTGGTATTTTTCGCTTAAACGAAAATCTGATGTGGCATTCTTGCTGCCCCATTTCTTTAATCGGGTTGAAAAGCAGTTTTCCCAGGTCATTAAAATTGTTCAATCTGATGGGGGTGGTGAATTTACGTGTGGCTCTCTTAAAGAATTATTTCAAGCAAAAGGTATTGTTCATCAATTATCTTGCCCAGGGACACCACAACAAAATGGGATTGCTGAGAGGAAACATCGCCACATTGTAGAGACAAGTCTCACTATGATGGCGCATGGATCCTTACCTAAAAATCTATGGAATTTTGTTTTTGGAACGGCCGCATTTCTCATCAACCGGATGACATCTAAGTCTCTCCAAGGCTTATCCCCTTTTCAGGTACTCTATGGGCATGTTCCAGATTATTCATTCTTGCGTGTCTTGGGTTGTGCATGCTTTCCTTATTTAGAACCTTTTGGTCGGTCTAAACTTGCATTTAAATCTGTTAAGTGTGTTTTTGTGGGTTATAGCAGTAATCATAAGGGTTACTTATGCTTGGATCCTACCCTTGGAAAAATTTATATCTCACGGCATGTACACTTTGATGAAGAACATTTTCCTCTTGCTTTGGTGCCTCGCCCAGTCTCTAATTCTCAGTCTTCTGGAGTGGGATCATCACCTCTATTCCGAACACGTCGCTTGCATGTTAGCGGCACACCTATCACTCCCTTGCAGGATCGTCTTGATCCCACCATTGGTCCATCCAACATTTCTCTTGTTCATGATTCATCAATTGCCCAACCCGGCCCAACAAACCCGCTTGACCCTCCAATCCCGACTGAACCCAATCTTGATCAAACCACATTGGAATCACCTGCTACCGCCCCTGACCCCATCCAATCAGGTCCACCAATATCCATCCATCCATCCTATGGTCACTCGTACCCGCGACGGGACGCGTAAACCAAAAATTTATATAGCCACAAAATATCCTTTACCCATGGCCCTCATTGCTGATCTCCACTCCTTGCCTATAGAACCCCGAACATATAAGCAAGCTTTAGCCGATCCAAAATGGGTTCATGCCATGGAGGATGAGTATGCTGCACTTCTTAAAAATAATACTTGGAAGTTAGTTCCCCAGAGAAGAAATATGAATATTGTTGGCTGTAAATGGGTGTTCAAAGTTAAGCAGAAAGCAGATGGTTCAATTGACAGGTATAAAGCTCGACTTGTAGCTAAAGGGTACAATCAACAAGAAGGCATCGATTTTCATGAAACATTCAGTCCAGTTGTTAAGTCTGGATCTATTCGTCTTATTTTATCTCTGGCTCTTTCTCTTGATTGGCCCTTGAAACAACTCGATGTGAAAAATGCATTTCTTCATGGAGATCTTGAAGAGGAGGTTTACCTACAACAGCCGCCGGGATTTGTTGATGCTCAGTTTCCTAACCATGTTTGTCGCCTTCAGAAGGCACTTTATGGACTTAAGCAGGCATCCCGGGCATGGTATAATAAATTTACCACTCATCTCCAAGCTTATGGTTTTCGTGCATGTGTATATGACACCTCTCTCTTTGTTTGGCGCAAAGGCAATATGGTCATTTTCTTATTAATTTATGTTGATGACATTATTTTAACCGGAAATGACGCATCTGTCTTACGGACTCTGATGAATAAGTTGTCTCGTAATTTTGATATGAAGGACCTAGGGGATCTTCACTATTTCCTTGGTATACAGGTTAAGAGAGATTCCACTAACCTTATTCTCTCTCAGACGCGCTATGCTACACAGCTATTAGACAGGTTCGGGTTGTCTGGTGTGAAGCCCACCTCTACCCCCCTTGCTGCCAATTCTCACTTGACTGCCCGAGATAGTGCTCTTCTTATTGATCCCTCTGAATATAGGCAAATGGTCGGTTCATTGCAATATCTCACCTTGACACGGCCAGATCTCTCTTATGCTGTCAATCATGTATGTCAGTTTATGCATAGTCCTTGTGAGACTCATCTTGTTGCTGTGAAGCGGATTTTTCGATATGTCAAGGGGACTCTTGACCATGCTCTATGTTTTCAGAAGTCCTCAGATTTTTCTTTACGTGCTTTCTCGGATGCTGATTGGGCAGGCTGTCCAGATAGTCGTCGATCCACGACAGGCTATGCAGTGTATTTTGGTCCAAATCTGGTGTCTTGGGGTGCACGCAAGCAACCGACTGTATCCCGATCCAGCACTGAAGCTGAATATCGGGCTCTAGCTTCTACGGTAGCAGAAATTCTATGGTTCCTACACCTCTTTGGCGAACTGGGTCTACACATTAGATCACCACCGCGACTAGCCTGTGACAATATTTCTGCTATAAATCTGTCTAAAAATCCAATTTTGCATAATCGGTCCAAGCACATTGAGATTGATGCTCACTTTATACGAGAACATATTGCTAGTGGACGGATTTCTCTTCACCATATTTCTGGGCTTCTTCAGGTTGCTGACATTTTCACTAAATCACTCCCAGGTCCACGGTTCCAGTTTTTGAAGGACAAGCTGCATGTTCGAGCAACTCGACATGAGCTTGAGGGGGGCTGTGAAAGAAAAGATAGTGGCTGATATCTCGGTTGTGTTTTTGAATTTGAAATGGCCAACTCACAGCCATTTAATGGCCCTTATTTAGTGCTCCTATTGTTAGTATGTCAGTGTAACAGTCCCATGATTATGGGGATATTATTATATTGTAAATCATTTGTATCCTCTATAAAAGATAACACACACACAGAGTTTTAGTGTGGTGTGAGTGATTTCTTAATTTTACAATAATCACTGAGGAAGATAGTTTTCATTATTTATACATATTTTCTACATGAGAGTTTGTGCTTGATTTTCACCCCTAGGGCAAGAACAAGGAGCACACCAGGATTCCTCCTTCACAGGATGACTCAAGAAACAAGCTTCAAGATTGGGGAATTCTTAGAAAGCCTTCGGAGGAAGTGAATGACGAAGATGGGAATACACACGGAGAAAGGAAGCAATAAAACTAAATGTTTGCCAATATTGTGTAGTTAGAAAGAGTGATCCCATAGCGGTTTACTCGAATCCTTACCCGGTGACCCATTGACAACTCAATTCAACAGTTATTTTGAATAGCGAAGTTTGAAGGGATGTGTTTGAGCTTTATATTAGGAGTTTTGTTATGTATTTTATTGTCACAACCCCCCTCCTCCCTTCTTTTAGTATCTATATGACAAAAAAAAGCAACAAAGATTTTCAGGCCACGCCAGAGTCCGACCCGCCCTTTGAACGGGCCAGGCCATCCCAACCATTATCAGCTCAAGGCTGGGTTTTGGCCCTATGGACCCGGGCCGGAGGGGTTGGGTTTGGAGGCTTCAGGTCAAATGTTGATTGCTAATCGGGGTCAGGCTTATAAATTACATTACAGGCATTGTCCATAAGTTTTTTTGTTTTCCTGCAACTCAGGATGGCAAATATTAATTTTGTTCATCAAGAGACTACATATAATGCAAGATAGAAGATAGAATGGTACAAAATGAATCCATCATTGGAGGTGTTGTTGAAAAATTTGTAGTTGTTTTGAGTACAGATAAAAGATAGAATAATAGATGAGGAAAAAAAAAAGGATTTTGTTAATCCGTTTTTTCTCCAGATGTTAATCTCCATGTGGAAAAAACTTGTGTAAATTATTTTCAACCTAAATCAGATGGTTATACACACTACTGTTTTATAATGTGATGAATGTCACAGAGGAGCATTCATTTCTAGTATTATAAATGTATTATATCCTCTGTATGATTGGTTATAATGAATATCAGTTGGCCATCTCAATTTAAAACAAGGTTCCACTATAAGTTGAAACCTAATTTGAGAGATCAACCGAAGTACCCAACCTCTCCGAATCACTACCTAAAGTAGTTGCACCAGATCACCACTCAAACAAGTAACCGAATTAAATATTTACATGACATTATAAAAAAAAAGACCAGAAATACAATATAAAGATATCTAGTACCCACAAATTAGCTGACTAAGCACCCTCATCTAATCTCGTCATACAACAAATGATACAACAGTCCAGCTGCAGAACATACACAAAAACATCAGCTACTAACCTAGTAACCTACTCTTTCCATCCCATGGCTTTGCTCTTCATCATCCAGTTTGGATTTATTTGTTCCTTTGCTTTTCTTGGGATGCGAGTTTTTCTCATCCTTCTTGTTAACTTTATCCGAGTATTTGGCAAAGGCGGCAGTGAGGGCAGATTTGACAGTCAAGCTTAATTCTTTTTCATGTTTCGTCGCTTCTGCCTTTTCAACACCAATCATGTTATCTTCTGTTAAGTCATGCTCGGCGTGCTCACCAGGAGGTGGTTCTGATGCCATTGCTGGTCGGCTAGAAACAACGCGCTTAAATGGTTCATGAAAAGTGTCATGTAAGAGCTTCACCTGTGATAAATAAGTCTCATTTTGAAACTCAAAGTGCAAGTGATTGTTTGGAAATCAATCATGGACAGTGGATATGATATGTACATTATTCAGAAGAAAAAAAGTGATATGATATTCAGAAGGAAAAAAGTGATATGATTTGGACAGTGGATATGATATGTACATTATTCAGAAGGAAAAAAGTGAGTTCCAACTGGAGGTGTGGTTTGGCACATAAAGTCAACCATCTAGCATATGTGGTTCATTATTCATGATAAAATGTGTATAAAAAACAATGCTTGTGCACGAGAAGAGTTTGAGGAATTGATCCACTTCATACATGTCAGTATTAGTCTGCCAATATTACGAGTTACTAAATGAAAGTCAAGCTAAAGGAAGCATAAAGCATTATCTTTTTTTAAAAAAAAAAGAAAAAAACTTATGTAAAGAATATGATCTTATTGACAATTAAACATATGAGACCGTAACAATATGGGTAAAATGAAACAAAAGATGTCATTAACCCCACAAAGAGTTCAGGCACCACCATCCCACCAGAAATGGGTGGGATAGATGAAATAGGTGGGTACCTCCAAAATCAATTCCAGAATTTTATTTGTATATTAGGCATTAGAATATGTCAATGTAAACCCACAAATGAAAATAAAGAAAAAGTATACGGTGAGGATCACAAAATATGGATGTTGAGAACAAATGAGATCTATAATGATCTTGATTAATTCATAGCATGAAAAAAATATGGGAAACAAAGTCACCATTTATATCTTTAATCAAGGAAATTGTGTTTAGTCCATCACATATACTAATGCACATGGCTAAGGATATTTCTGTGATATTTTGCCTTGAGAACATAAAAGAACAGAAAAATCAAACACAAATATCGTCTATGCAGAAGGCTATATACATTACAAAAATTGAATTTTTTTATCGATATTAACATGGATTAAAAAAAAAATTTCTCTTTAGGATCATGTATTAATCTCAACCATTACTTTAAAAAAAAGAATTAAATATATAGAAAGCGACTTGCAGGTTCAGATATAAGAACTAAAGCATAGATGATCTGTAGTGACTCATAAACAAATTTCTATTTCTAGATAGAGAAATTAAAAATATAAAATGCATTTCAGGTTAACTAAATACTGATATCTTCCAGTAAGTTCATCCAATACCCAGAATAAGCATGCTCAAGTATTAGAGTGCATGAAGAAGACAAGATACCTTACGTTCTCCAATGCCTGGACAGCGAGCTAATTCTTCCATAGAAGCATCCATTACACCAGAGAGTGACTGCATTACATGAGACAATTATCAATGGGGTGATTTAACTTTTCAGAATCATAACTGGTGTCTTAACACACTGCATATTTGGATAATGACAACTAATTTCTTCAAGTATAATAGAAACGCAATGTTAGTGTGATTCAAGGGCCATATTGTGCATCCAGAAGGAGTGACAATGTAAACAGAATGAACACTGAAATGTTAATGTATGGCATCCAGTCTTACCCCAAAAGCAGAACCAAGATTTACTACATCAGGTTTATTAATATGTCGAATTGCTGTTAGTGCATGATTCATCTGAAAAAGCAAAACAAAAGTTTCAGTGAGAAGTGTTGGCAGAGCGAGCCAAAATTTCTACTACATATCAGAGAAAATGACTAGGTCATGTGCGCTAAGTTAATTTTGTAAAAAAAAAAAAAAGATAATATGATTGATACAAACTTAACCAAGCTTATGTCTTTGTCAAGAGAGCATTCAATTATTGTGTATACCCTTGATAGATAGTCAGTATCCATGCGCTCTTGGATGATGTCTGCAGGCTTGTTTTCATATATCTTTATTGTCTCCAAGTACCGCCCACACTCTTCCAAGCTAATAAGAAACCAAAAGTTACTAAAAGATATGAATGAAAGAAAAAAACTCGAGGGCCGTTTGGTTCAGCGGAATGCTGATTTTAAGTACTGATTCATAAGTGCAGATTATATAAGTTCTGATAAATTTTAATTAGTTCAGAAAAAAACTGTTTGATTCAGCAGAAATTATAAGCACTTATGAAGATAAGTGTGTTTGGTTCACCATTGAATAGTAGAGCTTATTAAAATGATATTTTGGTCCATTTAATAAGTGTTGAATGTTATTTGATGTTTGGTTAAAAACTTGAAGATTTGCTTATTTTTTCTATTTATAAAAAAAATATTTGGTATAATGATTAAAATACATGTATTACACCACTGCAATTTGATTAGTTCAAATAACAAGCCTATACATATTTTAAAAAAATGTAGGGGACATATGTCTATTTATGCAGTGGTAAATGTGCAATCTACAGGAAAGAAACATCAGAACAACAATTTGTACATTCATCCATACCAAATGTGCACTCCTCCCTGAGTCCATTAAGAGCAGACCCCAACTCCCTCTCAACAGGAAATAAACATCAGATGAACAACAAATTCCAACTTCAGTTTTACATGAATAAATTGCCGGATAGCCAGGGATTTCCAATTATAAGAACGAGTACATGAGCATCCGCAACAAGAGGCACATCAGAATAGCATGAAAAAAAAACCCTGTTTTCTAGGAAATTAGAGAGAGAGAGAGAGAGAGAGAGAGAGAGAGAGAGAGAGCAAAGAAATGGCGACTTGAAAATATGCGTTTGGGTTTTTTGGGAAGTCAATCTCTGAGAAGGGAAAGAGTTTGACGGAGAGAGGAGGTGATGGAGGTGGAGCTGCTCTACAAGGGTTTCGTGGGAAATGAGAGGCAGGATTCATTTCGGTGGTGAGGAGAGAGAAGGGCACCTCGGGCTGTGATTAATACAATGGTAAAAATGAACATAAGGCATGGGCAATATGGACTTTTTGCAGGGGTCATCAAATAGCGTAAAGCGGGTACTTAAATATAAGCGAGGTCATCGGTGCTGAACATTTGTTGAGTTTTTTTGCTGAACACGGTTTTTGTAAGTGCTGATCGTAGGTCTCAACCAAACAATGGTTTAACAAAAAAAGCTCTGATTTTCCGGATTTAGCATAACAAGTGCTGAAAACTTGTTTAGCCAAACACCGCCTCAGTTATTGCACTTATTTCTTTTAATATACATCTCACAAACTTGAATAAATCATGGGCTACACAATAATGGATAAAGTGAACCAGATTTAACTTAGAAGAGATTCACCATGAGATGTGAAAACTTATTCCTCTGTCTTTAAGGCTTAGCGGAAAATGCTCACATGTAGAGACAGAGTAAAACCAAAGGTGCTCCACAGGATACACATTGGCAGAAATACATTATTATGTTATGATACTTGACTCGCAAAGGGCAGGCTATTTGATCTGGCAGGGGATAGAATCAGGTATGCTCTAAGAGTGCCTAAAGATGGTATATTATCAGTCAGTTTATTAGTGATGGAAAATTGCTATTTCCAGCCCATAAAATTCCATTTACAATGGAAATATGGCAAGAAATCACTCAGGTACAGACTTTTACGGCCATCTGGGGGAGGCATAGATATGCAATCCCTAATACAGTTTCTACACTTGCAAAGCTGTTTTGGGAAAGTTGCCCACCAAGTGTTTGTTGATTAAGAAAGGTATCAGACTGGATCCCGGGTGCATTCTTTGTGAATCTGAAGTTGATGACCGTGATCACTTTTTTTAAATTGTTCACTATTTACATTACATCTGGTTATCTGAGTTAAAATAGGGGTTCATGGAAGACCTATCAGAAATCCTGGAGGAAGAAAGTAAATTTCTTGTCTTATACGGAGGTTCATTAAGCGTCTTCATTCAGCATATATGGGAAAAGAAACTTTTCCAGAATTGCCAGAGGGAAGTGCAGAACTGCAGATAGAAAAATGAATTTTTTTAAAGACAACCTGGAAGGGTTCAAATGCAGACTAAAACATTGCTAGCCTGAAGGATGATCTCATACGGGCTGTAATATTTATGGCTGATGGTTAAAATCACTGGCAGAATTCAGATAGCTGGTCTGATTATTTGGAGAAAACCCAAACTTAACTGACTCAAAGTTAATTCTGGTGGGGATCTCTGAAGGAGGAAAAAGCTTATCATGGGGTGGTGTTGAAATCTATGGGGGAAGAGCCGGACAGGTCATTGGTGCAGAAGGCACTAGAGTGGATAGTGGAGCTTATGGGCTTATACAGAGGCCTACAGCTTTTGCTTTCATTAGGCTTTTGTAATGCATGGTTCAAGACTGATTCAGAAGTAGTCATCGAGAGGATAACAAAGAGTACTAAAGTGCCACATAAGGCCAGAATGATGGGAGAAAATTCTGATGGATCTGCATGCCCTTCGGGCTAGTTTGGCAAGGGGTTAAAGTTTTAAGGATAAGTTGTCCTAATTTCGGGAGATAAAAAATCCATTAATTTTGTTCATATTCACATTTGTCAAAATTGAGACAAAAAATGAGGATAAATGTTATCCCAGCCTCTAGATGGAACAAAATATCCCCATTTTCATTTCAAAATTGGGACAACTGTCCACAATTTATCCCGATTATTTTTTATACCAAACGGGGTTAAGCTGTCCTCCCACTCACTTATCCCCATAATTACCCCTTATCCCACCACTTATCCCCTTGTCAATCCAGCCTTTCGAGAATGGAAACCTCACACGTCATAACAGAGGGGATTAAAGTTACAGACTTTTGGAAGAATTGCAAATCGCAATAGGGATCACAACTTTTGGGGCCGCTGCTTGGAGAAATGGTAATGTGTGGCAGGACAAAGACTTGGGTTTGAGTCCTAAGAATGACCACTTTGTGCAAAAAGGTCAAATGTTAGAACAGTATCATCCACTCTCTCACCTCCCAGTACCCTGCTTTATACAGGGACCGCTCTGGGTAATGACCTTTTACATCCACCTTCACAAGAGAATTGTGGATGAAGACGCTGAGGCCTACATCAGAGTGAGATAACAGTACATTATGATGGATATGTTTTACTATTATAATTATTTTTGGTTCTTATGTAAGTATTTAAGGTTTTAGGAACATTTTAAAGTTCTTTAGTTTTTCAGTGGAATAGTTTTAAAGAAGAAGAAGAAGAAGAAGAAGATGTATGAGAAACAAACAAACCAACCCACAAGGCCTCCTCTAACACAAATGATTGTTGATGTATGAAAAACCCAATCAGGGCATCATAGCCAATGAACTGCCTCCTCCAATTCTTTATACCATGTTTTCCTCAAAACTAAGATTTAAAAAATCAACCGCATTAAAAGAAAATAAAAAAAATACTTTCATTTTCCTTCCAATTAAATCCATGACTTACAAGGCTCCACTTGCAAAAATGCACATTTGCATTGGAACCTCTTTTTTTTCTTCTCAGGAATTGAATATGAAACAATAATCAACAAGTCAAGGATAACATACAACAATCAGAAAGAGCTACCTCCAAGCACATAGAAGCGTACATTCATGAAGCAAAGCTGTCCTTGTGACTTCAAGTAAAGGCTTAACGACATCTTCCTGAAATTAAAACCAATCAAATACCAATCCGATCTATCTCGTGATCAGATTTATGGGATGATTCGACAAATCAAATCAAAGTATGGGTAGTATAAGCTTATCCCAAAGTTAAGAAATAGGTTTAAATATTGGGAGGTTAAGTACACATCCAAGTGCACCCTTATTGCAAAACAGAGAAAAACATTGCACAAACAGGAAAAGAACAGTTTCTTTTTTTCAAGAACCCAAATTAATCTTACCACATCAACATGACACAGAACGACACAGAGCTTGAAATTCTTCTGCAATTCCCTTATCCGGTAATACAAATAGTCCGGATGAAGCAGATGATACCGAAGACTGACACATCAAAACAATTGAACAAACCCCATCAAATCAACCTCCAAAAAGAAGTGCAATTCACAGCGCATTACCTCAAATAGAGGGCGCAAGAGCTCTGGCCGAGCAAGTAATCGCAGACGATGTCGGTGAACACCCACCTCACATTCCTTACGTGCTTCAAAAGCGGATTCCCCTTCTGAAAAAACCAAACACAAACGTCGAACAAACAAGCGAAACTCAGAATCCACCACACCTTCCAAGAACAACGTAGTCCCAAAACCAAACCTGTCTATGGCTGACGAGGATCGCGTTCCGGTTCTGTCTGTAAGGAGAAGAAGACGAGGCCGGCGACGAAGATGCCTCGGGTGGCCTTTCCAGATGAGGAGAGGAGGAGATTAGTCTCGCTCGCAAGGTTTCTTAAAATGCTTCGCCCTAGATAAAAGGAACGCTCACCTGGAGGAGGAGTAGGAGTGGGGTTCGGGAGGGGGAATGTAGAATTCGGAGGATTTGATGGAAGAGAAGGCTTCGGAGAGTGATTTAAGAGGGCATCGTGAGAGATTCTTCTTCGGTTGAGTAGATGATGAAGGTGGAGGAGGAAAAGAGAAAGGGTTGTTGAAGACCTCTTGATACGACGGTATCTTTATTAATCCTTTCTTGTTGTTGATCTGCTCTCCTCCCTCGTTTTTCTTAGGCTGGTCCGCGGCTTCCATTGCCTCGTGCTTGGGGAGCGTTGTGGGGGGATGACTTGGGGAAGAGAGTGGGTTGGGTTATTCGGGAAACCAGACCCGAGCTGGCCCGATCCTCTTCAGATGTACTCTATGGTTCCACTTACTATGTTTTTTCCTCGAGAAATGTTTTTTTTAGGTCCAATTCACATATCTCATGAGGACAAATGAAGAATTTATATTAAACTCTTTTATCAATTAATTTCTTAAATCATGCGATGGGTATAATTTTTATATTTGTATTCATGCAAGATTATTTAAGATTATTTTTTTTTTAGAATGTTGAATTGAATTCTTATTTTTTTATCATTAATTCATTTATTTTTTCTCAGAATTGATTTTTCCATGAAGATCACTTCGTAACAAATCTGAATTTCTATTTCTGAAGAATTTGAAGTCACAGATTCGATTTTTTTTTTTTTTTGGGATTTGGATTTCATCTCAATGTCTATTGGATCAGGTTTAACATATATTATATTTAGGTTTGACATTTGGTGTTTGGCTTTGAATGTGATGTTTTTCTATTTTTGTATAGCCTAGATCGAAGAATGTAACAGAATTTATTTTTTCATGAACTCAATGTAACATTTGTTAAATACAACACACAACGAAAAAGGTGTTTGACATTTTTCATAAAATGTAACTGATTATTAAAGAGAGAATCTATTTTTAAATTGTTTAAACATTGCATGGAATGTAAAACATTTAGGTAAATATAACTGTTATGTTACATTTATGTAAATGTAACAATTTTTATAAAAATATAACAAATAGTTTATGTAACATTTGTTAATGTAACTCACAATAAAAAATGTGTTTGACATTTTCCATAAAATGTAATTGACTATTGAAGAGAGGATCTTCCTTTAAATTATTTAAATATCGCATGGAATGTAAAACATTTAAATATAATTGTTATGTTACATTTACATTTTTTTATGAAAATGTAACAAGTTCATGTAACATTTGTTAAATGTATCTCACAACAAAAAAAGTGTTTGTTATTTTCTTTAAAATGTAACTGACTATTGAAGAAAGGATCTGTTTTTAAATTGTTTAAACATTAAATGGAATGTAAAACATTTATATAAATATAACTGTTATGTTATATTTTTGTAAATGTAATAATGTTTATGTAAATGTAACAAATAGTTGTGAGAGATGTAAACATTTAGGAAATGTATTTGAATTTTCTGAGATGTATCTTATTTATGTAAATTGAAAAGATGTTTGTCAAATGCTAGAATGTTTATTTAATAACATTCTTCAAAAAAAAATGTATATAGTACGAATGTAATTTGAAAAAAAAGAGTAGCCGTTTGAAAGATTTTGACAAAAAAAAAAAACAATTTAGGTAAGTTTTGATGTAATTTATGTAAGTTTTGGTTGTAACTAAAATAAAAAATTCAATTAATAGATAAGGATTTCAAAATTCAAATTTTAAAATAAATAAATTTTAGTGTAACTGTGAAAAATTAGTAATTGAATAGAGAAAAAAGGGGGATTTGGGTTAATAAGACAGATTTTTAATGAAGGGCAGATTTGCATTATCGTTTTTGAAAAGTCAACAAGCCAACCAATGAGATGATGACACTCGTAGGGCTTGTGAGTGGGGCTTATATTTTGGGGCCTGGGTATCATGACTATTTTTCCTCCCTCAATTCCAGACTCCAAAAATGACTGGGTAACAAAGGTCTTCTATTGGTGCGAACATTTGCGGGGGGCGTATGGCGAGCGGGAGCGGAAGCAGGAGCGGAAGCGATAGAGGAAAGCAGCGGGTGTTAGACAGTCGACCGATTGGTGTGGAGCGATCGAGAGACGATGATTGGCAGGAGGTTCATTCAAAGAGACGGAGGACGATGTTCGGAGGGGGCTCTAGTCAGGGCGGAGCCTCCGAGACGCATCAGAGTTGCTTCTAGTGCCTGGGTTCGGGACACTGGCACAAGGAATGTCGAGACCTTGTGGTGTGCTAGAGATGTAAATAAAAGGGTGGGCCACTGGGCTACCGCCTATCGTCTTGGTCGTCATGAACCACCCCGGACCCACCATTAGATTACGCCTCCCTTGTTCACGTCTCCACCGCCCCCTCCTAATCCGACCGAGCACATTCGGTTATTGTGCTCACGTCTGGTTGGGGTGGCAGCAAATTCTCTAATGGAGAGTGTAATTGCCAAGGCGAGGGATCACTCGCCTTCCCCGGTGGATGTGAAGGAGGATGTTCTTCATCTTTGGGAGCCTTATGCTTGTTCTCGAGTCCGAGGGATGGGTGGTGGGACGTTTGTTATCATTGTCAACAAACCTCTCATTTGAGAAGGAATGCTTGAGATCGGTTTGATGTTTGGTAGTGGTGGGTCCTTCGGTCTGTCTGCTTGGACGCCAAAGGTAGGTGCTTCCCCGATCGAACAACACAGCTAGATGGTTCGGCTAGTCGGGTTATCGCGGCACTGGATGGAGGCATGGGGTCTCAGAATTGGCAAGGTGGTTCAAGAGGCTCATGGCGATCACTTGGATAGGTATGGATTCGGAGGGGAAATTCTTCAAGGTCCTGGAGATTGCAATCGCATAAGCCCCTCCGAGGGGCTTATTGAGGGTGGCAATTGGTAGGGAGGAGTTCGCTATCCTCTCTCTGGTTCAAAAAACCAACCTTAGTCATCGGCGGAGGTGGCTCGCTCTGTGGCAGAGGGTTCCCCGATGTGTCTGATAGTCCGTTGGACATTCGACAGATGGCAGTGGCTGAGCTCACAAATAGTCGAAAGAGTCTACCGAGATGTGACGGCTAGGGGACGGAGCACCGGGGGGGGTGTCTGGTCAGGCCACCCCTTTGACTTTGATTGCGAATCTTGTTGTCTCTATGCCTGTAAAGGTGGCGGTTGAGTGTGTAGGGATGTCCTCGGGGGGATCAGAAGTCCGTGGGAAGGCCCTTGCTAAGCCGAACCTCGTACTCGTTCCTCACTCTACGGCTGCACCACCCGTACAAATTGGTGTCAACAAGGGCCCTGCCTCGATTTCTATCAATGGTATCTGACTGACACTCGAAGGGTGGAAAAAGAGAAAGTTCAAGATGTAGATGCGGTGATTTCGGACCAAAATTCGGACCACTCGTCGACTCGATCTGTAGCATCCGGACCCATTTATGGGCCTCCAATCTGAATACGAACAGGCATGTCGAGCGAGGGGCTTTTTGGGCTTGGATATATGGAACGGAGTGGTCATGGACCTGATGGGACAGGGACTCGATAACGGGGGACAGCATGTATCGCCCGGTCCTTGACCACGGGTTAATTGTTGGTCCCCGATCCCATCCCCTATTAATTCCAATCCCTGCAGTCCCCCACACAAACCCTAAGCGTTGTCTCCCACTTCCAATGGGGAGGGGGGCAGGGCCATGTCTGTGCCAGGTAGGGGATCGCCCGTGGCCCCTCCAACGATGTTGGAGGCTTCTTCTGCATGGCCCCTCTGATGCGATCGGTGGGCGACTCCTTTGAACGTGGCAATTCTCTAGACTGGACCAGAGCACATTGTGTCGAGATCCGGCTTCCCACTGAAGTGGACCGACGGTTATTCAACAGATTCTTTTGGGAAACTTTCAGGGCGCGGGGAGCTTTTAGCCACGAGCTAAGCTCTGCTCGGTCAGTAGGTACGCAGTCAACTTCAGTGGTTGCTGATGAGTCTGAGGAGGCCTGCCAATCATCCATCTTGAACGTCCTCTCTTGGAACATCCAGGGTTTAAATGACCCGGAGAAACAGGCAACAGTGAAGGACATTGTGCGTCAGAATGGTGTCCAGATCTGTTGCCTTCAAGAAACAAAAATGCAATAGTTTGATATGCAGAAACTGAGGTCGGTTGTCACACCCCATGGCGGCTGCCCTGGGGCGTAACAAAAGTTGGTATCAGAGCCTGGTCCTGTTAAAGCCTAAGTCGAGTTGTATAGATGAGTCGTAGGATTTTCATCCGAGTACTCTGGTTTTAGTCATTTATCTTAGGTTGCTGGCATGCCTCCTCACATCCGTGGACGTGGACGTGGCCACCCCTGTACCCCCCCCTTAAGTTGTCGACTGGGTCGATTGAATAGGGTCAGTTGTTAGGTCCCTTGTTGTGGGACTAAGGTTTGGGCAGGAGATTCCTGCCCAGTAGTATGGTAGTGATGGATTGGTTGCAATATCTAAAGGTATGGATCGTGTCTCGATAATGGAGCTTCGTTCCCATGCATCGGTATTGCTAGTAACCATGGAATTCCCGTAAGGCACCGACTTCCAGTTTTGAGGATGTGGCATTTTTATCATTAATGGGTGATGTCTTCTTTCATTTTTTTGCTTGGGATTAAGGGGCCTTGAGGGATCATTGTTGAGACCCGAGCTAGGGTGCTCCGTGTTCCTTGTTTGGTTATCGGGATATCCTATATTGGGACCTCACGGTGCCCTCCCAAGGGGTTCTTTTTCCCAGTCAAGGAATATCTTTGAAACATCTATTTGATGATTGCATTTCCCTCTCACTTGGAAGGTGCTGTAACGAGTGGTGATGCGTACGATCGACATTGGGTGCGTCCTTTTGCAACTTGGTGGGCGATTGCTAATGGACTGGGTTCCACAGCCACACCTAGAGTCGCTTCAATATATCATCGTGCGTAGAAGCTACGTGGTAGAGGCCAGAGCCCTGTGAGGTGCTCCAAGGTACTATCTAGGATGCTTGTTGGTGTGCCATATGGCAGAGATAGTGGACATGGGAGGCTACCAGGTAGAGGCAACACCGGGAGAGGGCTATCGGATGATGTCGAGAGCGTGGACTCCCCATGATGAATCTGCCCATTGAGTTTAGGATGCTGGAGTTCCAAAGGTTATAGTTGGGTGACCTGTCGGTGGCGTGATGTGGAGCACAACTGTTGATACCGTCGTGTTTTGCCCACACATTGGTCGTAAATGAAGAGACGCGATGCAAGCGTTCATGATGGAACTCAACTGCCGTATCAAGTAGATGACGCCGCACAAGCATTGTCAGGGTTCGACGACCTCCTGTTGCGCACCTTGTGGATTAAGTTCGGTTGTGCGGCTTACCTAGCGTGTTAGGGTCATCATGAGCGCTAGGCTGAGGAGCATTGAAATGCTCGAGGAGTAAAATTTGGACTTAATTGTTCATGGAATTGTTCTGATCTTCCAGCAGGAGGTGAAGATCGGGTACCCCCTTTGTCGCGAATTGATTATCTGTTTGACATGCTCTCGGAGTGAGTGTCTACTCTTAGATAAATCTTCGCGCAGGGTACCACAAATTGGAGATCCAAGAGTTGGACATCCCGTAGATGGCCTTTCATGACAGTCTCGGGCACTACAAGTTCTAATTACTGCGGTCGAGGTTGACGAATGCGCCGGATGCCTTTAGGGATCTCATAAGTTTTATTGGGCCTCCGTGAACTATTTTGAGGTAGTCTTCGTTTAGGTTGTTAGTGGTGCAATGTAAAGACGATATGGGTAACTTTGTTTCCCCTTGTTGGCATGCCCTCAGCAAAGTTTGAGAATCACCATCGCGTTGGGAAGCGTTAGTCCATCGAGATTCCTCAGTGGATGCGGGAGTAAGTTATCATGTATTTCGTGGTGGGCTTGCTAAAGTCACGTTAGGGTCGCGAAGCCGTCTAGGTGATCATTGACCGACTGACTAAGTCTGCACTCTCCTCTCTATCCGACTGACTGAGTCTCTAGACGCTTTGGCGTGGGTATTCGCCTCCACGATTGTTCGTCTTCATGGCACTCTGGTCGGTGCCATTTTGGTTTGAGACGCGAGGGCTACTTCGAGGTTCTGGCTTAGCCTTAAGCAGGCTTTGGCGAGAGCCTCTATTCTAAGTATAGCGTTTCACCGCCGATGGATGGCAAGGCAAGGAGGACAATTCAGGCCTTGGAGGACATGCTAAGTGCCTGCATGCTTGACTTGGGGCAGCTGGAAGAGGCATCACCCATTTGGTGGGTGACTTGGGGCAGTCTATAACAACGACTGCCATTCGAGCATCCAGATGGAACTGTAAAAGGCACTCTATGAGTGCAATTTTATGCCTCCCTTGTGTTGGGACGGTTGTCGAGCGCCAGTTGGAGCGGCCAGAAATTATTTATTTGACCTTGCGGTGGCCAAGATGGTTTGTGTGTTCATTCGCACCGCTCTGAACCGTCAGAAGGGCTACGCGGGTCATCGTCGCTAGGAGCTTACCTTCGGATTTGGCGACTATGTTTTCCTGAGGGTGTCCCAGTTTAAGGGCATCCTCTGTTTCGATGTTCGGGGCAAGTTGAGTCGGCCCTTAAACGGTTCTTGCAACCTAAAATGGTGTTTGGTTTGATAATTGTTGTGTTTAAGCCCCAAGATTGTGTCTTCAGATGGAAAAATGGCGTTTGGGTAGCAAAGTGGTATTTCAGTCATAAAAATGTTGTTTTTGATCGAGATTGGTGCTTGGATCGAAAAATAGTGATTGGGTCAAACATTGGTGGAGGAATGGGAACGAAAAATTTGAGTTTGGGGTGGAAAAATGCTCTTTGGCTCGAAAAATGGAATTTGGTCCAAAACAATAGTGGTTCAACCCAAAAAGGTGGTTTGGGTAGAGAAATAGTAAAGTGATTGTCTGCATGCACAAATGGTGTTTAAACTAAAAACTGATGTGTTCTGATTGAAAAACGGTGTGGAACGAATTTTCATGAAATGTCGTTTCTACCAAAAAATGGTGTTTTTTTTTTTCAAAAAAAAAATATACAGTATGTCTGGACCCATAATGCTGTGCTGGACGCCAAAATGGTGTTCGGTTCAAAAAATGATATTTAGGTAAGAAAAATGGTATGTGGAACGAAAAATGGAGGGTTTGGGACCCACACGTGGTGTGTTTGGAAAGGGAAAAAGGTTGTTGAACGAATTTCCGAGAAATTGTGTTTGGAACGAAAAATTGTGTTTGGGTTGAAAAATGGTGTTTTGAGCCCTTGTTCGGTATGTTTCGACCCAAAAAGTGATTGGACCAAAAAATGGTGTTTGGAACGAGAATTGGTATTCGGGTTGAAAAACGGTGTTTCGGTATGTTTTGTTTTTACCCAGAAATGGTTTTGGAACAAAAAAAAAAAATCTATATTTGGGTTGAAAAATTGTGTTTGCGACGAAAAATGGTGTTTGGGTTGAAAAATGGTATTTGGATTAAAAAATGTTGTGTTTAAACCCAAAGATGGCGTTGTCTACACGGATTAATGGTGATTGGGTAGAAAATTGGTATTTCGGTCTAAAAAATTGATTTTGTATCCGAAATGGTGCTTGGGTCAACGAATAGGTCGAGCATTGGCCGAAAAATAGTTTTTGTGTCGAAAAGATGGTGTTTGGAATGAACATTGGTGGTGTTTGGGTGGGAAAATGGTATTTGTGTCGGAAAACAGTTTTTTTGTGACCCAAAAATGGTTTTTGTTCGACAAGAATTGATATTTGGGTCGAAGAATGGTATTTGAGTAGAAAAATAGTCTTTCGGCTCAAAAGGCGTTTGGGTAGAGAAACGGTATTCGGGTGGAAAACTGGTTGTTTGGACACACTAACGGTGTTTGGACGCAAACAATGGTTCGTTTGGAATGAAAAGTGGTGTTCTGAATGAATTTTCATGAAAAGGTGTTTGGAACGAAAATGTTGTTTAGGTTAAAAAAAAAACGGTATGTCTTGGCCCAAAATGCCCAGTTCGGAAACAAATAGGGTCGGTTGGATCCGAATATGTTGTTCGGTTCAAAAAATGGTATCTGGGTGTCGAAAATATGGTGTTTGGAACGAAAATTTGAGTTTAAAATGCAAAATTTGTGGGAAAATGTTGTTTTGTGACCCAAAAATGATTTTTGGGACAAAAAATGCAAAAATGTTTTTCGTTGTTTGGGTAGAGAAATGTTGTATTTGGGTGGAAAGCTGGTTGTTTGGACACACACAGATGGTGTTTGGGCTCCGGAATGGTGTGTTGCGATTGAAAAACAGCGTATGGAACAAATTTTCCTTTAAAATGGTGTTTGGAACGAAAAATGGTGTTTGAGTTAAAAGATCGGTATGCTGGAAGAAAATCGTGTTTGTTGAACCCAAAAATGGTGTTTGGATAAGAAAAAAAATGGTATGTGGAATGAAAAATGGTGTTCGTAGTGAAAAAAGAAAGGGCCTGCAGCCACACATGGCATGCTCGGAAGGAAAAATGGTTTTTGAACGAATTTCCAATAAAATGGTGTCCGCAACGAAAGGGTTTGGAGCCACACATGGTGTGTGCGGATGGAAAAATGGTTTTTGAACGAATTTCCAAGAAATGGTGTCTGGAACGAAAAATTGTGTTTGAGTCGAACAATGGTGTGTTTAGGTCCAGTTTGGACCCAAAATAGTGAGTGGACCGAAAAATGGTGTTTGGAACGAAAATTGGTGTATGGGTTGAAAAATCGTATTTTGGGCCAAAAACGCTGCTCGTTGTTTTTAGCAGAAAATGGTTTTTGACACAAAATAATGATGTCTGGGCCTTAAAACGGTTCTTGCAACCTATAATGGTGCTTGGTTTGATAATTGTTGTGTTTAAGCCCCAAGACTGTGTCTTCAGATTGAAAAACGGCGTTTGGGTAGCAAAGTTGTATTTCAGTCATAAAATGTTGTTTTTGATCCAGATTGGTGCTTGGGTCAAAAAATAGTGATTGGGTCGAACATTTGTCTGGGAACGAAAATTTTTAGTTTGGGTGGAAAAATGCTCTTTGGGTGGAAAAATGGAATTTGGTACAAAACAATAGTGGTTCAACCCAAAAAGGTGGTTTGGGTAGAGGAATGGTAAAGTGATTGTCTGCACGCCCAAACGGTGTTTGGAGTAAAAGCTGGTGTGTTCCGATTGAAAAACGGTGTGGAACGAATTTTCATGAAATGTCGTTTGTACCGAAAAATGGTGTATTGTTTTTTTTTAAAAAAAAACGGTATGTCTAGACCCATAATGCTGTGTTGGATGCAAAAATGGTGTTCAGTTCGAAAAATAGTATTTGGGTAAAAAAAAAATGGTATGTGGAACGAAAAATGGTGGGTTTGGGACCCACACATGGTGTGTTTGGAAAGGGAAAAAGGTTGTTGAACGAATTTCTGAGAAATGGTGTTCGGAACGAAAAATTATGTTTGGGTTGAAAAATGGTGTTTTGAGCCCTTGTTTGGTTTGTTTCGACCCAAATAGTGATTGGACCAAAAAATGGTGTTTGGAACGAGAATTGGTATTCGGGTTGAAAATCGCTATTTGTGTTTGTTTTGTTTTTACCCAGAAATAGTTTTGGAACAAAAAAAACTATATTTGGGTTGAAAATTTGTGTTTGCGATGAAAAATGCTGTTTGGGTTGAAAAATGTTATTTGGTTTAAAAAATGTTGTGTTTAAACCCAAAGATGGCGTTGTCTACACGGATAAATGGTGATTGGGTAGAAAATTGGTATTTCGGTCCAAAAAAATGATTTTGTATCAAAAATGGTGCTTGGTCGAAGAATAGGTCGAGCATTGGCCAAAAAATAGTACTTGTGTCGAAAAGATGGTGTTTGGAACGAACATTGGTGGTGTTTGGGTGTAAAAATGGTATTTGTATCGGAAAACAGTTTTTTTGTGACCCAAAAATGGTTTTTGTTCAACAAGAATTGATATTTGGGTCGAAGAATGGTATTTGAGTAGAAAAATAGTGTTTCGGCTCAAAAGGCGTTTGGGTAGAGAAACGGTATTCGGGTGGAAAACTGGTTGTTCAGACACACTAACGGTGTTTGGATGCAAACAATGGTTCGTTTGGAATGAAAAGAGGTGTTCTGAATGAATTTTCATGAAAAGGTGTTTGGAACGAAAATGTTGTTTAGGTTAAAAAAAAAACGATATGTCCGGGCCCAAAATGCCCGGTTCGGAAACAAATAGGGTCGGTTGGACCCAAATATGTTGTTCGGTTCAAAAAATGGTATCTGGTTGTCGAAGAGATGGTGCTGGGAACGAAAATTGGAGTTTAAAATGCGAAATTTGTGGGGAAATGTTGTTTTGTGACCCAAAAATGATTTTTGGGACAAAAAATGCAAAAATGTTTTTCGTTGTTTGGGTAGAGAAATGTTGTATTTGGGTGGAAAGCTGGTTGTTTGGACACACACAGATGGTGTTTGGGCCTCGGAATGGTGTGTTGCGATTGAAAAACAGCGTATGGAACAAATTTTCCTTTAAAATGGTGTTTGGAACGAAAAATGGTGTTTGAGTTAAAAGATCGGTATGCCCGGACACACATCGTGTTTGTTGAACCCAAAAATGGTGTTTGGATAAGAAAAAAAATGGTATGTGGAAAGAAAAATGGTGTTCGTAGTGAAAAAAGAAAGGGCCTGCAGCCACACATGGCATGCTCGGAAGGAAAAATGGTTTTTGAACGAATTTCCAATAAAATGGTGTCTGGAATGAGAAATTGGGTTTGGAGCCACACATGGTGTGTTGGGATGGAAAAATGGCTGTTGAACGAATTTCCAGGAAATGGTGTCTGGAACGAAAAATTGTGTTTGAGTCGAACAATGGTGTGTTTAGGTCCAGTTTGGACCCAAAATAGTGAGTGGACCGAAAAATGGTGTTTGGAACGAAAATTGGTGTATGGGTTGAAAAATCGTATTTTGGGCCAAAAACGCTGCTCGTTGTTTTTAGCAGAAAATATTTTTGACACAAAGGAATGATATCTGGGCCTCCAAATGGTTCTTGCAACCTAAAATGGTGTTCGGTTTGATAATTGTTGTGTTTAATCCCCAGGACTGTGTCTTCAGATTGAAAAACGGCGTTTGGGTAGCAAAGTGGTATTTCAGTCATAAAAATGTTGTTTTTGATCTAGATTGGTGCTTGGGTCAAAAAATAGTGATTGGGTAAATAAAAAATTGGTGGAGGAATGGGAACGAAAAATTTGAGTTTGGGGTGGAAAAATGCTCTTTGGCTCGAAAAATGGAATTTGGTTCGAAACAACGGCGGTTCAACCCAAAAAGGTGGTTTGGGTAGAGAAATGGTAAAGTGATTGTCTGCATGCACAAACGGTGTTTGGACAATAAACTGGTGTGTTCCAATTGAAAAACGGTGTGGGACGAATTTTCATAAAATGTCGTTTGCACCGAAAAATGGTGTTTTGTTTTTTTTATTTTAAAAATGGTATGTCTGGACCCATAATGCTGTGCTGGACGCCAAAATGGTGTTCGGTTTGAAAAATGATATTTAGGTAAGAAAAATGGTATGTGGAACGAAAAATGGAGGGTTTGGGACCCACACGTGGTGTGTTTGGAAAGGGAAAATGGTTGTTGAACGAATTTCTGAGAAATGGTGTTTGGAACGAAAAATTGTGTTTGGGTTGAAAAATTGTGTTTTGAGCACCTGTTTGGTATGTTTCGACCCAAATAGTGATTGGACCAAAAAATGGTGTTTGGAATGAGAATTGGTATTCGGTTTGAAAAACGGTATTTGGGTTTGTTTTGTTTTTACCTAGAAATGGTTTTGGAAGAAAAAAAAAAAACTTTATTTGGGTTGAAAAATTGTTTTTGGGACGAGAAATGGTGATGAACAATTGTATTTGGTTTAAAAAATGTTGTGTTTAAACCCAAAGATGGCGTTGTCTACACGGATTAATGGTGATTGGGTAGAAAATTTCAGTCCAAAAAAATGATTTTGTATCGGAAATGGTGCTTGGGTCGAAGAATAGGTCGAGCATTGCCCGAAAAATAGTTTTTGTGTCGAAAAGATGGTGTTTGGAACGAACATTGGTGGTTTTTGGATGGAAAAATGGTATTTGTGTCAGAAAACAATTTTTTTGTGACCCAAAAATGGTTTTTGTTTGACAAGAATTGATATTTGGGTCGAAGAATGGTATTTGAGCAGAAAAATAGTCTTTCGGCTCAAAAGGCGTTTGGGTAGAGAAACGGTATTCGGGTAGAAAACTGGTAGTTCGGCACACTAACGGTGTTTGGACGCAAATAATGGTTCGCTTGGAATGAAAAGTGGAGTTCAGAATGAATTTTCATGAAAAGGTGTTTGGAACGAAAATGTTGTTTAGGTTAAAAAAAACGGTATGTCCGGGCCCAAAATGCCCGGTTCGGAAACAAATAGGTTCGGTTGGACCCAAATATGTTGTTCGGTTCAAAAAATGGTATCTGGGTGTCGAAGAGATCGTGTTTGGAACAAAAATTGGAGTTTAAAATCTGAAATTTGTGGGAAAATGTTGTTTTGTGACCCAAAAATGATTTTTGGGACAAAAAATGCAAAAATGTTTTTCGTTGTTTGGGTAGAGAAATGTTGTATTTGGGTAGAAAGCTGGTTGTTTGGACACACACAGATGGTGTTTGGCCTCCAGAATGGTGTGTTGCGATTGAAAAACAGTGTGTGTGGTGTTTGGGCTCCAGAATGGTGTGTTGCGATTGAAAAACAGTGTATGGAACGAATTTTCCTTTGTAATGGTGTTTGGAACGAAAAATGGTGTTTCAATTAAAAGATCGGTATGCGTGGACACAAATAGTGTTTGTTGAACCCAAAAATGGTGTTTGGATAAGAAAAAAAATAGTATGTGGAATGAAAAATGGTGTTCCAAGTGAAAAAAAGGACCTAGAGCCACACATGGCGTGCTCGGGAGGAAAAATGGTTTTTGAACGAATTTCCAATAAAATGGTGTCTGGAACGAAGAGGGGTTTTGAGCCACACATGGTGTGTTCGGATGGAAAAATGGCTTTTGAACGAATTTCCAGGAAATGGTGTCTGGAACGAAAAATTGTGTTTGAGTCGAACAATGGTGTGTTTAGGTCCAGTTTGGACCCAAAATAGTGAGTGGACCGAAAAATGGTGTTTGGAACGAAAATTGGTGTATGGGTTGAAAAATCGTATTTTGGGCCAAAAACGCTGCTCGTTGTTTTCAGCAGAAAATGGTTTTTGACACAAAAGAATGATATCTGGGCCTTAATGTCACGCCCCAGGACGGCCGTCCCCGAGACGTGGCAATAATGAAATATCAGCTATCAATACCTGAGGTCAATAAAGACTCCAACAACAACACACAAGGTGGCAAAGCAAGGATAATGATAACTGACTGAAAAGCGGAAGCATAATATATAAACAATGTCTGTAAACCAAAAACATTATTATAGACTTGAATACACAATCACTGTCTTGTGAGAGCCAAGTCTAGACCAAATAAAATACAACCTGTGCCACATGCACGATTTACAATACATAAAATGTCTCTAGGACTGCTGACAGCCTCGCACTCGCCACCCACCGGAAGAACGCTCCACGCCCATAAGACCACGCCACAGGGAAGCTCTAGCTCCACACCCAACAGTACCCTTGAAAAGAAACAGTATGCGAGGGGTGAGCTATAAGCTCAGTGAGTGGCTGGAAACCAATCACCATACAATAGTTCAATACTAAAACAATTTCCTTTCAAGGAAAAACATGGGTAGAAACCCAATGGATAACAAGGTCACACGGCGGAGCGACCAACCTCACCCTCACCCTCAATCCCGGAGGGAGACTCTTGTGACTATTGTGGGGGAGACCATACCGTTGGTTGAAGAGACGTGGAATTACTGGTCCACACAACACTACTGGATCACCAACCTCACCCTCACCCTCACTCCCGGAGGGAGACTCTTGGGTCTCTTGGGGAGAGACCATATCGTTGGTCGACAAGACCTGAAATTACTGGTCTACACAACACTACTGGATCATCTACATCGAGATAACTGCCCAACGATGTCTTTGAACATCGATATGCAACTAGACCCAACAACTATGGGAATGGACGAACAACAAATGGGTCACGCGGCGATGTGTCTTCACCTCATCCTCACCCTCACGCTTTAGAGGTGACATAGGACTTTTGAAAGAGACTTAGACTGCTCTACACCCTTGGTCCACCGGTAGCCCTTTCCCCGGGTAGTCACTACCTGGTATACTCCCATGATCAGTACGCTTCCGAATGCCTCGGTGGTACCTACGGATGGGAGCCCTCTGTCAGGGCAGCTTTTCCAACGCCGGGAAGTTCCTACATCGGATCCAACGAAGGGGAGAACGATTCCACGCTCGCAATATCATTCGTTAGCCCTCTCCCGGGTAGCCTCTACCTGGTATACCCCCACGATCATGACATCTTACCACATGCATCGATAGTACCTACAGGTGAGGGCCCTCTGTCAGGACAGCTACAACCTGGGCCGCTTCAACACGGACGACATTGGGAGGAAACACTCCATGTTCGCAAAGCGAACCCAATGGAAAAACAACTACTCTCGATAATCACATATCGATGATAGCGAACACTATTGTACTCCCACACGGTTGCGTCGCTTGGACACAAGGGGGGTTGCCTCTGCTCTCACGCAGAAATAATCCCAAGGCACATAACCCAACAGGCGGTTCATATACACGCCTAGCACAGGTAGGCCTAGCTTAATGCCCCAACTACCGGCTTAACAAAACCAATAAGATAATGAATTCTCCTGAATTCCAAACGAGTGCATCGCTCGGATGCACAGGGCGATTACATCGCTAGCGCTCTAACTAATAAGGTACAACCCGACAGCGGGTCATACCCACGCCTATTTCAGATAGGCCTATTAGTTTTTAACATGCGCATATAAATATATCCAGGAGAATTATATCTAGCTATGTGCATGAACCATATGCACAATCATCTAATAATTGACCATAAGGGTGACCCCTAACATGGATTTACATCATAAACAACAAATCATACAACATGCATACATGGTATGGCCCACTTAAACATGCATACGTGGCCATTAATCATATAAGCACACAAGGCATAACTTAAGCATGCGTTGGATATCACCAACTTAAAAGAAAGGGTCAAATGCGATCTCGCACACTAACAGGTGCATGCCAATATTCCAAACGAACCTGAGTCGAGTAGGAAATCGCATCTACTTACTCAGTTCGTTCAGAGGGAGAGGGCGAGAGAGATCATCATCTCATGAAGCTGGTCATAGCTTTGCCCCATTAGCATGGGCGTAACAACTACACCACGCCCTCGAGTCTTATCGCAAGGGAATATTAGGCAGGTGCCCATTATTAACCCAGACTTAATCATGCTGGATATTCCAATTAATATGGTGGGAGTAGTATTACAATACTACCTAATGGGCGTACCAAATGACACAGACACAACATTCTTCCCCCCTTAGGAAATTTAGTCCTCGAAATTTAAGGAAACCCAAAAGGGAAGACCGAAAGTATCAAGCTTAGACCTTTGCTCCCAAGTGGTCTTCGCACCGGACTGGCGCTACTAACACACTATAATCAAAGGAACGGTCTTAGCGTGGAGCCTCTTCTCACGGCGGTCCATGATCTCAATCAGCTGCTCCACGAATGACAAGCCCAGCTCGAAGACGAGCGGCTCAACGGGATGACGTGAGCAGGATCGTGGGCGCAACCCACACCCAACCGCGATGCCTTGGAGCACACTGCGAACCCACCCCTCCTAAACGGAAGGGTAAGAACTGGCGCTGAGGTGAGCCTTCGCTTAAACTCCAGGAAGGTCTCCTCGCAAGACGGGGACCATTCGAACCGGACATCCTTCCGAGCGAGGCGGTTAGGAGGGACAGCTATCTTCGAGAAACCCCTCGACAATCCTCCCGCAATAACCCGCCAAGCCCAGGAAGCTCCGAATCTCTGCAGGGTTCGACGGTCGACGCCAATTTGACACGGCGAGCAACTTGACCGGGTCCACAGATATGCCCTTGCAGGAAATCACGTGGCCCAGAAGACCATCCGCTCCAACCAACCAAATCTCGAACTTAATCCACCACCAGCTCATGCTTCCAGGGTATTCCTTGACTGGGAAAAGAAACCCTGGGATGGCACCATGAGATCCCGATATAGGATATCCCGACAACCAAACAAGGAACACGGAGTACCCTAGCCCGGGTCTCAACGCTGACCTCACACGGCCCCTTAAACCAGAAAAGGAACACTAGAGGAAGACATCACTCTTAATGAGCAATACACCACATCCTCAACACTTTACACTGGCACCGCACGCAAACCCATGGTTACCAACGATACCGATACACGGGGAAGAAGCTCCAACCAAAACTTGCACTTGATCCACCATCAGTGTGATGCTTCTAAGGTATTCCTTGACTGGGAAAAGAAACCCTGGGAGGGCACCATGAGATCCCGATATAGGATATCCCGACAACCAAACAAGGAACACGGAGTACCCTAGCCCGGGTCTCAACGCTGTCCTCGCAAAGCCCCTTAATCCAGAAGGAACACTAGAAGAAGACATCACTCTTAAAGAACACTACCAACCTCACCGGATCATCTACATCTAGATAATCACCCACTGATATCCTTCAACATCCACCAGAGACCGGACCCAACATCTATGGGAACAGTCGAACAACGAATGGGTCACGAGGCGACGCGTCTTCGCCTCATCCACACCCTCACTCCTGAAAGGAGACATCTTGGGACTTTGGGAGAGACTTAGACTGCTCTACACCTCTGGTCCACCGGTAGCCTCTCCTCCACACCGTGGCCCGCCTGGTCCGCTCCCATAATTCAGCACAGTCCGAACCCAAATCAGGAGGTGCCTACTGATGGGAGCCCTCTGTCAGGAAGGCTCCTCTAACGCTGAGGAGTTCTTACACCGGATCCAACGAAGGGGAGAACGATTCCACGCCCGCGACATCATTCATTAATCTTCTTCCGGGTAGCCTCTACCTGGTATACTCCCATGATCAGTACCCCTCCGACTGCATCGCTGGTACCTACGGATGGGAACCTTCGGCCAGGACGGCTACAACCCGGCCTCCTTAACTCGAACAACCACTCTCGATACTCGCACTGCAGCCTCCAGCTCCACCTCCATCTCCTGGCGATCTTGAACTCTCACCGCCGGAATCACCACAGGGATTGGGGGTACTTTGGGTACCACAGGCGGATCAGCTACCAAGGGGACCTGTGGAACTGCATCACGGGTCGCCCTCAGCTCCTGGATCTCCCACGCCTGCTCCGCCAACACCCTCGTCTGGGCCTCCAGTGCCCTTGTCTGAGTCTCCACCAAATCCGCTATCCGAGCGAACGCACGTTTCCATGCGGGAGGCTCCTGCGCCGATCCTGGCCCTCACAGCCGTCGACTCTCCAGTAGCATCCTCACCTCTGGTAGGTCCGAAAACCCTCAAAGGTCGAGAGGGACCATGTCCGCGCCGTCCTCCACGAGGAGGCATATCAGCAATCCTAAGAAAACTAGACTCTAGGATCACAATACTCATATGGAAATCCTAGGACTCACCTCTACGAAAGAAGACCATTGGCTCTGACAGGACCAGGCTCTGATACCAACTTTTTGTCACGCCCCAGGGCCGGCCGACCCCGGGACGCGGCAAGTGTATATATGATATCAGTAACAGGAGTTCAATAATATACTCACACAACAGCTAAAATGACAACAAAGACAACAAAAGAGGGCTGACATGATATATACACCAATAGCGGAAGCTAAAAGACTGAATCTGTAATCCAAAACACATTACAGACTCGATACATAATCAACTGTCCTGTGAGAGCCAATATATACAATGACATCCAAATACAATACAAACGCGTGCCCAAGCACGGAATATAATACATACAATCACAAGGGATGCTGATAGCCTCTGATACTCGCGGGACGTGGTGCTACTCCGCTACTGATGAAGTCCCTCGGGGAGCTCTTCCTCCAAATCCGACTCAGATGACACTAGAGAAAATATTATGCAAGGGGTGAGCCACACGCTTAGTGAACAGCACAACCCATGCATCACAATATATATTAACCACCAGATCTTATTAATCCACAATCACATTATTAAAAGCCACAAAATGGCAACAGCTATACAGGCCAGTGGGTCGCTATCGCCAACCCACTACACCCTCACCCTCACCCCTCAATAGGTGACATAGGATATTGGGACTTATTAGCCTGATAATCATCCATACACAATCATACACCCTCACCCTCACCCCTCAATAGGTGACATAGGATATTGGGACTAACAATCCAGTGGATCGCTACATCGCCAACCCACCACACCCTCACCCTCACCCCTCAATAGGTGACATAGGATATTGGGACTGACTAGGCTGATGGTCGCCCTTGGTCCACCGATAGTCTCTCCCCACTCCGTAGGCTGTTTGGCCACTCCCACATTCAGCACAGTTCGAGTCCAAGATCAGGAGGTGCCTACTGATGGGAGCCCCTGCACGGGACAGTCTCTCTACACCGGGGTAGTCTCTAAAGGATCCAACGAAGGGAACATATTAGCCTATCCATCACATATGATCCACTCGGATCCGCTGACAAACACATCTCAACAACTCTAATGACATGAATTCCTCAGAATTCCTCCAGGGCGCATAACCAAGATGCGGGGAACATGCATAATAATAATAATAACAAGGGTATAATATTATTGGGAAAGAAACCTTGGGAGGGCAGCGTGAGGTCCCGATATAGGACATCCCGACAACCAAACAAGGAACACGGAGTACCCTAACCCGGGTCTTAATGTTGACCTTGCAAGGCCCCTCCCTATAATATTATCTAAGGCATGCAATTAAACATATACTAGCATTTAATTTAATAAATCAAACTAATAGGACACATGCATAGGCCGAGGCTTCCTAGCATGATAACAAGGTGACAGGATGCACGGCTCTTACACATACCCTAAGGGTGCAAGTCCCTAACATACAAGTCTAGGGTGGCATGCATTCTACATTTTTATCATGCTAGCATGGATTACACATCACAACAAGTTAATATAATCCGTGGTGCCCCAGGGGAGGACGGTACATGCCCAAGTGCATATAACGCTTCCCTACTGGGTTGGATTGTCCCACTCACCGGTAATCGGGTCGTCGCGCGACCGTCCGTCAAGATCAGCAAAATAGGGTAATCAATTCGGTGAGTAAAATCCACAAATAAATCCAAAAATACCTAAAAATACACAACACTCCGACAAGCGTACATACGGCCTGTACGCACGCGAGCCCGAGCACCCCAACTCATTCCCGAACCCCCCGGGCAGCCGCACGCACGGCCGCCTGCTCCGGGCACACAGCCGAGCCCCGGCCCGCCCCCAGGCGCCCTGTCGAGCCCAACCCGCACGCCCGGACACCCTGCTGAGACCTCCCGGGTGCACCGCGCGCTCACTGCGCCCCAACGCAGCAACCCGCGCGCACACCCTGCGCGCCATCGCCTCGCTCCGCGCGCACCCCGCGCGTACCATCTGCTCGACCAGCCCCGGGTGCACCCGCGCGCACTGCGCCCCAGCGCAGCGCCCCGCACGTGCGCCCGCCCGCACTGCGCCCCAGCGCAGCGCCCGCACACCTGCCCGCTCACACTCCCTGCTCGCACCCTACTCGCCCCGCGCCCTCTGCGCAGCACCCGCACACCACCCGCTCACCACTCCGCGCGCGCAGCATGCCCTGCGCCCCTGCGCAGCGCTCCGCGCGCTCTCTGCCCGCACGGCTCCCAGCGCCCAGCACCCGCGAATAGCCTCTACGCCCAGCGCCCGCGACCAGCCTCTGCACCCAGCGCCCGCGACCAGCACCCAGCATCCGCGACCAGCCTCTGCGCCCAGCGCCCACGCGCACACCCGGCAACACGCGCCCAACGCGCCTAGCAGCACGTGCCCAGCGCGCCTGCCAGCCTGCCCGCGCTGCTCGCCCGCGCGCACTGCCGAGGAGCCCGAGAACTGCCCGCCTGCCAGCCCGAGCACCGCCTACCTGCTGCCCGAGCCCTGCCTGCTGCCCGAGCCCACCCGGAACAGCTCTCCTATCTGCCCGACGGCCACCCATGGCCTCCCACGGCCACCAACCGCCGCCGACAGCCTCCCACCGCCACCAACAGCCACCCCCACTCAAAACAACCCCCTAACAAGCATCTAAGCAAGAAAAGGAAGGAAAGAGAGCTTACCCTTGGAGAGGAAAGGAAGGGAAGGGAACCGGGAGCTCTTCGAGCACCGAAATACCTCCACAAGGACCACCACCACCTAGATCTCCTCGGCCTCTCCTCAGCCTCCTCATGGCAGCAAACAGGGGGGGAAGAGATCATGAGAAAGGGAGCTTGATATAGAGGGGAGAACAACAAACAACACACATGAACTCACCAACACCTCCTCCTCCACCATCTCCTTCACCATCTCTTTTAGGAATTATAACAAACACATGGGGGGTGTGTTTGAAAAGAGAGAAGGAGAGAAAAAATGCTGGTCGGAAGATTTTGGGAGGGGAGAGAGAGAGAGAGAGAAGATATTTATCAAATATCTTAAGGAGAATTTACTAAGTCGCCCTCCGACTAGAAATTCTGCGCAAGCTTCACTGGAACAGCCATAACTTCCTCGATACAGCTCCGAATTGCTCAATTCCAAGACCGATGGAAAGCTAAGAAGATTATCTACAACTTTCATGTTCATGGCAAGATCAGATAATCCCTCCAGCTAATCCGAAATTAGAGCTAAACATGGAACAGGGCTGCTGCCAGAATTTCCATCCCCGGGGTATACTTGGAAAAATACCCATAACTTTTACTACAAGAATCCAGTTGATCTAATTCCACTTCTGTGCGAAAGCTAACTCAAAACTGGACATCTCATAGTAAACTCATATTTAAACCTCATCATCTTGGATTTTAACAAAATCAAATCCAAATACCAAATCAGGAATACATAACTTAGGAAAAAAAATTATGTACCCAAATCTTCAAACAGACCAGCGCCCGCGCGAACGCCTGCGCGCCCACCTGCGCCTGCCAGCGCCCCTCTGCGCGCGCGTCTGGGGGCGCAAGCGCGCAGACAGACCCGCGCGCGTGCTCAGCACCTTTTAACCCCTCCTCAAACCCTCACACACACTCTAACCCACCTACCTAGCATGCAAGACCTCCCCAACCATCCCAACAGCCATATAAAATCAAAAAGAAGGGGAAGAGGACTTACCAAAAGAGGGAAAGGGAAAGGGGGAGATGTGGGGCTCTCGACGCGCCCACGGCCACCTCAACCACCACCACCACCACACCTCCTCTTCAGCCTCTCCTCAGCCTTCTTTGGCTGAAAAACAGGGGAGAGAAGGGCATAAAAAGGGAGCTAGAGAGAGCAGAATCAACAACAACCACAAAGGCACAAAACTCACCTTCATGCACTTGCACCTCCTCTTCTTGCTCCATCTTCTTCTCCTTGGCATAAAGTCAAACACTTGGGCAGAAAGAGAGCCATAAAAGAGGGAGGGAAAGTGTTCCATGAAATGGGAGAGAGGGGGAGAGAGAGAGAGGGCAAAAAGGTCATTTTCATGCCCAAATAGTGCCTAGGGGTGACCTTAAGGGGGGGGTGAGGTTAGGGTTAGGCTCACCCACTCACATATCAAATAACCAAAGGTTTCTTCATCCCTAAGCAAGGTGGGGGTAAGGTTACCAAAGGTCACCACATCCCCAAAATATCTCACACTATTCGACCAACCAGGAACTCTTAAAACCCGGATACAGTTCGGAACTGCATATTTTTCAAAACGTTACCGGAATTCGATGAAATTTTTATGGGTAGTACTAAACTGTACCAGGACCCATAATATGCAGTTAGATTTCCAATCAAAGTACTCCAACTCCCGTAGGTGGCTAAAAGCCAAAATTTTAGCGACTCCGATCGAAAAAAGAAAAGGCCCTGAATGACCCAGATGTGACCAAGGCTTAACCGTAATGGCTCCAAATGACACAGGCATAACACTTAAAATGGTTCTTGCAACCTAAAATGATTTTTGGTTTGATAATTGTTGTGTTTAAGCCCCAAGACTGTGTCTTCAGATGGAAAATCGGCGTTTGGGTAGCAAAGTGGTATTTCAGTCATAAAAATGTTGTTTTTGATCGAGATTGGTGCTTGGATCGAAAAATAGTGATTGGGTCAAACATTGGTGGAGGAATGGGAACGAAAAATTTGAGTTTGGGGTGGAAAAATGCTCTTTGGCTCGAAAAATGGAATTTGGTTCAAAACAACAGTGGTTCTGTCACGCCCCAGGGCGGCCATCCCCGAGACGTGGCAATAATGAAATATCAGCTATCAATACCTGAGGTCAACAAAGACTCCAACAATAACACACAAGGTGGCAAAGCAAAGATAATGATAACTGACTGAAAACCAAAAACATTATTACAGACTCGAATACACAATCACTGTCCTGTGAGAGCCAAGCCTAGTCCAAATAAAATACAACATGTGCCACATGCACGATTTACAATACATAAAATGTCTCTAGGACTGCTGACAGCCTCGCACTCGCCACCCGTCGGAAGAACGCTCCACGCCCATAAGACCACACCACAGGGAAGCTCCAGCTCCACGCCCAACACTGCCCCTGAAAAGAAACAGTATGCGAGGGGTGAGCTACAAGCTCAGTGAGTGGCTGGAAACCAATCACCATTACAACAGTTCAATACTAAAACAATTTCCTTTCAAGGAAAAACATGGGTAGAAACCCAATGGATAACAAGGTCACGCGGCGGCGCGACCAACCTCACCCTCACCCTCACTCCCGGAGGAAGACTCTTGGGACTTTTGGGGAGAGACCATACCGTTGGTCGAAGAGACGCGGAATTACTGGTCCACACAACACTACTGGATCATCTACATCGAGATAACTACCCAACGATGTCTTCGAACATCGATACGTAACCGGACCCAACAACTATGGGAATGGACGAACCACGAATGGGTCACGCGGCGACGTGTCTTCACCTCATCCTCACCCTCACCCTTTACAGGTGACAAAGGAATTTTGGAGAGATTAGACTTCTCTACACTCTTGGTCCACCGGTAGCCCTTTCCCCGGGTAGTCACTACCTGGTATACTCCCACGATCAGTACGCTTCCGAACGCCTCGGTGGTACCTACGGATGGGAGCCCTCTGTTAGGACAGCTTTTCCAACACCGGGAAGTTCCTACATCGGATCCAACGAAGGGGAGAACGATTCCACGCTCGCAATATCATTCGTTAACCCTCTCCCGGGTAGCCTCTACCTGGTACACTCCCACGATCAGTACGCTTCCGAACGCATCGGTGGTACCTACGGATGGGAGCCCTCTGTCAGGACAGCTACAACCTGGGCCTCTTCAACACGGACGACATTGGGAGTAAACATTCCATGTTCGCAAAGCGAACCCAATGGAAAACAACTACTCTCGATAATCACATATCGATGATAGCGAACACTATTGTACTCCCACACGGTTGCGTTGCTCGGACACAAGGGGGAGGGGTTGCCTCTGCTCTCACGCAGAAATAATCCCAAGGCACATAACCCAACAGGCGGTTCATATACACGCCTAGCACGGGTAGGCTTAGCTTAATGCCACAACTACCGGCTTAAAAAAACCGATAAGATAATGAATTCTCCTGAATTCCAAACGAGTGCATCGCTCGGATGCACGAGGGCGATTACATCGCTAGCGCTCTAACTAATAAGGTACAACCCAACAACGGGTCATACCCACGCCTATTTCAGATAGGCCTAATCAGTTTTAACATGCGCATAATTATTACAGGAGAATTCTATCACTGAAGGAACTTGAGCAACAAGCACAATAACCTATGCTTAACTATTTGGGTTCTCCCTAACATGAGTATATGGCATAAACAACACATCATGCAACATACATACAAGGCAAGGCCTAACTACACATACATATGAGGGCACTAATCGTATAAACATACAAAATATACTCTAACATGCGTTGGATATCGCCAACTTAAAAGGGAAGGGTCAAGCGCGATCTCGCGCACTAACAGGTGAATGCTAATATTCCAAACGAACCTGAGTCGAGTAGGAAATCACCTCTACTTACTCAGTTCGTGCAGAGGGAGAGGGCGAGAGAGATCATCATCTCATGAAGTTGGTCATAGCTTTGCCCCATTAGCATGGGCGCAACAACTACACCACGCCCTCGAGTCTTATCGCAAGGGAATATTAGGCAGGTGCCCGTTATTAACCCAGACTTAATCATGCTGGATATTCCAATTAATATGGTGGGAGTAGTATTACAATACTACCTAAGGCATGCCATATTCTATACGTCGATACACTTTACATAAAATACATGCCCGTACTAGAGGGGCGCATGCAACACAATCATTCATACATGGATACAATATATGTAATATAAGCCTAGCATGCAAGATATCTAACATATTATAGTTTAAGCATGGCCATACTACGTGTCTACACAAGTAGTATAGCTAGGATGCCCCATCGATGCGCGACGCACGACTACGCGCGTCGAGCGCATCTCGAGGGGGGGGGAGGATTGGATCAAACCACTCACCGCAACCCGGGACCTCGCGCATCCCATCCGACGAGATCTGCAAGGTAAGGGCATCAAATTTGGTGAGTAACATCATAATATAACACTTAGAAATTACTAGAAATGCCAAAGACTTAGACATGCACGTATACGGGCTTGCACGCATGCGAGAAAGGGCGTACGCACGCATGCCCAAGTGCCCCAGCACCTACCGGATCCCCTGGACAGCCCCACGCATGCCCCAGCACGTGCACGCACGCGCGCGCACTGGCGCCCAGCCGCCGCCCAGACACACGCCCAGGCGCACTTCCCTGCGCGCACTCGCGCGCACGTCCTGCGCGCATCGCGCGCGCTACCAGCGCCCACGCGCACCAGCGCGCCTGCTCCGCACGCACCCACACGCCCGCGCGCACCGCACGCCCCCGCCTGCGCCTGCCAGTGCCCCTCTGTGCCCGCGTCTGCACGCGCACGCGCGTAGACAGACCCGCGTGCGCTCCGAGCCATTCTTAACCCCATTTTAACCCCTCCACACACACACTCTAACTCATTCATTTACCTTGTATGACCTCCCTAACACCTAACCATGCATAAAAACCCAAATAAGGAAGAGGGAAACTCACCAAAGAGAGGGGGAAGGGGAGGGGGAGATGTAGGGGCTCGCAAGCGCCTTGACCACCTCGACCACCACCACTACTACCACCACCTCCATCCTTGGGTGCTCTTCTTGATGGCTGAAACCAGGGGGGAAAGAGAGAGGGACAGCCACTTAGGAGCACAAGCTCACATAACCCACCTCAAGATCACCTCTTCATGCACTACATCCTTCTTGATCTCCTTCTCTTCTCTTTGAGGCATTAACACAAACATATGGGGGGGATTGAAAGAGAGAAAGAGAGCCCCAAAGAGAGGTCCACGTGGGGAGTGGGAGAGGAAGAGAGAGAAACTTTTTCCTCACTTGGGGGGGGGGGGGTGAGTGTAATGGAAAAATGTGGGGGTGAACCTAACCTAAACTCACCCACTAACACTTTAAATAACCAATTGATTGCTTCACCACTAAGCAAAGGGGGGTAAGGTTACCCAAGGTCACCACATTCACCAAAATATCTCACACTATTCGACTAATCAAACCAGGAACTCTCAAAACCCAGATACAGTTTGGAATTGCATATTTTTCAAAACGTTACCGGAATTCGATGAAATTTTTATGGGTAGTACAAAATGGTACCAGGACCCATAATATGCAGTTAGATTTCTAATCAGAGTACCCTAAATCCCGCAGGTGGCTAAAAGCCAAAATTTTAGCGACTCCGATCGAAAAAGAAAAAGGCCCTGAATGACCCAGATGCGACCAAGGCTTAACCGAAATGGCTCCAAATGACACAGGCATAACAGGTTCAATCCAAAAAGGTGGTTTGGATAGAAATGGTAAAGTGATTGTCTGCACGCACAAACGGTGTTTGGACTAAAAACTGGTGTGTTCCGATAGAAAAACGATGTGGAACGAATTTTCATGAAATGTCGTTTGTACCGAAAAATGGTGTTTTGTTTTTTTTTTTATAAAAAAAACAGTTTGTCTAGACCCATAATGCTATGCTAGACGCCAAAATGGTGCTCGGTTCGAAAAATGATATTTAGGTAACAAAAATGGTATGTGGAATGAAAAATGGAGGGTTTGGGACCCACATGTGGTGTGTTTTGAAAGGGAAAAAGGTTGTTGAACGAATTTTCGAGAAATGGTGTTTGGAACGAAAAATTATGTTTGGGTTGAAAAATGGGATTTTGAACCCCTGTTTGGTATGTTTCGACCCAAATAGTGATTGGACCACAAAATGGAGTTTGGAACGAGAATTGGTATTCGGGATGAAAAACGGTATTTGGGTTTGTTTTGTTTTTACAGAGAAATCATGTTGGAACAAAAAAAAAAATTAAAAAAAATCTATATTTGGGTTGAAAAATTTTGTTTGCGACGAAAAATATTGTTTTGTTTGGGTTGAAAAATGGTATTTGGTCTAAAAAATGTCGGGTTTAAACCCAAAGATGGCATTGTCTACACGGATTAATGGTGATTGGGTAGAAAATTTGTATTTCGGTCCAAAAAAATGATTCTGTATCTGAAATGGTGCTTGGGTCGAGGAATAGGTCGAGCATTGGCCGAAAAATAGTTTTTGTGTCGAAAAGATGGTGTTTGGAATGAACATTGGTGGTGTTTGGGTGGGAAAATGGTATTTGTGTCGGAAAACAGTTTTTTTGTGACCCAAAAATGGTTTTTGTTCGACAAGAATTGATATTTGGGTCGAAGAATGGTATTTGAGCAGAAAAATAGTCTTTCGGCTCAAAAGGCGTTTGGGTAGTTCGGGTGGAAAACTGGTTGTTCGGACACACTAACGCAAAGAATGGTTCGTTTAGAATGAAAAAAGGTGTTCTGAATGAATTTTCATGAAAAGGTGTTTGGAACGAAAATGTTGTTTAGGTTAAAAAAAAAACGATATGTCCGGGCCCAAAATGCCCGGTTCGGAAACAAATAGGGTCGGTTGGACCCAAATATGTTGTTCGGTTCGAAAAATAGTATCTAGGTGTGGAGAGATGGTGTTTGGAACGAAAATTGGAGTTTAAAATGCAAAATTTGTGGAAAAATGTTGTTTTGTGACCCAAAAATGATTTTTGGGACAAAAAATGCCAAAATGTTTTTCGTTGTTTGGGTAGAGAAATGTTGTATTTGGGTGGAAAGCTGGTTGTTTGGACACACACAGATGGTGTTTGGGCTCCGGAATGGTGTGTTGCGATTGAAAAATAGCGTATCGAATGAATTTTCCTTTAAAATGGTGCGTGGAACGAAAAATGGTGTTTCAGTTAAAAGAACGGTATGCCTGGACACACGTCGTGTTTGTTGAACCCAAAAATGGTGTTTGGATGAGAAAAAAAATGGTATGTGGAAAGAAAAATGGTGTTCGTAGTGAAAAAAGATAGGGCCTGCAGCCACACATGGCATGCTCGGAAGGAAAAATGGTTTTTGAACGAATTTCCAATAAAATGGTGTCTGGAACGAAGAGGGTTTGGAGCCACACATGGTGTGTTCGGATGGAAAAATGGCTTTTGAACGAATTTCCAAGAAATGGTGTATGGAACGAAAAATTGTGTTTGAGTCGAACAATGGTGTGTTTAGGTCCAGTTTGGACCCAAAATAGTGAGTGGACCGAAAAATGGTGTTTGGAACGAAAATTGGTGTATGGGTTGAAAAATCGTATTTTGGGCCAAAAACGCTGCTCGTTGTTTTTAGCAGAAAATGGTTTTTGACACCAAAGAATGATATCTGGGCCTTCAAACGGTTCTTGCAACCTAAAATGGTGTTCGGTTTGATAATTGTTGTGTTTAAGCCCCAGGACTGTGTCTTCAGATTGAAAAACGGCGTTTGGGTAGCAAAGTGGTATTTCAGTCATAAAAATGTTGTTTTTTTATCCAGATTGGTGCTTGGGTCGAAAAATAGTGATTGGGTAAATAAAAAATTGGTGGAGGAATGGGAACGAAAAATTTGAGTTTGGGGTGGAAAAATGCTCTTTGGCTCGAAAAATGGAATTTGGTTCGAAACAACGGCGGTTCAACCCAAAAAGGTGGTTTGGGTAGAGAAATGGTAAAGTGATTGTACGCACGCACAAACGGTGTTTGGACTAAAAACTGGCGTGTTCCGATTGAAAAACGGTGTGGAACGAATTTTCATGAAATGTCGTTTGTAGCGAAAAATGGTGTCGGTATGTCTGGACCCATAATGCTGTGCTGGACGCCAAAATGGTTATTGGTTCAAAAAATGATATTTAGGTAAGAAAAATGGTATGTAGAACGAAAAATGGAGGGTTTGGGACCCACACGTGGTGTGTTTGGAAAGGGAAAAAGGTTGTTGAACGAATTTTCGAGAAATTGTGTTCGGAACGAAAAATTGTGTTTGGGTTGAAAAATGGTGTTTTGAGCCTCTGTTCGGTATGTTTCGACGAAAATAGTTATTGGACCAAAAAAGGGTGTTTGGAACGAGAATTGGTATTCGGGTTGAAAAACGGTGTTTCGGTTTGTTTTGTTTTTACCCAGAAATGGTGTTGGAACAAAAAAAAATCTATATTTGGGTTGAAAAATTGTGTTTGCGACGAAAAATGGTGTTTGGGTTGAAAAATTGTATTTGGTTTAAAAAATGTTGTGTTTAAACTCAAAGATGGCGTTGTCTACACGGATTATTGGTGATTGGGTAGAAAATTTGTATTTCGATCCAAAAAAATGATTCTGTATCTGAAATGGTGCTTGGGTCGAAGAATAGGTCGAGCATTGGCCGAAAGATCGTTTTTGTGCCGAAAAGATGGTGTGTGGAACGAACATTGGTGGTGTTTGGCTGGAAAAATGGTATGTGTGTCGGAAAACAGTTTTTTTGTGACCCAAAAATGGTTTTTGTTTGAAAAGAATTGATATTTGGGTCGAAGAATGGTATTTGAGTAGAAAAATAGTGTTTCGGCTCAAAAGGCGTTTGGGTAGAGAAACGGTATTCGGGTGGAAAACTGGTTGTTCAGACACACTAACGGTGTTTGGATGCAAACAATGGTTCGTTTGGAATGAAAAGAGGTGTTCTGAATGAATTTTCATGAAAAGGTGTTTGGAACGAAAATGTTGTTTAGGTTAAAAAAAAAACGATATGTCTGGAACCAAAATGCCCGGTTCAGAAACAAATAGGGTCGGTCGAACCCAAATATGTTGTCCGGTTCAAAAAGATGGTGTTTGGAACGAAAATTAGAGTTTAAAATGCTAAATTTGTCGGAAAATGTTGTTTTGTGACCCAAAAATGATTTTTGGGACAAAAAATGCAAAAATGTTTTTCGGTGTTTGGGTAGAGAAATGTTGTATTTGGGTAGAAAGCTGGTTGTTTGGACACACACAGATGGTGTTTGGGCTCCGGAATGGTGTGTTGTGGAACGAATTTTCCGTTAAAATGGTGTTTGGAATGAAAAATAGTGTTTAAGTTAAACGATCGGTATGCCTGGACACACATCGTGTTTGTTAAACCCAAAAATGGTGCTTGGATAAGAAAAAAAATGGCATGTGGAATGAAAAATGGTGTTCGTAGTGAAAAAAAGAAAGGTCCTGCGGGCACACATGGCGTGCTCGGAAGGAAAAATGGTTTTTGAACGAATTTCCAATAAAATGGTGTCTGGAACGAAGAGGGTTTGGAGCCACACATGTCACGCCCCAGGGCGGCCGTCCCCGAGACGTGGCAATAATGAAATATCAGCTATCAATACCTAAGGTCAATAAAGGCTCCAACAACAACACACAAGGTGGCAAAGCAAAGATAGTGATAACTGACTGAAAAGCGGAAGCAAAATATATAAATAATGTCTGTAAACAAAAAACATTATTATAGTCTGGAATAAACAATCACTGTCTTGTGAGAGCCAAGTCTAGTCCAAATAAAATACAACATGTACCACATGCACGATTTACAATACATAAAATGACTCTAGGACTGCTGACAGCCTCGCACTCGCCACCCGCCGGAAGAACGCTCCACGCCCATAAGACCACGCCACAGGGAAGCTCCAGCTCCACGCCCAACACTGCCCCTGAAAAGAAACAGTATGCGAGGGGTGAGCTACAAGCTCAGTGAGTGGTTGGAAACCAATCACCATACAACAGTTCAATACTAAAACAATTTCCTTTCAAGGAAATACATGGGTAGAAACCCAATGGATAACAAGGTCACGCGGGCGGCGCGACCAACCTCACCCTCACCCTCACTCCCGGAGGAAGACTCTTGGGACTTTTGGGGAGAGACCATACCGTTGGTCGAAGAGACGCGGAATTACTGGTCCACACAACACTACTGAATTACCAACCTCACCCTCACCCTCACTCCCAGAGGGAGACTCTTGGGTCTCTTGGGGAGAGACCATACCGTTGGTCGACGAGACCTGGAATTACTGGTCTACACAACACTACTGGATCATCTACATCGAGATAACTGCCCAACGATGTCTTTGAACATCGATACGCAACCGGACCCAACAACTATGGGAACAGACGAACCACGAATGGGTCACGCGGCGACGTGTCTTCACCTCATCCTCACCCTCACCTCACCCTTTACAGGTGACATAGGACTTCTGGAGAGATTAGACTCCTCTACACCCTTGGTTAAGCCTGTCAATCGGACGGATACGGATCGGATAGGCCCATATCCGTATCCGTATCCGAATTGGATATCCAAAAAAATATCTGTATCCGATATCCGACGGATATTCCAAAACCCATATCCGTATCCGATCCGAAAATCCGGATACGGATTCAGATAATATCCAAAATATCCGAACCAGATTAAAATATTAATTTTTTATAAAATCTTAAGTCCTAACATGGTTAAATAGGTATCAACTAAAAACATAAAAACACAAATCTTAATATAGTTAAATAAGTATTCAACATGGTTAAATAGGTTTGTGTTTTGTCCTAGATCATGAGCCATTAGATTTTTATCTAAGGGTTGAAACTAATTCTAACATATATAAATAAAATAACAGTTCGGATACGGATATTGTTCGGATCGGATATAGGCTATATCCGATCCGATCCAAAAAAATTTGGATACAGATTATTTGGTTCGAATACGGATTTAGATTTTCGGATATCGGATATTTTATACATTTTCATATACGGATTCGGATCGGATACTGATATTTTTTTTAGATAATTGACAGGCTTACCCTTGGTCCACCGGTAGCCCTTTCCCCGGGTAGTCACTACCTGGTATACTCCCACGATCAGTACGCTTTCGAACGCCTTGGTGGTACCTACGGATGGGAGCCCTCTGTCAGGACAGCTTTTCCAACGCCGGGAAGTTCCTACATCGGATCCAACAAAGGGGAGAACGATTCCACGCTCGCAATATCATTCGTTAGCCCTCTCCCGGGTAGCCTCTGCCTGGCCCCCACGATCAGTACATCTTGCCGCATCCATCGATAGTACCTACCGGTGGGGGCCCTCTACCAGGACAGCTACAACCTGGGCCGCTTCAACACAGACGACATTGGGAGGAAACACTCCATGTTCGCAAAGCGAATCCAATGGAAAGACAACTTCTCTCGATAATCACATATCCATGATAGCGAATACTATTGTACTCCTACATGGTTGTGTCGCTCGGACACAGGGGGGCTTGCCTCTACTCTCACGCAGAAATAATCCCAAGGCACATAATCCAACAGGCGGTTCATATGCACGCCTAGCACGGGTAGGCCTAGCTTAATGCCCCAACTACCGGCTTAACAAAACCGTTAAGACAATGAATTCTCCTGAATTCCAAACGAGTGCATCACTCGGATGCACGGGGAGATTACATCGCTAGCGCTCTAACTAATAAGGTACAACCCGACAGCGGGTCATACCCATGCCTATTTCAGATAGGCCTGATTAGTTTTAACATGCGCATATATTTTATAGGAGAATTAAATCTTAGCTACGTGCATGAACCATATGCACGATCACATATCAATTAATCATAGGGATACTCCCTAATCAAGGATTTACATCATAAATAGCAATCATACAACATGCATACAAGGTATGGCCCACTTAATCTTGCATACGCGGCCATTAATCATAGGCACACAAGGCATAACTTAAGCATGCGTTGGATATCACCAACTTAAAAGAAAGGGGAAAGCGCGATCTCGCGCACTAACAGATGCATGCCAATATTCCAAACGAACCTGAGTCGAGTAGGAAAGCGCATCTACTTACTCAGTTCGCTCAGAGGGAGAGATCATCATCTCATGAAGTTGGTCATAGCTTTGCCCCATTAGCATGGGCGCAACAACTACACCACGCCCTCGAGTCTTATCGCAAGGGAATATTAGGCAGGTTCCCGTTATTAACCCAGACTTAATCATGCTGGATATTCCAATTAATATGGTGGGAGTAGTATTACAATACTACCTAAGGCATGCCATATTCTATACATCCATACACATTACAAAAATACATGCCCATACTAGAAGGGCGCATGCAACACAATCATTCATACATGGATACAATACATGCAATATAAGCCTAGCATGCAAGATATCTAACATATTATAGTTTAAGCATGGCCATACTACTTGTGTAGACAAGTAGTATAGCTAGGATGCCCCATCGATGCGCGACGCACGACTACGCGCGTCGAGCGCATCTCGAGAGGGGGGGGGGGGATTGGACCAAACCACTCACCGCAACCCGGGACCTCGCGCATCCCTTTCGACGAGATCTAGGGAGGGGGAATGAAAGGGGGAGATTTGAGGGCCCTCGATGCACCCGCGACCACCTCAACCACCATCACCACTACCACCACCTCATCAGCATCTCCTCAAGCTCTTCATGGCAGAAAACAGGGGTGCAAGGGCATGAGAAGGGGATTGAGAGAAGAGAAACAACAACAACAACAACACATACTCACCCTTTCTCACTCTTTCTTGAGCTTCTTCTTCATCCTTTCCTCCATTAACAACACACACACAACCAAAAAAAAACAGAGAGGGAGAGGGAGACGAGAGTGAGAGAGAGTGAGAGGTTTCCACACAAAGGGGGCCTTAAATGGAAATAAAGTGAGTTGGTGGGGGGAACAAGACCAAATTGTCCCTGACCAGAAATTCTAGACGGGCTTCACTAGAACAGCCATAACTTCCCCGATATAGCTCCGAATTGCACAATTCAAAATCCTTTGGAAAGCCAAGAAGATTATCTACAACTTTCATGTTTATGCCAAGATCAAATAATCCCTCCAGCTATTCCAAAATGAGAGCTAAACATTGAACAGGGCTGCTGCCAGAATTTTTCATCCCCGGGGTATACTTGGAAAAATACCCATAACTTTTACTACATGAATCTAGTTGATCTAATTCCACTTTTGTACGAAAGCTAACTCAAAACTGAACATCTCATGATAAAATCATATTTAAACCTCTTCATCTTGGATTTTAACCAAATTAAATCCAAATACCAAATCTGATGAAATACATAACTTTTTTGAGAAAAATTATGTAGCCAAATTTTAAATCAGAGCGCTCCAACTCCTGCAGGTGGCTAAAAGCCAAAATTTTTGTGACCCCGATCGAAAAATAAGGCTCCAAATGACATAGGCATAACAACACATGGTGTGTTCGGATGGAAAAATGGCTTTTGAAAGAATTTCCAAGAAATGGTGTCTGGAACGAAAAATTGTGTTTGAGTCGAACAATGGTGTGTTTAGGTCCAGTTTAAACCCAAACTAGTGAGTGGACCGAAAAATGGTGTTCGGAACGGAAATTGGTGTATGGGTTGAAAAATCGTATTTTGGGCCAAAATCGCTGCTCATTGTTTTTAGCAAAAAATGGTTTTTGACACAAAAGAATGATATCTAGGCCTTAAAACGGTTCTTGCAACCTAAAATGGTGTTCATCTTGGATTTTAACAAAATTAAATCCAAATACCAAATCGGAAATACATAACTTCTAAGAGAAAAATTATGTAGCCAAATTTTCAATCAGAGTGCTCCAGCTCCTGCACGTGGCTAAAAGCCAAAATTTTTGCGACTCCGATCGAAAAATAAGGCTCCAAATGACAGGCATAACAACACATGGTGTGTTCGGATGGAAAAATGGCTTTTGAACGAATTTCCAAGAAATGGTGTCTGGAACGAAAAATTGTGTTTGAGTCAAAAAATGGTGTGTTTATGTCCAGTTTGGACCCAAAATAGTGACTGGACCAAAAAATGGTGTTTGGAACGGAAATTGGTGTAGGGGTTGAAAAATCGTATTTTGGGCCAAAAACGCTGCTCGTTGTTTTTAGCAGAAAATGGTTTTTGACACAAAAGAATGATGTCTGGGCCTTAAAACAATTCTTGCAACCTAAAATGGTGTCTGGTTTGATAATTGTTGTGTTTAATCCGCAAGACTGCGACTTCAGATGGAAAAACGGCGTTTGGGCACCAAAGTGGTATTTCAGTCATAAAAATATTGTTTTTTTTTTTTATCCAGATTGGTGCTTCGGTCGAAAATTAGTGATTGGGTCAAACATTGGTGGAGGAATGGGAACGAAAAGTTTGAGTTTGGGGTGGAAAAATGCTCTTTGGCTCGAAAAATGGAATTTGGTTCGAAACAACAGCGGTTCAACCCAAAAAGGTGGTTTTGTCACGCCCCAGGGCGGCCGTCCCCGGGATGCGGCAATGGTGTATATGATATCAGCAGTCTATACAGGAGGTCAATAACATACTCTAAACAACATCAAAAATGACAACACAGACAACAATGAGGCTGACATAATATATACACAAATAGCGGAAGCTAAACGACTGAGTCTGTAATTCAAAAGACATATTATAGACCCGATACATAATCAACTGTCTTGTGAGAACCAATATATACAACGACATCCAAATATAATACAAACGTGTGCCCAAGCACGGAATACAATACATACAATCAAAGGGGGATGCTGATGGCCTCTCACTCGCAGAACGTGACGCTGCTCCGCTATTGCTGATGTGCCTCGGGGAGCTCCTCCTTCAGATCCGACTCAGATATAACTGAAGAAAAATATATGCGAGGGGTGAGCCACACGCTCAGTGAATAGCACAACCCATGCATCACAATTCATATTAACCTCAAATAATTTATAGCCCCTAAGTGGCAGTAACTACACAATCTAGTGGGTCGTCTCATCGCCAACCCACTTTCCCTCCCCTCACCCTCACCCTTTCTGAGGGGTGACATAGGCCTCTTGGGGTAGACTAGACCGCTCTCCTACTCCTGGTCCACCCGGTAGCCCTTTCCCACCCTCGTAGCCTCGATCTAGTCCACTCCAACTACCAGTACTGTCCGAACACATCGTAGGTACCGAACGGAAACCTTCTGTCCGGTCAGCCATCGCCGGGGAGTACCTACATCGGATCCAACCAATAAGGAGAAGACAGTCTACTCACACGGATACGATCCTCATGGATCCGTCGACACCGATGGTAACGCTATATAATGTCATGAATTCACAAGAATTCCTCCAGGGCGCATAACTAAGATGCGGGGAGACATATATTATAACAACAAGGTTATAATATTCGTTAAGGCATGCTCACAGTGATTTAATTAAATTAAACTAAGTGGGAACATGCACAGGTCGGGGCAAGGTGTCTTGGCATGCGTATCCCTAGCATGCCAAGACACCTTGCCCCGACACCTATACATGATATAAGGGTGCATATCCCTAGCATACAAATCTAAGGTGGCATGGATATATCATATTTATCATGCATGCATAACTATACATTTATCACAAGCTAATATGCCATTATGGTGCCCCAGGGGAGGGCAATGCACGCCTACGTGCATCGAACGCCTCCCTACTGGGTTGGATTGTCCCACTCACCGAAGCCCGGGTCGTCGTGTGACCGTCCGTCAAGATTTGCAAGACAGGGCATTCAAAACGGTGAGTAAACCACACAAATACATAAGAAATACGCTAGAAATACCCAACACTCGGACAAGCATGCATACGGCCCGCACGCACGCGAGCCCGAGTGCCCCGACATCCTCCCGCACCCACGGCAGCCATGCGCACGGCCACCCGCATGCGCACGCACGCACGCACGCCCGCGCCCCGGGTGCACTGCCGCGCCCCAGCCCACGCGCCCAGACGCGCTGCTGCACCCCTGCCCGAGCGCCCAGACACGCTGCCCCGCGCGCGCGCACGCTCGTGCGCACCGCGCGTCCAGCCTTGAGCCTACCCACGCGTACTGCGGCCCCGCGCGCACCCTCGCGCACACCCCGCGCACTTCGCCCCCGCGCAGCACTCCGCGCGCACGCCCGCACGTACGAGCGCAAGCCCCCAGCGCGCTCGACTGCGTGCGCCTGCTCTGCCTGCGCGCGCAGACTCGAGCGCACGCGCGCGGGTGACCCCCCACGCGCGCCCGAGCCATCCCCACCACCTCCCTCAGCCCTCCCACACCCCCAACACACATGCATACCATGCATACACCATTTCACCTTCTAAACAACCATCTAACAAGAAATAGGGAGGAGAAGGACTCACCCAAGGGAGGAAGAACCAAAGGGGGAACTCGGGTGCCCTTCGCGCACCGAATCACCACCACCAAAGCCACCACTACCAAGACCTCCCTCAGCCCTAGCAAAGGCTGAAAATCAGAGGAGAAAGGGGGCCATAAGGGGAGGTAAACAAAGGGGAAAGCAAAAATGAAACCATGGAAAGGTAGATCGGGTCCTCACCTTCCTTTTCTTCTTCAATGGCTTTCCAATTTAACCACTCCTACTAGATCAAAAAGGGGTTTTAAAGAGAGGAGATGTGAGAGCTTTTGGTGTGTGAAAGAGAGAAAAATGAAGGACTATTTGTGGGCGTGGACTTCATTTGGGTTCACACACACACACACTTAGCCACTCACACACTCACACACACACCACTTAGGTTTCATTAGGTTTAGGTGAACTTTCACCCTAGTCAACCCAACCACACTACCAAACAAAACCAATTGACCAAGTCAAGGGTCAAACTTGACTTGGTCAAAGTCCCCTTTGACTCGGTCAAGTCTCCCAATAACTTTTCGCTTGGTCAAAACCCGGATACAATTCGGAACTACGAAATTCTGATCGCTACCGAAATTCGTTGAAATTTTCGTGAGTGGCTTGAAATGGCACCAGGATACATAATCTGCAGTTAGATTTTCAATCGGAGTCCTCAGGCTCAGGATGATAGCTAAAAGTCCAAAATTTTAGCGGTTCCGATCGAAAAAAGAAAAAGCTGAAAAACTGCCAGAATGTTCCAATGGTGACCAGAAGGCTCAAAGTGACACATGTATAACAGGTTTGGGTAGAGAAATGGTAAAGTGATTGTACGCACGCACAAACGGTGTTTGGACTAAAAACTGGCGTGTTCCCTTTGAAAAACTGTGTGGAACGAATTGTCATGAAATGTCGTTTGTACCAAAAAATGGTGTTTTTTTTTTTAAAAAAAAAAAAAACGGTATGTCTGGACCCACAATGCTGTGCTGGACACCAAAATGGTGTTCGGTTGAAAGAATGATACTTAGGTAAGAAAAATGGTATGCGGAACGAAAATGGAGGGTTTGGGACCCACACGTGGTGTGTTTGGAAAGGGAAAAAGGTTGTTGAACGAATTTTCGAGAAATTGTGTTTGGAACGAAAAATTGTGTTTGGGTTGAAAAATGGTGTTTTGAGCCCCTCTAACGTATGTTTTGACCCAAATAGTGATTGGACCAAAAAATGGTGTTTGGAACGAGAATTGGTATTCGGGTTGAAAAACGGTGTTTCGGTATGTTTTGTTTTTACCCAGAAATGGTTTTGGAACAAAAAAAAAAAAAATCTATATTTGGATTGAAAAATTCTGTTTGCGACGAAAATTGGTGTTTGGGTTGAAAAAAGGTATTTGGTTTAAAAAAATGTTGTGTTTAAACCCAAAGATGGCGTTGTCTGCAAGGATAAATGGTGATTGGGCAGAAAATTGGTATTCGGTCCAGAAAAATGATTCTGTATCCGAAATGGTGCTTGGGTCGAAGAATAGGTCGAGCATTAGCCGAAAGATTGTTTTTGTGCCGAAAAGATGGTGTTTGGAACAAACACTGGTGGTGTTTGGCTGGAAAAATTGTATTTGTGTCGGAAAACAGCTTTTTTTGTGACCCAAAAATGGTTTTTGTTCAACAAGAATTGATATTTGGGTCGAAGAATGGTATTTGAGTAGAAAAACTGTGTTTCGGCTCAAAAGGCGTTTGGGTAGAGAAACGGTGTTCGGGTGGAAAACTGGTTGTTCGGACACACTAACGGTGTTTGGACGCAAACAATGGTTCGCTTGGAATGAAAAGAAAGTGGTGTTCCGAATGAATTTTCATGGAAAGGTGTTTGGAACGAAAATGTTGTTTAGGTTAAAAAAAAAAAGATATAACCTTGCCCAAAATGCCCGGTTCGGAAACAAATAGGGTCGGTTGGACCCAAATATGTTGTCCGGTTCGAAAAATGGTATCTGGGTGTCGAAGAGATGGTGCTGGGAATGAAAATTGGAGTTTAAAATGCGAAATTTGTGGAAAAATGTTGTTTTCTGACCCAAAAATGATTTTTGGGACAAAAAATGCAAAAATGTTTTTCGGTGTTTGGGTAGAGAAATGTTGTATTTGGGTGGAAAGCTGGTTGTTTGGACACACACAGATGGTGTTTGGCCTCCGGAATGGTGTGTTGCGATTGAAAAACAGCGTATGGAATGAATTTTCCTTTAAAATGGTGTTTGGAACGAAAAATGGTGTTTCAGTTAAAAGATCGGTATGTCTCGACCCACATCGTGTTTGTTGAACCCAAAAATGGTGTTTGGATAAGAAAAAAATGGTATGTGGAATGAAAAATGGTGTTCGTAGTGAAAAAAAGAAAGGGCCTGCAGCCACACATGGCGTGCTCGGAAGGAAAAATGGTTTTTGAACGAATTTCCAATAAAATGGTGTCTGAAACGAAGAGGATTTGGAGCCACACATGGTGTGTTCGGATGGAAAAATGGCTTTTGAACGAATTTCCAAGAAATGGTGTCTGGAACGAAAAATTGTGTTTGAGTCGAACAATGGTGTGTTTAGGTCCAGTTTGGACCCAATATAGTGACTGGACCGAAAAATGGTGTTTGGTACGGAAATTGGTGTATGGGTTGAAAAATCGTATTTTGGGCCAAAAACGCTGCTCGTTGTTTTTAGCAGAAAATGGTTTTTGACACAAAAGAATGATATCTGGGCCTTCAAACGGTTCTTGCAACCTAAAATGGTGTTTGGTTTGATAATTCTTGTGTTTAAACCGCAAGACTGCGTCTTTAGATGGAAAAACGGAGTTTGGGCAGCAAAGTGGTATTTTAGTCATAAAAATGTTGTTTTTTTTATCGAGATTGGTGCTTGGATCAAAAAATAGTGATTGGGTCAAACATTGGTGGAGGAATAGGAACGAAACATTTGAGTTTGGGGTGGCAAAATGCTCTTTGGCTCGAATTTTCCTTTGAAATGTTGTTTGAAACGAAAAATGGTGTTTCAGTTAAAAGAACGGTATGCTTGGACACACATCGTGTTTGTTGAAATTAGAAAAAAAATGGTATGTGTAATGAAAAATGGTGTTCGTAGTGAAAAAAAAGACTTGGAGCCACACATGGGGTGCTCGGAAAGAAAAATGGTTTTTGAACGAATTTCCTATAAAATGGTGTCTGGAACGAAGAGGGTTTGGAGCCACACATGGTGTGTTCGGATGGAAAAATGGTTTTTGAACGAATTTCCAAGAAATGGTGTCTAGAACGAAAAATTGTGTTTGAGTAGAACGATGTGTGTTTAGGTCCAGTTTTGACCCAAAATAGTGACTGGACCGAAAAATTGGTCTTCCGGTCCAAAAAAGTTATTTTGTATCCGAAATGGTGCTTGGGTCGTAGAATAGGTCGAGCATTGGCCGAAAAACAGTTTTTGTGTCGAAAAGACGGTGTTCGGAACGAACATTGGTGGTGTTTGGGTGGAAAAACGGTTTTTGTGTCGGAAAATAGTTTTTTTGTGACCCGAAAATGGGTTTTGTCTGACAAGAATTGATATTTGGGTCGAAGAATGGTATTTGAGTAGAAAAATAGAGTTTCGGCTCAAAAGGTGTTTGGGTCGAGACACGGTATTTGGGTGGAAAACTAGTTTTTCGGACACACTAACGGTGTTTGGACGCAAAAAGTGGTTCGTTTGGAATGAAAATTGGTGTTCTGATCGAATTTTCATGATAAGGTGTTTGGAACGAGAGTGTTGTATTGGTTAAAAAAAAAAAAAAAAGGGTATGTCTGGACCCAAAACGCATGGTTCGGAAACACGTAGGGTCGGTTGGACCAAAATATGTTGTTCGGTTCGAAAAATTGTATCTGGGTGTCGAAAAAATGGTGTTTGGAAAGAAAATTGGAATTTAAAATGCGAAATTTGCTGGAAAATGTTGTTTTGTGGCCCAAAAATGATTTTTGGGACAAAAAATGTTTTGCGGTGTTTGGGTATAGAAATGTTGTATTTGGGTGGAAAGCTGGTTGTTTGGACACACACAGATTGCTTGGGCTCCGGAATGGTGTGTTGCGATTGAAAAACAGCGTATGGAACGAATTTTGCTTTAAAATGGTTTTTGAACGAATTTCCTATATAATGGTTCGTAGTGAAAAAAAAGGGCCTTGAGCCACACATGGGTTCTCGGAAAGAAAAATGGTTTTTGAACGAATTTCCTATAAAATGGTGTCTGGAACGAAGAGGGTTTGGAGCCACACGTGGTGTGTTCGGATGGAAAAATGGTTTTTGAACGAATTTCCAAGAAATGGTGTCTGGAACGAAAAATTGTGTTTGAGTAGAACGATGGTGTGTTTAGGTCCAGTTTTGACCCAAAATAGTGACTGAACCGAAAAATGGTGTTGGGAATGGAAATCGGTGTATGGGTTGAAAAATCGTATTTTGGAGCAAAAACGCTGCTTTTTGTTTTTAGTAGAAAATGGTTTTTGACAAAAAAGAAAAAAGAAAAAAGAATGATATCTGGGCCTTAAAACGGTTCTTGCAACGCAAAATGGTGTTTGGTTTGATAATTGTTGTGTTTAAGACCGACGACTGTGTCTTTAGATGAAAAAATGGCGTTTGGGTAGCAAAGTGGTATTTCAGTCATAAAAATGTTATTTTTGATCGAGATTGGTGCTTGGATCGAAAAATAGTGATTAGGTCAAACATTGGTGGAGAAATGGGAACGCAAAATTTGAGTTTGGGTGGAAAAGTGCTCTTTGGCTCGAAAAATGGAATTTGATTAAAAAAATAGTGGTTCAACTCTAAAAGGTGGTTTGGTTAGAGAAATGGTAAAGTGAGTGTCTGCGCGCAGAAACGGTGTTTGGACTAAAAACTGGTGTGTTCCAATTGAAAAACGGTGTGGAACGAATTTTCATGAAATGTCGTTTGTACCGAAAAATGGTGTTTTTTTTTTAAAAAAAAAAAACGGTATGTCTGGACCCATAATGCTGTGCTGGACGCCAAAATGGTGTCCGGTTCGAAAAATGATATTTAGGTAAGAAAAATGGATTTGGGAACGAAAAATGGAGGGTTTGGGACCCACACGTGGTGTGTTTGGAAAGGGAAAAATGTCGTTTAATGAATCTCCGAGAAATGGTGTTTGAAACGAAAAATTGTGTTCGGGTTAAAAAATGGTGTTTTGAGACCCTGTTCTGTATGTTTCAACCCAAATACTGATTGGACCGAAAAAGGGTGTTTGGAACGAGAATTGGTATTCGGGTTGAAAAACGGTATTTGGGTTTGTTTTGTTTTTACCCAGAAATGGTGTTGGAAGAGAAAAAACATCTATATTTGGGTTGAAAAATTGTGTTTGTGACGAAAAATGGTGTTTGGGTTGAAAAATGGTATTTGGTTTCGAAAATGCTGTGTTTAAACCCAAAGATGGCGTTGTCTACACGGATAAATGGTGATTGGGTAGAAAATTGGTCTTCCGGTCCAAAAAAATTATTTTGTATCCGAAATGGTGCTTGGGTCAAAGAATAGGTCAAGCATTAGCCGAAAAACAGTTTTTGTGTTTAGGTCCAGTTTTGATCCAAAATAATGACTGGACCGAAAAATGGTGTTGGGAATGGAAATCGGTGTATGGGTTGAAAAATCGTATTTTGGAGCAAAAACACTGCTTTTTGTTTTTAGTAGAAAATGGTTTTTGACAAAAAAAAAAGAAAAAAAAGAATGAGATATGGGCCTTCAAACGGTTCTTGCAACCTAAAATGGTGTTCGGTTTGATAATTCTTGTGTTTAATCCCCAGGACTGTGTCTTCATATTGAAAAACGGCGTTTGGGTAGCAAAGTGGTATTTCAGTCATAAAAATGTTGTTTTTGATCGAGATTGGTGCTTGGATCGAAAAATAGTGATTGGGTCAAACATTGGTGGAGGAATGGGAACGAAAAATTTGAGTTTGGGGTGGAAAAATGCTCTTTGGCTCGAAAAATGGAATTTGATTAAAAAAAATGCGGTTCAACCCTAAAAGGTGGTTTGGGTAGAGAAATGGTAAAGTGAGTGTCTGCACGCACAAACGGTGTTTGGACTAAAAATGTTATCCCTGTGTCATTTGGAGCCTTAATTTTCCATCGGAGTAGCTAAAATTTTGGCTTTTAGCCACCTGCAGGAGTTGGAGCGCTCTGATTGAAAATTTGGCTACATAATTTTTCTCATAGAAGTTATGCATTTTCGATTTGGTATTTGGATTTAATTTTGTTAAAATCCAAGGTGAAGAGGTTTAAATATGATTTTATCATGAGATGCTCATTTTTGTGTTAGCTTTCACACAAAAGTGGAATTAGATCAACTGGATTCATGTAGTAAAACTTACGGGTATTTTTCCAAGTATACATACCCCGGGAATGAAAAATTTTGGCAGCAGCCCTGTTCAATGTTTAGCTCTCATTTCGGAATAGCTGGAGGGATTATTTGATCTTGGCATAAACATGAAAGTTGTAGATAATCTTCTTGGCTTTCCAAAGGATCTTGAATTGTGCAATTCGGAGCTATATCGTGAAAGTTATGGCTGTTCTAGTGAAGCCCGTCCAGAATTTCTAGTCAGGGACGATTTGGTCTTGTTTCCCCCCACCAACTCACTTTATTTCCATTTAAAGCCCCTTTTTTGGTGGAAATCTCTCACTCTCTCTCACTCTCGTCTCCCTCTCCCTCTCTGTTTTTTTTTTGTGTGTGCTGTTAATGGAGGAAAGGATGAAGAAGAAGCACAAGAAAGAGTGAGAAAGGGTGAGAAAAGGTGAGCATGTGTTGTTGTTGTTGTTGTTTCTCTTCTCTCAATCCCCTTCTCATGCCCTTGCACCCCTGTTTTCTTCCAAGAAGGGCTGGTGGAGAGGCTGAAGAGATGGTGGTAGTGGTGGTGGTGGTTGAGGTGGTCGTGGGTGTGTCGATAACCCCGCATCTCCCCATTTCCCTCCCCCTGTTTCGGTAAGGCAGCTCACTGTCTTTTAAAGATCTCAGTGAATCTAGTATTTAGAGGCATATTTTTAGGATTATGTCTTCTTATGATTTGATCATCTATGTGTCTAGATGTTATATATGAAATTTGGGGTCATTATGATATCTGTGTTATAAGTTAAAACCTGTTTTGTATGGCCTGTCCAGATTCGCGTAGGAATTGACCTGCTTCTGGAAATAATTTGTTTCAGGCTTGTAGAGGCAAAATTAGGTTCTAATGTCTGCATGGATTATGATCCCAGCATATCAGAGAATGTGCATGATTTATTTCATAATTTTTGGAAGTGTATTGGGTGCTGTGGAGACCAATTAGTAGGGCTGGTTGCAGCAGGTTTGGCAGTTTTGATTGGTTGAGTGTCAAAGAGTTTTTTGCATGTGTTTTGGGTGATAATATGGAAGTATCAAGGGTTAGGGCCTTCATGAAGTAGACTTATACGTGTGATAGGAGGTTCCATATTTTAATTGTGGATCATTGGTTGTGTTTTGCAGATCTCGTAGACCGGACGCGCGACGATCTGGGTATCTGTGAGTGGTTTGATCCAATCCCCCCCCCCTCGGGATGCGCTCGACGCGCGTAGTCGCGCGTCGCGCATCGATGGGGCCCCCTAGATATACTACTTGTGTAGATAAGTAGTATGGCCATGCTTAAACTATAATATGTTAGATATCTTGCATGCTAGGCTTATATACATGTATTGTATCCATGTATGAATGATTGTGTTGCATGCGCCCCTCTAGTATGGGCATGTATTTTTGTAATGTGTATGGATGTATAGAATATGGCCTGCCTTAGGTAGTATTGTAATACTACTCCCACCATATTAATTGGAATATCCAGTATGATTAAGTTTGGGTTAATAACGAGCACCTGCCTAATATTCCCTTGCGATAAGACTCGAGGGCGTGGTGTAGTTGTTGCGCCCATGCTAATGGGGCAAAGCTATGACCAGCTTCATGAGATGATGATCTCTCTCGCCCTCTCCCTCTGAACGAATTGAGTAAGTAGATGTGATTTCCTACTCGACTCAGGTTCGTTTGGAATATTGGCATGCACCTGTTAGTGCGCGAGATCGCGCTTGACCCTTTCTTTTAAGTTGGTGATATCCAACGCATGTTAGAGTATATTTTGTATGTTTATACGATTAGTGCCCTCATATGTATGTGTAGTTAGGCCTTGCCTTGTATGTATGTTGCATGATGTGTTGTTTATGCCATATACTCATGTTAGGGAGAACCCCTATAGTTAAGCATAGGTTATTGTGCATGTGGATCAAGTTCCTTCAGAGATATAATTCTCCTGGATATATATATGCGCATGTTAAAACTGATTAGGCCTATCTGAAATAGGCGTGGGCATGACCCGTTGTTGGGTTGTACCTTATTAGTTAGAGCGCTAGCGATGTAATCGCCCCCGTGCATCCGAGCGATGCACTTGTTTGGAATTCAGGAGAATTCATTATCTTATCGGTTTTGTTAAGCCGGTAGTTGTGGCATTAAGCTAGGCCTACCCGTGTTAGGCGTGTATATGAACCGCCTGTTGGGTTATGTGCCTTGGGATTATTTCTGCGTGAGAGCAGAGGCAACCCCCCCTTGTGTTCGAGCGACGCAACCGTGTGGGGGTACAATAGTATTTGATATCATCGATATGTGATTATCGAGAGTAGTTGTATTTCCATTGGGTTCGCTTTGCGGACATGGAATGTTTACTCCCAATGTCGTCCGTGTTGAAGAGGCCGGGTTGTAGCTGTCCTGACAGAGGGATCCCATCCGTAGGTACCACCGATGCGTTCGGGAGCGTACTGATCGTGGGAGTGTACCAGGTAGAGGCTACCCGGGAGAGGGCTAACGAATGATATTGCGAGCGTGGAATCGTTCTCCCCTTCGTTGGATCCGATGTAGGAACTTCCCGGTGTTGGAAAAGCTATCCTAACAGAGGGCTCCCATCTGTAGGTACCATCGATGCGTTCCGAAGCGTACCGATCGTGGGAGTATACCAGGTAGAGGCTAACCGGGGAAAGGGCTACCAGTGGACCAAGGGTGTAGAGGACTCTAATCTCTCCAAAAGTCCTATGTCACCTCTAAAGGGTGAGGTGAGGATGAGTTGAAGACATGTCACCGCGAGACCCATTCGTTGTTCGTCCGTTCCCATAGTTGTTGGGTCCGGTCTCGTATCGATGTTCAAAGACATTGTTGGGCAGTTATCTCGATGTAGATGATCCAGTAGAGTTGTGTAGACCAGTAATTCCACGTCTCTTCGACCAACGGTATGGTCTCTCCCCAAAAGTCCCAAGAGTCTTCCTCCGGGAGTGAGGGTGAGGGCGAGGTTGGTCGCGCCGCCGCGTGACCTTGTTATCCATTGGGTTCCACCCATGTTTTTCCTTGAAAGGAAATTGTTTTAGTATTGAACTGTTGTATGGTGATTGGTTTCCAGCCACTCACTGAGCTTGTAGCTCACCCCTCACATACTGTTTCTTTTCAGGGGCAGTGTTGGGCGTGGAGCAGGAGCTTTCCTGTGGCGTGGTCTTATGGGCGTGGAGCGTTCTTCCGGTGGGTGGCGAGTGTGAGGCTGTCAGCAGTGTCCTAGAGTCATTTTATGTATTGTAAATCGTGCATGTGGCACATGTTGTATTTTATTTGGACTAGGCTTGGCTCTCACAGGACAGTGATTGTGTATTCGAGTCTGTAATAATGTTTTTGGTTTACAGACATTGTTGATATCTTATGCTTCCGCTTTTCAGTCAGTTATCATTATCTTTGCTTTGCAACATTGTGTGTTGTTGTTGGAGTCTTTGTTGACCTCAGGTATTGATAGCTGATATTTCATTATTGCCACGTCTCGGGGACGACCGCCCTGGGGCGTGACAAAAAACTGGTGTGTTCCGATTCAAAAACGGTGTGGAACGAATTTTCATGAAATGTCGTTTGTACCGAAAAATGATGTTTTTTTTTTTTTATAAAAAAAGGGTATGTCTGGACCCATAATGTTGTGCTGGACGCCAAAATGGTGTTCGGTTCAAAAAATGATATTTAGGTAAGAAAAATGGTATGTGGAACGAAAAATGGAGGGTTTGGGACCCACACGTGGTGTGTTTGGAAAGGGAAAAATGTCGTTTAACGAATCTCCGAGAAATGGTGTTGGGAACGAAAAATTGTGTTTGCGACGAAAAATGGTGTTTTGAGCCCTTGCTTGGTATGTTTCGACCCAAATAGGGATTGGACAAAAAAATGGTGTTTGGAACGAGAATTGGTATTCGGGTTGAAAAACGGTGTTTCGGTTTGTTTTGTTTTGTTTTTACCCAGAAATGGTTTTGGAACAAAAAAAAAAAAAAAATCTATATTTGGGTTGAAAAATTGTGTTTGTGACGAAAAATGGTGTTTGGGGTGAAAAATGGTATTTGCTTTAGAAAATGTTGTGGTTAAACCCAAAGATGGCGTTGTCTACACGAATAAATGGTGATTGGGTAGAAAATTGGTATTTCGGTCCAAAAAAAATATTTTGTATCCAAAATGGTGTTGGGTCGAAGAATAGGTCGAGCATTGGCCGAAAAACAGTTTTTGTGTCGAAAAGATGGTGTTTCGAACAAACATTGGTAGTGTTTGGGTGGGAAAATGGTATTTGTGTCAGAAAATAGTTTTTTTGTGACCCAAAAATAGTTTTTGTCTGAAAAGAATTGATATTTGGGTCGAAGAATGGTATTTGAGTAGAAAAATAGAGTTTCGGCTCAAAAGGTGTTCGGGTCGAGACACGATATTCGGGTGGAAAACAGGTTGTTCGGACACACTAACGGTGTGTGGACGCAAAAAATGGTTCGTTTGGAATGAAAAGTGGTGTTCTGAATGAATTTACATGAAAAAGCTGTTTGGAACGAGAATATTGTTTAGGTTAAAAAAAAAAAAAAGGGTATGTCTGGACTCCACGGTTCGGAAACAAATAGGGTCGGTTGGACCCAAATATGTTGTTCGGTTCAAAAAATGGTATCTGGGTGTCGGAAAAATGGTGTTTGGAAAGAAAATTGGAGTTTAAAATGTGAAATTTGCTAGAAAATGTTGTTTTATGACCCAAAAATGATTTTTGGGACAAAAAATGCAAAAATGTTTTTCGGTGTTTGGGTAAAGAAATGTTGTATTTGGGTGAAAAGCTGGTTGTTTGGACACACACAGATGGTGCCTGGGCTCCGGAATGGTGTGTTGCGATTGAAAAACAGCGTATGGAACGAATTTTCCTTTAAAATGGTGTTTAGAACGAAAAATGGTGTTTCAGTTAAAAGAACGTTATGCTTGGACACACATCGTGTTTGTTGAACCCAAAAATGGTGTTTTAGTTAAAAGAACGGTATGCTTGGACACACATCGTGTTTATTGAACCTAAAAATGGTGTTTGGATAAGAAAAAAAAACGGTATGTGGAATGAAAAATGGTGTTCGTAGTGAAAAAAAAAGGGCCTGGAGCCACACATGGCATGCTCGGATGGAAAAATGGTTTTTGAACGAATTTCCTAAAAAATGGTGTCTGGAACGAAGAGGGTTTGGAGCCACACATGGTGTGTTTGGATGGAAAAATGGTTTTTGTACGAATTTCCAAGAAATGGTGTTTGGAACGAAAAATTGTGTTTTAGATGGTGTGTTTAGGTCCAGTTTTAACCCAAAATAGTGACTGGACCGAAAAATGGTGTTGGGAACGGAAATCGCTGTATGGGTTGAAAAATCGTATTTTGGAGAAAAAACGCTGCTTTTTGTTTTTAGTAGAAAATGGTTTTTGACAAAAAAAAGGAAAAAAAAAAGAATGACATCTGGGCCTTAAAACGGTTCTTGCAACCTAAAATGGTGTTTGGTTTGATAATTGTTGTGTTTAAGACCAACGACTGTGTCTTCAGATGAAAAAATGGTGTTTGGGTAAAAAAATAGTATTTCGGTCATAAAAATATTGTTTTGGATCCGGAATGGTGCTTTGGTTGAAAAATAGTGATTGAGTCAAACATTGGTGGAGGAATGGGAATGAAAATTTTGAGTTTGGGTGGAAAAATGTTCTTTGGCTCGAAAAATGGAATTTGATTAAAAAAAATAGTGGTTCAACCCTAAAAGGTGGTTTGGTTACAGAAATGGTAAAGTGAGTGTCTGCGCGCAGAAACGGTGTTTGGACTAAAAACTGGTGTGTTCCGATTCAAAAACGGTGTGGAACGAATTTTCATGAAATTTTGTTTGTACCGAAAAATGGTGTTTTTTTTTTAAAAAAAAAAACTGTATGTCTGGACCCACAATGCTGTGCTGGACGCCAAAATGGTGTTCGGTTCGGAAAATGATATTTAGGTAAGAAAAATGGATGGTGGAACGAAAAATGGAGGGTCGAAATTTGAGTTTGGGTGGAACGAAAAATGGAGGGTTTGGGACCCACACGTGGTGTGTTTGGAAAGGGAAAAATGTCGTTTAACGAATCTCCGAGAAATGGTGTTGGGAACGAAAAATTGTGTTTGCGACGAAAAATGGTGTTTCGAGCCCTTGCTTGGTATGTTTCGACCCAAATAGGGATTGGACAAAAAAATGGTGTTTGGAACGAGAATTGGTATTCGGGTTGAAAAACGGTATTTGGGTTTGTTTTGTTTTTACCCAGAAATGGTTTTGGAACAAAAAAAAAAAAAAATCTATATTTGGGTTGAAAAATTGTGTTTGCGATGAAAAATGGTGTTTGGGTTGAAAAATGGTATTTGGTTTAGAAAATGTTGTGTTTAAACCCAAAGATGGCGTTGTCTACACGGAATAATGGTGATTGGGTAGAAAATTGGTATTTTGGTACAAAAAAATAATTTTGTATCCGAAATGGTGCTTGGGTCGATGAATAGGTCGAGCATTGGCCGAAAAATAGTTTTCGTGTCGAAAAGATGGTGTTTGGAACGAACATTGGTAGTGTTTGGGTGGAAAAATGGTATTTGTGTCAGAAAATAGTTTTTTTGTGTCCCAAAAATAGTTTTTGTCTAACAAGAATTGATAATTGGGTCGAAGAATGGTATTTGAGTAGAAAAATAGAGTTTCGGCTCAAAAGGTGTTCGGGTCGAGAAACGGTATTCGGGTGGAAAACAGGTTGTTCGGACACACTAACGGTGTGTGGACGCAAAAAATGGTTCGTTTGGAATGAAAAGTGGTGTTCTGATCGAATTTTCGTGATAAGGTGTTTGGAACGAGAATGCTGTTTAGGTTAAAAAAAAAAAAAAAAGGGTATGTCTGGACTCCACGGTTCGGAAACAAATAGGGTCGGTTGGGCCCAAATATGTTGTTCGGTTCGAAAAATTGTATCTCGGTGTCGAAAAAATGGTGTTTGGAAAGAAAATTGGAGTTAAAATGTGAAATTTGCTAGAAAATGTTGTTTTATGACCCAAAAATGATATTTCGGACAAAAAATGCAAAAATATTTTGGTTTGTTTGGGTATAGAAATGTTGTTTTTGGGTGGAAAGCTGGTTGTTTGGACACACAAAGATGGTGCCTGGGCTCCGGAATGGTGTGTTGCGATTGAAAAACAGCGTATGGAACGAATTTTCCTTTAAAATGGTGTTTAGAACGAAAAATGGTGTTTCAGTTAAAAGAACGTTATGCTTGGACACACATCGTGTTTGTTGAACCCAAAAATGGTGTTTCAGTTAAAAGAACGGTATGCTTGGACACACATCGTGTTTATTGAACCTAAAAATGGTGTTTGGATAAGAAAAAAAACGGTATGTGGAACGAAAAATGGTGTTCGTAGTGAAAAAACAAAGGGCCTGCAGCCACACATGGCATGCTCGGAAGAAAAAATGGTTTTTGAACGAATTTCCTATAAAATGGTGTCTGGAACGAAGAGGGTTTGGAGCCACACATGGTGTGTTTGGATGGAAAAATGGTTTTTGTACGAATTTCCAAGAAATGGTGTCTGGAAAGAAAAATTGTGTTTTAGATGGTGTGTTTAGGTCCAGTGTTGACCCAAAATAGTGACTGGACCGAAAAATGGTGTTGGGAACGGAAATCGCTGTATGGGTTGAAAAATCGTATTTTGGAGAAAAAACGCTGCTTTTTGTTTTTAGTAGAAAATGGTTTTTCACAAAAAAAAAAAAAAAAAAAGAATGACATCTGGGCCTTAAAACGGTTCTTGCAACCTAAAATGGTGTTTGGTTTGATAATTGTTGTGTTTAAGACCAACGACTGTGTCTTCAGATGAAAAAATGGCGTTTGGGTAGCAAAGTGGTATTTCAGTCATAAAAATGTTGTTTTTGATCCAGATTGGTGCTTGGATCGAAAAATAGTGATTGGGTCAAACATTGGTGGAGAAATGGGAACGCAAAATTTGAGTTTGGGTGGAAAAGTGCTCTTTGGCTCGAAAAATGGAATTTAATTAAAAAAAATAGTGGTTCAACCCTAAAAGGTGGTTTGGTTAGAGAAATGGTAAAGTGAGTGTCTGCGCGCAGAAACGGTGTTTGGACTAAAAACTGGCGTGTTCCGATTGAAAAACGGTGTGGAACGAATTTTCATGAAATGTTGTTTGTACCGAAAAATGGTGTTTTTGTTTTCAAAAAAAAAAAAATACGGTATGTCTGGACCCATAATGCTGTGCTGGACGCCAAAATGGTGTTCGGTTCAAAAAATGATATTTAGGTAAGAAAAATGGTATGTAGAACGAAAAATGGAGGGTCGAAATTTGAGTTTGGGTGGAACGAAAAATGGTGGGTTTGGGACCCACACGTGGTGTGTTTGGAAAGGGAAAAATGTTGTTGAACGAATTTTCGAGAAATTGTGTTCGGAACGAAAAATTTTGTTTGCGACGAAAAATGGTGTTCTGAGCCCTTGCTTGGTATTTTTCGACCCAAATAGGGATTGGACAAGAAAATGGTGTTTGGAACGAGAATTGGTATTCGGGTTGAAAAACGGTGTTTCGGTATGTTTTGTTTTTACCCAGAAATGGTTTTGGAACAAAAAAAAAAAAAATCTATATTTGGGTTGAAAGATTGTGTTTGTGACGAAAAATGGTGTTTGGGTTGAAAAATGGCATTTGGTTTAGAAAATGATGTGTTTAAACCCAAAGATGGCGTTGTCTACACGAATAAATGGTGATTGGGTAGAAAATTGGTATTTCGGTCTAAAAAAATTATTTTGTATCCGAAATGGTGCTTGGGTCGAAGAATAGGTCGAGCATTGGCCGAAAAACAGTTTTTGTGTCGAAAAGATGGTGTTTGGAACAAACATTGGTAGTGTTTGGGTGGAAAAATGGTATTTGTGTCAGAAAATAGTTTTTTTGTGACCCAAAAATAGTTTTTGTCTGACAAGAATTGATATTTGGGTCGAAGAATGGTATTTGAGTAGAAAAATAGAGTTTCGGCTCAAAAGGTGTTCGGGTCGAGACACGGTATTTGGGTGGAAAACAGGTTGTTCGGACACACTAACGGTGTGTGGACGCAAAAAATGGTTCGTTTGGAATGAAAAGTGGTGTTCTGAATGAATTTTCATGAAAAAGCTGTTTGGAACGAGAATGTTATTTAGGTTAAAAAAAAAAAAAAAAGGGTATGTCTGGACTCCACGGTTCGGAAACAAATAGGGTCGGTTGGGCCCAAATATGTTGTTCGGTTCGAAAAATGGTATCTCGGTGTCGAAAAAATGGTGTTTGGAAAGAAAATTGGAGTTAAAATGTGAAATTTGCTAGAAAATGTTGTTTTATGACCCAAAAATGATTTTTCGGACAAAAAATGCAAAAATATTTTGCTGTGTTTGGGTATAGAAATGTTGTATTTGGGTGGAAAGCTGGTTGTTTGGACACACACACATGGTGTTTGGGCTCCGGAATGGTGTGTTGCCATTGAAAAACAGCGTATGGAACGAATTTTCCTTTAAAATGGTGTTTAGAATGAAAAATGGTGTTTAAGTTAAACGATCGGTATGCCTGGACACACATCGTGTTTGTTAAACCCAAAAATGGTGTTTCAGTTAAAAGAACGGTATGCTTGGACACACATCGTGTTTATTGAACCTAAAAATGGTGTTTGGATAAGAAAAAAAACGGTATGTGGAATGAAAAATGGTGTTCGTAGTGAAAAAAAAAAGGGCCTGCAGCCACACATGGCATGCTCGGAAGGAAAAATGATTTTTGAACGAATTTCCAATAAAATGGTGTCTGGAACGAAGAGGGTTTGGAGCCACACATGGTGTGTTCGGATGGAAAAATGGTTTTTGTACGAATTTCCAAGAAATGGTGTCTGGAAAGAAAAATTGTGTTTTAGATGGTGTGTTTAGGTCCAGTGTTGACCCAAAATAGTGACTGGACCGAAAAATGGTGTTGGGAACGGAAATCGCTGTATGGGTTGAAAAATCGTATTTTGGAGAAAAAACGCTGCTTTTTGTTTTTAGTAGAAAATGGTTTTTGACAAAAAAAAAAAAAAAAAAAGAATGACATCTGGGCCTTAAAACGGTTCTTGCAACCTAAAATGGTGTTTGGTTTGATAATTGTTGTGTTTAAGACCAACGACTGTGTCTTCAGATGGAAAAATGGTGCTTGGGTAGCAAAGTGGTATTTCAGTCATAAAAATGTTGTTTTTGATCCAGATTGGTGCTTGGATCGAAAAATAGTGATTGAGTCAAACATTGGTGGAGGAATGGGAATGAAAATTTTGAGTTTGGGTGGAAAAGTGCTCTTTGGCTCGAAAAATGGAATTTGATTAAAAAAAATAGTGGTTCAACCCTAAAAGGTGGTTTGGTTAGAGAAATGGTAAAGTGAGTGTCTGCGCGCAGAAACGGTGTTTGGACTAAAAACTGGTGTGTTCCGATTGAAAAACGGTGTGGAACGAATTTTCATGAAATGTTGTTTGTACCGAAAAATGGTGTTTTTGTTTTCAAAAAAAAAAAAATACGGTATGTCTGGACCCATAATGCTGTGCTGGACACCAAAATGGTGTTCGGTTCGAAAAATGATATTTAGGTAAGAAAAATGGATGGTGGAACGAAAAATGGAGGGTCGAAATTTGAGTTTGGGTGGAACGAAAAATGGAGGGTTTGGGACCCACACGTGGTGTGTTTGGAAAGGGAAAAATGTCGTTTAACGAATCTCCGAGAAATGGTGTTGGGAACGAAAAATTGTGTTTGCGACGAAAAATGGTGTTTCGAGCCCTTGCTTGGTATGTTTCGACCCAAATAGGGATTGGACAAAAAATGGTGTTTGGAACGAGAATTGGTATTCGGGTTGAAAAACGGTATTTGGGTTTGTTTTGTTTTTACCCCGAAATGGTTTTGGAACAAAAAAAAATAATCTATATTTGGGTTGAAAAATTGTGTTTGTGATGAAAAATGGTGTTTGGGTTGAAAAATGGTATTTGGTTTAGAAAAAGTTGTGTTTCAACCCAAAGATGGCGTTGTCTACACGAATAAATGGTGATTGGGTAGAAAATTGGTATTTCGGTCCAAAAAAATTATTTTGTATCCAAAATGTTGCTTGGGTCGAAGAATAGGTCGAGCATTGGCCGAAAAACAGTTTTTGTGTCGAAAAGATGGTGTTTGGAACAAACATTGGTAGTGTTTGGGTGGAAAAATGGTATTTGTGTCAGAAAATAGTTTTTTTGTGACACAAAATAGGTTTTGTCTAACAAGAATTGATATTTGGGTCGAAGAATGGTATTTGAGTAGAAAAATAGTGTTTCGGCTCAAAAGGTGTTTGGGTAGAGACAATGTATACACTAACAGTGTTTGGACGCAAAAAATGGTTCGTTTGGAATGAAAAGTGGTGTTCTGGATGAATTTTCATGAAAAGTTGTTTGGAACGAAAATGTTGATTAGGTTAAAAAAAAAAAAACAGTATGTCTGGCCCCAAAATGCCTGGTTCGGAAACAAATAGGGTCGGTTGGACCCAAATATGTTGTCCGGTTCGAAAAATGGTATCTGGGTGTCGAAGAGATGGTATTTGGAACGAAAATTGGAGTTTAAAATGCGAAATTTGTGGGGAAATGTTGTTTTGTGACCCAAAAATGATTTTTGGGACTAAAAATGCAAAAATGTTTTCCGGTGTTTGGGTAGAGAAATGTTGTATTTGGGTGGAAAGCTGGTTGTCTAGACACACACAGATGGTGGTTGGGCTCCGGAATGGTGTGTTCGGATGAAAAATGGTGTGTGGAACGAAGAGGGTTTGGAGTCATGCATGGTGTGTTCGGATGGGAAAATGGTTTTTGTACGAATTTCAAAGAAATGGTGTCTAGAACGAAAAATAGTGTTTGAGTCGAACAATGGTGTGTTTAGGTCCAGTTTTGACCCAAAATGTTGACTGGACCGAAAAATGGTGTATGGGTTGAAAATTCGTATTTTGGGCCAAAAACGCTGCTTTTTGTTTTTAGCAGAAAATGGTTTTTAATAAAAAAAAAAATGATATTTGGGACTTAAAATGGTTCTTGCAACCTAAAATGGTGTTTTCCTACAAATTACGCATTTTAAACTCCAATTTTCTTTCCAAACACCATTTTTTCGACACCCAAATACTATTTTACAAACCGAACGACATATTTGGGTCCAACCGACCCTATTTTTTTCCGAACCGAGTAATTTGGGTCCAGACATACCATTTTTTTTTAACCTTAACAACATTCTCGTTCCAAACACCTTTTCATGAAAATTTATTCGGAATTCCACTTTTCATTACAAACGAACCATTTTTTCCGTCCAAACACCGTTAGTGTTTCTGAACAACCAGTTTTCCACCCGAATACCGTTTCTCTACCCAAACGCCTTTCAAGCCGAAACACTATTTTTCTACTCAAATACCATTCTTCAACCCAAATATCAATTCTTGTCAAACAAAAACCATTTTTCGGTCACAAAAAAACTGTTTCCGACACAAATACCATTTTTCCACCCAAACACCACCAATGTTCGTTCCGAACACCATCTTTTCGACACAAAACTATTTTTTGGCCAATGCTCGACCTATTCTTTGACCCAAGCATCATTTGGGATACAGAATCATTTTTTTGGACCGAAATACCAATTTTCTATCCAATCACCATTTACCCGTGTAGACAACGCCATCCTTGGGTTTAAACACAACATTTTTTAAACCAAATACCAATTTTCAACCCAAAGACCATTTTTCATCGCAAACACAATTTTTCATTCCAAATATACATTATTTTTTTTTCCAAAACCATTTCTGGGTAAAAACAAAACAAACCCAAATACCGTTTTTCAACCCGAATACTAATTCTCCTTCCAAACACCATTTTTTGGTCCAATCCCTGTTTGGGTTGAAACATACCAAACAGGGGCTCAAAACACCATTTTTTGTCGCAAACGCAATTTTCGTTCCAAACACCATTTCTTGGAGATTCGTTCAACTACATTTTTCCCTTTCCAAACACACCACGTGTGGGTCCCAAACCCTCCATTTTTTGTTCCACATACCATTTTTCTTACCTAAATATCATTTTTCGAATAGAACACCATTTTGGCGTCCAACACAGCATTATGGGTCCAGACATACCGTTTTATTTTTTTTAAAAAAAAACACCATTTTTCGGTACAAACGACATTTCATGAAAATTCATTCCACACAGTTTTTGAATCGGAGCACACCAGTTTTTATTCCAAACACCGTTTGTGCACGCAGACACTCACTTTACCATTTCTCTACCCAAACCACCTTTTAGGGTTGAACCACTATTTTTTTTTAATCAAATTCCATTTTTCGAGCCAAAGAGCACTTTTCCTCCCAAACTCAAACTTTTCGTTCCCATTCCTCCACCAATGTTTGACCCAATCACTATTTTTCGATCCAAGCACCAATCTCGATTAAAAACAACATTTTTATGACTTAAATACCACTTTGCTACCCAAACGCCATTTTTTCATCTGAAGACACAGTCTTGCGGATTAAACACAACAATTATCAAACCAGACACCATTTTAGGTTGCAAGAATTGTTTTAAGGCCCAGACATCATTCTTTTGTGTCAAAAACCATTTTCTGCTAAAAACAACGAGCAGCGTTTTTGGCCCAAAATACGATTTTTCAACCCATACACCAATTTTCGTTCCAAACACCATTTTTCGGTCCACTCACTATTTTGGGTCCAAACTGGACCTAAACACACCATTGTTCGACTCAAACACAATTTTTCGTTCCAGACACCATTTCCTGGAAATTCGTTCAACAACCATTTTTCCATCCCAACACACCATGTGTGGCTCCAAACCCTCTTCGTTCCAGACACCATTTTATTGGAAATTCGTTCAAAAATCATTTTTCCTTCCGAGCACGCCATGTGGCACCAGGCGCTTTCTTTTTTTCACTACGAACACCATTTTTCATTCCACATGCCATTTTTTTTCTTATCCAAACACCATTTTTGGGTTCAACAAACACGATGTGTGTCCGGGCATACCGATCTTTTAACTGAAACACCATTTTTCGTTCTAAACACCATTTTAAAGGAAAATTCGTTCCATACGCTGTTTTTCAATGGCAACACACCATTCCGGAGCCCAAACACCATCTGTGTGTGTCCAAATACAACATTTCTCTACCCAAACACCGGAAAACATTTTTGCATTTTTTGTCCCAAAAATCATTTTTGGGTCACAAAACAACATTTTGCCACAAATTTAGCATTTTAAACTCTAATTTTCGTTCCAAACACCATCTCTCGACACCTAGATACTATTTTTTGAACCGAACAACAAATTTGGGTCCAACTGACCCTATTTGTTTCCGAACTAGGCATTTTGGGCACAGACATACCTTTTGTTTTTTTAACCTAAAAAACTTTTTCGTTAAAAACACCTTTTCATGAAAATTCATTCTGAACACCACTTTTCATTCCAAACGAACCATTTTTTGCGTCCACACACCGTTAGTGTATACATTGTCTCTACCCAAACACCTTTTGAGCCGAAACACTATTTTTCTACTCAGATACCATTCTTCGACCCAAATATCAATTCTTTTCAAACAAAAACCATTTTTGGGTCACAAAAAAACTATTTTCCGACACAAATACCAATTTCCCACCCAAACATCACCAATGTTCGTTTCAAACACCATCTTTTTGACACAAAAACTATTTTTCGGCCAATGCTCGACCTATTCTTCGACCCAAGCACCATTTCGGATACAAAATAATTTTTATAGACAGAAATACCAATTTTCTACCCAATCACCATTTATCCGTGTAGACAACGCCATCTTTGGGTTTAAACACAACATTTTTTAAACCAAATAACATTTTTCAACCCAAACAGCATTTTTCATCGCAAACACAATTTTTCAACCCAAATACAGATTTTTTTTTTGTTCCAAAACCATTTCTGGGTAAAAACAAAACAAACCGAAACACCGTTTTTCAACCCGAATACCAATTCTCGTTCCAAACACCATTTTTTGGTCCAATCACTATTTGGGTCGAAACATACGTTAGAGGGGCTCAAAACACCATTTTTCAACCCAAACACAATTTTTCGTTCCAAACACAATTTCTTGGAAATTCGTTCAACAACCTTTTTCCCTTTCCAAACACACCACGTGTGGGTCCCAAACCCTCCATTTTTCGTTCCACATACCATTTTTCTTACCTAAATATCATTTTTTGAACCGAACACCATTTTGGCGTCCAGCACAGCATTATGGGTCCAGACATACCGCATTTTTCGCTACAAACGACATTTCATGAAAATTCGTTCCACACCGTTTTTCAATCGGAACACGCCAGTTTTTAGTCCAAACACCGTTTGTGCGTGCGTACAATCACTTTACCATTTCTCTACCCAAACCACCTTTTTGGGTTGATTGAACCACTATTTTTTTTAATCAAATTCCATTTTTCGAGCCAAAGAGCATTTTTCCACCCCAAACTCAAATTTTTCGTTCCCATTCCTCCACCAATGTTTGACCCAATCACTATTTTTCGATCCAAGCACCAATCTCGATCAAAAACAACATTTTTATGACTGAAATACCACTTTGCTACCCAAACACCATTTTTTCATCTGAGGACAGTCTAGGGGCTTAAACACAACAATTATCAAACCGAACTCTCATGGATATGGTCAGAACAATGCTGAGCCACTCATCTCTTTCAGAGTCTTTCTAGGGAGAAGCTCTTAAAACTGCCATATATATCCTAAACATGGTTCCCAGCAAGTCAGTTGAAAAGACTCCTTTTGAGCTATGGACCAACAGAAAGTCCAGCCTAAATCATTTTCATGTATGGGGATGTCCTGCAAAAGTTAAAATTTACAATCCACATGAAAGAAAGTTGGATCCTAAACTGTCTCTTGTTATTTTGTTGGATACTTAGAGAGGTCTAAAGGATATATATTTTATTGTCCATCATGACCTCTTCGCCTGACCACAACCTGACGAGGTCATTGAACTGGGCCAGCATCGTGTCAATACCCGCCTCTCTCCACAGCGCCTGCTACCAGCGGCATTCGTAAAATTGGTGAATTGCCATCTCCGGGGCTGCACTAGATAGCCCGCATTGATCGTCGTCCCCCCCCCCCCCCCCTCGCCACTTGGACCAAACCATGCATGTCAGGAATCTCACTTGTGCTAGCAGCCAAAGAAACACCTTGATTTTTCTAGGTATTTTCAGGCTCCATATCTTGGCTGGGTTTCCTCAAGCTAGCGTGACTGACACAAGGTCTCTCCTCCAACAGATGTAGGAGTCCTTACAGTGAAACCTGCGTTTGGTTTTTGTGCCCACCGTGGCCTGTCTGCACCTAATCCGATCTACCCGTCCCACTCCATGAGCTAGTCTGCCAGAGCTAGTTGGGACGCTTCCTCAGGTGCGAATATGTTTCTGCGTAAGGCCGCCGACCATCGGCCCCCGCTCCCCTCCATGGTCCAACAGTTGCGCACCGTGTCATGTGGATCTCGTACTAGGGCGTATACGAGCAGGAATTGTGCGCACAGCGGCTAGTCCCCACACCAGACGTCGGTCCAGAACCGCGTAGGCTCGCCAGTGCCAATATCCCATCTCACAGCTTGTTCAAATTCAGCGCAGTCGCCGAAGATACCTTTGTATAGCGATGAGGCCCGCACCCCCACCGTAGGCCATGTACGCGTGTTCGTCCCGTGCCCACCATATCGGTCGCGGAAAGTGCGCGCCCATTGGCTCTCTGTCTCATGTAACCAGCACCATAACCATTTGGATAGGAGGGCCCTATTCATGTCACGCAGGTCGAGCACACCCAGAGCACCCCCCCTCCCCCGTCATCCTTGCAGAGGCATACTATGCTCCACTTCACGAGATGGGGCTTGACCGTTCCCTCTTGTGTGCCCTGCCAGAGGAACCGCTTGCGCAACATCTCAATGTGATCTAGCACACCAGAAGGGATCCTGAACACCGATAGAAAGAAAAGTGGTAATGCGGACAACACCGCTTGGAGTAATGTGAGTCTTCTTCCGTAACTCAGAAGTTTGCCTTTCCACCCTGCAAGGCGTCGCTAGAAGCACCTCTCCCCACCCCCGGTCTGCCTGACTGCAATTCTGCAAATACCATGAGTATGTCTCCCTTGACCAGGGACTAGAATGCCTGAAAGAACTGAAAGGTGAATCCGTCGGGCCCTCGGTTCCTTGTCCCCCTCCGCGCTAAAAACTGCTCTCCGGATCTCCTCTTCGTGGAACGGAGTGCCAGTCGGGTAAGCTGATCTCAGAACAAGTGAGGCAGTGTCTCGTCCTTCCACTTGGGGAACCATCTCCGGGGCCGGTGGAATGCCCGTGAAAAGTGGTCCATCAGGTGGGAGGCAATAGCCTGTTGCCCAAGATATAGCACCCTGTTGATATGCATGGAGTTTATGCAATTTGACCGCTTGCGCTGGCTGGTGATCGTGTGGAAGAAGAACGTGTTGTTATCCCTTGCCTTCAACCATAGTGCCTTGGACTTTTGGCGTCATTCGATCTCCTCCATCTTAAACTCTGCCGCCACTACTGCCTTTTCCCCCTGCCGCGCTGTTCTCTCTGTCTCTGAGAGCGACCGTGTCTCCTCTTCGGTATCGAGGTGCTTAATAATCACATCAGAGGCATGTGCTTTCATTCATTTCTTGCTGTTCGTGCTTCGCTCGCCCATACCCAGAGGCGTTGATGCAACCGCTTCAGCTTAAAAGCTAGGCGTTGCGCCCCTTGACGTGCACCCGTGTCTGCTGACCACGACTCCGTGACCGCCTCGCTGAATCCCTCGACTGATAGCCACCACACCTCAAAATAGAATCGCACATGAACATGTGGTGCCCCGCCCCCTTTGAGTAACAAGGGGACTTTGTCGGAGACTACTCGAGGTAAGGAGACCACCTTGCACCCAAGGAATTTAGCCTCGCACTCCGAGTCCATTAAGACTCTGTCAAGGCATGCGAGGGGCGGTTCCTCTCGAAGGTTGCTCCAGGTGAAGGCCTGGTTGCAAGCCGGTATGTCTATCATTCCTTCCCCGTCGATCCATGATGAGAACCGGGTCATGCCCAAGAATATCGGCCCTGGTCAATTGTTGTCCTCTGGGAAGCGCGTGACATTGAAATCGCCCACGACCAGCCACGGAGCCTCCCACGAGGTGCGAATATTTGATAGTTCCTCCCAGAGGCGCTCCCTTGATGCGTCCTCGTGTGGCCCGTACACGCTTGAGCACTCCCATTTCCAGTCGGTTTGTCGACATTCCAGCAGCGTTGAAACAGACTAATCCCCCACCGACCTGTCCACTGCTTTCCATTTCCTGCCATCCCAAATGATGATAATGCCGCCGGACATCCCGACTGACCCTCTGGCGACGAACTCGTCTAATATGCCTTCTTCCCCCACGCCCGGAACTGTCTCCGGTGTCATCACCTCCATCTTCTTTTCTTGTAAGCAGATCACTTGGGGTTTATGCTCCTGAACAATATCATGCACCACCCTCCTCTTGCAAGGGTCATTGAGGCCGCATGTATTCCAACATAAGCAACTAAACATAGAGTATATGAAGACCCCCGACTCCACTGCCGCAGACATCCGCCCTGTTCAGCGCTCCTCTATCCCCGAGTCAGGACCCTGGGGATGCTCCAGACAGGTGACGGACTCCAACTCTGTGCGCTGCTCCTCAGGCGGGAATACGCCTCTTACGCCAAAGGATCCGCAGACCGTACCGATGAATTTGTCTTGCTCTGCGTGTCTTCGATGCACAATCCCATCTCCTCCATGTGTGCAGACTCCACCCATCGCCTAAGCGGGAAGCGCGGCTTCCGTGGGCACTGTGGTTCGTTGGCCGGGGGAGACGACGTTGAACCCGCTTTGGGAGCCGCACTGAGCATGGTGCCTTTCGTGTGTGGGGGATGATCGTGAAGGTGGGTGATATGACGGGGAAGGCCCCCCTAGCAAAGTCATCTTCGCGCTAGCACTACGAAAATGTCCAGCCAGGGAAGCGATGAGTGGTTCACCCTCCACTCCTGGCGCTGACCCGTGGCTCTATCCTCCTCGATGTCGGATGTGTGCCCATAGAGGTGTGAATCCATGCCCGAGGTGATCGTAGGAGTGCGCATCCCCCTGGGTGCAATCGTGGGGCGGCGCGTTCCAGGAGGGCCTAGTCTTCCTTTCGCTTGCCCCTTCCGGTCATTCACACTCGCTCTCTACCCCAGGCCCGAGCCCTTCCCGTCGAAGACAAGGTCGTTGGGGCTATCAGATAGTGCCAGGCAGTCAGTGCACTGCTCGGTTTCCTCTGGTAACAACACAAACCCGTGTGGGGCGTTCCTATGCAGCCACCTGGTCTGCGTCGTCCTGTCTCATTTCCTCGCTGTTCAGCCCTGAGTCGCCAACCCTAACGTCCGCCAGATCATCGACCAGTGCCTCCGCCTCCACCATGTCGAAGCTTTCCTCCAAGCACGTCGTAGATGGGAATGGCGAGGGTGTTCTGTGCGTCAGTTGCGCCTTCTCTAACACCGGTCTGTATATGCCATCCCCTGTCAGTCGGTCACGATCCCGCGAGGTCCAGGACCAGTTTGGCCCCAGAGAGTCCAGATCAAAATGGTCCGCCCCCTCAGCTGTGCTTGGTACCCGAATCGGACGCCCGTATACATGTGTGGCTCGGCCCAAGTGGCCCGCAGTAGAATTTGACTCCGCGAGGAATCCAAAATTCTCTGTTCCCGCCACTCGGGTCGACTTTTGCTTGATGTGCACATCTCTGTCTTTCTCACCTACTCCCTCTGCGGACCATACAGGCGTTGGTGACATTGACTGGTCACAGGCGCCTCCCTGATTGGATCCTTGATTGACTAGGCCGTTGCAGCCTGCATGAAAATTGACCCTTCTGTTTTGTGTCCCAATGTGCTGTTCGGCTCCAAAAAAATTGTGTTTTTGGCTGAAAAAATGTTGCTTGCTTTGAAAAATGTTTTTTAAATCGAAAAATGTTGTTTGAGTCTAAAAATGCTGTTTGGGAAGGAAACAATGGTATAAAATGGTGTTTGGTTAAAAAATATGGAGTTTGGGAAAAAACAATTCTGTTTTTGGTCCCCTAATGCTCTTTCGGTCGAACAAATGGTGTTTCGGCCTAAAATTGCTGTATAGGTCAAAAAATGTTGTTTGAGTTGAAGATGGTGTTTAGGTAAAAAAATGTTGTTTGGGTAAAAAAAATGGTGATTGGAGTTGAAAACTGCTGTTTTGTGTCTGAAAACTCTGTTTGGCTAAACAAAAGGTGTTTCGGCCAAAAAAATGCTTCTTGGGTCGAAAAAGGCTGTTTGAGTCCAAAAATTCTCTTTGGGTCAGAAAAAAGGTGTAAAATGCAGTTTGGGTTGAAAACTTGCTGTTTTTATTCCCACAATGCTCTCTTTATGTCAAACAAATGGTGTGTTTTGGCCTACAATTGCGGTTTGGGTTGAAAATGACCTTGTAAATTGGTGTTTAGGTCGAAAAACTGGTGTTTTTTTTATTTAGGTCAAGAAATGGTTTTGGGACAAAAACTGGTGTTTGGATAAAAAAAAACAAAATGCTATTTTGGTCGAAAAACTTGGTGTTTTTGCCAAAAAAATTGTTGTTTGTGTTTCGATAAAAAAAAATGCTACTCGGGTAAAGGTATAGTGTTTCGGAAAAAACAAATATGATGTTTGCGTCAAAAATGGTATTTCAGTGAAAAAAAAATAGTGTTTTAATTATTTTGGTCAAAAAATGGTTTTTAGACAAAAACTGGTGTTTGGGTCGAAAAATGCTGTTTCAACGATTCACCGCGGTTTCTATTAGAAGTGTCGCACTACATGTCTGAAGAAAGAATAAAGCAAAGATACATTGAGGAAAGTAAAAGGGAACAACATAGGGAGAAGAGGAGGGAATATGGGTCTAGGTAGAATGGTGTAGAAATGGTGTTTGGGTCGGAAAAAAGGTATTTTTATCCCAAAATGGTGTTTCTGTTGAATAATGGTGTTTTCTTTATTTTGTTCCAAAAATTGTGTTTGGGTCAAAACCTATTTTTTGGGTAAAAACATGTAGTGTTTCAGCCAAAAGAATGTTGTTGGGTCGAAAAATGGTCATTGGGTCTAAAAAAATGCTATTTTGGGTTCCAAAATGCTGTTTGTTTCAAAAAATTGGTGTTGCGAGCGAAAATTGTAGTTTGGGTCGACCAATACTGTTTGGGTTGAAAAATTGTGTTTCGGTTGAAAAATACTATTTGGGTCAGAAAAAATGGTGTTTCAGTCAAAAGATGTTGTTTGGGTTGAAAATGACGTTTCAGTCGAAAAAGTTGTTTGGGTTGGGAAAAAGGGTGTTTCGGTCAGAAAAATGGGTAATGGGGTCGAAAATGGTACTTGGGTCAAAAATTGGTGTTTGCATTGAAAATTGTTGTTTGGGTAAAAAAAATAGTGTTTTTATTCATTGGGTCAAAAACAGGTGTTTGATTCATAAAGTGGTGTTTGGATTTTAAAAAATGGGTGTTTAGGATGAAATATGGTGATTGAGTTGAAAACTTCTATTCTGTGTCCCAAAAATGCTGTTTGGCTCAGAAAAATGGTGTTTTGGCCTGTTAGATTACATGTGTATTATATTATTATTGTGTTACACGTGTATTAGGTCTTATACTATTATATAAAGGGCTTAGTCTTTCTCTTAACGATTTAGGTCTCATTACTATTTGTTTTCGTTTGATTCTAACATGGTATCACAGCCCCTTTGATATCTCAATTTTTTTTCGGATCTTCGTTGAGATTCGACGTTTGTTGCATCATCATCGTCATCGCGTCGTGGTTGTTCACGCCATCGTTTCTTCGCGTTGTTGTCGTCTTCATCGCGCCGTTGTCCGTACCCATGCGTCGCAGCCCCATCCCTGTTTCCCCAACCGAGCAGCCTTGTCCGCCCAGCCCGTCTACGCTGCCTCGTTCGCGTTCGTGTGAAATCCCAGCAAATCCTAGGAAACTCACGTGGAATCCCAGTGAATCCCGGAAAATCATGCGGAACACACGCGTAATTGCGTTCGCGTGTTCTCGGATCCCGCATCCGCTGCCCTGCCCATCAGTCCGAACCCGCTAGTCCGGATCCGCCAGCCCGATAAACCAGCCCCTACCCGAATCCAATAGTCGGGAACCCGGATCCAACTATCTCTGGTAGTCACCGTCCATCACCGGCAACTGTCGGTCCTACACTGTTTGCCGCCGGCCACCGTCCGTCTGGCAGCCATCCGATCGCCACCGACAGCTGTCCAGTCGCCGTCCGTCTGCTGCCAGCTTAGTTTTGTTGTGTTTCTTTCCTGGATTGTTACGACTTCGTTCGGACTCCGAATCTAGTCATCCAGGTACTCATTTTGTTCAGTTTTTCATCGTCTACACATTCGTGTATATTTTGGCTTCATTTCAGATAATTTTATCTTGTCTGTGTCTGAAAAACCGACTGATTTGGATCCCATGTTACTGGTCACCACTACTCTTCAACCAACTGTCCATGTGGACTCATTTCGTGATGTTCTTCCAAATTTGACAGACTTCCTGCTGAGCTCCACAGATAATTGGCCATCTTGGTGCGCCACCGTGAAGAGCATCCTCAGTCCGCGTGATTTATTCGGCTACCTTGATGGTACTATTGCTGCTCCACTATTTGATACTCTGATGTATACCTCATCGCGCAGACGTGATCAGCGTGCCTCTTCATATGTGATTAACTCCGTTGATCGCTCTCTTGGGGCCAATCTCAGTGGCTTCGACATGGAAATCGAGCTTTGGGCCTCTCTTCTTGAACGCTTTGTGGAGAAAAGCGGTGCCCGTGAGCACCAGTTACTTGCGAAAGCCCAAACCATTATTAAGGGTGATTTGTTTGTCACAGACCTATACGTCGCATGCGCACCTGTTTGCGTGAGCTACGTACTCTTGAGATTGGTCCACGTGCATCTCCAGCTAAGCGAGCCGCCTTTCGTGATCGTTGTGAGCTCTACCGGTTGCTTATGGCACTTCGTCGTGAATTTTCCACTTGGGCTGGACAATTGATTCATCGGGATCCTTTACCACGCTTAGAGGCTGCCCTAGCCGAGATTGTCGCCAAGGAGACTCGTCTTCGCACCGTGGCATCTCGACAGACTACGTCTTCGACCATATATTATGGGGTTCTAGCTGCTACCTTTCCTGTTGTTCCTCATGCAGTTTCATAACGTTGTACAATTCTTTGTGCGCACTGCAAAAGGCCAGGACATGCCATTACTAACTGCTGGGATCTTCATCTAGAGAAAAACCCGGTTTCTCGTATGCGACCGCAAGCTTTTCAAGTTCGTGGTCGTGGTCCGGTTCACCGTCATCCTACTACTGTTGTTGCTACCACCTCTGCACCGGGTTTGCCTACCTTTGATCATATTGACACCCTAATCAATCAACGTCTTGAGCAGCTTTTATAGCATCCACCTCGGTCTGAGTTTAATGCTCCCTCAGCCTTCTCTTCCACTCCGGGTAATTCATTTTCTTGGATCTTTGATTCTGGTGCATCCCATCATATGACGCCTGATAGTTTTATACTTACTGCATGTTCACCTACTTTTGCTCATTTGCCTTCGATTCATACTGCTGATTGTTCCACTTTAGTTATCACCCAGTGAGGATCTATCACCACCACCTCTGATCCAACTGGTCGTCTTTCCATTCCATTTGTTTTGCATGCGCCGAATCTCTGTATGAATCTTATTTCCATTAGTCATGTTTGTGATTCTGGTCTGACCATTTCTTTCACTTTCTCTGGTTGTTTTTGTGCAGGATCCACACTCGAGGCGGAGGATTGGCGTTGGTCGTAGAGTCGACGGATTGTACTTTGTGGAGTATCTGCATCTCCTAGTTCCAGAGCCCTCTGTCTTCTGTGGTACTGTCACTTCTAATGTCGATCTATGGCATAGAAAGTTAGGTCATGTCTCTGAGTCTCGCCTTAAATGCCTTTTTGAGTCTGGTGCGTTAGGATCTACTTCTTTTTCTCCTTTGTCTGTTTGTGTGGGCTATAAATTGGCTCAACCTGGGGCCCCCTACCTTTTAGTTCTAGTAATAATCAATCCACCAATCCTTTTGAGTTAGTGCATTCTCACATTGTGGGCCCTGTTCCCGTAGACTCTGAGTGGTTTTTCTTATTATATTAACTTCATTGATGATTATTCTCACTTTACATGGATTTATTTACTACGTAATCGCTCTGAGGTTGCCCACATCTATGATGTTTATACCACCATGATTCACAACCAATTTCAGGCTCGCATTAAAACCTTTAGATCTGATTGTTGTAAGGAATATATATCTTTTACAATGTGCTCTCTGATCCAATCTCATGGCACAATCTTTCAGCAGTCTTGTCCCTACACTCATGAACAAAATGGTGTTGCAGAACGTAAACATCGTCACATTCTTGAGACAACTCGCTCTCTCTTACTATCCTCGCTTGTTGCACATCATTTATGGGTTGAGGCTGTCCTTCTTTCAGTTCATCTCATTAATATTACTCCCTCCACTGTTCCCTCTGGCGTGTCCCCTCATGAACGCTTCTATTCTACCTGTCCTGACTACAGTTGTCTTCGAGTTTTCGGTTGTACGTGTTATATTCTTCTTCCTCCTCATGCTCGTGACAAGCTCTTTGCTTGGTCAGTTCGATGTGTTTTCTTAGGAATAAGTTTCAAGCATAAGGGGTATCATTGTTATGATCCTGTGGGTCATCGTTTTTTGTTCGCTCGTCATGTGTCCTTTGTTGATGATGTTCCGTATTTTTTGTCTACATCCCATGAGCTCACTTCTCCTACATCTCCTTGTGTTTGGCCATGTCCTGTTATTGAGTCTGTTCCTCTTCCTGAATCATCTTTTATGTCTTTATCCTCTCCTTGTCCTCCCCTTGTTGTGCCTTCTCCGATCGAGTGTGACTCTTCATCTTCATCTCCCTATCCTACTGCAGATACTTCTTCTGGTGCTCCGCCTTCCGCACTTGACGCCCCTCTCCCGGCTGTGGATCCGGGTTGCATCACTTGCTATCCTCTGCCCAAGCATCGTCCGCCTGCTCGTTTTAGTTTTGATAGTGGACCCTCTGATCAGTTTGGTTTTGCCACAGTGAGCTCTTATTCTCCAGAACTTCAGGCATTTCTTGCAGCTATTCATACACATCGGGAGCCTAGGTCTTATCAAGAGGCAGTTCATCACCCTGAGTGGCAACATCCAATTTAAAATCAAACATCAACTTGATGGATCCATTGAACGACACAAGGCTCATCTGGTTGCTCGCGGTTTCATAGGAGTGTGGGATCGATTATGAGAAGATTTTCGCCCCTGTTGTACAGATGACCACTGTTCGCACACTTCTTGCAGTTGCTGTGACTCGTCGCTGGCCTCTCTTTCAGATTGATGTGTGATTGAACTTTTAAGTTATTAATTACCGCAAGTGCACAGATCGTTACGAAATTATAGATCTAGCAAATACGGGTCGATCCCACAGAGAATTGTCCAAATTAGACTATTAATCGATTTAACTAATTGAACTAGAAAGAAAGATTGATGAGTTTTTTTTATTATTATTTTTAAAGAGAATATAAAAAGATAACTAGGGCTTTAGAATCCACCATGCAATATCAATTTAGGAATTATATTCAAATATGAAATTTCACCATATAACTCAATCAATACGTTAATCAAATGCCAATAAAAAAATAAATATTTAAAATCATATTAATTATTTCATATATAAAATCAGATTTAAAATAAAAATAATAATCTCAATATTCACACATTAGAAAGAGCATAAGATATCAAAAGAGTTAATCAAACCCTGAATGAGAGATCCTTGAAGATGAATTTTTTATTTAAACCTTGATTTATGAAAACCCAATATAATGATCTATCTCCCTTCCTCTTATAAAATCTACCAACTCAATATTCAACATGTTAAGAAGAGCATAAAATATCATAGAACTCCATCAAAGCATATTTTATCAAATCAAATACAAGAGATTTTTGAAGAAGGTAATAAGAAATTCACATGAAAAGTTTCAAAAAAGAATTGAAGGAGAGATTGAGATACAAGCAAACAATATGAAGAATTCAGATCTAAATATAAAATCCTAAACTAGCATTGCATGATTTCATCTTCAACCCTAATTGAAGATTTAACTACTAGAAAACATAATCAAACTAAAGAAAAAGAAAAATAAAAGACATCATATTATTGAAAAATTCTACAAAACTAATATTAAAATTCATATTCAAGCGTCCAAAGATTTGAGACGAAAAGAAAAACAAAACCAAAAGAACTCTTGAATCTTTCTTCTCCTTCGGCTTCATATGTATTCATTTTATAGCCTCCAGCCTTGAATCTCAACCATTGATTTGTAATGAAATGGATCGTCAAGATTTGTTATGTTTGTCTCTCTTTTGAGTGATTAAATATCATGTTTTTATTTATTTTTAGAGTTAAAGCGCTCAATTTAAAAATATAACCGCATATCGGTTATCCTAGTATCTTCTTTGGCTTACTTGTAAATTTTCGTTGCGTTCTGACATCGTTTTAAAAATTATACTGTTGTGCCTGTGTCATTTGGAGCGCTTTGTTTGAAAATTTTGGTACATAATTTTTTTTTTTCGAAGTTATGTATTCCTGATTTGGTATTTGGATTTGATTTTGTTAAAATCCAAGATGAAGAGGTTTAAATATGAGTTTACTATGAGATGTCCAGTTTTGAGTTAGCTTTCGCACAGAAGTGGAATTAGATCAACTGGATTTCTATAGTAAAAGTTATGGGTATTTTTCCAAGTATACCCCGGGGATGAAAATTCTGGCAGCAGCACTGCTCTATGTTTAGCTCTAATTTCGTATCAGCTAGATGGATTATTTGATCTTGGCATAAACATGAAAGTTGTAGATAATCCTCTTAGCTTTCCATTGGTCTTGGAGTTGAGCAATTCGGAGCTATATCGAGGAAGTTATGGCTGTTCCAGTGAAGCTTGCGCAGAATTTCTAGTCGAAGGGTGACTTAGTAATTCCCCCTTAAGATATTTTGATAAATCTCTCTCTCTCTCTCTCTCTCTCCCCTCACAAATCCCACGACCAGCATCTGGTCTCTCCTTCTCTCTTTTCATTTGCCCCCCCATGTGTTTGGGTTTTTGCCTCAAAGAGAAGGATGGGGTGGTGGAGGAGGTGGTGGTAGATCTTTGTGTTCATGTGTTATTGTGTTTGTTCCCCTCTCTCTCAAGCTCCCTTTGTATGACCTTCCCCCCCCCCCCCCTGTTTTGCTGCCATGGAGGGCTGAGGAGGCCGAGGAGAGGTGGTGGTGGTCCCGGTGGCGGCGTTTCGGTGCGCGAAGGGCCCCCGAACCTCCCCCTTTCGTTCCCCTTCCAAGGTGAGCTCCTCCCCTTATTTTCTTGGTTTTCTTTGCTTAAGGGGTTGGTTGGGAGGTCATGCATGCTGAATAGTTGGGTTAGGGTGTGTGTGAGGGGAAGGGTGAAAAAGGGGTTAGGATGGCTTGGGTGCGCGCTGGGCGCGGTCTGCGCCCGTGTGCGGGAGGCGAGCGCTGGCAGGCGCAGTCGCGCGCGGGAGCGCGCGCGGGTGCAGGCGCGAGCGGGGGTGTGCGGGAGTGCGCGCGGGCGGGCGCTGGCCTGCGCGCGGGCGGGCGCTGGCCTGCGCGCGAGCGTGCGCGCGCGCGAGGAGGGCGCCTGGGTGCGGGGCAGGGCGCTTGGGCATGCGCTTGGGCGCTGGGCTGGGGACCAGTGCGCGCGTGTGCGTGCGTGCGCGTGCTGGGGCGTGCGCGGGGTGCTGCGCGAGGGGGGCGCAGTGCGCGCGGGGGCGCGCTGGGCTGGACGCGTAGTGCGCGCGGGCACGGGCGAGCTTGCGCGCCCGTGCGGCAGCGCGTCTGGGCGCGCGGGCAGGCGCGCGGCAGTGCGCCGATGGTGCCGGGGTGTGTGCGTGCGTGCGCGTGGGGGGGGCCATGCGTGTGGCTGCCCGGGGGTTCGGGTAGGTGTCGGGGTACTCGGACTCACGTGCGTACGCGCGTGCTCGCATGCGTGTGAGCCCGTATGCATGCTTATCCGAGTTTTGGGTATTTCTAAGCTTTTCTTTGTATAAATTGTGTTGTTTCTCACCAGTTCGATGCCCCTACCTTGCAGATCTCGTCGGATGGGATGCGCGAGGTCCTGGGTCGAAAGGTGAGTGGTTTGATTCCAATCCCCCCCCCCCTCTCTCTAGGGATGTGCTCGACCCGCGTAGACGCGCGTCGCGCATCGATGGGGCCCCCTAACTAATATGTAGATATTTTGCATGCTAGGGATATGCACCCATACATCATGTATAGAGGCCTGTACATGCCTGGACACCATGTCCTGTACTTAAAGGCCTTGATCTATGTATGCATGATCATTATGTAGTATCCATGCCACCTTAGACCCTGTATGTTAGGGATACTTGCCCCTTATGATATGTGTAAAGGCCAATGCATCCTGTCACTATGTTTTCATGCTAGGAAAGCCTCGACCTATGCATGTTCCCATTTAGTTTAATTTTTTTAAATCAAGATGGGATTATGTGATTATATTGTTATTAGCGATGTGATTATATTGTTATTAGCATGCCTTAGTGAATATTATAACCTTGTTGTTATAATATATGCTTCCCCGCATCTTAGTTATGCGTCCTGGAGGAATTCTGAAGAATTCATGTCATTTGTAGAGTTGAGATCGGTGTCGGCGGATCCAAGTGGATCGTATCCGTGTGGGTAGGCTGTTTCTGTTCCCTTCGTTGGATCCGTATAGAGACTGCCCCAGCGTTAGACAGGCCTTCCTGACAGAGGGCTCCCCATCAGTAGGCACCTCCTGATTTGGGTTCGAACTGTGCTGAATTGTGGGAGTAGACCAGGCGGCCTACGGAGTGGAGGAGAGACTATCGGTGGACCAAGGGTGATTAACAGCCTAGTCAGTCCCAAAAGCCCATGTTACCCTGTGAGGGTGAGGGTGAGGGTGTGGTGGGTCGGCGATATAGCGACCCATTGGATTGTGTAGTCATTGCCACTTAGAGATTATAAATGATTTGAGGTTAATTTGATTTGTGATGCATAGTTTGGTGCCATTCACTGAGTGTGTGGCCAGGTAGAGGCTGCCCGGAAGAGGGTTAACGAATGATGTCGCGAGCGTGGAATCGTTCTCCCCTTCGTTGGATCCGTGTAGTACATCCCCGACGTTAGAGGCTAGGGAGAGGCTACCGGTGGACCAGGGGTGTAGAGCAGTCTAAGTCTCTCCCAAAGTCCCAAGATGTCTCCTTCCAGGAGTGAGGGTGTGGATGAGGCGAAGACGCGTCCATCGTGACACATTCGTTGTTCGACAGTTCCCATAGATGTTGTCACGCCCCAGGCGTCCCCGAGACGCGGCAAGTGTATATAAAATATCAGAATCTACACAGGAAGTCAATAATATCATACACAAGCTACTAGAATGACATACAGACAACAAAGCAGGGCTGACATGATATATATACCAAATGCGGATAACTAAAGACTGAATCTGTAATCAAAACACACTACAGACTCCATACATAATCACATGTCCTGTGAGAGCCAATATACATACAAAGACGTCCAAATACAACACAAACGCGTGCCCAAGCACGGAAAATAATACATACTGGTACAAGGGATGCTGATAGTCTCTGCAACTCGCGGGACGTGGCGCTACTCCGCTACTGATGAAGTCCCTCGGGGAGCTCCTCCTCCGGATCCGACTCAGATGGCACTGAAGAAAAAAAATTGTGCGAGGGGTGAGCCACACGCTCAGTGAACGGCACAACCCATGCATCACAGACAATATTTACCACAATTCAAAAGCAATGTTGGAATATCATTGGGGGAAAGAAACTCGGGAGGGCGGCGTGAGTTCCCGATACAGGATAACCCGACAACCAAACAAGGAACACGGAGTACCCTAACCCGGGTCTCACCGCTGTCCTCGCAAGGCCCCTCCCCTATAATATTCACTACTCATGCTAATAATCATACAAATCATACAACATTACTTATAATATTATTGGGACTAGAAACCTTGGGAGAGCAGCATGAGGTCCCGATACAGGACATCCCGACAACCAAACAAGGAACACGGAGTACCCTAACACGGGTCTCACCGCTGTCCTCGCAAGGCTCCTCCCGATAATATTACCTAAGGCATGCGATTTAACATACACTAGTATTTAACTTAATAAACAAACTAGTAGGACGCATACATAGGTCGAGGTTTCCTAACATGAAACAGGAGGCATGGTGCATGGCTCATACACATATCCTAAGGGTGCAAGTCCCTGACATAAAAGCCTAGGGTAGCATGCATTCTACATTTTTCATCATGCTCACATGCAATACATATTATTACAGGTTAATATAATCCACGGTGCCCCAGGAGAGGTCGGTATACGCCCAAGTGCGTATAACGCCTCTCTACTGGGTTGGATTGTCCCACTCACCAGAGATCGGGGTCGTCGCGCGACCGTCCGTCTAGCTCTGCAAGACAGACATTCAAAATGGTGAGAAACCACACAATTTATACATAGAAATGTATAGAAATACCCAAAACTCGGATAAGCATGCATACGGGCTCGCACGCATGCGAGCACGCGCGTACGCACGCGAGTCCGAGTGCCCCGACACCTACCCAAACCCTCGGGCAGCCATTCGCTTGGCCCCCCGCATGCGCACGCACGCACACACCCCGGCACCATCGGCGCACTGCCGCGCGCTTGCCCGCGAGCCCAGACGCGCACCCGCACGCACGCGCACGCTCGCGCGCGCCCACGCGCACTGCGCGTCCAGCCCGCGCCCCTCGCGCAGCACCCCGCGCACTGCCCCAGCACGCCCATGCACGCGCGCGCGCGCACTGGTTCCCTGCCCAGCGCCCAGGCGCACTGGCCGCGCGCGCGCACGCCCGCGCGCCCCCGCGTGCACCCGCGTGTACCCGCGCGCACTCCCGCGCACAGCCCCGCTCGCGCCAGAACCCGCGCGCCCGCTCCGCGCGAACCCGCGCACCCGCGCGCACGCACCCGCGCGCGACTGCGCCCACCAGCGCCCCTGCCCTGCTCGCCTGCGCGCCCAGCCAGCTCGCCCGGCCTGCCAGCGCGCACAGCCACTGCCCGCAGCCAGCCTGCACCGCACACCTCCCTCTGCACCCCCCGAGCGCACGCCCGCGCGCGCACCCGCGCGCACGCGCTCGTGCGCCCAGCAAACTGGTGCACTGCTCCCAGCCTACCCGAGCTAACCCTACCAGCCTGCCCAGCGCGCACGCCCAGCCCTGCTGGCCTCCAGCACCAGCCGAGCGCCCGCACGCCCAGCCCTGCTGGCCCCCAGCACCGCCCGAGCGCACGCACGCGCGCATGCCCACGCGCACGCGCGCGCACGCCCGCGCCAACCACTGCACCTGTTGCCCTGCGCTGCTGCCCTGCCCGAGACTGCAGCCAGCCAGCCCGAGCTGCCCTACCACCCACCTCCGACCACCCCACAGCCTCCGACCGCCTCCCACAGCCCTCCGACGGCCACCCACCGCCGCCAACCGCCACCCAACCCCATTTCCACCCTCCTAGCATACATCTAGGCAAGAAAGAGAGGAAAAAGAGGCTTACCAAGGGGAGGTAGGGAAGTCCGGACGCTCTCCGCGCGCCGAAACCTTTCCCAAAGGGTTTCCAATGCCCCGATCTACCTCCACCACCGAGATGGCTCAAAACAGAGGAGAAGAGAGGGCGGACGGACGGGCAAAACTCACCGGAATTGGGATTTGAAAACACCGGAGTGTAGATCGGGACCCGATCTACACTTCCTATGTTTTAACTTTTAAGGTTTGAGGGGTCTAAGGGCCTCTAATGGAAGAAAAAGAGAGAGGGAGGAGAGAGAGGGATTTGGTAGGGACGATGAACAGTAACTCGGGATTTTTAGATCCCACTCTTATATAGTGTGCGACTTAAAAACCCAGATACGCCCCGGAACTGCGAAATTTCGGGAACGTTACCGGAATTCGATGAAATTTTCGTGAGAGGTCTAAAATGGCACCAGGACACCAAATATGCAGTTAGATTTTCAATCGGAGTCCTCTAACTCAGGATGATAGCTAACAGTCCAAAAATTAGCGGTTCCGATCGAAAACCGAAAAAAAACGAAAAACTGCCAGAACGCTCCAACGGTTACCAGCAGGTTAAAAAGTGACACATATATAACAGATGTTGGGTCCGGTCTTGTGATCGATGTTGAGGGACATCGATGGGCGTTTATCTAGATGTAGATGATCCAGCAGTGTTGAGTGGACCAGTAACTCCGGGTCTCTTCAACCGACGGCATGGTCCCTAGACCAGTAAATCCGGGTCTCTTCGACCGACGGTATGGTCTCTCCCCATAAGTCCCAAAAGACTCCGCCGGGAGTGAGGGTGGGGGTGAGGTTGGTCGCGCCGCCGCGTGACCCAGTGATCCTTGGGTTTCTACCCATGTTTTTCCTTGAAGAAGGGAACTGATTTATGTATTGATCTGTAGATGGTGATTGGTTTCCAGCCACTCACTGAGCTTGTAGCCCACCCCTCGCATACTGTTTCTTTTCAGGGGCAGTGTTGGGCGTGGAGTTGGAGCTTCCTGTGGCGTGGTCTTATGGGCGTGGAGCGTTCTTTCGGCGGATGGCGAGTGCGAGGCTGTCAGCATTCCTAGAGTCATTTTATGCTTTGTAAATCGTGCATGTGGCACAGGTTGTATTTCCTTTGGTCTAGACTTGGCTTCCACAGGACATTGATTGTGTATTCGGGTCTGTAATAATGTTTTTGATTTACAGACATTGTTATATATTATGCTTCCGCTTTTCAGTCAGTTATCATTATCTTGCTTTGCCACCTTGTGTATTGTTGTTGATGTCCTTATTGACCTCAGGTATTGATAGCTGATATTACATATTATTATTGTGTAACGCCCCACATTTACCTAACCGTTTATCGGACGGTAAATGCGTCGCTACTAAATTTAATCTAAATACAAGACCAAAATGTGCACCTTTTTTTTTTTAAACATACTAATATAATAAAACTGAAAATGATAATAAATATAAATAATATCCAATGTTTTTAAATCACCAATGGTCTTACAAAATATCAGAGTTTTGCGGAAACAAGATACTAAAAGGAAATACACAATAAACCACCCCTGTGGGAGCCATCTAAACTGAACAAACCCAAATAGTCGATCGTGACTATAATTCACATTTGAACCACTACTTCGAAGATATTCATGAAAGATGCGAAAAGCCCAAACTTCAATTTGATCCTCGAAATATGCGATACCTGGTTATGAAACAACCAGCCCATATCGAAAAGGGTGAGCAATTAACTCAGTGAATAAGCCCATTGACAAATTACTTCACGTGACAGTTATATATAAAAATAAGTTATATAAAATTCAGAATTTCTTTTAATAAATATTTTATTATCGATTTAAAATCATGAACTTAAAAAAAACATTTTAATGCAAGCACATGGCCCAATCCTTGGCCCACACAAGAAAAAGCATGAGAGTTAAATGATACAATCATATATATACATAACATAAAGTTATATTAAAAACAAGAATTTCCTTTAATAAATCAATATAAATTCATGAGCTTAAAAAAATATATATTTTAAAGCAATCATGTGGTCCAATCCTTGGCCCACGTTGTAGAAATCATGAGGTTTAAATGATATGACCGGGTCGGGTTCTCAATCGGAAGAACCGTTTCCCCAAAATAGGTGTGCCAAGCCCCAAGCGACTAAATCGCTCAAAAAGCTCCCTCGAGGAGACGTCGGATCTAGAAGACGCTGATGGGTCGCCGCTGCCATCACTACGAGAACACCAGCACAGGATGCCCCGGTTGCTGCAAACTCCAAACAAAGGAATCCGCCGCTACAAGGAATGCTTTACCACACCCCTCACCGATCTTGGGACTCTTCGAGTCCTAGACCTTCCTCCCCAAAGGCGAAATACAACGGGGGGATTTATTCCTGAAATATGCTATGATGTGCATCTTAATAAAATCACCTAGGACTAGGTTGTCTCCACTAGTCCTAAATTTTTCCAAAAATATCAAAAATGATAATCCTTAATCCAAATATTATTTCAAAAACATAAGCATTAGAAAATGTATTACATTAATTCTTGAAACATGAATAGCATAATACATGCTATTTTAAATGACATAATGAATGAATTAAATCATGCAATTTTATTTAATAAAAATGCAATTTGACCAATATGAAAAAAATATCCAAATCATGCAAATTTATCACAATAAATATCATTGGCATATGAAATTCAACGTTATAGAGCAAAAGCTCACACGAAATAAATCGATAAGCCCACTCACCTCGAATGGACCCTAGGTCCGGAGAATGAAGCCCGCAACAAAATTTACAACCTAGATGAACCAAATAAAATATTAATTAAAACCTATAATTCAAGCCTAGACCTAATTTCTCTAATCATAATCAATAGGTATAAATCTTTATACCCAATGAGCTAAATTTATCTCATATAAATCATACAAAAGAAAATATAATAGAACCTAAGAAGAAGAATAAAAACCTATTTACCATCTAACCAAACACTAAAAGACAAAACCAGAAAAGATAAAACACAGAAAAAGACAATATCCAGAAAATTCAAAATAATAATAAAATAACAAAAATTGATATAATAACATGAAAACATACATTTTCCTCTATAAAAAAAAAACTATTAATTAGTAAAAGTTGAAAACAAATAAAACTTATCATCTTATGGATTTGTATAAATCATAAACCTAGCTTTATTAAAGAAAATTCAATTTTAATAATCTAACTTAGATCTAATAATAAATAATAGATCAAAACCCTGGTTTTATAAAAATATAAGAATCTAACAATATGAACATATGTATATCAAAACTCTAATTTGATAAAAACACAAAATCCCATAACATAAAAAAAATATTTAATTCTTAAAATAATTAATAAATCAAAACCCTATTTTTTATTAAAAGCTCAAAAATCCAAATACCTAAGCATGGATCTAATAAATAATAGGAAAATCAAAAGGTAAAAAGAAAAGATATATTAAATACCTTTTTTTTCTCTCTCTAACTCCTTTCTCTCTCCGCTCTCTCTCTCTCTCTCCCAAACTCTTCGGCACCTCACATCTCTCTCTCTCCCCTCTCTCTCTCTCTCATATATACATATTTATCTAATCTAATATTCTCATTTGATTTCAATTTAAATTTAAAAAGTGGTTATTAGAAAGATTTGAAAGGATATGCACAAAAAAAAAGAATATATGAATAACCAAAATAAGAAATGACAACTAAGGAAATCATAAATTTTATATTTATTATATCATATATGTAATAAAACAAATCAAATCAAATATACAATATCAATTGCAACACAATTATGTAAGATATACATATTTTAGGCGTGAAAAACATTGATTAGAAAATCATTGCAGAAACGGAGGCGTGGAAACATTATACAATGGCCTTTGAATTTTTTCTGATTTACAAATAGGTCCCTATACGAATTACAGATAGGTCCCTGCAGTCTATAATAGAAAAATTCAAGATTCAAAAACTAGGTCCCTGAAAATCAATAACAATGAAATCTCAAAATTTAATATTTTGAGCTCTAAAATTTTATAAAATTGTAACCATTAAAATCTTGAAAATATTCGAAAGAAAATATATACAATTTTTAAAATTAACAAATAGTATTTAAAATTGCAAACTAAAATGGGCCCATAAGAATACACTAAATGAGCCAAAACTTAAAAACACACAAAATACACTAATTTTAATTCAAATATCATATTTACATATTTAAATCAAATATATAAAGAAGAGAAAATGCACAGGTGTTACATATTGCCACGTCTCGGGGACGCCTGGGGCGTGACATATACAGTTCCAAATGGTATCGGTGTTTAGCTGTTACTGGGTTTTGGTTGGTTCTTTGATTGGGTGGGTGGTAACTCCTCTAGGCAAGTATCACCCCATTCTCCAACCCTAGGTTCCTAATATTTCAATTAGAGGTGAGTGTAAGTATACCCCCCTCCTTACCTCATCACACCAAGCTCATTTGTACCTTATTTGCCCCCATCTCACACTCTCAAAACCCTAAATTGAGTTTAATCTCTCTCTCTCTCTCTCTCTCTCTCCCCCTCTCATTCTCTCTAGGTCAGCCCCTTTTGTGTGTGATTTTGGTGGTGCAAATGAAGATGAAGAGAAGGAAATGAAGGAAGAGTGAAAAGGATGGTGAGTGTGTGTGAACCTTGTATTTCCCCCACCTCCCTCTTCTTTTCCATGGCATTCTTTTAACCTCATTGTTTGTTTTGGCTTATGTGAGGGTGTTGATCTAGTGGTGGTTATGGCTATGCATGTGTGATGGATTGATTGCTTGTGGTGGTGGTGGAATCCCTTGTGTGCATCCTTTTCCCCTCTTCTTCTCATGGTATGTTTGTTTCCCCTTTGTGTCATGTAGGTATTTGTGTTTATGCTTCAATGAAGTATGAGTGTTGTTATCTAGTGCTTTGGGTGGTCAGCAAGGATGCATAGGTGTTGTTGTATGTGTTTTCCCCTTTTCTTGTTGTTGGGAGTTTTGTGTTGTAGTAAGGTAGATTTCTGTCCTATAACAATCCTTGTAAAACTAGTACTTAGAGACATATTTTTAGGATTGTGTCCGCATATGATATGATCATCCATATGTCTAGATTCTATATATGAAATTTGGTATCATAATATTATCTGTGTTGTAAGTTAGAACCTGATTTGCATGGACTGTTCAGATTCAAGTAGGAAATGACCAGTTTTTGAAAATATTTTATTTCGGCCATGTAGAGGCTAAATCAGATTATGATGTCTGCATGGATTATGATCCTAACATGTCAAATAACGTGTATGATTTATTTCAGAATTATGGGATGTGTATTTGGTGCTGTGGAGATTAAAGTTTAGGGCTGGTTGTGGTAGATGTACCAGTTTTAATTTATTGGGTGTCAAAGAGCTATTATGCATGACGTGAGAACCATCAAGAGTTATTGTCTTCATGAAGTTGGCTTGTATGTGTGTCAGGAGACTTCATATTTTAATTGAACCTCATCGGTTGTGTTTTGCAGCTTTCGTTGACAGAACGCGCAACGATCCGGGTAACGTTGAGTTGTTCGATCCACCCACTTAGGAAGCGCGTAATACACGTAGCCATGCTTTGTGTATTCTAAGAGTGCTGTAGTTATGTAGTATTCATATAAATGGATGTATTATTAGGATTATAACTTACCATGTTAGATAATGCATACATATATTTATAAATTGTATATATCATAGACAATTTATATTGCACCCATTACTTATTTGTTCACCATAATACACGCATAAATAACCATATTTTTATACAACTATTGCTAGCATGATATTGTATCTTATGTATCTAGTATCATAGAATATGGTATGCCATAGGTGGTTCATGTATTAAATTTGCTCCATGATTAGTTAAATATGTGGTATGCTATTCATCATTAAGTTTGTATAGTTTCATACTTAGCTTTGATATATTATGGAATGTTAAAACTAAATATTTGAATAATAAATCTTTCCTATCAGTAATAGGCACGTGTAGGACCCCGCCTTTGGGATCATGCTAGGACATTATTCAGCTGTAAATATAGTTAATCTTCCCGCATCCAAGGGATGCAACTTTATGGGAATTCACGAGAATTCAATAGCGTTTCAGTAATGGTGAACCGATGGTGGAGGATTCATAAGGGTCATATTGTGAGTGTGGGGTGTTTATTTTAACACATCATCATGCATTGAAGCTGTCTAGCGTCAGAGCTGTCCTGCGTGGTGCCACCATGATGTTGGAAGGCCGCCAGAAAGAGGGCTACCTCGAAGACGGCTACCGGCTACCGGATGATGTAGGGCATTAGCGTATTGATTTCTTCCAAAACTCTCTTGTCATCCCGGTCGGTATCGGATTTTGGGAAAAGGGGAAAAGGAAAAGAAAGGTAGGGGCCCTCTCTTCCTTCCTCCTCGGCTCCTCCTCTCGGATCAGGAGAGCTGCACCTTGGCGGGCTCGGTCGGATCGTCTCTCAGAAGGGGTGGGGGGGGGGGCGGTTTCGTTCCTGGCTGAGGCGACCGACGGGTCCTCAAGAAGATTCAGGGGTTGTTGTGATCACCACCTGCTTTTCTCAAAAAGCAGGAAAAGTTGGGGTGGATTTGATCGCCTTCGTGGGGAGTTTGTGGGGTCTCCACTCTGAGACACGGATATGCCGTACACAGAGGTGAAGACAGGGATCCTCTTCTGCTTCGGGAACCTGACTAAAAGAGAATTGGGACTTGAGGTGGGCTAGGGAAGGGCCTGTTATGCCTGTGTCATTTGGAGCCATTTTGGTTAAGCCTTGGTCGCATCTGGGTCATTCAGGGCCTTTTTCTTTTTCGATCGAAGTCGCTAAAATTTTGGCTTTTAGCCACCTGCGGGAGTTGGAGTACTCTGATTGGAAATCTAACTGCATATTATGGGTGTTTTGTACTACCCATAAAAAAATCATCGAATTCCGATAACGTTTTGAAAAATATGCAATTTTGAACCGTATCCGGGTTTTGAGAGTTCCTGGTTGGTCGAATAGTGTGAGATATTTTGGGGATGTGGTGACCCTTGGTAACCTTACCCCCACCTTGCTTGGGGATGAAGAAACCATTGGTTATTTGATATGTGAGTGGGTGAGCCTAACCCTAACCTCACCCGCCCCTTAAGGTCATCCCTAGACACTATTTGGGCATGAAAATGACTTTTTTGCCCTCTCTCTCTCCCCCTCTCTCCCATTTCGTGGAACACCTTCTCTCCCTCTCTTGGTCTCTTTTTTTCTCCTCTTTGTGTGTGAAGAAGGAGGAGGAAGAAACAATTGAAGGAAAAGATGAAGAAGAAGCACAAGAAAGAGTGAGAAAGGGTGAATATGTGTTGTTGTTGTTGTTTCTCTTCTCTCTATCCCCTTCTCATGCCCCTTTGCACCCCTGTTTTCTGCCATGAAGGGCTTGAGGAGATGCTGATGAGGTGGTGGTAGTGGTGGTGGTGGTTGAGGTGGTCGTGGGTGTGTCGAGAACCCCGCATCTCCCCATTTCCCTCCCCCTGTTTTGGTAAGGCAGCACTCTATATTTTAAAGATCTCAGTGCATCTAGTATTTAGAGACACATTTTTAGGATTATGTCTTCATATGATATGATCATCTATGTGTCTAGTTGTTATATATGAAATTTGGGCTCATTATGATATCTGTGGTGTAAGTTAGAACCTGTTTTGCATGGCCTGTCCAGATTCGCGTAGGAATTGACCTGCTTCTGGAAATAATTTATTTCGGGCTTGTAGAGGTAAAATTAGGTTCTAATGTCTCATGGATTATGATCCCAGAATATCAGAGAATGTGCACGTTTTATTTCATTATTTTTGGAAGTGTATTGGGTGTTGTGGAGATCAATTAGTAGGGCTGGTTGCAGCAGGTTTGGCAGTTTTGTTTGGTTGAGTGTCAAGGAGTTGTTTGCATGTGTCTTGTGTGATAATATGGAAGTATCAGGGGTTAGGGTCTTCATGAAGTAGGCTTATATGTGTGATAGGAGGTTCCATAATTTAATTATGGATCATTGGTTGTGTTTTGCAGATCTCGTAGATCGGACGCGCGGCGATCCGGGTATCGGTGAGTGGTTTGATCCAACCCTTCGGGAAGCGTTGGATGCACGTAGTCATGCGTCGTGCATCCGTTGGGCACCCTAACTATACTACTTAATTAGATAAGTAGTATGGTCATGTCTAACTCATAATATGTTAGATATCTTGCATGCTAGGCTTATATTGCATGTATTGTATCCATGTATGAATGACTGTATCGCATGCGCCCCTCTAGTATGGGCATGTATTCTGTAATGTGTATAGATGTATAGAATATGGCATGCCTTAGGTAGTATTGTAATACTACTCCCACCATATTAATTGGAATATCTAGCATGATTAAGTCTGGGTTAATAACGGACACCTGCCTAATATTCCCTTGCGATAAGACTCGAGGGCGTGGTGTAGTTGTTGCGCCCATGCTAATGGGGCAAGGCTATGACCAACTTCATGAGATGATGATCTCTCTCGCCCTCTCCCTCTGCATGAACTGAGTAAGTAGATGCGATTTTCTACTCAACTCAGGTTCGTTTGGAATATTGGCATGCACCTGTTAAGTGCGCGAGATTTGCACTTGACCCTTACCTTTTAAGTTGGTGATATCCAACGCATGCTTAAGTTAGGCCTTGTGTGCTTATGTGATTAATGGCCATGTATGCATGTTGTATGATTTATTATGATGTAAATCCATGTTAGGGAGTATCCCTATAATTATTTGGTAGGTTATCGTGCATGTAGTTCATGTACATAACTAAGATATAATTCTCCTAGATATATATATGCGCATGTTAAAATTGATTAGGCCTATCTGAAATAGGCGTGGGTATGACCCGTTGTCGGGTTGTACCTTATTAGTTAGAGCGCTAGCGATGTAATCGCCCCCATGCATCCGAGCGATGCACTCGTTTGGAATTCAGGAGAATTCATTATCTTATCGGTTTTGTTAAGCCGGTAGTTGTGGCATTAAGCTAGGCCTACCCGTGCTAGGCGATTATATGAATCGCCTGTTGGGTTATCTGTCTTGAGATTATTTCTACGTGTGAGCAGAGGCAACCCCCTTGTGTCCGAGCGACGCAACCGTGTGGGAGTACAATAGTATTTGATATTATCGATATGTGATTATCGAGAGTAGTTGTTTTTCCATTGGGTTCTCTTTGGAACATGGAGTGTTTCCTTCCAATGTCGTCCGTGTTGAAGCGGTCCGGGTTGTAGCTGTCCTGACAGAGGGCCCCCACCTGTAGGTACTATCGATGCATGCGGCGGGCGCTGGTCGTGCGCGCAGGTCATGCGCGCGAGTGCGGGCGTGCGGGCGCTGGTAGCGCGCGCGGTGCGCGCAGGTCGTGCGCGCGAGTGCGCACGTGGGCGCGCGCGAGCTTGCGCGCGCGGGGGGTAGTGCGTCTGGGCGTGTGTCAGGGCGTGCGGCTGGGCACCAGTGCTCGCGCGCGCGTGCGTGCGCGTGAAGGGGCACGCGTGGGGCTGCCCAGGGGATCGGGGAGGTGCTGGGGCATTCGGGCATGCATGCGTACGCGCGTGCTTGCGTGCGTGCGAGCCCGTATGCGTGTATGTCTAAGTCTTTGGTATTTCTAGTAATTTCTAAGTGTTATATTATGATGTTACTCACCAAATTTGATGCCCTTACCATGCAGATCTCGTCGAAAGGGATGCGTGAGGTCCCAGGTTGCGGTGAGTGGTTTGATCCAATCCCCCCCCTCGGGATGCGCTCGACGCGCGTAGTCGCGCGTCGCGCATCGATGGGGCCCCCTAGCTATACTACTTGTGTAGATAAGTAGTATGGCCATGCTTAAACTATAATATGTTAGATATCTTGCATGTTAGGCTTATATTGCATGTATTGTATCCATGTATGAATGATTGTGTTGCATGCGCCCCTCTAGTATGGGCATGTATTTCTGTAGTGTGTATGGATGTATAGAATATGGCATGCCTTAGGTAGTATTGTAATACTACTCCCACCATATTAATTGGAATATCTAGCATGATTAAGTCTGGGTTAATAACGGGCACCTGCCTAAAATTTCCTTGCGATAAGACTCAAGGGCGTGGTGTAGTTGTTGCGCCCATGCTAATGGGGCAAAGCTATGACCAGCTTCATGAGATGATGATCTCTCTCTCCCTCTCCCTCTGAACGAACTGAGTAAGTAGATGCGATTTCTGACTCGACTCAGGTTTGTTTGGAATATTGGCATGCACCTGTTAGTGCGCGAGATCGCGCTTGACCCTTTCTTTTAAGTTGGTGATATCCAACACATGCTTAAGTTATGCCTTGTGTGCTTATATGATTAATGGCCACGTATGCATGTTTAAGTGGGCCATACCATGTAATCATGTTGTACGATTTGTTGTTTATGATGTAAATCCATGTTAGGGGTCACCCTTATGGTCAATTATTAGATGATTGTGCATATGGTTCACGCACATAGCTAGATATAATTCTCCTGGATATATTTATATGCGCATGTTAAAAACTGATAGGCCTATCTGAAATAGGCGTGGGTATGACCCGCTGTCGGGTTGTACCTTATTAGTTAGAGCGCTAGCGATGTAATCGCCCCGTGCATCCGAGCGATGCACTCGTTTGGAATTCAGGAGAATTCATTATCTTATCGGTTTTGTTAAGCCGATAGTTGGGGCATTAAGCTAGGCCTACCCGTGCTAGGCGTGTATATGAACCGCCTATTGGGTTATGTGCCTTGGGATTATTTCTGCGTGAGAGTAGAGGCAACCCCCCTTGTGTCCGAGCGACGCAACCGTGTGGGAGTACAATAGTATTCGATATCATCGATATGTGATTATCGAGAGTAGTTGTTTTTCCATTGGGTTCGCTTTGCGAACATGGAGTGTTTCCTCCCAATGTCGTCCGTGTTGAAGCGGCCTAGGTTGTAGCTGTCTTGACAGAGGGCCCCCACCTGTAGGTACTATCGATGCATGCGGCAAGATGTACTGATCGTGGGGGTATACCAGGTAGAGGCTACCCGGGAAAGGGATAACGAATGATATTGCGAGCGTGGAATCATTCTCCCCTTCGTTGGATCCGATGTAGGAACTTCCCGGTGTTGGAAAAGCTGTCCTGACAGAGGGCTCCCATCCGTAGGTACCACTGAGGCGTTCGGAAGCGTACTGATCATGGCAGTATACCAGGTAGTGACTACTCGGGGAAAGGGCTACCGGTGGACCAAGGGTGTAGAGGAGTCTAATCTCTCCAAAAGTCCTACGTCACCTGTAAAGGGTGAGGGTGAGGATGAGGTGAAGACATGTCGCCGTGTGACCCATTCGTGGTTCGTCCGTTCCCATAGTTGTTGGGTCCGGGTACTTATCGGTCCGGGTACTTATCGATGTTCAAAGACATCCTTGGCAGTTATCCCGATGTAGATGATCCAGTAGTGTTGTGTGGACCAGTAATTCCGCGTCTCTTCGACAAACGGTATGGTCTCTCCCAAAAGTCCCAAGAGTCTTCCTCTGGGAGTGAGGGTGAGGTTGGTCGCGCCGCCACGTGACCCTGTTATCCATTGGGTTTCTACCCATGTTTTTCCTTGAAAGGAAATTGTGTTAGCATTGAACTGTTGTATGGTGATTGGTTTCCAGCCACTCACTGAGCTTGTAGCTCACCCCTCGCATACTGTTTCTTTGAGGGGCAGTGTTGGGCGAGGAGCAGGAGCTTTCCTGTGGCGTGGTCTTATGGGCGTGGAGCGTTCTTCCGGCGGGTGGCGAGTGCGAGGCTGTCAGTAGTCCTAGAGTCATTTTATGTATTGTAAATCGTGCATGTGGCACAGGTTGTATTTTATTTGGACTAGGCTTGGCTCTCACAGGACAGTGATTGTGTATTCGAGTCTGTAATAATGTTTTTGGTTTACGGACATTGTTGATATCTTATGCTTCCGCTTTTCATTATCTTTGCTTTGCCACCTTGTGTGTTGTTGTTGGAGTCTTTGTTGACCTCAGGTATTGATAGGTGATATTTCATTATTGCCACGTCTCGGGGACGGCCGCCCTGGGGCGTGACAGGGCCGGCTAGTTGAATTTAGCCGCCTGGTGGGGGGCGGCTAGTTGGGAGTAGCCGCCTGGTGTCTGGTTCAATTTGGGCAGAACCATAGTAGGGTTTGGTTTTTGTTTTGGTTTTGGCAGAGGTTAAACAGGGTTTAGCCTGGGTTTTGGAGAGTGGTTTTGTGTAGGAAATGGGTTTCTCTGTCACTTTTCTCTCAAGGGTTTAAAGTAGTGGTTTGGCTTGATGGTTGGGAATGTGGGTGGTTGGCGAGTTATTGATGGGTATTGATGTTATGGAATTGATGATATGGATGATGTTGGTTTCCCCCCTATTTATAGTAAAAAAGGGGTATGGGAATGTCCATTGGACAATAGATCAAAATGGGTAATAAGGTGCTTGATTTGACCTCCCCTTAAATCTTTGTTCTCTGACAGTGTCTAGCTGAGGGGCGGCTAAATACCATTAGCCGCCCAGTGAGGGGCAGCTACTCTCAGGTAGCCGCCCCCATCATAACCTGCCATATGTCTTATCTCTGACAAGTGGTGGCTTGAGTCGGTTACCAAGGATGAACCGGCTGAGATAAGGGCCGCTAGAAGGGACAATCCGCCGCAATCATGCTTGCTTTATGTCCCATCCAGGAAGGCGGTTTGGGGTCGGTCAGGGGGGTGGCTAGTTGGAACTAGCTGCCTTGTATGAGGCCGCCCCTGTCCAGGCTCATAGATATTTCTAAGTGCTGGACTTTAGGGTTTTCAATTTCGGTTTCTGAGGGAGTTTTCTATTGAATGTCCAAATGTGGTTGTTTCCATTATTACTTGAAGTAAATTTCTTTTCTTTGGACGATCAAAATTAGGATATCTACAATCCCTATGGGCAATGGTGAGGGTATAGTGAGGGCACGTCTTTGCGTGATTGTTTCTATCTTTGGATTTTATTTCATGTCTTGGTTGAACTGTTATTGTACTATTGATGTGATATAGATGTGGTGCTTAGATTTCTACCACTCACTGAGCTTGTAGCTCACCCCTCGTGTGTTGTTCCTCCACAAGGGGCTGAGTTGATCTTGAAGGAGGAGCCCCACGAGGTGAGATTCTAGTAGTTGCTGCAGCGTTCGATCTTTTGGTTCTGCGAGCATGAGACCGTCAGCATTCCTCTTACCTGTATGTTATGATATTCGTGCTTGGGGCACATGTCATTATTTTTAGTCGATTTTGACTAAACTTGGCTCTCACAGGACAGTAATTGTGTTAACTGGATCTGTAATATTGCTTTGGAGTACAGAGTTATGTCATTTTACGCTTTTGCACTTTCTGATAAGCTATCTATTATTATTGTTTTGTTAAACCAGATATGTCATATGTTGGATAATCAATGCATCCTTTGGAGTCATTATTGACCTCTTGTATTGATCACCTGATATTTATATATATTGCTATGATCCAAGGATGGCCGCTCCGGGGCGTAACAAGATTAGCCATCAACCTTACTCATATGAATATTTGACAAGTTTAGCAGATAAAAACTTTCATTCTTGTCATTGATTTTCTACAAAATCATAGGATTAATTTTGTTATATATGTGTCACTTTTTACCTTCTGGTCACCATTGGAGCATTCTGGCAGTTTTTCAGCTTTTCTGTTTTTCTGTCGGAACCGCTAAAATTTTGGACTTTTAGCTATCATCCTGAGTTTGAGGGCTCCGATTGAAAATCTAACTGCATATTATGTGTCCTGGTGCCATTTCAAGCCACTCATGAAAATTTCATCGAATTCCGGTAATGTTTCAGAATTTCACAGTTCCGAATCGTATCCGGGTTTTGACCGAGCGAAAAGTCATTGGGAGACTTGACTTGGTCAATGTTGACCTTTGACTTGGTCAAATGATTTTGGCTTTTAGTGTGGTTGGGTTGACTAGGGTCAAAGTGCATCTAAACCTAGCTTAACCTAATTAATTTCCAAGTTTAAGTGAGTGGTGAGTGTGTGAGTGAGTGTGTGTGGTGTGTGTGTGCCTTAAATGAATCCCACGACCACAAATAGAGCCCTCCCCTATTCATCATCTTCTCCACCAAAATCTCTCTCTCTCCCTCTCTTTAAATCCCCTTTATGACCTAGTAGGAGGTGTTGGATCAAGAAACCCTTGAAGGAGGAAAGAAAGGTGAGGACCCGATCTACCCTTGTATGGTCTCGGATTCGAGTTCCCTCATGTGTGACCCCCTCTCATGGTCCCTTTTTACCTCCGTTTTGAGCCCCTCTTTGGCTGAGTGGAGATCTTGGTGGTGGTGGTCTTGGAGGTGGTAAATCGGGGCGCAGTGCGCACAGGGCGAGCAGGCGTGCAAGCGGGGAGTGCGTGCAGGGCGCTGCGCTGGGGCGCAGTGCGCGCGGGTGCATCTGGGGCTGGAAGCGCGGTGCGCGCAGGCGCGCGCGTGCGTGCGCCCGAGCGTGCGGCGTGTCTGGGCGTGCGGGCAGGGGCTCGGCAGCGTGCCTGGGCGCGCGGGCTGGGGCGCGGCAGTGCGCCCGGGGCGAGGGTGTGCGTGCGTACGTGCGCACCCGTGCGTGCGCGTGCGGGTGGCCGTGCGTATGGCTGCCGGGGGTTCGGGAGTGAGTCGGGGCACTCGGGCTCGCGTGCGTGCGGGCCGTATGCACGCTTGTTTGAGTGTTGGGTATTTTTAGCGTATTTTTGTATGTATTTGTGTGTTTTACTCACCGTGTTGAATACCCTGTCTTGCAGATCTTGACGGACGGTCACGCGACGACCCGGGTATTGGTGAGTGGGACAATCCAACCCAGTAGGGAGGTGTATGTGCTTTTAGGGGTGTATCGTTCTCCCCTGGGGCACCATAGTTTAATATTAACTTGTATAATATGTAATGCATGCAGGCATGATTGTTATGTAGTATGCATGCCACCCTAGACCTTGTATGTTAGGGACTTGCACCCTTAGGATATGTGTAAGAGCCATGCATCCTGATACCATATTTTCATGCTAGGAAGCCTTGACCTGTGCATGTTCCCATTTAGTTTAAATTATTTAAATCAAATGTGAATTATTTAGTAATGAGCATGCTTAGTGAATATTATAACCATGCGGTTATAATACAGGCTTCCCCGCATCGTAGTTATGCGCCCTGGAGGAATTCACAAGAATTCATGACATTTAAATTGTTAGGAAGATGTTGCCGGCGGATCCGATTGGATCGTATACGTGTGGGTAGGCTGTTTCTGTTCCCTTCGTTGGATCCGTATAGAGACTGCCCCAACGTTAGAAAGGTCGTCCTGACAGAGGGCTCCCATCAGTAGGTACCTCCTGATTTGGTTTTGGACTGCGCTGAATTGTGGGAGTAGACCAGGCGGAGTGGAGGAGAGACTATCGGTGGACCAAGGGTGATTAACAGCCTAGTCAGTCCCAATAGCCGTGTCACCTATTGGAGGGTGAGGGTGTGGTGGGTCGGCGATGTAGCGACCCACTGGATTGTGTAGTTCCTACCACTTTAGAGGCTTTGAATAATTTTGATGTTAATATGAATTGTGATGCATGGGTTGTGCTATTCACTGAGCGTGTGGCTCACCCCTCGCATATTTTTTCTCTAGTTATCACGGAGTCGGATCTGAAGGAGGAGCACCCCGAGGGACTTCATCAGTAGCGGAGCAGCGCCACGTCCCGCGAGTGTTAGAGGCCATCAGCATCCCTTTTTGATTGTATGTATTATATTTCCGTGCTTGGGCACTTGTTTGTATTATATTGGATGTCATTGTATATATTGGCTCTCACAGAACAGTTGATTATGTATCGAGTCTGTATTATGTTTTTGATTTACAGACTCAGTCTTTAGCTTCCGCTATTTGTGTATATATCATGTCAGCCTTGCTTTTGTCTGTGTTGCCATTTTTGGTGTTGTTTAGAGTATATTATTGACCTCCTGTAGAGACTGATGATATCATATATACACTTGCCGCGTCCCGGGGATGGCCGCCCTGGGGCGTGACAAATTTGGACCTCTAATAAGGTGGAATGGCAAAATATTCATGAAATATTGATTTGTAGATGTTGAAAATATCTTTCCTACGCCATATTTTGGGCATAAATACGATACTTGAGGCAAACATTATGATCAAAACAGTGGGATAGTTTTAACATTGATTTGAAAAATATTTGATTGGATTTTGATTTTTGATTCTCTCTTGACCAAATCTTTTTCTAGAATAATTTTGGATCTTCTAGAATCCTAAATGTGCAAATAATATGCTTATCAATGTGAAGAATGCCTTTCTTCACGTGGACTTATCGAAGGTGGGTCTACATGCAACCACCTGGTCTTTGTACTCCTCCTCAGCATGTTTGTCGTCTCCGGCGTGCTTGGCCTCAAGCAGGCTCCTCGTGCGTGGTTATTCTATTAACTGGCTTTGTTGAGAACTCTTAGGATCACTCTTTGTTTGTGCGATTATCATTGCAGGGTCGGGTTATTCTACTTTTGTATGTGGATGATATGATCATCACTGTTGACGACTTAGCTGGTATTACTCTTCTTAAACATCATCTTAGTAGTCACTTTCAGATGAAGGATTTCGGTTCTCTTCGCTACTTTCTAGGGCTAGAGATTGCTCAAAGTAAGCAGGGGATTCTTCTCTCTCAACAGAAGTATATTATTGATTGTGCCGCTATATTTGACACTAGAAGTGCTGGCACTCCCCTTGAGCTTCATGTAAGGCTCCGTCCTACTGATGGAGAGCTTCTTCTATATCCTACATCATACAGACAGATTGTGGGTCAGCTAGTGTACCTCTACATCACCAGACCTGACATTGCTTATGCAGTTAGCATCATTAGTCAGTTCATCTCTATTTCTTTTTTGGTTCACTATATTGCTCTCATGATGATCCTTAGATATTTATGTGGGACTATCACTAGATCACTCTATTTGTTATCATCCTCATCTCTTGTTCTTTGAGCTTACACTGGGCGGGAGATCCGACTACTCGTTGATCCACTACTGGTTTTTGCATATTTCTTGGATATTATCTTATTTCTTGCCACAGCAAGAAACAACATGTTGTTTCTCTTTCCAGCACAGAAGCCGAGTATCGGCCATGGCCATCATGACCAAAGAGATCGTTCATCTTAGACGTCTCTTGGTCAATCTAGGAGATGAACTTACTGGTCCTACTCCACTTTACTATGATAATCGGAGTACTGTTCAGATTGCCAGCAATTCAATTTTTCCTAAGAGGACCAAATACATTGAGATTGATTGTCATTTCGTCCGTCAGCACTTCCTTGCTGAGACACTTACGCTTCCGCACATTTCCTCTGTTGAGCAGATCGCGGAAGTCTCATCCAGTTCCTAGATTTCAGTCTCTCATTCGCAAACTCACATTCCACCTTCAATTTGAGTGAGGATGTTAGATTACATGTGTATTGTATTATGATCGTGTTACACGTGTATTAGGTCTTGTACTTTTATATAAAGGGCTTCCTTCTTAATGAATTAGTTCTCAATATTATTTGTTTTCTTTTGATTCTAACACGGCCGAAAAAATGCTGTTTGCGTTGAAAACTGTTGTTTGAATCCCAAAATGCTATTTGGGAAGGAAACAATGGTACAAAATGGTGTTGGGTCGAAAATATGGAGTTTGGATTGAAAAAATTTTGTTTTTGGTTTCCCAATGCTATTTCGGTCAAATAAATGGTGTTTCGCCCTAAAATTGTTGTATGGGTTGAAAAATGCTATTTAGGTTGAAGATGGTGTTTTGGTTGAAAAATGTTGTTTGGGTTAGAAAAAAAAGGTGTTTCAGTAAAAAAAAAAAAAGGAGTTTGGGTTGAAAATGGTAGTTATTGGGTCAAAAAATGATGTTTGCGTCAAAAATTATTGTTTGGGTCAAAAAAATGGTTTTGGGACAAAATCTGGTGTTTGGGTCAAAAAGTGATGTTTGGATTAATATAAAAATTGGTGTTCGAGGTGAAAAATGGTCATTGAGTTGAAATTGTTGTTTTGTGTCCCAAAATGCTATTTGGCACAAACAAATTGTGTTTCGGCTAACAAAATGTTGTTTGGGTTGAAAAATGCTTTTTGGGTCAAAAAATATTGTTATAGTAAAAAATATGGTGTTTGGGTTGAAAAAAAAGCTATTTTTGGTTTGACAATGCTCTTTCAGTGAAATAGGTGGTGTTTCGGCCTAACAATTGCGGTCTGGGTTGAAAAATGCTTTTAGTTTGAAAATGGTGTTTCGGTCGAAAAATGACGTTTGGGTAGGAAAAAATGGTGTTTCAGTCGAAGAAAGGGTGTTTGGGTCGAAAATGGTATTTGGATAAAAAAATGGTGTTTACATTGAAAATTGTAGGATGGTGTCTTTTTTTATTTGGGTCAAAAAATGGTTTTGTGACAAAAATTAGTGCTTGGGTCGAAAAGTGGTGTTTGGATTAGAACAAATGGGTCTTTGGGGTGAAAAATGGTCATTGGTTGAAAACTGCTGTTTTGTGTCCCAAAATGCTGTTTGGCTAAAACAAATGGTGTTTCGGGCAAAAAAATGTTGTTTGTGTTGAAAAATGCTTCTAGGGTCGAAAAATGTTGTTTGAGTCCAAAAGTGTGTTTCGGGTCGGAAAACAGTGTAAAATGGAGTTTGGATTGAAAAATTGTTATTTTTTTTATCCCACAATGCTCTCTTTCTGTCGAACAAATGGTGTTTTGGCCTAAAATTGCGGTATAGATCAAAAAGTGCGGTTTGGGTTGAAAATGGTTTTGTGGAAAAAAAAAATGGTGTTAGGTCGAGGAAATGATGTTTTGGTTGAAAATATTTCTGTTTTGGTTGAAAAAAATATGTTTGAGATGATTTTGGTATTTGGGTAAGAAAAATATTGTTTACATTATTTATGTCAAAAAATGGTGTTTGTGTGAAAAAATTATTGTTTGGGTCGAGAAAATGGTTTAGAAAAATGGTGTTCTGGTCGAAAATGGTATTTCGGTAAAAGAAATCGAATGATGTTTTCATTATTTCTGTAAAAAAATTGGTGTTTTTTTTTTGGGGCAAAGGTAGACTATATCTAGGTCAAAAAAATGGTGTTTGCCTTGTAAATTGGTATTTGGGTAGAAAAACTGGTGTTTTTTTATTATTTTTTATTTAGGTCCAAAAATCATTTTGGGACAAAAACCGGTGTTTGGATAAAAAAATAAAATGGTGTTTCGGTTGAAAAACTTGGTGTGTAGGCTGAAAAAATGCTATTCAGGTAAAAATATGGTTTTTTGGTAAAAAAAAAATGGTGTTTGCATCGAAAATGGTATTTCGGTAAAACAAAATAATGTTTTCATTATTTCACTCAAAAAATGGTTTTGGGACAAAAACTGGTGTTTGGGTCGAAACATATTGTTTGGGTCAAAAAATGTTGTTCTGGTCGGATAAAATGGTGTAGGGTGGTGTTTCAATGGAAAATGGTGTTTTCCTTGTTTGGGTTGAAAAATGGTGTTCGGTTTTAAAAAATGGAATATTGGTAAAAAAAAATAGTGTTTCGGTCAAAAAATGGTATTTGGGTAGAAAAATGTTGTTTCTTTTATTTTCAGTAGAACAAATGATCGAAAAATGGCTTTGGGGCGAAAATTTAGTTTGGGTAGAGAAATAGTGTTTGGTTTGAAAAATGGTATTTGGGTAAAAAGAATGGTCGACAAATGGTGCTTGGGTCTAAAATGGTTTTTGGGTCGAAAAATTGTGTTTGGATCGAAAAAATGGTGTTTGTGTAAAAAAATGGTGTGTGGGTCGGAAAAATGGAGTTTTCTTTATTTTGGTAAAAAAAAATGGTGTTTGGGTAAAAAAATGGTGCTTACCTCGAAAAGTAGTGTTTTCATTATTTGGATTGAAAAAATGGTGTTCGCGTCGATAAATGGCCAACAAATGGAGTATGGGTCAGAAAAATAGTGTCTTAGTCGAAAAGTTGTGTTTATGATAGAAAAAAAGTGTTTCAGTCCTCTCTAGTGGCTGTTTGGGCATCTGCAGCTGGTCACCAACAAAGATATTACCTACAAGCCTATGTCAACTTTGCTTCCAGCTGTTTGGGCCTCTGCAGCTGGTCACCAACAAAGACATTACCTACCGGCCCATGTCAACTTTGCTTCCTGCTGTTTGGGCCTCTGCAGCTGGTCACCAACAAAGACATTACCTACCGGCCCATGTCAACTTTGCTTCCTAGGCAAGCCAACAAGCCAGCTCCATCCCGTATTTTTGTTGGCCCACCTGAATCCCGAGAATCAAGATCCCTCTTCGCACCCTTCAGGGTGTCTTCCTGAAACAAAGACATTACCTGTGGCCCAACTCTCTCCAAAGCTCCCAGGCCGAGTATCACAAGCACATTTTCAGGCCCAGTCTTCTATAGAGATCTTTTTTTGTAGTGAATTTTTATATCAAATTTTTTTGTCCAAACAACATTTTTGAACCCTAAACACAATTTTTTTTAACCTAAACTTCATTTTTTTTTACCCAAATACATTTTTTTATCCCCAAATAAAGAAAACACCATTTTTTAAATCGAAGACTATTTTTCGACCATTTTTCAACCCAAAACACCTCTTTTTTTTTTATTCAAATAATGAAAACACAATTTTTTCGACCAAAACATCATTTTTCGATCGAAAAAAAAAGTATAATTTTATAACCCAAATACCATTTTTTGACCCATTTCTCGACCCAAACACTATTTTTTAGACCCAAAAAGGAAAAACACTATTTTTGAACCAAAAATATTTTTCCACTTAAACACCATTTTTCAACCAAATACCAATTTTTAGACCTAAATAAAAAAAACATATTTTTTTGTTCCACATACCATTTTTTTAACTCAAATAAAGAAAACACCATTTTTACAACTAAAATACCAATTGTTTTTACCTAAATAAAGAATAAACAATTTTTCTAACCAAACACCATATTTCAACCCGAAGACCATTTTTCGATACAATTTTTGTACCAAAGCGCTATTATTTTCTACCCATAGAGGAAAACACCAGTTATCCTTTTTCGATGGTGTTTGTCTGGGTTTACAATTGCACTGGATTGGGGGTTGCATTGGACTGGTTCGAGGTACCCTCTTGTGGCTACGTGGGCCTCCTCTGTCCTGTTTGGGTCTCCTCTGTAGGTGGTCACCCAAAAAGTCATCCCTCAGGCCCATGTCCGCTTTGCTTTCCAGGCAAGTCCACAAACAAGCCAGCTCCGTCTAGTCTCTTTGTTGGCCCGCCTGAATCCCATGAATCTCTACTCACTCTTCAGGCTCTTCCTCATGGCAGCCCAGCATCACAAGCACATTTTCAGGCCCAGTATTCCTACAGAGATCTATTCTGTATTCACATTCTGTATGGTGAATTTTTGTATCTAATGAACCTCGACTCACTAAATCTTTTGGGGGCTCCTATGGGCCTTCCAACTTGTAGTCCCAAAATTTTGAAACCTCATTTTTTCTTATGAAATAAAATATCATACTTACATATTAAAAAAAAAAAAAAAGAAAGAACCAATTTTTCTATCCAAACAGTATTTTTTTCGGACATTTTGCCACCCAAAGACAATTTTTCCACCCATTTTACGATCCAAAAAGCATTTTAAAGCATTTTCCGTTCCAAACACAACTTTTTCAATCCAAACACCATTTTCCGATCAAACATAATTTTTCCTTATCGGGCTTGCTTTTTTTTATTCTGACCAAAAACATTGTATCTGGGTAAAACAAATGGTCGAAAAAGGTGTTCTAGTTGAAAAAAGGTGTTTGGGTTGACAAATGTTGTTTTCTTTATTTTTGTAAAAAAAATGGTTTTTTGGTAATAAAAAAAAGTATTTTCTTTATTTGGGTCGAAAAAATGGGGTGTGGGAAAAATAAATGGTCTAATAAAGGTGTTTTGATTGAAAAATGGTGTTTTTTTTTTTTTGGAAAGATAGACGATCTACCACGGTTTCTATTAATAGAAGTGTCGTAGTACATGTTCGAATAAAAAAGTAAAACAAAGACAACAAAAGGAATACAAAAAGTGATTAACAAGATAAGGTGAAGAAGGTTGTCGGGCTAGGCAAAAGAGGTATCTGCCTGCACCCTTGCCCAGGACTAGTGCCGTTCGCCCGGGTCCCCGGTTGTGTCTGCCGTATCACCCGATGCAAAGTGCTCCCACCTAGAAGCTCACCGAAGCAGCTCACAAAGGCATGGGGTTGAAAAATGGTGTTTCGGTCGAAAAATGGTGTTTTCTTTATGTGGATTGAAAAAACGGTGTTTGGGTCGAGAAATGGGTAGAAAAATGGTCTTCAGGTCGAAAAATGGTATTTGGGTCGAGAAAATGGTCAAAAATTGGTGTATGAGTCAGAAATTTGTATTTTCATTATTTTTTTTTTACGAAAAGTACTATTCGGGATGAAAAATGGTGTTTGGATTGAAAAATGTGTTTAGGTTGGAAAATGTTGATTGCTGTGAAAAATGGATTTTCTTTATTTGGGTTGAAAAATAGGTCAAAAAATGTTCTTTAGTTTGAAAAATGGTGTTTGGGTAAAAAACTATTGTGTGCATCGAAAAAAATGGTGTTTTCTTTATTTGTGTCGAAAAGATAGTGCTTGGTCAAAAAATGGTGTTTGGATGGAAAAATAGGTCCAAACAAGTTCAAAAATTGGTGTTTGGGTAAAAAAATGGTCTTTAGGTCGAAACATGGTATTTGGGTCGAAAAAATGTTATTTGTATCAAAGAAATATATTTTGGTCGAAACAATGGTCGAAAAATGGTGCTGAAAATGGTAGTTGGGTGCAAAAAATGGTGTTTTCTTTATTTGGGTAGAAAAAAAATGGTGTTTTCTTTATTTTGGTAGAAAAAAAATGTTATATTTATTGAAAGAATGGTGTTTTTTTTCTTCGGGTTGAAGAAATGGTCAAAAAATAGGGTTCGTGTCTAAAAACGGTCTTTGGGTAGGAAAAATTGCGTTTGGGTCGAACAAATGATGTTTTCTTTATTTGAGTTGAAACAATTATGTTTTTTTTATTAGGATAAAAAAATGTTAAAAAAATGTTGTTTGGGTAAAAAAAAGTGTTTGTATTTGGGTCAAAAGAATTGTATTTTCTTTATTAGGATTTAAAAAATGGTCGAAATAATTTGGTTAAAAAAATGGTGTTTGGGTCGAAAAATGCTGTTTTGGCCAGAAAATGTTGGCTACGTTGAAAAAATGGTGTTTTCCTTATTTGGGTAAAAAGTAATGGTGTCTGTGTGAAAAAGTGGTATTTGGGTTGAAATGATTTGTAATTGGGTGAAACAAATGGTCGAAAATGGTATTTGGGTCGACAAATGGTATTTGGGTCAGAAAATGGGGTTTTCTTAATTAGGTTCCAAAAAATCGTGTTTTGGTCTAAAAATGGCGTTTGGGTGGAAAAATGATGTTTTCTTCATTTTGGTCAAAATAATTGTATTTTTTTTTCGGTTAAAAAATGGTAATTTGGTCGTAAGAGTGGTATTTTATTTATTTAGATAAAGAAAATGGTATTTGGATTGGCAAAATGGTATTTTGGTAAAAAAAAAAAAAAACAAAGTGGTGTTTTCTATTTTTGGGTCCAGACAATTGTCGAAAAATAATATGTGGGTCAAAAAATAGTTGTTGGGTCGAAAAATGGTGTTTTCTTTTTTTAGTAGAAATGTCACGCCCCAGGGCGGCCGTCCCCGGGTCGTGGCAAGTGTATATACGATATCAGCAGTCTAAACAGGAGGTCAATAATATACCCTAAACAACATCAACAATTACAACAATGACACTGACATGATATATACACAAATAGCGGAAGCTAAAAGACTGAATCTGTAACTCAAAAACATATTACAGACTCGATACATAATCAACTGTCCTGTGAGAGCCAATATATACAAAGACATCCAAATATAATACAAACGCGTGCCCAAGCACGGAATATAATACATACAATCAAAAGGGTTGCTGATAGCCTCTAACACTCGCGGAAATGTGGCGCTGCACCGCTACTGCTGAGGTCCCTCGGGGAGCTCCTCCTCCTGATCCGACTCAGATAGCACTGGAGAAAAATATTATGCGAGGGGTGAGCCACACGCTCAGTGAACAGCACAACCCATGCATCACAGTTCATATTAACCACAATTATTTATTCAAGCCTCAAAGTGGCAAGAACTCCACAATCCAGTGGGTCGCTACATCGCCGACCCACCACACCCTCACCCTCACCCCTCAATAGGTGACATAGGATATTGGGACCGATTACTACACAAATCCGGCGGGTCGCTACATCGCCGACCCACCACACCCTCACCCTCACCCCTCAATAGGTGACATAGGATATTGGGACTTAATAGGCTGATAATCATCCTTACACAATCCAGTGGGTCGCCACATCGCCGGCCCACCACACCCTCACCCTCACCCCTCAATATGGTGACATGGGATATTGGGACTGACTAGGCTGATGGTCACCCTTGGTCTACCGATAGTCTCTCCCCACTCCGTAGGCCGGTTGGCCACTCCCACATTCAGCACAGTCCGTCCCAAATCAGGAGGTGCCTACTGATGGGAGCCCCTGCACGGGACAGCCTTTCTAACGCCGGGGCAGTCTCTACACGGATCCAACGAAGGGAACAGAACAGCCCATCCATACGCATATGATCCACTCGGATCCGCCGACAACATATCTCAACAACTCTAATCTCTTGAATTCTTCAGAATTCCTCCAGCGCGCATAACCAAGATGCGGGGAATATATAAGATAATAATGAGGAAAAGAAACCTTGGGAGGGCAACCTGAGGTCCCGATATAGGACATCCCGACAACACAACAAGAGGAACACGGAGTACCCTAGCCCGGGTCTCAATGTTGACCTCGCAAGGCCCCCTTAATATTCCCCAAGGCATACTAAAATATCATAAGTTTGCATTTAATTTAATAAATCAAACTAATAGGACGCATGCATAGGTCGAGGCTTTCCTAGCATGATAACAAGGTGACAGGATGCACGGCTCTTACACATATCCTAAGGGTGCAAGTCCCTAATATACAAGTCTAGGGTGGCATGCATTCTACACATTAATCATGCTTACAGAGATTGCATATTAACAAGTTAATATTGACTATGGTGCCCCAGGGGAGGACGGTATACGCCCAAGTGCATATAACACCTCCCAATTGGGTTGGGCTGTCCCACTCACTGATAGTCGGGTCGTCGCGCGACCGTCCGTCAAGATCTGCAAGACAGGGTGATCAACTTGGTGAGTAAAATACACAATTACAACAAAATACACTAAAAATACACAATACTCGGACAAGCGTACATACGGCCTGTACGCACGCGAGTCCGAGCACCCCGACTCACTCCCGAACCCCCGGGCAGCCATACGCACGGCCACCCGCACGCGCACGCACGAATGCGCACGCACGCACACACCCCGGCACCATCGGCGCACTGCCGAGCGCCTGCCCGCGCGCCCCGACGCGCTGCCGCACGCACGCGCACACTCGCGCGCGCCCGCGCGCACCGCGCGTCCACCCCGCGCCTCACACGCAGCACCCCGCGCACGCCCCAGCACGCGCACGCACGCACGCACGCGCACGTGCGCGCGCACTGGTCCCCAGCTCCGCGCCCAGGCGCACTGCCCAGGCGCCCTGCCTCACGCCCAGGCGCCTTGCCCCGCGCCCAGGAGCATGCCCAGGCGCCCTGCCCGCGTGCGCGCACGCCCGCGCGCGCCCGTTCGCACCCCGCTCGCGCCTGCACCCGCACGCACTCCTGCGCGCACCCGCCTGCGCGCGCCCGCCAGCGCTCGCCTGCGCCCGCCTGCGCGCGCAGACTGCGCCCAGCGCACGCCCAAGCCCTCTAAACCTCATTTTCACCCATCCCAACCCCTCACACACACCCTAACACCTCTACCTAGCATGCATGACTTCCCAACCAACCCCTTAAGCCAAGGAAACCAAGAAAAAGGAGGGGAGGAGCTCACCTTGGGAGGGAAAAGAAAGGGGGAGGTTCGGGGCCCTTCGCGCACCGAAACGCCGCCACCGGAACCACCACCACCACCACCACCACTCAGCCTCCTCAGCCTCCTCTTCAGCCCTCTATGGCAGCAAAAACAGGGGGGGGGGGAGATCATGGAAAGAGAGCTTGAGAGAGGGGAGAACAAACAACACAACACACAAGCACAAACCTCTTCTTCCTCCACCACCTCCTTCTCATCTTCTCATTGAAACATTTTATCAAACACCTAGGGGGAGGGGTTTGAAAAGAGAGGAGAGATCAGAAGAGGCTGGTCGTGGGATTTGTGAGGGGAGAGAGAGAGAGAGAGAGAGAGAGAGAGATATTTATCAAATATCTTAAGGGGGAATTACTAAGTCGCCCTCCGACTAGAAATTCTGCGGAAGCTTCACTGGAACAGCCATAACTTCCCCGATACAGCTCCAAATTGCTTGATTCTAAGACCGATGGAAAGCTAAGAAGATTATCTACAACTTTCATGTTCATGGAAAGATCAGATAATCTCTCCAGCTAATCCGAAATTAGAGCTAAACATGGAACAGGGCTGCTGCCAGAATTTCCATCCCCGGGGTATACTTGAAAAAATACCCATAACTTTTACAACAAGAATCCAGTTGGTCTAATTCCACTTCTGTGCAAAAGCTAACTCAAAACTGGACATCTCATAATAAAATCATAATTAAACCTCTTCATCTTGGATTTTAACAAAATCAAATCCAAATACCAAATCAGGAATACATAACTTAGAGAAAAAAAATTATGTACCTAAATCTTCAAACAGAGCGCTCCAAATGACACAGACACAACAAGAAAAATGGATTTTGGGTCAAAAATTGGTCGAAGAATGGCATGAGTCGAAAAATGGTGTTTGGACAGAAAATTGTGTTTCAGTGAAAAAATGAAATTTGGGTTAAAAAAAATAGGGTTTGGGTAGAAAAATAGTGTTTGGGTCAAAAAATGGTGTTTGGGTTTAAAGATGGTGTTTCGGCTGAAAAATGTTGTTTTCTTTATATGGGTAAAAAAAATGTTATTTGGATCGAAAAAATGGTGTTTGTGTCGAAAAATGGTGTTTGGGTCGAAAAATGCTATTTATGTTGAGAAATGAGTTGAGAAATGGTGATTGGGTCAAAATTGGTGTTTTCTTTTTTTAGGTTGAAAAAATGGTGTATGGGTATAAAAAATTATCGAAATTGGTGTTTGGGTCAGAAAATGATATTTTCTTTATTTGGGTTGAAAAAATGGTGTTCTGGTTTAAAAATGGTGTTTGGGTGAAAAAATGGTGTTTTCATTATTTAGGTCGAAAAATGGAGTTTGGGTCGAAAGAATGCTATTTTCTTTACTTGGGTAAAAAAAATTTGTAATTTGGGCGAAAGAACTGGGTTTTCTTTATTTGGGTTAATAAAATGGTATTTGGGTCGATACAATGGTTGAAAAATAGTGTTTGTGTCACGCCCCAAGGCGGCCGTCCCCGGGACGCGGCAAGTGTATATATGATATCAACAGTCTATACAGGAGGTCAATAACATACTCTAAACAACACCAAAAATGACAACACAGACAAAAGCAGGGCTGACATGATATATACACAAATAGCGAAAGCTAAAAGACTGAGTCTGTAAATCAAAAACATATTACAGACTCGATACATAATCAACTGTCCTGTGAGAGCCAATATATACAATGACATCCAATATAATACAAACAGGTGCCCAAGCACGGAAATATAATACATACAATAAAAAAGGGATGCTGATGGCCTCTAACACTCGCGGGACGTGGCGCTGCTCCGCTACTGATGAAATCCCTCGGGGAGCTCCTCCTTCAGATCCGACTCAGTGATAACTGGAGAAAAATTATGCGAGGGGTGAGCCACACGCTCAGTGAATAGCACAACCCATGCATCACAATTTATATTAACCACAATTAATTATTCAAAGCCTCAAAGTGGCAGGAACTACACAATCCAGTGGGTCGCTACATCGCCGACCCACCACACCCTCACCCTCACCCTCTAATAGGTGACATGGTCTATTGGGACTGACTAGGCTGTTAATCACCCTTGGTCCACCGATAGTCTCTCCTCCACTCCGTAGGCCGCCTGGTCTACTCCCACAATTCAGCACAGTCCGAACCCAAATCAGGAGGTGCCTACTGATGGGAGCCCTCTGTTAGGAAGGCCTGTCTAACGCTGGGGCAGTCTCTATACGGATCCAACGAAGGGAAAAGAAACAGCCTATCCACACGTATACGATCCACTTGGATCCGTCGGCAATGCATCTCAACAACTCTAATGTCATGAATTCTTCAGAATTCCTCCAGGGCGCATAACTAAGATGCAGGGAACATATATAATAACCACCAGGTTATAATACTTACTAAGGCATGCAAAAATACCATAAGTTCGCATTTAATTTAATAAATTAAACTAATAGGACACATGCATAGGTCGAGGCTTTCCTAGCATGAAACATGGTGTCAGGATGCATGGCTCTTATACATATCCTAAGGGTGCAAGTCCCTAACATACAAGGTCTAGGGTGGCATGCATACTACATACTAATCATGCTTGCATAGATTACATATTATACAAGTTAATATTAAACTATGGTGCCCCAGGGGAGGACGGTATACGCCCAAGTGCATATAGCGCCTCCCTACTGGGTTGGATTGTCCCACTCACCAATACCCGGGTCGTCGCGTGACCGTCCGTCAAGATCTGCAAGACAGGGTAATCAACTCGGTGAGTAAAATACACAAATACATACCAAAAATACACTAAAAATACCCAACACACTGACAAATGTGCATACGGCCCGCACGCACGCGAGCCCGAGTGCCCCGACTCACTCCCGCACCCCCGGGCAGCCATACGCACGGCCACCCGCACGCGCACGCACGCGCGCCCGAGCCCCGGGGGCACTGCCGCGCCCCAGCCCGCGCGCCCAGATGCACTGCCGACCCCCCTGCCCGCATGCCCGGACACGCTGTTGTGCCCAGTACGCTCGCCCAGACACACCGCACGCTCGGGCGCACGCACGCGCGCGCCCGTGCGCACCGCGCGTCCAGCCCCGAATGCACCAGCGTGCACTGCGCCCCAGCGCAGCGCCCCGCACGCGCACCCGCACGCACTCTCCGCTCGCCCTGCGCGCACTGCACCCCCTGCGCAGCAACCGCACACCGCCCGCTCGCCCCGCGTACAGCGCCCACTGCGCAGTACTCGCACGCACGCACGCGCGCACTCCCGCACGCACGCGCGCGTGCCCTGCCAGCTTGCCAGCGCTGCCTGCCTGCCTGCCTGCGCTGCCTGCCTGCGCGCACGCGCCAGCGAGCCCGCACTGCCTGAGCCGAACTCAACCACCTCCATCAGCCACCAAAAGCCCCCCATCAACCCCCAAACCACCAAGCTCCCCAAGCACACCCAAGCACACCCCTAAACATGCATCTAAACAAGAATCGAAGGAAAGGAAGCTTACCCAAAGGAGAGGAAAGGAAGGGGAGGAAGAACGGGTGCTCTTCGCGCACCGATTTGCCACCTCCAAGACCACCACCACCTAAATCTCCACTCAGCCAAAGAGGGGCTGAAAACAGAGGAGAAAAGAGGCTATGAGAGGGGGTCACACATGACGGAACTCGAATCCGAGACCATGGATGGATAGATCGGGTCCTCACTTTTCTTTTCTCCTTCTAGGGTTTCTTGATCCAACACCTCTAGCTAGGTCTTAAATGGGATTTAAAGAGAGGATGAGAGAGAGATTTGGTGGAGAAGATGATGAATAGGGCATTTACTATGCCTAGGTGTGGACTTAAAGTCCCCACACACACACCACACACTCACTATAAATTAGAGTAGGTTAAGCTAGGTTAGATTAGGTTTAAGTGCACTTTGACTTGGGTCAACCCATCCACACTAGAAAACAAAATCATTTGACCAAGTCAAGGGTCAACTTTGACCAAGTCAAGTCCCCAATGACTTTTCGTCGGTCAAAACCCGGATACGATTTGAACTGTGAAATTCTGAAACGTTACCGGAATTCGATGAAATTTTCATGAGTGGCTTGAAATGGCACCAGGACACATAATATGCAGTTAGATTTTCAATCGGAGTCCTCAAACTCAGGATGATAGCTAACAGTCCAAAATTTTAGCGGTTCCGATCGAAAAATGAAAAAGCTGAAAAACTGCCAGAATGTTCCAATGGTTACCAGAAGGCTAAAAAGTGACACATATATAACATTCTTCCCCCCTTAGGAAATTTTGTCCTCAAAATAAATACAAGAACATCTAGGAAGGGAAAAGATGCGGATACGCGTCACGCATGGCGTCCTCGAGCTCCCAAGTGGCCTCGGCACCGAACGATGCTGCCATCGCACCTTGACCAACTAGACGGTCTTACTGCGGAGCCTCTTCTGGCGGCGGTCCAGGATCTCGATCGGCTGCTCGACGAATGACAAGTCCGGCTCGAAGACGAGCGGCTCGAACGGGATGACGTGAGCAGGATCGTGGACATAACGCCTCAGCTGCGAGACATGGAAGACGTCATGGGCCTGAGCCAACTGTGGGGGCAGAGCTATGCGATAGGCCACCTCCCCAACTCGCTCGAGGATGAGGAACGGCCCAATGAAACGCGGACTCAGCTTGCCCCGCACACCGAAACGGAAGATGCCCTTCATCGGGGACACCTTCAGGAAGACATGGTCACCAACCTCGAAGGCGAGCTCACGGTGACGACGGTCGGCGTAGCTCTTCTGACGGCTCTGAGCGACTCGGATACGCTCGCGAATCGTCTTCACCATCTCTGAGGTCTGGTGAATGATCTCTGGTCCCTCCAACTGGCGCTCTCCGACCTCGTCCCAACACAAGGGGGACCTGCAGCTGCGGCCATAGAGCGCCTCGTAAGGAGCCATCCGGATACTCGAGTGGTAGCTGTTGTTGTAGGCAAACTCCACCAACGGAAGGTGCCTCTCCCAACTGCCCCCAAAATCGAGAACGCAGGCTCGCAGCATGTCCTCCAGGGTCTGAATCGTCCTCTCCGACTGGCCGTCCGTCTGCGGATGAAACGCTGTACTGAAGTGGAGGTTCGTACCAAGGGCGTGCTGGAGGCTACGCCAGAACCTCGAAGTAAATTGCGCGTCTCGATCAAAAATGATGCTGACGGGAGTGCCATGGAGACGAACAATCTCGGAGACAAACAACTGCGCCAGGGTGTCCAGAGAATCGGTGAGTCGGATGGGGAGGAAATGAGCGGACTTCGTCAGTCGGTCGACGATCACCCAGATGGCATCGCGACCCGAACGTGACCTCGGCAAACCCGAGACGAAGTCCATGGTGATCTGCTCCCACTTCCACTGAGGGATCTCAATGGACTGCAGCTTCCCCGTAGGGTAATGATTCTCCGACTTCACCTGCTGGCATACTAAGCATCGGGCAACGAAACGGGCAATATCCGTCTTCATCCCGCGCCACCAGTAGCCACGACGAAGGCCCCTGTACATCTTCGTGCCACCAGGATGCACTGTGTACCTCGAACGATGGGCCTCGTCCAAGATCTTCTGCTTCAGCTCTGCGTCGTCAGGAATGCATACTCGGCCTCTGAACCGCAGGATCCCGTCCTCGCGAATCTGGTAGTCCGGACGCTCGCCCCGGGCGACGCCTTCAGAGAGGACTATAAAATGCGGATCCTGACCCTGAGCCGTGCGGATCTCGTCGAGAAGAACTGGCTGCACCACTAGCCTGGCCAAAAAGCCACCCGCAGGAGTCTCTCGAACGCTGATCCAGCAAGCGGCCTCCTCCAGAAGCCTCCAACGACGTACAGCCATATGGGCGGCCATGCCCAAGGGCTGCCTGCTGAGAGCATCCGCCACGACATTCGCCTTACCCGGATGGTAAGCGATGTCACAATCATAGTCCTTCAGGAACTCGACCCAACGTCTCTGACGCATGTTGAGCTCCGGCTGGGACTGCAAATATGTCAAGCTCTTATGATCAGTAAAGAGCTCGAACTCCTCGCCATAGAGGTAATGCCTCCACATCTTCAGCGCAAAGATGATCGCTGCCAACTCAAGGTCGTGGGTGGGGTAATTCTGCTCATGGGGCTTCAACTGACGCGACACGTAAGCCACAACCTTACCGTGCTGCATCAGGACGCAACCCACACCCAACCGCGATGCATCGGAGTATACTGCGAACCCACCACTCCCAGACGGAAGGGTAAGAACTGGCGCTGAGGTGAGCCTTCGCTTCAACTCTAGGAAGCTCTCCTCACAAGCTGGGGACCACTCGAACCGGACATCCTTCCGAGTGAGGCGGGTAAGAGGTACGACTATCTTCGAGAAACCCTCGACAAACCTCCTGTAATAACCCGCCAAGCCCAGGAAGCTCCGAATCTCTGTGGGGTTCGACGGTCGACGCCAATTCGACACGGCGAGCGTCTTGTCCGGGTCCACAGATATGCCCTCGCCGGAAATCACATGGCCCAGAAAGGCCATACGCTCCAACCAAAACTCGCACTTGCTGAACTTGGCGAACAACTGATGTCTGGCCAAAGTCTCCAAGACAGTGCGGAGATGGTGAGAGTGCTCCTCTAGACTCCTCGAGTACACCAATATGTCATCGATGAATACTACCACAAAGGAGTCGAGGAAGGGCCGAAACACCCGGTTCATCAGATCCATGAAGGCCGCCGGCGCATTCGTCAACCCAAACGGCAGTACTCTGAACTCGTAGTGCCCATAACGGGTGCGAAAGGCCGTCTTCGGAATGTCTGACTCCCGGATCTTCAGCTGATAGTAGCCCGAGCGGAGATCGATCTTAGAAAAGACTCGCGCTCCCTGGAGCTGGTCAAACAGATCATCAATCCGCGGCAAGGGGTACTTGTTCTTCACTGTCCGCTTGTTCAGCTGCCTGTAATCGATACAAAGCCGCAGCGAACCGTCCTTCTTCCGGACGAACAGAACAGGGGCTCCCCACGGAGAAACACTCGGACGTGCGAAGCCCTTCTCCAGCAACTCCTCCAACTGCTCCTTGAGCACCTTCAGCTCTGCAGGGGCCATCCGGTACGGAGCTCTCAAAATCGGCTCGGTCCCCAGAATCAGATTGATCTCAAACTCGATCGCGCGATCCGGCGGTAATCCCGGAAGATCATCGGGGAAGACCTCCGGATATTCTGCCACGACCGGAGTCTGACTGATATCTGCCCGCAGCGGTGCGTCCTCCTGAGCAATATACGCCAGAAAGCCCTCGCATCCTCCCTGAAGGAGTCTCCACGCCTGGATGGACGACACGAACCCCAAAGGGGCTACGTCACGATCGCCCACAAACTGGAAGGACCTCCGACCCGGAAGGTGGAAAGACACCGACTTAGCAAAACAGTCGATGCTGGCGTGACTAGCTGAGAGCCAATCCATCCCCAGGATGGCATCAAAGTCCGTCATCGTGAGCTCCACCAACTCCACTGGAAACTCATGCTCCGCAACCACCACCGTACACCCTCGGTACACAGAACGGAGGAGAATACGGTCTCCTACGGGCAATGATATCTCCAGGATAACATCAAGAGGGGCGGACGCCACGCCCGTCCGTCTCGCAAAAGCGGGAGACACGAACGAGTGTGTGGCTCCGGAATCAAACAACACATATGCAGGGAGCTGGGAGATCTGAACAATACCTCGGACCACGCTGCCTGACGCCTGAGCCTCCTCTGCCGAAAGCGCTGCCACTCGGCCCTGAACAAACTGCGGCTGAGGAGCAGGGGCACGCCTCACCGGCTGCCTCCTTTGGTCAACACGGCCACCTTGTGGCTGCTGCTGCTGGACGCTGAGGCTGCTGCTGCTGCTGCTGGCGCTGAGGCTGCTGCTGCTGGTACGGCTGCTGCTGCTGCGGAGGCAGCACGCGGGGTCGGCCAGCATCAGGGCAATTATACAAGATATGCCCGATGCGCTGACAGTGGTAACAGCGCCGCGTCTCCGGTCGCCTGGCCTGGACTGGCACTGCCGCAATGGGTGCTGGACCTCGCGCTGGCACCACATCTACTGGAGGAGAGGCAGCCGCTAACTGATCAAAGCGGGGCCTCTTCTTCTTGCGCTGTCCCTGGTCCTGGCTCCTGGGAGGTCTCTGGTCTGCAGAAGGGGTCGCAACCCTCACGAGGATCCCGAGGTCTCGCTCGACTGTCTTCGCCCGAGACACCAAGTCCGAGTACCTCGTGAAAGCCTGGGAGGTGACATGCACCCGAATGGCGCTACTGAGACCAAGCTCGAAACGACGGCACCGCGTCTCCTCATCCATCACCAAGGCTGGGGCGAATCTGGAAAGCCTCGTGAAGCGCGTGGAGTAGTCAGCGACAGACATAGAGCCCTGCGTCAGCTGCTCAAACTCCTGCATCACGATCTGGCGCGTCGAGAACGGGAAGTACTCCTCCAGGAAATACCTCCGGAATCCCACCCACGAAAGCTGCTCCACTCCCTCCGGGATGTCCACCGATCGGGTAGCCCACCAGTCGGCGGCGCTACCCTTCAGCATGAAGGTGGCCAGGGAGACTCGCTGGCGGTCGGTGCAATGCATGGTCGAGAAGATCGTGTCCACCTCCATCAACCAACGCTCTGGGGCAAGGGGATCCGCCGTCTGGCCATGGAACTCGGGAGGGTGGAGCTTCAGAAAGGCATTGAGGCCACTCTGATGCACTCGCGCTGCAGCCTCTAGCTCCACCTCCCTCTCCAAGGGATCCTGAACTCTCACCGTCGGAACACTATGGGGACTGGGGGTACATCGGGTACCACAGGCAGATCTGCCACCAAGGGGACCTGTGGAACTGCATCACGGGCCGCCCTCAGCTCCTGAATCTCTCTAGCCTGCTCAGCCAACACCCTAGTCTGGGCCTCCAGTGCCCTGGTCTGAGTCTCCACCAAATCCGCTATCCGAGCGAACGCACGCTCCCATGCAGGAGGCTCCTGCGCCAATCCTGGCCTCATAGCCGAGGACTCTCCAGTAGCATCCTCGCCTCTGGTAGGTCCGGAAACCTCCAAAGGTCGAGAGGGACCACGTCCGCGCCGTCCTCTGCGAGGAGGCATATCAGCAACCTAAGAAAACCAGACACTAGGATCAGAATACTCATATAGAAATCCTAGGACTCATCTCTACGAAAAGAAAACAATTGGCTCTGACAGGACCAGGCTCTGATACCAACTTTTGTCACGCCCCAGGGCAGAAGTCCCCGGGACGCGGCAAGTGTATATATGATATCAACAGTCTAAACAGGAGGTCAATAACATACTCTAAACAACAGCTAAAATGACAACACAGACAAAAGCAGGGCTGACATGATATATACACAAATAGCGAAGCTAAAAGACTGAGTCTGTAATTCAAAAACATATTACAGACTCGATACATAATCAACTGTCCTGTGAGAGCCAATATATACAATGACATCCAATATAATACAAACAGGTGCCCAAGCACGGAAATATAATACATACAATCAAAAGGGATGCTGATGGCCTCTAACACTCGCGGGACGTGGCGCTGCTTCGCTACTGATGAAGTCCCTCGAGGAGCTCCTCCTTCAGATCCGAATCAGTGATAACTGGAGAAAAATTATGCGAGGGGTGAGCCACACGCTCAGTGAATAGCACAACCCACGCATCACAATTTATATTAACCACAATTAATTATTCAAAGCCTCAAAGTGGCAGGAAATACACAATCCAGTGGGTCGCAACATCGCCGACCCACCACACCCTCACCCTCACCCTCACCCTCTAAATAGGTGACACGGTCTATTGGGACTGACTAGGCTGTTAATCACCCTTGGTCCACCGATAGTCTCTCCTCCACTCCGTAGGCCGCCTGGTCCACTCCCACAATTCAGCACAGTCCGAACCCAAATCAGGAGGTGCCTACTAATGGGAGCCCTCTGTCAGGAAGGCCTGTCTAACGCTGGGGCAGTCTCTATACGGATCCAACGAAGGGAAAGAAACAGCCTATCCACACGTATACGATCCACTTGGATCCGTCGACACGCATCTCTACAACTCTAATGTCATAAATTCTTCAGAATTCCTCCAGGGTGCAAAACCAAGATGCGGGGAACATATATAATAACCACCAGGTTATAATACTTACTAAGGCATGCAAAAATACCATAAGTTCGCATTTAATTTAATAAATTAAACTAATAGGACACATGCATAGGTCGAGGCTTTCCTAGCATGAAACATGGTGTCAGGATGCATGGCTCTTACACATATCCTAAGGGTGCAAGTCCCTAACATACAAGGTCTAGGGTGGCATGCATACTACATACTAATCATGCTTGCATAGATTACATATTATACAAGTTAATGTTAAACTATGGTGCCCCAGGGGAGGACGGTATACGCCCAAGTGCATATAGCGCCTCCCTACTGGGTTGGATTGTCCCACTCACCAATACCCGGGTCGTTGCGTGACCGTCCGTCAAGATCTGCAAGACAGGGTAATCAACTCGGTGAGTAAAATACACAAATACATACAAAAATACACTAAAAATACCCAACACTCGGACAAACGTACATACGGACCGCACGCACGCGAGCCCGAGTGCCCCGACTCACTCCCGCACCCCCGGGCAGCCATACACACGGCCACCCGCACGCGCACGCACGGGTGCGCACGCACGCACGCGCGCCCGAGCTCCGGGCGCACTGCCGCGCCCAAGCCCGCGCGCCCAGACGCACTGTCGAGCCCCCTGCCCGCATGCCCGGACACGCTGCCGAGCTCAGCCCGCGCGCCCAGACACACCGCCCGCTTGGGCGCACGCGTGCGTGCGCCCGTGCGCACCGCGCATCCAGCCCCGAATGCACCCGTGCGCACTGCTCCCCAGCGCAGCGCCCCGCACGCACTGCGCCCCAGCACAGTACCTGCACGCACTCCCCGCTCGCCCTGCGCGCACTGCTCCCCCTGCGCAGCAACCGCACACCGCCCGCTCGCCCCGCGTACTGCACCTCCTGCGCAGCACTCGCACGCACGCCCGCATGCACGCGCGCGTTCCCTGCCAGCTTGCCTGCGCTGCCAGCCAGCGCTGCCTGCCTGCGCTGCCTGCCTGCGCGCACGCGCCAGCGAGCCCAAACTGCCCGAGCCGAACTCAACCACCTCCCTCAGCCACCAACAGCCCCCCAAACCACCAAGCTCCCCTAGCACACCCAAGCACACCCCCTAAACAAGCATCTAAACAAGAATGGAAGGAAAGGAAGCTTACCCAAAGGAGAGGAAAGGAAGAGGAGGAAGAACGGGTGCTCTTCGCACACCGATTTGCCACCTCCAAGACCGCCACCACCTAGATCTCCACTCAGCCAAAGAGGGGCTGAAAACAGAGGAGAAAAGAGGCTATGAGAGGGGGTCACACATGAGGGAACTCGAATCCGAGACCATGGATGGATAGATCGGGTCCTCACCTTTCTTTTCTCCTTCTAGGGTTTCTTGATTCAACAACCTTAGCTAGGTCTTAATGGGGATTTAAAGAGAGGATGAGAGAGAGATTTGGTGGAGAAGATGATGAATAGGGCATTTACTATGCCTAGGTGTGGACTTAAAGTCCCCACACACACACCACACACTCACTTGAAATTAGAGTAGGTTAAGCTAGGTTAGATTAGGTTTAAGTGCACTTTGACTTGGGTCAACCCATCCACACTAGAAAACAAAATCATTTGACCAAGTCAAGGGTCAACTTTGACCAAGTCAAGTCCCCCAATGACTTTTCGCTCGGTCAAAACCCGGATACGATTCGGAACTGCGAAATTCTGAAACGTTACCGGAATTCGATGAAATTTTTGTGAGTGGCTTGAAATGGTACCAGGACACATAATATGCAGTTAGATTTTCAATCGGAGTCTTCAAACTCAGGATGATAGCTAACAGTCCAAAATTTTAGCGATTCCGATCGAAAAACGAAAAAGCTGAAAAACTGTCAGAATGTTCCAATGGTTACCAGAAGGCTAAAAAGTGACACATATATAACAGTTTGGGTCAAAAAATGATGTTTTCTTTATTTGGGTTGAAAAAATGGTATTTTGGTTGGAAAATGGTGTTTTCTTTTTTCAGGTCCAAACAATTGTAAAAAAAAAGTGTTTTGGGTCACAAAATGGTTGGTGGGTCAGAAAATGGTGTTTTTTTTTTTTTTTGTCTAAAAATGGATGGTGGGTCAGAAAATGGTGTTTTTTTTTTTTTTCGTCTAAAAATGGATGGTGGGTCGAAAAATAGTGTTTGGATAGAAAAAATGGTAAACAATTGTTATTTTGGACAAAAATTGGTCGAAAAATATTATTTTAGTAAAAAAATAGTTAAAAAAAGGGTTTGGGTAGAAAAATGGTGTTCTCTTTATTTGGTTAAAAAAATGGTATTTTGGTCAAAAAATGGTGTTTTCGTTCTTTGGGTAAATAAAAAATGGTATTAGAATAAAAGATTTGTGTTTTCTTGTTTGAGTGAAAAATTGTTGTTTGGGTAAGAATAAATAGGTCAAAAAATGGTTTTTGATCAAAAATGGTTTTTTCTTGGGATGCAATTCGATCAGTTTGGTTCGGTTTTTTGCAAACCCATATTAAACCAAAGTATAATCACATATAACTCGAAAACATAACCGAACCTTATTTGGTTAAACCGAACGAAACCAAATCGAACCGAACCAAAGTATACCCAATCATTTTTTTTCTTCCTATCTATTTGAGTTGGTTAGAGTATTTTTTTTAGTTGAATACAACTTTACATAAATATCAAAAGGCTAGGATTAATTATATAAATTATTATATTCATTTTTTTATAAATATTAATGATATAACAACAATATATTTTTTAATATAAAAAAGAATGATCCAAATGATATTAGTTATGAATAATCATGTGTTTAAATTTAATTCGGTTCAGTTTGGTTAGTTCGGTTTGGTGTTTTGGTTGAAAATTGGTGTTTGAGTTGAAAATTAGTGTTTGGGTAAAAAATGATGTTTGGGTAGAAAAATAATGATTTGGTTTGGTTTAAAAAAATTTCATCACCCGCCAAACCTTTTTTAACCTTCCCCATTGCAATACTTATGGGAGGGGTGTTTTAGGAAACTCGCTTAATGTTTATTTTCATTCTCATGAGCTGGACATCAATTCTTTTCCCTTTTCTTAGGAAACACGCAGAAGAAGCAAGCTAAGGAACATTCACGGGACGACCACCAAGGGACATCTTCCCTCTTTTAGTAGGGGGATCTGTCGCTGGCTTGCTCGGAGATCGTTTCGTCTTCTCCAAGCCTGAACCCTTTCTGATATTCTTCGTTCGGATGGCAATCTCTGCTTCCAACTCTTTAGCTAGGGCTTGTTTTCCTTTCTCACCCGTTTGGGATCTTTCTTTGGGGTTTGGTATTCTTTTGAGCTTCTGTGAGAGTGGAAAGTATGACGACCACTGCCTTTTCTCGGTCGCCATTGGATCGATAAATCCGAGAGAGAAAAGCGCCTCCAAAATCTATTTGGGCTGGATTTTTTTCTTTCTCGAACGAATCTCTGGCTAAAAGAGTAGCCGAAGGAGATTGCCGAGTAGGGGATGAAGGTGACGCGTCAAAAATATCGCCTAGATGTGGCTTGATTTGACAGCAATGAGGGTTAGGGGTACTACAACTGAGGATAACATGAAAGCACTTCTTGCTATGGTCCCAGGTGTGCCTGATATGCTCCCACTTCACTGATTCCTAAGTTGGTTGAGCATTAGCCGCGGAACATAAACAAATGCAACACAAAAGTTCAGTTATAAGATACGGTAATTCAAACGCAAGTGAGGTTCAAAGCAGTCAAACACATTCCACCAACCTATAGCGCTCATAAGAGGAAATCTCGGAACCCTCTAGGCATCTTAACGATCCCCTCCAAATTCCCAATTCCCTGAGAGTATGATCAGTTTTCCTTCAGTCCAATTCTTGTCAGAATCAGGCAAATCATCGACAAACTTTTTCTTACCATCCCGAAGGAAATAGGATTTGCCTGACCTTCGGATCTCATATGTATACATGATTTTGGAAACACCTAAGTTAGATTGTAATCTCTCTCCTTTTGGTTGTGCGTTTGGGTGCTCGTTTGCTTTTTGAAAAGCTGAATAGCTAAAATCGTGCAGTCAAATGGGGCAGTTTTTTATAGAATCGAAAGCTAGATTCCTTTTAATTTTTCCATCGAAATCTGTGTTTTGAAAAGCTAAAAAACAACGCTTTTTGGTCGGAATCGATTTTTTGAATTGAAAAATAACTTTTTCTACCAAACATTAAACTCTTTTCAAATATTGATTCCTAAATTAAAAAAAGCATTATAAAAAAGTCAAGGTCTAAAATTATTTTAAAAAGAAGATTTATTTCAAAAGCCACTTTTCAATCTGTGCTTCCAAACAGATAAAAGCTACATAGCACATCAGAATTCGAAAGAAGTTGAGATTACACTATATTGGGTGGACCTTGACAATGTGAGATGGATATATATACATGCAAGAATGGTCAAATTCGCCTATCAGTATGGAAAATTTTTCATGGGGAGACCAAGCCATCCCTACTGACTCTGGGACCTCAAATGTCTGCTTGATTGCCTCCAGAGATTTGTGAACCACCATTCCCACATAACTAAAGGATACTACAGACAACAAAAGGATGGAGTCAGAGTTGTCTAAAAAAAGGATTTCACTATTTTAGAAGTTTGACGAATGTGGAACAAGAGTCGGCGTTAAAGTACTTATAAGCAAACTAACTAAATGATATTTGGGTCGAAAATATGTAGTTTTCTATATTTCATGGAACAAATTATCGAAAAGTGGTTTTGGGTCGGAAATGTAGTTTGGGTGAAAAAAGGGTGTTTGGTTTAAAAATTGATATTTGGGTCGACAAATGGTGTTTACGTCTAAAAATGGTGTTTGGGTAGGGAAAATGGTGTTTGACTCGAAAAATGGTGTTTGAGTTGAAAAAATAAAGTTTTCTTTATTTGGGTTGAAAAAATAGTGTTCGGGTCAAGAAAGGGTGTTTCGGTCAAAAATGTTTTATCTTTATTTTCAACCCAAACACTATTATTTTTACCCAAATAACGAAAGCATAATTTTTTCACCCAAATGCCATTGTTTGACCATTTTTTTACTCAAATACTATTTTCATGACCGAAATAAATAAAACATCATTTTTTTACCCCAAATATCGTTTTTTCTACTCAAATACTATTTTTTGACGAGCTTGGATAATCGATTCACTACCATGGAGGGTTTGTGGGAGGCAGGTGTGACACTCCAACACCAGGTGGGTGGGTCGGAGGAAAGGTGGCAATGACAGTTGTCCCAGCGGTGATTTTGGGCGGTGTGGCGCGCCCACAACGCAGTGGTATTTAGAGGATAGCCCGCTTACGTGGAAAATGTATGGGAAGAGACAGTCGGTCTCTTAAAGGCATGGGGCCGGGGGATTGCGGGAGCCGCTTTAGTGAGCTTTCAGGGGGGAGCGCTTAGCATCAGGCAATACCACACCGCAACATGGCTTGGGTAGATACCTCTTCTGAAGAGCCAAATAACCTTCTTATTTCCTTGTCTAGTTTTTCATTTTATGTATTTCCCTCGTCCCCTTTGTTTTACTCTTATACTCGGACATGTACTACGACACTTCTATTAATGAAATAGTGGTAGATAGTTTACCTTTGTCCAAAAAAAAAAAAAAAAAACTATTTTTTGACCCAATCCCCTTTTTTCTATCTAGACACCATTTTTCTTTATCTGGTGGAGGGGCGAAAATTGAGTTACCATTTTCTGGTAATCGGATCCGTCCAGTCCTGCTCTCTTTCACTCCGCTTCTGGTCGTCGTCGCCGATGATGTTTTGGGTCGAAAAAAGGTGTTTGGGATAAAAAAATATGGTGTTTAAGTTGAAAAATTAGATACAAAAATTGACACAAAGAAGATCTCTATAGATGTTTGGACTTGAAAATGTGCTTGTGATACTCTAGGCCTGAGAGCCATGGAGAGAGCTGGGCCGCCAGGAGGAAGAGTATGAAGAGTGAAAAAAGAAGGACCCTGATTCATGGGCTTCAGCCGGGACAACAAAGAAATGGGATGGAACCCTCAGTCCAGAGCAATTGAAAACCCAAACAAACACTTTCAATCCAGAGCAATTGCAAACCCAAACAATTTCAATCCAGGACAAATAGTTTTCTTTATTTAGGTAGAAAAAAATGATATTTTGATCGAAAAATAGTATTTTGGTTGAAAAAATGGTTTGTGAAGAAAAATGGAGTGTTCTTTATTGATTTGAAAAAATGGTATTTTGGTAAAAAAAAAAAAAGGTGTTTTCTTTATTTGGGCAAAAAAAAATGGTTTTTGAGATGAAAAATGATATTTTATTTATTTAGATCAAAAAATGATGTTTGGGTAAAGAAATGATATATTCTTTTTTTGGGTCTAAAAAATGATGTTTGGGAAAAAAAATTGTGTTTTCCGTATTTTAGTTTCAAAAATGGTATTTGGGTCGAAAAATAGTATTTCAGTAAAAAATAAATGGTGTTTAGGAAGAGAAATTGTGTTTTCTTTATTTGGGTAGAAAAAATGTCTTTCTTTTTTTTTGTAAAAATTGTGTTTTCTTTATTTGAGTAAAATAACTGGTATTTGGGTCAAAAAATAGTGTTTGGGTAAAAAAAATGGTGTTTGGATCGAAAAATAGTGTTTTTTTTATTTGGGTAAAAAATTGATGGTTTCTTTATTTGAGCCAAAATAATAGTATTTGGGCCAAACACGTGTTTGGGTCGAAAAAAGGCATGGGTTTCAAAAATGGTGTTTGGGTCAAAAAATAGTGTTTGGATCAAATAAAAGATGTTTAGGTTGAAAAATAGTTTGAAAATGTTGTTTGGGTAGTAAAATGGTTCGAAAAATGGTATTTGGATAAAACAATTGTCTTTAGGTTAAAAAATGGTTAAAAAATACTTTTGGGTAGAAAAATAGCTTCTTCTTTTTTAATCGGTAAGTGTGTTATTTTATTTTGTAAGAAAGAAAGAGGTTACAAAATTTGTGAGTGCAAGTTTGAAGGCCCACAGGACTCCCCAAAATATCAAGTGAGTCCAGGTTCATTAGATACAAAAATTCACCGTACAAAAAAAATCTCGATAGAAGACGGTCTGAAAATAGAGCGCTGATACACGCAGTCTTTTTTGCAGTCTCATACACTATGATAACGTAGTATATACTGCATTATCATAGTGTATGGGTCTTATCATAGTATATGACACAATTTTTTTTTTTCATTATGAAAAAAAATACACTAATGTATCTCAGTATATACTTCATTTCATATAGCAGCATGCACTTTAAAAGGTGAGTGTATGATTTAAAAAAAAAAAAAAAAGATAGACTATAATTGGGACTGTAATAGGAGATGTGTGTAACTTTTCCCTGAAAATATGCTTGTGATGCTAGGCCTGAAATCCATGGAGAGAGCTGGGCTGCCAGGAGGAAGAGCCTGAAGAATGAGAAGAGTGACATTCATTCATGGGCTTCATTTGGGCCAACCAACAGAGATATGAGATGGAGCTGACTTGTTGGCTTGCCTAAAAGCATAGTGGTGATGGGCCTACTGGGGTTGTCTTTGTAACGCTCCAGAATCAACGACTCCGTTTTGAAACGTGAAATCTTGTCGCGTTAACTTAATTCCTCAAATCTCAGAGTTATATATATATATATATATATATATATATATTTCATCCAGAGAACATAAGAATACATCACCATAATTATACATATATTGTTAAAGCTAAAATCCAGCACAAATTTAATATACATCAAAAACAACTTAATTTATATATATCCACACTATCATACATATGGGTCCTCTACATGTCAAATAAATGATCAACACCTTCTACACAAGTCTAGTGCTCCAGAAATAAAATACAAGCTTCAACCTCCAATGTCTTAACGAGATCGACAACCACCAACAGCTAATCTGAAAGGTTGGGAAAAGAGAGGGATGAGCAACAACGCGCTCAGTGAATGGACACAAGTGTCCCAATAATATATTGCTTCAAAAATAATGACTTTATAAATGTGTCTCGCTAAACAATTATATGTTATATAAATCTTATGATAAAAATGTTATTCAAAACATGCCAGGTGTAAAACTTCTCATTTAAGGAATACATGATGTCATAAAACACTCTTCTCAAAACTATATGATGAGTATGAATGCAACGGACACGCATGCCCGCTTTCCACGACACCTAGCCGCAGAGATTTCGCTTTGGAAATCGGGCCACGTAGACATAGCCACCTAGACTTGGGTCAAATTTTAGACCGCAGCCACCTAGACTGAGCCACCTAGACGATTTAATGCATGCACAATCAAAACTACTTATTCTTTCAAGTATACAGCATGCAACAATTTTCATAAATCCCATAATTTTCAATGCATACGATATATCCAAAATATCAACCTATATGATGATAACATGCTCATATGCTTCATACAAGATAGATTTCATAATCATAAAATAACATGATGCTTTTCAAATAATATAGAGACATCCACTCACCTCCAGTCCACGCAATACAAACCGATGCACGTGCATGAACGCTACACACTCGCACGTAGATAACCTAGCATAACAATTATGCAATCAATAAATAAGAAAATCATTCAATCATGACAAACAACTAACAAACAACTTACAACAACACTCAGCCCAATAATCCCAAGAGCCCGTACCAAGTAGACCTACAAATCCGCAACTCACCTTAAAGGCCTAACAAAATTCCAACTCCAAATAAATAATAAAGTGTTCATATCTCACTATGATCCGATAATCAATATCCATTTATTTCATAAGGCCCACAAAATTGATCAATCCTTGAATGAGTATTTAGACAAATAATCCACTACAACTCCAATGATCCACTAAGGCTCCACTACAACTCCAATGATCCAATAACTCAATCCAATCAATTTACATCCAAATAACAATAATATCCAATTAATATTCATTGATCCCACTAAACCAAATTATCGATTTAAGATCCAATTTGAGTCACCGAGATCAACAAAATCATCAAAACCCACAAATTAAATTATATTCATTAAACATTCATTTGGGATCCCTTTAATATCTAAAATTCATCAAACTTAGTCATAAAGCTAAATATTTGAATTCTAAGAAACTGCACAGAAATCTTTGAAAAATTATAACTTTCTACCCGTAACTCCACATTGGACGATTCATAATTCGTTGGAAAGATATTTTCGAAACCTATTTCTGTTTGTGAAATACATTTTTTTTCAGAAACGATCCCTTCAAGATCAAAACACGATTTAATGATCAGGTATACAATCAACCCGAAAATAACCCTTAAATCCCAAAACTAATAAATCTAGTTTGATCTTAAGAAATCCTTCGAGATCCATTGAAATCTAATAAAAACATCATCTATTTAAAATCAATCAAACCCTAATGTTATATATGTGTTACTTTTTATCCTTCTGGTCACCGTTGGAGCATTCTGGCAGTTTTTCAATTTTTCTTTTTTCGATCGGAACCGCAAAAATTTTGGACTTTTAGCTATCATCCTGAGCTTGAGGCCTCCGATTGAAAATCTAACTGCATATTACGTGTCCTGGTGCCATTTCAAGCCACTCACGAAAATTTCATCGAATTCCAGTAACGTTCAGAATTTCGCAGTTCTGAATCGTATCCGGGTTTTGACCAAGCGAAAAGTCATTGGGAGACTTGACTTGGTCAAATTTGACCTTGAATTGGTCAAATGATTTTGGTTTTTAGTGTGGTTGGGTTGACTAGGGTCAAATCCCACCTAAACCAAGCTTAACCTAATTAATGCTAAGTGTAAGTGAGTGTGTGTGTGTGTGTGGTGAGTGTGTGTGCTTTAATTTAACCCCCCTCTAATCCCCTCCCCTATTCATCTTCTCCCCCATTCAAGCTTTCAAAAGCTCTCACCTCCCTCTCTTTAAATCCCCCATTTGATCTAGCTGGAGGTGTTGGATTGAAAAACCCTAGAAGGAGAAAAGCTTGGTAAGGACCTGATCTACCTTTCCATGGTCTTGGAATTGTTTTCCATTTTGTTTTTCCTCCTCTCATGGCCCCTTTTCTCCTCAGTTTTCAGCCTTGCTAGGGCTGAGTGGAGATCTTGGTGGTGGTGGTCTTGGAGGTGGCGAATCGGTGCGCGAAGAGCACCCGATTTCCTCCCCTTCCCTTCCTCTCCTTGGGTGAGCTTTCTTTCCTTCCTTTTCTTGAGTAGATGCTTGTTTAGGAAGTATTTTTGGGTATGCATGGCTGTTGGGGGGCTGTTGGGGGTTTGGGGCGGCTCGGGCGCGCGTGCGGGATCATCCCTGCGCGTGCGCGCGGGCCTGTGCGCGCAGGCAAGCGCAGGCAGGGCAGGGCGCAGTCAGGCGAGCTGGTGTCGGGCGCGCTGGGCGCGTGCTGTCGGGGGCTTTGGGGGCGTGCGCGAGGTGCTGCGCAGGGGGCGCAGTGCGTGCGGTGCGCGCGGGGAGGAGAGCGGGCGTGCGCGCGGGGTGCGCGCGGGGTACTGCGCTGGGGCGCGGTGTGTGCGGGTGTGCGCGCGAGGTGCTGCGCTAGGGCGTAGTGCGCGCGGGTGCAAGCGGCGCTGGATGCGCGGTGCGCGCGGGCACGCGCGAGCGTGCGGCGTGTCTCGGCGTGCGGGCAGAGGCGCGGCAACGCGCTTGGGTGCTCGGGCTGGGGCGCGGCAGTGCGCCCGGGGCGCGGGTGTGCGTGCGTGCGTGCGCACCCGTGCGTATGCGTGCGGGTGGCCGTGCGCATGGCTGTCCGGCGGTGCGGGAGTGTGTCGGGACACTCGGACTCGCGTGCGTACGGGCCCGTATGTATGCTTGTCCGAGTGTTGGGTATTTTTATCGTATTTTTGGCGTATTTGTGTATTATACTCACCATTTTGATTCCCATGTCTTGCAGATCTCGACGAGCGGTCACGCGACTACCCGGATATTGGTGAGTGGGACAATCCAACCCAGTTAGGAGGCGTTCGATGCACGTAGGTGTGCATCGCCCTCCCCTGGGGCACCATAGTTGCATATTAGCTAGTATTAATTGTAAACTATGCATGCATGATTATTATGTAGTATCCATGCCACCCTAGGCCTTGCATGTTAGGGATATGCACCCTTATGATATGTGTAAAGGCCCAAGCATCCTGATACCATGTTTTCATGCTAGGGAAGCCTCGACCTACGCATGTGTCCCATTTAGTTTAATTTATTTAAATCAAATGTGAGTTTTTGTGATTAGCATGCCTTAGAGAATATTATAACCTCATGGTTATAATATATGCTTCCCCGCATCTTAGTTATGCGCCCTGGAGGAATTCGTGTGAATTCACGACATTACTTAGCGTTACCATCGGTGTCGACGGATCCATGAGGATCGTATCCGTGTGAGTAGACTGTCTTCTCCTTATTGGTTGGATCCGATGTAGGTACTCCCCGGCGCTGGCTGACCTGATAGAGGGCTTCCGTCCGGTACCTCTGATGTGTTTGGACAGTGCTGGTAGTTGGAGTGGGCTAGGTCGAGGCTACGAGGGTGGGAAAGGGCTACCGGATGGACCAGGGATGGGAAAGCGGTCTAGTATGCCCCAAGAGGCCTATGTCACCCATCGGAGGGGGTGAGGGTGAGGGTAGGGAAAGCGGGTTGGCGATGAGACAACCCACTAGATTGTGTAGTTGCTGCCACTTAGGGGCTAATGATTATTTAAGGTTAATATGAATTGTGATGCATGGGTTGTGCTATTCACTGAGCGTGTGGCTCACCCCTCGCATATATTTTTCTCCAGTGATATCTGAGTCGGATCCAAAGGAGGAGCTCCCCGAGCCACGTTAGCAGTAGTGGAGCACCGCCACATTCTGTGCTTGGGCACACATTTGTATTTTATTTGGATGTCATTGTATATATTGGCTCTCACAGGACAGTTGATTATGTATTGGGTCTGTAATATGTCTTTTGAATTACAGACTCAGTCTTTTAGCTTCCGCTATTTGTGTATATATTATGTCAGCCTCATTGTTGTCTGTGTTATCATTTTTTATGTTGTTTGGAGTATGTTATTGACCTCCTGTATAGACTTCTGATATCATGTATACACTTGCCGCGTCCCGGGGACGGCCGCCCTGGGGCGTGACACCTAACTCTAATCCATCAACCTTCTTCCCCAAATAATCGATTTACACAATCATGTTCTAACAAAAATAAATTGAAACACTAAACAATAAAAATCAATAGAGAAAGATTTTTCACCTTGTGGTGCTCGACGGGTAGAGTTAGGTCATCACCACCCTTCATGCCTCATGAGAAATCTGATGCAAACCCTAACCCAAAACGTGTTATATAAAAGGGTTTTTGCCAAATTACAAAACGACCCTCAAGTATTCCGGGTTTACAACTAGGTCCTTATCCGATTTACAGACAGATCCCTATCCGATTTACAAACTGATCCCTGAAGGCTATTAAAAGGTATTCTGGATTCGCAACCAGATCCCTGGGCCCAATAACTTAACACAAAATCCTAAAAACCTAATTTCCCAAACTCCGAATCTCACCACATTTCAACCAAAATATCTTGAGACTATAAAAATCTCTAGAAAAGTATAAAATAAATATTTCAACATCAATTTATAATTATTATAATTATAAATCAAATTGGACCCATTTGGGCCCACCGCCAAATCTAAAAATGAAATAATTAAATTTCAATTTAAAAATTCCATTATATATTTAAAATAAATATATAAGGCTAAAAATACAGAGACGTTACAGTCTTCCCTGGGGAAAAAGATATACAAAGCCCCCTTTGCAGCCCTAATTGCAGTTCATCCTATTTTTTTTTTAAATCATTCACTCACCTTTTGAAGTGGACGTTGTTATGAAATGAAGTATATATTGAGATACATTAGTGTATTTGTTTTCATAGTGAATAAATGAAAAAAAAATATTGGGTCATATACTATGATAGGACCCATACACTATGATAGTGTAGTATCATAGTGTATAGGGCTGCAAAACGGGCTGCAAAAAGGACTGCGTGTATCAGGGCTCCTTTCTTGGTGACCCAGTTGCGGAGGAGGCCCAAACAGCCAGAAGAAGGGACTGGGAACCTGTCCAACCCAGAGCAATTGCAAACCCAGACAAACACCAAGGGAAAAGGATAAATGGTGTTTTCTTTATTATGGTAGAAAAAAATACTGTTTTTGTTGAAAAAAAATGGTATCTTGATTGAAAAATAGTGTTTGGGTTAAAAAAATATTTTTTTGGTCGAAAAAATGGTATTTTAGTTGAAAAATGGTACCTTCTTTATCTGGTTCAAAAAAATGGTGTTTGGAATGAAAAGTGTGACGTTTTCTTTATTTGGGTCGAAAAATGGTGTTTGAGTAAAAAATTAGTGTTTTCATTATTTGAGTCTAAAGAATGGTATTTTGGTCGAGAAATGGTGTTTGGATTGAAAAATAATGTTTTCATGAATTTGGGTTTAAAAAATGGTATTTAGGTCGAGAATGGGTTGAAAAATGTCGTTTGAGTTGAAAAAATTATTTTTTAATCGAGAAATGGTGTTTTCCTTATTTAAGTCGAAAAAATGGTGTTTTTTTTATTTGGGTAAAAAAACTGGTATTTGGGTCAAAAAATAGTATTTGGATTTAAAAATTGATTTGGGTAAAGAAATGATGTTTTCTTTTTTTGGTTTGAAAAAATGGTGTTTTCTTTATTTTGGTAAAAAAAACTGGTATTTGGATTGAAAAAATGATGTTTATGTTGAAAAATTTTGTTTTTTTTTTTATTTGAGTCACAAAAATTGTATTTGGATAAAAAAAAGGTCTTTTCTTCATTTAGGTCAAAAAAATTGTAGTTGGGTACAAAAAATGATTGAAAAAAGGTGTGGGTCGAAAAATCGTGTTTAGGCCGAAAAATTGTATTTTTTAAATTTGAGTATAAAAAATAGTGTTTGGGTAAAAAAAAATGGGTTGAAATTAATTTTTGGGTCGAGCAATAGTGGTTTTTTTTTGTATCATCAATTATAATATTTTATTTCATAAGAAAGAAAGGGATTACAAAATTTTTAGGGTACAAGTTGGAAGGCCCATAAGAGCCCCCAAAAGATCAAGTTAGTCCTGGTACATTTGATACAAAAATTCACCCTACAAAAAAGATCACTATAGAATAGTGGGCCTGAAAATGTGTTTGTGATGCTGGCCTGGGATAAGAGTGGGAATAGGGACCTTGGTTCATGGGCTTCAGGCAGGCCAACAAAGAGACCGGATGGAGGTGCTTGTGTGGGCTTACCTGGAAAACAAAGTGGAATGGGCCTGCAGGGGATGCATTTGTTGGGAGCGCTCATGCACGCATTCTATTTTGCAGCTCGTTTTGCAGCCCCATATGGTATAATAACATAGTATATATTATACTATCACAGTGTATGTGATTTTATCATAGTATTGACCCGATTTTTTTTTATTTTTTCACTATAAAAAAAATACATTAATGTATCTTAGTATATACTTCATTTCATATAACAATATGCATTTCAAATGATGAGTGTGTGTTTTTTTTTAAAAAGGGTTGAACTGCCATTGAGACTGTAATGGAGGCTGCGTGTATATTTTTCCATTTTTTTTTTGGACATAAACAGTAGGCATTTCATTAACTTAATAAGAGTGTCCAATGAAAAATACATAAGATGGCTAGAGTAAGCAGGAGAGAATCCTACTTAGTCCAACCACGTAAGAAAAAACTCAAACAACATGGAACTTGCCATCTGCAAACCCAACACGTGGGGCCCGGCATAAAACATTCTCTGATTTTTTATCGAACCTATCACTGCCTCCCAACACGTGGGAACTTGCCATCTTTTTCCATTTGTTGTGACCAGGTGCTGAGGACGCCCAAACAGAATAGAGGAGGCCCAAACAGCCTCAAGAGGGGACCTTGAACCAGTCCAAGGCAACCCCCAACCTGATCTTGCAAACCTAGACAAACACTAAAGGGGAAAGGGATAAATGATGTTTTCTTTATTTGGGTAGAAAAATATGGTGTTTTAATAAAAATTTAGTTTTTGACTTGAAAAATGGGGCTTATTTGGGTTGAAAAAATGGTATTTGGTAGAAAAATAGTGTTTTCTTTATTTAGATAAAAAAAATGATATTTGGGATGAAAAATGATGTTTTCCTTTTTAAGGTCGAAAAATTAGTATTTGGGACGAAAAATGGTGTGGAGGTAAGGAAATAGTGTTTTCTTTATTTGGGTTCAAAAAATGGTGTTTGGGTCAAGAAATGGGTTGAAAAATAGAGTTGGGTCGAAAAATAATGTTTTCGTTATTTGGGTTTAAAAAATGGTGCTTGGGTAAAAAAAATTGATTGAAAAATGGTGTTTGGGTAGAGAAATGGTGTTTTTTTTTTAATTCGGTAAGATGATGTTTTCTTTATTTGGGTAAAAAAAACTGTTATTTGGATATAAAAAAAATGGTGTTTGGGTTGATAAATTGTATTTTTTTTTTATTTGAGTCGAATTTTTTTTATTTGGGTCGAAAAATAATATTTTTCTTTGGGAAAGGTAGATAAGCTACTGCTATTTCTATTAGAAGTGTCGCAGTACATGTTTGAAATCAAGAGTAAAACAAAGTACATAATGAAAGTACAAAAGGGATATCATGGAGGATGGGGCAAAGAAAGAGAGAGAGCATAGTAGTAGATGAGGTTTTTGCGTGACCCTCCAAACATCATGGCCTACATTTCGATGTATAATTGACCCCCCAAACAAGCTTGGAGCCCGCGAGCCCCATCCCCACACCTTAACAAGATATGATAGCTCCTCCCAAGTATTTTTTATGTACGCCTGTTGGGTTCTGAAGATCTTGGCATTGTGCGTCTGCCATATAGACCACACCGTCGCCGGTGTAATCATCAAGGCCACCAAAGCAGCGACACCACCTCCGGCTGAGTCTCGAAGTTACTACCCCGTGTTCCATAGATCCACAATCATGTTGAATTGTGAGCATAGCCCCACCTCGGAACTCAGTCTATGCAAGAGGTGACGTGAAAAGCTGCATGAGCATAGTAAATGCTCGGTAGTCTCACGCTCCAACATGCAAAGAACGCACAATTCAGAGTCATTCGGTCTCCACTTCGCGCAATAGGCTTTGGTGAGCAATCGCTCCTAGAGAACCAATCAAAAGAAGACCTTAACTTTCGATGGGAGTCTCAACTTCCATAGGGTAACCACCCTTGTCCTGAGTCGCAAGGATAGGAACGACCATCGAAAAATGGTATTGGGTTCGAAAATATTGTGTTTGAGTACAAGAAGTGGTCGAAAAAAGGTGTGGGTCGAAAAATGTTGATTAAGTTGAAAAATAATATTTTTTTAATTTAAAAATGATGTTTGGATAAAAAATGAGTTGAAAATTGATTTTTGAGTCGAAAAGCAGTGTTTTTTTTTTTTTTTTGTATTGCTAATTATGATATTTTATTTCATAAGAAAGGAAGAGGTTACAAAATTTTGTGAGTACAAGAGATAGGCAGATGTATTCGACATAGACAACCCCCCTATATACTCTGCCACGAGATACCATTAATTCAAACTTTTGAGTTTTTTCTGACAGATGTATTTGACATAGGCAGATGCATTAGTTATGGATTTTAAATAAATGAGTTGGCTCTCAAACGCTCCCCAATCACCAGAGATCATTTCACACAAGCAGCTTGTCATATAAAGAACCGATGCCAGGATCTCCCTTGGCAAAATTCAACCAGGTCAATTGTAACTCGAAAAAATGGTCATGCATTATACATCTCGTGCAAGGTATGGAGATTTCGGATATCCTTCTCCATGACATGCTTGAATGCTGCACCATAGCCAAGCCATACAGGAGGGTGAAATCTTGTCTGGGTCCGAGCAAAAGATCAATGGAATCGCACGAAGATATTTGATTCCCCCACTTGGCTTCCATTTCGATGGTCGGCTACCAATGTTCATGCGCGACCATATTTTAGCCCTGGAGTTGCCTACTGTTAGAATAAAGAAAAATTATTATTGTTATTATATTAGAGAAGCCAAAGGGCTCTATTTATAGATACATAGAGGAAATCCTAAAATACAAGATAAGGAATCTAGGAAATCTAGGAAACTAATAATAACTAATAATATCACAATAATGATAATAAAGATATAATATTATCCTAATAATGATTCTTTAACACCCCCTCCCAAACTCTGAAAGGTAGAACCCTTAGAGTTTGCACAAAAATGAGAAGGTGGCAGAGGCTTGCGACAGCTACGGGCGACAGGGTGGTGTATGGCACAACACGGCAAGGGTGCTGCAAGCGGCATGTGTGTGTGCATGCGCAGCAGGGGTGTGTGCATGCGCAGCAGGGGAGCAATAGAGGCACGTCTGTCGAAAGGGCACGACGACAACAGCGACGGCAAGGGCACGACGGCGACGGCAAGGGTACGACGGCAAAGACACGGGCACGACGACGGCAAGGGCACGACGACGGTGACAAGGGCACGACGACGACGACGGCAAGGGCACGACGGCGACGGTAAGGGCACGACGACAACAGCGACGGCAAGGGCACGACGGCGACGACGACGGCAAGGGCACGACGGCGACGGCGATGGCAAAGACACGGGCACGACGACAAGGGCACGACGACGACGGCAAGGGCACGACGACAACAGCGACGGCAAGGGCACGACGGCGACGACGACGGCAAGGGCACGACGGCGACGGCAAGGGCACGGGCACGAGGATGGCAAGTGGGCAAGTGTCCTCGAAGAGATCTCCCTCCCCCTGGAGGATATCCAGGAGGTCGGCTACAACCGCTCCACCGGCTTCGTCTGGCTCCGGCAGAGGAAGGCGAAGAACCACCTCTTCAAGAAGATCAACCGCCTCACCTCCTACGGGACAGAGATCACAACACTTCAAATCCTTCTTTCAGAGGCGTAAGAAGAAGACGCCGTCCCGATCGGGGACTAGCGTCCCGACCTCCCCTAGATCCGGATCGTCCAACGGCGACGAAGCCGGTGGCGACGTGAACGGCGACGGGTCGATCTCGGCGGAGGAGCTGCACATGGTGTTGAAGAAGGTCACCGGCGTCAAGACGAGGGAGCTCCTGATCTGGGTGTCCCCCTAACGGAGATCTACATCGACGACCCAGCGTCAGGGAAGATCACGTTCAAGACTCCCACCGGGCTCTTCCGGAGCTTCCCCGTCACGGCGATCGATGTGGAGGAGACGGAGGCTGAGAAGGTCCGCAAAATCCCCTTTTGAAGAGGCGCAGCCGATCGGAATCGGTTCCTGAGGGGGATCGACGTGAACAGAGCGCCGCCGCCCGCGGCGGCTGCGGTGGCGGATCTCGAGGAGGAGGCGGGGGTCTCCTCCCCGAACAGCACGGTGTCGAGCGTCTCCGGCGGCGGAGGAGGAGCGAAGAGAAGTTCCGCCGAGACAGGTCCGTTCGCGAGCGAGAAGATCGGCCTCGCCAGAGAGGCGAACGAGGCGGAGAGGGCCTCGTCGTCCAGGGGAAACTCCGACGAAGAAGAGGACGGGGGGGAGCACTCGCGGAAGAAGCTCCGCCCCTCCAAAGACCAGTCCGCCGTCCTCGAAGAAAGCTTCAAAGAGCACAACACGCTCAACCCGGTAAATCCCAAATCCCTCGATCCCCCAAATCCCATCCACCCCGCCTCGAGATTCGCGCCTAATTTTTCTGGTTTTCCCGCCAAAAACAGAAGCAGAAGATGGCGTTGGCGAAGCAGCTGAACCTGAGAGACAGACAGGTGGAGGTCTGGTTAGATGGCGTTGGCGAAGCAGCTGACCGATTGAAAATTGATGGACAATCATTATTAGATTCTGGATATATATTATCTAATGATTTTTGAAGATTCAAAGATGAAGAAAATCAATCCAGCTCTTGATGCACAGGAGAATGCCTTAAATAGTGTATACCTTTTCAATGGTAAGGATTCCCCCCAACAGTTTTCACATAATACGTTGACTTACTTCTACTCACTCAATCAAAGAATTCATAATCATACTAATTTAACCTTTTATTCAAATTCCTCAAAACAAACAGGGTCAGATCAATGTAACAGAAAAATAAAACCACATCCATAAATCCAACATTCATTTCTGTACTTTCTAGTAAGGGAGGTAATTATATTTTCATTTGATTCATAGAAAATGATATATTACTGGATGGTATGAGGAAGTTGGATTACTTATGTTAGAATGAGAGAATGAAATAATGGAATCCTTGTATTTCACTTAGGGTTTAATCCCTTTATATATACAAGTGTCTAGGAGTTATACGTATAATACACTACACACATTATGAGATAACACATATAATCTAACAGCCCCCCTCAAACTCACGGTGGATCATACAAAGTGAGTTTGCGAATGAGAAACTGAAATCGAGGAACTGGATGTGACTTTGTAAAAGAAATCAGCAAGCTGCTCAGCAGAGGAGATATGCGGAAACGATAATGTCTCTGCAAGAAAGTGCTGACGAACGAAGTGACAATCGATCTCAATGTATTTTGTCCTCTCATGAAAGACCGGATTGTTAGCAATATGAATAGCAGACCGGTTATCACAGTGAAGAGGAGTAGGACCAGTCATAGTAATTCCTAGATCCACCAAGAGACGTCTGAGATGAACAATCTCCTTGGTGGTGATAGCCATAGCTCGATATTCAGCCTCAGTGCTGGAAAGAGAAACAACCTCCTGTTTCTTGCTGCGCCAAGAGATGATAGAATCTCCAAGAAATATGCAGAAACCAGTGGTGGAGCGTCTAGTGGTCGGGTCTCCATCTCAATCAGCATTAGTGTAAGCCCTGAGAACCAAAGTCGAAGAAGATGACAGATAAATTGATCTAGTGATAGTTGCGCAAATATCTAAGAATTCGCATAAGAGCACCATAATGCACTGATCGAGGAGCCGAGACAAACTAACTAACAATACTGACGGCATGAGCAATGTCAGGTCTAGTGATGCAGAGATACACAAGCTGACCCACGATCTGTCTGTATCGAGTGGGATCTGAGAGGAGCTCACCATCCATAGGACGAAGCTTCACATGAAGCTCGAGAGGGGTATCCGCACTACGGGTATCGGAGAGGGCATCACGCTCTAAATTTTCAGCTGTATACTTCTGTTGAGAAAGCAGAATCCCACGATCACTCTGTGCAATCTCGAGACCAAGGAAGTAGCGAAGAGTACCAAGATCTTTCATCTGAAACTGTCGACTGAGGTGATTCTTGACCAGAGTAATATCAGCGGAGTCATCGCCAGTTATAATCATGTCGTCAACATATAAAAGAAGGATTACCCGCCTCTGCGATGAGGATCGCACAAACATAGAGTTGTCCTGGTGGCTCTCAACAAAACCAGCTGTCAGAATGACACTGCGAAAACGCTAAAACCAGGCATGAGGAGCCTGTTTCAGTCCGTATATAGCCCGCCGAAGATGACAAACATGCTGAGGAGGAGTGCTGAGACCTGGAGGTGGTTGCATATAAACAACCTCAGATAAATCACCATGAAGAAAAGCATTCTTCACGTCCATCTGAAAGAGAGGCCAGCGACGAATAGCAGCAACAGCAAGAAGGGTGCGAACAGTAGTTATCTGAGCAACAGGAGCAAAGGTCTCCTCATAGTCAATGCCATACTCCTCAGTGAAACCTCTGGCAACAAGACGAGCCTTATGTCGGTCAATGGAACCATTAGGGTGATGTTTGATCTTGAAAATCCACTTGCAGCTGATAGGGGTAACACCTTCCGGAAGGGAAACAACATCCCTCGATAAAATCCTCAACCATGGCTTGCTACCACTCAGGGTACTCGACTGTCTCTCGATAAAATCGGGGCTCACGATGGGCATGTATAGCAGTGAGATAGGCCTGGAATTCTAAAGAATAGGTACTCACGGATGCAAAGCCAAATCGGTCAGGTGGTCCAGAGTCAAAACTGAAACGATCAAGTGGATGATGCTCACGCTGAGGGTAGCGAGTTAAGGGATGAGGATCCACATCAGAGGGAGGTGCGTTAGCCATGGAAGACGGAGTAGCAGCGGAGTCATCTGCGGGAGGAGCAAGGGAAAACACAATAGGAGGAGAACAAGGAGGACCATGGGAGTTGGCTACAGGAGTGTTAAGAGGAGATGAAGAACCAGGAGAGTCAGCAGTAGGAATGCCAAGATGAGACTCAGGGAGAACAGAACTAGGAGTGGGTTCAAGCACAACAGACGGCCTGAGAAGAGGTAGAGACTCAATAGGAGAGGCCTGAACAGGAGAAGGCACAGGAGGAGAGGAGGCAGTGGGTGTAGAAGAAAAATAGGGAACATCTTCGACAAATGACACATGACGAGCTATCCAAAAACGATCTCCAATAGGATCGTAGCAGCGATATCCTTTGTGTTTGAAACTAATCCCCAAGAACACACACTTAACTGACCGAGTGGCCAACTTAGTGCGTTGATGAGGAGGGAGAAGCACGAAACAAGTACATCCAAAAGTGTGAAGTCTACTATAATCAGGTTTGGAGGAGTAAAGGAGCTCATGAGGAGTCATACTAGAGAGGACAGAAGAGGGAGTGATATTAATAAGATGAACAGATAGAAGAGCAGCCTTAGCCCAGAATGTGCTGGGATGGAAGAAGAAAGTATGAGGGAACGAGCGGACTCAAGAATATGGCGATGTTTTCTTTCAGCAACACCATTCTGCTCATGAGTATAAGGGCATGATTGCTGGAAGAGAGTGCCATGAGATTGAAGAAGAGAACGCATCGTGGAAGAGATATATTCTCGAGCACAATTAGACCTAAAGATTTTGATATGAGTCTGAAACTGGGTGTGAATCATAGTGGTAAAGACCTCATATATCTTTGGGACCTCAGATCGATGATGCAATAAATAAATCCAGGTAAAGCGAGAATAGTCATCAATAAAACTGATATAATACGAAAAACCACTCTTTGACGTGATATGAGAAGGACCTAGATATCAGAATGAACAAGCTCAAATGTACTAGAGGACTGATGATTACTAGAATGGAATGGAGTAGCAACAATTTGGCTAATTTACAGCCCTCACAAACAGAAAGAGGAGAGAAAGAAACATGACCTAAATCACCAGACTTAATAAGGTCTTTAAGACGAGATTCAGAAACATGACCTAACCTCTTATGCCACAAGTCAGTATCAGAGGTGACAGTGCAACAGAAACTAAGGGATCAGGTACAGGAAGATAAAGATACTCCACATAATACAGTCCGCCAATCCGATAACCAACACCAATCTTCTGCCGTGAACGTGGATCTTGCACAGAACACCTAGAAGAGGTAAAGGTAACGGTGAATCCAGAATCACACAATCTACTAATAGACACAAGATTCATGCAAAGCTCAAGAGCATGCAAAACAAATGGTAATGAAAGGTGGCCAGTAGGGTGGGATATGATGGTGATCTATCCACACTGCGTGATGACTAAAGTAGAGCCATTAGCAGTATGAATCGAAGGGAGGTGTGAGGGTGCACATGCAGTGAGGATAGAACTATCAGGAGTCCTGTGGTGTGAGGCACCCAAATAAAAAATTCAATAAACAGGAGTACTCATAGTAGAAGACAAGGCAAAGGGAGTAGAAGAACAAGAAATTGATTGCTGCAGAATCAGGTGGTCTAGGCGCTGACTGATCTAGACAAGCTTATCCGAGTGTGACTGAACGGAGGCAATCGAAGTAAAAGGTCGTCGGCCTTTCGGTTGATAACGCTGCTGAGAAGGTCATCGTCTTTTCGTAGCAGGAGTGGGCCCTAAGATGCCCTCATAGAGAAATGACGAAGTAGACTGACGAGACACCTTTGAAGCCGGTGTCGGAAGAGTAGGGTTGTCGTTAGTTTTTGATATTGTGTAGAACCACTCGGATGAGGATCAGAATCAAACGAGGACGTTGAGCATGAAAAATAGAGTAAAATGGACTCCTGGATCACCTTAATCAGAATTCCAAAGAGGAAGTTATGACCGATTTAGTTATTCAAAGTCTCAAGGAGGTGCCGGAGCGGCAGAGAGCGGCCGGTGGTGGAAGGGGGTGGCCGGAGTGGCCAGAGGTGACCTGAGGTCGGACTCGGGTTGGGTGCCGGGCCGGGTTCGTTGATCCGGGTCGGGTCCGGGTCAGATGCTGGGCCGAGTTCGCGGATCCGGGTCACTGGGCAGGGTTCGCGACGAATGTTGGGTGGACTCGGGTCGGGTGCCGGGTCGGGCACTCGAGAGAGGCTGGCACGAGCTGTCCCAGCAGATTCCAGGAAATCCGGGCAGAATCAGCGGATCGGTGCCCGGGCAGATTTCTCAGGCGCGAAAGATCCCGAGTAATCCGGGTAGGTTCAGACGTGCGGCAGGGCGCTCGGCAGGGCAGGGCGCGGCAGGGCAAGGCGCGGCGCGCGGCAAGGCAGGGCAGGGCACGGCGCGCGGCAGGGCAGATCTGCTGGGCTCCGCAAGGCAGGGATGCTGGGCGCAACCCTAGTAGGGCAGAGCGCGCGGCAGGGCAGGACAGGGCGCGGCGCGCGACATGGCAGATCTACTGGGCGCGACAGGGCAGGGTAGAGCGTGCGGCATGGCAGGGCGCACGGTAGGGCACACGGTAGGGCGCGGCAGGGCAGGGTAGAGCACACGGCAGGGCAGGGCACATGGCAGGGCACGCGACATGGCGCGGCAGGGCACGCAGTAGGGTCGGGCACGGCGCGCGGCAGGGTTGGGCGCAGCAGTAGGGCGGCGCGCGTCAGCGGCAGGGGCACGACGGCAACGGCGACGACGAAGGATTTCAAAAAAAAAAAAAAAATTAGGGTTTTTGAGGTGGTGGCTCTGATACCATGTTAGAATGAGAGAATGAAATAATGGGAATCCTTGTATTCCACTTAGGGTTTAATCCCTTTATATATACAAGTGTTTAGGAGTTACACGTGTAATACACTACACACATTATGAGATAACACATATAATCTAACAACTTAGAAGACAGAAATATTCAACAAATCGTGGTTCCTGGAAGACAATTAACCGGTACTGCTTCATGGCCACCACACTCATCTAATCCAACAGTGCACACCATTCTGGCTTTAGAGAAATGGGTGGGTGCATTCCTTGTTCAAGAGTAGGAGCTGTGAAATGTTGCAGTGTTCTGAAACAGGTGCTCTTCCCCAAAGAACTGCTCAGTGACTTCACCTTGAGCAGTCACACGAAGAGACCCATGAATTGTGTCTGGGACCTGAGACAATAAAGCAAGATGAGTGGGACCCCCACTTCTTCCAACTGTCCCACCTCTCTCATGAAACATTGTCAACTTGACCCCAAATTCCATGGCAACCTTTATAAGCTCCTCCTGTGCTTTATATAATTGCCGGGCTGTCTGCCAGGCTGCACAAAGACAGCCAACGTCATTCCCTGAGTCAGAGTAGAAAATCATGATGTAAGAACCCCAACCTCTATTTAGGCTTATACTATTCTTTTATATGTTTGGATTGATGGATAGCACAATGATATGTGTTATTTCACATTATTATTCCTTTGGAGTGCATCAGGGTCATGTATGCTTATGTTATATCCTAAGTTGCAGGTTTGGCACAATTCGGATTTAATTTTGTTAATCCCAAGATGAAGTAGTTTAAATCTGATTTTATCATGGAGCATTTCGTTTTGAGCTAAATTTCATAAAAAAGTGGAATTAGATCATCTGGATTCATGTAGCAAAAATTATAAGTGTTTTTCCAATTATACCCTGGGGATGGAAAAGGTCTGGCAGCAGCCCTGTTTGATGTTAATTGTATAACTCGGAATGGTTAGAGAGGTTATTGGAGATTGGATTAAACATGAAAGTTGTAGATAATCTTTTTGGATTTCTAATGGATTTTGAATTGCATAATTCGGAGCTAGATTGTGAAAGTTATGGCTGTTCTAGTCGAAGCTGCACAGGTTTTTAAGGAAGGGCAATTTGGTTATCTGGCGGACTTATGAATTCCTTAGAAATGCTAAGTCGGTGGTGCTGTGTATATGGTGTGAGAGAGTCTGCTGAGACTCATTTTCAAGTGAAAATAGAAGAGGAGAGAAGAGGAGAAGGGGTGGAGGAGAAGAGGAGAAGGGATTGAAGAGAGTTTTGGTGAGATCATTTAATCTTTTGATTTTCTTTTGTGATTTGTTTTAGTTTGTTGGCTTAGATTCTTATTTGGGGGAGGTTACATTCATTTGTTCTAGGTTTTAATTGTTGATTTGGAGAAGAAGAAGAAGAAGAAGGGATGATAGTGTTGGAGGCTTGGGATGTGCTTAGAGAGGTAAGACAGATTTCTATCTTGTGAAAATACTTGTGAATGTGATACCTAGGGACATATTCTGAGGAGTGTGTCCCATATGATATGATTATCTTTGTGTCTAGATATTATATATGAAATATGGTGACATAATATTACATGTGCTGTAAATTATAAGCTGTTTTGTAAAGACTGTCCAGATTCAAGTAGGAATTGACCAGTTTCTGAAAATATTTTATTTCGGGCATTTAGAGATTAAATAAGAGTATGATGTCTTCATGGATTATAATCCCAGCATATCAATTAGTGTGTATGATTTATTTGAGAATGATTGGATGAGTATTTGGTGTTGTGAAAATCAAAGAATAGGGTTATTTGCTGCCCAGATTTATATAGTTGCTGCCCATATTTGTTGTTGTGATGGTGTGATGTTTTCTTGCTGATTTATAGGTGATTTAATTGGATGATAGCCTATGGATGAATGGCTTTTGATGGTGTAGAATAATTGATTTAGTAGTTGGAGGTATTGTTGGGATTATGTCTCGATCCGGTGTATCACATCGGATGGTCATGATGAAACCATATTAGGTTGGGCACCTAATAAGTAGAATATTATTTAAGATTTGATTTTAATTAATATTTCAAGTGAATCTCCTAAAATAGAAAACAATATTTGTTTGTTAATTAGGAGACTGGATATCTCCTAATTAATGGGAACAATATTTGTTTGTTAATTGGGAGATTACTTGGGGAGGAAGTTATTTATCTCTATAAATATCTTCTTGGGTTTCATGGCAAAACAGGCAGACATTATACAATGTAGAGATCCTAAGGGAATGTTGAGAGGTTCTAAGAGAGGGTAAGGTAACTCCATGGGAGAGTTTGTGAGTCTCTTAATGTATCTCAACTATCAAAGTGGATTCTCTGTTTTTTGCCCCGTGGATGTAGGCCTAGGGTGAATCACGTATATCTTGTGTTCTTCGTGTGATATGATGTTTCGTTCTTGTGTTTGATCTCGTGTTTATTGTTGGCTTCCACGATGGCCTTCCCAACAGGTATAGGGTGTATTTTGCATTTGTTGGCTAGGATCTTAGGATATGTTCTGGATTACTTTTTTTTTTATACATGGATGCTTTATTCCTTGGTTGAGTTGTTAATATTTGTCTATCAGAGTGGTTTCGTCAATGTGAGGAAATATGATGATATTGTGTCTAAGCTTGTGGTGGGAATGGCTATACTTCCATGAGTCCAATAGCGATCATGCTACCGTTGGACTATCTGAGGTGTGTGATTCATTGCGGGACGCTGTACTCGTATCAGTTAGTGGATCTAACTTGGCATTCTGATAGTACAGTTCCATGCTAAGTCATGTTTATGGTATCTTTAATCTTAATCCAGTATGCATGATTATGGTGGCATCCATAAATGATAATATGACATGGTTATATAATTGAAGTTCATGTTTATCTTGCTATATATAATTAACCTGGAATATGCAGTTAAATGGAGGATTTAATATTATCATCCTGAATGCATGATCATGATCTATTAATTTATCAATTTCATTTTATGCTCTGGTCTCAGCATGATTTATAGATCTTTGTCTAATGATCTGGTTAAAGACATTGCCAGGGATAGGGGTTTGATTGTATGGGTCAGATCCTATAGCCTGTTGTCGTTTACCTCGTAGGTCCTCGACTGGTGTGTGTCGAGCATATTTGGGGTGGCTTAATTATGATAGTTCTTGTGAGTTATGTGTCACGTGTTATATATGTGTCACTTTTTAGCCTATTGGTCACATTTGGGTCATTTCTGGCCATTTTTCAATTTTTGTTTTTTTTTTTTTATCGGAGCAGCTAAAATTTTAGACTTTTAGCTATCTACGTGAGTTCGAGTACTCCGATTGAAAATCTAACTGCATATTATGGGTCCTGCTACCATTTAGTACTACCCATAAAAATTTCACCAAATTCCAGTAATGTTTTAAAAATTATGCAGTTCCGAACCGTATCCGGGTTTTGGTCGTTACTGGTTTGTTTGGTGGAATAGTGTTGGGATATTTTTGTGGTTATGGTCACCTTGGGTAACCTCACCCCCCCTTTCTTAAGAGTTAAGAAATCCTTTGGTTACTTTTTGTATTAGAGGGTGGTTTTAGGTTGTCTTTACCTCCACTTTTTTTCCCTTCTCATCACCCCCCCATTGGAGCATTTTTGCTCCCTCTCTCTCTCTTTCACTCCCTCTCAGGCCCCCCTCTCCCTCTCTGTTTTGTGTATGTGCTGATTTGAGGAAAAGAAGCACAAAAAGTGGAGTAGTGAAGGAGAAGGAGCACACAAAGGTGTGTGTGTGTGTGTGTGTGTGTGTGTTGTAGTTGTGGTTGTTGATTCCCTTCTCTTAGGCTCCCTCTCATGCTCCCTTTGCCCCTGATTTTCAGCCAGGTAAGGCTTGTGGAGTGGCTGAGGAGGTAGTGGTGTTGGTGGTGGCGGTTGCGGTGGTTTTGGTGCGCCAAGAGCACCCGAATACCTCTCCTTTTCTTTCCCTCCTTTGGTAAGCTCTCCTCCTCCCTTATCTATGTTTTAATGGTTGTTAGGGTTGTTAGGGTGGTCATGCATGCTATGTATGTGGGTTAGGGTGTGTGTGAGGGCAGTGGAGAGGATGGGAGAGGTGTGGGCGAGCGAGCAGACGCGTGCGCAGAGGGGTGCTGGCGCGCGCAGTCAGGCGAGCTGGCGGGCGCGCGGGGCACTGGCGCGGGTGCGCAATGCACGTGAGTGTTCACGGGCGGGACGCACAGTGCGCGCAAGAGCGCGCGAGCGTGCGCGCGTGCGAGGCAGCGCGTCTGGGCGCGCGGTAGTGCCCCAGGGGGTGCGGGGGCGCGTGCGCGCTTGCTTATGCGTGTGTACGCGTGCGAGGGCCACTCAGACTTATGTGCGTACGTGCGTACGTGCGTACTCGCATGCGTGCGAGCCCTTATGCGTGCATGTCCGAGTCTTTGGAATTTCTAGTAATTTCTATGTTTATTTATGTAGTTATACTCACCATTTTGGATGCCCTCGTCTTGCAGATCTCGGCGAATGGTCATGCAACGGTCACCATTGTGGTTGCGGTGAGTGGTCGATCCAACCCAGTTGGGAGGCGTTCGATGCACGTAGACGTGCATTGCCCTCCCCTGGGGCATCATAACTGCATATTAACCATATTTGCATGTATATGTTATTATTGGGCTTGCTAGGTTGCATCCATGTCATGTTAGACCTAACATGTTAGGGTTATACATCCTAGTATCATGTGTAGGGACCAATGCTTGTTCATGCATCATGTCCCATGTTAGGATAACATTTGATTCCTACATGCACCCCGACCTTGCCTAAGTATACCCTTAGCTATCTATGAAAAGCATAAGTGTAAGCATGCCTTAGAAAATATTATAACCTTGTTATTATATTATTTAAATGCTTCCATGATGAATTACTTGTATATTTATTTTCCATGTTATATGCTTAAGTTAAGCCTTAAATCTTGCCTAATGAGTTTAGGCAAGTGTATGACCATTTATGGGGGTCATACTTGGCAATTGTCACTATGAATAATATGTTTTTCCCTGCATCTGAGTTATGCACCCTGGAGGGAATTCTTGAGAATTCGTTACCTTATCGGTGTTTAGTAACCGGTGTCGACGGATCCAAGAAGATCGTATCCGCGAGTGTAGATTGTTTTCTCCCCTTCGTTGGATCCGTGTAGGAACTACCTAGCGTTGGAAAAACTGTCCTGACATAGGGCTCCCATCCGTAGGTACTACCGACGCGTTCGGGGACGTACTGATCGTGGGAGTATACCAGGTAGAGGCTACCTAGGGAAAGGGCTACCGGTGGACCAAGGGTGTAGAGCAGTCTAATCTCTCCCAAAAGTCCTATGTCACCTCTAAAGGGTGAGGGTGTGGTGGGTCGGTGTCGCTACGACCCACCAATTTGTGCAGTTACTCCCATCTTAGGGACTTTAATGATTTTAAAGGTTCATATGAGTTGTGTTGCATGGATTGTACCATTCACTGAGCGTGTGGCTCACCCCTCGCATACTTTTTCCTCTAGTTGTCGCTGAGTCGGATCTGAAGGAGGAGCTCCCTGAGGCGTCGCACCAGTAGCAGAGCAGCGTTCGCATTTTGGGTCTTGCGAGTGAGAGGCCATCAGCATCCCCCTTTTTCCTTGTATGTATTGTTACTCGTGCTTGGGCACAATACTTGTATGTTGATGTCTTTGTTTTATATTGGCTCTCACATGACAGTTGATTATGTATTCTGGTCTGTAATATGTCTTTGAATTACAGACTTGGTCGTTTAAGCTTCCGCTATATGTATATATATTATGTCAGCTACCTTGTTAATTTGCGTTATTACCTTTGATGTTGTGTAGAGTCTTTTATTGATCTCGTGTATGGTTTGCTGATATTATATATATTTGCCACGTATCGGGGGTGGCCGCCCTGGGCTGTGACATATGGTAATATATTAAGTATCAGCTATCAATTTCAAGAGGTCAACAATGACTCCAATAAATAACACACAAGCTGGCAAAGCAATGATAACTGATAACTCAACTGAAAAGCGGAAGCATAAAAATATCAATAAGTCTGTAAACCAAAAATATCATTACAGACTCAAATACACAATCAATGTCCTGTGAGAGCCAAGTTTAGTCCAAATAAAATACAACCTGTGCCACCTGCACGATTTACAATACATAAAATGACTCTAGGACTGCTGACAGCCTCGCACTCGCCACCCGCCGGACAGAACGTTCCATGCACATAAGACCACGCCACCGGGAAGCTCCAGCTCCACGCCCAACACTGCCCTGAAAAGAAACAGTATGCGAGGGGTGAGCTACAAGCTCAGTGAGTGGCTGGAAACCAATCACCATTACAACAGTTCAATGTTAAGGCAATTTCCTTTCAAGGAAAAACATGGGTGGAAACCCAATGGATAACAAGGTCACACGGCGGTGCGACCAACCTCACCCTCACCCTCACTCCCGGAGGGAGACTCTTGGGACTCTTGGGGAGAGACCATACCGTTGGTCGAAGAGACGCGAAATTACTGGTCTACACAACACTACTAGATCATCTACACCGAGATAACTGCCCAACGATGTCTTTGAACATTGATACGTAACCGGACCCAACAACTATGGGAACGGACGAAAACGAATGGGTCACGCGGTGACGTGACTTCACCTCATCCTCACCCTCACCCTAAGGGTGACATAGGACTGTTGGAAGAAAACCTTTTGTTCTACACCCTTCGTCATCCGGTAGCCCTCTCCCGAGTAGCCTCTACCTGGTATACTCCCATGATCAGTACATCTGCCGAACGCATCGGTAGTACCTACAGGTGGGAGCCCTTTGTCAGACAGCTTTAACGTCGGGTAGCTTCAACGTAGGTCCGAAGAAGGGGAGACCGATTCCACGCTCGCAATATCATCCGGTAGCCCTCTCCTGCGTAGCCTCTACCTGTCGACCTTTCACGATTGGTACATTAGCCAGATGTGTACCGCGATACGCATCGGTAGCACCTACAAGTGGTGGCACCCAAATAGGACAGCTTCGACGCTGGGGTGTTTCGACGCACGACGATGTCGGGAGGAAGCACCCCACGTTCGCAAAGTGAACCCTATGGGCTACGCTCGATAATCACATATCGATGATATCAAATACTCTTGTACTCCCACACGGGTGCGTCGCTTAGACACAAGGGGTTACCTCTGCTCTCACGCAGAAATAAGCCCAAGGCACATAACCCAACAGGCGGTTCATACACACGCCTAGCACGGGTAGGCCTAGCTTAATGCCATAACTACCGACTTAACGAAACCGATAAGATAATGAATTCTCCTGAATTCCAATCGAGTGCATCGCTCAGATGCACGGGGGCGATTACATCGCTAGCGCTCTAACTAATAAGGTACAACCCGACAACGGGTCATACCCACGCCTATTTCAGATAGGCCTAATCAGTTTTAACATGCGCATATATATCCAAGAGAATTATATCTTAGTTATGTACATGAACTATATGCACGATAACATATCAAATAATTATACGGATACTCCCTAACATGGATAAACAATATACATACCATGCATGGGCTAAATAATATGCATACAAGCATACCTCATGTAAGCATACAAGCATACCTCATACAAGCATACTAGCATTCAAGCATATACCCTAAAATGCGTTGGATATCACCAACTTAAAAGGGAAGGGTCAAGCGCGATCTCGCGCACTAACAGGTGCATGCCAATATTCCCAAACGAACCTGAGTCGAGTAGGAAATCACATCTACTTACTCAATTCCTGCAAAGAGGGGGGTGAGAGAGAGGGAGAGCACGTCCGCCATGTTGGTAGGAGGTTTGCGGACGACATCTCCTTCACCGAGCGGAGACCCCACAAACTCCCCACGAAGGCAATCAAGCCTATATATAGCGTTGCTAACATAGGATGAATCCCCTATGGTATGGGACTTAGACGGATCTGTCTTTATGTTAGGGACATAATGAGCTTAGTGTGAGTTGACCTCCTGTGGTCTGGGACGTAGGCTGGTCGGCTTATACTTGATAGTTATTTATGTACATTTTATGGATGTGTTGGGAATTGTACTGTGAGGTGCCCTGTGGTTAGGTTCATTTACTAGGGCATTCACTAGCTTACACCCTATTTTTATGGGTTTCATCCAGGTGTTGCACAGGATCGGTGAGTTGGGTGTGGTTGAAGGATTTGTGCGCCTCTAGCTGATTTGGTGAGCCTGTTAGCTTCCTATTATTTTTCGTACCAGGTGTTTTGTTATTATTGGTATGTATCTGGTTGTATTTGTAATTATGACTTACGTTCACATAGGACGGTGATTGTGTATTCTTCTGAGGGCTACTATTATATGTTCCATGGCCTTGTATTGTTCATTTATTTATTCATATACTCTTCCACTGCCGTCTATTATGCTTCAATCCTTCATTCTTTGTGAATTATTTTGAATATGATATCCTCTGTATCGTCCATGTGTCACCCCTTGGGGACGGCCGCTCCTGTGACGTGACACATGACTTCCTGCTTTCCATCAATTCTGTTTCTGTACCGACCTATAGAGAATATACGAGATAGAGCAGCCGGGGCAACCTCGAGATCTGCAAGCTTCTCAAATAATGGAACAACTCTCAATGGCTTCTTCATATGGCACTCACATTGAAAGAGTTCAACAGCAAGCACATCTGATGGAGAATTTGCCATAGAAATGATGTAGGCCCTAAAATTGTCAGGTGGAAGTTCAGATATTACATGAAATGTGTCCAAGACATCAGCAATTTCTTCATTTTTGGAAGGTCAGGACCAAATAGTGGATGCTTGCCACTCAACTCAGACAACAACCATTCCTGCCATCGCTCTTCAGGCCAACCGGACTACGATCCAATTCCATGATGTGTAGTTATGGCATCTACGATATCAGTGTGCCTATCTGATTCTTGCCTGATATCGAGTCTTACAAGACACAGACCAAAGGTAGATACACGCAAGAAATCAAGAAGGCTTCCATCAGCAATAGGCTGATCACCACAAGTGCAAGGTGATCAATAATAGAGCTCAAGGGGCTCCAGAAACTGCACAAAGATGGAAAGTCAAGTGATAACTGATTAGAATATAAAGTAAAATAACGATATGAATTATAAACAGTTTACTTGGTAAAGATTGAACTGTATAATATAAAAAGGGAGTCGATCATCAATTCGCAAAGTGTATTTCCCATACAGAGATGTACAAAACAAATGTGACAACCAATCATTGGAAAAACAATTTTCTGTGGACTCAGGATGGAAGCTCTCCTCTATGTTCAGATAATCTGACATGAGTAATAATGTAAGGCTACCTATCCAGTGGCATCCATCGAACTCTTAGTATATTTTCATCTTTAACATCAGGGACTTGTCCACATATGAAAAGTCCAGTATATTCAAGTTTTAAAGAATGGGAGAGAGCATATATAATCATGAATTGCATCATTGGATCAGTTGAAACCCATAAGTTTTTGGAAACATGATCAGGGAAAGCTCATTCACACAAGCTATACAAAAATCATGGAAGTTTAATATTATGCCCATAAGTTGAAGGAGAAGGATTTTTCTTTTCTAATGATACACATTGATATGATTTATCATTTAGACCATACCTCAACCCACCAGTAGTTACAAAACAAAAATTTCTAAATTAATTATACGAGCTTTGTTACAATATATAAATTTATATGCATACACTCTTAAATATTTATTAAACTACTGCTACATCCCAATGTCTATATTCATTGCACAAATTCAATCAAGTGCCATCTCGATGAGGTGACATGACAAACATCTCTGGCAAAAGTATAATACATTTCTTCTTAAGGAACTCTGGAAGGATCTCCGGAGCTCGGACCATGTCTTTTGGGACCTTGCAAAATTCAACCCAGTGGTTGATCATCTGCCACTGCTGAACCTCAGCAATAGCTTCTTGAATTTGTGGTGGCCCAGGGCTCTCTGTTTGAAGAGTTCGGGTGCTGGGTAAGGAGTCAGAACAGATCCTGATAGACTCTACACTTAGGATTTGAAGGAAACTAACTTTAAACAGTGGCGGCTCCAGGAATTTTTATAGATGGAGTCATTAAAAAAATAAATTTTACAAAATTTTCAAAAAATCTACTCTTTTCCTATGAGTTTTAATGGATCCCGTGATTTTGATATGGTTGTATAAATGGGCCTCCTAAATGATCCCACCACTTAAAAGTTGGTTTATCTTTGAGACACTCAGTCCATTTTGCAGCCCCACACACTATGATAACGTGGTATATATTGTGTTCTCATAGTGTGTGGAGTTTTATTATAGTGTATGACGTAAATTTTTTTATCATTTTTTAAATGCAAAAAAAATATACTAATGTATCTCAGTATATACTTCATTTAATATAACTGCATATACTTCAATTGGAGAGAATATGATTCAAAAAGAAAAAAAGAAAACCAGTGTGGACTGCAATTTGGGCTGCAATTGGGACTGAACAGATCACTTTCCTTTTTTAAAAAAAAAAATTGATGGGGTCTGATTGTATAAATGAACATCCTGACATAGTTGTATAAATGGGCCTCACACTACTACCTAATGATAGTTTTTTTTTTAATTTAATGTGATCAATTGACCCACCTCAACAAAACTAGGGCCGCCCATGACTCCAAGTCGAATGGATTCAGCCTCCATTCTGATGAGGTGGCCCGTGGCCAACTAGCAAAGCCAGCCCCCAAGATTCAAAATGGGGAAGAGCAGATAGCCACAAAGCCTGCTCCTACACCCCCATTTGACAAATCCACACTACCATTTGTGAGAAGATATATGTCACCCAAGAGTGGAGACGCTCCTTGTATGCCCCTCACAGGCCAAGGATTATATACCTGCACTTGAGAGTGGTTTAACCAACTGAGGTCAGCTTTCTCCTTAATGAAGTACAACATGCATTCCTGAACCTGGGCGGGCACGCTAGCAGCTAAAACTGAAGGCTAATATGAAGTGATGCTTCTAAAAATCCTCTCATTTTGGGCTTTCCACGGCTACCACATCATTAAAGCTTTAGTCACCTGACATAGAACCTGATCATAAGCTATATCACCCACACCTCCCCAGAGAAGGTCTGTAACCAGCTTTCAGCCTGCCAAATCCGGAGGGGCCTGTTGGGAACCATTCTCCAACAATCAGCCCCAAAGAGGCATTTGGAGAATAGATGCGCTGTTGTTTCTTGCCTTCCAAGCACATTACACATCTTGTATCCATCAATAGACCAATGGAATCAAGATGCACTCGTGTAGGTAGATGGTCCAAGCACAATTTCCACAAGAAGGTTTTTAACCTTTGGATAAATGGGAAGTGACCATGCTTGCTTCTAGGTTTTAGTATGTGGAGTGGAATACACTGGTTGACGATAAGGCAAAGGTCCTTCACTCAAAAGCTGAAGGGGGGCTAGGCATTCGGCGCATTTCAAACTGGATGCGAGCAGCCACCAGTGCAAGACTATGGGAAGTTCTTACTGGCTCAGATTCACTCTGGGTCGCCTGGATTACTAAACGATACCTATCTAAACAGCAGGTGTGGGAAGTACCGATTACGTCTACCGGTTCCTGGGCTTGGCTACACATTTTGGCTACTAGAAGTTGGATATACCTGGAAGTCCGTTACATCATTTTTCACGGGGCAGAACATTTGGGTCTGGCTTGATCCTTGGATCATGGGGTCCTCTTTGCAACACAGAACTCATCTGTTTGGTCCTTTGGACCCTTCATACAGAGTAGCGCAACTCATCAGCGGGGGATCGTGGATCAAACCAGCGTGGTGGCCTGATGACTGGTTTGAAATATGGGCTGACATCTTGGTCCAAGATTGTGGCAGCGATGGAGAAGATACCCTTATCTGGCCTCATTCAGTCCCCGGGAAGCTCACCACTACTGTTGCCTAGAACTTCCTTCGCAATAAACAGGAAAAGCCTAAACGGTGCACTTGGATTTGGCAGAAATTCCAACCACCAAAATTCCCGATATGCACGTGGTTAGCCTTGCTGGGGAAGTCGCCAATACTTGATCATCTAAGAAAGAAAGGTCTGTTACAGGACACCCTTTGTCCGATGTGTAAAAAAGAAGAAGACACTATTGATCATCTATTCCTCCATTGCTCATATGGAGCTTTCTTATGGGCTTTGGTTTTCAAGAAGATGTCTAAGCGTAAAGATTGAGCGCCTTCTCTGCGGGCTTTTGTGAACAGTTTGGACAAAGCCTTCCCAGTGGGCGCTCCAAAGCAGGTAATGCAAGTTGCATTTTGCACCACGATATGGTGCATTTGGAAGGAGAGATGCACAAGAGTCTTTAAGCAAAGAGAGCTTCATAAACTCCAGGTCTTTCGCAACATCCTACAGCAGGTTCAATGCACTTTTCAAGGTAAAGGCCTCAAAGAAGTTCATACGGATTATGTTCAACAACTCTCAACCAACTGGGGAGTTTCCATTTCCCCGATTGAGCAATCACAAACTGAGGTTTGCTGGCAACCGCCAAGGGAGGGATGGCACAAAGCAAACTCAGATGGTTTCCTTTCCGATGACAGAGCAGGATATGGTGCTTTGATTAGAAACGATCAAGGGCAAATGCTTCGAGGAGTAGCCATCCAAGGCAATCGAAGTTCCTCCATTAATTTGCTTGAATATAAAGCTATTTTGGAAGGCCTTTGGATGTGCCACAGCCTGGGCATTTCAAAAGTACAGATGGAAAGCGATTCCACCACCGCGGTAGCTTGGGTGCAAGGGCGCGGCCATGTCCCTTGGCAGGCGCTGCACACGACGAGGGCGTTACAAACCTTTCTAAACTGCCTCTCTACATGGGATATATCGCACATATTCAGGGAAGGAAATCAACCTGCTGACTACTTTGCATCCTTGAGAGATACGCCGGGCATCAATACAGTGCATCCGTGTAATGTGGAGCCAATTTTATAGGCTCTTATTGAAAGTGACGCTACTAGAACAAGATATTTGAGGATCTCTCAATGCTGACATACTTTGGTCTGCTCTTGGGTGAGGATCGATCCAATCTGGTCTCATGGGATGCACTCTCACCTGGTGAGAGTTCGCTCCTTGGGACGATTTGGGTCAAGAGTCCCCAAGATTGGTTGAAGATTCAAACTTTTTGTACACATTTGGGCTTCTTGTAATCACTTGGATGTAATTATTTTAATAGCAATATATATTCTTTTTTACCCACCAAAAAAAAAAAGGTCCTTCACTCGGGGAGTCTCAGTGGTGGTAGCATCCCAGCACCACGATGACTTGCTCGACCTATTGCACCTGGGAGGCTAGATCTTACACTAAACTCTATCCAAAAATATGGTAAAAATAGTTTTAGATTATCTACCCGTCATGCAGATGATTCCACCATTTGAGACAAGCGAAAGTTTAGGCATGCCTAGGGGTGGCTAAACGGCCCGCGAGCCCGGACCCGACCCAGAAATTTTTGGCCCGGCCCGGCCTGGGCCCGGACCTTCCATAGGGCCGGGCTTGGGCCTTGGGAAAAAAACCCAAAGCCCGGCCGTAGGCCCGTGCTCGGCCCGGCCAAAGGCCCTTGTGTTATGCCAGTGTCATTCGGAGCCTTATTTTTTGATCGGAGTCGCTAAAATTTTTGGCTTTTAGCTACCTACAGGAGTTGGAGTACTTTGATTGAAAATCTGTCTGCATAATTGTTCTCCTGGTATTGGCATTGGCCTACCTGTAAATTCGCGTCGCATTCTGACATCTTTGTAGAAGTTATGCATTCCAATTGGTATTCGGATTTAATTTTGTTAAAATCCAAGATGAAGAGGTTTAAATATGATTTTATCATGAGGTTCTCAGTTTTGAGTTAGCTTTCATACAAAAGTGGAATTAGATCAACTGGATTCATGTAGTAAAAGTTATGGGTATTTTTCCAAGTATACCCCGGGGATGAGAAAATTCTGGCAGCAGCCCTGTTCAATGTTTAGCTCTCATTTTGGAATAGCTGGAGGGATTATTTGATCTTGGCATAAACATAAAAGTTGTAGATAATCTTCTTGGATTTCCAGTGGACTTTGAATTGTGCAATTCGGAGCTATATTGAGGAAGTTATGGCTGTTCTAGTGAAGCATGTACAGAATTTCGGGTCATGGACGATTTTGTCCTTTGAACCCCACTTTGGCTATATAATGTTCTCCCCCCAAATGTCTCCTCTCTCACTCTCTTTGGTTCAGCCCTCTTGAGTGTGTTTGGTAGAGTTTTAGAAGGGGAAGATGAGGAAGAAGTGCTTGGAAGAGCAAAGAAGAGAAGGTGTGTGCCATTGTTGTTGTCTCTTCCCTCTCCTCCTCCTATTGCTCCCCCCTAATGTTATCTATGAATCCCCCCTCCCCTCTGGTTCAGCAAGAAGAAGAGGAATGAAGGCTGAAGTGGTGGTAGTGGTGGTGGTGGTCGAGGTGGTCATGGGTGTGCTTGCGAGCTCCCACACCTCCCCCTTCCCTCCTCTTGGTAAGCTTTCCCCTCCTCTTGGTAAGCTTCCCCCTCTTCTTTTTTCTGATTTTTTAGCTCATTGGGTGTGTTGAAAGGTGGTGCATGCTAAGTGTTTGTGTTTTGGTTTGTGTGTGCTTGGTTGCTTGGGAGTAGGGGTGTCGGCGTGCCCGTGTGTCTGCTGCCCTGTGTGTGCTGCCAGTGCCCAGCATGCTCTGTCTGCTGCCCTGCCAGCACCAGCACTCATGCCCAGCAGCTGTGCCCAGCGTGCCCAGCGGCTGTGCCCAGCATGCCCTGCCAGCACCTGCGTCTGTGCCAGGCGTGCCCTGCGTCTGTGCCCAGCGCGTCCTGTGGCGTGCCCTGCGTCTGTGCCCAGCGTGCCCTACGCCTGTGCCCAGCGCGTCTTGCGGCGTGCCCTGCGCTGTGCCCAGCGCGCCCTGCGCCTGTGCCCAGCGTGCCCTGTGGCGTGCTCTGCGTCTGTGCCCAGCGCGTCCTGCGCCTGTGCCCAGCGTGCCCTGCGGCGTGCTCTGCGTCTGTGCCCAGCGAATCCTGCGCTTGTGCCCAGTGTGTCCTGCGACGTGCCCTGCGTCTGTGCCCAGCGCGCCCAGCGGCTGTGCCCAGCCTGTCCTGCCTGTGCAACCCGAGTGCTGCCCCATGTGTGTGTACCTCCCCCTGCATGCGTGCTGCCCCGCTTGCCCTGCTCGAGTGCTGCCTCGCGATGCGTGACGACCCGGGTTGCGGTGAGTGGTTTGATCCAATCCCCCCCTCTCGAGATGCGCTCGACGCGCGTAGTCGTGCGTCGCGCATCGATGGGCCATCTTAGCTATACTACTTGTGTAGATAAGTAGTATGGCCATGCTTAAGCTATAATATGTTAGATATCTTGCATGCTAGGCTTATATACATGTATTGTATCCATGTATTAATGATTGTGTTGCATGCGCCCCTCTAGTATGGGCATGTATTTTTGTAATGTGTATGGATGTATAGAATATGGCATGCCTTAGGTAGTATTGTAATACTACTCCCACCATATTAATTGAAATATCTAGCATGATTAAGTCTGGGTTAATAATGGGCACCTGTCTAATATTCCCTTGCGATAAGACTCGAGGGCGTGGTGTAGTTGTTGCGCCCATGCTAATGGGGCAAAGCTATGACCAACTTCATGAGATGATGATCTCTCTCGCCCTCTCCCTCTGCACGAACTGAGTAAGTAGATGCGATTTCTTACTCGACTCAAGTTCGTTTGGAATATTGGCATGCACCTGTTAGTGCGCGAGATCGCGCTTGACCCTTTCTTTTAAGTTGGTGATATCCAACGCATGCTTAAGTTATGCCTTGTGTGCTTATATGATTAATGGCCACGTATGCATGTTTAAGTGGGCCATACCATGTATGCATGTTGTATGATTTGTTGTTTATGATGTAAATCCATGTTAGGGGTCACCCTTATGGTCAATTATTAGATGATTGCGCATATGGTTCATGCACATAGCTAGATATAATTCTCCTGGATATATTTATATGCGCATGTAAAAAAAAACTGATAGGCCTATCTGAAATAGGCGTGGGTATGACCCGTGGTCGGGTTGTACCTTATTAGTTAGAGCGCTAGCGATGTAATCGCCCCCGTGCATCCGAGCGATGCACTTGTTTGGAATTCAGAAGAATTCATTATGTGCCTTGGGATTATTTCTGCGTGAGAGCAGAGGCACCCCCCCCCCTTTGTGTCTGAGCGACGCAACGGAGTGGGAGTACAATAGTGTTCGATATCATCGATATGTGATTATCGAGAGTAGTTGTTTTTCCATTGGGTTCGCTTTGCGAACATGGAGTGTTTCCTCCCAATGTCGTCTGTGTTGAAGCGGCCCAGGTTGTAGCTGTCCTGACAGAGGGCCCCCACTTGTAGGTACTATCGACGCATGCGACAAGATGTACTGATTGTGGGGGTATACCAGGTAGAGGCTACCCAGGAGTGGGCTAACGAATGATATTGCGAGCGTGGAATCGTTCTCCCCTTCATTGGATCCGATGTAGGAACTTCCCGGTGTTGGAAAAGCTGTCCTGACAGAGGGCTCCCATCCGTAGGTACCACCGAGGCGTTCGGAAGCGTACTGATCATGGGAGTATACCAGGTAGTGACTACCCGGGGAAAGGGCTACCGGTGGACCAAGGGTGCAGAGGAGTATAATCTCTCCAAAAGTCCTATGTCACCTGTAAAGGGTGAGGGTGAGGATGAGGTGAAGACACGTCGCCGCGTGACCCATTCGTGGTTCGTCCATTCCCATAGTTGTTGGGCCCGGTTGCGTATCGATGTTCAAAGACATCGTTGGGTAGTTATCTTAGGGATTGATGATCCAATAGTGTTGTGTAGACCAGTAATTCCGGGTCTCTTCGACCAACGGTATGGTCTCTCCCCAAGAGACCCAAGAGTCTCCCTCCGGGAGTGAGGGTGAGGGTGGGGTTGGTGATCCAGTAGTGTTGTGTAGACCAGTAATTCCGGATCTCTTCGACCAACGGTATGGTCTCTCCCCAAAAGTCCCAAGAGTCTTCCTCCGGGAATGAGGGTGAGGGTGAGGTTGGTCGCGCCGCCGCGTGACCTTGTTATCCATTGGGTTTCTACCCATGTTTTCCTTGAGAGGAAATTGTTTTAGTATTGAACTGTTGTATGGTGATTGGTTTCCAGCCACTCACTGAGCTTGTAGCTCACCCCTCGCATACTGTTTCTTTTCAGGGGCAGTGTTGGGCGTGGAGCTGGAGCTTCCCTGTGGCGTGGTCTTATGGGCGTGGAGCGTTCTTCCGGCGGGTGGTGAGTGCGAGGCTGTCAGCAGTCCTAGAGTCATTTTATGTATTGTAAATCGTGCATGTGGCATAGGTTGTATTTTATTTGGACTAGATTTGGCTCTCACAGGACAGTGATTGTGTATTCGAGTCTGTAATAATGTTTTTGGTTTACAGACATTGTTTATATATTATGCTTCCGCTTTTCAGTCAGTTATCATTATCTTTGCTTTGCCACCTTGTGTGTTGTTGTTGGAGTCTTTATTGACCTCAGGTATTGATAGCTGATATTTCATTATTGCCACGTCTCGGGGACGGCTGCCCTGGGGCGTGACAAAAGTTGGTATCAGAGCCTGGTCCTGTCAGAGCCTAAGTCTAGTCGTATAGATGATGAGTCGTAGGATTGCCATCCGAGTACTCTTGTTTTAGAAGTATATCTTAGGTTGCTGACATGCCTCCTCGCATTCGTTGATTTGGGTGTTTGGCAGAGGTTAAGCTGGGTTTAACCTGGGTTTTGGAGAGTGGATTTGGATGATAATTTGGTGTAGGAAGATGGGTTTTTCTCTCAAAATAAAGCTCTCTCTCTCTCAAGGGTTTTGAAATAGTGGGTTTGGGGATGAAATGTATGCCTTCTTTTGGATTGGTGGTGTTGCAATGGATTGGATTCTTATTGAAATGTTTGGGAATGCCCTCTATTTATAGTAAAAAAGGGGCAGGGGAGTGTCCACTAGTTAATAGATCAAAATGGGTAATAAGGTGTTTGATTTGACCTTCCATTAGATCTTTGTGGGGTGACAGTGTCCAAGTGAGGGGCGGCTACTCTCAAGTAGCCACCCCTAGCCGCCCCCATCATAACCTGCCAAACGTCCCATCTCTGACAAGCGGTGGCTTGGGTCGGTTACTAAGGTTGAACCGGCTGAGATGGGGTGGTTAGAAGGGACAATCCACCACAATCATGCTTGCTTTATGTCCCATCCATGAAGGCAGTTTGGGGTCGGTCAGGGGGGCGGCTAGCCTGGTATGGGGCGGCTACTCTCAAGTAGCCGCCCCTGTCCAGGTTTTTAGATTTTTCTAAGTGTTGGACTTAGGGTTTCCGGTCTTGGTTTCTGAGGGAGTTTTTCTATTAGATGTCCAAATGTGGTTGTTTCCAATATTACTTGAAGTAAATTTCTTTTCTTTGGACGGTCAAAATTAGGGTATCTACAATTCTCCCTCATCGGACAGAGTCTTTGTGTGAAACAGAAAGACTTCGATCGATGATAAGGAAAGAGACCCTTATTTTGGCAAGTCCAAACTTCATGAAGTTTAGGACACATGGCCAAATACCATTCAGGGAGGTAAATTAGGTCATCAGAAGCTGGATTTTGACTAGAATGGTTATCTAAGGAGTGATCTAGATGGGAGAGTGAGTAAAAGTAAAGAGGCGAGTGATCCAACCCTCGGTCGGGGTTCTTAGCCATCGTGCACGGAGCAGCCCAGCGTCAGTTTCCTCGTGCCTACCATACCCATGCTTGGGTAGCTCAACAAAGAGCGGATATCGCTAACAGAAAGAAAAAAAAGTGTGTTTTGATTTCGTGAATTGGATCATTCGAGAGAGAAAGATTCTGGAAAAGAACTAGAATTGAAGAAATTTGAACTGAACGGTATTGGAATTTGTGGTAAAACTTTGAGAAAGTTGTGTTTGATCAAGTAAAACTTGGAAATAAACCAATACATGGCTGTTTGTTTTTAGAAAACTTGGAAATAAGTGTGTTTGAGAAGCTGGCAGGGGGCGGCTAGTGGTGTTTAGCCGGTAGGGAGGGGTGGCTAATTGTGTTTAGCCATTGGGCAGGGGGCAGTCAATCGCGAGTAGCCACCGGCCAACTGGGTCCCTTATAACTGAAAAAGGACACTCTCTCTCTCCCGCACGTTTTCAAAAATGGTTGCTCTTCCCTCTCTTCTTCTTCTTCTCTGTTTGAAACTGAAAAACCTTGATTTCCTTGACTTTGATTCGCCCTAGATCACTCCTTTCTTCTTGATTTTGAAGCCCTAGTTTCCTTTGGGGTTTTCCTTTCTTTACGAAATCGGAGGAGATGACGAAGGGGAAGAAGACGGCTTCGATGATGAAGCGTCTCCGGTCTTCCCGAGGGCAGAGGGGGGCTGCCTCGGGGTCGGGCTCGTCGGAGAGAGACGGTTCGGAGAGGAGGGTCGTGGAGGAGACGACCCAAACGGTGGAGACGCCATTGGTGGGCATGTGTGGAGGTGCGGGTGCATCCACGGGGGTTGTCCCGGGGGCAGGGAACGGTGTGATAGGGTATACACGCAAGAGAAGGCGTGGGGGTCAATTGGCGGTTGCTGAAGGTGCAGTTTTGGAGGCCGGAGGGTCGGCCGAAGGTGTTGTTAGAGAGGTTGGAGCTGAGAGGGTGGCGGGTATTAGTGAGGAGCAAGCCCGTATCTTGGGCGAGGTCTTCGGCGAGGATGAGGGGGGCCTAGGTGAGGGTGAGACCTAGGTGAGGGGTGAGGAGGATGTGAGGAGAGCTATGGAGGACTATGAGGTGTTGGCCTCCGGTGCCGTGGGTGTGGGGGAGGGTGTGGGTGTTGGGCTCGAGGCCGAAGAGGCCATGGGTGCTGGGGTTGAGGCCGCAGAGGCCGGGGGTATTGAGGAGGGGGCTGAGGAGGCCGTGATCGAAGAGGAGGGGGATGACGAGGAGGGAGACGATCCTGACGAGGCCGAGGCGGAGGCTTCCGGGGCTACACGAGCCGTGGTATGTCCTGATTTCTCTTTGTCTAGTCATATATTTTATATTCATACCTTGAATTTATGTGTGTGCATGCTTATGAATGTGTGGTGTATAGGTTTGTGAATTTCTAGGAGGAGGGATGTATGTAGTAGGGATAATGGCATTTCATAGTCTAATAAATAACATGCTTGCATTTAGATATGGTGTTGTTCTAGTGTAAGAGATGGTGGTGGGATTGTATGAGCATGTGAGTTTTTTAGGGGAGTGACAATTTTTGTAATAGATATGTTTTGATGTGATAATAGTATAGAAAGGCAAGTAAGCATGTGTTCATGATCACGGTGGTGTTTATGGGAGAGGAACAATGATGGGATTTTCATAAGTATGCCTTTTATAGGAAAGAAAACAACTATTTTTTGAAAAAAGGTTTTATAAGGAAGGAAGTGAGTAGTATGCAAGTGATATCTTTAGAGTCCTCTGTTTATTCACTTCACCTGACTTTGGTTTTTGTTTTCCTTCTATTGATTTTCAGGTGCGAGCACTTCGCCATTGCTCATCCGACCTAGCTGGTCTTCGACCGCGCCCTCCCTTGGGCTATGAGATGGGCGCCTCCAGGGGCTTCTCGCTTGCATCGCCTCGCTCAGTTCCAAGAGGCGTTCCGCGCTTTAAAGGAAGAAGAGGTATATTTTCTTGATTTCTAGCTTGTACTTGATTTTCTTTTGACTAAGCTCTCTTCTCATGTTTGTCGTATATTTGTAGATGACTTGGAGGCCCTATACTGCGGAGGCAGTCCCCAAGGAGCTGTCGCTGGACATCTGGCTGATCTTTTTCCATGAGGTGGTCTTTCACACGATTAGCCAGGTGGTCCGCCAGCTTGGGTATCATCAGTGGGTGCCCATCGACCTGCTGAAGCATCCTCTGATCCCGGTAGCTGGAATTCCTAGGGACACGGACCTCCTGAGGAATTACGCTGTGTACTTGCAGGGATGGGTCGAGAGGGGGATCTTGGTTGAGGGTCGTCCCGAGGTGGTTAGCAGTGAAGAGTACATGGCTTGGTACCGCCAGGAATATGTTGACATCCTCGAGACTATGGAGGAGGAGATCCTGGACGCTTACGTAAGAAAAAGCTCTCTCTCTCTTCTCCGTCTTTTCTTTCTTCTACTCTATATTGAAAGATGTGTTCTTGGTGTAGGCTGAGCTGAATGAGTTGGAGAAGAAGCTCAAGACTGCCAATGAGCACCTCCAAGCGCGTGTCGGGTAGGTAGAGGGGTTGCGGGTGCAGAGGCGACGCTTGCAGGACCAGGTTCGGGTTCTTAAGGCTCAGGTGGATGCTCTGTTGAGAGCAAGAGCTTATGGCGCTTCCTCCTCCTTTGCTCCTCCTCCGACTAGTGCCTCCGATCGAGAGCTCGAGTTGACGAACGAGCTAGGCATGGTTCGAAGCGAGCTCCTGGCTACTCGGATGGAGCTTGATCTTGCCAGGGAGAGGGTTGCCAGGGCCGAGGACGAGGTGGACTAGTTGTGTCACGCCCCAGGGCGGCCGTCCCCGAGACATGGCAAGTATATATAATATCAGCAGTCTATACAGGAGATCAATAACATACTCTAAACAACATCAAAAATGACAACACAAACAATAAGGTAGCTGACATAATATATACAAATAGCGGAAGCTCAAACGACTGAGTCTGTAATTCAAAGACATATTACAGACCCGATACATAATCAACTATCCTGTGAGAGCCAATATATACAATGACATCCAAATACAAGTATGTGCCCAAGCACGGAATACAATACATACAATCAAGAAGGGGATGCTGATGGCCTCTCACTCGCAGAACGTGACGTTGCTCCACTACTGCTGATGTGCCTCGGGGAGCTCCTCCTTCAGATCCGACTCAGATATCACTGGAGAAAAATATATATGCGAGGGGTGAGCCACACGCTCAGTGAATAGCACAACCCATGCATCACAATTCATATTAACCTCAAATAATTTATAGTCCCTAAAACGGGAGCAACCACACATTCTAATGGGTCGTTTCATCGCCAACCCACCTCCCCCCCTCACCCTCACCCTTTCCGGGGGGTGACATGGGCCTCTTGGGGCATACTAGACCGCTCTCCACCCCTGGTCCACCCGGTAGCCTCTCCCACCCTCGTAGCCTCCACCTGGTATACTCCCACTATCAGTACAGTCCGACGCATCGGAGGTACCTACGGACGGGAGCCCTCTGTCAGGCCAGCCAACGCCGGGGAGTTCCTACATCGGATCCAACCAAAAGGAGAAGACAGCCTACTCACACGGATACGATCCTCTTGGATCCGTCGACACCGATTTGTAACGCTAATAATGTCATGAATTCTCAAGAATTCCTCCAGGGCGCATAACTAAGATGCGGGGAGACATATATTATAACAACAAGGTTATAATATCCTCTAAGGCATGCTTGTAACTATATGCTCACATTTTGATTTAATTAGATTAAACTAGATGGGAACATGCATAGTTCAGGGCTTGGTGTCTAGGCATGCATAGGCCTCTATACATGACATAAGGGTGCATTTCCCTAGCATACAAGTCTAAGGTGGCATGGATATATCATATTAATCATGCATGCATAGCTTTACATGTTAATACACAATTATGGTGCCCCAGGGGAGGGCAATGCACGCCTACGTGCATTGAACGCCTCCCTACTGGGTTGGATTGTCCCACTCACCGAAACCCGGGTCACTACGTGACTGTCCGTCAAGATCTGCAAGACAGGGGCATTCAATATGGTGAGTAAACTACACAAATACATAAGAAATTTACTAGAAATACCCAATACTTGGACAAGCATGCATACGGACCCGCACGCATGCGAGCACGCGCGTACGCACGCGAGTCCGAGTGCCCCGACACCCTCCCGAACCCACGGGCAGCCATACGCACGGCCACCCGCACGCGCACGCACGAAGGCGCACGCACGCACGCGCCCCTGCGCCCCGGGCGCACTGTCGCGCCCTTGCCCGCGCTCCCAGACGCGCTGCTGCGCCCCTGCCCGCGCGCCCAGACACGCTGCCGCGCGCTCGCGCACCCTCGCGCTCGCCTGGGCGCACCGCGCGTCCAGCAATGGGGTACCCGCGCGCACTGCGCCCCCGCGCAGCACTCCGTGCGCACGCCCGCGCGTCTGCGCGTACGCGCGCGCGCCTGCCAGCGCGCCCGTCTGCGCGCGCCAGCGCCTGCCTGCGCGCGCAGACTCGCGCGCACGCGCGGATGACCCCGCACGCGCGCCCGAGCCCCTTCCACCCCCTCCTCAGCCCTCCCACACCCCTAACACCCATGCATAGCATGCATACCCAATTTCACACCCTAAACAAGCATCTAAACAAGAATAGGGAGGAGAAGGACTCACCCAAGAGAGGAAGAACAAAGGGAGGAACTCGGGTGCCCTTCGCGCACCAAATCGCCGCCACCAAGACCACCACCACCTCAGCCACTTCTCAGCCCTAGAATGGCTGAAAACAGGGGTTATTAGAAGCCATGAGAGGAGGTAAACAAAGGGGAAAGCAAAACAAAAACCATGGGAAGGTAGATCAAGCCCTTACCAATCTTTTTCCCTTCAATGGCTTCCTTGTTTTTCTTCTCCTACTAGGTCTAATGGGGGAAACAAAGAGAGGGGAGATGAGATTTGTGTGTGAGTGTGAGAGAAATGAAGAGAAGAGGAAAGAAGAAGGGGGACGCCCACTTGGGCTCACACACACACACACACACACACACACACACACTTAGGGCAAATTAGGGTTTTTGTGTTTGACTTTGGGTCAACCTAACCACACAAACAAACAAAATGATTTGACCAAGTCAATGGTCAAACTTGACTTGGTCAAAGTCCTCTTTGACTTGGTCAAGTTTCCCTTTGACATTCCCACTCGGTCAAAACCCGGACACGATTTGGAATTGTGAAATTCTGAAACGTTACCGGAATTCGATGAAATTTTCATGAGTGGCTTGAAATGGCACCAGGACACATAATGTGCAGTTAGATTTTCAATCGGAGTTCTCAAGCTCATGATGATAGCTAAAAGTCTAAAATTTTAGCGGTTCCGATCGAAAAAGAAAAAGTTGAAAAACTGCCAGAAATGTTCCAAAGGTGCCCGGAAGGCTAAAAGTGACACATGTATAACAATTATATAGACAAAGTGGGGTTCAAAGGACAAAAATCGTCCATGACCCAAAATTCTGTACATGCTTCACTAGAACAGCCATAACTTCCTCAATATAGCTCCGAATTGCACAATTCAAAGTCCACTGGTAAGCCAAGAAGCTTATCTACAACTTTAATGTTTATGCTCAGATTAAATAACCCCTCCAGCTATTCCGAAATGAGAGCTAAACATCGAACAGGGCTGCTGCCAGGATTTTCTCATCCATGGGGTATACTTGGAAAAATACCCATAACTTTTCTACATGAATCCAGTTGATCTAATTCTACTTTTGTATGAAAGCTAACTCAAAACTGAGCATTTCATGATAAAATCATATTTAAACCTCTTCATCTTGGATTTTAACAAAATTAAATCCAAATACCAAATCGGAAATACATAACTTCTAGGAGAAAAATTATGTAGCTAAATTTTCAATCAGAGCACTCCAACTCCTGTAGGTGGCTAAAACCCAAATCTTTAGTGACTCCGATAAAAAAATAAGGCTCCACACAGGCATAGGTGTTTGGCAGAGGTTAAGCTGGGTTTAACCTGGGATTTAGAGAGTGGATTTGGATGATAATTTGGTGTAGGAAGATGGGTTTTTCTCTCAAAATAAAGCTCTCTCTCTCTCTCAAGGGTTTTGAAATAGTGGGTTTGGGGATGAAATGTATGCCTTCTTCTGAATTGGTGGTGTTGTAATGGATTGGATTCTTATTGAAATGTCTGGGAATGCCCTCTATTTATAATAAAAAAAGGGGCACGGGAGTGTCCACTGGTTAATAGATCAAAATAGGTAATAAGGTGCTTGATTTGACCTTCCATTAGATCTTTGTGGCCTGACAGTGTCCAGGTGAGGGGCGGCTACTCTCAAGTAGCCGCCCCCATCATAACCTGCCAAACGTCCCATCTCTGACAAGCGGTGGCTTGGGTTGGTTACTAAGGTTGAACCGGCTGAGATGGGTCGGTTAGAAGGGACAATCCGCCGCAATCATGCTTGCTTTATGTCCCATCCAGGAAGGCGGTTTGGGGTCGGTCATGGGTCAACTAGCCGCCCGGCATGGGGCGACTACTCTCAAGTAGCCACCCCTGTCTAGAATTTTAGATTTTTCTAAGTGTTGGACTTAGGGTTTCTGGTCTTGGTTTCTGAGGGAGCTTTTCTATTAGATGTCCAAATGTGGTTGTTTCCAATATTACTTGAAGTAAATGTCTTTTCTTTGGATGGTCAAAATTAGGGCATCTACCGCAGTCATCACTCACAAGCTGATATTTAATCATTGTAATGTTTCATTAAAATATTTTTCTATGAATTTATAGTAGCTATTCAATTAATGTTCAAATATTTCTTGTTGTAAACTTATAATGTGCAATTATTGTGAAGTTATATCAATATTCAATTCAAATAGTTTTATTGTTCAAAGTATTTTCAATTCAAGTTATTCAACTTTTTTATTTACTTTATTGTATGTTTTAATTTAACTAAAAAAAATGAAAAAAAAGGTGTGGGCCACAAAGCCTGGCCTGGCCCAGACTTGGCCCGTTCGTGGCCGGGCCTATGGGCGGAGGAAGGCCTGAGTTTGGACTGTAGGCCCAGGCCCCGGCCCAAAGCTCTTCAGGCCCGGTCGAGGCCCGTCCGAAAAAAGCCTGGCCCAGACCAGGCCCATGGCCACCCCTAGGCATGCCCATTCCATATTAATTAGAGTAGGAATGCGAGAAAAAGGAATAGGTATGAGCCGCGGGTCTCGTATAAAGTTAATATCACCATAAACTCCCTGTAGTTTGCAAATATAGAGCTGGATTAATTTAATCCCAACAGAAAACCTTCCAAATTGTTGAATCTCCCTGCTTCTATGTGATTTCCCAAGGATTACCATTTCATCCGTATTTTATGTTATGCCTGTGTCATTTGGAGCCATTTCGGTTAAGCCTTGGTCACATCTGGGTCATTCAGGGCCTTTTTCTTTTTCGATCGGAGTCGCTAAAATTTTGACTTTTAGCCACCTGCGGGAGTTAGAGTACTCTGATTGAAAATCTAACTGCATATTATGGGTCCTGGTACCGTTTAGTACTACCCATAAAAATTTCATCGAATTTCAATAACGTTTTGAAAAATATACAGTTCCGAATCGCATCCGGGTTTGGCCGTTACTGGGTTTTGGTAGAGTGTGTGGTGCTTCTCCGCACACTTCCCAATAAAGCAAAAATAAGTGGTTGAGTGAGGGTGAGCCTAACCCTAACCTCACCACCCCCTTATGGTCACCCCAAAACACTATTTGGGCATGGAAATGACCATTTTGCCCTCTCTCTCTCTCCCCCTCTCTCCCAACTCGTGGATCTCATCTTCTCTCCCTCTCTTGGTCTCCTTTTTTCCTCTCTTTGTGTGTGGAGGAGGAGGAAGAATCAATTGAAGGTGAAGGTGAAGAAGGAAGCAAGAGGTGAGTTTTGTGTATGTGTTGTTGTTGTTGTGGTTTCTCCTCTCTCAAGCCCCCTCTCATGTCTTTCCCCCCCTGATTTGCAGCCAAAGAAGGTTGAGGAGGGCCGTGGAGGTGGTGGTGGTAGTTGAGGTGGTCGCGGGTGCATCGAGGGCCCTCGAATCTCCCCCTTTCATTCCCCCTCCCTAGGTGAGCTTTTCCCCTTCTTTTCTTGGTTTTTTATGGCTTAGGGGTTGTTGGGAAGTCATGTATGATAGGTATTTGGCTTAGAGTGAGTGAGAAGTGTGGGGGAGGGGTTAAAAGCGGTTAAGAATGGCTGGGCACGCGTAGGGGTCTTTCCGCGCGCGTGCAGGGAGGGGAGCTGGCAGGCTCAAGCGGGCGCGCGGGTGCGCCCGGACGCTGGTAGCGAGCGTGGTGCGCGCGCGCGGGGCAGTGCGTCTGGGCGTGCGCCTGGGCATGCGGCAGGGTGCCACTGCGCGCGCGCGCGTGCGCGTGCGTGCGTGCTGGGGTATGCGTGGGGCTGCACAGGGGCTCAGGTAGGTACTGGGGCACTTGGGTATGCTTACGTACGCGCGTGCTCACATGCGTGCGAGCCCGTATGCATGCATGTCTAAGTCTTTGGTATTTCTAGTAATTTCTAAGTGTTATATTATGATGTTACTCACCAAATTTGATGCCCTTACCATGCAGATCTCGTCGAAAGGGATGCGCGAGGTCCCGGGTTGCGGTGAGTGGTTTGGTCCAATCCCCCCCTCCCCTCTCGAGATGCGCTCAACGCGCATAGTCGTGCGTCGCGCATCGATGGGGCATGCTAGCTATACTACTTGTGTAGATAAGTAGTATGGCCATGCTTAAGCTATAATATGTTAGATATCTTGCATGCTAGGCTTATATACATGTATTGTATCCATGTATGAATGATTGTGTTGCATGCGCCCCTCTAGTATGGGCATGTATTTTTTTGTAATGTGTATGGATGTATAGAATATGGCATGCCTTAGGTAGTATTGTAATACTACTCCCACCATATTAATTGGAATATCCAGTATGATTAAGTCTGGGTTAATAACGGGCACCTGCCTAATATTCCCTTGCGATAAGACTCGAGGGCGTGGTGTAGTTGTTGCGCCCATGCTAATGGGGCAAAGCTATGACCAGCTTCATGAGATGATGATCTCTCTCGCCCTCTCCCTCTGAACGAACTGAGTAAGTAGATGCGATTTCCTACTCGACTCAGGTTCGTTTGGAATATTGGCATGCACCTGTTAGTGCGCGAGATCGCGCTTAACCCTTTCTTTTAAGTTGGTGATATCCAACGCATGCTTAAGTTATGCCTTGTGTGCTTATGATTAATGGCCACGTATGAAGGATTAAGTGGGCCATACCTTGTATGCATGTTGTATGATTGCTGTTTATGATGTAAATCCATGATTAGGGAGTATCCCTATGATTAATTGATATGTGATCGTGCATATGGTTCATGCACGTAGCTAAGATTTAATTCTCCTATAAAATATATGCGCATGTTAAAACTAATCAGGTCTATCTGAAATAGGCGTGGGTATGACCCGTTGTTGGGTTGTACCTTATTAGTTAGAGCGCTAGCGGTGTAATCGCCCCCATGCATCCGATTGATGCACTCGTTTGGAATTCAGGAGAATTCATTATCTTATCGGTTTTGTTAAGCCAGTAGTTGTGGCATTAAGCTAGGCCTACCCGTGCTAGGCGTGTATATGAACCGCCTGTTGGGTTATGTGCCTTGGGATTATTTCTGCGTGAGAGCAGAGGCAACCCCCCCCCTTTGTGTCCGAGCGACGCAACCGTGTGGGAGTACTGTCACGCCCCAGGGCGGCCGTCCCTGAGACGTGGCAATAATGAAATATCAGTTATCAATACCTGAGGTCAATAAAGACTCCAACAACAACACACAAGGTGGCAAAGCAAGGACAATGATAACTGACTGAAAAGCGGAAGCATAATATATAAACAATGTCTGTAAACCAAAAACATTATTACAGACTCGAATACACAATCACTGTCCTGTGAGAGCCAAGTCTAGACCAAATAAAATACAACCTGTGCCACATGCATGATTTACAATACATAAAATGACTCTAGGACTGCTGACAGCCTCGCACTCGCCACCCGCCGGAAGAACGCTCCACGCCCATAAGACAACGCCACAGGGAAGCTCCAACTCCACGCCCAACACTGCCCCTGAAAAGAAACAGTATGCGAGGGGTGAGCTACAAGCTCAGTGAGTGGCTGGAAACCAATCACCATACAACAGTTCAATACCAAAACAATTTCCTTTCAAGGAAAAACATGGGTAGAAACCCATGGATAACAGGGTCACGCGGCGGCGCGACCAACCTCACCCTCACCCTCACTCCCGGAGGAAGACTCTTGGGACTTTTGGGGAGAGACCAAACCGTTGGTCGAAGAGACGCGGAATTACTGGTCCACACAACACTACTGAATCACCAACCTCACCCTCACCCTTACTCCCGGAGGGAGACTCTTGGGTCTCTTGGGGAGAGACCATACCGTTGGTCGAAGAGACCCGGAATTACTGGTCTACACAACGCTACTGGATCATCTACATCGGGATAACTGCCCAACGATGTCTTTGAACATCGATACGCAACCGGACCCAACACTTTGGGAACAGACGAACAACGAATGGGTCACGCGGCGACGTGTCTTCACCTCATCCTCACCCTCACTCCCGGAGGGAGACTCTTGGGACTTTTGGAAGAGACTTAGACTGCTCTACACCCTTGGTCCACCGGTAGCCCTTTCCCCGGGTAGTCACTACCTGGTATACTCCCACGATCAGTACGCTTCTGAACGCCTCGGTGGTACCTACGGATGGGAGCCCTCTATCAGGACAGCTTTTCCAACGCCGGGAAGTTCCTACATCGGATCCAACGAAGGGGAGAACGATTCCACGCTCGCAATATCATTCGTTAACCCTCTCCCAGGTAGCCTCTACCTGGTACACTCCCACGATCAGTACGCTTCCGAACGCATCGGTGGTACCTACGGATGGGAGCCCTCTGTCAGGACAGCTACAACCCAGGCCTCTTCAACACGGACGACATTGGGAGTAAACATTCCATGTTCGCAAAGCGAACCCAATGGAAAAACAACTACTCTCGATAATCACTTATCGAGATATCGAATACTACTGTACTCCCACACCGTTGCGTCGCTCAGACACAAGGGGGGGTGTCACGCCCCAACTACCGGCTTAACAATCCGATAAGATAATGAATTCTCCTGAATTTCAAACGAGTGCATCGCTCGGATGCACGGGGCGATTACATCACTAGCGCTCTAACTAATAAGGTACAACCCGACAACAGGTCATACCCACGCCTATCTCAGATAGGCTTATCAGTTTTTTTTAACATGCGCATATAAATATATCCAGGAGAATTATATCTGGCTATGTGCATGAACCATATGCACAATCATCTAATAATTATAGGGACACTCCCTAACATGGATTTACATCATAATAAATCATACAACATGCATACATGGTCATTAATCACATAAGCACACAAGGCCTAACTTAAACATGCGTTGGATATCACCAACTTAAAAGAAAGGGTCAAGCGCGATCTCGCGTACTAACGGGTGCAGGCCAATATTTCCAAACGAACCTGAGTCGAGTAGAAAATCGCATCTACTTACTCAGTTCTGTCACACCCCAGGGCGACCGTCCCCGAGACGTGGCAATAATAAAATATCAGCTATCAATACCTGAGATCAATAAAGATTCCAACAACAACACACAAGGTGGCAAAGCAAAGATAATGATAACTCACTAAAAAGAGGAAGCATAATATATAAACAATGTCTGTAAATCAAAAACATTTTACAGACTCGAATACACAATCACTGTCCTGTGAGAGCCAAGTCTAGACCAAAGAAAATACAACCTGTGTCACATGCACAATTTACAATACATACAATGACTCTAGGACTGCTGATAGTCTCGCACTCACCACCCGCCGGAAGAACGGTCCACGCCCATAAGACCATGCCACAGGAAAGCTCTAGCTCCACGCCCAACACTGCCTCCGAAAAGAATCAGTATGCGAGGGGTGAGCTACAAGCTCAGTGAGTGGCTGAAAACCAATCACCATACAACAGTTCGATACATAAGCACTTTCCTTTCAAGGAAAACATGGGTGGAAACCCATGGATAACAGGGTCACGCGGCGGCGCGACCAACCTCACCCTCACCCTCACTCCCGGAGGGAGACTCTTGGGACTTTTAGGGAGAGACCATACCGTTGGTCGAGGAGACCCGGGATTACTGGTCCACACAACACTACTGGATCATCTACATCGAGTTAACCGCCCAACGATGTCTTTCAACATCGATACGAGACCGGACCCAACAACTATGGGAACGGATGGACAACGAATGGGTCACGAGGCGACGTGTCTTCACCTCATCCTCACCCTCACTCCCGGAGGGAGACTCTTGGGACTTTTGGAAGAGACTTAGACTGCTCTACACCCTTGGTCCACCGGTAGCCCTTTCCCCCGCGTAGCCTCTACCTGGTATACTCCCACGATCAGTACCTTCCGAACGCATCGGTGGTACCTGTTGTGCCTGTGTCATTTGGAGCACTCTGATTGAAAATTTGGCTACATAATTTTTCCTCGAAGTTATGTATTTCCAATTTGGTATTTGGATTTGATTTTGTTAAAATCCAAGATGAAGAGGTTTAAATATGATTTTATTATGAGATGTCCAGTTTTGAGTTAGCTTTCATACAAAAGTGGAATTAGGTCAACTGGATTCATGTAGTAAAAGTTATGGGTATTTTACCAAGTATACCCCGGGGAGGGAAATTCTGGCAGCATCACTGTTCTATGTTTAGCTCTAATTTCGGAATAGCTGGAGAGATTATTTGATCTTGGCATAAACATGAAAGTTGTAGATAATCTTCTTGGCTTTCCAACGGAATTGGAATTGTGCAATTCGGAGCTATATTGAGGAAGTTATGGCTGTTCTAGTGAAGCATGCGCAGAATTTCTGGTCAAGGATGACTTAGTCATTTCCATCCCTCTTTAGATATTTAGTTGCCCAAAATATCTTCTCTCCCTCTCTCTCCCACATCCCACGCCCATTTTTCTTGATCTCTCCTTCTCTCTTTTCACTCCCCCTAGGTGTTTGTGTTTATTCCCCAAAGAGAAGAGAAGGAGATGGTGCAAGTGCAAGAGGAACTTGTGTAGGTTTTGTTGTTGTTGTTGATCTCCTCTCTCTCAAGCACCCTCTCATATCTTGTTCTCCCCCCCCCCTGATTTTCAGCCAAGAAGGAGGCTGAGGAGGCTGAAGAGGTGGTGGTGGTGGTTGAGGTGGTCGTGGGCGCGTCGAGAGCCCCGCATCTCCCCCTTTCCGTTTCCCTCTTTTGGTAAGTCCTCTTCCCCTTCTTTTTGATTTTTAGGGTTGTTGGGATGCTTAGGGTGTTCATGCATGCTATGCATAGGGGTTAGAGTGTGTGTGAGGGGTTGGAGAGGGTTAAAAGAGGTTGGGAAAGGCTGGGCGCACATTGGGTGCTATCTGCGCGCATGCGCGAGCGCAGGCGGGCGCTGTCGGACGCGCAGACGCGCGCGGGTGCGCGCGGGAGCTGGCGCGAGAGGGGTGCGCGCAGGCGCGCGCGAGCGTGAGCGAGCGCGGTGCAATGCGCTTGGGCGCGGGGCTGGGGACCAGTGCGTGCGCGTGCTGGGGCATGCGCGGGGTTCTGCACGAGCGTGCAGTGTGCGCGAGTGCGCGCAGGATGGACACGCAGTGCGCGTGGGCGCTCGCGGCAGCGCGCTGGGCGGGCGGGCAGGCGCGCGGCAGTGCGCCGAAGGTGCTGGGGCGCGTGCGTACGTGCGTATGCGTGCGTGCGTGTGCGGGGGGGGCATGCGTGTGGCTGCCCGAGGGTTCGGGCAGGTGTTGGGGCACTCGGACTCGCGTGCGTACGTGCGTGCTCGCATGCGTGCGAGTCTGCATGCATGCTTGTCCGAGTATTTGGTATTTCTAATGATTTCTATGTGTAAATTGTGTTGTTACTCACCAAATTGGATGCCCCTACCTTTCAGATCTCGTCTGATGGGATGCGCGAGGTCCCGGGTTGTATGGTGAGTGGTTCGATTCCAATCTCCCCCCCCCCTCTCTAGGGATGCGCTCGACGCACGTAGACGCGCGTCGCGCATCGATGGGGTATCTTAGCTATACTACTTGTGTAGATAAGTAGTATAGCCATGCTTAAGCTATAATACGTAGATATCTTGCATGCTAGGCTTATATACATGTGTTGTATCTATGTATGAATGATTGTGTATGGATGTATAGAATATGGCATGTCTTAGGTAGTATTGTAATACTACTCCCACCATATTAATTGGAAAATCCAGTGTGATTAATGGCCATGTACGCAGGATTAAGTGGGCCATACCTTGTAGGTATGTTGTATGATTGCTGTTATGATATAAATCCATGATTAGGGAGTATCCCTACGATTAATTGATATGTGATCGCGCATATGGTTCATGCACCCAACTAAGATTAAATTTTCCTATACAATATATGCGCATGTTAAAAACTGAGATAGGTGTGGATATGACCCACTGTCGGGTTGTGCCTTAGTAATTAGAGCGCTAACGATGTAATCGCCCCGTGCATCCGAGCGATGTACTCGTTTGGAATTCAAGAGAATTCATTAGCTTATGGGTTTACTTCTACTTGAGAGCAGAGGTAACCCCCTTTGTGTCTGAGTGACGCAACGGTGTGGGAGTACAGTAGTATTCAATATCTCGATAAGTGAGTATCGAGGGTAGTTGTTTTCCATTGGGTTCGCGTTGCGAACATGGGACCGTTCTCCCCTTCGTTGGATCCAATGTAGGAACTTCTCGGGTTTAGCTGTCCTAACAGAGGGCTCCCATCCGTAGGTACCACCGATGCATTCGAAAGAGTACTGATCGTGGGAGTATACCAGGTAGAGGCTACCCGGGGAAAGGGCTACCGGTGGACCAAGGGTGTGGAGCGGTGAGTTGAGGAGATCGGGTTGTAGCTGTCCTGACAGAGGGCTCCCATCCGTAGGTACCACCGATGCATTCGGAAGCGTACTGATCGTGGGAGTATACCAGGTAGATACTACCCGGGAGAGGGTTAACGAATGATGTTGCGAGCGTGGGAATCGTTCTCCCCTTCGTTGGATCCGAGTAGGGACTCTCCGGCGTTGGAAAGCTGTCCTGACAGAGGGCTCCCATCTGTAGGTACCTCCGATGCATTGGAGGGTGCTAATCGTGGGAGTATACCAGGTAGAGGCTACGGAGTGTGGGAGAGGCTACCGGTGGACCAAGGGTGTAGAGCAGTCTAAATCTCTTCCAAAAGTCCCAAGAGTCTCCCTCCAGGAGTGAGGGTATGGATGAGGTGAAGAATATCACCGCGTGACCCATTCGTTGTTCGACCGTTCCCATAGTTGTTGGGTTCGGTCTTGTATCGATGTTTAAAGGCATCGTTTGAGTAATTATCTAGATGTAGATAATCCAGTAGTGTTGTGTAGACCAATAAATCGGGGTATCTTCAACCGACGGTATGATCTTTCCCCAAAAGTCCCAAAAGACTCCCTCCAGGAGTGAGGGTGGGGGTGGGGTTGGTCGCGCCGCCACGTCACCCAGTTATCCATGGGTTTCCACCCATGTTTTCCTTGAAAGGAAATTGATTAGGTATTGAACTGCAGTATGCTGATTGGTTTCCAGCCACTCACTATGCTTGTAGCTCACCCCTCGCATACTGTTTCTTTTTAGAGGCAGTGTTGGGCGTGGAGCTAGAGCTTTCCTGTGGCGTGGTCTTATGGGCGTGGAGCGTTCTGCCGGCGGGTGGCGAGTGCGAGGCTGTCGGCATTCATAGAGTCATTTTATGCTTTGTAAATCGTGCATGTCGTACAGGTTATATTTTCTCTGGTCTAGACTTGGCTCTCACAGGACAGTGATTGTGTGTTCGAGTCTGTAATAATGTTTTTGATTTACAGACATTGTTTATATATTATGCTTCCGCCTTTCAGTCAGTTATCATTATCTTGCTTTGCCGCCTTGTGTATTGTTGTTGGAGTCTTTATTGACCTCAGGTATTGATAGCTGATATTTTATTATTGCCACATCTCGGGGACGCCTGGGGCGTGACAGAATTGTATCCGGGTTTTGACAGATTTTGGATTGTCAAATGGTGACTTTGACCGGGTAAATGATGACTTTGACTAGTCAAAGATGACCTTTGACTAGTCAAGGGTTTTTGTTTCGTAGCTTGGTTGGGTTGTCTCAAAGTCAATCCCCGCCCACCCCCTTTTTCACCATTTAATGTAAGTGTGTGTGTGAGTGTGTGTGTGTATTCGAGTTTGTAATAATTTTTTTGATTTACAGACATTGTTTATATATTATGCTTCCGCCTTTCAGTCATTTATCATTATCTTGCTTTGCCGCCTTGTGTATTGTTGTTGGAGTCTTTATTGACCTCATGTATTGATAGCTGATATTTTATTATTGCCACGTCTCGGGGACGCCTGGGGCGTGACAGAATCGTATCCGGGTTTTGACCGATTTTGGATTGTCAAAGGGTGACTTTGATCGGGTCAACGAAGACCTTGACTAGTCAAAGATGACCTTTGACTAGTCAAGGGTTTTTGTTTGGTAGCTTGGTTGGGTTGACTCAAAGTCAATCCCCACCCACCCCCTTTTTCACCATTTAATGTAAGTGTGTGTGTGAGTGTGTGTGTGTATTCGAGTCTGTAATAATGTTTTTGATTTACAAACATTGTTTATATATTATGCTTCCGCCTTTCAGTCAGTTATCATTATCTTGCTTTGCCGCCTTGTGTATTGTTGTTGGAGTCTTTATTGACCTCAAGTATTGATAGTGATATTTTATTATTGCCATGTCTCGGGGACGCCTAGGGCGTGACAGTACCTACGGATGGGAGCCCTCTGTTAGGACAGCTTTCCCCACGCCGGGGAGTTCCTACATCGGATCCAACGAAGGGGAGAACGATTCCACGCTTGCAATATCATTCGTTAGCCCTCTCCCGGGTAGCCTCTACCTGGTACACTCCCACGATCAGTATGCTCCCGAACGCATCGGTGATACCTACGGATGGGAGCCCTTTGTCAGGACAGCTACAACCCGGGCCTCTTCAACACGGACGACATTGGGAGTAAACATTCCATGTTAGCAAAGCGAACCCATGAAAATCAACTACTCTCGATAATCACATATCGAAGAGAGCGAACACTATTGTACTCCCACACGGTTGCGTCGCTCGGACACAAGGGGGGGGTTGCCTCTGCTCTCACGCATAAATAATCCCAAGGCACATAACCCAACAGGCGGTTCATATACACGCCTAGCACGGGTAGGCCTAGCCTAATGCCCCACTACCGGCTTAAAAAAAACCGATAAGGTAATGAATTCTCCTGAATTCCAAACAAGTGCATCGCTTGGATGCACGGGGCGATTACATCGCTAGCGCTCTAACTAATAAGGTACAACCCGACAGCGGGTCATACCCACGCCTATTTCAGATAGGCCTGATTAGTTTTAACATGCTCATATATTTTATAGGAGAATTTAATCTTAGTTATGTGCATGAACCATATGCACGGTAACATATCAATTAATCATAGGGATACTCCCGAATCATAGATTTACATCATAATAAATCATACAACATGCATACATGGTCATTAATCACATAAACATACAAAATATACTCTAACATGCGTTGGATATCGCCAACTTAAAAGAAAAGGGTCAAGCGCGATCTCGCGCACTAACATGTGCATGCCAATATTCCAAACGAACCTGAGTCGAGTAAATCACATCTACTTACTCAGTTCGTTCAGAGGGAGAGGGCGGGAGAGATCATCATCTCATAAAGCTGGTCATAGCTTTGCCCCATTAGCATGGGCGCAACAGCTACACCACGCCCTCGAGTCTTATCACAAGGGAATATTAGGCAGGTGCCCGTTATTAACCCAGACTTAATCCTGTTCGATATTACAATTAATATGGTGAGAGTAGTATTACAATACAACCTAAGGCATGCCATATTCTATACATCCATACACATTTCAAACAATACATGCCCATACTAGAGGGGCTCATGCAACACAATCATTCATACATGAATACAATACATGTATATAAGCCTAGCATGCAAGATATTTACATATTATAGCTTAAGCATGGCCATACTACTTATCTACACAAGTAGTATAGCTAGGGGGGGGGGGGGCATCGATGCGCGACGCGCAACTACGTGCGTCTAGCGCATCTCTAGAGAGGGGGGGGGGGATTGGAATCGAACCACTCACCGATACCCGGATCGCCGCGCGTCCGGTCTACGAGATCTGTAAAACACAACCAGTGATCCATAATTAAATTATGGAACCTTCTATCACACATATAAGCTTACTTCATGAAGACCCTAACCCCTGATACTTCCATATTATCACCCAAGACACATGCAACCAACTCCTTGACACTCAACCAAGCAAAACTGCTAAACCTGCTGCAACCAGCCCTACTAATTGGTCTTCACAGCACACAATACACTTCCAAAAATTATGAAATAAATCATGCACATTCTATGATATGCTGGGATCATAATTCATGAAGACATTAGAACCTAATTTGGCCTCTACAAGCCCGAAACAAATCATTTCCCGAAGCAGGTCAATTCCTACACGAATCTGGACAGGTCATGCAAAACTGGTTCTAACTTACACCACAGATATCATAATGACCCCAAATTTCATATATAACATCTAGACACATAGCTGATCAAATCATAAGAAGACATAATCCTAAAAATATGCCTCTAAATACTAGATTCACTGAGATCTAATAAGAAGACAGTGCTGCCTTACCGAAACAGGGGAAGGGAATTGGGGAGATGCGGGGTTCTCGACACACCCACGACCACCTCAACCACCACCACCACTACCACCACCTCCTCAGCCACTCCTCAAGCCTTTATTGGCTGAAAACAGGGGTGGGGAAGAGGCATGAGAGGGAGTTAGAGAGAAGGGAATCAAGCACAAACAACAACACCTAAAGCTTGCACACACATACCTTCTCTTTTCCTTTTAATGTTTCTTCTTCTTCTCCTTCTTTTTCTACTTCTCTTTAACACTCAAAACAAAGAAAACCAGGGAGTGAAGGAGTGAGAGGGAGAGGAGGAGAAGGGGACGCCCACAAATAGGGCTCACACACACTCACACACACACTTACAATAAATGTGAAAAAGGGGGTGGGTGGGGATTGACTTTGAGTCAACCCAACCAAGCTACCAAACAAAAACCCTTGACTAGTCAAAGGTCATCTTTGACTAGTCAAAGTCTTCGTTGACCCGGTCAAAGTCACCCTTAGACAATCCAAAATTGATCAAAACCCGGATACGATTCGGAACTGCATATTTTTTTCAAACGTTACTGTAATTCGATGAAATTTTTATGGGTAGTACTAAACGGTACCAGGACCCATAATATGCAGTTAGATTTCCAATCAGAGTACTCTAACCCCCACAGGTGGCTAAAAGCCAAAATTTTAGCGGCTCCGATCGAAAAATTAAAAAGGCCCTGAATGACCCAGAAGTGACCAAGGCTTAACCGAAATGGCTCCAAATGACACAGGCATAACAAGTTCGTTCAGAGGGAGAGGGCGGGAGAGATCAACATCTCATGAAGCTGGTCATAGCTTTGCCCCATTAGCATGGGCGCAACAACTACACCACGCCCTCGAGTCTTATCGCAAGGGAATATTAGGCAGGTGCCCGTTATTAACGAAGACTTATTCATGCTGGATATTCCAATTAATATGGTGGGAGTAGTATTACAATACTACCTAAGGCATGCCATATTCTATACATCCATACACATTACCAAAAATACATGCCCATACTAGAGGGGCTCATGCAACACAATCATTCATACATGAATACAATACATGTGTATAAGCCTAGCATGCAAGATATCTACATATTATAGGTTAAGCATGGCCATACTACTTATCTACACAAGTAGTATAGCTAGGGGGCCCCATCGATGGGCGACGCGGGGCAGCAGGCAAGGCATGCTGGGCACAACCGCTCGGCACGCTGGGCATAGCTGCTGGGCAGGAGTGCTGGTGCTGGCAGGGCAGCAGACAAATCATGCTGGGCATAGGCAGCACACACAAGGCAGCAGACACTCTGGCACGCCGACACTCCAAGAGAAGGGGAAAGGGAAGGGGGAGGTGTGGGAGCTCGCAAGCACGCCCATGACCACCTCGACCCCCACCACCACTACCACGTGTCACGCCCCAGGGCGGCCGTCCCCGAGACGCGGCAATGGTATATAATATCAGCAGTCTATACAGGAGATCAATAACATACTCTAACAACATCAAAATGACAACACAGACAATAAGGAGACTGACATAATATACATACAAATAGCGGAAGCTCAAACGACTGAGTCTGTAATTCAAAAACATATTACAGACCCGATACATAATCAACTGTCATGTGAGAGCCAATATATACAACGACATCCAAATATAATACAAACGTGTGCCCAAGCACGGAATACAATACATACAATCAAAAGGGGATGCTGATGGCCTCTCACTCGCAGAACGTGACGCTGCTCCGCTACTGCTGATGTGTCTCGGGGAGCTCCTCCTTCAGATCCGACTCAGATATCACTGGAGAAAAGAATATGCGAGGGGTGAGCCACACGCTCAGTGAATAGCACAACCCATGCATCACAATTCATATTAACCTTAAATGATTTATAGCCCCTAAGTGGGAGTAACTACACAATCCAGTGGGTCGTTACATCGCCGACCCACCACACCCTCACCCTCACCCTCAAAGGGGTGACATGGGTCTTTTGGGATTGACTAGGCTATTAATCACCCTTGGTCCACCGATAGCCTCTCCTCCACTCCGTAGCTTGCCTGGTATACTCCCATGATCAGCACAGTCCGACGCATCGGAGGTACCTACAGATGGGAGCCCTCTGTCAGGACAGCCTGTCTAACGCTGGGGAGTCCCTACACAGATCCAACGAAGGGAAGAGAAACAGCCTACCCACACGGATACGATCCTCTTGGATCCGTCGGCAACGCTTCCTAACATTTCTAATGTCATGAATTCTCAAGAATTCCTCCAGGGCGCATAACTAAGATGCGGGGAACCATATATTATAACCACAAGGTTATAATATTCTCTAAGGCATGCTAATAACCATATGCTCGCATTTGATTTAAATAAATTAAACTAAATGGGAAACATGCATAGGTCGAGGCTTTCCTAGCATGAAAACATGGTATCAGGATGCGTAGGCCTCTATTCATAATATAAGGGTGCATATCCCTAGCATACAAAGTCTAAGGCGGCATGGATACAACATAATGATCATGCATAGCACAGTTACATTTATTACAACTTAATACGCAATTATGGTGCCCCAGGGGAGGGCAATGCACGCCTACTGTCACGCCCCAGGGCGGCCGTCCCCGGGACGCGGCAAATGGTATATATATGATATCAGCAGTCTATACAGGAGGTCAATAACATACTCTAAACAACATAAAAAATGACAACACAAACAACAATGAGGCTGACATGATATATACACGAATAGCGGAAGCTAAAAGACTGAATCTGTAATTCAAAGACATATTACAGACTCGATACATAATCAACTGTCCTGTGAGAGCCAATATATACAACGACATCCAAATATAATACAAACGAGTGCCCAAGCACGGAATACAATACATACAATAAAAAGTGGGATGCTGAATGGCCTCTCGGGGTAGACTAGACCTCTCTCCACCCCTGGCCCCACCGGGTAGCCTCTCCCACCCTCGTAGTCTCAACCTGGTATACTCCCACGATCAACACAGTCCGAAACACATTAGGAGGTACCTACAGATGGGAGCCCTCTGTCAGGCCAGCTAACGCTGGGGAGTTCCTACCTCGGATCCCAACCAATAAGGAGAAGACAGCCTACTCACACGGATATGACACCGTTGGTAACGCTAAATAATGTCATGAATTCACAAGAATTCCTCCAGGGCGCATAACTAAGATGCGGGGAAGCCTATATCATAACCACAAGGTTATAATATTCACTAAGCATGATAATTACCAATAACTCGCATTTGATTTAAATAAATTAAACTAAGTGGGACACATGTGTAGGTCGAGGCTTTCCTAGCATGAAAACATAGTATCAGGATGCATGGGCCTTTACACATATCTAAAAGGGCAAGTATCCCTAACATACAGGGTCTAGGGTGGCATGGATACTATATAATAATCATGCATACATAGTTACACTTAATACAAGTTAATATGCAACTATGGTGCCCCAGGGGAGGGCAATACACTCCTAAGTGTATAGAACGCCTCCCTACTGGGTTGGATTGTCCCACTCACCAATACCCGGGTCGTCGCGTGATCGCCCGTCAAGATCTGCAAGACATGGGAAACCAAAATGGTGAGTAAAATACACAAATACATACAAAATACGCTAGAAATACCCAACACTCGGACAAGCATGCATACGGGCCCGTACACACGCGAGTCCGAGTGCCCCGACACACTCCCGCACCCCCGGGCAGCCATGCGCACGGCCACCCGCACGGGTGCGCACGCACGCACGCACACCCGCGCCCCGGGCGCACTGCCACGCCTCTACCCGCACGCCCAGACACGCCGCACGCTCGCGCGTGCCCGCGCGCATCGCGCGTCCTGCCCCGGGTGCACCCGCGCGCACTGCGCCCCAGCGCAGCACCTCGCGTGCACACCCGCACGCACTGTGCCCCAGAGCAGTACCCCCGCGCGCACCCCGCGCGCACGCTCCAGCTCGCCCGACTGCGCGCCTGCCTTGCATGCGCTTGCCTGCGCGCCTGCCTTGCATGCGCTTGCCTGCGCGCACAGGCCTGCGCGCACGCGCAGGGATGATCCCGCACGCGCACCCGAGCCACTCCACCACCCCCACAGCCCCCCCCCCCTCCAACACCCCAACCACCATGCATGCCATGCATAACCAAAAACACATCCTAATCAAGCATCTACACAAGAAAAGGAAGGAAAGAAAGCTCACCCAAGGAGAGGAAGGGAAGGGGAGGAAATCGGGTGCTCTTCGCGCACCGATTCGCCACCTCCAAGACCACCACCACCAAGCCTTCTTCTCAGCCAAAGAAGGGCTGAAAACAGGGGAGAAAAGGAGGTAAGAAATGAGGAAAACCAAGGGGAAATGGAGATCCAAGACCATAGAAAGATAGATCGGGTCCTCACCTATCTTTTCTCCTTCAATGGCTTCTTCTTTTGAACACTCTAACTAGGTCAAATGGGGGATTTAAAGAGAGGGGAGTGAGAGCTTTTGAGAGAGCTTGAGAGAGAAGATGATGAATAGGGAGGGGGAACTATTCTTGGGCGTGGACCTCTTTAAGTCACCACACACACACCACACACACACTCACTTACACTTAGAAATTAATTAGGTTAAGCTAGGTTTAGGTGAGATTTGACCCTAGTCAACCCAACCACACTAAAAAACCAAAACCATTTGACCAAGTCAAGGGTCAACTTTGACCAAGTCAAGTCTCTCAATGACTTTTTGATCGGTCAAAACCCGGATACGATTCGGAACTGCGAAATTCTGAACGTTACCGGAATTCGATGAAATTTTCGTGAGTGGCTTGAAATGGCACCAGGACACATAATATGCAGTTAGATTTTTAATCGGAGCTCTCAAACTCAGGGTGATAGCCAAAAGTCTGAAATTTTAGCGGTTCCGATCGAAAAACGAAAAAGTTGAAAAACTGCCAGAATGCTCCAATGGTGACATGAAGGTAAAAAGTGACACATATATAACATTCTTCCCCCCTTAGGAAATTTTGTCCTCAAAATAAATACAAGAACATCTAGGAAGGGAAAAGATGCGGATACGCGTCACGCATGGCGTCCTCGAGCTCCCAAGTGGCCTTGGCACCGGAACGGTGCTGCCATCGCACCTTGACCAACTGGACGGTCTTGGTGCGGAGCCTCTTCTCGCGGCGGTCCAGGATCTCGATCGGCTGCTCGACGAATGACAAGTCCGGCTCGAAGGCGAGCGGCTCGAACGGGATGACGTGAGCAGGATCGTGGACGTAACGCCTCAGCTGCGAGACATGGAAGACGTCATGGGCCTGAGCCAACTATGGGGGCAGAGCTATGCGATAGGCCACCTCCCCAACTCGCTCGAGGATGAGGAATGGCCCAATGAAACGCGGACTCAGCTTGCCCCACACGCCGAAACGGAAGATGCCCTTCATCGGGGACACCTTCAGGAAGACATGGTCACCAACCTCGAAAACGAGCTCACGGCGACGATGATCGGCGTAGCTCTTCTGACGACTCTGAGCGACTCGGATACGCTCGCGAATCGTCTTGACCATCTCTGAGGTCTGGTGAATGATCTCTGGTCCCTCCAACTGGCGCTCTCCGACCTCGTCCCAACACAAGGGGGACCTGCAGCTGCGGCCATAGAGCGCCTCGTATGGAGCCATCCTGATACTCGAGTGGTAGCTGTTGTTGTAGGCCAACTCCACCAACGGAAGATGCCTCTCCCAACTGCCCCCAAAGTCGAGAACGCAAGCTCGTAGCATGTCCTCCAGGGTCTGAATCGTCCTCTCCGACTGGCCGTCCATCTGCGGATGAAACGCTGTACTGAAGTGGAGGTTCGTACCAAGGGCGTGCTGGAGGCTACGCCAGAACCTCGAAGTAAATCGCGCGTCTCGATCAGAAATGATGCTGACGGGAGTGCCATGGAGACGAACAATCTCGGAGACAAACAACTGCGCCAGGGTGTCCAGAGAATCGGTGAGTCGGATGGGGAGGAAATGAGCGGACTTCGTCAGTCGGTCGACGATTACCCAGATGGCATCGCGACCCGAACGTGACCTCGGCAAACCCGAAACGAAGTCCATGGTGATCTGCTCCCACTTCCACTGAGGAATCTCAATGGACTGCAGCTTCCCTGCAGGACGTTGATGCTCCGACTTCACCTGCTGGCATACCAAGCAACGGGCAACGAAACGGGCAATATCCGTCTTCATCCCGCGCCACCAGTAGCCACGACGAAGGCCCCTGTACATCTTCGTGCCACCAGGATGCACTGTATACCTCGAACGATGGGCCTCGTCCAAGATCTTCTGCTTCAGCTTTGCGTCGTCAGGAATGCATACTCGACCTCTGAACCGCAAGATCCCGTCCTCGCGAATCTGGTAGTCTGCACTGGTTGCACTCGGCCTCTGGACGGCACTGCGCGTCCAGCCCAGCGCGCCCCCGCGCGCACTGCTCCCCCCGCGCAGCACCCCGCGCACGCCCCAGCACGCGCACGCATGCGCACGCCTGCACTGGTCCCCAGCTCTGCGCCCAGGCGCATGCCCGGGCGCCCTGCCCCGCGCCCAGGCGCAGTGACCAGGCGCTCTGCCCTCGCGCGCCCGCGCGCACCCGCGCGCACCCTCGCTCGCACCCCCGCTCGCGCCTGCACCCGCGCGCACCCACGCACCCGCGCGCACTCCCGCGCGCACCCGCGCACCCGCGCGCACGCACCCGCGCGCGACTGCGCGCCCGCCTGAGCCCGCCAGCGCGCACCTCCACGCCATCCTAACCCCTTTTTCACCCTTCCCAACCCCTCACACACACCCTAACCCAACTACCTAGCATGCATGACCTCCCAACCAACCCCTTAAGCCAAGAAAACCAAGAAAAGAAGGGGAGGAGCTCACCTTAGAAGGGGAACAAAAGGGGAAGGTTCAGGGGCCCTTCACGCACTGAAACGCCGCCACCGAGACCACCACCACCACTACCACCACCCCTCAGCCTCCTCAGCCCTCCCATGGCAGCAAAACGGGGGGCGGGGGGGAACATGCAAAGGGAGCTTGAGAGAGAGGGGAACAAACACAACACACAACACTTGAACAAACCCTCATGCACAAGCACCACCTCCTTCACCATCTCTCTTAGGCAAAAACACAAACACATGGGGGGCTTTGTGTGGGAGGGAGAGGGACCAGAAATGCTGGTGGACGAGGGGAGAGAGAGAGAGAGAGAGATATTTATCAAAATATCTTAAGGGGGAATTACTGTCGCCCTTCGACTAGAAATTCTGCGCAAGCTTCACTGGAACAGCCATAACTTCCCCGATACAACTCCGAATTGCTCAATTCCAAGACCGATGGAAAGCTAAGAAGATTATCTACAACTTTCATGTTTATGCCATGATCAAATAATCTCTCCAGCTCTTCCGAAATTAGAGCTAAACATCGAGCAGGGCTGCTGCCAGAATTTCCATCCCCGGGGTATACTTGGAAAAATACCCATAACTTTTACTACAGGAATCCAGTTGATCTAATTCAACTTCTGTGCGAAAGCTAACTCAAAACTGGACATCTCATAGTAAACTCATATTTAAACCTCTTCATCTTGGATTTTAACTAAATCAAATCCAAATACCAAATCAGTAATACATAACTTTGAAAAAAAATTATGTACCCAAATTTTCAAACAGAGCACTCCAAATGCCACAGGCACATCAATGAATTCGCAAGATTTCCGCCAGGGCGCATAACTAAGATGCGGGGAAGCGTATATTATAACCACAAGGTTATAATATTCACTAAGCATGCTTATTACCAATAACTCGCATTTGATTTAAATAAATTAAACTAAATGGGACACATGCGTAGGTCGAGGCTTTCCTAGCATGAAAACATAGTATCAGGATGCATGGGCCTTTACACATATCTAAAAGGGCAAGTATCCCTAACATACAGGGTCTAGGGTGGCATGGATACTATATAATAATCATGCATACATAGTTACACTTAATACAAGTTAATATGCAACTATGGTGCCCCAGGGGAGGGCAATACACTCCTAAGTGTAGAGAACGCCTCCCTACTGGGTTGGATTGTCCCACTCACAAATATCCGGGTCGTCGCGTGACCGCCCGTCAAGATCTGCAAGACATGGGAAACCAAAATGGTGAGCAAAAATACATAAATACATACTAAATGCATACAAAATACGCTAGAAATACCCAACACTCGGACAAGCATGCATACGGGCCCGTACGCACGCAAGTCCGAGTGCCCCGACACACTCCCGCACCCCCGGGCAGCCATGCGCACGGCCACCCGCACGCGCACGCACGGGTGCGCACGTACGCACGCACACCCTCGCCCTGGGCGCACTGCCGCGCCCCAGCCCGCGCACCCAGACGCGCCGCCGAGCCCTTGCCCGCACGCCCAGACACGTTGCACGCTCGAGCGCACACCCGCATCGCGCGTCCTGCCCCGGGTGCACCCGTGCGCACTGCGCCCCAGCGTAGCACCTCGCGTGCACACCCGCACGCACTGTGCCCCAGCGCAGTACCCCCGCGCGCACCCCGCGCGCACGCTCCAGCTCGCCGACTGCGCGCCTGCCCTGCCTGCGCTTGCCTTCGCGCACAGGCCCGCGCGCACGCACAGGGATGATCCCGCACGCGCACCCGAGCCACTCCACCACCCCCACAGCCCCCTCCAACACCCCAACCACCATGCATGCCATGCATACCCAAAAACACATCCTAATCAAGCATCTACACAAGAAAAGGAAGGAAAGAAAGCTCACCCAAGGAGAGGAAGGGAAGGGGAGGAAATCGGGTGCTCTTCGCGCACCGATTTGCTACCTCAAGACCACCACCACCAAGCCTTCTTCTCAGCCAAAGAAGGGCTGAAAACAGGGGAGAAAAGGAGGTGAGAGAGGAGGAAAACCAAGGGGAAATGGAGATCCGAGACCATGGAAAGATAGATTGGGTCCTCACCTATCTTTTCTCCGTCCGGATATGATTCGGAACTGGGAAATTCTGAACGTTACCGGAATTCGATGAAATTTTCGTGAGTGGCTTGAAATGGCACCAGGACACATAATATGCAGTTAGATTTTTAATCGGAGCTCTCAAACTCAGGGTGACAGCCAAAAGCCCAAAATTTTAGCGGTTCCGATCGAAAAAAGGAAAAGTTGAAAAACTGCCAGAATGCTCCAATGGTGACTAGAAGGTAAAAAGTGACACATATATAACACCTACGTGCATTGAACGCCTCCCTACTGGGTTGGATTGTCCCACTCACCAAAACCCGGGTCGTCGCGTGACCGCCCGTCAATATCTGCAAGACATGGGTAATCAAATGGTGAGTAATTACACAAATACATAAGAAATACGCTAGAAATACCCAACACTCGGACAAGCATGCATACGGGCCCGCACGCACGCGAGTCCGAGTGCCCGGACACCCTTCCGCACCCACGGGCAGCCATGCGCACGGCCCCCCGCACTCGCACGCACGCACGCCTGCGCCCCGGGCGCACTACCGCGCCCCTGCCCGCGCGCCCAGACGCGCTGCTCGCCCCTGCCCGCGCCCCCAGACACGCTGCCGCGCCCGCGCGCACCGCGCATCCAGCCCTGTGCCTACCCGCGCGTACTACGCCCCTGCGCAGCACCCCGCGCGCACGCGCGCGGATGACCTCGCACGCGCGCCCGAGCCCTTCCCACCCCCTTCCTTAGCCCTCCCACACCCCTAACACACATGAATACCATGCATACTCCATAACACACCCTAACATGCATCTAAACAAGAAAATAGGGAGGAGAAGGACTCACCCAAGAGAGGAGGAACAATGGGAGGAACTCGGGTGCCCTTCGCGCACCGAATCGCCACCACCAAGACCACCACCACCAAGATCTCCCTCAGCCCTCAAGGTGGCTGAAAACAGGGGAGAAAGGAGGTAGAGAAAGGGGGAAACCAAAAATAAAACCATGGGAAGGTAGATCAAGTCCTCACCTTCCTTTTTCCCTTCAATGGCTTTTCTTTTCTTCCACTCCTACTAGCTCTAATGGGGGATTTAAAGAGAGGGGATGTGGGGGTTTGTGTGTGAGAGAGATAGAGAGAGATGGGGAAGAAGAAGAGGGGTGCACCCCCACTTAAGGGGCCACACACACACACACACTCACACACACACTTACACTTAGGGTTTTTAGTCATTTGGTGAGCTTTGACCTTGGGTCAACTCATCCACACAAACAAACAAAAACATTTGACCAAGTCAAGGGTCAAACTTGACTTGGTCAAAGCCATCTTTGACTTGGTCAAGTCTCCCAATGACTTTTCGCTTGGTCAAAACCCGGATACGATTCGGAACTATGAAATTCTGAAACGTTACCGGAATTCGATGAAATTTTCCAGAGTGGCTTGAAATGGCACCAGGACACATAATGTGCAGTTAGATTTTCAATCGGAGTTCTCAAACTCATGATGATAGCCAAAAGTCTGAAATTTTAGTGGTTCCGATCGAAAAAGAAAAAGTTGAAAAACTGCCAGAAATGTTCCAATGGTGACCAGAAGGCTAAAAGTGACACGTATATAACACCACCACTTCAGCCTTCATTCCTCTTCTTCTTGCTGAACCAGAGGGGAGGGGGGATCCATGAGAGGGAGCATGAGAAAGCTAGAGGAGGAGGAAGAAGAAGAGGCAACAACACCATATATGCACACACAACCACCAACCTTTCTTTCTTGCACTTCCTTCTTGTGCTTCTTCCTCTCCTTCCTTTCCTTCTCACTCAACAAAGGGGAGCAAACACAAAAAAAAAAGGGGGTCGGATGACATTATATAGACAAAGTGGGGGTTCAAAGGAAAAAAATCGTCCATGACCCGAAATTCTGTACATGCTTCACTAGAACAGCCATAACTTCCTCAATATAGCTCCGAATTGCACAATTCAAAGTCCACTGGAAATCCAAGAAGATTATCTACAACTTTCATGTTTATGCTCAGATTAAATAACCCCTCCAGATATTCCGAAATGAGAGCTAAACATTGAACAGGGCTGCTGCCAGAATTTTTCATCCCCGGGGTATACTTGGAAAAATACCCATAACTTTTACTACATGAATCCAGTTGATCTAATTCCACTTTTGTATGAAAGCTAACTCAAAACTGAGCATCTCATAATAAAATCATATTTAAACCTCTTCATCTTGGATTTTAACAAAATTAAATCCAAATACCAATTCGGAAATGCATAACTTCTAGGAGAAAAATCATGTAGCCAAATTTTCAATCAGAGCTCTCCGACTCCTGTAGGTGGCTAAAACCCAAAATTTTAGTGACTCCGATCGAAAAATAAGGCTCCAAATGACACAGGCATAACATTCTCCCCCCCTTAGGAAATTTAGTCCTCGAAATTTAAGGAAACCCAAAGGGAAGACCGAATGTAGCAAGTATCACGCATAGACCTTTTGCTTCCAAGTTGTCCTACCGACACACTCTAATCAAAGGAACGGTCTTAGCGTAGAGCATCTTCCAATATTGGTCCTTGACCTCGATCCACTGCTCCACGAACGACAAATCTACCTCGAGGATGAGGCAGTCGAACGGAATGACATGAGCAGGATCGTGGACGTAACGCCTCAGCCATGAGACAAGGACGACGTCATGGGCATGAGCCAGCTGTGGGGGAAAGGCTACATGACAAGCCACCTCCCCAATCCACTCAAAGATGAGAACCGGTCCGATGAAGGGCCGACTCAGCTTGCCCCGAACGTCGAAACAGAGGGTGCCCTTAAACCAGGACACCTTCTCGAAAATATGATCGCCAAACCCAAAGGTAAGCTCCTGGCGACGATGACCTGCGTGGCCCTTCTGTCGGTCCTGTGAGGTGCAGATGCACACACGAACCAACCTGGCCACCGCAAGGTCAAACAACTAACTTATGGCCCCTCCAACTGGCGCTCCTCAACCGTCCCAACACAAGGGAGGTATAAAACTGTGCCTATAGAGTGCCTTTCACAGATCCATCTGGATGCTCGAATGGCAGTCGTCTTGCAGGCATACCCCAACAAATGGGTGGTGCCTCACCCAACTGCCCTCATCATCGAGCACGCAGGCACTTAGCATGTCCTCCAAGGTCTGAATCGTCCTCTTTGTCTGGCTGTCCATCGGCGATGAAACGCTATACTTAAATGGAGGCTCGCGCCAAAGCCTGCCAAGGCTGCGCCACAACCTCAAAGTAACCCTCGCGTCTCAACCGAAAATAGCGCCAACCGGAGTGCCATGAAGACGAACAATCGCGAAGGTGAAAACCCACGCCAAGGCGTCCAGAGACTCAATCAGTCGGATTAGGGAGGGAAGCGCGGACTTAGTCAGTCGGTCAATGATCACCTAGACGGCATCGCGACCTGAACGTGACTTTTGCGAGTCCTCAACAATCCCTGATAACCCACTCCCACGTCCACTGAGGAATCTCGATGGACTGACGCTTTCCACTCAATGATGATTCTCGAACTTTGCCTGAGGGCATGCCAACCTGGGGAAACAAGGGCACCCATATCACCTTTTCATCGCACCACTAGTAATCTCAATGAATACTACCCCAAAGTAGTCCACGGAAGCCCAATAAAAATTTTGAGATCCACGAAGGCATCCAGTGCATTCGTCAACCCGACACTAGTACGTAAAACTCGTAGTGCCTAAACGGTCACGAAAGGCCATATACGGGATGTCCAACTCCCGGATCTCTGACTTGTGGTACCCTTGTGCGATGATCGATCTTAGAGAAGACACTGGCTCGCAGAGCTGGTCAAACAGATCATCGATTCACGGCAAGGGTAATTGATCTTCAACCTCCACGGGGAGATCAAAACAACACCACGAACAATTAAGTCCAGATTCTGCTCCTTGAGCATGGCTGGCGCTCATGATGACACTTACAAGCTTGGTAAGCCGCTCAACCGCACTTAATCCACAAGACACGCAATAAGGGGTCGTCGAACCTCGACAATGCCTATGCGACGTCATCTATCCGATAGGGCGGTTGAGTCCCATCACGAACGCTAGCATCGCGTCTCCTTATTTGCGACCAATGTGGGGCAAAACGCGACAGTATCCACAACTGTGCTTCACATGGCGCAGAAGCGACTCCAGATGCCACTATGGAACCCAGTCCACAAGCAATCGCCCACCAAGCTGCAATAGGATGTACCAAATCCCGATCGTATGCATCACCACTCGCTACAGCACCTTCCAAGTGAGAGGAAAAATTCATCATCAATTTGATGCTTCAAAGGTATTCCTTGACTGGGAAAAGAAACCTTGGGAGGGCACCATGAGGTCCCGATATAGGATATCCCGACAACCAAACAAGGAACACAGAGTACCCTAGCCCGGGTCTCAACGATGACCCAGCAAGGCCCCTTAATCCTGAGTAGGAAGGCTGGAAGAAGACATCACCCCTTAATGAGCAATACGCCACATCCTCAAAACTTGAAACTGGCGCTGCACGCGAACTCAATGGTTACCAGCAATACCGATGCACGGGAAAGAAGCTCCATTTTCAAGACGCAATCCATACCTTAGAAATTGCGACCAATTCAACATTATCATACTACTGGCTGGAATCTCCTACCCAAGCCTTAATCCCATAACAAGGGATCCAACAACTGACCCTAATCAGTCGACCCAGTCGACAACTTAAGGGTGGGTCCAGGGGGGTCACGTCCACGTCAACAGATGCGAGGAGGCATGTCAGCAACCTAAGATAACTTCTAAAACAAGAGTACTCAGATGACAATCCTACGACTCATCATCTATACGACTAGACTAGGCTCTGACAGGACCAGGCTCTGATACCAACTTTTGTCACGCCCCACGGCGGCCGTCCCCGAGACGTGGCAATAATGAAATATCAGCTATCAATACCTGAGGTCAATAAAGACTCCAACAACAACACACAAGGTGGCAAAGCAAGGATAATGATAACTGATTGAAAAGCGGAAGCATAATATATAAACAATGTCTGTAAACCAAAAACATTATTACAGACTCGAATACACAATCACTGTCCTGTGAGAGCCAAGTCTAGACCAAATAAAATACAACCTGTGCCACATGCACGATTTACAATACATAAAATGACTCTAGGACTGCTGACAGCCTCGCACTCACCACCCGCCGGAAGAACGCTCCACGCCCATAAGACCACGCTACAGGGAAGCTCCAACTCCACGCCCAACACTGCCCTTGAAAAGAAACAGTATGCGAGGGGTGAGCTACAAGCTCAGTGAGTGGCTGGAAACCAATCACCATACAACAGTTCAATACTAAAATAATTTCCTTTCAAGGAAAAACATGGCTCGCGATATCATTCGTTAACCCTCTTCCGGGTAGTATCATTCGTTAACCCTCTTCCGGGTAGCTCTCGATACTCGCTTATCGAGATATCACACACATGCCTAACAACAACCAACACACTCATATAACGTCAAAGTAGTCATAGCCTCCAAGTGGCAGCAACTACACAATCCAATGGGTCGCTACATCGCCGACCCACCACACCCTCACCCTCACCCTCACAGGGTAACATGGTCTTTTGGGACTGACTAGGCTGTTAATCACCCTTGGTCCACCGATAGCCTCTCCTCCACACCGTAGCTCGCCTGGTCTACTCCCACGATTCAGCACAGTCCGAAACCAAATCAGAAGGTGCCTACTGATGGGAGCCCTCTGTCAGGACGGCCTATCTAACACTGAGGAGTCCCTACACGGATCCAACGAAGGGAAGAGAAACAGCCTACCCACATGGATATGATCCTCTTGGATCCGTCGACATCGCTTCCTAACATTTCTAATGACATGAGCTCTTCAAAATTCCTCCACGACGCATAACTAAGATGCGGGGAAGCATATATTATAACCACAAGGTTATAATATTCTATAAGGCATGATAATAATCATATGCTCGCATTTGATTTAAATAAATTAAACTAAATGGGAACATGCATAGGTCGGGGCTTTCAAATCAAGGGGCAAGGTGCCTAAACATGCATAGGCCGCTATACATGATATAAGGGTGCATATCCCTAACATGCAAGGCCTAGGGTGGCATGGATACTACATAATAATCATGCATGCATAGATCGAGGCTCTTAAGTACAGGACATGGTGTCCAGGCATGTACAGGCCTCTATACATGATGTATGGGTGCATATCCCTAGCATACAAGTCTAGGGTGGCATGCATAGCATCATATTGATCATATAAGGGTGCATGCATAGCTTCTACATATAATAGCTAGGGGACCCCATCGATGCGCGACGCGCGTCTACGCGGGTCGAGCGCATCCCTAGAGAGGGGGGGGGGGGGATTGGAATCAAACCACTCACCTTACGACCCGGGACCTCGCGCATCCCATCCGACGAGATCTGCAAGGTAGGGGCATCGAACTGGTGAGAAACAACACAATTTATACATAGAAATGATTAGAAATACCCCATACTCGGACAAGCATGCATACGGGCTCGCACGCATGCGAGCACGCACGTACACACGCGAGTCCGAGTGCCCCGACACCTACCCGAACCCTCGGGCAGCCACACGCATGGCCCCCCGCATGCGCACGCACGAATGCGCACCCACGCACACACCCCGACACCATCGGCGCACTGCCGCGCACCTGCCCGCGCGCCCAGACGCGCTGCCGCACGCACGCGCACGCTCGCGCACGCCCGCGCGCACTGCACGTCTAGCCCGCGCCCCTCGTGCAGCACCCCGCGCACGCCCTAGCACGCGGACGCACGCACGCGCACGCACGCGCGCGCACTGGTCCCCAGCCCCGCACCCAGGCGCATGCCCAGGCGCCCTGCCCGCCCGCGCACCCGCGCTAGCCCGCGCGCACTCGCGCGCACTCCCGCGCGCACCCCCGCTCGCGCCTGCACCGGGCGCACCCGCGCGCACGCTCCCGCGCGCGTCTGCGCGCCCGACTGGATCTGCCAGCGCCCGCCTGCGCGCATGCCTCCGCGCGCACGCGCGCAGACTCCGCCCAGCGCGCGCCCAAGCCATCCTAACCTCATTTTAACCCTTCCCAACCCCTCACACACACCCTAACACCTCTACCTAGCATGCATGACTTTCCCACAACCCCTTTTAGCCAAGAAAACCAAGAAAAGAAGGGGAGGAGCTCACCTTGGAGGGGGAACAAAAGGGGGAGGTTCGGGGGCCCTCGACGCACCCGCGACCACCTCAACCGCCACCACCACTACCACCACCCCTCAGCCTCCTCCTCAGCCTCCTCTTCAGCTAAAAATCAGGGGGGGGGAAGATCCATGCAAAGAGTGCTTGAGAGAGAGGTGAACAAACAACAACCAAAACCTACACCAAGATTCACTTGCACCACCTCCTCCACCATCTCTTCTCTTTGAGGACTTTCATCAAACACTTGGTGTGGGCTTGAATGAGAGAAAGAGAGACCAGATGTGAAGTCGTGGGGGTTTTGGGAGGGGAGAGAGAGATATTTATCAACAAATATCTTAAGGGGGAATTACTAAGTTGCCCTTTGACCAGAAATTCTGCGCAAGCTTCACTGGAACAGCCATAACTTCCTCAATACAACTCCGAATTTCACAATTCCAAGTCCGTTGAAAAGCCAAGAGGATTATCTACAACTTTCATGTTTATGCCAAGATCAAATTAGAGCTAAACATAGAACAGGGCTGCTGCCAGAATTTCCATCCCCGGCGTATACTTGGCAAAATACTCATAACTTTTACTACAGGAATCTAGTTGATCTAATTCCACTTCTGCGTGAAAGCCAACTCAAAACTGGACATCTCATAATATAATCATATTTAAACCTCTTCATCTTGGGTTTTAACAAAATAAAATCCAAATACAAAATCAGGAATACATAACCTCTAGGAAAAAAATTATGTACCAAAATTTTCAAACAGAGCGCTCTAATGACACAGGCACAACACAACCGGACCCAACACTTTGGGAACGGACAACGAATGGGTCACGCGGTGACCTGTCTTCACCTCATCCTCACCCTCACTCCCGGAGAGAGATTCTTGGGACTTTTGGAAGAGACTTAGACTGCTCTACACCCTTGGTCCACCGGTAGCCCTTTCCCCGGGTAGTCACTACCTGGTATACTCCCACGATCAGTACGCTTCCGAACGCCTCGGTGGTACCTACGGATGGGAGCCCTCTGTCAGGACAGCTACAACCTAGGCCTCTTCAACACGGACGACATTGGGAGTAAACATTCCATGTTCGCAAAGCGAACCCAATGGAAAAACAACTACTCTCGATAATCACTTATCGAGATATTGAATACTACTGTACTCCCACACCGTTGCGGGGGTATCACGCCCCAACTACTGGCTTAACAATTCGATAAGATAATGATTTCTCCTGAATTCCAAACGAGTGCATTGCTCGGATGCATGGGGCGATTACATCACTAGAGCTCTAACTAATAAGGTACAACCCGACAGCAGGTCATACCCACGCCTATCCCAGATAGGCCTATAAGTTTTTTTAACATACGCGCATAAATATATCCAGGAGAATTATATCTAGCTATATGTGCATGAACCATATGCACAATCATCTAATAATTTTAGGGACACTCCCTAACATGGATTTACATCATAATAAATCATACAACATGCATACATGGTCATTAATCACATAAGCACACAAGGCCTAACTTAAACATGCGTTGGCTATCACCAACTTAAAAGAAAGGGTCAAGCGCAATCTCACGCACTAACAGGTGCATGCCAATATTTCAAACGAACCTGAGTCGAGTAGGAAATCGCATCTACTTACTCAGTTCGTTCAGAGGGAGAGGGCGGGAGAGATCATCATCTCATGAAGCTGGTCATAGCTTTGCCCCATTAGCATGGGCGCAACAACTACACCACGCCCTCGAGTCTTATCGCAAGGGAATATTAGGCAGGTGCCCGTTATTAACCCAGACTTATTCATGCTGGATATTCCAATTAATATGGTGGGAGTAGTATTACAATACTACCTAAGGCATGCCATATTCTATACATCCATACACATTACCAAAAATACATGCCCATACTAGAGGGGCTCATGCAACACAATCATTCATACATGAATACAATACATGTATATAAGCCTAGCATGCAAGATATCTACATATTATAGCTTAAGCATGGCCATACTACTTATCTACACAAGTAGTATAACTAGGGGGCCCCATCGATGCGCGACGCGCGACTACGCGCGTCGAGCGCATCCCGAGAGGGGGGGGGATTGGATCGAACCACTCACCGCAACCCGGGTCGTCGCGCATCGCGAGGCAGCACTCGAGCAGGGCAAGCAGGGCAGCACGCATGCAGGGGGAGGTACGCACACGCGGGGCAGCACTCGGGTTGCACAGGCAGGACAGGCTGGGCACAGCCGCTGGGCGCGCTGGGCACAGACGCAGGGCACGTCGCAGGACACACTGGGCACAGTCGCTGGGCGCGCTGGGCACAGTCGCAGGGAACGTCGCAGGACGCACTGGGCACAGTCGCTGGGCGCGCTGGGCACAGTCGCAGGGAACGTCGTAGGACGCACTGGGCACAGTCGCTGGGCGCGCTGGGCACAGTCGCAGGGAACGTCGCAGGACGCACTGGGCACAGACGCAGGGCACGCTGGGCACAGGCGCAGGGCACGCCTGGCACAGACGCAGGTGCTGGCAGGGCATGCTGGGCACAGCCGCTGGGCACGCTGGGCACAGCTGCTGGGCAGGAGTGCTGGTGCTGGCAGGGCAGCAGACAGATCATGCTGGGCACAGGCAGCACACACAGGGCAGCAGACACTCTGGCACGCCGACACTCCAAGAGAAGGGGAAAGGGAAGGGGGAGGTGTGGGAGCTCTCAAGCACGCCCATGACCACCTCGACCACCACCACCACTTCAGCCTTCATTCCTCTTCTTCTTGCTGAACCAGAGGGGAGGGGGGATCCATGAGAGGGAGCATGAGAAAGCTAGAGGAGGAGGAAGAAGAAGAGGCAACAACACCATATATGCACACACAACCACCAACCTTTCTTTCTTGCACTTCCTTCTTGTGCTTCTTCCTCTCCTTCCTTTCCTTCTCACTCAACAAAGGGGAGCAAACACAAAAAAAAAGGGGGTCGGATGACATTATATAGACAAAGTGGGGTTCAAAGGACAAAAATCGTCCATGACCTGAAATTCTGTACATGCTTTACTAGAACAGCCATAACTTCCTCAATATAGCTCCGAATTGCACAATTCAAAGTCCACTGGAAAGCCAAGAAGATTATCTACAACTTTCATGTTTATGCTCAGATTAAATAACCCCTCCAGCTATTCTGAAATGAGAGCTAAACATTGAACAGGGCTGCTGCCAGAATTTTTCATCCCCGGGGTATACTTGGAAAAATACCCATAACTTTTACTACATGAATCCAGTTGATCTAATTCCACTTTTGTATGAAAGCTAACTCAAAACTGAGCATCTCATAATAAAATCATATTTAAACCTCTTCATCTTGGATTTTAACAAAATTAAATCCAAATACCAATTCGGAAATGCATAACTTCTAGGAGAAAAATTATGTAGCCAAATTTTCAATCAGAGCTCTCTGACTCCTGTAGGTGGCTAAAATCCAAAATTTTAGCGACTCCGATCGAAAAATAAGGCTCCAAGTAACACAGGCATAATAAGTACAATAGTGTTCGATATCATCGATATGTGATTATCGAGAGTAGTTGTTTTTCCATTGGGTTCGCTTTGCGAACATGGAATGTTTACTCCCAATGTCGTCCGAGTTGAAGAGGCCTGGGTTGTAGCTGTCCTAACAGAGGGCTCCCATCCGTAGGTACCACAGAGGCATTCAGAAGCGTACTGATCGTGAGAGTGTACCAAGTAGAGGCTACACGGGGGAGGGTTAACGAATGACATCTTGAGCGTGGAATCGTTCTCCCCTTCATTGGATCCGATGTAGGCACTTCCCGGCGTTGGAAAAGCTGTCCTGACAGAGGGATCCCATCCGTAGGTACCACCGAGGCGTTCGGAAGCGTACTGATCGTGGGAGTATACCAGGTAGTGACTACCTGGGGAAAGGGCTACCGGTGGACCAAGGGTGTAGAGGAGTCTAATCTCTCCAAAAGTCCTATGTCACCTATAAAGGGTGAGGGTGAGGATGAGGTGAAGACACGTCGCCGCGTGACCCATTCGTGGTTCGTCTGTTCCCATAGTTGTTGGGTCCGGTTGCATATCGATGTTCAAAGACATCGTTGGGCAGTTATCTCGATGTAGATGATCCAGTAGTGTTGTGTAGACCAGTAATTCCGGGTCTCGTCAACCAACGGTATGGTCTCTCCCCAAGAGACCCAAGAGTCTCCCTCTGGGAGTGAGGGTGAGGGTGAGGTTGGTGATCTAGTAGTGTTGTGTGGACCAGTAATCCCGGGTCTCCTCGACCAACGGTATGGTCTCTCCCCAAAAGACCCAAGAGTCTTCCTCCGGGAGTGAGGGTGAGGGTGAGGTTGGTCGCGCCGCCGCGTGACCCTGTTATCCATTGGGTTTCTACCCATGTTTTTCCTTGAAAGGAAATTGTGTTAACATTGAACTGTTGTATGGTGATTGGTTTCCAGCCACTCACTGAGCTTGTAGCTCACCCCTCGCATACTGTTTCTTTTCAGGGGCAGTGTTGGGCGTGGAGCGGGAGCTTTTCTATGGCGTGGTCTTATGGGCGTGGAGCGTTCTTCCGGCGGGTGGCGAGTGCGAGGTTGTCAGCAGTCCTAGAGTCATTTTATGTATTGTAAATCGTGCATGTGGCATAGGTTTTATTTTATTTGGACTAGACTTGGCTCTCACAGGACAATGATTGTGTATTCGAGTCTGTAATAATGTTTTTGATTTACAGACATTGTTTACATATTATGCTTCCGCTTTTCAGTCAGTTATCATTATCTTTACTTTGCCACCTTGTGTGTTGTTGTTGGAGTCTTTATTGACCTCAGGTATTGATAGCGGATATTTCATTATTGCCACGTCTCGGGGACGGCCGCCCTGTATGTATGTTGCATGATGTGCTGTTTATGCCATATACTCATGTTAGGGAGAACCCCAATATATAGTTAAGCATAGGTTATTGTGCATGTGGATCAAGTTCCTTCAGTGATAGAATTCTCCTGTAATAATTATGCGCATGTTAAAACTGATTAGGCCTATCTGAAATAGGAGTGGGTATGACCCGTTGTCGGGTTGTACCTTATTAGTTAGAGCGCTAGCGATGTAATCGCCCCCGTGCATCCGAGCGATGCACTCGTTTGGAATTCAGGAGAATTCGTTATCTTATCGGTTTTGTTAAGCCGGTAGTTGTGGCATTAAGCTAGGCCTACCCGTGCTAGGCGTGTATATGAACCGCCTGTTGGGTTATGTGCCTTGGGATTATTTCTGCGTGAGAGTAGAGGCAACCCCCCTTGTGTCCGAGCGACGCAACCGTGTGGGAGTACAATAGTATTTGATATCATCGATATGTGATTATCGAGAGTAGTTGTTTTTCCATTGGGTTCGCTTTGCGAACATGGAATGTTTACTCCCAATGTCGTCCGTGTTGAAGAGGCCCGGGTTGTAGCTGTCCTGACAGAGGGCTCCCATCCGTAGGTACCACCGATGCGTTCGAAAGCGTACTGATCGTGGGAGTGTACCAGGTAGAGGCTACCCGGGAGAGGGTTAACGAATGACATTGCGAGGGTGGAATCGTTCTCCCCTTCGTTGGATCCGATGTAGGAACTTCCCGGCATTGGAAAAGCTGTCCTGACAGAGGGCTCCCATCTGTAGGTACCACCGAGGCGTTCAGAAGCGTACTGATCGTGGGAGTATACCAGGTAGTGACTACCCGGGGAAAGGGCTACCGGTGGACCAAGGGTGTAGAGAAGTCTAATCTCTCCAAAAGTCCTATGTCACCTGTAAAGGGTGAGGGTGAGGATGACGTGAAGACACATCGCCGCGTGACCCATTCGTTGTTTGACCGTTCCCATAGTTGTTGGGTTCGGTTGCGTATCGATGTTCAAAGACATCGTTGGACAGTTATCTCGATGTAGATGATCCAGTAGTGTTGTGTGGATCAGTAATTCCACGTCCCTTTGACCAATGGTATGGTCTCTCCCCAAAAGTCCCAAGAGTCTTCCTCCGGGAGTGAGGGTGAGGGTGAGGGTGAGGTTGGTCACAAATAAGGAGACGCGATGCTAGCGTTCGTGATGGGACTCAACCACCCTATCAGATAGATGACGTCGCATAGGCATTGTCGAGGTCCGACGACCCCTTATTGCGTGTCTTGTGGATTAAGTGCGGTTGAGCAGCTTACCAAGCGTGTAAGTGTCATCATGAGCGCCAGCCATGCTCGAGGAGCAGAATCTGGACTTAATTGTTCGAGGTGTTGTTTTGATCTCCCCGTGGAGGTTGAAGATCAATTACCTTTGCCGCGAATCGATGATCTATTTGACCAGCTCTAGGAGCGAGTGTCTTCTGTTAGATCGATCTTCGCACAAGGGTACCACAAGTTAGAGATCCGAGAGTTGGACATCCCGTAGATGGCCTTTCGTGACCGTTCAGGCACTACGAGTTTTAAGTACTGCCGTCGGGGTTGACAAATGCGCCGGATGCCTTCGTGGATCTCAAAAGTTTTATTGGGCCTCCGTGGACTACTTTGAGGTAGTCTTCATAGAGATTGCTAGTAGTGCGATGAAAAGGTGATATGGGTGACCTTGTTTCCCCAGGTTGGCATGCCCTCAGGCAAAGTTCGAGAATCATCATTGAGTGGAAAGCGTCAGTCCATCGAGATTCCTCAGTGGACGTGGGAGTGGGTTATCAGGGATTGTTGCAAACTCGTTAATGTCACGTTCGGGTCACGACGCCGTCTAGGTGATCATTGACCGACTGACTAAGTCCGCGCTTCCCTCCCTATCTGACTGATTGAGTCTCTGGATGCCTTGACGTGGGTTTTCACCTTCGCGATTGTTCGTCTTCATGGCACTCCAGTCGGCGCTATTTTTGGTTGAGACGCGAGGGGTACTTTGAGGTTGTAGCGCAGCCTTGGTAGGCTTTGGCGCGAGCCTCCATTTAAGTATAGCGTTTCATCGCCGATGGACAGCCAGACAAAGAGGACGATTTAGACCTTGGAGGACATGCTAAGTGCCTGCGTGCTCGATGATGAGGGCAGTTGGGTGAGGCACCACCCATTTGTTGGGGTATGCCTGCAAGACGACTGCCATTCGAGCATCCTGATGGTACTGTGAATGGCACTCTACAGGCACAGTTTTATACCTCCCTTGTGTTGGGACGGTTGAGGAGCGCCAGTTGGAGGGGCCATAAGTTAGTTATTTGACCTTGCGGTGGCCAGGTTGGTTCGTGTGTGCATCCGCACCTCCCAGAACCTACAGAAGGGCTACGCAGGTCATCGTCGCAAGGAGCTTACCTTTTGGTATGGCGACCATGTTTTCGTGAAGGTGTCCCAGTTTAAAGGGCATCCTATGTTTCGACGTTCGGGGCAAGCTGAGTCGGCCCTTCATCGGACCGGCTCTCTCGTCATTGAGTGGATTGGGGAGGTGGCTTATCATGTAGCCTTTCCCCCACAGCTGGCTCATGCCCACGACATCGTCCTTGTCTCATGACCGAGGCGTTATGTCCACGATCCTGCTCAGTCATTCAGTTCGACTGTCTCATTCTCGAGCTGGATTTGTCGTTCATGGAGCAGTGGATCGAGGTCAGAGACCAGCATGAGAAGAGGCTCCACGCTAAGACCGTTCCTTTGATTATAGTGTGTTGGTAGCGCCAGTCCGGTGCAAAGACCACTTGGGAGCAAAAGGTCTATGCGAGATACTTGCTATATTCGGTCTTCCCTTTTGGGTTTCCTTAAATTTCGAGGACTAAATTTCCTAAGGGGGGAAGAATGTTGTGCCTGTGTCATTTGGAGCGCTCTGATTGAAAATTTGGCTACATAATTTTTTTTTCTAAGTTATGTATTTCCAATTTGGTATTTGGATTTGATTTTGTTAAAATCCAAGATGAAGAGGTTTAAATATGATTTTATTATGAGATGTCCAGTTTTGAGTTAGCTTTCGCACAGAAGTGGAATTAGATCAACTTGATTCTTGTAGTAAAAGTTATGAGTATTTTACCAAGTATACCCCGGGGAGGGAAATTCTGGCAGCAGCCCTGCTCTATGTTTAGCTCTAATTTCGGAATAGCTGGAGAGATTATTTGATCTTGGCATAAACATGAAAGTTGTAGATAATCTTCTTAGCGTTCCAACGGAATTGGAATTGTGCAATTCGGAGCTATATCGAGGAAGTTATGGCTGTTCCAGTGAAGCATGCGCAGAATTTCTAAGTCAGGGATGAAATGGTCATTTCCATCCCTCTTTAGATATTTGTGTGCAACAAATATCTTCTCTCCCTCTCTCTCCCTCTCACTTCCACGCCCATTTTCTTCAAGCCCTCTCTTCCTCTCTTTCAAAGCCCCCCAAGTGTTTGTGTTTATTCCCCAATGAGAAGAGAAGGTGCAAGTGCAAGTGAGTGCTTGTGTAGGTTTTGTTGTTGTTGTTGATCTCCTCCTATATCAAGCTCCTCTCATATCTTGATCCTTCCCCCCTGATTTGCAGCCAAGAAGGGCTGAGGAGAGGCCGAGGCGTGGTGGTAGTGGTGGTGGTGGTTGAGGCGGTCACGGGTGCATCGAGGGCCCCCGAGTCTCCCCCTTTCATTCCCCCTCCAAGGTGAGCTCCCCCCCCCTTCTTTTCTTGGTTTTCATGGATTAAGGGGCTGTTAGGGAGGTCATGCATTCTAGGTAGATGGGTTAGAGTATGTGTGAGGGGTTGGGGAGGGTTAAAAAGAGGATGGGAGAGGCTGGGTGCGCGTTAAGGGCAGTCTGCCCGCGTGCGTGCGCTGGCAGGCGCAGGCGGGCGCGCAGACTCGCGCGGGCACGTGCGCGCGAGCGCGCGGGTGCTCACGGGCACTGGCGCGAGCGGGCGTGCGCGCCGAGTGGGCGCGCGGGTGCGCGCGGGCGCTGGCGCGAGCGAGGGTTAAAATGGGGTTAGGGTTGAGTGGGCGCGCGTTGGGGGCTGTCTGCGCGCGTGCGAGCGCAGGCGGGCGCTGGAGCGAGCGGGGGTGCGCGCGGGTGCGCACGGGTGCTGGAGCGAGCGGGGGTGCGCGCGGGAGTGCGTGCGCGAGCGTGCGCGCGCGCGGTGCAGTGCGCCTTGGCATGCGCCTGGGCGCGGGGCTGGGGACCAGTGAGCGTGCGCGCGTGCGTGCGCGTGTTGGGGCGTGCGCGGGGGTTCTGCGAGGGCGCGCGGGATGGAAGTGCAGTGCGCGCGGGCGCGCGCGAGCGTGCGAGCGGGCAGGCGCGCGGCAGTGCGCCGAGGGTGCTGGGGCGTGTGCGTGCGTGTGTATGCGTGCGTGCGCGTGCGGGGGGCCATGCGTGTGGCTGCCCGAGGGTTCGGGTAGGTGTCGGGGCACTCGGACTCGCGTGCGTACGTGCGTGCTCGCATGCGTGCGAGTCCGTATGCATGCTTGTCCGAGTATTTGGTATTTCTAATGGTTTCTATGTGTAAATTGTGTTGTTAATTACCAAGTTGGATGCCCCTACCTTGAAGATCTCGTCGGATGGGATGCGCGAGGTCCCGGGTTGTAAGGTGAGTGGTTCGATTCCAATCCCCCCCCCCCCCTCTCTAGGGATGCGCTCGACCCGCGTAGACGCGCGTCGCGCATCGATGGGGCCCCCTAGCTATAATATGTAGATACTATGTAATGCATGTTTTAATATGATGTAACCATGCCATATTAGACCTTGTATGCTAGGGATATGCATCCATATACCATGTATAGAGGCCCATACATGCCTAGACACCATGTCCCTTGATTGGAAAGCCCCGATCTATGCATGTTTCCCATTTAGTTTAATTTATTTAAATGAAATAGGATTATATTGGTATAAGCATGCCTTAGAGAATATTATAACCTTGTTGTTATAATATATGTTTCCCCGCATCTTAGTTATGCGCCCTGGAGGAATTCTTGAGAATTCATGACATTAGTAGTGTTAGAAAGCGTTGTCGACGGATCCAAGAGGATCGTATCCGCGTGAGTAGGCTGTCTTCTCCTTTTGGTTGGATCCGAGTAGGGACTCCCCGGCGTTGGAAAGCTGACCTGACAGAGGGCTCCCATCTGTAGGTACCTCCGATGCGTCGGACAGTGCTGATCGTGGGAGTATACCAGGTAGAGGCTACGGAGTGTGGGAGAGGCTACCGGGTGGACCAGGGGTGGAGAGCGGTCTAGTCTGTCCCAAGAGGCCCATGTCACCCCTAAGGGGTGAGGGTGGGATGGGTCGGCAATGTTACCACCCACTAACTTGTGTAGTTACTCCCGTTTAGGGACTTTAATTATTTTGAGGTTAATATGAGTGTGTTGCATAGATTGTTGTTATGCCTGTGTTTTGATATCTCGATAAGTGAGTATCGAGAGTAGTTGTTTTCCATTGGGTTCGCTTTGCGAACATGGGATCGTTCTCCCCTTTGTTGGATCCGATGTAGGAACTTCTTGGGTTTAGCTGTCCTGACAGAGGGCTCCCATCCGTAGGTACCACCGATGCATTCAGAAGAGTACTGATCGTGGGAGTATACCAGGTAGAGGCTACCCGGGGAAAGGGCTACCGGTGGACCAAGGGTGTAGAGCGGTGAGTTGAGGAGATCGGGTTGTAGATACTACCCGGGAGAGGGTTAACGAATGATGTTACGGGCGTGGGAATCGTTCTCCCCTTTCGTTGGATCCGAGTAGGGACTCCCCAGCATTGGAAAGCTATCCTGACAGAGGGCTCCCATCTGTAGGTACCTCCGATGCATCGGACAGTGCTGATCGTGGGAGTATACCAGGTAGAGGCTACGGAGTGTGGGAGAGGCTACCGGGTGGACCAAGGGTGTAGAGCAGTCTAAATCTCTTCCAAAAGTCCCAAGAGTCTCCCTCCAGGAGTGAGGGTAAGGATGAGGTGAAGAATATCGCCGCGTGACCCATTCGTTGTTCGACCGTTCCCATAGTTGTTGGGTCTGGTCTTGTATCGATGTTTAAAGGCATCGTTTGAGAAATTATCTAGATGTAGATGATCCAGTAGTGTTGTGTAGACCAGTAAATCCGGGTCTCTTCGACCGACGGTATGGTCTCTCCCCAAAAGTCCCAAAAGACTCCTTCCGGGAGTGAGGGTGGGGGTGAGGTTGGTCGCGCCGCCGCGTGACCCAGTTATCCATGGGTTTCCACCCATGTTTTCCTTGAAAGGAAATTGATTATGTATTGAACTGTAGTATGGTGATTGGTTTCCAGCCACTCACTGAGCTTGTAGCTCACCCCTCGCATACTGTTTCTTTTCAGGGGCAGTGTTGGGCGTGGAGCTGGAGCTTTCCTGTGGCGTGGTCTTATGGGCGTGGAGCGTTCTACCGGTGGGTGGCGAGTGCGAGGCTGTCAGCATTCCTAGAGTCATTTTATGCTTTGTAAATCGTGCATGTGGCACAGGTTGTATTTTCTTTGATCTAGACTTGGCTCTCACAGGACAGTGATTGTGTATTCGAGTCTGTAATAATGTTTTTTATTTACAGACATTGTTTATATATTATGCTTCCGTTTTTCAGTCAGTTATCATTATCTTGCTTTGCCGCCTTGTGTATTGTTGTTGGAGTCTTTATTGACCTCAGGTATTGATAGCTGATATTTTATTATTTTACCACGTCTCGAGGACGCCTGGGGCATGACACATGCTAACTTGGGGAAACAAGGTCACCCATATCGCCTTTTCATCGCACCACTAGCAATCTCAATGAAGACTACCCCAAAGTAGTCCACGGAGGCCCAATAAAACATTTGAGATCCACGATGGCATCCGGCGCATTCGTCAACCCCGACAGCAGTACTTAAAACTCGTAGTGCCCGAAATGGTCACGAAAGGCCATCTACAGGATGTCCAATTCTCGAATCTCCAACTTGTGGTACCCTTGTCCGAAGATCGATCTAACAGCAGACACCCGCTCCCAGAGCTGGTCAAATAGATCATCAATTCACAGCAAGGGGTACCTGATCTTCAACCCTCACGGGAAGATCAAAACAACACTTTGAACAATTAAGTCCAGATTCTGCTCCTCGAGCATGGCTGGCGCTCATAATGACACTTACACGCTTGGTAAGCCGCTCAACCGCACTTAATCCACAAGACACGCAATAAGGGGTCATCGAACCTTGACAATGCCTATGCGACGTCATCTATCTGATAAGGCGGTTGAGTCCCATCACGAACGCTAGCATCGCGTCTCCTCATTTGCGACCAATGTGGGGCACAACGCGACAGTATTCACAACTGTGCGTCACATGCCACCAGAGATAGGTCGCTAAACTATAACCATTGGAACTCCAGCATTCTGCACTCCATGGGCAGATTCATCACAGGGAGTCCACGCTCTCGACATCATCCAGTAGCACTCTCCCGGTGTGGCCTCTACCTGGTAGCCTCCCAAGCCCACTATCTCTGCCATATGGGCGCACCAACAAGCATAGTATCTGGGAGCACCTCACATGGCTCTTGTTATGCCTGTGTCATTTGGAGCCATTTCGGTTAAGCCTTGGTCACTTCTGGGTCATTCAGGGCCTTTTTAATTTTTTGATCGGAGCCGCTAAAATTTTAGCTTTTAGCCACCTGCGGGAGTTAGAGTACTCTGATTGGAAATCTGACTGCATATTATGGGTCCTGGTACCGTTTAGTACTACCCATAAAAATTTCATCGAATTCCGATAACGTTTGAAAAAATATGCAGTTCCGAATCGTATCCAGATTTTTGAGAGTTCCTGGTTTGATTAGTCGAATAGTGTGAGATATTTTGGTGAATGTGGTGACCTTGGGTAACCTTACCCCCCTTTGCTTAGTGGTGAAGCAACCACTTGGTTATTTGGTTTGTTAGTGGGTGAGTTTAGGTTAGGTTCACCCCCTCATTTTTCCATTACACTCACCCCCCCCCCCAAGAGTGGAAAAGTCTCTCTCTCTCTCTTCCCCTCTCACTCTCACGTGGACCTTTGTTTGGGTCTCTCTTTCTCTCTTTTCACTCCCCCCATGTGTTTGTGTTAATGTTTCAAAGAGAAGAGAAGGAGAAGGTGAAGGAGGAAGAGCAAGGTTGTGTGGGTGTTGTTGTTGTTATTGATCCTCCTCTCTCTAGCTCCCTTTTCATGTCCTTTCCCCCCTGTTTTGCAGCCAAAGGAGGCTGAGGAGGGCTGTGGAGGTGGTGGTAGTGGTGGTGGTGGTTGAGGTGGTCGCGGGTGCATCGAGGGCCCCCGAATCTCCCCCTTTCATTCCCCCTCCCAAGGTGAGCTCTTCCCCTTCTTTTCTTGGTTTTTCATGGCTTAGGGGGTTGTAGGGAAGTCATGCATGTTAGGTAATTGGTTTAGGGTGAGTGAGAAGTGTGGGGGAGGGGTTAAAAGGGGTTAAAAGAGGGTTGGGGAGTGCTGGGCGCGCGCAGGGGTCTGTCTGCGCGCGTGCGCGCGCAGGCGCGCGCGCAGAGGGGCACTGGCAGGCGCAGGCGGGCGCGCAGGCACGCGTGCATGCGGGCGCGCGCGGAGCGGGCGCGCGCGAACGCTGGCAGCGAGCGGGGTGCGCGCGCGGGGGGCTGTGCACCTGGGCATGTGTCTGGGCGCGGCTGGGTGCCAGTGTGCGCGCGCGTGCGTGCGCGTGCTGGGGCATGCGTGGGGCTGCCCAGGGTCTCGGGTAGGTGCTGGGGCACTCGGGCATGCGTGCGTACGCGCATGCTCGCATGCGTGCGAGGCCGTATGCGTGCATGTCTAAGTCTTAAGTAATTCTAGTGATTTCTAAGTGTTAAATTGTGATGTTACTCACCAAATTTGATGCCCTTACCTTGCAGATCTCGTCGGATGGGATGCGCAAGGTCCCGGGTAATGGTGAGTGGTTCGATCCAATTCCCCCCCCCCTCTCGGGATGCGCTCGACGCGCGTAGACACGCGTCGCGCATCGATGGGGCCCCCTAGCTATACTACTTGTGTAGATAAGTAGTATGGCCATGCTTAAGCTATAATATGTAGATATCTTGCATGCTAAGCTTATATACATGTATTGTATTCATGTATGAATGATTGTGTTGCATGAGCCCCTCTAGTATGGGCATGTATTTTTGGTAATGTGTATGGATGTATAGAATATGGCATGCCTTAGGTAGTATTGTAATACTACTCCCACCATATTAATTGGAATATTCAGTATAATTAAGTCTGGGTTAATAGCGGGCACCTGCCTAATATTCCCTTGCGATAAGACTCAAGGGCGTGGTGTAGTTGTTGCGCCCATGCTAATGGGGCAAAGCTATGACCAGCTTCATGAGATGATGATCTCTCTCGCCCTCTCGCTCTGAACGAACTGAGTAAGTAGATGCGATTTCCTACTCGACTCAGGTTCGTTTGGAATATTGGCATGCACCTGTTAGTGGACCAAGGGTGTAGAGCAGTCTAAGTCTCTTCCAAAAGTCCCAAAAGTCTCCCTCTGTTATATATGTGTCACTTTTAGCCTGCTGGTAACCGTTGGAGCGTTCTGGCAGTTTTTCATTTTTTTCGGTTTTCGATCGGAACCGCTAATTTTTGGACTGTTAGCTATCGTCCTGAGTTAGAGGACTCTGATTGGAAATCTAACTGCATATTTGGTGTCCTGGTGCCATTTTAAGCCTCTCACGAAAATTTCATCGAATTCCGGCAACGTTTCTGAAATTTCACAGTTCTGGGGCGTATCTGGGTTTTTAAGTCACTTACTATATATATGTGAGATCTAAAAGTGAGATGCACTATTCATCATCCCTACCAAAGTTTCCCTCTCTCCACTCTCTCATTTTTCTCCTTTTTGAAGATCTTAGACCCCTCAAACCCAAAAACCTAAAGCACAAGAAGTGTAGATCGGGTCCCGATCTACACCCCGGTGCTTTCAAATCCCGATTTCGACCAACCTAGCCCCTTCATCCACCCTTTCTTCTCCTCTGATCGGAGCCATTTCGGAGGTGGGAGTTGACCTCGGTGGTGGAAACCCTTGGAGAGGAGTTTCGGTGCGCGGAGAGCTACCGGACATCCTTTCCTCCCCTCGGTAAGCCTTCTTTCCCTCTTTTTCATGCTTAGATGCTTGATAGGGGGGGTTTTTGGGGTTGGGTGGAGGTCGGCGGCTGTGGGTGGCCGTCGGAGGGCTGGGGTGGTGGTCGGAGGTCGGTGGGTGGTGGTAGAGGTGCTCGGGTATGGTGGGAGGTGGTCTCGGGTAGCAGGCAGCACCGGCAGCAGCACAGCAGCGCGGCAGGCTGGGCGCGCGCGGGCGTGCGCTCGGGGGGAGCTGGTGGCCAGCAGAGCGTGCGTGCTGGGCGTGCGTGCGCGGGCATGCAGGGCGTGCGTGCTGGGTGCGCTGGGTAGGACTAGCTCGGGTAGGCTGGGAGCAGGTGCACCAGTTTGCCGGGCACGCGAGCGCGTGCCCGCGGGCGCGCGCGCGGGCGTGGCGCTCGGGGGGTGCAGGGGGAGGTGTGCGGAGCAGGATGGCTGCGGGCTGTGCGAGCAGGGCAGGCCATGCTCGGGCAGCTGGCAGGGGGCGCTCGGGAATCAGGCGGGCAGTGCCCAGGCGTGCAGGCCAGCAGTGCTCGGGCCACTCGGCGATGCGCGCAGGCAGGCAGCGCGGGCAGCAGCGCGGGCAGGCTGGCAGGCACGCTGGGTGCGTGCTGCCACGCGCGTTGGGCGCGTGTTGCGCGGGCGTGCCCGTGGACGCTGGGTGAGGGTCCCGGGTGCTGGGCGAGGGTGCTGAGCGCTGGGCGCTGGGGCGCTGGGCGCTGGGCACTGCAGAGGAGCATGCGCGCGGGGCGCTGGGCAGAGGCAGGCGTGCGCGCGAGTAGAGGCTGGTGGTGCGTGCGGAGTGCGCGCAGGGCGGAGTGGAGCTGGTGGTGCGCGCGGGGTGCGCGCGGGGCGAGGCGCTGGGCGCGCGGGGCGTGCGGTGTGCTCGCGGGTCGGCGCGGGGCGTGCGGGGTGCGCGCGGGCTGCTGCGGCGGGGCGCAGTGGGCGCGCAGCGCACCGGGTGGCTCGGCTGCGGGTCCAGGCGTGCGGGCAGGGGGCCCGACGGTGCGCCTGGGTGCGCGGGCTGAGGTGCGGCGGCGCATCCGGGGCGGGTGGCTGTGCGGGTGGTTGCCGTGGGTTCGGGAGTGAGTCGGAGTGCTCGGGCTAACGTGCGTACGGGCCGTATGTATCTTTGCCCGAGTGTTGGGTTCTTTTGGGTACTTTGTGAGTATTTTGATGTAATTGTGTATTTAACTCACCGTATAAATGTCTGTCTTGCAGATCTTGACGGGCGATCGCGCGACGACCCGATCACCGGTGAGTGGGACAATCCAACCCAGTAGAGAGGCGTTATACGCACTTGGGCGTATACCGACCTCTCCTGGGGTGCCAGGGATTTACTAACCTGTTATAATGTGTTTTTCATGCGAGCATGATTTAAATGTAGAAGGCATGCTACCCTAGACTTTGCATGTTAGGGACTTGCACCTCTCGGCTGACCCACCACACCCTCACCCTCACCCTTCTATGGGTGACATAGGATATTGGGACTGACTAGGCTGTTGGTCACCCTTGGTCCACCGATAGTCACTTCTCCACTCCGTAGGCCGCTTGGCCTTCACCCACAACTTTAGCACAGTCCGCCACAAATATCGGGAGGCGTCTACTGATGGGAGCCCTCGAAAGGGACGGCCTTTCCAACGCTGGGGCATCTCTACACGGATCCAACAAAGGGAAACAGAACAGCCTATCCATACGCATATGATCCACTCGGATCCGCCGACCACACATCTCTACAACTCTAATGCCTTGAATTCTTCAGAATTCCTACAGGGCGCATAACCAGGATGCGGGGAAACATGCATTACACTAATAAAGAGGTTGGAATATTAATGGGGAAAGAATCCTCAGGAGGGCAGCGTGAGGTCCCGATATAGGACATCCCGACAACCAAACAAAGAACACGGAGTACCCTAGCCCGGGTCTCACCGCTGTCCTCGCGAGGCCCCTCCCCTATAATATTCACTAAGACAGACTAATAATTACATGCTCGCATTTTATTCAAACAAATTAACTAAATGGGAACATGCATCGGTCGGGGCTTTCCTAGCATGGAAACATGATAACATGGTGCATGGTTCTTATACGGGTCCTAAGGGTATAAGTCCCATGCATACAAAGTCTAGGGTGGCATGCATACTACAGATTATCATGCTTTCATAGCTTTTACATTAAACAGGTTAATATTCACTACGATGCCCCAGGGGAGGACGGTACACGCCCAAGTGCATGTAACGCCTCCCTACTGGGTTGGATCATCCCACTCACCGGTATCTGGGTCGTCGCGCGACCGTCCGTCAAGATCTGCAAGACAGGTATTTAAATATGGTGAGTATAATCCACAAATACCACAAAATACACAAAAACACTCTAAAAAGTACCCAACACTCGGGCAAACATACATACGGCCTGTACGCACGTTAGCCCGAGCACTCCGACTCACTCCCGCACCCTTGGCAACCACCCGCACGGCCACCCGCCCCGGGATGCGCCGCCGCGCCTCAGCCCGCGCACCCAGGCGCACCGCCGGGCCCCTGCCCGCACGCCTGGACCCGCAGCCGAGCCACCCGGGTGCACCGCGCGCCCACTGCGCCCCAGCGCAGCAGCCTGCGCGCACCCTGCACGCCCCGCGCTGACCCGCGAGCACACCGCACGCCCCGCGCACCCAGCGCCTCGCCCCGCGCGCACCCCGCGCTCACCTCCAGCCCCGCTCCGCGCGGGGTGCGCAAGAGGAAGAGGCCCCGCTTCGATCAGTCAGCGGCTGCCTCTCCTCCAGCTGATGCGGTGCCAGGGTGGGACCCAGCACCGATTGCAGCAGTGTCCATCCAGTCCATGCAGCCGGAGAAGCGGCGCTGTTTTCATTGTCAGCGCATCGGGCATATCATATACCATTGCCCTGATGCTGGCCGACCCCGAGTGCCACCTCAGCAGCCGCAGTTATTACAGCAGCAGCTTCCGCACCAGCCGCGGTTGGTCCAGGGCAGAGTTGCAGCGCTTATGGCCGAGGAGGCGCAGCCTTCGGGTGTCATGGTTCGAGGTATCATCTTGTATTCCCAGCTCTCTAGTATAAGGATAGGTGTGTGTGTAGTTGGTGGTTATTATGCAAGTGTGTGGGGTATCTGGATGAGTGAGTATCAAGAGTGGTTGTTTGGGTTAAGGAAGCCGGGCCGTAGCCGCCCTGGCAGAGAGCTCCCATCAGTAGGTACAACCGATGCAGTCGGAGGGGTACTGAATTTGGGAGTATGCTAGGTAGGGGCTACCCGGTAAGAGATTATTGAATGGTGCCGCGAGCGTGGAATTGCTCTCCCTTTCGTCGGATCCGCGTAGTACAGCCCCGGCGTTAGACAGGCTCCCGGTCAGAGGACCAGGCGAGCTACGGAGCGGGGAGAGGCTACCGGTGGACCAGGGGTAGAGAGCCGTCTAAGTCTCTCCCAAAGTCCCAAAATGTCTCCTTTTGGGAGTGAGGGTGTGGATGAGGCGAAGACGGGTCGCTCGTGACCCAAGTTCTGTTGGACCATTCCCAATGATGTTGGGTCCGGTCTTGCAAAGGATGTTGAATGACATCGTTGGGTGATCATCTAGAGGTAGATGATCCGGTGAGGTTGGTAATGTTCTTTAAGAATGATGTCTTCTTCCAGTGTTCCTTTCTGGATTAAGGGGCCTTGTGAGGTCGGCGTTGGAACCCGGGCTAGGGTACTTCGTGTTCCTTGTTTGGTTGTCGGGGTATCCTATATCGGGATTTCATGGTGCCCTCCCGAGGTTCTTTTCCCAGGTAAGGGATGCCATGGAAGCATCAGATGGATGAGAGATCAAGTGCGAGTTTGGTTAGAGGTTAAGGCCTTTTGGGCTGATTGTTTTCTGGTAAAGGCATATCTGTGGACCCGGGTAAGACGCTTGCTATGTCGAATTGGCGTAGGCCGTTGAACCCCGCAAGGATTCGGAGCTTCCCGAGTTGGAGGGTTATTGTAGGAAGCTTGACGAGGGACTCTCGAAGATAGCTGTTCCTCTTAACCGCCTTACTCGGAAGGATGTCCGGTTCGAGTGGTCCCCTTCTTGCGAGGAGAGCTTCCTGGAGTTCTATCGGAGGCTCACCTCATCGCCAATTCTTACCTCTCCGTCTTGGAGTGGTGGGTTCGCAGTTGGGTAAAGGTGTGTCCGCGATCCTGCTCACGTCATCCCGTTCGAGCCGCTCGTCTCTGAGCCGGACAGTCATTCGTGGAGCAGTCGATTGAGATCATGGACCGTCGCGTGAGGCTCTGCACCAAGACCGTCCAGTTGGTCGAGGTGCGATGGCAGCACCGTTCCAGTGTCGAGGACACTTGGGAGCTCAAGGATGCCAGGTGTGACGCATCTTTTCCCCTCCTAGATGTTTTTGCATATTTTGAGGACAAAATTTCCTAAGGGGGGAAGAATGTTATATTTGTGTCACTTTTAACCTGCTGGTAACCGTTGGAGCGTTCTGGCAGTTTTTCATTTTTTTCGGTTTTTCGATCGGAACCGCTAATTTTTGGACTGTTAGCTATCGTCCTGAGTTAGAGGACTCCGATTGGAAATCTAACTGTATATTTGGTGTCCTGGTGCCATTTTAGGCCTCTCACGAAAATTTCATCGAATTCCGGTAACGTTCCCGAAATTTCGCAGTTCCGGGGCGTATCTGGGTTTTTAAGTCGCACACTATATAAAGGGTGGGATCTAATTTTCGGATTACTATTCATCATCCCTACCAACTTGATTTTCTCTCTCCCCTCTCTCCTTTTCTCACTTTTGAGCCCCCTAGACCCCTCAAACCTAAAAACCTAAAGCATAGGCCCGGTGCTCTCAAATCCCGATTCCGGCGAGATTTGCCCCTCCGTCTCCCCTCTCTTCTCCTCTGTTTTGGGCTGTTTCGGAGGCCGAGATAGATCCGGGCGGTGGAAGCCCTTGGGGAAAGGTTTCGGCGCGTGGAGAGCGTCCGGACTTCCCTTCCTGCCCTTGGTAAGTCTCTTTTCCTCTCTTTTCTTGCATAGATGCATGCTAGGAGGGTGGATTTGAGGTTGGGTGGTGGTCGGCGGCGGTGGGTGGCCGTCGGAGGGCTGTGCGAGGTGGTCGGAGTCCTTGGGGTGGTTGGAGGTGGGTGGTAGAGCAGCTCGGGCTGGCAGGCTGGCAGTCCCGGGCATCAGGCAGCAGCACAGGCAGCACAGGCGCAGCAGCTGGCAGGGGCGTGTGCGCGGGCGTGCGCACGGGTGGCGCTGGGCGCTGGGTGCTGGGCGCGCGGGTGCTGCGCGTGGGGCGCAGGGCACTCAGGCGTGCGGCAGTGAGTGCAGTGGGGGTCGTGCAGGGTGCGCGTGGGGTGCGCGCGGGGGCACGGCAAGGCGCGGAGCGAGGTGGTGCGCGCGGGGCGAGGCGCTGCTCGCGGGGCGCGCGGGGTGCTCGCGGGCCAGCGCGAGGCTTGCGGGGTGTGCGCGGGCGGCTGCGCTGGGGCGCAGGGGGCGCGCGGTGCACCTGGGAGGTCCGGCGGGGCGCGGGGTGCGTTGGCTGAGGCGCGGCGGTGCACCCGGGCGGTCGGGCGGCCGTGCGGGTGGTTGCCGGCCGTGCGGGTGGTTGCCGGGGGTGCTCAGGCTAGCGTGCGTGCGGGTCGTATGCACGTTTGCCCGAGTGTTAGGTGTTTAGTTGTGGGTTTTGTATGTTTGTGGTTTTTTAGAGTATTTATGTATTGTTCTCACCATATTGAATGCCTGTCTTGCAGATCTTGGCGAACGGTCGCGCGACGACCTAGATACCGGTGAGTGGGACAATCCAACCCAATAGAGAGGCGTTATACGCATTTGGGCGTATACCGACCTCTCCTGGGGCACCATGGATGAATATTAACCGGCAATAATATGTAATCCATGCTTGCATGATTTAAATGTAGAATGCATGCTACCCTAGTCTTTGCATATTAGGGACTTGCACCCTTAGGATAGGTGTAAGAGCCATGCACCATGCCCCTGTTTTCATGTTAGGAAACCTCGGCCTACACATGCGTCCTACTAGTTGTTTATTAAATTAAATGCTAGTGTATGTTAAATCGCATGCCTTAGAAAATATTATAGGGAGGAGCCTTGCGAGGTCAACATTGAGACCCGTGTTAGGGTACTCCGTGTTCCTTGTTTGGTTGTCGGGATGTCCTGTATCGGGACCTCATGCTGCCCTCCCAAGGTTTCTAGTCCCAATAATATTATAAATAATGTTGTATGATTGGTATGTTTATTAGCATGTTAGTGAATATTATAGGGGAGGGGCCTTGCGAGGACAGCGGTGAGACCCGGGTTAGGGTACTCCGTGTTCCTTGTTTGGTTGTCGGGGTATCCTATAACGGGAACTCACGCCGCCCTCCCGAGTTCTTTCCCCCAATGATATTACAACCTTGCTTTTATTGTACTTATTTCCCCGCATCGTGGTTATGCGCCCTGGAGGAACTCTGAAGAGTTCATGACATTTGAGTTGTAGAGATGTGTTGTTGGCGGATCCGAGTGGATCATATGCGTATGGATAGGCTGTTCTGTTCTCTTCGTTGGATCCGGTAGAGACTGCCCCAGCGTTAGAAAGGCCGTCCTTCGGAGGACCCACATCAGTAGGCGCCCCCCGATATTTGTGACGGACTGTGCTGAAGTTGTGGGTGGAGACCAAGCGGCCTACGGAGTGGAGGAGAGACTACCGGTGGACTAAGGGTGACCAACAGCCTAGTCAGTCCCAATATCCTATGTCACCCGTGGTAGGGTGAGGGTGAGGGTGTAGTGGGTTGGCGATGAGCGACCTACTGGATTTGTGGTTGGATGATTATCAGTCCCAATAGCCTATGTCACCCATTGATGGGTGAGGGTGAGGGTGTGGTGGTTCAGCGGTGTACGAACCACTGGAGTATGTTGTTATGTCACTTAGAGGCAGGATAAATAATGGAATTGTGGTAAATATTGTCTGTGATGCATGGGTTGTGCTGTTCACTGAGCGTGTGGCTCACCCCTCGCATATGTTTTTCCCCAGTTGCCACTGAGTCTGAGCTGGAGCCGGAGCAGCAGTTGGAGCTTTCCGAGGGATTCCTTCAGTAGCGGAGCAGCGCCACGTTCCGCGAGTGCCAGAGGTTATCAACATCCCTTCTTGACCATATGTATTGTATTACCGTGCTTGGCACGTGTTTGTATATGTTCAGTTGTATTTGTGTATATTGGCTCTCACAGGACATATGATTGAGTATCGAGTCTGTAGAATGTTTATTTACAGATTCAGTCTTTTGCTTCCGCATTTGGTGTATATATCATGTCAGCCCCTTTGTTGCATGTGTGTCATTCTAGTTGTTGTGTATGATATATTATTGACCTCCTGTGTAGATTCTGATATTATATATACACTTGCCGCGTCCCGGGGACGGCCGCCCTGGGGCGTGACAAAAGCTTCCTTTAGAAAGGCAAGTAAAATAAAAATAAAAATAAATAAATAAATATATAAATAAATATATAGCACAATAAATTTGTAAACCATGTAAAATATATATAGAGTTACGTTGCAAAAATAAATAAATAAATAAAAATAAATAAATAAATAAATAAAAATAACGTAACAAATATGTAGAGAGTTGAATTAAGAAAGATCTAGTAATATCTTTATTTTTGAATTATTAAGATTTGAATATATCGATATGATTTACTTAAATTTGACTTTGAAAACTAAAAATATAATTACAATTTATATAAATATGATTTGAAATCTTTCATTTAAATTCATAAATAAATAAACATGAGTAACTGCTAAATTTATGGCAAGGTAAAAACGTGTATATATATATAAATATGGGTCACTTCCCCTTTAATAAGAAATCAATAGATTTAGGCTCTAGGGTAACCAAAATAATCAAATAATTTTTTTTTTTTTTATATATAGACCAATATAATCTCCTTACGATGATCAAACTTAAGTCCTAAACTTCACAGGCTAATCAAGCTTAGGCTTACGGAAAATCAAGAATAAGATCGATAGAATACACAATATCATGATCAGGAGAAGACACGACAATTAATTTGGAAATACCTCAAGAAATTAAGATACAATAGGAGTTACACTAACTTAGGCCTTCAAGTCCACAATGATGGCTAGATATCCCTCACATTGTTCGTCTAGCAATCTCTGAGCATGAGAAGAAAAGACGAATCCGATCGTATATGATCCACCAAAACCCCCAAAGCGGAACGATTGTCAGTTGGGAATACGAAAGGTCACAACTTTTGAAAAACAATCAACACATGTGTAGGCTAACAACAAATCCATGCCAAAGATAACTTTGAAACCAAGAATATCGAGAATGAAGAGATTAGTAAGCATCTAATGCCCATTGATCTGAACCAAGCAAGAGAGAAAGCGAACCTTGGTGACAACTTGTTCACCAACGACAATGGTTATGTGAAGTGTAGACATCAAGATTGTAAACTTCTTTACTAAAAGTTTTGCAAATCCAATAAAGTGAATGAATGTGTGGAACCCTAAAAAGAACATACGTTGAATGACCTGTAATAGAGACAACACTACAATCCCTTACTGTCATAAAGAAAATCCTAAATGAAATAACAAATGTCACAGATAATAACACCCTTTTTTTTTTCTAGACAAAACCCTAACCTAGGCTCCGACAGGACGTGGCTCTGATACCATCTGTAACGCCCCACATTAACCTAACCGTTTATCGGACGGTAAATGCGTCGCTACTAAATTTAATCTAAATACAATAACAAAATTTGCAGCTCTTTTTTTATTTATGATAACAATATAATAAAACAGATGATAATAAATATAAATAATATCCAATGTTTTTAAATCACCAATGGTCTTACAAAATATCAGAGTTTTGCGGAAACAAGATACTAAAAGGAAATACACAATAAACCACCCATGTGGGAGCCATCTAAACTGAACAAACCCAAATAGTCGATCGTGACTATAATTCACATTTGAACCACTACTTCGAAGATATTCATGAAAGATGCGAAAAGCCCAAACTTCAATTTGATCCTCGAAATATGTCACGCCCCAGGGCGGCCAACCCAGGGACGCGGCAAATGTATATATCAAATCAGAAGCCTACACAGGAGGTCAATAATATATATCATACACAGACAACTAAAATGACACACATGCAACAAAAGGGACTGACATGATATATACACCAAATGCGGAAGCAAAAGACTGAATCTGTGAATAAACCTTCTACAGACTCGATACTCAATCATATGTCCTGTGAGAGCCAATATACACCAATACAACTGAATATATACAACACGTGCTCAGCACGGAAATACAATACATACAGCCAAGAAGGGATGCTGATAACCTCTGGCACTCGCGGAAACGTGGCGCTGCTCCGCTACTGAAGAAATCCCTCGGAAAGCTCCAACTGCTGCTCCGGCTCTAGCTCAGGCTCAGTGACCACTGGGGAAAAACATGTGCGAGGGGTGAGCCACACGCTCAGTGAACAGCACAACCCACGCATCACAGACAATATTTACAAATATTTCATTATTTTATCCAGCCATCAATACATAACAACACAAATCCAGTGGTTCGTACTTCGCCGAACCACCACACCCTCACCCTCACCCATCCATGGGTGACATAGGATTTTGGGACTGATAATCATCTATTCACAAATCCAGTAGGTCGCTCATCGCCAACCCACTACACCCTCACCCTCACCCTCAACGGGTGACATAGGATTTTGGGACTGACTAGGCTGTTGGTCACCCTTGGTCCACCGATAGTCTCTCCCTCCACTCCGTAGGCCGCCTGGTCTACTCCCACATTCAGCACAGTCCGAAACCAAATCAGGAGGTGCCTACTAATGGGAGCCCTCTGTCAGGAAGGCCCTGTCTAACGCTGGGGGTAGCCTCTACCGAATCCAACGCAGGGAACAGAACAGCCTATCCATACGCATATGATCCACTCGGATCCGCCAACTACATATCATTACAACTCAAATGTCATGAATTCCTCTGAATTCAACCAGGTGCATCATCAAGACGCGGGAATATGTACAAAAATCAGCAAGGCTGGAATATCATTGGGGGAAAGAAACTCGGAAGGGCGGCGTGAGTTCCCGTTATAGGATACCCCGACAACCAAACAAGGAACACGGAGTACCCTAACCCGGGTCTCACCGCTGTCCTTGCAAGGCCCCTCCCCTATAATATCTACCAACTATACTAATAATTATACCAATCATACAATCATTACATATAATATTATTGGGACTAGAACCTTGGGAGGGCAGCCTGAGGTCCCGATACAGGACATCCCGACAACCAAACAAGGAACACGGAGTACCCTAACACGGGTCTCAGCGTTGACCTCGCAAGGCTCCTCCCTATAATATTATCCTAAGGCATGCGATCTAACAAATACCAGCATTTAATTTAATAATTAAACTAGTAGGACGCATGCATAGGCCGGGGTTTCCTAGCATGAAAACCAGGGGACATGCTGCATGGCTCATACGCATATCCTATGGGTGCAAGTCCCTAACATAAAAGCCTAGGGTAGCATGCATTTCTACATATTCATCAGGCTCACATGCAATACATATTATTACAGGTTAATATAATCCACGGTGCCCCAGGAGAGGTCGGTATACGCCCAAGTGCGTATAACACCTCTCTACTGGGTTGGATTGTCCCACTCACCAGTATCGGGGTCGTCGCGCGACCGTCCGTCTAGATCTGCAAGACAGACAATCAATATGGTGAGTTAAAATCCATAAATACTACAAAATACATAAACCCATAATTAAACTCCCAACACTCGGGCAAACGTGCATACGACCCGCACGCACGCTAGCCCGAGCACTCCGACAACCACCCGCACGGCCGGCCACCACCCGCACGGCCACCCGACCGCCCGGACGCGCCGCCACGCCTCAGCCCGCGCACTCCACGCACCGCCCGGGGCTCCGCGCGTCCACCGAGCCCAGCCGCGGCAGCCCGCACGCGCCCCGCACGCCGTGCGCTGGCCCGCGAGCACCCCGCACGCCCCCGCGCGCGGCGCCTCGCCCCCGCGCACACCATCCCTGCCTTGCCGCGCCCCGCGCACGCCTCGCGCACGCCTCCTCGCCCCGCGCGCACCTCCGCCGCCTCGCCGCACCTCGCGCGGACCTCGCACGCACCTCCGCCACCTCGCCGCACCTCGCGCGCACCTCGCACGCACCTCGCACACCTTGCCGCACCTCGCGCGCACCTCGCACGCACCCGTGCACACCGCCTGCTCGACCTCCAGCCTCCACGCACACGGCATCCGCACGACCAGCTCCCCCCCGGCGCCCCCCCGCGCGCACGCTCGCGCGCACGCACGCGCGCACGCCCAGCCAGCCCCCTGCGCACGCTGCCGGTGCTGCCTGAGGCCCCCAGCCCGAGCACGCCTGCACTGCCAGCCCGTCCCGCTCGCCCAGCACGACCAGCGCCCTGCACCAGGCCCGCGCGCACTCGCGCGCACGCCGCGCGTACGCACGCCCGCGCACGCACGCGCGCCTGCCCGCGCGCACCCGACCTGCGCGCCGCCTGGGCTGCTGCTGCTGCTGTTTGGCCCGGACGACCTGCCCCTGCCCGAGCGCCACCACCACCACTACCCTTGACCACCGACCACCCTCCAACCACCTCCGACCACCCTCCGACCACCTCCACTGCCGCCGACCACCCCCAAACCCACCTCCCTAGCATTCATCTATGCAAGAAAGAGAGGGAAAGGAGGCTTACCGAGGGAAGGGAAGATGTCCGGTAGCTCTTCGCGCGCCGAAACCTTCCTCAAAGGCTGTCCCACGCCCCGATCTATCACGGCCCTCAATTTGGCTTGAAACAGAGGAGAGAGAGAGGAGGTCGGGAAGGCTAGGATCGTCGGAACTCGGATTTGAAGACACCGGAGCGTAGATCGGGACCCGATCTACACTTCCCGTGCTTTAGGTTTTTGATTTTGAGGGGTGGAGGGGGCTCAAACGGAAGAAAAACGGAGGAGAGGAGAGAGAGATCTCGACGGGGAAGACGATGAATAGTGCTACTCGATTTTAAATTCTTTTTAAGTAGAGCGCGACTTAAAAACCCGGATACGCCCCGGAACTGCGAAATTTTTGCAAACGATGCCAGAATTCGATGAAATTTTCATGAGAGGTCTAAAATGGCGCCAGGACACCAAATATGCAGTCAGATTTCCAATCGGAATCGTCTAGCTCAGACGATAGCTAACAGTCTGAAATTATGCGGTTCCGACCAAAAACCCTAAAAATTTTTAAAACTGCCAGGACGCTCTAACGGTTACCAGCAGGCTAAAAGTGACACAAATATAACAAAATATGTGATACCTGGTTATGAAACAACCAGCCCATATCGAAAAGGGTGAGCAATTAACTCAGTGAATAAGCCCATTGACAAATTACTTCACGTGACAGTTATATATAAAAATAAGTTATATAAAATTCAGAATTTCTTTTAATAAATCTTTTATTTTATTAAATCGATTTAAAATCATGAACTTAAAAAAAAAATATTTTAATGCAAGCACATGGCCCAATCCTTACACAAGCATGAGAGTTAAATGATACAATCATATATATACATAAATAAAGTTATATTAAAAACAAGAATTTCCTTTAATAAATCAATATAAATTCATGAGCTTAAAAAAATATATATTTTAAAGCAATCATGTGGCCCAATCCTTGGCCCACGTTGTAGAAATCATGAGGTTTAAATGATATGACCGGGTCGGGTTCTCAATCGGAAGAACCGTTTCCCCAAAATAGGTGTGCCAAGCCCCAAGCGACTAAATCGCTCAAAAAGCTCCCTCGAGGAGACGTCGGATCTAGAAGACGCTGATGGGTCGCCGCTGCCATCACTACGAGAACACCAGCACAGGATGCCCCGGTTGCTGCAAACTCCAAACAAAGGAATCCGCCGCTACAAGGAATGCTTTACCACACCCCTCACCGATCTTGGGACTCTTCGAGTCCTAGACCTTCCTCCCCAAAGGCGAAATACAACGGGGGGATTTATTCCTGAAATATGCTATGATGTGCATCTTAATAAAATCACCTAGGACTAGGTTGTCTCCACTAGTCCTAAATTTTTCCAAAAATATCAAAAATGATAATCCTTAATCCAAATATTATTTCAAAAACATAAGCATTAGAAAATGTATTACATTAATTCTTGAAACATGAATAGCATAATACATGCTATTTTAAATGACATAATGAATGAATTAAATCATGCAATTTTATTTAATAAAAATGCAATTTGACCAATATGAAAAAAATATCCAAATCATGCAAATTTATCACAATAAATATCATTGGCATATGAAATTCAACGTTATAGAGCAAAAGCTCACACGAAATAAATCGATAAGCCCACTCACCTCGAATGGACCCTAGGTCCGGAGAATGAAGCCCGCAACAAAATTTACAACCTAGATGAACCAAATAAATTATTAATTAAAACCTATAATTCAAGCCTAGACCTAATTTCTCTAATCATAATCAATAGGTATAAATCTTTATACCCAATGAGCTAAATTTATCTCATATAAATCATACAAAAGAAAATATAATAGAACCTAAGAAGAAGAATAAAAACCTATTTACCATCTAACCAAACACTAAAAGACAAAACCAGAAAAGATAAAACACAGAAAAAGACAATATCCAGAAAATTCAAAATAATAATAAAATAACAAAATTGATATAATAACATGAAAACATACATTTTTCTCTATAAAAATAAACTATTAATTAGTAAAAGTTGAAAACAAATAAAACTTATCATCTTATGGATTTGTATAAATCATAAACCTAGCTTTATTAAAGAAAATTCAATTTTAATAATCTAACTTAGATCTAATAATAATAAATAATAGATCAAAACCCTGGTTTTATAAAAATATAAGAATCTAACAATATGAACATATGTATATCAAAACTCTAATTTGATAAAAACACAAAATCCCATAACATAAAAAAATATTTAATTCTTAAAATAATTAATAAATCAAAACCCTATTTTTTATTAAAAGCTCAAAAATCCAAATACCTAAGCATGGATCTAATAAATAATAGGAAAATCAAAAGGTAAAAAGAAAAGATATATTAAATACCTTTTTTTCTCTCTCTAACTCCTTTCTCTCTCCGCTCTCTCTCTCTCTCTCCCAAACTCTTCGGCACCTCACATCTCTCTCTCTCCCTCTCTCTCTCTCTCTCTCATATATACATATTTATCTAATCTAATATTCTCATTTGATTTCAATTTAAATTTAAAAAGTGGTTATTAGAAAGATTTGAAAGGATATGCACAAAAAAAAAAGAATATATGAATAACCAAAATAAGAAATGACAACTAAGGAAATCATAAATTTTATATTTATTATATCATATATGTAATAAAACAAATCAAATCAAATATACAATATCAATTGCAACACAATTATGTAAGATATACATATTTTAGGCGTGAAAAACATTGATTAGAAAATCATTGCAGAAACGGAGGCGTGGAAACATTATACAATGGCCTTTGAATTTTTTTTATTTACAAATAGGTCCCTATACGAATTACAAATAGGTCCCTGCAGTCTATAATAGAAAAATTCAAGATTCAAAAACTAGGTCCCTGAAAATCAATAACAATGAAATCTCAAAACTTAATCTTTTGAGCTCTAAAATTTTATAAAATTGTAACCATTTAAAATCTTGAAAATCTTCGAAAGAAAATATATACAATTTTTAAAATTAACAAATAGTATTTAAAATTGCAAACTAAAATGGGCCCATAAGGATACACTAAATGGGCCAAAACTTAAAAACACACAAAATACACTAATTTTAATTCAAATATCCTATTTATATATTTAAATCAAATATATAAATAAGAGAAAATGCACAGGTGTTACATACTTCCCCCCTTTAGGAATTTAGTCCTCTAAATTCAGGGGAGAACACAAAATAAAAGATATATGACATTCAATGATAACAATCATCCAACCAATAGTTGTAAGAGTAGTCTTACAATTTTAACTCATAACAACATCAATACAATCATTTTACTAGTAGGGTTACACGTCCGTGTAATACCTAACAAGTACAATAATATAGAAAATGGTATAAGAATCCAACTTATACCACACAAACAATCAAACAAATGTACATCCATACAATAATTATATAAGTCGGCTTACAAATCCAACTCATACCTAACAAGCTCAATAATATGAAAAAAAATGGTATAAGATTCTAACTTATACCCCACAAACAATATTCAATTAAATGCACAAGCAAAACTATCAATGCTCTGCATTAAAGTTTCAATCAATATCAATACAAGTGACATACAATCACACAACAAAATAATCATATAAATTATACCCACAATTCTTCCGCTGCGCCACTCTGCTAGTGACCCAAATCACAAGTGGATGAACTTATACATCACAAACAATGACAACAATCATTTGCAATAATTAAACGTATATGTCAAATCCACCCATTCTTCACATCATAGGTGTTATAACTCATACAACATAAGCAAAAGGCAAACAATACAATAAAAATATACAAGTCAAGCTCACCCATGTCCCATACCATGGGTGATTGATTTGTACGGAACAAGCAAAGACATTACAAGCAACCAAATGCATAAGTCAGCCCACCTATGTCCCATACCATAGGTGGTCCAATTAATACAATGCAAACATTGATAATAGCAAAAACAATCAATATCAAACAATTTCATACATGATTGTACAAGTTAGGCTCATCTACGTCCCATACCATAAATGATCAAACTTGTACCGTCAACATAGGGGCAATAATAATGACAACATAAAACTAAAGACATTTATGACATTAAGAAAAATAATATGCTAACATGGACATTCACGGATTGATGAACCATCGACTTATGCAAAACGTGAAAAGCATCCTAATAAAATTGTGAATACATGACCACATTGAACAACTTGAAAATATGAGTTGTTAAGGTATGCCTCTCAAGTGTGCACGTTTCGACGCATATTTAGTATGAGCAATCATCCACCACATAATGCTCTTACATAGAATATCCACTAATAAGAATGCAAATCCTATATGTATCAATCCTAGTTGACTCAACTCATCCTAGACTTCAAATGAATGACTCTCATACTGGCTTATCTAGAGGCTTTAAAAAATAATTTACAATGAACCAAAATAACTAAGCTCCATAAGATAGAGTATCCAAAAACTCAGGTGGGATATCCTAAGATCCAATAATGCAATCTAAACTCTTAAAAATATAGCTAGATTGATATGCGTGCTAAATGCACATGAACCTGAATTTACAAGATGTAATTATAATATCGAAATGCATAGCATAATGTAGAAAAGTATTTAGCATATTAAATATTGTATATATAAAATAAAACCTTCATGATAAACACGTATAAATAATGTATTAAAAGAATTTAAAGCTCATTCCATTTAATATATAGCACAATAAATTTGTAAACCATGTAAAATATATATAGAGTTACGTTGCAAAAAAAAAAATAAATAAATAAATAAATAAATAAATAAATAAAAATAACGTAACAAATATGTAGAGAGTTGAATTAAGAAAGATCTAGTAATATCTTTATTTTTGAATTATTAAGATTTGAATATATCGATATGATTTACTTAAATTTGACTTTGAAAACTAAAAATATAATTACAATTTATATAAATATGATTTGAAATCTTTCATTTAAATAAATAAATAAACATGAGTAACCGCTAAATTTATGGCAAGGTAAAAACGTGTATATATATATATATAAATATGGGTCACTTCCCCTTTAATAAGAAATCAATAGATTTAGGCTCTAGGGTAACCAAAATAATCAAATAATTTTTTTTTTTATATAGACCAATATAATCTCCTTAGGATGATCAAACTTAAGTCCTAAACTTCACAGGCTAACTAAGCTTAGGCTTACGGAAAATCAAGAATGGGATCGATAGAAAACTCGATGTCATGATCATGAGAAGACACGACAATTAATTTGGAAATACCTCAAGAAATTAAGATACAATAGGAGTTACACTAACTTAGGCCTTCAAGTCCACAATGATGGCTAGATATCCCTCACATTGTTCGTCTAGCAATCTCTGAGCATGAGGAGAAAAGACGAATCCGATCGTATATGATCCACCAAAACCCCCAAAGCGGAACGATTGTCAGTTGGGAATACGAAAGGTCACAACTTTTGAAAAACAATCAACACATGTAGGCTAACAACAAATCCATGCCAAAGATAACTTTGAAACCAAGAATATCGAGAATGAAGAGATTAGTAAGCACCTAATGCCCATTGATCTGAACCAAGCAAGAGAGAAAGCGAACCTTGGTGACAACTTGTTCACCAACGACAATGGTTATGTGAAGTGTAGACATCAAGATTGTAAACTTCTTTACTAAAAGTTTTGCAAATCCAATAAAGTGAATGAATGGGTGGAACCCTAACAAGAACATACGTTGAATGACCTGTAATAGAGACAACACTACAATCCCTTACTGTCATAAAGAAAATCCTAAATGAAATAACAAACGTCACAAATAATAACACCCTTTTTTTTCTAGACAAAACCCTAACCTAGGCTCCGACAGGACGTGGCTCTGATACCATCTGTAACGCCCCACATTTACCTAACCGTTTATCGGACGGTAAATGCGTCGCTACTAAATTTAATCTAAATACAAGACCAAAATTTGCAGCTCTTTTTTTTTTATGATAACAATATAATAAAACAGATGATAATAAATATAAATAATATCCAATGTTTTTAAATCACCAATGGTCTTACAAAATATCAGAGTTTTGCGGAAACAAGATACTAAAAGGAAATACACAATAAACCACCCCTGTGGGAGCCATCTAAACTGAACAAACCCAAATAGTCGATCGTGACTATAATTCACATTTGAACCACTACTTCGAAGATATTCATGAAAGATGCGAAAAGCCCAAACTTCAATTTGATCCTCGAAATATGCGATACCTGGTTATGAAACAACCAGCCCATATCGAAAAGGGTGAGCAATTAACTCAGTGAATAAGCCCATTGACAAATTACTTCACGTGACAGTTATATATAAAAATAAGTTATATAAAATTCAGAATTTCTTTTAATAAATCTTTTATTTTATTAAATCGATTTAAAATCATGAACTTAAAAAAAAACATTTTAATGCAAGCACATGGCCCAATCCTTGGCCCACACAAGAAAAAGCATGAGAGTTAAATGATACAATCATATATATACATAACATAAAGTTATATTAAAAACAAGAATTTCCTTTAATAAATCAATATAAATTCATGAGCTTAAAAAAAATATATATTTTAAAGCAATCATGTGGCCCAATCCTTGGCCCACGTTGTAGAAATCATGAGGTTTAAATGATATGACCGGGTCGGGTTCTCAATCGGAAGAACCGTTTCCCCAAAATAGGTGTGCCAAGCCCCAAGCGACTAAATCGCTCAAAAAGCTCCCTCGAGGAGACGTCGGATCTAGAAGACGCTGATGGGTCGCCGCTGCCATCACTACGAGAACACCAGCACAGGATGCCCCGGTTGCTGCAAACTCCAAACAAAGGAATCCGCCGCTACAAGGAATGCTTTACCACACCCCTCACCGATCTTGGGACTCTTCGAGTCCTAGACCTTCCTCCCCAAAGGCGAAATACAACGGGGGGATTTATTCCTGAAATATGCTATGATGTGCATCTTAATAAAATCACCTAGGACTAGGTTGTCTCCACTAGTCCTAAATTTTTCCAAAAATATCAAAAATGATAATCCTTAATCCAAATATTATTTCAAAAACATAAGCATTAGAAAATGTATTACATTAATTCTTGAAACATGAATAGCATAATACATGCTATTTTAAATGACATAATGAATGAATTAAATCATGCAATTTTATTTAATAAAAATGCAATTTGACCAATATGAAAAAAATATCCAAATCATGCAAATTTATCACAATAAATATCATTGGCATATGAAATTCAACGTTATAGAGCAAAAGCTCACACGAAATAAATCGATAAGCCCACTCACCTCGAATGGACCCTAGGTCCGGAGAATGAAGCCCGCAACAAAATTTACAACCTAGATGAACCAAATAAATTATTAATTAAAACCTATAATTCAAGCCTAGACCTAATTTCTCTAATCATAATCAATAGGTATAAATCTTTATACCCAATGAGCTAAATTTATCTCATATAAATCATACAAAAGAAAATATAATAGAACCTAAGAAGAAGAATAAAAACCTATTTACCATCTAACCAAACACTAAAAGACAAAACCAGAAAAGATAAAACACAGAAAAAGACAATATCCAGAAAATTCAAAATAATAATAAAATAACGAAAATTGATATAATAACATGAAAACATACATTTTTCTCTATAAAAATAAACTATTAATTAGTAAAAGTTGAAAACAAATAAAACTTATCATCTTATGGATTTGTATAAATCATAAACCTAGCTTTATTAAAGAAAATTCAATTTTAATAATCTAACTTAGATCTAATAATAATAAATAATAGATCAAAACCCTTGTTTTATAAAAATATAAGAATCTAACAATATGAACATATGTATATCAAAACTCTAATTTGATAAAAACACAAAATCCCATAACATAAAAAAAATATTTAATTCTTAAAATAATTAATAAATCAAAACCCTATTTTTTATTAAAAGCTCAAAAATCCAAATACCTAAGCATGGATCTAATAAATAATAGGAAAATCAAAAGGTAAAAAGAAAAGATATATTAAATACCTTTTTTTTCTCTCTCTAACTCCTTTCTCTCTCTCTCTCTCTCTCTCTCCCAAACTCTTCGGCACCTCACATCTCTCTCTCTCTCCCTCTCTCTCTCTCTCTCATATATACATATTTATCTAATCTAATATTCTCATTTGATTTCAATTTAAATTTAAAAAGTGGTTATTAGAAAGATTTGAAAGGATATGCACAAAAAAAAAAGAATATATGAATAACCAAAATAAGAAATGACAACTAAGGAAATCATAAATTTTATATTTATTATATCATATATGTAATAAAACAAATCAAATCAAATATACAATATCAATTGCAACACAATTATGTAAGATATACATATTTTAGGCGTGAAAAACATTGATTAGAAAATCATTGCAGAAACGGAGGCGTGGAAACATTACACAATGGCCTTTGAATTTTTTCTGATTTACAAATAGGTCCCTATACGAATTACAAATAGGTCCCTGCAGTCTATAATAGAAAAATTCAAGATTCAAAAACTAGGTCCCTGAAAATCAATAACAATGAAATCTCAAAACTTAATCTTTTGAGCTCTAAAATTTTATAAAATTGTAACCATTTAAAATCTTGAAAATCTTCGAAAGAAAATATATACAATTTTTAAAATTAACAAATAGTATTTAAAATTGCAAACTAAAATGGGCCCATAAGGATACACTAAATGGGCCAAAACTTAAAAACACACAAAATACACTAATTTTAATTCAAATATCCTATTTATATATTTAAATCAAATATATAAATAAGAAAAAATGCACAGGTGTTACAACTCATGTGAGTGTGTGCTTTGTAAACATAGAAAAAGGTTTATCTTTGGTTGAGATTTCGCCTTTCCGAGTAGACATGGTTCAATTCCAACTCCATAGCAAGAAATAAAAGGGTGGGGGGTGAATGGGGTAAGAGTAATATCTTCCTTTGGGGCAATATTTTAGAATTGTCCCAGTCTGGCATATGTCTTTACTTCCTAGGTCCCTCTGGCTTTCTTCTTTTTACCACTTCTTTATTTGGGTGGAGAGTACAGCCCGCTGGGCGTATACCCGTATTTCGAGTGGAGAGTACAATCCGTTTGCTTGGATGTGTACTAGTATAGCCTTTTGTTTAACATATATTGTGCGTAAAGGCGTTCATGCCTGCTAAAGTAGAGAGTTTAACCCGTTGTCTGGGTGTTGTTTTGATCTTTGGCCTCTCATTGCCTTTCTTTTGTTTTGTTTTGTTTTGTTTTGAGGGGGGGGGGGGGGGGGGGGGCTTTTCTGTTTTTCACCCCTGTTCTTTTTTGCTTCCCCTCTAGAAGTGTTTATATAGTGCCAGAGCAAGTTTTGGGACATATGCCAGATCCAGGTAATCCCTCATTTTGCCTTTCGGTTGATTCGAGTGGGGGCGAGAATAAGGGGAGATGCTTTGGGGCATACTAGACCGCTCTCCACCCCTGGTCCACCCGGTAGCCTCTCCCACCCTCGTAGCCTCCACCTGGTATACTCCCACTATCAGTACAGTCCGACGCATCGGAGGTACCTACGGACGGGAGCCCTCTGTCAGGCCAGCCAACGCTGGGGAGTTCCTACATCGGATCCAACCAAAAGGAGAAGACAGCCTACTCACACGGATACGATCCTCTTGGATCCGTCGACACCGATTTGTAACTCTACTAATGTCATGAATTCCCAAGAATTCCTCCAGGGCGCATAACTAAGATGCGGGGAGACATATATTATAACAACAAGGTTATAATATTCTCTAAGGCATGCTTGTAACTATATGCTCACATTTGATTTAATTAAATTAAACTAGATGATAACATGCATAGTACGGGGTTTTCCAATTAAGTGACAAGGTGACTAAACATGCATAGGCCGCTATACATGATATAAGGGTGTGTATCCCTAGCATACAAAGTCTAAGGTGGAATGGATATATCATATTAATCATGCATGCATAGTTTACAAATATTTCTAGTTAATATGCAATTATGGTGCCCCAGGGGAGGGCAATGCACTCCTACGTGCATCGAACGCCTCCCTACTGGGTTGGATTGTCCCACTCACCGAATCCCAGGTCGTTGCGTGACCGTCCGTCAAGATCTGCAAGACAGGTGCATTCAATATGGTGAGTAAACTACACAAATACATAAGAAATACACTAGAAATATCCAATACTCGGACAAGCATGCATACGGGCCTGCACGCATGCAAGCACGCGCGTACGCACACGAGTCCGAGTGCCCCGACACCCTCCCGAACCCACGGGCAGCCATACGGACGGCCACCTGCACGCGCACGCACGAATGCGCAATCCCGCACGCGCCCCTGCGCCCCGAGCGCACGGCCGTGCCCTTGCCCGCGCGCCGAGACGCGCTGCTGCGCCCCTGCCTGCGCGCCCAGACACGCTACCGCGCGCGCGTGCACTCTCGCGCACACCCGCGCGCACCACGCGTCCAGCCCTGGTGTACCCGCGCGCACTGCGCCCCCGCGCAGCACTCCGCGCGCACCGCGCGCACTGCGCCCCCGTGCAGCACTCCGCGCGCACGCCCGCGTGTCTGCGCGAACGCCCGCGCGCCAGCCAGCGCGCCCGTCTGCGCGCGCCAGCGCCTGCCTGCACGCGCAGACTCGCGCGCACGTGCGCGGATGACCCCGCACGCGCGCCCGAGCCCCTTCCACCCCCTCCTCAGCCCTCCCACACCCCCCTAACACCCATGCAAGCATGCATACCCAAATACACACCCTATACAAGCATCTATACAAGCATAGGGAGGAGAAGGACTTACCAACAAGGAGAGAAAGGAAAGGGAGGAAACTCGGGTGCCCTTCGCGCACCAAACCACCGCCACCGAGACCACCACCACCAAGACCACCCTCAGCCCTAATATGGCTGAAAACAGGGGAGGAGAAGCCATGAGAGGGAGGTAGAGAAAAGGGGAAATCCAAAACAAAAACCATGGGAAGGTAGATCGGAACCCTACCTTTCTTTTTCCCTTCTATAGCTTTCTTGTTTTTCTCTTCCTCATAGCTCTAATGGTGGAAATAAAGAGAAGAGGAAATGGTGGATTTGTGTGTGAGAGAGAGAGATGAAGAGGAGAGGAAGAAAAAGAAGTGGGCGCCCACTCACACACACACACTCACACACTCACACACACACACACACACACACACCTTTGGTGGTTTGACTTTGAGTCAACCCAACCACACAAACAAACAAAATTATTTGACCAAGTCAATGGTCAATCTTGACTTGGTCAAAGTCATCTTTGACTTGGTCAAGTCTCCCAATGACTTTCCGCTTGGTCAAAACCCGGATACGATTCGGAACTGCCAAATTCTAAAACGTTACCGGAATTCGATGAAATTTTCGTGAGTGGCTTGAAATGGCACCAGGACTCATAATGTGCAGTTAGATTTTCAATCGAATTTCTCAAGCTCATGATGATAGCTAAAAGTCTAAAATTTTAGTTGTTCCGATCGAAAAAAGAAAAAGTTGAAAAACTGCCAGAAATGTCCCAAAGGTGCCCGGAAGGCTAAAAGTGACACATATATAACTGGAGCAGCGTCACGTTCTGCGAGTGAGAGACCATCAACATCCCCTTTTGATTGTATGTATTGTTATCCGTGCTTGGGCACATACTTGTATTTGGATGTCATTGTATATATATTGGCTCTCACAGGACAGTTGATTATGTATCGGGTCTGTAATATGTCTTTGAATTACAGACTCAGTCGTTTGAGCTTCTGCTATTTGTATATATTATGTCAGCTACCTTATTGTCTGTGTTGTCATTTTTGATGTTGTTTAGAGTATATTATTGATCTCCTGTATAGACTGCTGATATTATATATACCTGCCACATCTCGGGGACGGCCATAAAAATTTCATCGAATTCCGGTAACGTTTTGAAAAATATGCAGTTCTGAACCGTATCCGGGTTTGGCCGTTACTGGGTTTCGGTGGGTGAGATATTTTTGAGTGTGTGGTGCTTCTCCGCACGCTTCCCAATAAAGCAAAAATGAGTGGTTGAGTGTGGGTGAGCCTAACCCTAACCTCACCACCCCTTATAGTCACCCCTAGACACTATTTGGGCTTGAAAAAGACATTTTTGCCCTCTCTCTCTCTCTCCCCCTCTCTCCCATTTCGTGGATCTCTCTTTCTCTCCCTCTCTTGGTCTCTTTTTCCCCTCTTTGTGTGTGAAGAAGGAGGAGGAAGAAGCAATTGAAGGAGAAGGTGAAGAAGGAAGTGCAAGAAGGTGTGTTTGTGTGTAAGTGTTGTTGTTGTTGTGGTTTCTCTTCTCTCAAGCATCCTCTCATGTCTTCTCCCCCCCTGTTTTTCAGCCAAAGAAAGTTGAGGAGAGGCTGTGGAGGTGGTGGTGGTGGTGGTGGTGGTTGAGGTGGTCGCGGGTGCATCGAGGGCCCCCGAATCTCCCCCTTTCATCCCCCCTCCCTTGGTGAGCTCTCCCCCTTCTTTTCTTTGATTTTTATGGCTTTAGGGGTGTTGGGAAGTCATGCATGCTAGGTAGTTGGGTTAGGGTGTGTGAGGGGGGCTGGGGATGTTATATATGTGTCACTTTTAGCCTTCTGGTAACCATTGGAGCATTCTGGTAGTTTTTCAGTTTTTTTCGTTTTTCGATCGGAACCGCTAAAATTTTGGACTGTTAGCTATCATCCTGAGTTTGAGGACTCCGATTGAAAATCTAACTGCATATTATGTGTCCTGGTGCCATTCCAAGCCACTCACAAAAATTTCATTGAATTCCGGTAACGTTTTAGAATTTCACAGTTCCGAAGCGTATCCGGGTTTTGACCGAGCGAGAAGTCATTGGGAGACTTGACTTGGTCAAGGTGGGGCCCATGACTTGGTCAAATTGGTTTGGATTTTAGTGTGGTTGGGTTGACTAGGGTCAAACCACATTTAAACCTAATCTTAATCCTCCCTAATCCTAGTTTAACCTAATCTAAGTGAGGGGTGACTTATAAGTGAAGCTAAAAATATCTCCCCCCACTATTCATCATCTTCTCCACCCAAATTTCTCTCTCCTCCTCTCTTTAAATCCACATCTTGACCTAGTTCTTGAGGTGGAAACCAAAAACCCTAAGAAGAGAAAGGTTAGGTCTTGTCCCGATCTATCTTCCGGTGGTCTCGGATTCGATTTCCCTCAAGTGTGACCCCCTCTCATGCCCTCTTTTCTCCTCTGATTTCAGCCATTTCGCGGGCTGAAAGAGATCTTGGTGGTGGTGGTCCTTGAGGTGGTGTTTCGGTGCGCGAAGAGCAACCGATCTTCCCTTCCTTCCTTTCCTTCCTTGGGTGAGGTTTCTTTCCTTCCTTTCCATGTTTAGATGCATGTTAGGAGGGTGTTTTTGGCTGTCGGTGGCTGTTGGTGGCTGTTGGTGGTGGTTGGTGGCGGTTGGAGGCCATTGGTGGCCGTCGGGGAGGTGGTAAAGTATCTCGGGTAGGCTGGCAGCGCAGGCAGGCAGGGCAGGCAGGTTGGCAGGCGCAGGGCAGGGCGCTATCGGGCATGCAGGCAGGGCACGCGCGCGTGCGCGAGGGCGTGCGCGTGGGCGTACGCTCGGGTTGAGCAGGGTGTGCAGGTGCTGCGCGCTGGGCGCCGTGCGAGGGCGTGCGGGCGGAGCGCTGCGCAGAGGCGCAGTGCGTACCGTGCGCACGGGGCCGCGTGCGGGTGCTGCGCGCATGGCACCGTGCGGAGGCGTGCGCGCGGAGCGCTGCGTAGAGGCGCAGCGCGTGCTGTGCGCGCGCGGTGGGGCGAGCCGGTGGTGCGCGCGGGGTGCGCGCGGGGTGAGGCGTTGGGGCGCAGGGCGTGCGGGTGTCACGCCCCAGGGCGGCCGTCCCCATGACACGGCAAGTGTATATATGATATCAGTAAACAGGAATCAATAACATACTCACATAACAACTAAAATGACAACACAGATAAAGCAGGGCTGACATAATATATACACCAAATGCGGAAGCTAAAAAAAACCTGAGTTTGTAATCAAAATATACTACAGACTCGATACATAATCATATGTCCCGTGGGAGCCAACATGTCCATACATACACAAATAAAATCCATACATAATCCCAACTAGGTGCCCAAGCACAGAGATATATACATACAACAAGAGAAGGGTGCTGATGGCCTCAAAACTCGAGGGACGTGGCGCTACTCCTCTACTGGTGTAGTCGCTCGGGAAGCTCCTCCCTCAGAGATCATTGAAAAAGATAATATGCGAGGAGGGGTGAGCCACATGCTCAGTGAATAGCACAACCCATGCATACAGTTCATATTAACCACATTTAAATCAAGTCAATAGTCCCAAAGCGGGATAAACAACACAACCCGGGGGTTCGTCACATCGCCGAACCCCATACCCTCACCCTCAATAGGTGACCAAGGATGTTGGGACTTAGTGGGCTGATAATCATCCATACATAATCCTGTGGGTCGTCGCATCGCCGGCCCACCATACCCTCACCCTCACCTCTCAACAGGTGACCTAGGCTCTTGGGACTGACTAGGCTGTTGGTCACCCTCGGTCCACCGATAGTCTCTCCCCACTCCGTAGGTCGTTTGGCCACTCCCACGTTCGGCGCAGTCCTTCTACCAAATCAGGAGGCGCCTACTGATGGAAGCCCCTGCACGGGACAACCTTTCCAACGCTGGGGTAGTCTCTACACGGATCCAACGGAGGGAACACAACAGCCTATCCATCGCATATGATCCACTCGGATCCGCTGACAGCACATCTCTACAACTCTAATGTCTTGAATTCCTCAGAATTCCACCAGCGCGCATAACCAGGATGCGGGGAAATAAATAAGACATAAAAGGGGAAAAGAGACCTTGGGAGGGTAACCTGAGGTCCCGATGTAGGACATCCGACAACCAACAAGGAACACGGAGTACCCTAACCCGGGTCTCAATGTTAACCCCGCAAGGCCCCCTTATATTCCCAAGGCATGCTAATCTATAGCGCAGTTTGCATTTAAATAAATAAATCAAACTAATAGGACGCATGCACAGGTCAGGGCTTTCCTAGCATGACAACAGGGTGACAGGATGCACGGCTCATGCACAAAACCTAAGGGTGCAAGTCCCTAACATACAAGTCTAGGGCGGCATGCATTCTACACACACACACACATCATGCTTACATGGATTTCAAAACAACAGTTAATACTAACTATGTGCCCCAGGGGAGGACGGTACACGCTCAAAGGCATGTAGCGCCTCCCAAACTGGGTAGGGTTGTCCCACTCACCGGAAATCGGGTCGACGCGCGACCGTCCGTCAAGATCTGCAAGACAGGGTATTAACTGGTGAGTATAAATCCACAATCACAACAAGAAGACTTAAAATACACAAATCCACAACCAAACACCCAACACTCGGGCAAACGTGCATACGACCCGTACGCACGCTAGCCCGAGCATTCCGACAACCACCCGCACGGCTGGCAACCACCCGCACGGCCACCCGACCGCCCTGGTGCACCGCCGCGCCTCAGCCCACACCCCGCACCCCGCCGGGCCCCTGCCCGCCGCCTGGACATGCTGCCGCACCACCCGGGGCACCGCGAGTCCACTGCGCCCAGCCGCAGCAGCCCGCGCGCGCCCCGCACGCCTCGCGCCGGCCCGCGAGCACCCCGCACGCCCCCGCGCGCAGCGCCTCGCCCTACACGCACCCCGCGCGCACCTCCGCCACCTCGCCGCGCCCCACGCGCACCACAGCCGCCTGCCGCGCCCCGCGCACACCACAGCCGCTGCCTCGCCGCGCCCCGTGCGCCACCCTGCACGACCTCCCACACGCACTGCCCTCGGCCATCACCCCCACACCCGCACGCCCAGCACCGCCAACCCGTCTAGCGCGCCTAGCACGCACTCCGCGCGCATCGCCGCTCGCACACCTCCCCGCACCAGCCGCTCGACCAGCCCCTGCACGCACAGCTCGCCACCAGCTCCTCGCGCACAGCTGCTCGACCAGCACCTCGCGCACAGCACCGAGCACACCCAGCACGACCAGCACGCACGCCGCGCGCGCCACCTGCGCGCTGCCTGAGCTGCTGCCGCTGCTGCCTGCTGCCCGGAACAGAACCCCACTGCCCGAGCACCTCCACCACCACCCAATGGCCTCCGACCGCCCCCAACCACCTCCGACGACCCCCACTGCCGCCGACCACCTCCCAAACACAAAAACCCCCCCTAGCAAGCATCTAAGCATGAAAAAGAGGGAAAGAAAGCTTACCAAGGGGGAGGAAGAGGTGACCGGGTGCTCTCCGCGCACCGAAACCTTTCTCAAAGGCCCTCCTACGCCCCGATCTATCGCGGCCTTCGAAACGGCCCAAAACAGAGGAGAAAGGAGGGAGGATGGGGAGGCTAGGATCGCCGGAATCGGGATTTGAAGACACCGGGGTGTAGATCGGGACCCGATCTACACTTCTTAGGTTTTGGGTTTTTGGTTTTGAGGGGTCTAAGGGCCTCAAAAGGGAGAAAAATGAGAAAGAGGAGAGAGGGAATCAAGTGGTAGGGATGATGAATAGTGATTTCAAAATTAGATCCCACATATATAGTGAGCGACTTAAAAACCCAGATACGCCCCGGAACTGTGAAATTTCGGAAACGTTGCCGGAATTCGATGAAATTTTCATGAGTGGCTTAAAATGGCACCAGGACACATAATATGCAGTTAGATTTTCAATCGGAGTCCTCTCAGGACGATAGCTAACAGTCCAAAATTATGCGGTTCCGATCGAAAAATGCAAAAATTTTAAAAACTGCTAAAATGCTCCAATGGTTACCAACAGGCCAAAAAGTGACACATATATAACATTCTCCCCCCTTAGGAAATTTTGTCCTCAAAATAAATACAAGAACATCTAAGAAGGGAAAAGATGCGGATACGCGTCACGCATGGCGTCCTCGAGCTCCCAGGTGGCCTCGGCACCGGAACGGTGCTGCCATCGCACCTTGACCAGCTGGACGGTCTTGGTGCGGAGCCTCTTCTCGCGGCGGTCCATGATCTCAATCGGCTGCTCCACGAAAGACAAGTCCGGCTCGAAGACGAGCGGCTCGAACGGGATGATGTGAGCAGGATCGTGGACGTATCGCCTCAGCTGCGAGACGTGGAAGACGTCATGGGCCTGAGCCAACTGTGGGGGCAGAGCTATGCGATAGGCCACCTCCCCAACTCGCTCGAGGATGAGGAATGGCCCAATGAAACGCGGACTCAGCTTGCCCCGCACACCGAATCGGAAGATGCCCTTCATCGGGGACACCTTCAAGAACACATGATCACCGACCTCGAAGGCGAGCTCACGGCGACGGCGGTCGGCGTAGCTCTTCTGACGACTCTGAGCGACTCGGATACGCTCGCGGATCGTCTTCACCATCTCGGAGGTCTGGTGAACGATCTCTGGTCCCTCTAGCTGGCGCTCTCCGACCTCATCCCAACACAGGGGGGACCTGCAGCTGCGGCCATAAAGTGCCTCGTAGGGAGCCATCCGGATGCTCGAGTGGTAGCTGTTGTTGTAGGCAAACTCCACCAACGGAAGGTGCCTCTCCCAACTGCCCCCAAAATCGAGTACACAGGCCCGCAGCATGTCCTCAAGGGTCTGGATCGTCCTCTCCGACTGGCCGTCCGTCTGAGGATGAAACGCGGTACTGAAATGGAGGTTCGTACCAAGGGCGTGCTGGAGGCTACGCCAGAACCTCGAAGTAAAACGCGCGTCTCGATCAGAAATGATGCTGACTGGAGTGCCATGGAGTCGGACAATCTCGGAGACGAATAACTGCGCCAGAGTGTCCAGAGAATCGGTGAGTCGGATGGGGAGGAAATGAGCAGACTTCGTCAGCCGGTCGACGATCACCCAGATGGCATCGCGACCCGAACGTGACCTCGGCAGACCCGAGACGAAGTCCATGGTGATCTGCTCCCACTTCCACTGAGGGATCTCAATGGACTGCAGCTTCCCCGCAGGGCGCTGATGCTCCGACTTCACCTGCTGGCATACTAGGCACCGGGCAACGAAACGGGCGATATCCGTCTTCATCCCGCGCCACCAGTAGCCGCGACGAAGGCCTCTGTACATCTTCGTGCCACCAGGGTGCACGGTGTACCTCGAGCGATGGGCCTCGTCCAGAATCTTCCGCCTCAGCTCTGCGTCGTCGGGGATGCACACTCGGCCTCTGAATCTCAGGATCCCGTCTGCACGAATCTGGTAGTCCTGGCGCTCGCCCCGGGCGACGCCCTCAGAAAGGACTATAAAATGCGGGTCCTGAGCCTGAGCCGTGCGGATCTCGTCGAGAAGAACCGGCTGCACCACCAGCCTGGCCAAAAAGCCACCCGCAGGAGTCTCCCGAACACTGATCCAGCAAGCGGCCTCCTCCAGAAGCCTCCAACGACGGACAGCCATGTGGGCGGCCATGCCCAGGGGCTGCCTACTGAGCGCATCTGCAACGACATTCGCCTTACCCGGATGGTAAGCGATGTCACAGTCATAGTCTGTAAGGAACTCAACCCAACGCCTCTGTCGCATGTTGAGCTCCGGCTGAGACTGCAGATACGTCAAGCTCTTATGGTCAGTAAAGAGCTCGAACTCCTCTCCATAGAGGTAATGCCTCCACATCTTCAGCGCAAATATGATCGCAGCCAACTCGAGGTCATGGGTGGGGTAGTTCTGCTCATGGGGCTTCAACTGACGAGACGCGTAAGCCACCACCTTACCGTGCTGCATCAGGACGCAACCCACACCCAACTGCGATGCATCTGTGTATACTGCGAACCCACCACTCCCAGATGGAAGGGTAAGAACTGGCGCTGAGGTGAGCCTACGCTTCAGCTCCTGGAAGCTCTCTCAAGAAGGGGACCACTCGAACCGGACATCTTTCCGAGTGAGGCGGGTAAGAGGAACGGCTATCTTGGAGAAACCCTCCACAAACCTCCTGTAATAACCCGCCAAGCCCAAGAAGCTCCGAATCTCAGTGGGGTTCGACGGTCGACGCCAATTCGACACGGCGAGCGTCTTCTCCGGGTCCACAGCTATACCCTCACCGGAAATCACATGGCCCAGAAAGGCCATCCGCTCCAACCAGAACTCGCACTTGCTGAACTTGGCGAACAACTGATGTCTGGCCAAAGTCTCCAAGACTGTGCGAAGATGGTGAGCGTGCTCCTCCAGACTCCTCGAGTACACCAATATATCATCGATGAATACTACCACAAAGGAGTCGAGGAAGGGTCGAAATACCCGGTTCATCAGATCCATGAAGGCCGCCGGCGCGTTCGTCAACCCGAATGGCAGTACTCTGAACTCGTAGTGCCCATACCGGGTGCGAAAGGCCGTCTTCGAGATGTCTGACTCCCGGATCTTCAACTGGTAGTACCCCGAGCGGAGATCGATCTTGGAAAAGACGCACGCTCCCTGGAGCTGGTCAAACAGATCGTCGATCCGCGGCAACGGGTACTTGTTCTTCACTGTCCGCTTATTCAACTGCCTGTAATCAATACACAGCCGCAGTGAACCGTCCTTCTTCCGGACGAACAGGACAGGGGCTCCCCACGGAGACACACTCGGACGTGCGAAGCCCTTCTCCAGCAACTCCTCTAACTGCTCCTTCAGCACTCTCAGCTCTGCGGGAGCCATCCGGTACGGAGCCCTCGAAACCGGCTCGGTCCCCGGAAGCAGATTGATCTCAAACTCGATCGCGCGATCCGGCGGTAATCCCGAAAGATCGGGGAAAACCTCGGGATACTCTGCCACGACCGGAGTCTGACTGATATCTGCCCGCAGCGGTGCATCCTCCAGAGCAATATAAGCCAGAAAGCCCTCGCACCCACCCTGAAGGAGTCTCCACGCCTGCATGGACGACACGAACCCCAAAGGAGCTACGTCTCGATCGCCCACGAACTGGAAAGACCTCCGACCAGGAAGGTGGAACGACACCGACTTGGCGAAACAGTCGATGCTGGCATGACTAGCTGCAAGCCAATCCATCCCCAGGATGGCATCAAAATCCGCCATCGCAAGCTCCACCAGCTCTACCGGGAACTCGTGCTCCGCGATCTCTACCGCACATCCCCGGTACACTGAACTGAGGAGAATCCGGTCTCCCACGGGCAATGATACCTCTAATACAGCATCTAGAGGAGCGGACGCCACACCCGTCCGTCTCGCGAAAGCGGGAGACACGAACGAGTGGGTGGCTCCGGAATCAAATAGTACATAAGCAGGAAGCTGGGAGATCTGAACAGTACCTCTGACCACGCTGCCTGATGCCTGGGCCTCCTCTGCCGAAAGCGCTGCCACTCGGCCCTGGACGAACTGAGGCTGAGGAGCAGGGGCACGCCTCGCCTGCTGCGCTGGCTGCCTCCTCTGATCAGCACGGCCACCCTGTGGCTGCTGCTGCTGACGCTGAGGCTGCTGCTGCGGCTGGCGCTGAGGCTGCTGCTGCTGCTGGCGCTGCTGAAACGGCTGCTGGAACGGCCGCTGCTGGAACTGCTGCTGCTGGGGCATCACTGCGGGTCGGCCAGCGTCGGGGCAATTATACAGAATATGCCCGACGCGCTGACAGTGATAACAGCGCCTCGTCTCGGTCGCCTCATCTGGACTGGCACTGCTGCGATGGGTGCTGGACCTCGCGCTGGCACCACATCTGCTGGAAGAGGGGAAGCCGCTGACTGCTCGAAGCGGGCCCTCTTCTTCTTGCGCTGCCCTCTGTCCTGACCTCTGGGTGGCCTCTGGTCTGTCGACGTGGTCGGAGCCCCACCTGGATCCCGAGGTCTCTCTCGACGGTCTTCGCCCGAGACACTAAGTCGGAGTACCTCGTGAAAGCATGGGCGGTGACGTGCACTCGGATGGCACTGCTGAGACCGAGCTCGAATCGACGGCACCTCATCTCCTCGTCCATCGCCAGAGCTGGAGCGAATCGGGACAGCCTCGTGAACCGCGTGGAGTAGTCAGCGACGGACATAGTGCCCTGAGTCAGCTGCTCAAACTCCTGCATCACTATCTGTCGCGTCGAGAAGGGGAAATACTCCTCCAAGAAATATCCCCTGAACCCCGCCCATGTGAGCCGCTCCAATCCCTCTGGGATGTCCACTGATCTAGTAGCCCACCAGTCGGCGGCGCTACCCTTCAGCATAAATGCAGCCAGGGAGACCCGCTGGCGGTCTGTGCAAAGCATCGTCGAGAAGATGGTATCCACCTCCATCAACCATCTCTCTGGGGCAAGGGGGTCCTCCGTCTGACCCTGGAACTCGGGAGGGTGGAGCTTCAGAAAGGCTGAGAGTCCACTCTGCTGCACCCTCGCTGCTGCCTCTAGCCCCATCTCCCTCTCCTGAGGATCCTGAACTCTGGCCGCCGGAATCTCCACCACGGGGACTGGGGGTGTATCGGGTACCACAGGCGGATCTGCCGCCAAGGGAACCTGCGGTACTGCCTCGCGGGCTGCCCGCAGCTCCTGTATCTCCCGTGCCTGATCTGCTAATCTGCCCACCCTCGTCTGGTCTCACCAAATCAGCTATCCGCGCAAACGCGCGCTCCCAGGCAGGAGGCTCCTACGCTGAGGACTCACCAATAGCATCCTCGACTCTGGCAGGTCCGGAGACCTCCAAGGGTCGAGAGGGACCACGTCCGCGCCGTCCTCTGCGAGGAGGCATATCAGCAACCTAAGAAAACCAGACACTAGGATCAGAATACGCATATAGAAATCCTAGGACTCATCTCTACGAAAAAGAAGACATTTGGCTCTGACAGGACCAGGCTCTGATACCAACTTTTGTCACGCCCCAGGGCGGCCGTCCCCGGACGCGGCAAGTGTATATATGATATCAGTAAACAGGAATCAATAACATACTCACACAACAACTAAAATGACAACACAGATAAAAGCAGGGCTGACATAATATATACACCAAATGCGGAAGCTAAAAAGACTGAGTCTGTAATCAAAATATACTACAGACTAGATACATAATCATATGTCCTGTGAGAGCCAACATGTCCATATATACACAAATAAAATCCATACATAATCCAACTAGGTGCCCAAGCACAGATATATACATACAACAAGAGAAGGGTGCTGATGGCCTCAAAACTCGAGGGACGTGGCGCTACTCCTCTACTGGTGTAGTCGCTCGGGAAGCTCCTCCCTCAGAGATCACTGAAAAAGATAATATGCGAGGGGTGAGCCACACGCTCAGTGAATAGCACAACCCATGCATACAGTTCATATTAACCACATTTAAATCAAGTCAATAGCCTCAAAGTGGCATAAACAACACAATCCGGGGGTTCGTCACATCGCCGAACCGCCATACCCTCACCCTCACCCTCACCCTCAATAGGTGACCTAGGATGTTGGGACTTAATGGGCGGATAATCATCCATACACAATCCTGTGGGTCGTCGCATCACCGGCCCACCATACCCTCACCCTCACCTCTCAACAGGTGACCTAGGCTCTTGGGACTGACTAGGCTGTTGGTCACCCTCGGTCCACCGATAGTCTCTCCCCACTCCGTAGGTCGTTTGGCCACTCCCACGTTTGGCGCAGTCCTTCTTCCAGATCAGGAGGCGCCTACTGATGGAAGCCCCTGCACGGGCAACCTTTCCAACGCCAGGGTCGTCTCTACACGGATCCAACGGAGGAAACAAAACAGCCTATCCATCGCATATGATCCACTCGGATCCGCTGACAGCACATCTCTACAACTCTAATGACTTGAATTCCTCTGAATTCCACCAGCGCGCATAACCAGGATGCGGGGAAATAAATAAGACATAAATGGGGAAAAGAGACCTTGGGAGGGTAACCTGAGGTCCCGATGTAGGACATCCGACAACCAAACAAGGAACACGGAGTACCCTAACCCGGGTCTCAATGTTAACCTCGCAAGGCCCCCTTATATTCCCAAGCATGCTAATCTATATCGCTTGCATTTAATTAAATAAATCAAACTAATAGGACGCATGCACAGGTCAGGGCTTTCCTAGCATGATAACGGGGTGACATGATACACGGCTCATGCACAAATCCTAAGGGTGCAAGTCCCTAACATACAAGTCTAGGGTGGCATGCATTCTACACACACACATCATGCTTACATGGATTTCAAAACAACAGTTAATACTAACTATGTGCCCCAGGGGAGGACGGTACACGCTCCAAGGCATGTAGCGCCTCCCAAACTGGGTTGGGTTGTCCCACTCACCGGAAATCGGGTCGACGCGCGACCGTCCGTCGAGATCTGCAAGACAGGGTATTAACTGGTGAGTATAAATCCACAATCACAACAAAAGACTTAAAATACACAAAACCCACAACCAAACACCCAACACTCGGGCAAACGTGCATACGACCCGTACGCACGCTAGCCCGAGCACTCCGGCAACCACCCGCACGGCCGACAACCACCCGCACGGCCACCCGACCGCCCGGTGCACCGCCGCGCCTCAGCCCACGCACCCCGCACCCCGCCGGGCCCCTGCCCGCCGCCTGGACATGCTGCCGCACCACCCGGGGCACCGCGAGTCCACTGCGCCCAGCCGCAGCAGCCCGCGCGCGCCCCGCACGCCTCGCGCCGGCCCGCGAGCACCCCGCACGCCCCCGCGCGCAGCGCCTCACCCCGCGCGCACCCCGCGCGCACCTCGCCACCTCGCCGCGCCCCGCGCGCACCACAGCCGCTGCCTCACGCGCCCCGCGCGCACCACAGCCGCTGCCTCGCCGCGCCCCGCGCGCGCCACCCTGCACGACCTCCCGCACGCACTGCCCTCGGCCATCACCCCCAGCACCCGCACGCCCGCACCGCCAACCCGTCCAGCGCGCCTAGCACGCACTCCGCGCGCATCGCCGCTCACACCCCTCCCCGCACCAGCCGCTCGACCAGCCCCTGCACGCATAGCTCGCCACCAGTTCCTTGCGCACAGCTGCTCGACCAGCACCTCGCGCACAGCACCGAGCACACCCAGCACGACCAGCACGCACGCCCGCGTGCACGCCTGCGCGTACGCCCGCGCGCATGCACGCGCGCGTCTAGCCTGCACGCTGCCTGAGCTGCTGCCGCTGCTGCCTACTGCCCGGAACAGAACCCCACTGCCCGAGCACCCCCTCCACCACCCAAAAGCCTCCGACGGCCTCCGACCGCCCCCAACCACCTCCGACGGCCTCCCACAGCCGCCGACCACCCCCCAAACACAAAAACCCCCTCCTATCAAGCATCTAAGCATGAAAAAGAGGGAAAGAAAGCTTACCAAGGGGGAGGAAGAGGTGACCGGGTGCTCTCCGCGCACCGAAACCTTTCTCAAAGGCCCTCCTACGCCCCGATTTATCTCGGCCCTCAAAACGGCCCAAAACAGAGGAGAAAGGAGGGAGGATGGGGAGGCTAGGATCGCCGGAATCGGGATTTGAAGGCACCGGGGTGTAGATCGGGACCCGATCTACACTTCTTAGGTTTTAGGTTTTTGGGTTTGAGGGGTCTAAGGCCTTCAAAAGGGAGAAAAATGAGGGAGAGGAGAGAGGGAATGGTTGGTAGGGATGATGAATAGTGATTTTGAAAATTAGATCCCACATATATATAGTGAGCGACTTAAAAACCCAGATACGCCTCGGATTTGTGAAATTTCGGAAACGTTGCCGGAATTCGATGAAATTTTCATGAGTGGCTTAAAATGGCACCAGGACACATAATATGCAGTTAGATTTTCAATCGGAGTCCTCTAGCTCAGGACGATAGCTAACAGTCCAAAATTTTGCGGTTCCGATCGAAAAATGCAAAAATTTCAAAAATTGCTAAAATGCTCCAATGGTTACCAACAGGCCAAAAAGTGACACATATATAACAGCGGGTGTGCGCGCGGGTTGCTGCGCTGGGGCGCAGTGAGCGCGCGGTGCACCCGGGGGGCTCGGCAGTGCGCCTGGGTGCGCGGGCTGGGGCGCGGCTGTGCGCCTGGGTCGGGTGGCCGTGCGTACGGCTGCCCAGGGGTTCGGGAGTGAGTCGGGGTGCTCGGACTCGCGGGCGTACAGGCCGTATGTACGCTTGTCCGAGTGTTGTGTATTTTAATGTATTTTTGTGGTATTTGTGTATTTTACTCACCGAGTTAATTCCCCTGTTTGCAGATCTTGACGGACGATCGCGCGACGACCCGGTTCTTGGTGAGTGGGACAACCCAACCCAGTAGGGAGGCACTATATGCACTTGGGCGTGTACCGTCCTCCCCTGGGGCACCATGATTAATATGTATTATGCATGCTACCCTAGACTTTGTATGTTAGGGACTTGCACCCTTAGGATATGTGTAAGAGTCATGCATCCTGTCACCCTGTTCTCATGATAGGAAGCCTCGACCTATGCATGTGTCCAACTAGTTTGATTTATTAAATTAAATGCGAACTTATAGTATTTTAGCATGCCTTAGGGAATATTAAGTGGCCTTGTGAGGTAAACATTGAGACCCGGGCTAGGGTACTCCTTGTTCCTTGTTTGGTTGTCGGGATGTCCTATATCGGGACCTCATGGTGCCCTCCCAAGGTTTCTTTTCCCAATAATATTATATATGTTCCCCGCATCTTGGTTATGCGCCCAGGAGGAATTCTGAAGAATTCATGACATTAGAGTTGTTGAGATGTGTTGTCGGCGGATCTGAGGGGATCATATGCGTATGGATAGGCTGTTTTTGTTCCCTTCGTTGGATCCGTGTAGAGACTGCCCCAGCATTAGAAAGGCCGTCCCGTGAGAGGGCTCTCATCAGTAGGTACCTTCTGATTTTAGATTCGGACTGTGCTGAATGTAGGAGTGGCTAAGCAACCTACGGAGTGGAGGAGAGACTATCGGTGGACCAAGGGTGATTAACAGCCTAGTCAGTCCCAATATCCTATGTCACCTATTGAGGGGTGAGGGTGAGGGTGTGGTGGGTCGGCGATGTAGCGACCCACTGGATTTGTGTAGCTAAGGGTGATTAACAGCCTAGTCAGTCCCAATATCCTATGTCACCATATTGAGGGGTGAGGGTGAGGGTGTGGTGGGTCGGCGATGTAGCGACCCACTGGTTTGTGTAGTTGTGGAGGGTGATTAACAGCCTAGTCAGTCCCAATATCCTATGTCACCATATTGAGGGGTGAGGGTGAGGTTGTGGTGGGTCGGCGATGTAGCGACCCACTGGATTTGTGTTGTTCCTGCCACTTTGAGGCTTTTAATAATTATTTGTGGTTAATATGAATTGTGATGCATGGGTTGTGCTATTCACTGAGCGTGTGGCTCACCCCTCGCATATATATTTTTCTCCAGTTATCACTGAGTCGGACTTGAAGGAGGAGCTCCCCGAGAGACTTCATCAGTAGCGGAGCAGCGCCATGTCCCGCGAGTATTAGAGGCCATCAGCATCCTTTCTTTGGCTTGTATGTATTATATTTCCGTGCTTGGGCACCGTTTGTATATTATTTGCATGTATGTGTGTATATTGGCTCTCACATGACAGTTGATTATGTATCGAGTCTGTAGTATGTTTTTGAATTACAGACTCAGTCTTTTAGCTTCCGCTATCTGTGTATATATCATGTCAGCCTTGCTTTCATCTGTGTTGTCATTTTAGCTGTTGTTAGAGTATGTTATTGATCTCCTGTATAGACTGCTGATATCATGTATACACTTGCCGCGTCCCGGGGACGGCCGCCCTGGGGCGTGACAAAAGTTGGTATCAGAGCCTGGTCCTGTCAGAGCCAATTGTCTTCTTTTTTTCGTAGAGATGAGTCCTAGGATTTCTATATGAGTATTCTGATCCTAGTGTCTGGTTTTCTTAGGTTGCTGATATGCCTCCTCGCAGAGGACGGCGCGGACGTGGTCCCTCTTGACCTTTGGAGGTTTCCGAACCTACCAGAGGCGAGGATGCTACCGGAGAGTCCTCGGCCGTGAGGCCAGGATCGGTGCAAGAGCCTCCTGCCTCGGAGGGTGCGTTCGCGCGGATAGCGGATTTGGTGGAGACCCAGACCAGGGCATTGGAGGCCCAGACGAGGGTGTTGGCTGAGCAGGCGCGAGAGATTCAGGAGCTGAGGGCGACCCGTGATGCAGTTCCACAGGTCCCCTTGGTGGCAGATCCGCCTGTGGTACCTGACGTACCCCCAGTTCCCGTGGTGGTTCCGGCGGTTGTCGGTGTTGGATTTTTGACGCGGAGTGGTCGTGAATCCGGGTTCCGTCAAGTTTGGTTCCGTCACGCACACGGCGCTTCGAATCACCACTTGATGGATCGTCCAAGGTTGCCCGACCGCTTCCAGGGACGTTGGTGTGATCGCCACTTGCTTTTCCTTGAAAGCAAGAAAAGGATGTTCTATTACTCGCCTTCAACGGGGGATACGGGTTCTCCTCTCGAGGATCACGGCCGGCCGTGCCTTGAGGTGTTCAAGCTCAGATTGATCCTGCAAAACCCAAAGAGAGAGAAAGATACTTTTTCCTTTTTTTTTTTTTGTGCAGGATTGGCAAACGAACCAGGAGGGATTGTCGGTCTCGACGAACCACGGGGAGTTGTCAGGATCGACAAACTATGATTGGATTGTCGAGTTCGACGAGTTAAAGGGGGGTTGTCGGGTTTGACGATCTATGGGTGGATTGTCGGGTTCGACGAGTTAAAGGGGGGTTGTCGGGTTTGACGAGTTAAATGGGGATTGTCGGGTTTGACGAGTTAACAGGGGGTTGTCGGGTTTGACGATCTATGGGTGGATTGTCGAGTTCGACGAGTTAAAGAGGGGTTGTCGGGTTTGACGATCTATGGGTGGATTGTCGGGTTTGACGATCTATGGGTGATTGTCGGGTTTGACGATCTATGGGTGATTGTCGGGTTTGACGAGTTAACAGGGGGTTGTCGGGTTTGACGATCTATGGGTGGATTGTCGGGTTTGACGATCTATGGGTGATTGTCGAGTTCGACGAGCCAGGGGGGATTGTCGAGTTCGACGAGCCAGGGGGGATTGTCGAGGATAAACTCCAAGAAAAATTTAACAAAATTAGTGGGAGGCTTTATGTTAACAAGAAACTGAGAAAAACAAAAAAAAAAAAAAAAAAAACAGCATATAAACAGTATACAAAAGGGTAATAACAAACATATAAAGCAGTAAATGACAAATCAAGTAAACAGAATAAAACAAAAGGGGTTAGTAGTCCTTGGGAGGTACCCAAACTTGCAAAGGGGAGTGTTCAAATGGTCCCTAGACCAACTGACCAACGATCCAAGCTAGGGTCGTCCGCCAGCTGCGTATAGTTTCCAAAAGAACTGATAATAGTCCAATGATGTACTCCAACACTCTCAACTTTGATTAAACTTATATTATTTAATTTAGTAAGCTTATTACAACTTGCTTTAAGAGTTTTATGAGGAAATGATATGTTATACAAGTTCTTTTTAAGTAAAAAAAAAAAAGAAAGGAAAAAAAAAGAAAGGGAAGGGAAGGGAGATGAGGGTGGTGGGTGGTTGTTTGGAGGGACTGCTGGTGTAGGGAGTGGTGGTGCTTGGAAATGGAGGGTGGAGGGTAGTGAGGGGCTGTTGGTGATGAAGGAGGATGGATGGGTTCGGATGGGTGGTGTTGGGAGAGAAGATGTAGGTTTTGAGTGGTGAATGAGGGAGGTGGGTGAGTGTTGGTGTGGCTGCTGGTGTAGGAGGTGGTGGTGCTCGAAAATGGAGGGTGGAGGGTGGTGAGGTGCTGCTGCTGGTGTGGGAGGTGGTTAGGAGAGGTTGGAATGGCTTTGGAGAGTAAAAAGTGGGTAAAAGATGAGTTAAAGATGGTTCTCCTCCTCCAAAAACCTCCCTTTTATAGCCCCAAACGACCACCACCTTCTTGACACCTGTTTGGGGAAGTCATGAGTGCCCCACGACGCTCCCACGTTCACCCGAAGTGGCTGACGTTGGTGGAGAGGCGAAAAAATGCAAGCCATGCCGTCCTTTCCGAGCTGAACTTATCCCAGTATTTTTGACGATCCGTCATCCCATTGTCGAGGTCGACAATCCCACCAAAGATCGTCGAAGTCGACGATCCTCAGAAAGATCGTCCAGTTCGACAATCCTTTCAGAGATCGTCGAAGTCGACGATCCTCAGAAAGATCGTCCAGTTCGACAATCCTTTCAGAGATCGTCGAAGTCGACGATCCTCAGAAAGATCGTCCAGTTCGACAATCCTTTCACAGATCGTCGAAGTCGACGATCCTCAGAAGGATCGTCCAGTTCGACAATCCTTTCAGAGATCGTCGAAGTCGACGATCCTCAGAAGGATCGTCCAGTTCGACAATCCTTTCAGAGATCGTCGAAGTCGACAGTCCTCAGAAAGGTCGTCCAGTACGACGGGTGGGTGGTCGCTTGTCTTAATCACCAAACAGATTTTAGATGTCTTGTATAACAACCCCAGACTTAACCGTTCTGAGCGATAGTACTGCTTCTCTTGAGCTTTTCTTTAGACTTATCACTTGTTGCGCTCATGCTTTCTTTTCTTCCCTTTCCCTACTCAAGTGATTATTCTGGCTTCGGGAAGATCATCCGGGCTTAGACCTGCAAACTAAGATATAACAAATAATAAGTGTTTCACAGTTCTGACCGATCAAAATGGGGTATCTACAGCGGTGAGAGTTCAGGATCCCCAGGAGAGGGAGGTGGGGCTAGAGGCTGCAATGCGAGTGCAGCAGAGCGACCTCGCTGCCTTTCTGAAGCTCCACCCTCCCGAGTTCCCTTGCCCAGAGCGTTGGTTGATGGAGGTGGATACGATCTTCTCGACCATGCAGTGCACCGACCGCCAGCGAGTCTCCCTGGCCACCTTTATGCTGAAGGGTAGCACTGCCGACTGGTGGGCTACCCGATCAGTGGACATCCCAGAGGGAGTTGAGCAGCTTCTATGGGCGGGATTTCAGAGGTATTTCTTGGAGGAGTACTTCCCGTTCTCGACGCGCCAGATAGTGATGCAGGAGTTTGAGCAGTTGACGCAGGGCTCTATGTCTGTCGCTGACTACTCCACGCGCTTCACGAGGCTATCCAGATTCGCCCCAGCCTTGGTGATGGACGAGGAGACGAGGTGCCGTCGTTTTGAGCTTGGTCTCAGCAGCGCCATTCGGGTGCATGTCACCTCCCAGGCATTCACGAGGTACTCTGACTTGGTGTCTCGGGCGAAGACAGTCGAGCGAGACCTCGGGATCCTCGTGAGGGTTTCGACCCCTTCGGCAGACCAGAGACCTCCCAGGAGCCAGGACCAGGGACAGCGCAAGAAGAAGAGGCCCGGCTTTGATCAGTTAGCGGCTGCCTCTCCTCCAGCAGATATGGTGCCAATGCGCGATCCAGCACCCATCGTGGCAGTGCCAGTCCAGTCCAGGCGACCAGAGACGCGGCGCTGTTACCACTGTCAGCGCATCGGGCATATCTTGTATAATTGCCCCGATGCTGGCCGACCCCGCGTGCTGCCTCCGCAGCAGCAGCAGTTACAGTAGCAGCCTCAGCGCCAGCCACAGCAGCAGCCTCAGCGTCAGCAGCAGCAGCCACAGGGTGGCCGTGTTGACCAGAGGAGGCAGCCAGCGCAGCCGGCGAGGAGTGCCTCTGCTCCTCAGCCGCAAATTGTCCAGGGCTGAGTGGCAGCGCTTTCAGCAGAGGAGGCTCAGGCATCAGGCAGCGTGGTCCGAGGTATTGTTCAGATCTCCCAGCTCCCTGCATATGTGTTGTTTGATTCCAGAGCCACACACTTGTTCGTGTCTCCTGCTTTTGCGAGATGGACGGGCGTGGTGTCCTCCCCTTTAGATGCTATCCTGGAGATATCATTGCCCGTAGGAGACCGTATTCTCCTCCGTTCGGTGTACCGAGGGTGTACGGTGGTGGTTGCGGAGCATGAGTTTCCGGTGGAGTTGGTGGAGCTTGCTATGTCGGATTTTGATGCCATCCTGGGAATGGATTGGCTTGCAGCTAGTCATGCCAGCATCGACTGTTTTTCCAAGTCGGTGTCTTTCCACCTTCCGGGTCGGAGGTCTTTCCAGTTCGTGGGCGATCGTGACGTAGCCCCTTTGGGGTTCGTGTCGTCCATGCAGGCGTGGAGACTCCTTCAGGGAGGATGCGAGGGCTTTCTAGCGTACATTGCTCAGGAGGATGCACCGCTGCGGGTAGATATCAGTCAGACTCCGGTCGTGGCAGAGTATCCCGAGGTTTTCCCCGATGATCTTCCGGGATTACCGCCGGATCGCGCGATCGAGTTTGAGATAAATCTGATTCTGGGGACCGAGCCGATTTCGAGAGCTCCGTACCGGATGGCCCCTGCAGAGCTGAGGGTGCTCAAGGAGCAGTTGGAGGAGTTGCTGGAGAAGGGCTTCGCACGTCCGAGTGTTTCTCCGTGGGGAGCCCCTGTTCTGTTCATCCGGAAGAAGGACGGTTCGCTGTGGCTTTGTATCGATTACAGGCAGCCGAACAAGAGGACAGTGAAGAACAAGTACCCCTTGCCGTGAATCGATGATCTGTTTGACCAGCTCCAGGGAGCGCGTGTCTTTTCCAAGATCGATCTCTGTTCGGGGTACTATCAGCTGAAGATCCGGGAGTCAGACATTCCGAAGACGGCCTTTCGTACCCAATATGGGCACTACGAGTTCAGAGTACTGCCATTCGGGTTGATGAATGCGCCGGCGGCCTTCATGGATCTGATGAACCGGGTGTTTCGGCCCTTCCTCGACTCCTTTGTGGTAGTATTCATCGATGACATATTGGTGTACTCGAGGAGTCTTGAGGAGCATGCTCACCATCTTCGCACTGTCTTGGAGACTTTGGCCAGACATCAGTTGTTCGCCAAGTTCAGCAAGTGCGAGTTCTGGTTGGAGCGTATGGCCTTTCTGGGCCATGTGATTTCTGGCGAGGGCATATCTGTGGACCCGGACAAGACGCTCGCTGTGTCGAATTGGCGTCGACCGTCGAACCCCACAGAGATTCGGAGCTTCCTGGGCTTGGCGGGTTATTACAGGAGGTTTGTCGAGGGTTTCTCGAAGATAGCTGTACCTCTTACCCGCCTCACTCGGAAGGATGTCCGGTTCGAGTGGTCCCCGTCCTGCGAGGAGAGCTTCCAGGAGTTGAAGCGAAGGCTCACCTCAGCGCCAGTTCTTACCCTTCCGTCTGGGAGTGGTGGGTTCACAGTTTATACAGATGCATCGCAGTTGGGTGTGGGTTGCGTCCTGATGCAGCACGGTAAGGTTGTGGCTTACGCGTCGCGTCAGTTGAAGCCCCATGAGCAGAATTACCCCACCCACGACCTTGAGTTGGCAGCGATCATCTTTGCGCTGAAGATGTGGAGGCATTACCTCTATGGAGAGGAGTTCGAGCTCTTTACTGATCATAAGAGCTTGACATATTTGCAGTCCCAGCCAGAGCTCAACATGCGTCAGAGACGTTGGGTCGAGTTCCTGACGGACTACGATTGTGACATCGCTTACCATCTGGGTAAGGCGAATGTCGTGGCAGATGCTCTCAGTAGACAGCCCTTGGGCATGGCCGCCCATATGGCTGTCCGTCGTTGGAGGCTTCTGGAGGAGGCCGCTTGCTGGATCAGTGTTCGAGAGACTCCTGCGGGTGGCTTTTTGGCCAGGCTAGTGGTGCAGCCAGTCCTTCTCGACGATATCCGCACGGCTCAGGCTCAGGATCCGCATTTTATAGTCCTCTCTGAAGGCGTCGCCCGGGGCGAGCGTCCGGACTACCAGATTCGCGGGGACGGGATCCTGCGGTTCAGAGGCCGAGTTTGCATTCCCGACGACGCAGAGCTGAAGCAGAAGATTCTGGACGAGGCCCATCGTTCGAGGTACACAGTGCATCCTGGTGGCACGAAGATGTACAGGGGCCTTCATCGTGGCTACTGGTGGTGCGGGATGAAGACGGATATTGCCCGTTTCGTTGCCCGATGCTTAGTATGCCAGCAGGTGAAGTCGGAGCATCAGCGCCCTGTGGGGAAGCTGCAGTCCATTGAGATTCCTCAGTGGAAGTGGGAGCAGATCACCATGGACTTCGTCTCGGGTTTGCCGAGGTCACGTTCGGGTCGCGATGCCATCTGGGTGATCATCGACTGGCTGACGAAGTCTGCTCATTTCCTCCCCATCCGACTCACCGATTCTCTGGACACCCTGGCGCAGTTGTTCGTCTCAGAGATTGTTCGTCTCCATGGCACTCCCGTCAGCATCATTTCCGATTGAGACGCGCGTTTTACTTCGAGGTTCTGGCGTAGCCTCCAGCACGCCCTTGGTACGAACCTCCACTTCAGTACAACATTTCATCCGCAGACGGACGGCCAGTCAGAGAGGACGATCCAGACCTTGGAGGATATGCTGTGAGCCTGTGTTCTCGATTTTGGAGGCAGTTGGGAGAGGCACCTTCCGTTGGTGGAGTTTGCCTACAACAACAGCTACCACTCGAGTATCCGGATGGCTCCTTACGAGGCGCTCTATGGCCGCAGCTGCAGGTCCCCCTTGTGTTGGGATGAGGTCGGAGAGCGCTAGTTGGAGGGACCAGAGATCATTCACCAGACCTCAGAGATGGTGAAGACGATTCGCGAGCGTATCCGAGTCACTCAGAGTCGTCAGAAGAGCTACGCCGACAGTCGTCGCCGTGAGCTCGTCTTCGAGGTTGGTGATCATGTCTTCCTGAAGGTGTCCCCGATGAAGGGCATCTTCCGTTTCGGCGTGCGGGGCAAGCTGAGTCCGCGTTTCATTGGGCCATTCGAGTTGGGGAGGTGGCCTATCGCATAGCTCTGCCCCCACAGTTGGCTCAGGCCCATGACGTCTTCCATGTCTCGCAGCTGAGGCGCTATGTCCACGATCCTGCTCACGTCATCCCGTTCGAGCCGCTCGTCTTCGAGCCGGACTTGTCATTCGTCGAGCAGCCGATTGAGATCCTGGACCGCCGCGAGAAGAGGCTCCGCACCAAGACCGTCCAGCTGGTCAAGGTGCGATGGCAGCACCGTTCCGGTGCCGAGGCCACTTGGGAGCTCGAGGACGCCATGCGTGACGCATATCCGCATCTTTTTCCTTCTTAGATGTTCTTGTATTTATTTTGAGGACAAAATTTCCTAAGGGGGGGAGAATGTTATATATGTGTCACTTTTAGCCTTCTGGTAACCATTGGAGCATTTTGGTAGTTTTTCAATTTTTTTCGTTTTTCGATCGGAACCGCTAAAATTTTGGACTGTTAGCTATCATCCTGAGTTTGAGGACCCCGATTGAAAATCTAACTGCATATTATGTGTCCTGGTGCCATTCCAAGCCACTCACAAAAATTTCATCGAATTCCGGTAACGTTTTAGAATTTCACAGTTCCGAAGCGTATCCGGGTTTTGACCGAGCGAGAAGTCATTGGGAGACTTGACTTGGTCAAGGTGGGGCCCATGACTTGGTCAAATTGGTTTGGATTTTAGTGTGGTTGGGTTGACTAGGGTCAAACCACACTTAAACCTAATCTTAATCCTCCCTAAACCTAGTTTAACCTAATCTAAGTGAGGGGTGACTTATAAGTGAAGCTAAAAATATCTCCCCCCACTATTCATCATCTTCTCCACCCAAATTTCTCTCTCCTAATCCACATTTTGACCTAGTTCTTGAGGTGGAAACCAAAAACCCTAAGAAGAGAAAGGTTAGGTCTTGTCCCGATCTATCTTCCGGTGGTCTCGGATTCGAGTTCCCTCAAATGTGACCCCCTCTCATGCCCTCTTTTCTCCTCTGATTTCAGCCATTTTTAGGGCTGAAGGAGATCTTGGGGGTGGTGGTCCTTGAGGTGGCGTTTCGGTGCGCGAAGAGCAACCAATCTTCCCTTCCTCCCTTTCCTTCCTAGGGTAAGGTTTCTTTCCTTCCTTTCCATGTTTAGATGCATGTTAGGAGGGTGTTTTTGGCTGTTGGTGGCTGTTGGTGGCGGTTGGAGGCCATTGGTGGCCGTCGGGGAGGTGGGAAGGTGTCTCGAGTAGGCTGGCAGCGCAGGCAGGCAGGCTGGCAGGCGCAGGGCAGGGCGCTGTCGGGCATGCAGGCAGGGCACGCCCCCGTGCGCGAGGGCGTGCGCGCGGGTGTGCGCTCGGGTTGAGCAGGGTGTGCAGGTGCTGCGCGCTGGGCGCCGGGCGAGGGCGTGCGCGCGGGGTCGCGTGCGGGTTCTGCGTGCAGGGCGCCGTGCGGAGGCGTGCGCGCGGAGCGCTGCGCAGAGGCGCAGCGCGTGCTGTGCGCGCGCGGTGGGGCTAGCCGGTGGTGCGCGCGGGGTGAGGCGTTGGGGTGTAGGGCGTGCGGGTGTGCACGCGGGTTGCTGCGCTAGGGCACAGTGAGCGCGCGGTGCACCCGGGGGGGAGCTCGGCAGTGAGCCTAGGTGCGCGGGCTGGGGCGCGGCTGTGCGCCTGGGTCGGGTGGCCGTGCGTACTGCTGCCCGGGGGTTCGGGAGTGAGTCGGGGTGCTCGGACTCACGGGCGTACAGGCCGTATGTACGCTTGTCCGAGTGTTGTGTATTTTTAATGTATTTTTATGGTATTTGTGTATTTTACTCACCGAGTTGATTACCCTGTCTTGCAGATCTTGACGGACGGTCGCGCGACGACCCGGTTATCGGTGAGTGGGACAACCCAACCCAGTAGGGAGGCGCTATATGCACTTGGGCGTGTACCGTCCTCCCCTGGGGCACCGTGGTTTAATATGTAGTATGCATGCTACCCTAGACTGTGTATGTTAGGGACTTGCACCCCTAGCATCTGTGTAAGAGCCATGCATCCTGTCACCATGTTCTCATGCTAGGAAGCCTCGACCTATGCATGTGTCCTACTAGTTTGATTTATTAAATTAAATGCGAACTTATAGTATTTTAGCATGCCTTAGGGAATATTAAGGGGCCTTGCGAGGTCAACATTGAGACCCGGGCTTGGGTAGTCCGTGTTCCTTGTTTAGTTGTCGGGATGTCCTATATCGGGACCTCATGGCGCCCTCCTGAGGTTTCTTTTCTCAATAATATTATATATGTTCCCCACATCTTGGTTATGGCCATGGAGGAATTCTGAAGAATTCATGACATTAGAGTTGTTGAGATGTGTTGTCAGCGGATCCGAGTGGATCATATGCGTATGGATAGGCTATTTCTACACCCTTCGTTGGATCCGTGTAGAGACTGCCCCAGCGTTAGAAAGGCCGTCCCGTGAGAGGGCTCCCATCAGTAGGTACCTCCTGATTTTGGATTCGGACTGTGCTGAATGTGGGGGTGGCCAAGCGGCCTACGGAGTGGAGGAGAGACTATCGGTGGACCAAGGGTGATTAACAGCCTAGTCAGTCCCAATATCCTATGTCACCATATTGAGGGGTGAGGGTGAGGGTGTGGTGGGTCGGCGATGTAGCGACCCACTGGTTTGTGTAGTTGTGGACCAAGGGTGATTAACAGCCTAGTCAGTCCCAATATCCTATGTCACCATATTGAGGGGTGAGGGTGAGGGTGTGGTGGTTCGGCGATATAGCGACCCACTGGATTTGTGTTGATCATGCCACTTTGAGGCTTTTAATGATTATTTGTGGTTAATATGAATTGTGATGCATGGGTTGTGCTATTCACTGAGCGTGTGGCTCACCCCTCGCATATATATTTTTCTCCAGTTATCACTGAGTCGGACTTGAAGGAGGAGCTCCCCGAGAGACTTCATCAGTAGCGGAGCAGCGCCACGTCCCGTGAGTATTAGAGGCCATCAGCATCCTTTCTTTGGCTTGTATGTATTATATTTCCGTGCTTGGGCACCGTTTGTATATTATTTGGATGTATGTGTGTATATTGGCTCTCACAGGACAATTGATTATGTATCGAGTCTGTAGTATGTTTTTGAATTACAGACTCAGTCTTTTAGCTTCCGCTATCTGTGTATATATCATGTCAGCCTTGCTTTCATCTGTGTTGTCATTTTAGTTGTTGTTAGAGTATGTTATTGATCTCCTGTATAGACTGCTGATATCATGTATACACTTGCCGCGTCCCAGGGACGGCCACCCTGGGGCGTGACAGGGGAGGGGTTAAAGTTGGCTGGAGGCGCGCTCGGGTATGTCTGTGCGCAGAGGGGCACAGTCACATGTGCGCGGGCGCCCAGGTGCGCGCAGAGCCAGCGCGCAAGTTCGTGCGGGTGCTGGCAGCCCGCGCGGTGCGCACAGGTCGTGCGCATGAGTGCGCGCGGGCGAGCGCTAGCGTGCGTGCGCGGGGCAGCGAGTCTGGGCTTGCCTGGGCATGTTGCAGAGCGCTAGGGCGCGCACGCGTGCGCGCGCATGCAGGGTCAGGCGTGTGGCTACCCGAGGGCTCGGGTAGGTGCCAGGGCACTCAGACATCGTGCATACATGCGTACTTGCATGCGTGCGAGCCCGTATGTGTGCATATCTGAGTCTTTGGCATTTCTAGTAATTTCTAAGTGTTATAATGTGATTTTACTCACCAAATTTGATGCCCTTACCTTGCAGATCTCGTCGGATGGGATGCGCGAGGTTCCGGGTTGCGGTGAGTGGTTTGATCCAACCCTTCGAGATGCGCTCGATGCACGTAGTCGTGCATCGCGCATCCATGGGGCTTCTTTGCACCCTAAATATGTTAGATATTTGCATGCTAGGCTTGTATAGCTTGTATATTGCGTAGATCCCCATTTTCTACCATATACTTGCCTATGAATATTCATGTGTGAATTATTATGTATGCATGCGCCCTTCATGTATGGGCATGTGTGATGTTGGTTTTCATGAATGTATAGAATAAGCATGTCTTAGGTAGTCCCTATGAGTAATACTACCACATTAATTGGAATATCCAGCATGATTAAGTCTGGGTTAATAACGAGCACATGCCTAATATTCCCTTGCGATAAGACTCGAGGGCGTGGTGTAGTTCTTGCGCCCATGCTAATGGGGCAAAGCTATGACCAACTTCAAGAGATGATGAGCTCTCTCTCGCCCTCTCCCTCTCCCTCTGCACGAACTGAGTAAGTAGATGCGATTTCCTACTCGACTCAGGTTCGTTTGGAATATTGGCATGCACCTGTTAGTGCGCGAGATCGCGCTTGACCCTTCCCTTTTAAGTTGGTGATATCCAACGCATGCTTAAGTTATACCTTGTATGCTTATATGATTAATGGCCTTGTATGCATGTTTAAGTTGGCCATACCTTGTATGCATGTTGTATGATTTGTTGTTTATGATGTAAATCCATGTTAGGAGATACCCTTATAGTCAATTATTAGATGATCGTGCATATGGTTCATGCACATAACTATGATATGATTCTCCTGTTATATATATGCACATGTTAAAACTAATTAGGCCTATCTGAAATAGGCGTGGGTACGACCCGCTGTCGGGATGTACCTCATTAGTTAGTGCGCGAGAGATGTAATCGCCCCTGCATCCGTGTGATGCACTTGAATGGAATTCAGGAGAATTCATTTGTTGTATCGGTTTTGTTAAACCGGTAGCTTTGGCATTAAGTTAGGCCTACCCGTGCTAGGCGCGTATATGAACCACCTGTTGGGTTATATGCCTTGCTCTTATTTCTACGTGAGAGTAGAGGTAACCCCTCGCGTCTAAGCGACGCATCCGTGTGGGAGTCCAAGAGTATTCTTTATCATCGATATGTGATTATCGAGCGTAGTTGACTTTCCCATATGGTTCGCTTTGCGAACGTGGGGTGCTTCCTCCCGACATCGTCGTGTGTCGAACACCCCAGCTATCACACCCCAGGGCAGCCGTCCCCGATACGTGGCAAATATATATAATATCAGCAATCCATACACGAGATCAATAAAAAAAACTCTACACAACATCGAAGGTAATAACGCAATTAACAAGGTCTGTAATAATATATATACATATAGCGGAAGCTTAAACGACTAAGTCTGTAATTCAAAGACATATTACAGACCAGAATACATAATCAACTATCCTGTGAGAGCCAATATAAAACAAAGACATCAACATACAAGTACTGTGCCCAAGCACGAGTAACAATACATACAAGGAAAAGGGGGATGCTGATGGCCTCTCACTCGCAAGACCCAAAACGCGAACGCTGCTCCGCTACTGGTGCGACGCCTCGGGGAGCTCCTCCTTCAGATCCGACTCAGCGACAACTCGCGAACGCTGCTCCGCTACTGGTGCGACGCCTCAGGGAGCTCCTCCTTCAGATCCGACTCAGCGACAACTGGAGGAAAAAGTATGCGAGGGGTGAGCCACACGCTCAGTGAATGGTACAATCCATGCAACACAACTCATATTTAACCTTTAAAATCATTAAAGTCCCTAAGATGGGAGTAACTGCACAAATTGGTGGGTCGTAGCGACGCCGACCCACCACACCCTCACCCTTTAGAGGTGACATAGGACTTTTGGGAGAGATTAGACTGCTCTACACCCTTGGTCCACCGGTAGCCCTTTCCCCGGGTAGCCTCTACCTGGTATACTCCCACGATCAGTACATTCCCGAACGCATCGGTAGTACCTACGGATGGGAGCCCTCTGTCAGGACAGCTTTTCCAACGCCGGGGAGTTCCTACATCGGATCCAACGAAGGGGAGAAAACAATCTAACTCGCGAATACGATCCTCTCGGATCTGTCGACACTGGTTACTAAACACCAATAAGGTAACGAATTGTCAAGAATTCCCTCCAGTGCGCATAACTAAGATGCGGGGAAAAACATATTATTCATAGTGACAATTGCCAAGTATGACCCCCATAAGTGGTCATACACTTGCCTAAACTCATTAGGCAAGATTTAAGGCTTAACTTAAGCATATAACATGGATAATAAATATACAAGGAATTCATCATGGAAGCATTTAAATAATATAATAACAAGGTTATAATATTTTCTAAGGCATGCTTACACTTATGCTTTTCATAGATAGCTAAGGGTATACTTAGGCAAGGTCGGGGCATGTAGGAATCAAATGTTATCCTAACATTGGACATGATGCATGAACAAGCATTGGTCCCTACACATGATGGTAGGATGTATACCCTAACATGTCAGGTCTAACATGACATGGATGCAACCTAGCAAGCCCAATAATAACATATACATGCAAATATGTTTAATATATGCAGTTATGATGCCCTAGGGGAGGGCAATGCACGTCTACGTGCATCGAACGCCTCCCAACTGGGTTGGATCGACCCACTCACCGCAACCCGGGTCGTTGCGTGATCGTTCGCCAAGATCTGCAAGACAAGGGCATTCAATATGGTGAGTATAACTACATAAATATACATGGAATTTACTAGAAATGCCAAAGACTCGGACAAGCACGCATACGGGCTCGCACGCATGCGAGTACGAACGTACGCACGCAAGTTCGACTGCCCCGACACTTACCCAAACCCTCGGGCAGCCACACGTGTGGCCCCTGCACGCGTACGCACGCATAAGCATGCGCCCCCGCACCCCTGGCGTACTGCCACGTGCTCAACCGCGCATCCAGATGCGCGTCGACGCTAGCTCCCCGTGCGCACGCTCGCGTGCCCGCCAGCGCACCCGACTGCGCGCCAGCACCCCTCTCTGCGCGCGTCTGCCCGCGCATGCGCGCGGATTGCTCCGCGCACGCGCCCAGACCTGTCCCATCCTCTCCACTGCCCTCACACACACCCTAACCCACATACATAGCATGCATGACCACCCTAACAGCCCTAACAACCATTAAAACAAAGATTGGGAGGAGGAGAGCTTACCAAAGGAGGGGAAAGAAAAGGGGAGGTATTCGGGTGCTCTTGGCGCACCAAAACCACCGCAACCGCCACCACCAACACCACTACCTCCTCAGCCACTCCACAAGCCTTACTTGGCTGAAAATCAGGGGCAAAGGGAGCATGAGAGGGAGCCTAAGAGAAGGGAATCAACAACCACAACTACAACACACATACACACACACACACACACACCTTTGTGTGCCCCTTCTCCTTCACTACTCCACTTTTTGTGCTTCTTTTCCTCAAATCAGCACACACACAAAACAAAGAGGGAGAGGGTGGCGTGAGAGGGAGTGAAAGAGAGAGAGAGGGAGCAAAAATGCTCCAATGGGGGGGTGATGAGAAGGGAGTGAGGTTTCCCAAGGTGACTATAACCACTAAAATATCCCAACACTATTCCACCAAACAAACCAGTAATGACTGAAACCCGGATATGGTTTGGAATTGCATATTTTTCAAAACGTTCCCGGAATTCGATGAAATTTTTATGGATAGTACTAATTGGTACCAGGACCCATAATATGCAGTTACATTTCCTAATCAGAGTACTCCAACTCACGCAGGTAGCTTAAAGTCTAAAATTTTAGCGGCTTCGAACGAAAAAAAAAAAATTGGAAAATGGCCAGAAATTACCCAAGTGTGACCAATAGGCTAAAAAGTAACACATATAAAACATTCTTCCCCCCTTAGGAAATTTTGTCCACAAAATTTAATACAAAAACATCTATGCAGGGAAAAGATGTGGATATGCGCCACGCCTGGCGTCCTCGCACTGCCAAGTGGCCTCGGCACCAGAACGGTGCTGCCATCGCACCTTAACGAACTGGACCGTCTTGGCGCGAAGCCTCTTCTTGCGTCGGTCCAGGATCTAGATTGGTAGCTCCACGAATGACAAGTCCGACTTGAGGACGAGCGGCTCGAATGGGATAACGTGATCACGATCGTGGACGTAACGCTTCAGTTGCGAGACATGGAAGACGTCATGGGATTGAGCCAACTATGGGGGCAGGGCTATGCGATAGGCCACCTCTCCAATCCACTCAAGGATGAGAAACGGGCCAATGAAACGCAGACTCAGCTAGCCCTGCACACAGAAACGGAAGATGCCCTTCGACAAGGACACCTTCAGGAAAACTTGGTCACCAACCTCGAAGGCGAGCTCACGGCGACGACAATCGACATAGCTCTTATGACGGCTCTGAGCGATTCGGATACGTTCATGAATCGTCTTGACCTTCTCTGAGGTCTGGCGGACGATCTCTGGTGCCTCCAACTAGCGCTGTCTGACCTTGTCCCAACACAAGGGAGACCTGTAGCTGCGGCCATAGAGTGCCTCATATGGTGCCATCCAAATACTCGAGTGGTAGCTGTTGTTGTCACGCCCTAGGGCGGCCGTCCCCGAGACGTGGCAATAATGAAATATCAGCTATCAATACCTGAGGTCAATAAAGACTCCAACAACAGCACACAAGGTGGCAAAGCAAAGATAATGATAACTGACTGAAAAGTGGAAGCATAATATATAAACAATGTCTGTAAACCAAAAACATTATTACAGACTCGAATACACAATCACTGTCCTGTGAGAGCCAAGTCTAGTTCAAATAAAATACAACCTGTGCCACATGCACGATTTACAATACATAAAATGACTATAGGACTGCTGACAGCCTCGCACTCACCACCCGCCGGAAGAGCGCTCTACGCCCATAAGACCACGCCACAGGGAAGCTCTAGCTCCACTCCCAACACTACCCCTGAAAAGAAATAGTATGTGAGGGGTGAGCTACAAGCTCAGTGAGTGGCTGGAAACCAATCACCATACAACAGTTCAATACTAAAACAATTTCCTCTCAAGGAAAACATGGGTAGAAACCCAATGGATAACAAGGTCACGCGGCGGCGCGACCAACCTCACCCTCACCCTCACTCCCGGAGGAAGACTCTTGGGACTTTTGGGGAGAGACCATACCGTTGGTCGAAGAGATCCGGAATTACTGGTCTACACAACACTACTGGATCACCAACCCCACCCTCACCCTCACTCCCGGAGGGAGACTCTTGGGACTCTTGGGGAGTGACCATACCGTTGGTCGAAGAGACCCGGAATTACTGGTCTACACAACACTACTGGATCATCAATCCCTGAGATAACTGCCCAACGATGTCTTTGAACATCGATACGCAACCGGGCCCAACAACTATGGGAACGGACGAACCATGAATGGGTCACGCGGCGACGTGTCTTCACCTCATCCTCACCCTCACCCTTTACAGGTGACATAGGACTTTTGGATAGATTATACTCCTCTACACAGTTGGTCCACCGATAGCCCTTTCCCCGGGTAGTCACTACCTGGTATACTCCCACGATCAGTACGCTTTCGAACGCCTCGGTGGTACCTACGGATGGGAGCCCTCTGTCAGGACAGCTTTCCAACGCCGGGAAGTTCCTACATCGGATCCAACGAAGGGGAGAACGATTCCACGCTCGCAATATCATTCGTTAGCCCACTCCCGGGTAGCCTCTACCTGGTATACCCCCACGATCAGTACATCTTGCCACATGCGTCGATAGTACCTACAGGTGGGGGCCCTCTGTTAGGACAGCTACAACCTGGGCCGCTTCAACACAGACGACATTGAGAGGAAACACTCCATGTTCACAAAGCGAACCCAATGGAAAAACTACTCTCGATAATCACATATCGATGATATCGAACACTATTGTACTCCCACTCCGTTGCGTCGCTCAGACACAAAGGGGGGGGGTTGCCTCTGCTCTCACGCAGAAATAATCCCAAGGCACATAACCCAATAGGCGGTTCATATACACGCCTAGCACGGGTAGGCCTAGCTTAATGCCACAACTACCGGCTTAACAAAACCGATAAGATAATGAATTCTCCTGAATTCCAAACGAGTGCATCGCTCGGATGCACGGGGGCGATTACATCGCTAGCGCTCTAACTAATAAGGTACAACCCGACCACGGGTCATACCCACGCCTATTTCAGATAGGCCTATGTGCATATAAATATATCCAGGAGAATTATATCTAGCTATGTGCATGAACCATATGCACAATCATCTAATAATTGACCATAAGGGTGACCCCTAACATGGATTTACATCATAAACAACAAATCATACAACATGCATACATGGTATGGCCCACTTAAACATGCATACGTGGCCATTAATCATATAAGCACACAAGGCATAACTTAAGCATGCGTTGGATATCACCAACTTAAAAGAAAGGGTCAAGCGCGATCTCGCGCACTAATAGGTGCATGCCAATATTACAAACGGACTTGAGTCGAGTAGGAAATCGCATCTACTTACTCAGTTCGTGCAGAGGGAGAGGGCGAGAGAGATCATCATCTCATGAAGTTGGTCATAGCTTTGCCCCATTAGCATGGGCGCAACAACTACACCACGCCCTCGAGTCTTATCGCAAGGGAATATTAGACAGGTGCCCGTTATTAACCCAGACTTAATCATGCTGGATATTCCAATTAATATGGTGGGAGTAGTATTACAATACTACCTAAGGCATGCCATATTCTATACGTCCATACACATTACAAAAATACATGCCCATACTAGAGGGGCGCATGCAACACAATCATTCATACAAGGATACAATACATGTATATAAGCCTAGCATGCAAGATATCTAATATATTATAGCTTAAGCATGGCCATACTACTTATCTACACAAGTAGTATTGTTATGCCTGTGTCATTTGGAGCTATTTTGGTTAAGCCTTGGTCACTTCTGGGTCATTCAGGGCCTTTTAATTTTTTGATCGGAGCCACTAAAATTTTGGCTTTTAGCCACCTGCAGGAGTTAGAACACTCTGATTGGAAATCTGACTGCATATTATGGGTCCATGTACCGTTTAGTATTACCCATAAAAATTTCATCAAATTCTGGTAACGGTTGGAAAAATATGTAGTTCTGAATCATATCTAGGTTTTCAAGAGTTCCTGGTTTGATTAGTTGAATAGTGTGAGATATTTTGGTGAATGTAGTGACCTTGGGTAACCTTACCCTCCTTTGCTTAGTGGTGAAGCAACCACTTGGTTAATTGGTTTGTTAGAGGGTGAGTTTAGGTTAGGTTCACCCCCTCATTTTTCCATTACACTCACCACCACCCCAAGTGGAAAATATCTCTCTCTCTCTCTCCCACTCCCCACGTGGATTCTTTTGGGGGTCTCTCTTCCTCTCTTTCAATCCCCACCATGTGTTTGTGTTAATGTCCCAAAGAGAAGAGAAGGTGAAGGAGGAAGAGAAAGGTTTGTGTAGGTGTTGTTGTTTTTGTTGATCCTCCTCTCTCTAGCTCCCTTTTCATGTCCTTCCCCCCCCCCCTGTTTTGCAGCCAAAGGAGGCTGAGGAGGGCTGTGGAGGTGGTGGTAGTGGTGGTGGTGGTTGAGGTGGTCGCGGGTGCATCGAGGGCCCCCGAATCTCCCCCTTTCATTCCCCCTCCCAAGGTGAGCTCTTCCCCTTCTTTTCTTGGTTTTTCATGGCTTAGGGGGTTGTAGGAAAGTCATGCATGTTAGGTAATTGGTTTAGGGTGAGTGAGAAGTGTGGGGGAGGGGTTAAAAGGGGTTAAAAGAGGGTTAAGGATGGCTGGGCACGCGCAGGCGCGCGCGCAGAGCGGCGCTGGCAGGCCCAGGCGGGCGTGCAGGCGCGCGCGTGCACATGCGTGCGGGCGTGCAGGCGCGCGCGTGCAAATGCGTGCAGGCGCGCAGGTGGGCGCGGACGCTGGCAGCGAGCGAGGTGCAAGCAGGGCGTGCGTGTGAGTGTGTGCGGGCGCGCGCGAGCGTGCGCGCACGCACGGGGCAGTGCGCCTGGGCGTGTGTCTGGGCGCGCGGCTGGGTGCCAGTGCGCGCGCGTGCGTGCACGTGCGTGCGCGTGCTGGGGCATGCGTGGGGCTGCCCAGGGTCTCGGGTAGGTGCTGGGGCACTCGGGCATGTGTGCGTACGCGTGTGCTCGCATGCGTGCGAGGCCGTATGCGTGCATGTCTAAGTCTTTAGTAATTCTACTGATTTCTAAGTGTTAAATTGTGATGTTACTCACCAAATTTGATGCCCTTACCTTGCAGATCTCGTCGGATGGGATGCGCGAGGTCCCGAGTAATGGTGAGTGGTTCGATCCAATCCCCCCCCCCCTCGGGATGCGCTCGACGCGCGTAGACGCGCGTCGCCCATCGATGGAGCCCCCTAGCTATACTACTTGTGTAGATAAATAGTATGGCCATGCTTAAGCTATAATATGTAGATATCTTGCATGCTAGGCTTATATACATGTATTGTATTCATGTATGAATGATTGTGTTGCATGAGCCCCTCTAGTATGGGCATGTATTTTTGGTAATGTGTATGGATGTATAGAATATGGCATGCCTTAGGTAGTATTGTAATACTACTCCCACCATATTAATTGGAATATCCAGCATGAATAAGTCTGGGTTAATAACGGGCACCTGTCTAATATTCCCTTGCGATAAGACTCGAGGGCGTGGTGTAGTTGTTGCGCCCATGCTAATGGGGCAAAGCTATGACCAGCTTCATGAGATGATGATCTCTCTCGCCCTCTCCCTTTGAACGAACTGAGTAAGTAGATGCGATTTCCTACTCGACTCAGGTTCGTTTGGAATATTGGCATGCACCTGTTAGTGCGCGAGATCGCGTTTGACCCTTTCTTTTAAGTTGGCGATATCCAACGCATGCTTAAGTTAGACCATGTATGCATGTTGTATGATTTATTATGATGTAAATCCATGTTAGGGAGTGTCCCTATAATTATTAGATGATTGTGCATATGGTTCATGCACATAGCTAGATATAAAATTCTCCTGGATATATTTATATGCGCATGTTAAAAACTGATAGGCCTATCTGAAATAGGCGTGGGTATGACCCGCTGTCAAGTTGTACCTTATTAGTTAGAGCGCTAGCGATGTAATCGCCCCGTGCATCCGAGCGATGCACTCGTTTGGAATTCAGGAGAATTCATTATCTTATCGGATTGTTAAACCGGTAGTGGGGCATTAAGCTAGGCCTACCCGTGCTAGGCGTGTATATGAACCGCCTGTTGGGTTATGTGCCTTGGGATTATTTCTACGTGAGAGCCGGTAGTTGGGGCATGACACCCCCCCTTGTGTCTGAGCGACGCAACGGTGTGGGAGTACAGTAGTATTCGATATCTCGATAAGTGATTATCGAGAGTAGTTGTTTTCCATTGGGTTCGCTTTGCGAGCATGGAATGTTTACTCCCAATGTCGTCCGTGTTGAAGAGGCCCGGGTTGTAGCTGTCCTGACAGAGGGCTCCCATCCGTAGGTACCACCGATGCGTTCAGGAGCGTACTGATCGTGGGAGTGTACCAGGTAGAGGCTACCTGGGAGAGGGCTAACGAATGATATTGCGAGCGTGGAATCGTTCTCCCCTTCATTGGATCCGATGTAGGAACTTCCCAGCGTTGGAAAAGCTGTCCTGACAGAGGGCTCCCATCCGTAGGTACCACCGAGGCGTTCGGAAGCGTACTGATCGTGGGAGTATACCAGGTAGTGACTACCCGGGGAAAGGGCTACCGGTGGACCAAGGGTATAGAGCAGTCTAAGTCTCTTCCAAAAGTCCCAAGAGTCTCCCTCCGGGAGTGAGGGTGAGGATGAGGTGAAGACACGTCGCCGCGTGACCCATTCGTTGTTCGTCCATTCCCAAAGTGTTGGGTCCGGTTGCGTATCGATGTTCAAAGACATCGTTGGGCAGTTATCCCGATGTAGATGATCCAGTAGCGTTGTGTAGACCAGTAATTCCGGGTCTCTTCGACCAACGGTATGGTCTCTCCCCAAAAGTCCCAAGAGTCTTCCTCCAGGAGTGAGGGTGAGGGTGAGGTTGGTCGTGCCGCCGTGTGACCCTGTTAACCATGGGTCTCCACCCATGTTTTTTCTTGAAAGGAAATTGTTTGAGTATTGAACTGTTGTATGGTGATTGGTTTCCAGCCACTCACTGAGCTTGTAGCTCACCCCTCGCATACTGTTTCTTTTCAGGGGCAGTGTTGGGCGTGGAGCTGGAGCTTTCCTGTGGCGTGGTCTTATGGGCATGGAGCGTTCTTCCGGCGGGTGGCGAGTGCGAGGCTGTCAGCAGTCCTAGAGTCATTGTATGTATTGTAAATCGTGCATGTGGCACAGGTTGTATTTTCTTTGGTCTAGATTTGGCTCTCACAGGACAGTGATTGTGTATTCGAGTCTGTAATAATGTTTTTGGTTTACAGACATTGTTTATATATTATGCTTCCGCTTTTCAGTCAGTTATCATTATCCTTGCTTTGCCACCTTGTGTGTTGTGGAGTCTTTATTGACCTCAGGTATTGACGGCCGCCCTGGGGCGTGACACAGCCGTTGGGCGCGCTGGGCACAGACACAGGGCACGTCGCAGGACACACTGGGCACAGTCGCTGGGCGCGCTGGGCACAATCACAGGGAACGTCACAGGACGCACTGGGCACAGTCACAGGGAACGTCGCAGGACGCACTGGGCACAGTCGCTGGGCGCGATGGGCACAGTCGCAGGGCACGCCGCAACACGCATTGGGCACAGTCGCTGGGCGCGCTGGGCACAGTCGCAGGGAACGTCGCAGGATGCACTGGGCACAGTCGCTGGGCGCGCTGGGCACAGACGCAGGGCACGCCGCAGGACGCACTGGGCACAGTCGCTGGGCGCGCTGGGCACAGTCGTAGGGCACGCTGGGCACAGGCGCAGGGCACGCCTGGCACAGACGCAGGTGCTGGCAGGGCAGCAGGCAGGGCACGCTGGGCACAGCCACTGGGCACGCTGGGCAGGAGTGCTGGTGCTGGCAGGGCAGCAGACAGATCATGCTGGGCACAGGCAGCACACACAGGGCAGCAGACACTCGGGCACGCCGACACTCCTACACCCAAGCAACCAAGCACACACAAACCAAAACACAAACACTTAGCATGCACCACCTCCCAACACACCCAAAGAACTGAAAAACCAAAAAAAGAAGAGGGGAAAGCTTACCAAGAGAAGGGGAAAGGGAAGGGGGAGGTGTGGGAGCTCGCAAGCACACCCACGACCACCTCAACCACCACCACCACTACTGTTATATATGTGTCACTTTTAGCCTTCTGGTCACCATTGGAGCATTCTGGCAGTTTTTGAGTTTTTTCGTTTTTCGATCAGAACCGCAAAAATTTTGGACTGTTCGCTATCATCCTGAGTTTGAGGACTCCGATTGAAAATCTAACTGCAAATTATGTGTCCTGGTGCCATCCCAAGCCACTCACGAAAATTTCATCGAATTCCAGTAACGTTTCAGAATTTCGCAGTTCCGGGGCGTATCCGGGTTTTGACCGAGCGAGAAGTCATAGGGAGACTTGACTTGGTAAAAGTGGGCCCTCTTTTGTCCTTTTGTGTGGTTGAGTTGACTTAGGTCAAATGGCACTTAGACCCACTTAAACCCCCCCTAAACCTAATTAGGGCTAATCTAATTAGGGGTGTGAGTGTGTGTGAAGTGGGAGTGAGGATAAATAAATCCTACGACTTCAACCCCTCACTATTCATCATCTTCCCCATTTGATTTTCTCTCTCTCCCTCCCTCAAAAACCTTCTTTTGACCTAGTTCTTGTGCTTGAAACCTAAAACCCAAAGAAGAGAAAGGTTAGATCTAGCCCCGATCTATCCACCGGTGGTCTCGGATTCGAGTTCCCACTTGTTTGACCCCGTCTAACACCCCCTTTTCTCCTCTGATTTCAGCCCCTCTTGGGCTTGGTAGAGATCTAGGTGGTGGTGGTCCTTGAAGAGGTGTTTCGGTGCGCGGAGAGCAACCGAACTTCCCTTCCTTCCTTTCCTTCCTAGGGTAAGCTTTCTTTCTTCCTTTTCTAGCTTAGATGCATGTTAGGAGGGTGTTTTGGGTGTGTGGTGGATGTTGGTGGCTGTTGGTGGTGGTTGGTGGTGGTTAGTGGCCATTGGTGGCCGGTGAGGGGTGGTAGGGTAGCTCGGGCAGGATGGCAGGTTGCCTCGGGTAGGCTGGCACCACAGGCAGCACAAGCAGCGCAGGCAAGCAGGCTGGCGAGCAGGGCAGGCAGGGCAGCTGGCAGGGTGCGTGCGGGCGTGCGCTCGGGTGGAGCTGGAGCGTGCGGGTGCTGCGCACTGGGCATCGTGCGCGGGCGTGCGCGCGGGGCGCTGCGCAGAGGCGCGGTGCGGGCGTGCGCAGTGGACCGCGTGTGGATGCTGCGCGCAGGGGGCCGTGCGCGGGCGTGCGCGCGGAGCGCTGCGCAGAGGCGCAGGCGTGCTGTGCGCGCGCGGCGACGCGAGCCGGTGGTGCGCGCGGGGTGCGAGCGGGGCGAGGCGATGGGGCGCTGGGCGAGCCAGTGGTGCGCGTGTGGTGCGCGCAGGGAGTGGCGAGGAGGCGCGAGGCGTGCGGGTGTGCACGCGAGTCGCTGCGCTGGGGCGCAGTGAGCGCGCGGTGCACCCGGGGGGCTCGGCGGAGTGTCCTGGCGTGCGGGCAGGGGCTCGGCAGTGCGCCTGGGCGCGCGGGCTGGGGCGTGGCGGTGCATCCGGGGGCGGGTGGCCTTGCGGATGGTTGCCGGGGGTTTGGGAGTGAGTCGGGGTGCTCGGACTCGCGTGCGTACAGGCCGTATGTACGCTTGTCCGAGTGTTGGGTATTTTTAGTGTATTTTTGTGGTATTTGTGTATTTTACTCACCAAGTTGATTACCCTGTCTTGCAGATCTTGACGGACGGTCGCGCGATGACCCGGTTATTGGTGAGTGGGACAACCCAACCCAGTTGGGAGGCGCTATATGCACTTGGGCGTATACCGTCCTCCCCTGGGGCACCATAGTTAATATTAACTAATTAATATGTAATCTGTGCAAGCATGATTAGTGTGTAGAATGCATGCCACCCTAGACTTGTATGTTAGGGACTTGCACCCTTAGGATATGTGTAAGAGCCGTGCATCCTGTCACCTTGTTATCATGATAGGAAAGCCTCGACCTATGCATGCGTCCTATTAGTTTGATTTATTAAATTAAATGCAGACTTATGATATTTTTAGCATGCCTTGGGGAATATTAAGGGGCCTTGCGAGGTCAACATTGAGACCCGGGCTAGGGTACTCCGTGTTCCATGTTGGGTTGTCGGGATGTCCTATATCGGGACCTCAGGTTGCCCACCCAAGGTTTCTTATCCTCATAATTATCTTATATATTCCCCGCATCTTGGTTATGCGCGCTGTAGGAATTCTGAAGAATTCAAGACATTAGAGTTGTTGAGATGTGTTGTCGGCGGATCCGAGTGGATCATATGCGTATGGATAGGCTGTTCTGTTCCCTTCGTTGGATCCGTGTAGAGACTGCCCCGGCGTTAGAAAGGCTGTCCCGTGGAGGGCTCCCATCAGTAGGCACCTCATGATTTGGGAAGGACTGTGCTGAATGTGGGAGTGGCCAAGCGGCCTACGGAGTGGAGAGACTATCGGTGGACCAAGGGTGACCAACAGCCTAGTCAGTCCCAATATCCTATGTCACCTATTGAGGGGTGAGGGTGAGGGTGTGGTGGGCCGGCGATGTGGTGACCCACTGGATTTGTGTAAGGATGATTATCAGCCTATTAAGTCCCAATATCCTATGTCACCTATTGAGGGGTGAGGGTGAGGGTGTAGTGGGTTGGCGATAACGACCCACTGGATTTGTGTAGTTCCTGCCACTTTGGGGCTTTTGATTTGATTATTGTGGTTAATATAAACTGTGATGCATGGGTTGTATTGTTCACTGAGCGTGTGGCTCACCCCTCGCATAATTATTTTCTCCAGTGATTACTGAGGCGGACTTGAAGGAGGAGCTCCCTGAGAGACTGCACCAGTAGCGGAGTAGCGCCACGTCCCGCGAGTTTTTGAGGCCGTCAGCATCCTTTTTTATTGTATGTATATATATTCCGTGCTTGGGCACCCAGTTTGGATTGTATTTGGATGTATGTATGTATATTGGCTCTCACATGACATATGATTATGTATCGAGTCTGTAGTATGTTTTTGGATTACAGACTCAGTCTTTTAGCTTCCGCTATTTGTGTATATATCATGTCAGCCTTGTTTTTATCTGTGATGTCATTTTAGTTGTTGTGTAGAGTATTTTATTCATCTCCTGTATAGACTGTTGATATCATGTATACACTTGCCGCGTCCCCGAGACGGCCGCCCTGGGGCGTGACAACTTCAGCCTTCATTCCTCTTCTTCTTGCTGAACCAGAGGGGAGGGGGGATCCATGGATAACATTAGGGGGGAGTAATAGGAGGAGGAGAGGGAAGAGACAACAACAATGGCACACACCTTCTCTTCTTTGCTCTTCCAAGCACTTCTTCCTCATCTTCTCCTTCTAAAACTCTACCAAACACCTCAAGAGGGCTGGACCAAAGAGAGTGAGAGAGGAGACATTTGGGGGGAGAACATTATATAGCCAAAGTGGGGTTCAAAGGACAAAATCGTCCATGACCCGAAATTCTGTACATGCTTCACTAGAACAGCCATAACTTCCTCAATATAGCTCCAAATTGCACAATTCAAAGTCCACTGGAAAGCCAAGAAGATTATCTACAACTTTCATGTTTATGCCAAGATCAAATAATCCCTCCAGCTATTCCAAAATGAGAGCTAAACATTGAACAGGGCTGCTGCCAGAATTTTCTCATCCCCGGGGTATACTTGGAAAAATAACCATAACTTTTACTACATGAATCCAGTTGATCTAATTCCACTTTTGTATGAAAGCTAACTCAAAACTGAGAACCTCATGATAAAATCATATTTAAACCTCTTCATCTTGGATTTTAACAAAATTAAATCCGAATACCAATTGGAATGCATAACTTCTACAAAGATGTCAGAATGCGACGCGAATTTACAGGTAGGCCAATGCCAATACCAGGAGAACAATTATGCAGACAGATTTTCAATCAGAGTACTCCAACTCCTGTAGGTAGCTAAAAGCCAAAAATTTTAGCGACTCCGATCGAAAAATAAGGCTCCGAATGACACAGGCATAACATTCTCCCCCCCTTAGGAAATTTAGTCCTCGAAATTTAAGGAAACCCAAAGGGAAGACCGAATGTAGCAAGTATCACGCATAGACCTTTTGCTTCCAAGTGGTCCATGCACCAGACTGGCGCTACCGACACACTGTAATCAAAGAAACGGTCTTAGCGTGGAGCCACTTCTCATGCTGGTCCTTGACCTCGATCCACTGCTCCACGAACGACAAATCTAGCTCGAGGATGAGGCGGTCGAACAGAATGACATGAGCAGGATCGTGGACATAATGCCTCAGCCATGAGACAAGGACGACGTCGAGGGCATGAGCCAGCTGTGGGGGAAAGGCTACATGACAAGCCACTTCCCCAATCCACTCAATGACGAGAAACAGTCCCATTGAAGAGCCAACTCAGCTTGTCCCGAATGTCGAAACAAAGAATGCCCTTAAACTAGGACACCTTCAGGAAAACATAGTTGCCAAACCCGAAGGTAAGCTCCTGGCGACGATGACCTACGTAGCCCTTCTGTCGGCTCGGGAAGGTGCAGATGCACACATGAACCAACCTGGCCACTGCAAGGTCGAATAAATAACTTGTGGCCTTTCCTACCGACGCTCCTCAACCATCCCAACACAAGGGTGGTATAAAACTGCGCCTGTAGAGTGCCATGAAGATGAACAATCGCGAAGGTGAAAACCCACGTCAAGGTGTCCAGAGACTCAATCAGTCGGATTAGGGAGGGAAGCGCGGACTTAGTCAGTCGGTCAATGATCACCTAGACGGCGTCGCGACCCGAACGTGACTTTAGCGAGTCCGCAACAATCCCTGATAACCCACTCCCACCACCACTGAGGAATTTTGATGGACTGACGCTTTCCACTCAATGATGAATCTCGAACTTTGCCTGAGGGCATGCCATCCTAGGGAAACAAGGTCACCCATATCGCCTTTTCATCGCACCACTAGCAATCTCAATGAAGACTACCCCAAAGTAGTCCACGGAAACCCAATAAAACTTTGGAGATCCACAAAGGCATCCGGCGCATTCGTCAACCCCGACAGCAGTACTTAAAACTTGTAGTCCCCGAAACGGTCACGAAAGGCCATCTACAGGATGTCCAACTCCTGGATCTCCAACTTGTGGTACCCTTGTGCGAAGATCGATCTAACAGCAGACACCCGCTCCCAGAGCTGGTCAAATAGATCATCAATTCACAGCAAGGGGTACCTGATCTTCAACCCTCACAGGAAGATCAAAACAACACCTCGAACAATTAAGTCCAGATTCTGCTCCTCGAGCATGACTGGCGCTCATGATGACACTTACACGCTTGGTAAGCCGCTCAACCGCACTTAATCCACAAGACACGCAATAAGGGGTCGTCGAACCTCGACAATGCCTATGCGACGTCATCTATCTGATAGGGCGGTTGAGTCCCATCACGAACGCTAGCATCGCGTCTCCTCGTTTACGACCCATGTGGGGCAAAACGCGACAGTATCGCCAACTGTGCTTCACATGCCGCCACCGACAGGTCGCCCTACCATAACCATTGGAACTCCAACATCCTGCACTCAATGGGTAGATTCATCATGGGGAGTCCACGCTCTCGACATCATCCAGTAGCACTCTCCCGGTGTGGCCTCTACCTGGTAGCCTCCCAAGCCCACTATCTCTGCCATATGGGCGCACCAACAAGCATAGTATCTGGGAGCACCTCACAGGGCTCTGGCCTCAACCGAGCAGCTACAACGCACAATGATATAATGAAGCGACTTCAGATGCCACTATGGAACCCAGTCCACAAGCGATCGCCCACCAAGCTGCAATAGGACGCACCCAATCCCGATCATACGCATCACCACTCGCTACAGCACCTTCCAAGTGAGAGGAAAACTCAATCATCAATTAGATGCTTCAAAGGTATTCCTTGACTGGGAAAAGAAACCTTGGGAGGGCACCATGAGGTCCCGATATAGGATATCCCGACAACCAAACAAGGAACACGGAGTACCCTAGCCCGGGTCTCAATGATGACCCCGCGAGGCCCCTTAATCCTGAGTAGGAAGGCTGGAAGAAGACATCACCCCTTAATGAGCAATACGCCGCATCCTCAAGGCTTGAAACTGGTGCTGCACGCGAACTCCATGGTTACTAGCAATACTAATGCACGGGAAAGAAGCTCCATTATCGAGACGCAATCCATACCTTAGAAATTGCAACCAATTCATCACTATCATACTACTGGGCTGGAATCTCCTACCCAAGCCTTAATCCCGCAAAAAGGGATCCAACAACTGACCCTGTTCAATCGACCCAGTCGACAACTTAAGGGTGGGTCCAGGGGGGTCACGTCCACGTCAACGGATGCGAGGAGGCATGTCAGCAACCTAAGATAACTTCTAAAACAAGAGTACTCAGATGACAATCCTACGACTCATCATCTATACGACTAGACTTAGGCTCTGACAGGACTAGGTTCTGATACCAACTTTTGTCACGCCCCAGGGCTGCCGTCCCCGAGACGTGGCAATAATGAAATATCAGCTATCAATACATGAGGTTCATAAACACTCCAACAACAACACACAAGGTGGCAAAACAAAGATAATGATAACTGACTGAAAAGCGAAAGCATAATATATAAACAATGTCTATAAACCAAAAACATTATTACAAACTCGAATACACAATCACTGTCCTGTGAGAGCCAAGTCTAGTCCAAATAAAATACAACCTGTGCCACATACACGATTTACAATACATAAAATGACTCTAGGACTGCTGACAGCCTCGCACTCGCCACCCGCCGGAAGAACGCTCCACGCCCATAAGACCACGCCACAGGGAAGCTCTAGCTCCACGCCCAACACTGCCCCTGAAAAGAAACAGTATGCAAGGGGTGAGCTACAAGCTCAGTGAGTGGCTGGAAACCAATCACCATACAACAGTTCAATACTAAAACAATTTCCTCTCAAGGAAAACATGGGTAGAAACCCAATGGATAACAAGGTCACGCGGCGGCGCGACCAACCTCACCCTCACCCTCACTCCCAGAGGAAGACTCTTGGGACTTTTGGGGAGAGACCATACCGTTGGTCGAAGAGATCCAGAATTACTGGTCTACACAACACTACTGGATCACCAACCCCACCCTCACCCTCACTCCCGGAGGGAGACTTTTGGGTCTCTTGGAGAGAGACCATACCGTTGGTCGAAGAGACCTGGAATTACTGGTCTACACAACACTACTGGATCATCAATCCCTGAGATAACTGCCCAACGATGTCTTTGAACATCGATACGCAACCGGGCCCAACAACTATGGGAACGGACGAACCACGAATGGGTCACGCGGCGACGTGTCTTCACCTCATCCTCATCCTCACCCTCACCCTTTACAGGTGACATAGGACTTTTGGAGAGATTATACTCCTCTACACCCTTGGTCCACCGGTAGCCCTTTCCCCGGGTAGTCACTACCTGGTATACTCCCACGATCAGTACGCTTCCGAACGCCTCGGTGGTACCTACGGATGGGAGCCCTCTGTCAGGACAGCTTTTCCAACGCCGGGAAGTTCCTACATCGGATCCAACGAAGGGGAGAACGATTCCACGCTCGCAATATCATTCGTTAGCCCACTCCCGGGTAGCCTCTACCTGGTATACCCCCACGATCAGTACATCTTGCCGCATGCGTCGATAGTACCTACAGGTGGGGGCCCTCTGTCAGGACAGCTACAACTTGGGCCGCTTCAACACGGATGACATTGGGAGGAAACACTCCATGTTCGCAAAGCGAACCCAATGAAAAAATAACTACTCTCGATAATCATATATTGATGATATTGAACAGTATTGTACTCCCACTCTGTTGCGTCGCTCAGACACAAAGGGGGGGGGGGTTGCCTCTGTTCTCACGCAGAAATAATCCCAAGGCACATAACCCAACAGGTGGTTCATATACACGCCTAGCATGGGTAGGCCTAGCTTAATGCCACAACTACCGGCTTAACAAAACCGATAAGATAATGAATTCTCCTGAATTCCAAACGAGTGCATCGTTCGGATGCACGGGGGCGATTACATTGCTAGCGCTCTAACTAATAAGGTACAACCCGACCACGGGTCATACCCACGCCTATTTCAGATAGGCCTATCGGTTTTTTTTACATGCGCATATAAATATATCCAGGAGAATTATATCTAGCTATGTGCATGAACCATATGCACAATCATCTAATAATTGACCATAAGGGTGACCCCTAACATGGATTTACATCATAAACAACAAATCATACAACATGCATACATGGTATGGCCCACTTAAACATGCATACGTGGCCATTAATCATATAAGCACACAAGGCATAACTTAAGCATGCGTTGGATATCACCAACTTAAAAGAAAGGGTCAAGCGCGATCTCGCGCACTAATAGGTGCATGCCAATATTACAAACGGACTTGAGTCGAGTAGGAAATCGCATCTACTTACTCAGTTCGTGCAGAGGGAGAGGGCGAGAGAGATCATTATCTCATGAAGTTGGTCATAGCTTTGCCCCATTAGCATGGGCGCAACAACTACACCACGCCCTCGAGTCTTATCGCAAGGGAATATTAGACAGGTGCCCGTTATTAACCCAGACTTAATCATGCTGGATATTCCAATTAATATGGTGGGAGTAGTATTACAATAATACCTAAGGCATGCCATATTCTATACATCCATACACATTACAAAAATACATGCCCATACTAGAGGGGCGCATGCAACACAATCATTCATACATAGATACAATACATGTATATAAGCCTAGCATGCAAGATATCTAACATATTATAGCTTAAGCATGGCCATACTACTTATCTACACAAGTAGTATAGCTAAGATGGCCCATCGATGCGCGACGCACGACTACGCGCGTCGAGCTCATCTCGAGGGGGGGGGGATTGGATCAAACCTGTCACGCCCCAGGGCGGCCGTCCCCGATACGTGGCAAATATATATAATATCAGCAGTGTATACAAGAGATCAATAAAATACTCTAAACAACATCGAAATGACAACACAGACAATAAGGTGGCTGACATAATATATACAAATAGCGGAAGCTTAAACGACTGAGTATGTAATTCAAAGACATATTACAGACCCAATACATAATCAACTGTCCTGTGAGAGCCAATATACACAATGACATCCAAATACAAGTATGTGCCCAAGCACAGAATACAATACATACAATCAAGAAGGGGATGCTGATGGCCTCTCACTCGCAGAACGTGACGCTGCTCCGCTACTGCTGATGTGCCTTGGGGAGCTCCTCCTTCAGATCCGACTCAGATATAACTGGAGAAAAATATATGCGAGGGGTGAGTCACACACTCAGTGAATAGCACAACCCATGCATCACAATTCATATTAATCTCATATAATTTATAGCCCCTAACACGAGAGCAACTACACATTCTAGTGGGTCGTTTCATCGCCAACCCACCTCCTCCCCTCACCCTCACCCTTTTCGGGGGGTGACATGGGCCTCTTGGGGCATACTAGACCGCTCTCCACCCCTGGTCCACCCGGTAGCCTCTCCCACCCTCGTAGCCTCCACCTGGTATACTCCCACTATCAGTACTATCCGACGCATCGGAGGTACCTACGGACGGGAGCCCTCTGTCAGGCCAGCTAACGCCAGGGAGTTCCTACATTGGATCCAACCAAAAGGAGAAGACAGCCTGTTCACATGGATACGATCCTCTTGGATCCGTCGACACTGATTTGTAATGCTAATAATGTCATGAATTCCCAAGAATTCCTCCAGGGTGCATAACTAAGATGCAGGGAAACATATATTATAACAACAAGGTTATAATATTCTCTAAGGCATGCTTGTAACTATATGCTCTCATTTTGATTTAATTAGATTAAACTAGATGGGAAACATACATAGTTCGGGGCATGGTGTCTAGGCATGCATAGGCCTCTATACATGATATAAGGGTGCATATCCCTAGCATACAAGTCTAAGGTGGCATGGATACATCATATTGATCATGCATGCATAGTTTACATTTGTTACTAGTTAATATGCAATTATGGTGCCCCAGGGGAGGGCAATGCACGCCTACGTGCATCGAACGCCTCCCTACTGGGTTGGATTGTCCCACTCACAGAATCCCGGGTCGTCGCGTGACCGTCCGTCAAGATCCAAAAGGAGGAAGGCCAATGGGAGGAACTCGGGTGCCCTTTGCGCACCGAATCGCCACCACCAAGCCCACTCTCAGCCCTAAAAATGTCTGAAAACAGGGGGGAAAGGAAAGCCATGAGAGGGAGGTAAACAAGGAGGAAATCCAAAACAAAAACCATGGAGAGGCAGATCCAAACCCTACCTTTCTTTTTCCCTTCAATGGCCTTCTATTTCATCTTCTTCTACTAGCTCTAATGGAAGAAAAAGAGAGAAGAGGAAGAGGTGGAGTTTTGTGTGTGAGAGAGAGAAGAAGAGAAGAGAAGAGAAGATGAAGGGGACGCCTACATGGGGCTCACACACACACACACACACTCACAAACTCACACACTTAGGGCAAAAAGGGTTTTTGGTGTTTGACTTTGAGTCAACTCAACCACACAAACAAACAAAACCAATTGACCAAGTCAATGGTCAAACTTGACTTGGTCAAAGTCCTCTTTGACTTGGTCAAGTCCCCCTTTGACATTCCCGCTCGGTCAAAACCCGGATACGATTCGGAACTGCCAAATTCTGAAACGTTACCGGAATTCGATGAAATTTTCATGGGTGGTTTGAAATGGCACTAGGACACATAATGTGCAGTTAGATTTTCAATCGGAGTTCTCAAGCTCATGATGATAGCTAAAAGTCCAAAATTTTAGCGGTTCCGATCGAAAAAAAGAAAAGTTGAAAAACTACCAGAAATGTCCCAAAGGTGACCAGAAGGCTAAAAATGGCACATATATAACAAAACCACTCATCGCAACCTGGGTCATCGCGCATCGTGAGGCAGCACTCGAGCAGGGCAAGCGGGGCAGCACGCATGCAGGGGGAGGTACGCACACGCGGGGCAGCACTCGGGTTGCACAGGCAGGACAGGCTGGGCACAGCCGCTGGGCACGCTGGGCACAGACGCAGGGCACGTCGCAGGACACACTGGGCACAGTCGCTGGGCGCGCTGGGCACAGTCGCAGGGAACGTCGCAGGACGCACTGGGCACAGTCGCTGGGCGCGCTGGGCACAGTCGCAGGGAACGTCGCAGGACGCACTGGGCACAGTCGCTGGGCGCGCTGGGCACAGACGCAGGGCACGCCGCAGGACGCACTGGGCACAGTCGCTGGGCGCGCTGGGCACAGTCGCAGGGAACATCGCAGGACGCACTGGGCACAGTCGCTGGGCACAGTCGCAGGACGCACTGGGCACAGTCGCTGGGCGCGCTGGGCACAGGCGCAGGGCACGCCTGGCACAGACGCAGGTGCTGGCAGGGCAGCAGGCAGGGCATGCTGGGCACAGCCGCTGGGCACGCTGGGCACAGCTGCTGGGCAGGAGTGCTGGTGCTGGCAGGGCAGCAGACAGATCATGCTGGGCACAGGCAGCACACACAGGGCAGCAGACACTCGGGCACGCCGACACTCCTACACCCAAGCAACCAAGCACACACAAACCAAAACACAAACACTTAGCATGCACCACCTCCCAACACACCCAAAGAGCTGAAAAACCAGAAAAAGAAGAGGGGAAAGCTTACCAAGAGAAGGGGAAAGGGAAGGGTGTCACGCCCCAGGGCGGCCATTCCCGAGACGTGGCAATAATGAAATATCAGCTATCAATACCTGAGGTCAATAGAGACTCCAACAACAACACACAAGGTGGCAAAGCAAAGATAGTGATAACTGACTGGAAAGCGGAAGCATAATATATACACAATGTCTGTAAACCAAAAACATTATTACAGACTCGAATACACAATCACTGTCCTGTGAGAGCCAAGTCTAGACCAAATAAAATACAACCTGTGCCACATGCACGATTTACAATACATAAAATGACTCTAGGACTGCTGACAACCTCGCACTCACCACCCGCCAGAAGAACGCTCCACGCCCATAAGACCACGCCACAGGGAAACTCCAACTCTACACCCAACACTGCTCCTGAAAAGAAACAGTATTCGAGGGATGAGCTACAAGCTCAGTGAGTGGCTGGAAACCAATCACCATACAACAGTTCAATACTAAAACAATTTCCTCTCAAGGAAAACATGGGTAGAAACCCAATGGATAACAAGGTCACGCGACGGCGCGACCAACCTCAGCCTCACCCTCACTCCCGGAGGGAGACTCTTGGGACTTTTGGGGAGAGACCAAACCGTTGGTCGAGGAGACCCAGGATTACTGGTCCACACAACACTACTGGATCATCTACATCGAGATAACTGCCCAACGATGTCTTTGAACATCGATACGAGACCGGACCCAACAACTATGGGAACGGATGAACAACGAATGGGTCACGAGGCGACGTGTCTTCACCTCATCCTCACCCTCACTCCCGGAGGGAGACTCTTGGGACTTTTGGAAGAGACTTAGACTGCTCTACACCCTTGGTCCATCGGTAGCCCTTTCCCCACGTAGCCTCTACCTGGTATACTCCCACGATCAGTACGCTTCCGAACGCATCAGTGGTACCTACGGATGGGAGCCCTCTATCAGGACAGCTTTTCCAACGCCGGGGAGTTCCTACATCGGATCCAAGAAGGGGAGAACGATTTAACGCTCGCAATATCATTCGTTAGCCCTCTCCCAGGTATCCTCTACCTGGTACACTCCCACGATCAGTACGCCCCCGAACGCATCGGTGGTACCTACGGATGGGAGCCCTCTGTCAGGACAGCTACAACCCGGGCCTCTTCAACACGGACGACATTGGGAGTAAACATTTCATGTTCGCAAAGCGAACCCATGGAAATCAACTACTCTCGATAATCACATATCGAAGAGAGCGAACACTATTGTACTCCCACATGGTTGCGTCGCTCGGACACAAGGGGGTTGCCTCTGCTCTCACGCATAAATAATCCCAAGGCACATAACCCAACAGGCGATTCATATACACGCCTAGCACGGGTAGGCCTAGCCTAATGCCCCACTACCGGCTTAACAAAACCGATAAGGTAATGAATTCTCCTGAATTCCAAACGAGTGCATCACTCGGATGCACGGGGTGATTACATCGCTAGCGCTCTAACTAATAAGGTACAACCCGACAGCGGGTCATACCCACGCCTATTTCAAATAGGCCTAACAGTTTTTTAACATGCGCAAATTAATATATCCAGAAGAATTTAATATCTAGCTATGTGCATGAACCATATGCACAATCATCTAATAATTATAGGGACACTCCCTAACATGGATTTACATCATAATAAATCATACAACATGCATACATGGTCATTAATCACATAAGGACACAAGGCCTAACTTAAACATGCGTTGGATATCACCAACTTAAAAGAAAGGGTCAAGCGCGATCTCGCGCACTAACAGGTGCATGCCAATATTCCAAACGAACCTGAGTCGAGTAGGAAATCGCATCTACTTACTTAGTTCGTTCAGAGGGAGAGGGCGAGAGAGATCATCATCTCATGAAGCTGGTCATAGCTTTGCCCCATTAGCATGGGCGCAACAACTACACCACGCCCTCGAGTCTTATCGCAAGGGAATATTAGGCAGGTGCCCGTTATTAACCCAGACTTAATCATGTTCGATATTCCAATTAATATGGTGGGAGTAGTATTACCATACTACCTAAGGCATGCCATATTCTATACATCCATACACATTAATACATGCCTATGCTAGAGGGGCTCATGCAACACAATCATTCATACATGAATACAATACATGTATATAAGCCTAGCATGCAAGATATCTACATATTATAGCTTAAGCATGGCCATACTACTTATCTACACAAGTAGTATAGCAAGGGGGGCCCCATCGATGCATGACGCGCGTCTACGTGCATCGAGCGCATCCCGAGAGTGGGGGGGGGGGGGGGGGATTGGATCGAACCACTCACCATACAACCCGGGACCTCACGCATCCCATCCAACGAGATCTGCAAGGTAAGGGCATCAAATTTGATGAGTAACATCACAATTTAACACTTAGAATTTACTAGAAATGCCAAAAACTTAGACATGCACGCATACGGGCTCGCACGCATGCAAGCACGCGCGTACGCACGCATGCCCGAGTGCCCCAGCACCTACCCGAGACCCTGGGCAGCCCCGCGCATGCCCCAGCACGCGCACGCACGCGCGCGCGCGCACTGGCACCCTGTCGCATGCCCAGGCGCACGCCCAGACTCACTGCCCCGCGCGCGCGCACGCTCACGAGCGCTCACGCGCGCCCACGCGCACTTGCGCGCATGCCCTGCGCGCACTGCGCGTGCTGCCAGCGCCCGCGCGCACCCGTGCACCTGCTTCGCAAGCACTCACTCGCCCGCACGCACGCGCAGGCTCCCGCTTGCGCGCCCGTTTGCGTCTGCCAGCGCCCCTCTGCCCGTGCACCTGCGCGTGCGCATGCGCGGACAGACCCCTGCACGCGCCCAGCCCTTTTTAACCCCTCCACACACACCCTAATTCATTCATCTACCTTGCATGACCTCCCTAACACCTAACCATGTATAAAAACCTAAATAAGAAAGAGGGAAACTCACCAAAAGAGAGGGGGAGGGAAGGGGGAGATGTAGGGCTCGCAAGCGCCTTGACCACCTCGACCACCACCACTACTACCACCACTTCCATCCTTGGGAGCTCTTCTTGATGGCTGAAACCAGGGGGGAAAGAGAGAGGGGCAGCCACTTAGGAGCACAAGCTCTCATAACCCACCTCAAGATCACCTCTTCATGCACTACATGCTTCTTGTTCTCCTTCTCTTCTCTTTGAGGAATTTACACAAACACATGGGGGGGAGTGAAAAGAGAGAAAGAGAGACCCAAGGAAATGTTGACGTGGGAGTGAGAGGGGGGTGTGAGTGGGTATTTAATGCCACAAAAGTGGGTAGGTGAGAAAAGTCACCCACTATCCGGTAACATCCAAACCCGGATGTGATTCGGAACTGCATATTTTTCCAAACGTTATCGGAATTCGATGAAATTTTTATGGGTAGTACTAAACGGTACCAGGACCCATAATATGCAGTCAGATTTTCAATCAGAGTACTCTAACTCCCGCAGGTGGCTAAAAGCCAAAATTTTAGAGACTCCGATCGAAAAATTAAAAGGCCCTGAATGACCCATAAGTGACCAAGGCTTAACCGAAATGGCTCCAAATGACACAGGCATAACAGAGATAACTGCCCGATGATGTCTCTGAACATCGATACGCAACCGGACCCAACAACTCTGGGAACGGACGAACGACGAATGGGTCATGCGGCGACGTGTCTTCACTTCATCCTCACCCTCACTCCCGGAGGGAGACTCTTGGGACTTTTGGAAGAGACTTAGACTGCTCTACACCCTTGGTCCACCAGTAGCCCTTTCCCCGGGTAGTCACTACCTGGTATACTCCCACGATCAGTACGCTTCCGAACGCCTCGGTGGTACCTACGGATGGGAGCCCTCTGTCAGGATAGCTTTTCCAACGCCGGAAAGTTCCTACATCGGATCCAACGAAGGGGAGAACGATTCCACGCTCGCAATATCATTCATTAGCCCTCTCCCGGGTAGCCTCTACCTGGTACACTCTCAAGATCAGTACGCCCCCGAACGCATCGGTGGTACCTACGGATGGGAGCCCTCTGTCAGGACAGCTACAACCCGGGCCTCTTCAACATGGACGACATTGGGAGTAAACATTCCATGTTCGCAAAGCGAACCCATGGAAATCAACTACTCTCGATAATCACATATCGAAGAGAGCGAACACTATTGTACTCCCACACGGTTGCGTCGCTCGGACACAAGGGGGTTGCCTCTGCTCTCACGCATAAATAATCCCAAGGCACATAACCCAACAGGTGGTTCATATACACGCCTAGCACGGGTAGGCCTAGCCTAATGCCCCACTACCGGCTTAACAAAACCGATAAGGTAATGAATTCTCCTGAATTCCAAACGAGTGCATCGCTCGGATGCACGGGGCGATTACATCGCTAGCGCTCTAACTAATAAGGTACAACCCGACAACGGGTCATACCCACGCTTATTTAAGATAGGCCTAACAGTTTTTAACATGCGCATATAAATATATCCAGGAGAATTATATCTAGCTATGTGCAAGAACCATATGCAAAATCATCTAATAATTATAGGGACACTCCCTAACATGGATTTACATCATAATAAATCATACCACATGCATACATGGTCATTAATCACATAAGCACACAAGGCCTAACTTAAGCATGCGTTGGATATCGCCAACTTAAAAGAAAGGGTCAAACGCGATCTCGCGCACTAACAGGTGCATGCCAATATTCCAAACGAACCTGAGTCGAGTAGGAAATCGCATCTACTTACTCAGTTCGTTCAGAGGGAGAGGGCGAGAGAGATCATCATCTCATGAAGCTGGTCATAGCTTTGCCCCATTAGCATGGGCGCAACAACTACACCACGCCCTCGAGTCTTATCGCAAGGGAATATTAGGCAGGTGCCCGTTATTAACCCAATCATGCTAGATATTCCAATTAATATGGTGGGAGTAGTATTACAATACTACCTAAGGCATGCCATATTCTATACATCCATACACATTAATACATGCCCATACTAGAGGGGCGCATGCAATACAATCATTCATACATGGATACAATACATGCCATATAATCCTAGCATGCAAGATATCTAACATATTATAGTTTAAGCATGGCCATACTACTTATCTACACAAGTAGTATAGCTAGGATGCCCCATCGATGCGCGACGCACGACTACGCGTGTCGAGCGCATCTTGAGGGGGGGGGGGGATTGGATCAAACCACTCACCGCAACCCGGGACCTCGCACATCCCATCCGACGAGATCTGCAAGGTAAGGGCATCAAATTTGGTGAGTAACATCACAATTTAACACTTAGAAATCACTAGAATTACCAAAGACTTAGACATGCACGCATACGGGCTCGCACGCATGCGAGCACGCGCGTACGCACGCATGCCCCCCCAGCACCTACCCGAGCCCCTGGCCAGCCCCACGCATGCCCCAGCACGCGCATTGGCACCCAGGCGCACTGCCCCGCCCACGCGCACGCTCGCGCGCACGCCCTGCGCGCACCCAGCTCCCTGCCAGCGTCCACGCGCACCCGTGGGCCTGCGCGCCCGCCTGCGCCTGCCAGCGCCCCTCTGCGCCCGCACCTGCACGCGCCCAGCCATCCTTAACCCCTTTTTAACCCTCCCCAACCCCTCACACACACTCTAACCCATCTACCTAGCATGCATGACCTCCCCAACCATCCCAACAGCCCTAAAAAATCAAGAAGAAGGGGAAGAGGACTTACCAAAAGAGGGAAAGGGAGAGATGCGGGGCTCTCGACGCGCCCACGGCCACCTCAACCACCACCACCACCACGCCTCCTCTTCAGCCTCTCACCAGCCCTTCTTGGCTGAAAAACAGAGGAGGGAAAGACATGTAAAGGGAGCTAGAGAGAGGAGGATCAACAACAACAACAACACCTACACAAACCTTGCTCTTCCTCCTTCACCTTCTCCTTCTCTTCTCTTTGAGGTTTTAACACAAACACATGGGGGATGTGTGTGAAAGAGAGAAAGAGAGCCCAAGAGGAGTCCACGTAGGGAGTGGGAGAGGGAGAGAGAGAGGGAGATTTTTCCACTCTTGGGGGGGTGAGTGTAAAGGAAAAATGAGGGGGTGAACCTAACCTAAACTCACCCACTAACACTTCAAATAGCCAAATGGTTGCTTCATCATTAAGCAAAGGGGGGTAAGGTTACCCAAGGTCACCACATTCACCAAAATATCTCACACTATTCGACTAATCAAACCAGGAACTCTCGAAAACCCGGATACGATTCGGAACTGCATATTTTTCCAAACGTTACCGGAATTTGATAAAATTTTTATGGGTAGTACTAAACGGTACCAGGACCCATAATATGCAGTCAGATTTCCAATCAGAGTACTCTAACTCCCGTAGGTGGCTAAAAGCCAAAATTTTAGCTGCTCCGATCGAAAAATTAAAAAGGCCCTGAATGACCCAGAAGTGACCAAGGCTTAACCGAAATGGCTCCAAATGACACAGGCATAACAAAGGGGGAGGTGTGGGAGCTAGCAAGCACACCCATGACCACCTCGACCACCACCACCACTACCACCACTTCAGCCTTCATTCCTCTTCTTCTTGCTGAACCAGAGGGGAGGGGGGATCCATGGATAACATTAGGGGGGGAGCAATAGGAGGAGGAGAGGGAAGAGACAACAACAATGGCACACACCTTCTCTTCTTTGCTCTTCCAAGCACTTCTTCCTCATCTTCTCCTTCTAAAACTCTACCAAACACCTCAAGAGGGCTGGACCAAAGAGAGTGAGAGAGGAGACATTTGGGGGGAGAACATTATATAGCCAAAGTGGGGTTCAAAGGACAAAATCGTCCATGACCCAAAATTCTGTACATGCTTCACTAGAACAGCCATAACTTCCTCAATATAGCTCCGAATTGCACAATTCAAAATCCACTGGCAAGCCAAGACGATTATCTAAAACTTTCATGTTTATGCCAAAATCAAATAATCCCTCCACCGATTCCGAAATGAGAGTTAAACATTGAGCAGGGTTGCTGCCAGAATTTTCTCATCCCCGGGGTGTACTTGGAAAAATAACCATAACTTTTACTACATGAATTCAGTTGATCTAATTCCACTTTTGTATGAAAGCTAACTCAAAACTGAGAACCTCATGATAAAATCATATTTAAACCTCTTCATCTTGGATTTTAACAAAATTAAATCCGAATACCAATTGGAATGCATAACTTCTACAAAGATGTCAGAATGCAACGCGAATTTACAGGTAGGCCAATGCCAATACCAGGAGAACAATTATGCAGACAGATTTTCAATCAGAGTACTCCAACTCCTGTAGGTAGCTAAAAGCCAAAAATTTTAGCAACTCCGATCGAAAAATAAGGCTCCGAATGACATAGGCATAACAGTTGTTGTAGGCGAACTCCACCAACGGGAGATGCCTCTCCCAACTGCCCCCAAAGTCGAGAATGCAGGCACGCAGCATGTCCACCATGGTCTGTATCGTCCTCTCTGACTGGCCGTCCGTCTACGGATGAAATGCTGTACTGAAGTGGAGGTTCGTACCAAGGGCGTGCTGGAGGCTGCGCCAGAACCTCGAAGTAAACCTCGCGTCTCGATCAAAAATAATGCTGACAGGAGTGCCATGGAGACGAACAATCTCAGAGACAAACAACTGCGCTAGGGTGTCCAGAGAATCGGTGAGTCGAATGGGGAGGAAATGAACGGACTTAGTCAGTCGGTCGACGATCACCCAGATGGCATCGCGACCCAAACGTGACCTCAATAAACCCAAAACGAAGTCCATCATGATCTGCTCCCACTTCCACTAAGGAATCTCAATGGACTGCATCTTCCCCGCAGGACGCTGATGCTCCAACTTCACCTGCTGGCATACCAAGCAACGGGCAACGAAACGGCCAACATCCGCCTTCATCCCGCGCCACTAGTAGCCACGACGAAGGCCCCTGTACATCTTCGTGCCACCAGGATGCGCTGTGTACCTCCAACGATGGGCCTCATCTAAGATCCTCTACTTCAGCTCTGCGTCGTCAGGAATGCATACCCGGCCTCTGAACCGCAGGATTCCGTCCTCGCGAATCTGGTAGTCCGGTCGCTCACCCCGGGCGACGCCTTCAGAAAGGACTAGAAAGTGAGGATCCCGCCCCTGAGCCGTGCGGATCTCGTTGAGAAGAACGGGCTGCACCACTAGCCTGGCCAAAAAGCCACCCGCAGGCGTCTCTCGAACGTTGATCCAGCAAGCGGCCTCCTCCAGAAGCCTCCAACAACTTACAGCCAAGTGGGTGGCCATGCCCAAGGGCTGCCTAATGAGAGCATCGACCACGACATTCGCCTTACCCGGATGGTAAGTGATGTCACAATCATAGTCCTTCAGGAACTCGACCCAACGTCGCTAACGCATGTTGAGCTCTGGCTAGGACTGCAAGTAAGTCAGGCTCTTGTGATCCGTGAAGAGCTCGAACTCCTCGCCATAGAGGTAATGGCTCCATATCTTCAGTGCAAAGATGATCACTGCAAAATCGAAGTCGTGGGTGGGATAATTCTGCTCATTGGGCTTCAACTGACGCGACGCATAAGCAACAACCTTCTTGTACTACATCAAGACGCAACCCAAACCTAGCCACAACGCATCGGAGTAGACTGCAAATCCACCACTCTCAGATGGAATGGTAAGAACTGGCGCTGAGGTGAGTCTATGCTTCAACTCTAGGAAGCTCTCCTCGCAAGATGGGGACCACTCAAACCGAACATCCTTCCGCGTGAGGCGGGTCAAAGGGAAGGCTGTCATGCCCCAGGGTGGCTGTCCTCGAGACGTGGCAATATATGAAGTATCAGGTATCAATACCTGAGGTCAACAAAGGCTCCAACAACAACACACAAGGTGGCAAGGCAAAGATAAATGATAACCCACTGAAAAGCGAAAGCATAAGATATCAACAATGTCTGTAAACCAAAAACATTATTACAGACTCGAATACACAATCACTGTCCTATGAGAGCCAAGTCTAGACCAAATAAAATACAACCTGTGCCCATGCACGATTTACAATACATAAAATGACTCTAGGACTGCTGACAGCTCGCACTCGCCACCCGCCGGAAGAATGCTCCACGCCCATAAGACCACGCCACAGGGAAGCTCCAGCTCCACGCCCAACACTGCCCCTGAAGAGAAACAGTATGCGAGGGGTGAGCTACAAGCTTAGTGAGTGGCTGGAAACCAATCACCATTACAACAGTTCAATGCTAAGGCAATTTCCTTTCAAGGAAAACATGGGTGGAAACCCAATGGATAACAAGGTCACGCGGCGGCGTGACCAACCTCGCCCTCACCCTCACTCCCGGAGGAAGACTCTTGGGACTTTTGGGGAGAGACCAAACCGTTGGTCGAAGAGAGAGGGAATTACTGGTCTACACAACTCTACTGGATCACCAACCTCAACCTCACCCTCACCCTCACTCCCGGAGGGAGACTCTTGGGACTTTTGGGGAGAGACCACACCATTGGTCGAAGAGACGCGGAACTACTGGTCTACACAACACTACTGGATCATCCACATCAAGATAATTGCCCAACGATGTCTTTGAACATCGATACACAACCGAACCCAACAACTATGGGAACGAACGAACAACAAATGGGTCACGCGGCGATGTGTCTTCACCTCATCCTCACCCTCACCCTTTAGAGGTGACATAGGACTTTTGGAAGAGACTTAGACTGCTCTACACCCTTGGTCCACCGGTAGCCCTTTCCCCGCGTAGTCTCTACCTGGTATACTCCCACGATCAGTACGCTTCCGAACGCTTCAGTGGTACCCACGGATGGGAGCCCTCTGTCAGGACAGCTTTTCCAACGCCGGGGAGTTCCTACATCGGATCCAACGAAGGGGAGAACGATTCCACGCTCGCAATATCATTCGTTAGCCCTCTCCCGGGTAGCCTCTATCTGGTACACTCCCACGATCAGTACGCCCCCGAACGCATCGGTGGTACCTACGGATGGGAGCCCTCTGTCAAGACAGCTACAACCCGGGCCGCTTCAACACAGACGACATTGGGAGGAAACACCCCATGTTCGCAAAGCGAACCCAATGGAAAAACAACTACTCTCGATAATCACATATCAATAATATCGAATACTATTGTACTTCCACACGGTTGCGTCGCTCGGACACAAAGGGGGGGGGGGTTGTCACTGCTCTCACGCAGAAATAAGCCCAAGGCACATAACCCAACAGGCGGTTCATATACACGCCTAACTCGGGTAGGCCTAGCTTAATGCCATAACTACCGGCTTAACAAAACCGATAAGATAATGAATTCTCCTGAATTCTAAACGAGTGCATCGCTCGGATGCACGGGGGCAATTACATCGCTTGCGCTCTAACTAATAAGGTACAACCCGACAACGGGTCATACCCCCGCCTAATTCAGATAGGCCTAATCAGTTTTAACATGTGCATATATATCCAGGAGAATTATATCTTAGTTATGTACATGAACTACATGCACGATAACCTATCAAATAATTATAGGGATACTCCCTAACATGGATTTACATCATAAACAACAAATCATACATCATGCATACATGGTCATTAATCATATAAGCACACTCAAGGCATAACTTAAGCATGCGTTGGATATCACCAATTAATACGGTGGAAGTAGTATTACAATACTACCTAAGGCATGTCACGCCCCAGGGCGTCCGTCCCCGGGTCGCGGCAAGTGTACACATGATATCAGCAACTATACAGGGAATCAATAAATCACTCTAAACAACAACTAAAATGACAACAACACAGATGAAAGCAAGGCTAACATAATATATACACAGATAGCGGAAGCTAAAAGACTGAGTCTGTAATCCAAAAACATACTATAGACTCGATACAAATCAAATGTCCTGTGAGAGCCAATATACACACATACATCCAAATAATACACAACTGGGTGCCCAAGCACGGAAATATATACATACAATCAAAAGGAAGGATGCTGATGGCCTCAGAAACTCGCGGGACGTAGCGCTACTCCGCTACTGGTGCAGTCGCTCAGGGAGCTCCTCCTTCAAGTCCTCCTCAGTAATCACTGGAAAAAATATTATGCGAGGGGTGAGCCACACGCTCAGTGAACAGCACAACCCATGCATCACAGCTATATTAACCACAATTAATCAACAACCAGCCTCAAAGTGGCATAACAACATAAATCCAGTGGTTCGTACATCGCCGAACCACCATACCCTCACCCTCACCCCTCAATAGGTGACATAGGATATTGGGACTTATAATCATCCATACACATCCATACACCCTCACCCTCACCCTCAATAGGTGACATAGGATATTGGGACTGATAATCATCCAAACACATCCATACACATCCATACACCCTCACCCTCACCCCTCAACAGGTGACATAGGATATTGGGACTGACTAGGCTGTTAATCATCCTTGGTCCACCGATAGCCTCTCCTCCACACCGTAGCTTGCCTGGTCTACTCCCACATTCAGCACAGTCCGAGTCCAAGATCAGGAGGTGCCTACTGATGGGAGCCCTCTGTCAGGATAGCCTGTCTAACGCTGAGGAGTCCCTACACGGATCCAACGAAGGGAAGAGAAACAGCCTACCCACACGCATATGATCCACTCGGATCCGCTGACAACACATCTCTACAACTCTAGTGTCTTGAATTCATCAGAATTCCTCCAGGGCGCATAACCAAGATGCGGGGAACATGCATTAGATAGACGGGAAAAGAAACCTTGGGAGGGCACCATGAGGTCCCGATATAGGACATCCCGACAACCAAACAAGGAACACGGAGCACCCTAGCCCGGGTCTCAATGTTGACCTCGCAAGGCCCCTTAATATTCCCTAAGGCATGCAATAATATTACACGTTGCATTTAATTTAACAAATTAAACTAATAGGAGCATACAAAGGCCGAGGCTTTCCTAGCATGATAACAAGGTGACAAGATGCATGGCTCTTACACAACCTAAGGGTGCAAGTCCCTAACATACTCAGTCTAGGGTAGCATGCATACTACATATCAATCATGCTTGCATGGATTACATATTAAACAGGTTAATATTAATCTATGGTGCCCCAGGGGAGGACGGTATACGCCCAAGTGCATATAGCGCCTCCCAACTGGGTTGGATTGTCCCACTCACCGGTAATCGGGTCGTCGCGCGACCGTCCGTCAAGATCTGCAAGACAGGGTATCAACTTGGTGAGTTAAAATCCACAAATACCACAAAATACTCTAAAAATACCCAACACTCGGGCAAACGTACATACGGCCCGTACGCACGCTAGCCCGAGCACCCCGACTCACTCCCGCACCCCCGCAACCACCCGCACGGCCACCCGCCCCCGGATGCACCGCCCGCCCCAGCCCGCGCACCCAGGCGCCCTGCGAGCCCCTGCCCGCACGCCAGGACACGCCGCCGAGCTCCCCGGGTGCACCGCGCGCTCACTGCGCCCCAGCGCAGCAGCCGCGCGCACACCACACGCCTCGCCCCGCGTGCACTCCGCGCGCACCACCACGCGCATCACCCACTCGACCAGCCCCGGGTGCACCCGCGCGCACTGCGCCCCAGCGCAGCCCCGCACGCGCACCGCCCCTCGCACCGACTGCTCTCCCGCCGCACGCGCACACCCCGCGCCTGCGCCTCTGCGCAGCGCTCCGCGCGCACGCTCCGCATGGTGCCCAGCGCCCAAGCACCCAGCACCCTCGCCCAGCACACCCAGCGCCCAGCACACCCTGCGCCCAGCACACCCGCACCTGCGCCACCCAAGCGCACGCCCTCGCGCACGTTCGCGCGCACGCGTCCTGCCACTGCACGCCTGCTGCGCTGCCTGCTGCCTGTGCTGCCTGCTGCCCGGGACAGTCAACCACCCTGCCCGAGCACCACCACCACCACCCACCGGCCACCAATGGCCTCCGGCCGCCCCCAACCACCACCGACAGCCACTAGCCGCCCTCCACACTCAACCACACCCTCCTAACATGCATCTAAACATGAAAAGAAGGAAAAGAACCCTTACCCAAGGAAAGGAGAGGAAAGGAAGGGAACCGGAGGCTCTTCGTGCACCGAAACGCCTCCCCAAGGATCTCCACCACCAAGACCTCTTCCTACCTCAAAAGGGGCTGAAAACAGGGGAGAATAGAGGGGTTAGAGGGGGCCAAACTTGTCGGAACTCGAATCCGAGAACACCGGGGGATAGATCGGGACCGGATCTAACCTTTCTATGTTTTGAGTTTTGAGTTTCAAGCACCCTAGGTGGCTCAAAATCAAGAAAAGGAGATAGGGGGAGAGAGAAAATGAGTTGGGGAAGAAGATGAATAGTGGGGGCAAAAATTTAGCTCTCACTTAAATAGTCAACCCACTTAGATTAGGGTTAACCAAGCTTAATTAGGGTTTAAGTGGGTTTTAAGTGGGATTTGACTTGGGTCAACCCAACCACACAAAAAACAAAAAGGGTTGACCAAGTCATGGGCCCACTTTGACCGAGTCAACTCTCCCAATGACTTCTCGCTCGGTCAAAACCCGGATACGCTGTGGAACTGTGAAATTCTGAAACGTTACCGGAATTCGATGAAATTTTCGTGAGTGGCTTAGAATGGCACCAGGACACATAATATGCAGTTAGATTTTCAATCGGAGTCCTCAAACACAGGACGATAGCTAACAGTCCAAAATTTTAGCGGTTCCGATCGAAAAACGAAAAAACTCAAAAACTGCCAAAATGCTCCAATGGTTACCAGCAGGCAAAAAGTGACACATATATAACATTCTCCCCCCCTTAGGAAATTTTGTCCTCAAAATAAATACAAGAACATCTAAGAAGGGAAAAGATGCGGATACGCGTCACGCATGGCGTCCTCGAGCTCCCAAGTGGCCTCGGCACCGGAACGGTGCTGCCATCGCACCTTGACCAGCTGGACGGTCTTGGTGCGGAGCCTCTTCTCGCGGCGGTCCAGGATCTCAATCGGCTGCTCAACGAAAGACAAGTCCGGCTCGAAGACGAGCGGCTCGAACGGGATGACGTGAGCAGGATCGTGGACATATCGCCTCAGCTGCGAGACATGGAAGACGTCATGAGCCTGAGCCAACTGTGGGGGCAGAGCTATGCGATAGGCCACCTCCTCAACTCGCTCGAGGATGAGGAACGGCCCAATGAAACGCGGACTCAGCTTGCCCCGCACACCAAAACAGAAGATGCCCTTCATCGGGGACACCTTCAAGAACACATGGTCACCAACCTCGAAGGTGAGCTCACGGCGACGACGGTCGGCGTAGCACTTCTGACGACTCTGAGCGACTCGGATACGCTCGCGAATCGTCTTCACCATCTCTGAGGTCTGGTGAACGATCTCTGGTCCCTCAATCTGGCGCTCTCCGACCTCGTCCCAACACAGGGGGGACCTGCAGCTGCGGCCATAGAGTGCCTCGTAAGGAGCCATCCGGATGCTCGAGTGGTAGCTGTTGTTGTAGGCAAACTCCACCAACGGAAGGTGCCTCTCCCAACTGCCCCCAAAATCGAGAACACAGGCCCGCAGCATATCCTCAAGAGTCTGGATCGTCCTCTCCGACTGGCCGTCCGTCTGCGGATGAAACGCTGTACTGAAATGGAGGTTCGTACCAAGGGCGTGCTGGAGGCTACGCCAGAACCTCGAAGTAAAACGCGCGTCTCGATCGGAAATGATGCTGACTGGAGTGCCATGGAGACGGACAATCTCGGAGACAAATAACTGCGCCAGGGTGTCCAGAGAATCGGTGAGTCGGATGGGGAGGAAATGAGCAGACTTCGTCAGCCGGTCGACGATCACCCAGATGGCATCGCGACCCGAACGTGACCTCGGCAAACCCGAGACGAAGTCCATGGTGATCTGCTCCCACTTCCACTGAGGGATCTCAATGGACTGCAGCTTCCCCGCAGGGCGCTGATGCTCCGACTTCACCTGCTGGCATACTAGGCATCGGGCAACGAAACGGGCAATATCCGTCTTCATCCCGCGCCACCAGTAGCCGCGACGAAGGCCCCTGTACATCTTCGTGCCACCAGGATGCACTGTGTACCTCGAACGATGGGCCTCGTCCAGAATCTTCCGCTTCAGCTCTGCGTCGTCGGGAATGCACACTCGGCCTCTGAATCGCAGGATCCCGTCCGCGCGAATCTGGTAGTCCGGACGCTCGCCCCGGGCGACGCCTTCAGAGAGGACTATAAAATGCGGATCCTGAGCCTGAGCCGTGCGGATATCGTCGAGAAGGACTGGCTGCACCACTAGCCTGGCCAAAAAGCCACCAGCAGGAGTCTCTCGAACACTGATCCAGCAAGCGGCCTCCTCCAGAAGCCTCCAACGACGGACAGCCATATGGGCGGCCATGCCCAAGGGCTGCCTACTGAGCGCATCTGCCACGACATTCGCCTTACCCGGATGGTAAGCGATGTCACAATCGTAGTCCGTCAGGAACTCAACCCAACGTCTCTGACGCATGTTGAGCTCCGGCTGGGACTGCAATATGTCAAGCTCTTATGATCGGTAAAGAGCTCGAACTCCTCTCCATAGAGGTAATGCCTCCACATCTTCAGCGCAAAGATGATCGCTGCCAACTCCAGGTCGTGGGTGGGGTAATTCTGCTCATGGGGCTTCAACTGACGAGACGCGTAAGCCACAACCTTACCGTGCTGCATCAGGACGCAACCCACACCCAACTGCGATGCATCTGTGTAAACTGTGAACCCACCACTCCCAGACGGAAGGGTAAGAACTGGCGCTGAGGTGAGCCTTCGCTTCAGCTCCTGGAAGCTCTCCTCGCAAGCAGGGGACCACTCGAACCGAACATCCTTCCGAGTGAGGCGGGTAAGAGGAACGGCTATCTTCGAGAAACCCTCGACAAACCTCCTGTAATAACCCGCCAAGCCCAAGAAGCTCCGAATCTCTGTGGGGTTCGACGGTCGACGCCAATTCGACACGGCGAGCGTCTTCTCCGGGTCCACAGATATGCCCTCACCGGAAATCACATGGCCCAGAAAGGCCATACGCTCCAACCAGAACTCGCACTTGCTGAACTTGGCGAACAACTGATGTCTGGCCAAAGTCTCCAAGACAGTGCAGAGATGGTGAGCGTGCTCCTCAAGACTCCTCGAGTACACCAATATGTCATCGATGAATACTACCACAAAGGAGTCGAGGAAGGGCCGAAATACCCGGTTCATCAGATCCATGAAGGCCGCCGGCGCGTTCGTCAACCCGAATGGCAGTACTCTGAACTCGTAGTGCCCATACCGGGTGCGAAAGGCCGTCTTCGGAATGTCTGACTCCCGGATCTTCAGCTGATAGTACCCCGAGCGGAGATCGATCTTGGAAAAGACACGCGCTCCCTGGAGCTGGTCAAACAGATCGTCGATCCGCGGCAACGGGTACTTGTTCTTCACTGTCCGTTTATTCAGCTGCCTGTAATCAATACACAGCCGCAGCGAACCGTCCTTCTTCCGGACGAACAGGACAGGGGCTCCCCACGGAGAAACACTCGGACGTGCGAAGCCCTTCTCCAGCAACTCCTCCAACTGCTCCTTGAGCACCCTCAGCTCTGCAGGGGCCATCCGGTACGGAGCTCTCGAAATCGGCTCGGTCCCCGGAATCAGATTGATCTCAAACTCGATCGCGCGATCCGGCGGTAATCCCGGAAGATCATCGGGAAAAACCTCGGATACTCTGCCACGACCGGAGTCTGACTGATATCTGCCTGCAGCGGTGCATCCTCCTGAGCAATGTACGCTAGAAAGCCCTCGCATCCTCCCTGAAGGAGTCTCCACGCCTGCATGGACGACACGAACCCCAAAGGGGCTACGTCACGATCGCCCACGAACTGGAAGGACCTCCGACCCGGAAGGTGGAAAGACACCGACTTGGCAAAACAGTCGATGCTGGCGTGACTAGCTGCAAGCCAATCCATTCCCAGGATGGCATCAAAGTCCGTCATCGCGAGCTCCACCAACTCCACTGGAAACTCATGCTCCGCAACCTCTACCGTACACCCTCGGTACACTGAACTGAGGAGAATACGGTCTCCCACGGGCAATGATATCTCCAAGATAGCATCTAAAGGAGCGGACGCCACGCCCGTCCGTCTCGCAAAAGCGGGAGACACGAACGAGTGTGTGGCTCCGGAATCAAACAATACATATGCAGGGAGCTGGGAGATCTGAACAATACCTCTGACCACGCTGCCTGATGCCTGAGCCTCCTCTGCCGAAAGCGCTGCCACTCGGCCCTGCACGAACTGCGGCTGAGGAGCAGGGGCACGCCTCGCCGGCTGCGCTGGCTGCCTCCTCTGGTCAACATGGCCACCCCGTGGCTGCTGCTGACGCTGAGGCTGCTGCGGCTGGCGCTGAGGCTGCTGCGCTGCTGCTGAAACGGCTGCTGCTGCAACTGCTGCTGTGGAGGCATCACTCTGGGTCGGCCAGCATCAGGGCAATTATACAAGATATGCCCGATGCGCTGACAGTGATAACAGCGCCGCAACTCTGGTCGCCTCGCCTGGACCGGCACTGCTGCGATGGGTGCTGGACCTCGCGCTGGCACCACATCTGCTGGAGGAGGGGCAGCCGCTGACCGATCAAAGCGGGCCCTCTTCTTCCTGCGCTGTCCCTGGTCCTGGCTCCTGGGTGGCCTCTGATCTGCCGAAGGGGTCGGAACCGTCACGAGGATCCCGAGGTCTCGCTCGACTGTCTTCGCTCGAGACACCAAGTCGGAGTACCTCGTGAATGCCTGGGAGGTAACATGCACCCGAATGGCGCTGCTGAGGCCAAGCTCGAATCGACGGCACCTCGTCTCCTCGTCCATCACCAAGGCTGGAGCAAATCTGGATAGCCTCGTGAAGCGCGTGGAGTAGTCAGCGACGGACATAGAGCCCTGCGTCAGCTGCTCAAACTCCCGCATCACGATCTGCCGCGTCGAGAACGGGAAGTACTCCTCCAAGAAATACCTCCGGAACTCCACCCATAAAAGCTGCTCCACTCCCTCCGGGATGTCCACTGATCTAGTAGCCCACCAGTCGACGGCGCTACCCTTCAGCATAAAAGTGGCCAGGGAGACTCGCTGGCGGTCGGTGCAAAGCATGGTCGAGAAGATCGCATCCACCTCCATCAACCATCGCTCTGGGGCAAGGGGATCCGCCGTCTGACCGTGGAACTCGGGAGGGTGGAGCTTCAGAAAGGCTGCGAGGCCACTCTGCTGCACTCGCGCTGCAGCCTCTAGCCCCACCTCCCTCTCTTGGGGATCCTGAACTCTGACCGCCGGAACAACCACAGGGACTGGGGGTACATCGGGTACCACAGGTGGATCTGCCACCAGAGGAACCTGCGGAACTGCCTCGCGGGCCGCCCGCAGCTCCTGAATATCCCGTGCCTGCTCTGCCAACATCCTCGTCTGGGCCTCCAATGCCCTGGTCTGCGTCTCCACCAAATCTGCTAACCGCGCAAACGCGCGCTCCCAAGCAGGAGGCTCCTCTGCCGATCCTGGCCTCACGGCTGAGGACTCTCCAATAGCATCCTCGCCTCTGGCAGGTCCGGAAACCTCCAAAGGTCGAGAGGGACCTCGTCCGCGCCGTCCTCTACGAGGAGGCATATCAGCAACCTAAGAAAACCAGACACTAGGATCAGAATACTCATATAGAAATCCTAGGACTCATCTCTACGAAAAAGAAGACAATTGGCTCTGACAGGACCAGGCTCTGATACCAACTTTTGTCACGCCCCAGGGCGGCCGTCCCCGGGTCGCGGCAAGTGTATACATGATATCAGCAGTCTAAACAGGGAATCAATAAATCACTCTAAACAACAACTAAAATGACAACAACACAGATGAAAGCAAGGCTGACATAATATATACACAGATAGCGGAAGCTAAAAGACTGAGTCTGTAATCCAAAAACATACTACAGACTCGACACATAATCAAATGTCCTGTGAGAGCCAATATATACACATACTGTTATATATGTGTCACTTTTAACCTGCTGGTAACCGTTAGAGCGTTCTGGCAGTTTTTCGGTTTTTACCGGTTTTTGATCGGAACCGCTTATTTTTGGACTGTTAGCTATCGTCCTGAGTTAGAGGACTCCGATTGGAAATCTAACTGCATATTTGGTGTCCTGGTGCCATTTTAGACCTCTCACAAAAATTTCATCGAATTCCGGCATCGTTTCCAAAAATTTCGCAGTTCCGGGGCGTATCCGGGTTTTTAAGTCGCACGCTATATATATGTGAGATCTAAAATCCCGAGTTACTGTTCATCATCTTCCCCAACTTCATTTTCTCTCTCCCCTCTCTCTTTTTCTCCCATTCGAAGCCCTTAGAGCCCTCAAAGCTTAAAACCTAAAGCACGGGAAGTGTAGATCGGGTCCCGATCTACACTCCGGTGTTTTCAAATCCCGATTCCGACGACTCTAGCCACTCCGTCCCCCTCTCTTTGTCCTCTGATTCGGGCCATTTCGAGGGCCGTGGTAGATCGGGGCGTAAGAGAGCCTTTGGGAAAGGTTTCGGCGCGCGGAGAGCGTCCGGACTTCGCTTCCTCCCCTTGGTAAGGCCTTTTTCTTCACTTTTCTTGCATAGATGTATGCTAGGAGGTGGATTTTGGGGTTGGGTGGAGGTCGGCGGCTGTGGGTGGCCGTCGGAGGGCGGTGGAGGTGGTCGGAGCTCGGTGGGTGGTGGTGGAGGTGCTCGGGAGTGGGTGGGAGGTGGCCTCGGGCAGTGAAGGTGGCTGTCTCGGGCAGGGCAGCAGCAGCTGGCGCGGCTGGCAAGGCTGTTTGGCAGGCGCGCGCGTGCGTGCGCGCGAGCATGCGCGCGGGCGTGCGCGCGGGCATGCAGTCGGGGGGAGATGGTGGCCAGCAGGCGCGAGTGCTGGGCGTGCTGTGCGCAGGCATGCTGGGCGCGCTGGGTGGGGCTGGCCGGGTAGTCAGGAGCAGGTGCACCAGTTTGCTGGGCGCGCGAGCGCGTGCGCGCGGGTGTGCGCGCGGGCGTGCGCTCGGGGGGTGCAGGGGGAGGCGTGCGGAGCTGGCAGGCTGCGGGCTGCGCGAGCAGGGCAGGCCGGCTGGGCAGGCCATGCTCGGGCAGCTGGCAGGGGGTGCTCGGGCACCAGGCGGACGGTACTCGGGTGGGTAGGCGAGCGGTGCTCAGGCCACTCGGCGACGCGCGCAGGCAGGCAGCGCGGGCAGCAGCGCGCGCAGGCTGCCAGGCGCGCTGGGTGCGTGCTGCGCGGGCGTGCGCGTGGACGCTGGGTGACGGTCCCGGGTGCTGGGCGCTGAGCGCCGGGGTGTTGGGCTGCGGGTGCTGGGTGCTGGGTCAGGGCCCGGGGCGCTGGGCGCCAGGTGGGCAGGGCGCGCGCGGGTGCTGCGCGTGGGGCGCGGGGCACTCGGGCGTGCGGCAGGCAGTCTTGGGCGCTGCGCGGGGGCGCAGTGCAGGCGGGGGTGCGCGCGGGCGGTGCGCGCGGGGCGCGGGGAGGCCGTGGTGGTGCGCGCGGGGAGCGATGAGGCGGCGGTGATGCGCGCGAGACGAGGCGCTGCGCGCGGGGGCGCGCGGGGTGCGCGGGCTGAGGCGCGGCGGCGCGTCCGGGCGGTCGGGTGGCCGTGCGGGTGGTGGCCGGCCGTGCGGGTGGTTGTCGGAGTGCTCGGGCTAGCGTGCGTGCGGGTCGTATGCACGTTTGCCCGAGTGTTGGGTTTTGTTATGGGTTTGGTGTATTTTGGTTGTCTCTTGTGGTAGGTATGGATTTTAACTCACCTTATTGAATGTCTGTCTTGCAGATCTAGACGGACGGTCGCGCGACGACCCCGATTCTGGTGAGTGGGACAATCCAACCCAGTAGAGAGGCGTTGTACGCACTTGGGGCGTATACCGACCTCTCCTGGGGCGCCATGGATAAATATTAACCTGCAATAATATGTAATCCATGCTTGTGTGAATTATGCGTAGAATGCATGCTACCCTAGTCCTTGTATGTTAGGGACTTGCACCCTTAGGATATGCGTATGAGCCATGCAGCATGTCCCCTGGTTTTCATGCTAGGAAACCCCGGCCTATGCATGCGTCCTACTAGTTTATTTATTAAATTAAATGCTGGTATCTGTTAGATCGCATGCCTTAGGATAATATTATAGGGAGGAGCCTTGCGAGGTCAACGCTGAGACCCGTGTTAGGGTACTCCGTGTTCCTTGTTTGGTTGTCGGGATGTCCTGTATCGGGACCTCGGGCTGCCCTCCCAAGGTTCTAGTCCCAATAATATTATATGTAATGATTGTATGATTGGTATAATTATTAGCATAGTTGGTAGATATTATAGGGGAGGGGCCTTGCAAGGACAGCGGTGAGACCCGTGTTAGGGTACTCCGTGTTCCTTGTTTGGTTGTCGGGGTATCCTATAACGGGAACTCACGCCGCCCTTCCGAGTTTCTTTCCCCCAATGATATTCCAGCCTTGCTGATTTTTGTACATGTTCCCGCATCTTGATGATGCACCTGGTTGAATTCAGAGGAATTCATGACATTTGAGTTGTGATGATATGTAGTCGGCGGATCCGAGTGGATCATATGCGTATGGATAGGCTGTTCTGTTCCCTGCGTTGGATTCGGTAGAGGCTACCCCCAGCGTTAGACAGGGCCTTCCTGACAGAGGGCTCCCATTAGTAGGCACCTCCTGATTTGGTTTCGGACTGTGCTGAATGTGGGAGTAGACCAGGCGGCCTACGGAGTGGAGGGAGAGACTATCGGTGGACCAAGGGTGACCAACAGCCTAGTCAGTCCCAAAATCCTATGTCACCCATTGATGGGTGAGGGTGAGGGTGTAGTGGGTTGGCGATGAGCGACCTACTGGATTTGTGAATAGATGATTATCAGTCCCAATAGCCTATGTCACCCATTGATGGGTGAGGGTGAGGGTGTGGTGGTTCGGCGAAGTACGAACCACTGGATTATGTTGTTATGTCTTGGAGACTGGATAAATAATGGAATTGTGGTAAATATTGTCTGTGATGCATGGGTTGTGCTGTTCACTGAGCGTGTGGCTCACCCCTCGCACATGTTTTTCCCCAGTGGTCACTGAGCCTGAGCTAGAGCCGGAGCAGCAGTTGGAGCTTTCCGAGGGATTTCTTCAGTAGCGGAGCAGCGCCACGTTCCGCGAGTGCCAGAGGTTATCAGCATCCCTTCTTGACTGTATGTATTTGATTTCCGTGCTTGGCACGTGTTTGTATATGTTCAGTTGTATTTGTGTATATTGGCTCTCACAGGACAGATGATTGAGTATCGAGTCTGTAGAATGTTTATTCACAGATTCAGTCTTTTGCTTCCGCATTTGGTGTATATATCATGTCAGCCCCTTTTGTTGCATGTGTGTCATTCTAGTTGTCTGTGTATGATATATATTATTGACCTCCTGTGTAGGCTTCTGATATGATACATACACTTGCCGCGTCCCTCGGTTGGCCGCCCTGGGGCGTGACAAAAGTTGGTATCAGAGCCTGGTCCTGTCAGAGCCAATAGTCTTCCTTTCGTAGAGATGAGTCCTAGGATTTCTATATGAGTATTCTGATCCTAGTGTCTAGTTTTCTTAGGGTGCTGATATGCCTCCTCGCAGAGGACGGCGCGGACGAGGTCCCTCTTGGTCTTTGGAGGTTTCCGGACCTACCAGAGACGAGGATGCTACCGGAGAGCCCTTGACGCAGGAGCCTCCTGCTTGGGAGCGTGCTTTCGCTCGGTTGGCTGATTTGGTGGAGACACAGACGAGGATGTTGGCGGAGCAGGCTAGGGAGATTCAGGAGCTGAGGGTGACCCGCGAGGCAGTTCCGCCGGTCCCCTTGGTGGTAGATCCGCCTGTGGTACCCGATGTACCCCCAGTTCCTGTGGCAGTTCCGGCAGTGAGAGTTGAGGATCCCCTGCAGAGGGAGGAGGAGCTAGAGGCGGCAGCGCGAGTGCAGCAGAGCGGCCTCAACGCCTTTCTGAAGCTCCACCCTCCCGAGTTCCATGGGCAGTCGGCAGATCCTCTTGCGCCAGAGCGTTGGTTGAGGGAGGTGGATACCATTTTCGCGGCCATGCTTTGCACCGATCGCCAGCGAGTCGCCCTGGCCACCTTTATGCTGAAGGGTGACGCCGCTGATTGGTGGGCTACCCGAGTGGTGGACATTCCAGAGGGAGTGGAGCAGCTTTCTTGGGCGGGTTTCCGGAGGCATTTTCTGGACGAGTACTTCCCATTCTCGACGCGACAGCTAGTGGAGCGGGAGTTCGAGCAGCTGACGCAGGGCTCCATGTCGGTTGCTGACTACTCTACGCGCTTTACGAGTCTGTCCAGATTTGCTCCAGCCTTGGTGATGGACGAGGTCACGAGGTGCCGGCGATTCGAGCTGGGTCTCAGCAGCGCTATCAGGGTGCACGTCACCGCCCACGCTTTCACGAGGTACTCCGACTTAGTGTCTCGGGCGAAGACCGTCGAGAGAGACCTCGGGATTCAAGTGCGGGCTTCGACCCCTTCTTCAGATCAGGGTCCTTCCGGGAGTCAGGACCAGGGGCAGCGCAAGAGGAAGAGGCCCCGCTTCGAGCAGTCAGCGGCTGCCTCTCCTCCAGCAGATGCGGTGCCAGTATGGGATCCGGCGCCCATTGCAGCAGTGCCCATCCAGTCCTGGCAACCGGAGAAGCGGCGCTGTTTTCATTGTCAGCGCATCGGGCATATCAGATACAATTGTCCCGATGCTGGCCGACCCCGAGTGCCACCTCAGCAGCCGCCGTTCTTGCAGCAGCAGCTTCCGTGCCAGCAGCAGCAGCAGCAGCCTCAGCGTCAGCAGCAGCCAGTGCAGCCGGCGAGGCGTGCTCCTGTTCCTCAGCCGCGGTTGGTCCAAGGCAGAGTTGCAGCGCTTACGGCCGAGGAAGTGCAGCCTTCGGGTGTCATGGTTCGAGGTATTATCCTAAGTTCCCAGCTCTCTAGTATAAGGATAGTTGTGTGTGTAATTGGTGGTTATTATGCAAGTGTGTGGGGTATCTGGATGAGTGAGTGTCAAGAGCGGTTGTTTGGGTTAAGGAAGCCGGGTTATAGCCGTCCTGGCAGTGAGTTCCCATCAGTAGGTACCGCCGATGCAGTCGGAGGGGTACTGAATTTGGGAGTATGCTAGGTAGGGGCTACCCGGTAAGAGATTATTGAATGGTGTCGCGAGCGTGGAGTCGCTCTCCCCTTAGTTGGATCCGCGTAGTACAGCCCCGGCGTTAGACAGGCTCCCGGTCAGAGGACCAGGCGAGCTACGGAGCGGGGAGAGGCTAGCGGTGGACCAGGGGTAGAGAGCAGTCTAAGTCTCTCCCAAAGTCCCAATATGTCTCCTTTTGGGAGTGAGGGTGTGGATGAGGCGAAGGCGGGTCGCTCGTGACCCAGTTTCTGATGGACCGTTCCCAATGATGTTGGGTCCGGTCTTGTGGTGGATGTTGAATGACATCGTTGGGTGATCATCTAGAGGTAGATGATCCGGAGGAGTTAGTGGTATTCTTTTAAATGATGTCTTCTTCCAGTGTTCCTTTCTGGATTAAGGGGCCTTGTGAGGTCGGCGTTGGAACCCGGGCTAGGGTACTTCGTGTTCCTTGTTTGGTTGTCGGGGTATCCTATATCGGGATTCCATGGTGCCCTCCCGAGGTTTCTTTTCCCAGGTAAGGGATGCCATGGAAACATCAGATAGATGAGAGATCAAGTGCGAGTTGTGGTTAGAGGTTAAGGCCTTTTGGGCTGGGTGATTTCTGGTGAAGGCATATCTGTGGACCCGGGCAAGACGCTCGTCGCGTCAAATTGGCGCCGACCGTCGAACCCCGCAAGGATTCGGAGCTTCCCGAGTTGGAGGGTTATTGCAGGAAGCTTGACGAGGGACTCTCGAAGATAGCTGTTCCTCTTAACCGCCTTACTCGGAAGGATGTCCGGTTCGAGTGGTCCCCTTCTTGCGAGGAGAGCTTCCTGGAGTTTTATCGGAGGCTCACCTCAGCGCCAATTCTTGCCTCTCCGTCTTGGAGGGGTGGGTTCGCAGTTGGGTAAAGGTGTCCACGATCCTGCTCACGTCATCCCGTTCGAGCCGCTCGTCTCTGAGCCGGACAGTCATTCGTGGAGCAGTCGATTGAGATCATGGACCGCCGCGTGAGGAGGCTCTGCACCAAGACCGTCCAGTTGGTCGAGGTGCGATGGCAGCACCGTTCCGGTGTCGAGGACACATGGAAGCTCATGGATGGCCAGGTGTGACGCATCTTTTCCCCTCCTAGATGTTTTTGCATATTTTGAGGACAAAATTTCCTAAGGGGGGAAGAATGTTATATATGTGTCACTTTTAGCCTGCTGGTAACCGTTAGAGCGTTCTGGCAGTTTTTTGGTTTTTACCGGTTTTTTATCGGAACCGCTTATTTTTGGACTGTTAGCTATCGTCCTGAGTTAGAGGACTCCGATTGGAAATCTAACTGCATATTTGGTGTCCTGGTGCCATTTTAGACCTCTCACGAAAATTTCATCGAATTCCGGCATCGTTTACAAAAATTTCGCGCCCAACTGGGTTGGATTGTCCAACTCACCGGTAATCGAGTTGTCGCGCGACCGTCCGTCAAGATCTGCAAGACAGGGTATCAACTTGGTGAGTAAAATCCACAAATACCACAAAATACTCTAAAAATACCCAACACTCGGGCAAACGTACATACGGCCCGTACGCACGCTAGCCCGAGCACCCCGACTCACTCCCGCACCCCCGACAACCACCCGCACGGCCACCCGCCCCTGGATGCACCGCCCCGCCCCAGCCCGCGCACCCAGGCGCCCTACCGAGCCCCTGCCCGCACGCCAGGACACGCCGCCGAGCTCCCCGGGTGCACCGCGTGCTCACTGCGCCCCAGCGCAGCAGCCTGCGCGCACACCGCACGCCTCGCCCCGCGCGCACTCCGCGCGCACCACCACGCGCATCACCCACTCGACCAGCCCCGGGTGCACCCGCGCGCACTGCGCCCCAGCGCAGCGCCCCGCACCCGCACCGGCCCGCTCGCACAGACTGCTCTCCCCGCCGCGCGCGCAAAGCCCACCTGCGCCTCTGCGTAGCGCTCCGCGCGCACGCTTCCGCATGGTGCCCAGCGCCCAGCACCCACGCCTAGCACACCCGGCGCCCAGCACTCGCGCCCAGCACACCCGCACTTGCGCCACCCAAGCGCACGCCCGCGCGCACGTCCGCGCGAACGCGCGCGCGCGCCCTGCCACTGCACGCCTGCTGCGCCTGTGCTGCCATCCTGCCCGGGACAGACAACCACCCTGCCCGAGCACCTCTACCACCACCCACCGGCCACCAATGGCCTCCGACCGCCCCCAACCACCACCGACAGCCACCAGCCGCTCTCCACACTCAACCCCACCCTCCTAACATGCATCTAAACATGAAAAAGAAGGAAAGAACCCTTACCCAAGGAAAGGAGAGGAAAGGAAGGGAACCGGAGGCTCTTCGTGCACCGAAACGCCTCCCCAAGGATCTGCACGATCAAGACCTCTTCCTACCTCAAAAGGGGCTGAAAACAGGGGAGAATAGAGGGGGTTAGAGGGGGCCAAACTTGTCGGAACTCGAATCTGAGAACACCGGGGGATAGATCGGGACCGGATCTAACCTTTCTATGTTTTGAGTTTTGAGTTTCAAGAACTGTAGGTGGCTCAAAACTTAGAAAAGGAGAGAGGGGGAGAGAGAAAATGAGTTGGGGAAGAAGATGAATAGTGGGGGGCAAGCTTAAATAGTCAACTCACTTAGATTAGGGTAAGCAAGCTTAATTAATGGGTTTAAGTGGGTTTTAAGTGGGATTTGACTTGGGTCAACCCAACCACACAAAAAAACAAAAAGGGTTGACCAAGTCATGGGCCCACTTTGACCGAGTCAACTCTCCCAATGACTTCTGGCTCGGTCAAAACCCGGATACGCCCCGGAACTGTGAAATTCTGAAACGTACCGGAATTCGATGAAATTTTCATGAGTGGCTTAGAATGGCACCAGGACACATAATATGCAGTTAGATTTTCAATCGGAGTCCTCAAACACAGGACGATATCTAATATTCCAAAATTTAGCGGTTCCGATCGAAAAACGAAAAAAACACAGAAACTGTCAAAATGCTCCAATGGTTACCTGCAGGCCAAAAAGTGACACATATATAACAAGGCATGCCTTATTCTATACATTCATACATGGATACAATACATTCAATATAAGCCTAGCATGCAAGATATCTAACATATTATAGTTTAAGCATAGCCGTACTACTTATCTACATAAGTAGTATAGCTAGGATGCCCCATCGATACACAACGCTTGACTACGCGCGTCGAGCGCATCTCGAGCGAGAGGGGGGGGGGGTTGGATCAAACCACCCACCTAACGAGCGCACAGCTAGCGAAACGCAAGATGGTGAAAAATTGAATCCGAAGCATGATACCAATCTGCCAAGAATCATCCAATCTCGAAATTGACCAATGGTTTGGATTGGGCTATAACAAGGTGCTCGATACCCCGAAACACACCCTGAACAGATCCGAATACTGCAAGCACGCCCCCGAGCACCACGTGCACGCGGCCCACGCACTCCGCACGCATCGGCGAACGCCAAGCACGCCCTCGAGCACCTCGTGCACGCTGCCCACGCACTCTGCACACATCGGACAACGCCAAGCACGCCCTCGAGCACCTCATACACGGTGCCCACGCACTCCGCACACATGCAAGAATGCTAAGCATGCACTCGAGCACCCGATGTGCCAACCTTACGCCCTTTTAGCCTATAAACACAAGTTCAAGTGATGCATGAGGAACCTCATTTGAAAGAAGAGAAGAAGAGGCATACAAGGTTCACTCACACATACTCACAAACGGGTGGCGTACACACATACACAACACATAACGCATGAACATGGGCTTCTCTCCCTCATCCTCTTCAATTCCATGCACACACAACAACAACACAAAGCAATGGAGCTTCCACTCCTCCCCAACAGCTACAAAAGACATGGCTGAACCCAAACAAGGAGAGCGGGAGGTCCACACGCAACCCCGGCACACCCACACGCCACAGCTCCACCTTTATCACCATCGACGCCCCGTACCTCCCTTCAAACAACATACATACCATGACATCAGAAGAAGGGACTTCAACACCACCTCCACTTTATCTTCTTCATTTTCATATAAGAAGGGCTGGTCGAGTGTGCTAGGCGAGAGAGACATTTAGGGTCATTAAATAGCCAAAAGAGGGATTCAAATGACCAAATCGTCCCTTGACCAAAAATTTCTGGACAGGCTTCACTCGAACAGCCATAACTTCTTCAATATAGCTCCGAATTACACAATTCAAAATCCATTGGAAAGCCAAGAAGATTATCTACAACTTTCATGTTTATGCTCAGATTAAATAACCCCTCCAGCTATTTCAAAATGTGAGCTAAACATCGAACAGGGCTGCTGCCAGGATTTTCTCATCCCCGGGGTATACTTGGAAAAATACCCATAACTTTTTCTACATGAATCCAGTTGATCCAATTCAACTTTTGTATGAAAGCTAACTCAAAACTGAGCATCTCATGATAAAATCATATTTAAACCTCTTCATCTTGGATATTAACAAAATTAAATCCGAATACCAATCGAAATGCATAACTTCTACAAAGATGTCAGAATGCGACGCGAATTTACAGGTAGGCCAATGCCAATACTAGGAGAACAATTATGCAGACAGATTTTCAATCAGAGTACTCCAAATCCTGTAGATAGCTAAAAAATCAAAATTTTAGCGACTCCGATCGAAAAAATATATGCGTCCAAATGACACAGGCCTAACAACGGCTATCTTTGAGAAACCCTCGACAAATCTCCGATAATAACCCGCCAAACCCAAAAAGTTCTGAATCTCAGTGGGGTTCGACAATCATCGCCAATTCGACACGGTGAGCGTCTTGTCCAGGTCCACAGATATTCCCTCACCGGAAATCACGTGGCCTAGAAAGGCCATACGCTCCAACCAGAATTCGCACTTACTGAACTTTGCGAACAACTGATGTCGGGCCAAAGTCTCCAAGACAGTGCGAAGATGGTCAGCGTGCTCCTCAAGACTCCTCAAGTACACCAGAATATCATCAATGAAGACCACCACAAAGAAGTCAAGGAACGGCCAAAACACTCGGTTCATCAGATCCATGAAGGCCGCCGGCACATTCGTCAACCCAAACGGCAGTACTCGAAACTTGTAGTGCCCATAACGGGTACGAAAGGCCATCTTCGGAATATCCAAAATCCAGATCTTCAGCTGATAATAGCCCAAACGGAGATCGATCTTCAAGACTGGTCAAACAGATCATCAATCCGCGGTAAGGGGTACTTGTTCTTCGTGGTCCGCTTGTTCAGTTGCCTGTAATCAATACAAAGACGCAGCGAACCATCCTTCTTCTGAACGAACAGAACAGGGGATCCCCACGGAGAGACACTCGGACGTGCGAAGCCCTTCTCGAGGCACTCTTCCAGCTGCTCTTTGAGCACCTTCAGCTCTGTTGGGGCCATCCGGTACAGAGCCCTCGAAATCGGCTCGGTCCCTGTGTCACGCCCCAGGGCGGCCGTCCTCGATACGTGGCAAATATATATATATATATATCAGCAGTCCATACACGAGATCAATAAAAGACTCTAAACAACATCGAAGGTAATAACACAATTAATCAATGTAGCTGACATAATATATATACATATAGCGGAAGCTTAAACGACTGAGTCTGTAATTCAAAGACATATTACAGACCAGAATACATAATCAACTGTCCTGTGAGAGCCAATATAAGACAAAGACATCCACATACAAGTATTGTGCCCAAGCACGAGTAATAATACATACAAGCCTGTATTGTGCCCATCCACATACAAGGATGATGCTGATAGCCTCTCACTCGCAAGATCTAAATACGTGAACGCTGCTCCGCTACTGGTGTGATGCCTCGGGGAGCTCCTCCTTCAGATCCGACTCAGTGACAACTGGAGGAAAAAGATATGCGAGGGGTGAGCCACACGCTCAGTGAATGGCACAATCTATGCAACACAACTCATATTAACCTTAAAAATCATTAAAGTCCCAAGATGGGAGTAACTGTACAAATTGGAGGGTCGTAGCGACGCCGACCCACCACACCCTCACCCTCACCCCTTAGGGGTGACATAGGACTTTTGGGAGAGATTAGACTGCTCTACACCCTTGGTCCACCGGTAGCCCTTTCCCCGGGTAGCCTCTACCTGGTATACTCCCATGGTCAGTACGTTCCCGAATGCATTGGTAGTATCTACCTATGGGAGCCCTCTGTCAGGACAGCTTTTCCCAACCCGGTTAGTTCCTACTCAGATCCAACGAAGGGGAGAAAACAACCTACTTTCACGGATTCGATCCTCTTGGATCGGTCGACAACGATTACTAACACTACTAGGGTAATGAATTCTCAAGAATTCCTCCAGGGCGCATAACTAAGATGCGGGGAAAACATACATTATAATAACAAGGTTATAATATTCTCTAAGGCATGCTTATACTAACATATTCTCATTTTGATTTAATTAAATTAAACTAAATGGGAAACATGCATAGATCAAGGCTTTTCAAGCATGGGACATGGTGTCTAGGCATGTATGGGCCTCTATACATGATACATGGATGTATATCCCTAGCATACAATGTCTAACATGGCATGGTTACATCATAGCAAAACATGCATTAACATAAGTTTTCATTCACACAAGTTAATATGTAGTTATGGTGCCCCAGGGGAGGGCAATGCACGCCTACGTGCATCGAACACCTCCCTACTGGGTTGGATTGACCCACTCACCGCAACCCGGGTCGTTGCGTGACCGTTCGCCAAGATCTGCAAGACAAGGGCATTCAATATGGTGAGTAAACTACACAAATATCCATGAAATTTACTAGAAATGCCTAAAACTCGGACAAGCACGCATACGGGCTCGCACGCATGCGAGTACGCACGTACGCACGCAAGTCCGAGTGCCCCGACACCTACCTGAACCCTCGGGCAGCCACACGCATGGCCCCCTGCACGCGTACGCACGCATACGCACGCACGCATGCTCCCCCGCACCCCTCGGCGCACTGCCGTGCGCCCATCCACGGGCCCAGACGCGCTGCTGCGCGCACCCCGCGCTTCCGCGCAGCACCCCGCGCCCACTTTCGCGCGCCTGCGCGTACGCCACCACCAGCGCGCCCGACTGTGCGCTCCAGCGCTCCCCTGCGCGCGCAGACGCGCGCGTGCGCCCAAACCTACCCCACCCCCTTATCAGCCCACACACTCACCCTAAACCCTATGCATGGCATGCATGAACACCCTAAGAGCCTTTATCAACCATTTATAGAAGGATAAGGGAAGAGGAGAGCTTACCAAAGGGGGGGGGAGAAAGGGGAGGTATTCGGGTGCCCTTGACGCACCAAACCACCTCAACCGCCACCTCCAACACCACCACCTCCTCAGCCACTCCTCAAGCCTTTATTGGCTGAAAACAGGGGGGGGGGAAGAGGCATGAGAGGGAGTTAGAGAGAAGAGAATCAAAGCACAACAACAACTCTCAAAGCTTGCACACACATACCCTTTTCTTTTCCTTTTAAGTCTTTCTTCTTCTCCTTCTCTTTCTACTTCTATTTAGCACACAAGAAAAAGAAGAGGGAGTGAAGGAGAGAGTGAGAGGGAGAGGAGAAGATGGGGACGCCCACTTCAAGCACACACACACACACTCACACACTTAGGCATTAAATGGTGAAAAAGGGGGTGGGTGGGGATTGACTTTGAGTCAACCCAACCAAACAAAAAAACAAAACCCATTGACCTAGTCAATGGTCTTCTTTGACTTGGTCCAAGTCTACTTTGACTCGGTCAAAGTCACCCTTTGACAATCCAGTAACGACCAAACCCAGATGTGTTTCAGAACTGCATAATTTTCTAAAACGTTACCGGAATTCAATGAAATTTTTATGAGTAGCACAAAATGGCACCAAGACTCATAATATGCAGTTAGATTTTCAATCGGAGTTCTCAAACTCACGCAGATAGCTAAAAGCCCAAAATTTTAGTGGCTCCGATCGAAAAATGAAAAATTGGAAAATGGCCAGAAATGACCCAAATGTGACCAACAGGCTAAAAAGTGACACATATATAACACCCTGGAATTAGATTAATCTCAAACTCGATCGCGCGATCCGACGGTAGTCCTGGAAGTTCATCGGGAAAGACCTCTGGATATTCTGCCACGACCAGAGTCTGATTGATATCTGCCCGCAGTGGTACATCCTCCTCAGTAATGTACGCCAGAAAACCCTCACATCCTCCCTGAAGGAGTCTCCACGTCTGGATGGACGACATGAACCCCAAAGGGGCTATGTCCCGATCGCCCACGAACTGGAAAGATCTCTGACCAGGGATGTGGAAGGACACCGACTTTGCAAAATAGTTGATACTGGCATGGCTAGCCAAGAGCCAATCCATTCCCAGGATGGCGTCGAAGTCCGTCATGGCGAGCTCGACCAACTCCAATGGAAACTCATGCTCCGCAATCGCCACGGTACTACCCGATAAACAGAACAGAGGAGAATACGGTCTCCGACCGGCAATGATATCTTCAGCATAGCATCAAGAAGGGCCGACACCACGCCCATCCGTCTCACAAAAATGGGAGACACGAACGAGTGCGTGGCCCTGGAATCAAATAGCACATAAGCAATAAGCTGGGAGATTAGAAGAATACCTCGGACAACGCTACCCGAAGCCTGCGCCTCCTCGGCCATAAGTGCTGCAACACGACCCTGAACAAGCTGCGACTGAGGAGAAGGGGCACGCCTCACAGGCTGCGCCGGCTGCCTCCTCTGATATAACCAAAGTTCTTAGCCAAACAATACCAATTTATATGACAGTCAAAACAGTACCATTTACTTGTTCAAACTTTACAAAATTCATCATCCATAAATCCAGTGGTAATCATAGCACGCATATAAGCCATATCATCCTAGGTGTTAAAATAACAATAAATATCAAGCATCCTTCAAACAATCCAATGGCAGACGAGGACAGTACAATCTTGTTCACCGGACTACTTTGGAGTAGAGACATCAAAAATGAGGGGCCACCTCGCAGCTTCCTCTAGCACCGTCTTCTGCAATAACTTGACATCCCTCTTCATCCAAGCACTATGCTCCTTCTTGCGGAGGGAGTCACATAGGAGGAATCATTTTCTAGTTGATGATGTTGCAACTGTAGCTTGCTTCTTGTTGTGGTCCCCCGGTCTCCCCAATGCCAGACATTGATTTTGGTAGTGCAACAAATTTCAGGAATGAACTAATTTTGTTACATCATCTAATAAAATCAAATATATGTATGTACGTCGTCAAATGAGACATATACCACTCCATAGACATATATACCTCGATAGCAATTTCATGATCACTAAACTAATATGTTCATATTAGAAACATATACATGCGGAACGTGTGAGAAGTATTCATGATCAAAAACTGCTGAAGGAGATTTGCTTTTGTCCACCTACTTTAGAGACACCATAACAACAAAAATGGAGTAGATTTGATGCTCTACTTTGGATGTGCAGAGGCCTCTCGTTGAGCTTCACATACTTCATGAAATCAACTATTCGTGTGTGTGTTCATCGGCTTCAAAGAAGACTTCACCTACTTCAGAGACGCCTATAACAACAAAAACTTGTGCTATTAAATGATAAAGAAGCACATCAATAGTATATGAACGGTCAAGGTATATTCTTGACAATACTTTCAGTTTTCATGATGGCCGAATCGGTGAAAGATGAAGGTTGAAAATGGTGAGTGAATTAGGGTTCCTAAGAAATAGAAAACACTTTGAGGAGGTCTTCGATTATTGGTTTCAAGCTTTGAAAGAGAAAAAAAATTGATTTAAGATTAAAAGCATTGAAATAAGATTGAAATATTTGATTGATGATGTTATATATGTGTCACTTTTAACCTGCTGGTAACCGTTGGAGCGTTCTGGCAGTTTTTTCGTTTTTTTCGGTTTTCGATCGGAACCGCTAATTTTTGGACTGTTAGCTATCGTCCTGAGCTAGAGGACTCCGATTAGAAATCTAACTGCATATTTGGTGTCCTGGTGCCATTTTAGGCCTCTCATGAAAATTTCATCGAATTCCGGTAACGTTTCTGAAATTTCGCAGTTTCGGGGCGTATCTGAGTTTTTAAGTGACCCGGCTATATAAGGTGGGTGAGAAAATATCTTGGGCACTATTCATCATCCCTACCATTTGGATTTTCTCTCTCCCCTCTCTCCTTTTCTCACTTTTGAGCCCCCTAGACCCCTCAAACCCAAAAACCTAAAGCATAGGAAGTGTAGATCGGGTCCCGATCTACACCCCGGTGCTTTCAAATCCCGATTCCGGCGAGATTAGCCCCTCCGTCCCCCCTCTCTTCTCCTCTGTTTTGGGCTGTTTCGAAGGCCGAGTGAGATCCGGGCGTTGGAAGCCCTTGGGGAAAGGTTTCGGTGCGCGGAGAGCATCCGGACTTCCCTTCCTCCCCTTGGTAAGCCTCTTTTCCTCTCTTTTCTTGTATAGATGTATGTTAGGAGGGTAGATTTGAGGTTGGGAGGCGGTCGGCGGCGGTGGGTGGCCGTCGGAGGGCTGTGGAGGTGGTCGGAGGCTGGGGGTGGCGGGTGGTGAAGGTTGGGTGGCTCGGTCTGGGAGCTAGGCTGTCCGGGTAGGTAGGGTGGCTGTTCCGAGAGGTTTGGCAGCAGGCGCAGCAAGCTGGGGCACCAGGTGCCGGGCGCGCATGCGCGTGCGCGCAGGCGTGCGCGCGGGTGGTGCTGCTGGCGTGGTGGGCGTGCTGGGCGAGCAGGGGTGCTGAGCGCTGGGCGCTGGGCACCGTAGGCGGGCGTGCGCGCGGTGTGTGCTTGGGGCAGGCAGGCAGGCTAGGCGCTCAGGCGTGCTGGGTAGGTGGTGCTCGGGCGCCAGGCGGACAGTGCTCGGGTGGGTAGGCGAACAGGGCTCGGGCCACTCGGCGACGCGCGCAGGCAGACAGCGCGGGCAGCAGCGCGCGCAGGCTGGCAGGCGCACTGGGCGCGTGCTAGCAGGCGCGCTGGGTGCGTGCTGCGTGGGCGTGCGCGTGGGCGCTGGGTGAGGGTCCCGGGTGCTGGGCGCTGAGCACCAGGCGCTGGGCCGCGGGTACCAGGTGCTGGGGGTGATGGCCGAGGGCAGTGCGTGCAGGGAGGTCGTGCAGGGTGCGCGTGGGGTGCGCGCGGGGGGGGGGGGGGGGGGGCGCGGCAAGGCAGTGGTGGTGCTCGCGTGGTGCGCGCGGGTAGAGGCTGGTAGGTGCGCACGGAGTGCGCGCGGGTAGAGGCTGGTAGGTGCGCGCGGAGTGCGCGCGGATAGGGGGCTGGTGGTGCGCGTGGGGTGTGCGCGGGGTGAGACGCTGCGCGCGGGGCGTGCGGGGTGCTCGCGGGCCAGCGCGAGGCGTGCGGGGTGTGCGCGGGCGGCTGCGCTGGGGCGCAGGGGGCGCGCGGTGCACCCGGGGGGTTCGGCGGCGCGTCCAGGGGGCGGGCGGGGGCCCGGCGGTGCGCGGGGTGCGTTGGCTGAGACGCGGCGGTGCACCCGGGCGGTCGGGTGGCCGTGCGGGTGGTTGCCGGCCGTGCGGGTGGTTGCCGGGGTGCTCGGGCTAGCGTGCGTGCGGGTCGTATGCACGTTTGCCCGAGTGTTGGTTGTTTGTTTGTGGGTTTTGTGAATTTTGATGTCTTTGGTAGTAGTTGTGGATTTTAACTCACCATATAAATGTCTGTCTTGCAGATCCTGACGGGCGGTCGCGCGACGACCCGAACTTCGGTGAGTGGGACAATCCAACCCAGTAGAGAGGCGTCGTACGCATTTGGGCGTATACCGACCTCTCTTGGGGCACCATGGATGTATATTAACCGGCAGTAATATGTAATCCATGCTTGCGTGATTTAAATGTAGAATGCATGCTACCCTAGTCTTTGTATGTTAGGGACTTGCACCCATAGGATAGGTGTAAGAGCCATGTACCATGCCCCCTGTTTTCATGTTAGGAAACCTCGGCCTATGCATGCGTCCTACTAGTTTATTTATTAAATTAAATGCTAGTGTATGTTAAATCGCATGCCTTAGATAATATTATAGGGAGGAGCCTTGCGAGGTCAACATTGAGTCCCGTGTTAGGGTACTCCATGTTCCTTGTTTGGTTGTCGGGATGTCCTGTATCGGGACCTCATGCTGCCCTCCCAAGGTTTCTAGTCCCATTAATATTATAAGTAATGTTATATAACTGGTATGATTATTAGCATATTAGTGAATATTATAGGGGAGGGGCCTTGCGAGGACAGCGGTGAGACCCGGGTTAGGGTACTCCGTGTTCCTTGTTTGGTTGCCGGGGTATCCTATATCGGGAACTCACGCCGCCCTCCCGAGTTCTTTCCCCCAATGATATTACAACCTTGCTTTTATTGTACATATTCCCCGCATCTTGGTTATGCGCCCTGGAGGAACTCCGAAGAGTTCATGGCATTAGAGTTGTAGAGATGTGTTGTCGGCGGATCCGAGTGGATCATATGTGTATGGATAGGCTGTTCTGTTTCCCTTCGTTGGATCCGTGTAGAGACTGCCCCAGCGTGATAAGGTCGTCCCTTTCGAGGGCTCCCATCAGTAGGCGCCTCCCGATATTTGTGACGGACTATGCTGAAGTTATGGGTGAAGGCCAGCGGCCTACGGAGTGGAGGAGAGACTATCGGTGGACCAAGGGTGACCAACAGCCTAGTCAGTCCCAAAATCCTATGTCACCCGTGGTAGGGTGAGGGTGAGGGTGTAGTGGGTTGGCGATGAGCGACCTACTGGATTTGTGATTGGATGATTATTAGTCCCAATATCCTATGTCACCCATTGGAGGGTGAGGGTGAGGGTGTGGTGGTTCGGCGATGTACGAACCACTGGATTTATGATGTTATGCCACTTAGAGGCTGGATAAATAATTGAATTGTGGTCAATATTGTCTGTGATGCATGGGTTGTGCTGTTCACTGAGCGTGTGGCTCACCCCTCGCATATGTTTTCCCCAGTTGCCACTGAGCCTGAGCTGGAGCCGGAGCAGCAGTTGGAGCTTTCCGAGGGATTCCTTCAGTAGCGGAGCAGCGCCACGTTCTGTGAGTGCCAGAGACTATCAGCATCCCTTCTTGACTGTATGTATTTTATTTCCATGCTTGGCACGCGTCTGTGTATATTCAGTTGTATTGGTGTATATTGGCTCTCACAGGACAGATGATTGAGTATCGAGTCTGTAGAATGATTATTTACAGATTCAGTCTTTTGCTTCCGCATTTGGTGTATATATCATGTCAGCCCCTTTGTTGTCTGTGTGTCATTCTGGTTGTTTGTGTATGATATATTATTGACCTCCTGTGTAGTTTCTGATATTTTATATACACTTGCCGCGTCCCGGGGACGGCCGCCCTGGGGCGTGACAGATGAGACCATATGCTAAAAAAAAATTAAAACAGGGAAAAGAGTGTGTGGTGGTGCAGATATCTAATCTCCTTCATTCTCCAGTCTCCTCTAGAGAGCTGCAAAAATGGTGAAAGTCGACAATGAGAGTAGTGACACAGATAAGAGATGGTGAGGCGGTGAGGGAAGGGAAGGAAAGAGACATTCAATAGTGAGGCGGAGAGGGAAGATTAGAGAGAGAGTGTGCCTTTATTTTGTGGAAGACGAAAGGTTTCTAGTTGAAGAAAGAGAGTATGAGTGTTTTGTGGAAAATGAATGGGGGAGAGAGAAAAGTTACATTGGAACTCGAAACGAATAAGTGTATACAGAAAAATTGATAAAACAGGTTACATACCCCACTAGAAAAATACATGGTGCTTATAAAGGCGCATCTATTGAATTGTACTTCGAGAATTGTCGATGTCACGCCCCAGGCGTCCCCGAGACGTGGCAATAATAAAGTATAATATCAGCTATCAATACCTGAGGTCAATAAGGACACCAACAACAATACACAAGGCGGCAAAGCAAGATAAAGATAACTGACTGAAAAGCGGAAGCATAATATATAACAATGTCTGTAAATCAAAAACATTATTACAGACCCGAATACACAATCAATGTCCTGTGGAAGCCAAGTCTAGACCAAAGAAAATACAACCTGTGCCACATGCACGATTTACAAAGCATAAAATGACTCTAGGAATGCTGACAGCCTTGCACTCGCCACCCGCCGGCAGAACGCTCCACGCCCATAAGACCACGCCACAGGAAAGCTCCAGCTCCACGCCCAACACTGCCCCTGCAAAGAAACAGTATGCGAGGGGTGAGCTACAAGCTCAGTGAGTGGCTGGAAACCAATCACCATTCTACAGCTCAATACACAATCAATTTCCTTTCAAGGAAAACATGGGTACAAACCCAATGGATCACTGGGTCACGCGGCGGCGCGACCAACCTCACCCCCACCCTCACTCCCGGAGGGAGTCTTTTGGGACTTATGGGGAGAGGCCATATCGTCGGTCGAAGAGACCCGGATTTACTGGTCTAGAGACCATGCCGTCGGTCGAAGAGACCCGAATTTACTGGTCTACTCAACACTACTGGATCATCTACATCTAGATAATCGCCCATCGATGTCCTTCAACATCCATCACGAGACCGGACCCAACATCTATGGGAACGGTCGAACAACGAATGGGTCATGAGGCGATGCGTCTTTGCCTCATCCACACCCTCGCTCCTGGAAGGAGGAAACTTGGGAATTTGGGAAGACACTTAGACTGCTCTACACCCCTGGTCCACCGGTAGCCTCTCCCTGCTCCGTAGCTTACCTGGTATACTCCCACGATCAGCACTGTCCGAACACATCGGAGGTACCTACAGATGGGAGCCCTCTGTCAGGATAGCCTGTCTAACGCCGGGGATGTCACTACTCGGATCCAACGAAGGGGAGAACGATTCCACGCTCGCGACATCATTCATTTACCCTCTCCCGGGTAGTATCTACAACCCGATCTCCTCAACTCACCGCTCTACACCCTTGGTCCACCCGGTAGCCTCTCCCACCCTCGTGGCCTCCGCCTAGTCCTCTGACAGGTATAGCCAACGCCGGGGAGTCCCTACATCGGATCCAAACGAAGGGGAGAACGATCCCATGTTTGCAAAGTGAAACCCAATGGAGAACAACCACTCTCGATACTCGCTCATCGAGATAACCCACACATGCATAACAACAACCAATACCCTCATATCAACTTCAAAGTAGTCATAATCCCTAAACGGGAGTAACTACACAAGCTAGTGGGTCGTAACATCGCCGACCCACCCCCTCACCCTCACCCTTTAGGGGGTGACATGGGCCTCTTGGGACTGACTAGACTGCTATTCCACCCCTGGCCCCACCGGGTAGCCTCTCCCACCCTCGTAGCCTCTACCTGGTCCACTCCCGCTATCAGTACTGTCCGACACATCGGAGGTACCTACGGACGGGAGTCCCCTGTCAGGTCGGCCATCGCCGGGGAGTTCCTACCTCGGATCCCAACCAATAAGGAGAAGGCAGCCTACTCACGCGGATATGATCCTCTTGGATCCGTCGACATCGCTTCCTAACATTTCTAATGTCATGAATTCACAAGAATTCCTCCAGGGCGCATAACTAAGATGCGGGGAAACCTATATTATAACCACAAGGTTATAATATTCTCTAAGGCATGCTTACAACAATATAATCACATAATCCCATCTTGATTTAAATAAATTAAACTAAATGGGAACATGCATAGTTCGGGGTTTTCCAATTAAGGGCAAGATTACTAAACATGCATAGGCCGCTATACATGATATAAGGGTGCGTATCCCTAGCATACAAAGTCTAAGGTGGCATGGATACATCATATTGATCATGCATAGATCAAGGCTTTTAAGTACAGGACATGGTGTCCAGGCATGTACGGGCCTCTATACACGATACATGGATGTATATCCCTAGCATGCAAGATATCTACATATTAGTTAGGGGGCCCCATCGATGCGCGACGCGCGTCTACGCGGGTCGAGCGCATCCCTAGAGAGGGGGGGGGGATTGGAATCAAACCACTCACCCTTTACAACCCGGGACCTCGCGCATCCCATCCGACGAGATCTGCAAGGTAGGGGCATCCAACTGGTGAGAAACAACACAATTTATACATAAAAAAATCATTAGAAAACCCAATACTCGGACAAGCATGCATACGGGCTCGCACGCATGCGAGCACGCACGTACGCACGCGAGTCTGGGTGCCCCGACACCAACCCGAACCCTCGGGCAGTCACACGCATGGCCCCCCGCACGCGCACGCACGAATGCGCACGCACCCCAGCACCATTGGCGCACTGCCGCGAGCCCAGACGCGCTGCCGCGCGCGCCCGCAAGCACCGCGCGTCCAGCTCGCGCCCCTCGCGCAGCACCCCACGCACGCCCCAGCACGCGCACATATTTGTCATTTCTATGTTTCTATGCGGATTCACTGAGCTATTTTGTCACAGGATAAATTATAAGAATTCACATCAAATAAGGTATGCAGACTCTACCTTCTTTATTTATTTCTATTGTCCTTTTCATTTTTCAGCATCACATGCATCATTTTGTAGTTGTCATTCACATTGAGGACAATGTTAGATTTAGGTTTGGGGGTATAATCAACAAATTTTGATGTGAAATTTAAAAAAAAAAAAAAAAAGAAATTTTGAGAAAACTTCAATCATTGGGATACCTTTGGCTTGCCAGATTAATTTTCACTTTAGTTGTTAATTCTATCATGTGTCTAAAATGTTTTTCGCAAATTTCAAGTCTTGGAAAAATTTTCAGCACTTATAGCCACATGTATGTAGCCTAAATGGAAAAGTGAAATTTAAGGGAGAGAACTGGATGAATCATTAGCGGAGACTTAACCTAGGAGAGATTTGAGCCATTCTATTCTTGGAGTGTCTTTACATAATTCTGAGTTACAAGTTAACTCAAATTTTTCTTGTTTTCGCTTAAATGTCGTTTGCTTGATCTCTTTATTCTTGTTTTGATCAAAGACTCATGAACACCATAAAAATTGGATTACTACACTAGAAACTCCTCTGAAATCTTTTCAAGGCATATAATAACCATGTGAAACTTAGGAAATGATTTAGGCCATCTTTGTTAACCCATCTATCATGTTCAACCAACCTATTCTTACACTTATCCACTAGTCAAACCCCTTGAGCCATATAAGTCTTTCTTTGTTCAACCTATTTTTTTCAACCTACACTCCACTCAATGAGTGTAACCTTAAATTTTGCTTTGGGAATGAGGAAAGAAAAAGAAAAAGAAAGATCAATCAATTACTATGAAATTTCATGGAAGGGTTATTACTATCATGATTTTTAAGAAAAAAAAAAAAACAGTGAAAAAAAAAAAGAAAAGAAAAAGAAAGATCAATCAATTACTATGAAATTTCATGGAAGGGTTATTACTATCATGATTTTTAAGAAAAAAAAAAAAAAAAAAAGAAAAAAAAAAAGAAAAGAAATACTCGATATTCATCAAAAAGTATACAAATTCTCAAAGCATTGTCCAGTTATCAATAATAACCCTAGCCCCATTACAACCTATTGAAAAGACCTACTTGATCCTAAATGTAATGTGGTTAAAATGTGGAGAATAGATGAAGAGGACTTACGGTGTTTAATCCAATGTTCTTGAGTCGATGATATTCCGTTCCTGAGATCAAATTAAATTTTTATTTTTCTTTGATATGGTCCGTCCTTCTATAAATTTTATATGTGGATGATTTGAATTTTGATTCCTTGCCACATATAAGTTGAGAGAAATAAGCCCACTTCTGAGTGATTTCCTTGTTGAGTGTAATATCCAGTGAGTTTTTGAAGTCAAGGCGAAATCCATTCTTAAGGTAATCAAAATTAAGTTTTACTGGGAAAAAGAAAGCTACATCTTTGTTGGCTATGCACACACACACTTCAGGACTTGATTATGAGTGAAAACTTCTAACATGTGTATAGAGTTCTCAACTTTAGTAGATTTTTATAAAGCTCCCGAAGATGTCATTGTTTTCAAAAAAAAAAAAAAAAAAAAAAAAAAAGAATTTTGTGGGTATATTCGCTGCAAACCCTCACGAGACACAACTCGTCCACTAGGGTGACCTAGGGGTTTAAAGGCTTGTTGCACATGCTAAGTGTAACCGCGATTCCTGCGAAAGTGAGTTAGGATTTTTTTTTTAGTTTTGCTCGAGGACTAGCAAAAAGGCGGTTTGGGGGTATTTGTTAGATATTCAAAAGAACATATTTTTATATGCTTTTAAGAGTTGTTTTGGAACATTTCCCTATGTAATTATTCATATATACATGCATATTAGGGAAGTTTCTATTCTTTATATTCAAAGCATATTTTGCACAAATTGACAATATTTATACAATTAATATGCATTATCATATTTTTCATATAGAGCCATATTTTAAAATTCAGAAATCTAAATTTGGCAGTATTTAAATTTGGCAGGTTATAAATTGGAGAAGGAATTAGCATTCAAAGCTTCATCAAAACTTCTAAAAATGATCCACCAAATCAATCAAATCAGCTTTGACATCTCCAACAAATCAACAAGATCTCTAACAGATTTTGCAATTATATCTCCAACATATTTTGCAAATCAGCATTAACAACTCAAGCAAATCAGCATTTACAACTAATTCAACCCTCAAAACCCCTATAAAAAGGGCACTCCAGGAGGAGGATGTCTGCATTCAGCCAAGGAGAGATCTCGGCATTCAGCCAAGAAGGAATTTATTTTCAGTTTTTGTTCTTTCTTTTCTGTTTTTAGTTTTTGTTTTTATTTCTTTAGTATTAGAGACAGATTCTCTTGTGTTTTCAATAAAGTGCATTATTATTTTATGGAATATTTTTATTTTTATTCTAGAATTTCATCAACCATGGTAGGCTAGAAAATCCTTCCATCAAGGAGAGGATTCCACCCCATGAGATTGAGTGATTGATTATTTTCTTTGTGCATTGATGTTTTCTGATTTGTTCTTCATGTTTATATAGTTTCTTCAACTCAGATTTCTTTTGATTATGGGTATTTTTAGATCTTCCGTCGTTCTACTTAGATGGGATACGGTTGATGCTTTATAAACCCTATTTTTAAATCGAGTAGAAGTGAACTGCTTTTGAAATATTCTGTTTTCATTGAATGCAAAAGAAAGAATTATCACGATATTCGTGGGGTGGATTTCCAATCCTTGGTGGTCTTTTTTTATACATTGACTTCAACCTAAGCTTTTCAAATAATTTGTTTTTAAACCTTTTTGCCAAATATTGATAATCTTGTACTTTTATTCGTTTGCTTCAATAGCTTCTCTGTAGATTCGACCCCTTGCTACCACTTTCTACCTAGGTAAGGGTTTTATATTTTTGTTGGCAAAGACGAGATTTTAACGACAATCAAAGTCAACAACAACAAGTATATCAGATGTCCTGTATGTAACATTTGTGGAATGTAATTAAATATGAGAATCCAGGGATATTGCCCTGGCTCATCTGGTGAGGACTAGAATTAGTGTGACAAGCCTTGTATTGAAAAGTCTTCTTCATTAATAAAGATCATTTAAATCCCTTGAAATAATGATTGTCAAACATGCTGGGCTCCTTTATTTTTATCCCCTGATTATCTACTCCTATCAAAGGGCTGCAATTCCATTCTCCGTAGTCTTTTTTTTTTCTTTTTTTTTAAGATAGGTGCCCCCCTATGTTTGAATCTTTCTCCTTTCCGGAGAAGCGAGATCCTAGCCGACTAATCAAAGCTTGGTTTGTGGCCTAGTCTTAAATTTGTAAAGAATGTTTCATGGACCTGCCTTTGAAATCTGTATTGTATATGCAGGTTTAAAATCTAGTCCTCTTGATTTTTTTCAGGATCTTAAATCATCGCAGATAAAAAAACCCCCCAATACCTTATCTGGTCATTAAATTTTTGTATCAATGACTTCAATTGCATGAAAATAGCTGATCAAGTATTTCATTTTTTATTGCTCATCTTTTCTTTTCTCTTCAGATGATGCATAGAGGGATATGAATCTTACATGGGACATCTGTTTGAGGTGTTGTAGATCGCTTCAATCATTAGGTAACATTTGTTCGCGTCTTTTATTATTCCATATACATAGTTCTTTTCTAATACCATGCTTACACATTAGGTAGCAATTTGTAGAAGCTACATGTCAAGATGAAGCATCCCTTTTAGTAACCTTGCCGTCTGTTATAAACCCAATTCAAGCATGAATCATTTTATGAATAAAAAACATAGAAAATCATGTTCAACAATAAAAAAAAATCATTTAAAACATATAAACCATGGTTTACAGTTCATGCAAGCTTCATTCATCCTCTCCATCAGTCCCTTCATCATCGCTAAGAAAGGCCGAGATAGGAAAGGACCTTCCGATCCCCATGGGAGTTTTGAAGTAGATCTTCTCCAAGTGCTTTTCATCGATGCTCATCTCTGATATGGGCACCCAGAGGAGGACTTGTTTGCTTTTGATCCCAGTGATCTTCTTCATCTTAAACTTCTCCACATAGGCGGTCACCTCGTTTGCATAGCTCACCCTCGTTTTTGTCCCGGTGAAGTAGTGCTCGTAAGGGTCCTTCATCTTCATCCACACGAAACCTGTCTCCCGGACCCTCCCACACTCCTCCAGGTCTTTCAATGGGAGGACCCCTTTGGGGAACCCAAGCTCCTCGAGGAGCTCGACCGAGTGCTTGTGACATGCGTCCGGGCCGTACACGATCTCCGCCCCGGCCCTTGCTTTCTCAGCCATGGATGGTTTGATGGAGATAACTTTGGAGCTATATAAATAATGGGTTGGGAGGGAGGAGGGAATAGCAGTAGGAGAGGTTGAGCTAACACGAAATGTTTGTTTGACCAAAATTGGTTAAGTTGAGCTGAATTGGACTTCACAATTTCATCACATAAAAAATTTGTATACATCGTGGTTTTTAGTGGATGCATGTTGCTTAAACGTCCACGCAAATGTGGTTTTCATGTGTATTTAACGAGTTTTAAAAGCTATGATCAGGTTATTGTATATTGGGCAGTATATGGTGAAGCAACTGATTCTATTGGTTTCCTTGGGTCTTTAAGTATGGATTCAAGTGTGCCACGTCACCTTTATAGTCATCATGCATACGTATTCCAAATTTAATTGGAGGTGCTGTCTAATCTAGTATATACATAGGTGAGTATATAATCTTTGGAAAATGTGTTAAAATATGCATTCAATTCATATGAAACTTCATTTTGTTGTTTTTATGAAGTCATGTACATCATTAGAGTATTATATATACTTTTAAAAAAAGGGTTTTTTTTTCATGTATACCATTCAAAACATCTTATTTATTTTTATATCACTCCAAATAACCTATTTATTTTTATATTATTGGAATTTATAGATATTATGCATATTTATCATTCTAGTTAATTTCTATCCAAATTTTCATTAAAACAGTTAAAGTTTTAAAATATCAAATTACCCTTATTTTTTTATTTTCCATATTTTATCTTATCAAATACAATATTTATAAAAATAAGTTTTTTTAATTTTAATATGAAAATGATAAATTTAATCTAAAATCCAAAAACAAAAAAAATTAAACACACAAATTATTTATTAGCAAAGACAATAATTATTAATAATTACATTAGTAAAAATGAAATAAAATTATTTTAAGAAACAATTAATTATATGTATCATGAAATGATAAATTAAAAAAAAATCTAGATCTTGATTGGAAGATAAAGAAAGAAGGGGTAAGATTGTATAGCTCACGGTATATTTGGAAAGAATAAGAGATTATTTAGATTATTATATTTAATTATTCACATTATGAAAAATATTATATGTTAAGGTTATTTTTGTCATTTTTACTTCTTGGCTAAAAGACTAACTATAGTTAATGTTTATCTTAGTTAAAAAAGATAAAAGAGTGGCACATTTTTATATTAAGAAAAATTCTAATGTTATTATAAAAATAAATAACATATTTTTTTTATGGTATACATGCAAAAAATCGAAAAAAAAATCAAACATATTGAGAATCCCAATATGACTCCATAATTATTGTCCCTAATATAACTCATTAATTAGTCCAAGTTTTAGCAATGATTGGATTATCACTAAGGAAAATTATTAACAAGCCTCATTTCGTAGGCTCTTCATAAGCCCCATGATGTAGCATAGTTTGTATTACCCTAAATACCCCTGAAGTGTTTTGTTAATGTTAACCGTAATTAATTCGGGCGGTTAGCAAAATGGGATGGTAATTAATTACTAGAATCACCCATAATGGAATTGAAATATGTTTTCCTTTTTTTGAATTTCAACTTGTGAATTGTCCATTTATTTATTTATTTATTTATTTATTTGTTTAGGCCATTCAGAATAGAAATTATTCTAGTGAAAAATAGAATTTATTTTGTTCAGGTGGTGTGAAAAATAAGATTTATTTTTCAATTTTGTATGTTAATTATGGTTTGTTTTATGTGAAACGTTGTTCTCAACATGATATATCAGTAGATTAACATTTTGAATATCAGTTACATATTTATCCCCTTTTTAGTCTTTTTTTCCACTTATTTTTTGATTTCGCATCATTGACAAATGTAACTAACTGTTAGAGCAACGTAATTGTAAAACAAAGCTTCATTACAAAATATGAATGACTCTTAATATGATCTTTAGTGGGAACAGTGAGTGTTATTATTCCTTTTTTAGTTTTTTTATGTTTGTCTGATTTTTAGTTATTATAACAATACATTATTTTTATTTGATAATTTTTTGCATTTCAATGTAGTAAATACAGTGGACTCAAAAAGATTTTTGCATTATTTTTTACATTTTTTGAGCATGGCAGTCCGCAGAAAGATTTCATTGTTGAAGTTGAGTAGCAATATGTAGAAGCAATTGCTCAAGTGTTGGAATGACATTTGTTATATATGTGCGATTGTTTTATAACAATTTTGCTTGTAGTGAAGGTTTTGGCATTGCAAAGATCTACAGGAAAAATGATGAAAATGGAGGAGTATAGTGAAAAATTCTAAAAGTTGTAACTTGCAGAATGCTGGTGAAGTTGTTGGACATGCTGGCTTTTGATTTCTTGTTTATGTCCTTAAGTTTTGTTATATTGAATTCCCCTGTTTATGTAACCTTTAATGAATGCTTTTTAATGTTTTAATCAGTTACATTTATTATTTGTTAGTTACATTTCCTGAAAATTGCTAAACCAAAAACAGTGTTTTACCAAATAATCAACCAATGTTTTTGGCTTAACATTTTTTAAGATTACAAAAGGTGATTGAATTTAAAACCACCTACACTTGAACTTGTCTTATTTCATCTGTATACATGACAAAATTTTATCAGATAAAGTAGATAAAACACCCTAAGTCAGTCATCATAATGCATTGTTAAAACTCTGTGATCCTCTTCTGTATATGTTTTGGGCTCGTCGTTGAGGAATTTTTTGATGAGACGTGATCTTATGAACTTCAACGAACTCCTGCTTATGGTCGCTGATATTTCTTCATGATGAACATGCAATCTCATAATTTGAATGATAACTATTCCACATTCCATCTTGCATTTTTAAATAAGATGCATTGCATTAATGCTATGTTTTGAGTCCTATCTTGTATGTAATAAGTTTTATCATTAATATACTTACGTAAAATTGGGTTTGTTGAGGTGAATCATCCACTGATATGATGTTGCCCTCCTTGTGTTATATATGTGTCACTTTTAACCTTCTGGTAACCATTGGACCATTCTGACAGTTTTTCAGTTTTTTTCGTTTTTCGATCGGAACCGCTAAAATTTTGGTTTTTTAGCTATCACCCTGAGTTGGAGGGCTCCGATTGAAAATATAACTGCATATTATGTGTCCTGGTGCCATTCCAAGCCGCTCACAAAAATTTTATCGAATTCCGGTACGTTTCAGAATTTCACAGTTCCGTGGCGTATCCGGATTTTGATCGAGCGAGAAGTCATTGGGAGACTTGACTTGGTCAATGTGGGCCCATGACTTGGTCAACTCTTTTGTCCTTTTGTGTGGTTGAGTTGACTTAGGTCAAATTACACTTAGACCCACTTAAACCCCCCCTAAACCTAATTAGGGCTAATCTAATTAGGGGGTGTGAGTATGTGTGGGATGGGAGTGGTTATAAAGAAATCCCACGACTTCAACCTCTCCTATTCATCATCTTCTCCGAGTAATCCCTCTCTCTTCGCTCTCTTTGAAACCACCTTTTGACCTAGCTAGGGTGCCCAAAACTAAAAACCCAAAGAAGAGAAAGGTGAGGGGAGCTCCTGATCTATCCACCGGTGGTTTCGGATTCAAGTTCCGATGTGTTTAGCCCCTTCTCACGCCCTCTTTTCTCCTCAGATTTCAGCTGGTTTTGGGGCTGAGGGAGATCTTGGTGTCGGTGGCCATGGGGGAAGTGTTTCGGTGCGCAGAGAGCTTCCGGTCCCCTTCCTTTCCTTTCCTTTCCTTGGGTAAGGTCTCTTTCCTTCCTTTTCTTGCTTAGATGCTTGTTAGGAGGGTGGGTTTGGGTGTGGAGGGTGGTTGGGGGCTGTGGGTGGTGGTTAGGGGCGGTCGGAGGCCTCTGGTGGCCGGTGAGTGGTGGTAAGGTGGCTCGGGCAGGGTGGTGGGCTGTCCCGGGTAGGCTGGCAGACAGGCAGGGCAGCGCAGGCAGGGCAGCGTGGGCGTGTGCCCAGGCGTGCGCGAGGGCGTGCATGCGGGCGTGCGCGAGGGTGGAGCTCGGTTCGGGCGCATGTGGGCAGCGGCGCGCGCAGGCAGGCAGGCGTAGGCGGTCAGGCGCAGGCAGGAAGGCGCAGGCGGGCAGGCGCGCTGGGCGCGTGCTGACGGGCTCGCTGGGCGCAGTGCGCGGCGTGCGCGCGGAGCGCTGCGCAGTGGCGCGTGGACGAGCGGGTGGTGTGCGGGTGCTGCGCAGGAGGCGTAGTTCGAGCAGGGCGAGCAGTCGGTGCAAGCGGGGAGTGTGAGCGGGCAGGTGTGCGGGCGCTGCGCTGGGGCGCAATGCGCGCGGGTGCACCCGGGGCTGGTCGAGCGAGTGGTGCGAGCGGGTGGTGCGCGCGGGGTGCGCGCGGGGCGAGGCGATGGGGCGCAGAGCGTGCGGGTGTGCGCGCGGGTTGCCGCGCTGGGGCGCGGTGGGCGCGCGGTGCCCCCTGGAGGTCTCGGCGGGGTGTCCGGGCGTGCGGGCTGGGCTCGGCCGTGCGACTGGGCGCGCGGGCTGAGGCGCGGCTGTCCTGGGTCGGGTGGCCGTGCGTACGGCTGCCCGGGGGTTCGGGAGTGAGTCAGAGTGCTCGGGCTCGCGTGCGTACAGGCCGTATGTACGCTTGTCCGAGTGTTTGGTATTTTAATGTATTTTTGGATTTAATTGTGTAGTTTACTCACCGATTTGATTACCCTATCTTGCAGATCTTGACGGACGGTCGCGCGACGACCCGGCTACCGGTGAGTGGGACAATCCAACCCAGTAGGGAGGCGCTATACGCACTTGGGCGTGTACCATCCTCCCCTGGGGCACCATGGATTTATATTAACTGTTGTAATGTGTAATCCATGCAAGCATGATAAAAATGTAGTATGCATGCTACCCTAGACTTTGTATGTTAGGGACTTACACCCTTAGGATATGTGTAAGAGCCATGCATCCTGTCACCCTGTTCTCATGCTAGGAAGCCTCGGCCTATGCATGCGTCCTACTAGTTTAATTAATTAAATTGATTGCTAGCATATGTTTAATTGCATGCCTTGTATAATATTATAGGGAGGGGCCTTGCGAGGTCAACATTGAGACTCGGGCTAGGGTACTCCGTGTTCCTTGTTTGGCTGTCGGGATGTCCTATATCGGGACCTCATGCTGCCCTCCCAAGGTTTCTTGTCCCAATAATATTATAACTCTTGTTAATAATTAATATTATATCCCTTGTTAATAATTATTATTATATATGTTCCCCGCATCCTGGTTATGCGCCCTGGAGGAATTCTGAAGAATTCATGGCATTAGAGTTGTTATGATGTGTTGTCTGCGGATCCGAGTGGATCATATGCGATGGATAGGCTGTTCTGTTCCCTTCGTTGGATCCGTGTAGATACTACCCCGGCGTTGGAAAGGCTGTCCCGAGCAGGGGCTCCCATTAGTAGGCACCTCCTGATTTGGGACGGACTGTGCTGAACGTGGGGGCGGCCAAACGGCCTACGGAGTGGGGAAAGACTATCGGTGGACCAAGGGCGACCATCAGCCTAGTCAGTCCCAATATCCTATGTCACCATATTGAGGGGTGAGGGTGAGGGATGTGGTGGGTCGGCGATGTAGCGACCCACTGGATTGTAAGTCCCAATATCCTTTGTCACCTATTGAGGGGTGAGGGTGAGGGTGTAGTGGGTTGGCGTTAGCGACCCACTGGTTTTGAGTTGTCAGTCCCAATATCCTTTGTCACCTATTGAGGGGTGAGGGTGAGGGTGAGGGTGTAGTGGGTTGGCGGTAGCGACCCACTGGATTGTTTAGTTGTTGCCATTTTGTGGCTTGAGTAATGAGATTGTGAATAATAATATCTGGTTGTGGTTAATATAAGCTGTGATGCATGGGTTGTGCTGTTCACTGAGCGTGTGGCTCACCCCTCGCATAATATTTTTCTCCAGAGTCATCTGAGTCGGATCCGGAGGAGGAGCTCCCCGAGGGACTTCATCAGTAGCGGAGTAGCGCCACGTCCCACGAGTTTCAGAGGCTATCAGCATCCCTTTTGATTGTATGTGTTATATTCCGTGCTTGAGCACGCGTTTGTATTTTATTTGGATGACTTTGTATATATTGGCTCACACAGGACAGTTGATTATGTATCGAGTCTGTACTATGTTTTTGAGTTACAGATTCAGTCCTTTAGCTTCCGCTATTTTTGTGTATATATCATGTCAGCCCTGCTTTTATCTGTGTTGTCATTTTTAGCTGTTGTGTGAGTATGTTATTGAACTCCTGTTTATACTGATATCATATATACACTTGCCGCGTCCCGGGGACGGCCGCCCTGGGGCGTGACACCTTGATCCAGTCAAAACACTTCAAGAATTCGGTTCTCTATAAACATATAAGTTACATTTCAAAAACATACAAACATTTTGCATAACAACAACAACAACAATCATGTAATGTAATGATTAAAAAAAATATAAATCACGAGATACATAATCACAAAATTAAATAAATATACAGGATAAAGTCACATTGTCAATCAAGTTACATTCAGGATGACATTATCATTAAACATCCCAATACACAAAAAAATTTCTGATACTTAGTTACATTTACTGAAGAGTTATTATCAAATTGTTGCATTTCAAATAAAGTTACCTTCATCATAGCAGTAACATGAAATAAACTTAAAACAAAATTACATTCAGCAATACATTGTAATAGTTAGTTACATTTACTGATCATTTTATGTACACCAGTAAAAATTGCAATACATTGTAATAGTTAGTTACATTTACTGATCATTTTATATACACCAGTAAAAACTTAAACTTAGTTACATTTATTACAAGGTCACATTGCGCACAGTAGTACTATTAAGCATAATAAAAATACATGATAACTAAAATCTGATTACAGTCATCTGATTTGTCAGCTACATTTTAATAACAAACATAATAAGAATTTAATCATACATTTCAATTTTCTAGAAAAAAAAATCAGTTACTTTTTTGTTAATATTCGCAACAAAAAAAAAAAAAAAAACAAAACCCTAAAAAAATAAAAACAAATCGATGTAACCATAAGATCTTCAAATACAACACAGACGTATTGTGAAATAGCAAATAAGGGCTGCATACCCATTTTTTTGCTGTAGTTGAAGATCTTCGGAAGAACTCCTTCATTTCAAATCGATTCTTCAAGGATATATTAGGTTTTCTTCTACGTTTTTGACAAAAGAGGGGTTTTATTTTCACTGATTTTTTTATTTAAATTTGATTTTCGAAAACTAAAAAACCCTTTCAACTAGTTTGAATTGCAGAGATGGATGATCTTGAGTGGGAAAAAAAAAAGAAAAATAGGGCAAAACGTAGAAACAAGGAGTGGGTTTTAATTATGGATATTTTTTTATTTAGCTTTTTTGCCTTTTTACAAAAAGCAACTACACCACCAATTAAATTATGACACATCAAGGGGCCTGTGGGAGGGGCTTATTTGCAGGGGCCTGTGTAGCAAAGCTCTATTACTAATTACAAAAAAAGTGGTTACACTCGAAGTCTTTTTGATGGCTCAAAATGCATTTCTATATATATGGTCAGAAATCAAACATATGTACATAACAATGTATATATTTCAATAAGTTTTTCGATTTATTAAAAATGAATTGATTCAATTAGAAATGGGGCGATATGTACTTTTTATCAAAACATATAACATATTTGATGATATTTACTATTTTTAAAAAAATTAAAGCATGTGTGTTTTGCATCTTCATCCCAGTTGGGTAGTTGGGCTTTAATTTGGGCCGGGCCACGGTGATCGAGGCTGGGCCTGGACAGACCTGGATTTGTTTCACAAGCCCAGTGTGTTTTTTATTGAGCTTTGTTACACTTAGCCTTTTTTACTATCACAAATACAGTCTTATATACCTCATTACTCTCCTCCACTCACTATATTGAGCTATATACTTCGCTGAAAAAATTTCTCATTCTCTAAAAATGATAACATTCATTGGAGACTTGGGAGTATATATTTCACCTTTTATAAAAATACATCTCTTTGGAGCTCACCTCAAACTCAACATGAGATTGGAGAAAGTCAACCCAAAGCCAATCCAACCCTACCCTCAAATCCGAGAAGTTCAACCCAAACCCAACCGCGTCGAGTTTGATTCGGGTTGGGATGGGGTTTGACATGAAAAATATGTCATTTTAAACAATTAAAACTTTACAAAAGACAATTCTTCGTGTGACAAAAAATAGAAAAATAAAAATGAGGAACAATTTCATGTAAAAAATAAAGAGATGGAAACTAAGAAAGTGAGAAAGATTCTAAATAAAAAAAGGTACACAATTCAAATTTTATCTCACATTTTAAATAATTATAACATTTTATCTCTTTTCCCTAATTCGGGTTTGAGTTCGTTAGAGTTACTCGAACCCTCAGCCCAAACCTAACCAGAATTAGGTTCGAGTTGCTCGGATTTGTGCTCGGATTAAACCCGAATATTAAAATTCCAATCCAAACCTATCCAAATTCCAGGTTGGGTTGAGTTCAACCCATTCAAGCGTACAAGTTGCACCCTTGATACCTTAGACCGGATGCCATAAGGAACACGTGGTTGAGACTACATGATGCCCATTGATGGTGTGTATCTCTGTGTGTATGTATATATCAAGTATATGATGTGTTTCATTATGTGTGTGTGTATGTGCGTGTATATATATATGTCAGGTATATAATGTGTGTGTGTGTATATATGTATATGCAATGTGTGTGTGTGGTTGTGTGTGTGTAGTGTGTGTATTAAGATATATATATATATATATATATATATATATATCACAAGAGATTTTATGAACATTATAATTTATATATAGACAATATTAAGCATGTTAATATATTTAGGTTTAGTGTTTGTAGTATGTATATAGTTTGTGTATAGTTGTGTACATTATATGTGTGGGAGGTGGAATCAGATCTGCCTTCTCTCGACTGGATTCAAGAGCGATCAGGCTTTAGATGTAGATCCAAGAAGAAGCGCCAAGAGAATCTCTACTACGGTTGTGGATTTTCCTTCAACGTGTTATGCCTGTGTCATTTGGAGCCATTTTTGTTTAGCCTTGATCACATCTGGGTCATTCAGGGCCTTTTCTTTTTTTCGATCAAAGTCGCTAAAATTTTGGCTTTTAGCCACCTGTGGGAGTTAGAGTACTCTGATTGGAAATCTAACTGCATATTATGGGTCCTGGTACCGTTTAGTACTACCCATAAAAATTTCACCGAATTTCGGTAACGTTTTGAAAAATATGCAGTTCCGAATCGCATCCGGGTTTGGCCGTTACTGGGTTTCGGTGGGTGAGATATTTTCGTGTGTGTGGTGCTTCTCCGCACGCTTCCTAATAAAGCAAAAAAAAGTGGTTGAGTGAGGGTGAGCCTAACCCTAACCTCACCACCCCTTATAGTCACCCCAAAACACTATTTGGGCATGGAAATGACCGTTTTGCCCTCTCTCCCCCTCTCTCCCAACTCGTGGATCTCCCTTTCTCTCCCTCTCTTGGTCTCTTTTTCCCCTCTTTGTGTGTGTGGAGAAGGAGGAGGAAGAAGCAAAGGAAGGAGAAGGTGAAGGAGGAAGAGCAAGGTTTGTATATGTGTTGTTGTGGTTTCTCTTCTCTCAAGCACCCTCTCATGTCTTTTCCCCCCTGATTTGCAGCCAAAGAAGGCTGAGGAGGGCTGTGGAGGTGGTGGTAGGGGTGGTGGTGGTTGAGGTTGTTATGCCTGTGTCACTTGGAGCCTTATTTTTCGATCGAAGTTGCTAAAATTTTGGCTTTTAACCACCTACAGGAGTTGGAGCACTCTGATTGAAAATTTGGCTACATAATTTTTCTCCTAGAAGTTATGTATTTCCGATTTGGTATTTGGATTTAATTTTGTTAAAATTCAAGATGAAGAGGTTTAAATATGATTTTATCATGAGATGCTCAGTTTTGAGTTAGCTTTCGTACAAAAGTGGAATTAGATCAACTGGATTCATGTAGTAAAAGTTATGGGTATTTTTCCAAGTATACCCCGGGGATGAAAAATTCTGGCAGCAGCCCTGTTCAATGTTTAGCTCTCATTTCAAAATAGCTAGAGGGATTATTTGATCTTGGCATAAACATGAAAGTTGTAGATAATCTTCTTGGCTTTCCAAAGGATTTTGAATTGTGCAATTCGGAGCTATATCGTGGAAGTTATGGCTGTTCTAGTGAAGCCCGTCCAGAATTTCTGGTCAGGGACGATTTGGTCTTGTTCCCCCCACCAACTCACTTTATTTCCATTTAAGGCCCCCTTTGTGTGGAAACCTCTCACTCTCTCTCACTCTCGTCTCCCTCTCCCTCTCTGTTTTTTTTGGTTGTGTGTGTGTTGTTAATGGAGGAAAGGATGAAGAAGAAGCTCAAGAAAGAGTGAGAAAGGCTGAGTATGTATTGTTGTTGTTTCTCTTCTCTCAATCCCCTTCTCATGCCCTTGCACCCCTGTTTTCTGCCATGAAGGGCTTGAGGAGATGCTGATGAGGTGGTGGTGGTGGTTGAGGTGGTTGTGGGTGTGTCGAGAACCCCGCATCTCCCCATTTCCCTCCCCCTGTTTTGGTAAGGCAGCACTCTGCATTTTAAAGATCTCAGTGAATCTAGTATTTAGAGGCACATTTTTAGGATATTATCATCTATGTGTCTAGTTGTTATATATGAAATTTGGGGTCATTATGATATCTGTGGTGTAAGTTAGAACCAGTTTTGCATGGCCTGTCCAGATTCGCGTAGGAATTGACCTGCTTCTGGAAATAATTTGTTTCAGGCTTGTAGAGGCAAAATTAGGTTCTAATGTCTTCATAGATTATGATCCCAGCATATCAGAGAATGTGCATGATTTATTTCATAATTTTTGGAAGTGTATTGGGTGCTGTGGAGACCAATTAGTAGGGCTGGTTGCAGCAGGTTTGGCAGTTTTGCTTGGTTGAGTGTCAAGGAGTTGTATGCATGTGTCTTGGGTGATAATATGGAAGTATCAAAGGTTAGGGCCTTCATGAAGTAGGCTTATATGTGTGATAGGAGGTTCCATATTTTAATTGTGGATCATTGGTTGTGTTTTTAAGATCTCGTAGACAGGACGCGCGACGATCCGGGTATCTGTGAGTCGCGCATCGATGGGGTATCCTAGCTATACTACTTGTGTAGATAAGTAGTATGGCCATGCTTAAACTATAATATGTTAGATATCTTGCATGCTAGGATTATATGGCATGTATTGTATCCATGTATGAATGATTGTATTGCATGCGCCCCTCTAGTATTGGCATGTATTAATGTGTATGGATGTATAGAATATGGCATGCCTTAGGTAGTATTGTAATACTACTCCCACCATATTAATTGGAATATCCAGCATGATTAAGTCTGGGTTAATAACAGGCACCTGCCTAATATTCCCTTGCGATAAGACTCGAGGGCATGGTGTAGTTGTTGCGCCCATGCTAATGGGGAAAAGCTATGACCAGCTTCATGAGATGATGATCTCTCTCGCCCTCTCCCTCTGAACGAACTGAGTAAGTAGATGCGATTTCCTACTCGACTCAGGTTCGTTTGGAATATTGGCATGCACCTGTTAAGTGCGCGAGATTTGCACTTGACCCTTACCTTTTAAGTTGGTGATATCCAACGCATGCTTAAGTTAGGCCTTGTGTGCTTATGTGATTAATAGCCATGTATGCATGTTGTATGATTTATTATGATGTAAATCCATGTTAGGGAGTATCCCTATAATTATTTGATAGGTTATCGTGCATGTAGTTCATGTACATAACTAAGATATAATTCTCCTGGATATATATGCGCATGTTAAAACTGATTAGGCCTATCTGAAATAGGCGTGGGTATGACCCGTTGTCGGGTTGTACCTTATTAGTTAGAGCGCTAGCGATGTAATCGCCCCCGTGCATCCGAGCGATGCACTCGTTTGGAATTCAGGAGAATTCATTATCTTATCAGTTTTGTTAAGCCGGTAGTTGGGGCATTAAGCTAGGCCTACCCGTGCTAGGCGAGTATATGAACCGCCTGTTGGGTTATGTGCCTTGGGATTATTTCTGCGTGAGAGCAGAGGCAACCCCCTTGTGTCCGAGCGACGCAACCGTGTGGGAGTACAATAGTATTTGATATTATCGATGTCACGCCCCAGGGCCGACCGGCCCCCGGGACGCGGCAAGTGACCCAGTTATCCATTTTCTTTCTACCCATGTGTTTTCCTTGAATGAAAATTGTGTTAGCATTGAACTGTTGTAATGGTGATTGGTTTCCAGCCACTCACTGAGCTTGTAGCTCACCCCTCGCATACTATTCTTTTGAGGGGCAGTGTTGGGCGTGGAGCTGGAGCTTCCCTGTGGCGTTGTCTTATGGGCGTGGAGCGTTCTTTCGACGGGGGCCGAGTGCGAGGCTGTCAGCAGTCCTAGAGTCATTTTATGTATTGTAAATCATGCATGTGGCACATGTTGTATTTTATTTGGACTAGGCTTGGCTCTCATAGGACAGTGATTGTGTATTCAGGTCTGTAGTAATGTTTTTGGTTTACAGACATTGTTTATATATTATGCTTCCGCTTTTCAGTCAGTTATCATTATCTTTGATTTGTCACCTTGTGTATTGTTGTTGGAGTCTTTATTGACCTCAGGTATTGATAGCTGATATTTCATTATTGCCAGGTCTTTGGGACGGCCGCCCTAGGGCGTAACAAAAGTTGGTATTAGAGCCTAAGTCTAGTCGTATAGATGATGAGTCGTAGGATTGTCATCCGAGTACTCGTTTTTTAGAAGTTATCTTAGGTTGCTTACATGCCTACTCGCATCCGTTGACGTGGACGTGACCCCCCTGGACCCACCCTTAAGTTGTCGACTAGGTCGACTGAACAAGGTCAGTTGTTGGATCCCTTGTTGCGGGATTAAGGCTTGGGTAGGAGATTCTAGCCTAGTGGTGATAATGATGAATTGGTTGCAATTTCTAAGGTATGGATTGCGTCTTGAAAATAAAGCTTCTTTCTCGTGCATCGGTATTGTTGGTAACCATGGAGTTCGAGTGCAGCGCCAGTTACAAGTTTTGAGGATGTAGCATATTGCTCATTAAGGGGTGATGTTCTTCTTTCGGCCTTCCTACTCAGGATTAAGGGGCCTTGCGGGGTCATCGTTGAGACCCGGGCTAGGGTACTCCGTGTTCCTTGTTTGGTTGTCGGGATATCCTATATCGGAACCTCATGGTGCCCTCCCAAGGTTCTTTTCCCAGTCAAGGAATACCTTTGAAGCATCTATTAGATTATTGATTTTTCCTCTTACTTGGAAGGCGCTGTAGCGAGTGGTGATGCGTACGATCGGGATTGGGTACATCCTATTGCAGCTTGGTGGGCGATTGCTTGTGGACTGGGTTCCATAGTGGCATCTGGAGTTGCTTCGATATATCATTGTGCGTTGTAGCTGCCCGGTTGAGGCCAGAGCCCTGTGAGGTGCTCCCAGATACTATGCTTGTTGGTGCGCCCATATGGCAGAGATAGTGGGCTTGGGAGGCTACCAGGTAGAGGCCACACTGGGAGAGTGCTACTGGATGATGTCGAGAGCGTGGACTCCCTGTGATGAATCTGCCCATGGAGTGCAGGATGCTGGAGTTCCAATGGTTATAGTCGAGTGACCTATCTCTAGCGGCATGTGAAACACAGTTGTGGATACTGTCACGTTTTGCCCCCACATGGGTCGTAAACGAGGAGACGCGATGCTAGCGTTCGTGATGGGACTCAACCGCCCTATCAGATAGATGACGTCGCATAGGCATTGTCGAGGTCTGACGACCCCTTATTGCGTGTCTTGTGGATTAAGTGCGGTTGAGCGGCTTACCAAGCGTGTAAGTGTCATCATGAGCGCCAGCCATGCTCAAGGAGCAGAATCTGGACTTAATTGTTCGAGGTGTTGTTTTGATCTTCCCGTGAGGATTGAAGATCAGGTACCCCCTTGCTGTGAATTGATGATCTATTTGACCAGCTCTGGGAGCGAGTGTCTTCTGTTAGATCGATCTTCGCACAAGGGTACCACAAGTTGGAGATCCGGGAGTTGGACATCCTGTAGATGGCCTTTCATGACCGTTTCAGGCACTACGAGTTTTAAGTACTGCTGTCAGGGTTGACGAATGCGCCGGATGCCTTCGTGGATCTCAAAAGTTTTATTGGTCCTCCGTGGACTACTTTGGGGTAGTCTTCATTGAGATTGCTGTGGTGCGATGAAAAGGCGATATGGGTGACCTTGTTTCCCCAGGTTGGCATGCCCTCAGGCAAAGTTCGAGAATCATCATCACTGAGTGGAAAGCGTCAGTCCATCGAGATTCCTCAGTGGATGTGGGAGTGGGTTATCAGGGATTGTTGCGGACTCGCTAATGTCACATTCGGGTCACGACGCCGTCTAGGTGATCATTGACCGACTGACTAAGTCCGCGCTTCCCTCCCTAATCCGACTGATTGAGTCTCTGGACGCCTTGACGTGGGTTTTCACCTTCGCGATTGTTCGTCTTCATGGCACTCCGGTCGGCGCTATTTTCGGTTGAGACGCGAGGGTTACTTTGAGGTTGTGGCGCAGCCTTGGCTGGCTTTGGCGCGAGCCTCCATTTAAGTATAGCGTTTCATCGCCGATGGACAGCCAGACAAAGAGGACGATTCAGACCTTGGAGGACATGCTAAGTGCCTACGTGCTCGATGATGAGGGCAGTTGGGTGAGGCACCACCCATTTGTTGGGGTATGCCTGCAAGACGACTGCCATTCGAGCATCCAGATGGATCTGTGAAAGGCACTCTACAGGCGCAGTTTATACCTCCCTTGTGTTGGGACGGTTGAGGAGCGCCAGTGGGATGGGCCACAAGTTATTTATTTGACCTTGCAGTGGCCAAGTTGGTTTATGTGCGCATCCGCATCTCCCAGAACCGACAGAAGGGCTACGCAGGTCATCGTCGCCAGAAGCTTATCTTTGGGTTTGGCGATCATATTTTCGAGAAGGTGTCCTGGTTTAAGGGCACCCTCTATTTCGACGTTCGGGGCAAGCTGAGTTGGCTCTTTAATGGGACTGTTTCTCGTCATTGAGTGGATTGGGGAGGTGGCTTGTCATGTAGCCTTTCCCCCACAACTGGCTCATGCCCATGACGTCGTCCTTGTTTCATGGCTGTGGCGTTATGTCCACGATCCTGCTCAGTCATTCCGTTCGACCACCTCATCCTCGAGCTGGATTTGTCGTTCGTGGAGCAGTGGATCGAGGTCAAGGACCAGCATGAGAAGTGGCTCCACGCTAAGACCGTTTCTTTGATTACAGTGTGTCGGTAGCGCCAGTCTGGTGCATGGACCACTTGGGAGCAAAAGGTCTATGCGTGATACTTGCTATATTCGGTCTTCCCTTTGGGTTTCCTTAAATTTCGAGGACTAAATTTCCTAAGGGGGGGAGAATGTTATGCCTGTGTCATTTGGAGCCATTTCGGTTAAGCCTTGGTCACATCTGGGTCATTCAGGGCCTTTTCTTTTTTCGATCGGAGTCGCTAAAATTTTGACTTTTAGCCACCTGCGGGAGTTAGAGTACTTTGATTGGAAATCTAACTGCATATTATGGGTCCTGGTACCGTTTAGTACTACCCATAAAAATTTCACCGAATTCCGGTAACGTTTTGAAAAATATGCAGTTCTGAATCGCATCCGGGTTTGGCCGTTACTGGGTTTCGGTGGGTGAGATATTTTCGTGTGTGTGTGCTTCTCCGCACGCTTCCCAATAAAGCAAAAATAAGTGGTTGAGTGAGGGTGAGCCTAACCCTAACCTCACCACCCCCTTATGGTCACCCCAAACACTATTTGGGCATGGAAATGACCATTTTGCCCTCTCTCTCTCTCCCCCTCTCTCCCAACTCGTGGATCTCTCTTTCTCTCCCTCTCTTGGTCACTTTTTCCCCTCTTTGTGTGTGTGGAGAAGGAGGAGGAAGAAGCAAAGGAAGGAGAAGGTGAAGGAGGAAGAGCAAGGTTTGTGTATTTGTTGTTGTTGTTGTGGTTTCTCCTCTCTCAAGCACCCTCTCATGTCTTTTCCCCCCCTTGATTTGCAGCCAAAGAAGGCTGCGGAGGGCTGTGGAGGTGGTGGTAGTGGTGGTGGTGGTTGAGGTGGTCGCGGGTGCATCGAGGGCCCCCGAATCTCCCCCTTTCATTCCCCTTCCTAGGTGAGTTCTTCCCCTTATTTTCTTGGTTTTTCATGGCTTAGGGGTTGTTGGGAAGTCATGCATGCTAGGTAGTTGGTTTAGGGTGAGTGAGAAGTGTGGGGGAGGGGTTAAAGGGGTTAAAAGAGTGCCAGTCGCAGGCGCAGGCGCGCAGGTGGGCGCGTGCGCGGTGCGCACAGGACGTGCGCGCGGGCGTGCGCGAGCGTGAGCGCGCGCAGGGCAGTGCGTCTGGGCGTGCGTCTGGTCGCGCGGCTGGGCACCAGTGCGTGTGCGTGCGTGTGCAGGGGCTCGCGTGGGGCGGGCGAGGGGGTCGGGTAGGTGTTGGGGCACTCGGGCATGCGTGCGTACGCGCGTGCTCGCATGCGTGCGAGCCCGTATGCGTGCATGTCTAAGTCTTTGGTATTTCTAGTAATTTCTAAGTGTTATATTATGATGTTACTCACCAAATTTGATGCCCTTACCATGCAGATCTCGTTGAAAGGGATGCGCGAGGTCCCGGGTTGCGGTGAGTGGTTTGATCCAATCCCCCCCCCTCGGGATGCGCTCGATGCGCGTAGTCACGCGTCGCGCATCGATGGGGCCCCCTAGCTATACTACTTGTGTAGATAAGTAGTATGGCCATGCTTAAACTATAATATGTTAGATATCTTGCATGCTAGGCTTATATTGCATGTATTGTATCCATGTATGAATGATTGTGTTGCATGCGCCCCTCTAGTATGGGCATGTATTTCTGTAGTGTGTATGGATGTATAGAATATGGCATGCCTTAGGTAGTATTGTAATACTACTCCCACCATATTAATTGGAATATCCAGCATGATTAAGTCTGGGTTAATAACGGGCACCTGCCTAATATTCCCTTGTGATAAGACTCGAGGGCGTGGTGTAGTTGTTGCGCCCATGCTAATGGGGCAAAGCTATGACCAGCTTCATGAGATGATGATCTCTCTCGCCCTCTCCCTCTGAACGAACTGAGTAAGTAGATGCGATATCCTACTCGACTCAGGTTCGTTCAGAATATTGGCATGCACCTGTTAATGCGCGAGATCGCGCTTGACCCTTTCTTTTAAGTTGGGTATATCCAACAGATGCTTAAGTTATGCCTTGTGTGCTTATATGATTAATGGCCACGTATGCATGTTTAAGTGGGCCATACCATGTATGCATGTTGTATGATTTGTTGTTTATGATGTAAATCCATGTTAGGGGTCACCCTTATGGTCAATTATTAGATGATTGTGCATATGGTTCATGCACATAGCTAGATATAATTCTCCTGGATATATTTATATGCGCATGTTAAAAAAATTGATAGGCCTATCTGAAATAGGCGTGGGCATGACCCGCTGTCGGGTTGTACCTTATTAGTTAGAGCGCTAGCGATGTAATCGCCCCATGCATCCGAGCGATGCACTCGTTTGGAATTCAGGAGAATTCATTATCTTATCGGTTTTGTTAAGCCGGTAGTTGGGGCATTAAGCTAGGCCTACCTGTGCTAGGCGTGTATATGAACCGCCTGTTGGGTTATGTGCCTTGGGATTATTTCTGCGTGAGAGCAGAGGCAACCCTCTTGTGTCCGAGCGACGCAACCGTGTGGGAGTACAATAGTGTTCGCTATCATCGATATGTTGTCACACCCAGGCGTCCCCGAGACGTGGCAAAGGTAATTAAATATCAGCTATCAATACCTGAGGTCAATAAAGACTCCAACAACAATACACAAGGCGACAAAGCAAGATAATGATAACTGACTGAAAAGCGGAAGCATAATATATAAACAATGTCTGTAAATCAAAAACATTATTACAAACCCGAATACACAATCAATGTCCTGTGAAAGCCAAGTCTAGACCAAAGAAAATACAACCTGTGCCACATGCACGATTTACAAAGCATAAAATGACTCTAGGAATGCTGACAGCCTTGCACTCGCCACCCGCCGGCAGAACGCTCCACGCCCATAAGACCACGCCACAGGAAAGCTCCAGCTCCACGCCCAACACTGCCCCTGAAAAGAAACAGTATGCGAGGAGTGAGCTACAAGCTCAGTGAGTGGCTGGAAACCAATCACCATACTACAGATCAATACATAATCAATTTCCTTTCAAGGAAAACATGGGTGGAAACCCATGGATAACTGGGTCACGCGGCGGCGCGACCAACCTCACCCCACCCTCACTCCCAGAGGGAGTCTTTTGGGACTTTTGGGGAGAGACCATACCGTCGGTCGAAGAGACCCGGATTTACTGGTCTACACAACACTACTGGATCATCTACATCTAGATAATTGCTCAAACGATGCCTTTAAACATCGATTCAAGACCAGACCCAACAACTATGGGAACGGTCGAACAACGAATGGGTCACGCGGCGATATTCTTCACCTCATCCTTAACCTCACTCCTGGAGGGAGACTTTTGGGACTTTTGGAAGAGATTTAGACCGCTCTCCAACCAAAAGGGAGAACGATTTCCATGCCCGTAACATCATTCGTTAACCCTCTCCCAGGTAGTATCTACAACCCGATCTCCTCAACTCACCGCTCTACACCCTTGGTCTGCCAGTAGCCCTTTCCCCAGGTAGCCTCTACCTGGTATACTCCCACGATCAGTACTCTTCCGAATGCATCGGTGGTACCTACGGATGGGAGCCCTCTGTCAGGACAGCTAAACCCGAGAAGTTCCTACATCGGATCCAACGAAGGGGAGAACGATCCCATGTTCGCAAAGCGAACCCAATGGAAAACAACTACTCTCGATACTCACTTATCGAGATATCAAAACACAGGCATAACAACAATCCACTCATATTAACCTTAAAATAGTCATAGTCCCTATACGGGAGTAACTACACAAGTTAGTGGGTCGTAACATCGCCGACCCATCCCACGCTCACCCTTTAGGGGTGTCATGGGCCTTTTGGGACAGACTAGATCGCTCTCCACCCCTGGTCCACCCGGTAGCCTCTCCCACACTCCGTAGCCTATACCTGGTATACTCCCACTATCAGTACTGTCCGACGCATCGGAGGTACCTACGGACGGGAGCCCTCTGTCAGGTCAGCTTTCCAACGCCGGGGAGTCCCTACATCGGATCCAACCAAAAGGAGAAGACAGCCTACTCACGCGCGTACGATCCTCTTGGATCCGTCGACAATGATTTCTAACACTACTAATGTCATGAATTCTCAAGAATTCCTCCAGGGCGCATAACTAAGATGCGGGGAGACATATATTATAACAACAAGGTTATAATATTCTCTAAGGCATGCTCATAACAATATAATCACATTTGATTTAAATAAATTAAACTAAATGGGAAACATGCATAGATCGGGGCTTTCCAATCAAGGGACATGGTGTCTAGGCATGTATGGGCCTCTATATGCATATCCCTAGCATACAAGGTCTAATGTGGCATGGTTACATCATATTAATAATGCATTACATAGTTTTTCCATACTATAGCTAGGGGGCCCCATCGATGCGCGACGCGCGTCTACGCGGGTCGAGCGCATCCCTAGAGAGGGGGGGGGATTGGAATCAAACCACTCACCTTACAACTCGGGACCTCGCGCATCCCATCTGACGAGATCTGCAAGGTAGGGGCATCCAACTTGGTGAGTAACAACACAATTTATACATAGAAAACATTAGAAATACCCAATACTCGGACAAGCATGCATGCGAGCACGCACGTACGAACGCGAGTTCGAGTGCCCCGACACCTACCCGAACCCTCGGGCAGCCCTAAATGTTATGCCTGTGTCATTTGGAGCCATTTCGGTTAAGCCTTGGTCACATCTGGGTCATTCAGGGCCTTTTCTTTTTTCGATCGGAGTCGCTAAAATTTTGACTTTTAGCCACCTGCGGGAGTTAGAGTACTCTGATTGAAAATCTAACTGTATATTATGGGTCCTGGTACCGTTTAGTACTACCCATAAAAATTTCACCGAATTCCGGTAATGTTTTGAAAAATATGCAGTTCTGAATCGCATCCGGGTTTGGCCGTTACTGGGTTTCGGTGGGTGAGATATTTTCGTGTGTGTGGTGCTTCTCCGCACGCTTCCCAATAAAGCAAAAATAAGTGGTTGAGTGAGGGTGAGCCTAACCCTAACCTCACCACCCCCTTATGGTCACCCCAAAACACTATTTGAGCATGGAAATGACCATTTTGCCCCCCCTCTCTCTCCCCCTCTCTCCCAACTCGTGGATCTCTCTTTCTCTCCCTCTCTTGGTCTCTTTTTCCCCTCTTTGTGTGTGTGGAGAAGGAGGAGGAAGAAGCAAAGGAAGGAGAAGGTGAAGGAGGAAGAGCAAGGTTTGTGTATTTGTTGTTGTTGTGGTTTCTCCTCTCTCAAGCACCCTCTCATGTCTTTTCCCCCCTCTGATTTGCAGCCAAAGAAGGCTGAGGAGGGCTGTGGAGGTGGTGGTAGTGGTGGTGGTGGTTGAGGTGGTCGCGGGTGCATCGAGGGCCCCCGAATCTCCCCCTTTCATTCCCCCTCCCTAGGTGAGCTCTTCCCCTTCTTTTCTTGGTTTTTCATGGCTTAGGGGTTGTTGGGAAGTCATGCATGCTAGGTAGTTGGTTTAGGGTGAGTGAGAAGTGTGGGGGAGGGGTTAAAGGGGTTAAAAGAGTGCTGGGCGCGCGCACAGGTCTGTCCGCCGGCGTGCGCGCGCATAAGCACTGGCATGCGCAGGCGGGCGCGTGCGCGTTGGGAGCGGGCTCGCGGGTGTGCGCGGGGGCTGGTAGCGCGCGTTGTGTGCGCGAGCGTGCGCGCGCGCGGGGCTGTGCGTCTGGGCGTGCATCTGGGCTCGCGGCTGGGCATGCGTGCGCGTGCGTTTGCAGGGGCACACGTGGGGCTGCCCAGGGGCTCGGGTAGGTGCTGGGGCACTCAGGCATGCATGCGTACGCGCGTGCTCGCATGCGTGCGAGCCCGTATGCGTGCATGTCTAAGTCTTTGGTATTTCTAATGATTTCTAAGTGTTATATTATGATGTTACTCATCAAATTTGACGCCCTTACCATGTAGATCTCGTCGAAAGGGATGCGCGAAGTCTCGGGTCGCGGTGAGTGGTTTGATCCAATCCCCCTCCCCCTCAGGATGCGCTCGACGCGCGTAGTCGTGCGTTGCGCATCGATGAGGCCCCCTAGCTATACTACTTGTGTAGATAAGTAGTATGGCCATGCTTAAACTATAATATGTTAGATATCTTGCATGCTAGGCTTATATTGCATGTATTGTATCCATGTATGAATGATTGTGTTGCATGCGCCCCTCTAGTATGGGCATGTATTTCTATAGTGTGTATGGATGTATAGAATATGGCATGCCTTAGGTAGTATTGTAATACTACTCCCACCATATTAATTGGAATATCCAGCATGATTAAGTTTGGGTTAATAACGGGCACCTGCCTAATATTCCCTTGCGATAAGACTCGAGGGCGTGGTGTAGTTGTTGCGCCCATGCTAATGGGGCAAAGCTTTGACCAGCTTCATGAGATAATGATCTCTCTCGCCCTCTCCCTCTGAACGAACTGAGTAAGTAGATGCGATTTCCTACTCGACTCAGGTTCGTTTTGGAATATTGGCATGCACCTGTTAGTGCGCGAGATCGCGCTTGACCCTTTCTTTTAAGTTGGTGATATCCTACACGTGCTTAAGTTATGCCTTGTGTTATGGCTCTGTCATTTGGAGCCATTTCGGTTAAGCCTTGGTCACTTCTGGGTCATTCAGGGCCTTTTTGTTTTTTTCGATCAGAGCCGCTAAAATTTTGGCTTTTAGCCACCTGTGGGAGTTAGAGTACTCTGATTGGAAATCTGACTGCATATTATGGGTCCTGGTACCGTTTAGTACTACCCATAAAAATTTCATTGAATTCCGGTAACGTTTTGAAAAATATGCAGTTTCGAACCGTATCCTGGTTTTAAGAGTTCCTGGTTAGTCGAATAGTGTGAGATATTTTGGGGATGTGGTGACCTTTGGTAACTTTACCCCCACCTTGCTTAGGGATGAAGAAACCTTTGGTTATTGGTTATGTGAGTGGGTGAGCCTAACCCTAACCTCACCCCCCCTTAAGGTCACCCCTAGGCACTATTTGGGCATGAAAATGACATTTTTGCCCTCTCTCTCTCTCTCCCCCTCTCTCCCATTTTGTGGAACTCTCTCAAGCTCCCTCTCTTGGTCTCTTTTTTTTTCCTCTCTTTGTGTGTGGAGAAGGAGGAGGAAGAATCCATTGAAGGTGAAGGTGAAGAAGGAAGCAAGAGGTGAGTTTTGTGTATGTGTTGTTGTGGTTGTTGTTTCTCCTCTCTCAAGCTCCCTCTCATGTCTCTTCCCCCTGTTTTTCAGCCAAAGTAGGCTGAGGAGATGCTGAAGAGATGGTGGTAGTAGTGGTGGTGGTTGAGGTGGTCGTGGGTGTGTTGATAACCCCGCATCTCCCCATTTCCCTCCCCCGTTTCGGTAAGGCAGCTCACTGTCTTTTAAAGATCTCAGTGAATCTAGTATTTAGAGGCATATTTTTAGGATTATGTCTTCTTATGATTTGATCAGATATGTGTCTAGATGTTATATATGAAATTTGGGGTCATTATGATATCTGTGGTGTACGTTAGAACCAGTTTTACATGACCTGTCCAGATTCGCGTAGGAATTGACCGTCTTCGGGAAATGATTTGTTTCGGGCTTGTAGAGGCAAAATTAGGTTCTAATGTCTTCATGGATTATGATCCCAGCATATCATAGAATGTGCATGATTTATTTCATAATTTTTGGAAGTGTATTGGGTGCTGTGAAGACCAATTAGTAGGGCTGGTTGCAGCAGGTTTAGCAGTTTTGCTTGGTTGAGTGTCAAGGAGTTGGTTGCATGTGTCTTGGGTGATAATATGGAAGTATCAGGGGTTAGGGTCTTCATGAAGTAAGCTTATATGTGTGATAGGAGGTTCCATAATTTAATTATGGATCATTGGTTGTGTTTTGCAGATCTCGTAGACCGGATGCGCGGCGATCCGGGTATCGGTGAGTGGTTCGATCCAATCCCCCCCCCCTCTCGGGATGCGCTCGACGCGCGTAGACGCGCGTCGCGCATCGATGGGGCCCCCCTAGCTATACTACTTGTGTAGATAAGTAGTATGGCCATGCTTAAGCTATAATATGTAGATATCTTGCATGCTAAGCTTATATACATGTATTGTATTCATGTATGAATGATTGTGTTGCATGAGCCCCTCTAGTATGGGCATGTATTTTTGGTAATGTGTATGAATGTATAGAATATGGCATGCCTTAGGTAGTATTGTAATACTACTCCCACCATATTAATTGGAATATTTAGTATAATTAAGTTTGGGTTAATAACGGGCACCTACCTAATATTCCCTTGCGATAAGACTCGAGGGCGTGGTGTAGTTGTTGCGCCCATGCTAATGGGGCAAAGCTATGACCAGCTTCATGAGATGATGATCTCTCTCACCCTCTCCCTCTGAACGAACTGAGTAAGTAGATGCGATTTCCTACTCGACTCAGGTTCGTTTGGAATATTGGCATGCACCTGTTAGTCCGCGAGATCGCGCTTGACCCTTTCTTTTAAGTTGGTGATATCCAACGCATGTTTAAGTTAGGCCTTGTGTGCTTATGTGATTAATGACCATGTATGCAGGTTGTATTATGATGTAAATCCATGTTAGGGAGTGTCCCTATAATTATTAGATGATTGTGCATATGGTTCATGCACATAGCTAGATATAAAATTCTCCTGGATATATTTATATGCGCATGTTAAAAACTGATAGGCCTATCTGAAATAGGCGTGGGTATGACCCGCTGTCAGGTTGTACCTTATTAGTTAGAGCGCTAGCGATGTAATCGCCCCGTGCATCTGAGCGATGCACTCGTTTGGAATTCAGGAGAATTTATTATCTTATCGGATTGTTAAACTGGTAGTGGGGCATTAAGCTAGGCCTACCCATGCTAGGCGTGTATATGAACCGCCTGTTGGGTTATGTGCCTTGGGATTATTTCTACGTGAGAGCAGAGGCAACCCCCTTTGTGTCTGAGCGACGCAACGGTGTGGGAGTACAGTAGTATTCGATATCTCGATAAGTGATTATCGAGAGTAGTTGTTTTCCATTGGGTTCGCTTTGTGAGCATGGAACTTTTACTCCCAATGTCGTCCGTGTTGAAGAGGCCCGGGTTGTAGCTGTCTTGACAGAGGGCTCCCATCCATAGGTACCACGGATGCGTTCGGGAGCGTACTGATCGTGGGAGTGTACCAGGTAGAGGCTACCCGGGAGAGGGTTAACAAATGATATTGCGAGCGTGGAATCGTTCTCCCCTTCGTTGGATCCGATGTAGGAACTTCTCGGTGTTGGAAAAGTTGTCCTGACAGAGGGCTACCATCCGTCGTACCACCGAGGCGTTCGGAAGCGTACTGATCATGGGAGTATACCAGGTAGTGACTACCCGGGGAAATGGCTACCGGTGGACCAAGGGTGTAGAGCAGTCTAAGTCTCTTCCAAAAGTCCCAAGAGTCTCCCTCCGGGAGTGAGGGTGAGGATGAGGTGAAGACACATCGCCTCGTGACCCATTCGTTGTTCGTCCGTTCCATAGTTGTTGGGTCCAGTCTCGTACCGATGTTCAAAGACATCATTGGGCAGTTATCTCGGGGATTGATGATCCAGTAGTGTTGTGTGGACCAGGAATCCCGGGTCTCCTCGACCAACGGTATGGTCTCTCCCCAAAAGTCCCAAGAGTCTTCCTCCGGGAGTGAGGGTGAGGGTGAGGTTGGTCGCGCCGTCGCGTGGCCTTGTTATCCATTGGGTTTATACCCATGTTTTCCTTGAAAGGAAATTGCTTTGGTATTGAACTGTTGTATGGTGATTGGTTTCCAGCCACTCACTGAGCTTGTAGCTCACCCCTCGCATACTGTTTCTTTTCAGGGGCAGTGTTGGGCGTGGAGCTGGAGCTTTCCTGTGGCGTGGTCTTATGGGCGTGGAGCGTTCTTCCGGCGGGTGGCGAGTGCGAGGCTGTCAGCAGTCCTAGAGACATTTTATGTATTGTAAATCGTGCATGTGGCACAGGTTGTATTTTATTTAGTCTAGACTTGGCTCTCACAGGACAGTGATTGTGTATTCGAGTCTGTAATAATGTTTTTGGTTTACAGACATTGTTTTATGCTTCCGCTTTTCAGTCAGTTATCATTATCCTTGCTTTGCCACCTTGTGTGTTGTTGTTGGAGTCTTTGTTGACCTCAGGTATTGATAGCTGATACTTCATTATTGCCACGTCTCGGGGACGGCCACCCTGGGGCGTGACAAAAGTTGGTATCAGAGCCTGGTCTTGTCAGAGCCTAAGTCTAGTTGTATAGATGATGAGTCGTAGGATTGTCATTCGAGTACTCTTGTTTCAGAAGTTACCTTAGGTTGCTGACATGCCTCCTTGCATCCGTTGACGTGGACGTGACCCCCCTAGACCCACCCTTAAGTTGTCGACTGGGTCGACTGAATAGGGTCAGTTGTTGGATCCCTTGTGGTGGGATTAAGGCTTGGGTAGGAGATTCCAGCCCAGTAGTATGATAGTGATGAAGTGGTCACAATTTCTAAGGTATGGATTGCGTCTCGATAATGGAGCTCTTTCCCATGCATCGGTATTGCTGGTAACCATTGAGTTCGCGTGCGGTGCCAGTTTCAAGTGTTGAGGATGTGGCGTATTGCTCATTAAGGGATGATGTCTTCTTCCAACCTTCCTACTCAGGATTAAGGGGCCTTGCGGGGTCATCGTTGAGACCCGGGCTAGGGTACTCCGTGTTCCTTGTTTGGTTGTCGAGATATCCTATATCGGGCCCTCATAGTGCCCTGCCAAGGTTCTTTTCCCAGTCAAGGAATACCTTTGAAGCATCAAATTGATGATGGATTTTTCCTCTCACTTGGAAGGTGTTGTAGTGAGTGGTGATGCATACGATCGGGATTGGGTGCATCCTATTGCAGCTTGGTGGGCGATTGCTTGTGGACTGGGTTCCATAGTGGCATCTGGAGTCGCTTCGATATATCATTGTGCGTTGTAGCTGCCCGGTTGAGGCCAGAGCCCTGTGAGGTGCTCCCAGATACTATGCTTGTTGGTGCGCCCATATGGCAAGAGATAGTGGGCTTGGGAGGCTACCAGGTAGAGGCCACACCGGGAGAGTGCTACTGGATGATGTCGAGAGCGTGGACTCCCTGTGATGAATCTGCCCATGGAGTGTAGGATGCTGGAGTTCCAATGGTTATAGTTGAGCGACCTATCTCTGGTGGCATGTGAAGCACAGTTGTGGATACTGTCACGTTTTGCCCCACATTGGTCGCAAATGAGGAGACACGATGCTAACGTTCGTGATGGGACTCAACCGCCTTATCAAATAGATGACGTCGCATAGGCATTGTCAAAATCTGACGACCCCTTATTGCGTGTCTTGTGGATTAAGTACGGTTGAGCGGCTTACCAAGCGTGTAAGTGTCATCATGAGCGCCAACCATGCTCGAGGAGCAGAATCTGGACTTAATTGTTCGCGGTGTTGTTTTGATCTTCCCGTAAGGGTTGAAGATCAGGTACCCCCTTGCCGTGAATTGATGATCTATTTGACCAGCTCTGGGAGCGAGTGTCTGCTGTTAGATCGATCTTCGCACAAGGGTACCACAAGTTGGAGATCTGGGAGTTGGACATCCCGTAGATGGCCTTTCGTGACCGTTCAGGCACTATGAGTTTTAAGTACTACTGTCGGGGATGACGAATGCGCCGGATGCCTTCGTGGATCTCAAAATTTTATTGGGTTCCGTGGACTACTTTGGGGTAGTCTGCATTGAGGTTGCTAGTAGTGCAATGAAAAGGATGATGTGGGTGACCTTGTTTCCCCAGGATGGCATGCCCTCAGGCAAAGTTCAAGAATCATCATCGCGTCGGAAAGCATCAGTCCATGGAGATTCCTAAGTGGACGTGGGAGTGGGTTATCAGGGATTGTTGCAGACTCGCTAATGTCACATTCGGATCACGACGCCGTCTAAGTGATCAATGACCGACTGACTAAGTCCGCGCTTCCCTCCCTAATCCGACTAATTGAGTCTCTTGATGCCTTGACGTGGGTTTCCACCTTCGCGATTGTTTGTCTTCATGGCACTCCGGTCGACGCTATTTTCGGTTGAGACGCGAGGGTTACTTGGAGGTTGTGGCGCAGCCTTGGCAGGCTTTGGCGTGAGCCTCCATTTAAGTATAGCGTTTCATCGCCGATGGACAGCCAGACAAAGAGGACGATTTAAGCCTTGGAGGACAAGCTAAGTACCTGCGTGGTCGATGATGAGGGCAGTTGGGTGAGGCACCACCCATTTGTTGGGGTATGCCTGCAAGACGGCTACCATTCAAGCATCCAGATGGATCTGTGAAAGGCACTCTACAGGCGCAGTTTTATACCTCCCTTGTGTTGGGACGGTTGAGGAGCGCCAGTTGGAGGGGCCATAAGTTAGTTATTTGACCTTGCGGTGGCCAGGTTGGTTCGTGTGTGCATCTGCACCTCCCAGAACCGATAGAAGGGCTACGCAGGTCATCATCGCCAGGAGCTTACCTTTAGGTTTTGCGATCATATTTTCGAGAAGGTGTCCTGGTTTAAGGGCACCCTCTGTTTCGACGTTCGGGGCAAGCTGAGTTGGCTCTTTAATGGGACTGTTTCTCGTCATTGAGTGGATTGGGGAGGTGGCTTGTCATGTAGCCTTTCCCCCACAACTGGCTCATGCCCATGACGTCGTCCTTGTTTCATGGCTGTGGCGTTATGTCCACGATCCTGCTCAGTCATTCCGTTCGACCGCCTCATCCTCGAGCTGGATTTGTCGTTCGTGGAGCAGTGGATCGAGGTCAAGGACCAGCATGAGAAGTGGCTCCACGCTAAGACCGTTTCTTTGATTACAGTGTGTCGGTAGCGCCAGTCTGGTGCATGGACCACTTGGGAGCAAAAGGTCTATGCGTGATACTTGCTATATTCGGTCTTCCCTTTGGGTTTCCTTAAATTTCGAGGACTAAATTTCCTAAGGGGGGGAGAATGTTATGCCTGTGTCATTTGGAGCCATTTCGGTTAAGCCTTGGTCACATCTAGGTCATTCAGGGCCTTTTCTTTTTTTCGATCAGAGTCGCTAAAATTTTGACTTTTAGCCACCTGCGGGAGTTAGAGTACTCTGATTGGAAATCTAACTGCATATTATGGGTCCTGGTACTGTTTAGTACTACCCATAAAAATTTCACCGAATTCCGGTAACGTTTTGAAAAATATGCAGTTCTGAATCGCATCCGGGTTTGGCCGTTACTGGGTTTCGGTGGGTGAGATATTTTCGTGTGTGTGGTGCTTCTCCGCACGCTTCCCAATAAAGCAAAAATAAGTGGTTGAGTGAGGGTGAGCCTAACCCTAACCTCACCACCCCCTTATGGTCACCCCAAAACACTATTTGAGCATGGAAATGACCATTTTGCCCTCTCTCTCTCTCCCCCTCTCTCCCAACTCGTGGATCTCTCTTTCTCTCCCTCTCTTGGTCTCTTTTTCCCCTCTTTGTGTGTGTGGAGAAGGAGGAGGAAGAAGCAAAGGAAGGAGAAGGTGAAGGAGGAAGAGCAAGGTTTGTGTATTTGTTGTTGTTGTTGTGGTTTCTCCTCTCTCAAGCACCCTCTCATGTCTTCCCCCCCCCCTGATTTGCAGCCAAAGAAGGCTGAGGAGGGCTGTGGAGGTGGTGGTAGTGGTGGTGGTGGTTGAGGTGGTCGCGGGTGCATCGAGGGCCCCCGAATCTCCCCCTTTCATTCCCCCTCCCAAGGTGAGCTCTTCCCCTTCTTTTCTTGGTTTTTCATGGCTTAGGGGTTGTTGGGAAGTCATGCATGCTAGGTAGTTGGTTTAGGGTGAGTGAGAAGTGTTGGGGAAGGGTTAAAGGGGTTAAAAAAGTGCCGGGTGCGCGCGCGGGTCTCTCCTCGCACGTGCGCTCGCAGACGCACGCGCAGAGGGGCATTGGCAGGCGCAGGCGGGCGCGCAGGCAGGCGCGTGCACGTGCGCTGGTAGGGCGCGCGGTGCGCGCAGGACATGCGCGCAAGCGTGCACGCGCGCGGGGCAGTGCGTCTAGGTGTGTGTCTAGTCGCGCGGCTGGGCACCAGTGCACGTGCGTGCACGTGCAGGGGCTCGGGTAGGTGCTGGGGCACTCGGGTAGGCGTGCGTACGCGCGTGCTCGCATGCGTACGAGCCCGTATGCGTGCATATCTAAGTCTTTGGTTTTTCTAGTAATTTCTAAGTGTTATATTATGATGTTACTCACCAAATTTGATGCCCTTACCATGCAGATCTCGTCGAAAGGGATGCGCGAGGTCCCGGGTAGCGGTGAGTGGTTTGATCCAATCCCCCCCCTCGGGATGCGCTCGACGCGCGTAGTCGCGTGTCGCGCATCGATGGGGCCCCCTAGCTATACTACTTGTGTAGATAAGTAGTATGGCCATGCTTAAACTATGATATGTTAGATATCTTGCATGCTAGGCTTATATTGCATGTATTGTATCCATGTATGAATGATTGTGTTGCATGCGCCCTCTAGTATGGGCATGTATTTCTGTAGTGTGTATGGATGTATAGAATATGGCATGCCTTAGGTAGTATTGTAATACTACTCCCACCGTATTAATTGGAATATCCAGCATGATTAAGTCTGGGTTAATAACGGGCACCTGCCTAATATTCCCTTGCGATAAGACTTGAGGGCGTGGTGTAGTTGTTGCGCCCATGCTAATGGGGCAAAGCTATGACCAACTTCATAAGATGATTGTCACGCCCCAGGGCGGCCGTCCCCAAGACGTGGCAATAATAAAATATCAGCTATCAATACCTGAGGTCAATAAAGACTCCAACAACAACACACAAGGTGGCAAAGCAAGGATAATGATAACTGACTGAAAATCGGAAGCATAATATATAATCAATGTTTGTAAATCAAAAACAATGATGAATTCAAATTTTTGCTGGCCATTTTAAATTTCCCTCAACTTCTCAAATGACGGCGGCGGTTTAGGAACCCATTCATATATATTCTTTCTTTTTCTTTCTTTTGTTGTTATTCTGTGCTTTTTCTTCATGGGGGCGTATATTTTTTTTCTTTCATCTCTGCAATTGTCATTGCATTTTGCTGCTAATAACATGCTTTCTAGAAGACATTCACATTGTGGAATATGATGGGAAACTTCCGCCACATCCTGACCCGGAGACCCTCATCCTATATTCTAGCTAGATCGATGCCAGAAGGCTATCTTTTCGGTTGCCCCTGCTGGTAATGGAGTTTTTGAGTTTCTTTGGCATTCACCCCCCACCAGTCGTTCCATGGATGTATCGCATTTTGATGGGTGTCCAGGGAACTCATTCAGGGTGCACAAGAATTTTTTTATGATTGGAAAAAGGTTTTTAAAATAAATGGTGCGTGGAGGCCGACTGGAATTGAGTAGTGGCAGATTCCACTTGAATTAAGGCGCACGGCCTTGAGTGCAGGTTGGCAGTCTTTCTTTATAAATTATATGTCTTTTTTCTTTTTTTTTTAACTGATTCTGACATTCCTTCTCTAGGCAACTCACGCCTCAACGCCCACCCATCGGAAGAAGACCCGAGGATGGAGGATATCGAGAGGACTCTGAGCCTTACTGACCACAGTTGGAGATCCTTGCTCAACGTGTTGGCGCTGCTCCCAGTTGAGACTATGATGATGCCAAATCCTAATGCACCTCCTCCTTCATCTTCCCAGATGGCCAGTGGACGTGGTTCATGGAGAATCTCTTTTATTTTTTGTCGTGGTGAGGTGGCCAGTTCTTCGGCTGGTGCGGATGGGGCTGTAAGGAGATTTGGTCGACACCACCGTGCGGCTGTTAGGTCGGCTGTATCTTTCTCACCTATTCAGGTGGATGACAGCCATGAAGGATCGCCTGCACGAGAGACATCTTCTCTTCTTCGATCGGAATCTTCTATTCTCACGCTTCTCCAATCCGACGCTCTCCCACACCTGTGCTTCAATTAGAAGCCACCTTATATGTTCAAGCGATGGATGCCAAGCAAAATGAGTTCATGCCTGAATCACCATGTGTCATGTAGGAACCAGACCAAGTCCATGATGAGGAGCCTCCCCGACGTGTGCCAAACCCGCGATTATAAGATGCCGACTCATTTGTCATTGTAGATACCCCAATTTTGACTGTCCAAAAGAAAGAAAATTACGTGAAGTAATATTTAAAATGAAACACTTTTGGACCACGTAGAAGACTATCTTAGGAAAATTAGGAAGAAAAAGAAGAAAGAAGACCTGGCCTAACACTTAGAAAAATTAAGAGGTTAGAACTCAGATGACTATTCCAAAGTAGCCGTCCCTCCCCGACGGCTAACTTCCCCATCGCTTCCCTGAGATGAGACATAAAGTTAGCATTTAATGCTTATCATTGCGGCGGGTTGTTTAGTTTAGCCAGACCTCTCTAACGGTCCAGTCCAAGTAGCCGCCCCATTCCACCGACTATCAGAGATGGGACATTTGGTAGGTAATGATGTAAGGGGGGTTTGTTAAACCTATCCGTCGGACACCTGACGGCTCAATACAAGAGCCGTCCCCCACTTGGACAAAATTCATAAACAAAGATTTGAGGGGAGCCAATCTATTGCACAATTCAATCTACTGTCCAGAGGTAATTCCCTTGCATCATTGTTACTATAAATAGGGGTGAAACTGAAACCTTTTTCATTCATCACCATTCACCACCAATCCACAATAATCAAGTTATCCTTCAATTCCACACTTTACATTCACTTGATCATCTCACCACTTGAAAGAAAAAGAGAGAGAAAGAGAGAGCTTAGTTGAGAGAGAAGGAAACCTACTTTTCATCAAAATCCACTCTACATAAACCCTTTTTAAAACCCTGGTTAAACCCTTTCTTTAACCCTAGCCAAGCCAAACCAACTTCATATCTGGGTTATGCATAAATTTGGAAAACCAGGAACCTAGGTACAAGGTAGCTAGTCCAAACCAACCGTCGGACCCAGGCGGCTAGGTTGTAGTAACTGAGGCCCTCCCACCTTTTAGCAGCCCCTTTTCCAAATTTATAACTAGCAGAAAGGATTCTCCGTTTTCACCTCTGGTGCGGCCAGCCGTAGCTCAGAGAGGAGAACCCACACTATCTATCCTAACGAAGCGATCAACAAGAAACACCCAACTTTTCCTGCTTTTTGAGAAAGCAGGTGGTGATCACACCCAAACTCTGTCTTCCTGAGGAGTTGTCGGACAACTTTGCAATGACCTTTTGAGCGGTGATCTGACCAGATGTGAGGCGGATAAGGATTCAGACTTCTGAGAGAAACCCTCCCCCATCCAAATTCCATTATTGATAATCTGACGATCATGGTGGGACCCCCCTCGTGAAAAACGGCAAAAGGTAATCCTTTTCTGCATGCCAAGAATTTGATAAAAGTACTCTTTTGGGAAAAAAAAACTACAATATCCACCCCAATTTGCCCTCAGTGAACCCCAAAGTTACCCCTTTACTACTATATTTACTGCTTTAAAACTCCCACCATTTGCACTACTGCTTTAATCACCTACTTTTTCTGCCCTCATTTACTACTTTATTTACTGCTTTAAAACTCCCACCCTTTGCACTGAGTTCCACCCCTCGCACCAAGTTGCACCCCATTGTACTGCTCTACTCATTTACCCTTTTACTCACCCACCAAATTACTCTATTACTTCCACACCTGTACCTCATGGTTGAATTTAATCCTCATAACATCCTCGAAGAGGAAACACACTAGGGAGACCAAGATAGGCAAGTTCTCGGCCATTTAGAGAGGATGACCACTTTGTGGTACCAGTCAGTAGAAGACAAGTTAAACTCCCTAACCAGTCTCCACCAGGCCGGGCCCTTAAAGCAAGAAACTCCTGCTACACCACCCAGAGCTTACCTCACCCCATTATCCAAAAAAAACCCCAGTTTTGCAGTTAATCCGAACCTTTTTCTGCTCCTGGCTTTTCATTTACCCACCTTCCCTAGTTAATCCAACTCCCCCTATTAATCCAATTTTTCTGATGATTTCTATCCCAGGTCCTTACCAATTCCAGGACTACTAAATTACCCATCTAGGGCAAAAATATTGGATGAAACAACTCAAAGGATCATCTCTGAGATGGGCCCCTCTGCTCTGAAGCACATATCCCTACATAACCTACAACGGATCCCGTAAGTCATTCTTTTAGAGGGATTAAAAATATTGAAATACCACCGGTATAATGGCCGTGGAGACCTGGACGCCCACTTGACCGCCTTTTACCTAGACTCCTGACCCTTTCTAGACAACCAACTCTCGTTGTTTTCCTATTTTAGAAATCATTGGAAGGAGAGGCACTGCAATGGTTCTCAACGCTCCCTATGGATCATTTGTCAAACTTTTTAGTTGTCAGTGAAAAAAATTTAGGTCGCTGTGGCTTTTAGAGTGTTAGAACCCCCTCCATCTTTGACCTCAGTTGTTATGCCCGTGTCATTTGGAGCCTTATTTTTTTTTATCGGAGTCTCTAAAATTTTAACTTTTAGCCACCTGCGGGAGTTGGAGTACTCTGATTGAAAATCAAACTGCATATTATGGGTCTTGGTACTGTTTTGTACTACCCATAAAAATTTCATCGAATTTTGATAATGTTTTAAAAAATATGCAGTTCCGAATCGCATCCAGGTTTTGAGAGTTCCTGGTTTTGTGGGCAGAATAGTGTCAAGATATTTTGGTGAATGTGGTGACCTTTGGTAACCTCACCCCCCCCCCCCCCCTTTGCTATCCTGCCCAAATAGAGCTAGGCACCAGACGGCTACCCATAACTAGCCGTCCTCCACCAGGTGGCTAAAAACAACTAGCTAACCCTCACCTACACCATGATTTTCCAAAACCTCCTTTAGCCAAGTTTCCAAAGCAAAAGAAGATCCCTGTTTTCACCTCTGTGTAAGGAATGCCTTTGCCTCAGAGCAGAGACCAACAAACTCCCCCACGAAGGCGATCAAATCCATCCCAACTTTTTCATGCTTTTTGAGAAAGTAGGTGGCTATCATAATCAATCCTTGAATCCTCCTGAGGATTTGTTGGCCGCCTCAGCCAAGAACCTAAACACCCCCTTTCCCCCTTCCGAGAGACGACTCGACCGAGGCTGCCAAGGCAAGCACTGGATCCAAACCTCTAAAGAACCCCCACACACGCACGCCCGCACCCGTGCGCACCCAAAGGAAAGAAGGACCCCCCCCTCTCTTTCCTGAGACCACCCCCTCTGAAATCCGATACCGACACCTATGTATTGTATTCATGTATGAGTGATCATGTTTGCAAGCGCCAATCTTGTATGGGCATATATCTTGTGTATTAATATGGATATATAGAATATGGCATGCCTTAGGTAGTATTGTAATACTACCCTCTATATTAGTAATATCTAGCATGATTAAGCATGGGTTAATAATCGTATGCATGCCTAATATTCCCATGAAATAAGACTTGAGGCCGTGGTGTAGTTGTTGTGCCCATGTTACTGGGGCAAAGCTATGACAAATTTTTGAGATGATGAGGCTTTCTCTCTCTCTTGCCCTATTTCTTTGTGCGATTTGAGTAAGTAGATGTGGTTCCTACTTGACTCAAATTTGCTTAGGAATATTGGTATGCGCCTATTAGTGCGCGAGATCACGCTTGACCCCTTTCTTTTAAGTTGGTGATATCCAACACATGTTAGGGTATACTTTGTATGCTTGTATGATAATGGCCTTGTATGCATGTTTAATTAGGCCATACCTTGTATGCTTGTATGATAATGGCCTTGTATGCATGTTTAATTAGGCCATACCTTGTATGCGTGTTGCATGATATGTTGTTTATGTTTTTTTATCGATGTTAGGGTTCTCTTATAATTAAATCACTATATTGTCATTCATGTTGTCACGCCCCAGGGCGGCCGTCCCCGAGACGTGGCAAATATATAGTATCAGCTATCCATAACAAGATCAATAAAGACGCTAACACAACATCTAAGGCAACAAGACAATTTAATCAAGTGATAGCTGTCATAATATATATACATATAGCGGAAGTGAAACAACTAAGTCTATAATCCAAAAACACATTACATACTAGAATACATAGAATATAAACCAAAAGACATCAATATACATATACTGTGCACAAGCACAAGTATTAAATACATACAAGAGAAGGGGGGGATGCTGATGGCCTCTCACTCGCAAGATCCAAAACACGGACGCTGACTGCTGCTGGTACTGCGCCTACGGGAGCTCCTCCTTCAGATCCGACTCAACGCCAACTGGAGGAAACAAATGCGAGGGGTGAGCCACACGCTCAGTGAATGGTACAATCCATGCAACACAACTCATATTAATCATTCCAAGTAATTAAGGTCCCAACAGATGGAAACAACTACTTAAGCTTGTCACGCCCCAGGGCGGCCGTCCCCGGGACGCGGCAAGTGTATATATGATATCAACAGTCTATATAGGAGGTCAATAACATACTCTAAACAACAGCTAAAATGACAACACAGGCAAAAGCAGGGCTGACATGATATATACACAAATAGCGGAAGCTAAAAGGCTGAGTCTGTAAATCAAAAACATATTACAGACTCGATACATAATCAACTGTCCTGTGAGAGCCAATATACACAAATACATCCAGATATAATACAAACGAGTGCCCAAGCACGGAAATATAATACATACAATCAAAAGAAAGGATGCTGATGGCCTCTAACACTCGCGGGACGTGGCGCTGCTCCGCTACTGATGAAGTCTCTCGGGAAGCTCCTCCTTCAGATCCGACTCAGTGATAACTGGAGAAAATTTATGCTAGGGGTGAGCCACACGCTCAGTGAATAGCACAACCCATGCATCACAATTTATATTAACCACAATTAATTATTCAAAGCCTCAAAGTGGCAGGAACTACACAATCCAGTGGGTCGCTACATCGCTGACCCACCTCACCCTCACCCTCACCCTCCAATAGGTGACATAGGATATTGGGACTGACTAGGCTGTTAATCACCCTTAGTCCACCGATAGTCTCTCCTCCACTCCGTAGGCCGCCTGGTCCGCTCCCACAATTCAGCACAGTCCGAACCCAAATCAGGAGGTGCCTACTGATGGGAGCCCTCTGTCAGGAAGGCCTGTCTAACGCTGGGGCAGTCTCTATACGGATCCAACGAAGGGAAAAGAAACAGCCTATCCACACGTATACAATCCACTCGGATCCGCCAACACCGATCTCAACTTATAAATGTCATGAATTCTTCAGAATTCCTCCAGGGCGCATAACTAAGATGCGGGGAAACACATATTATAATAACGAGGTTATAATATTATCGGGAAAAGAAACCTTGGGAGGGCACCATGAGGTCCCGATATAGGATATCCCGACAACCAAACAAGGAACACGGAGTACCCTAGCCCGGGTCTCAACGCTGACCTCGCAAGGCCCCTTATAATATTCCCTAAGGCATGCTAAAATACCATAAGCTCACATTTAATTTAATAATTTAAACTAATAGGATACATGCATAGGTCGATGCTTTCCTAGCATGAAAACATGGAGTCAGGATGCATGGCTCTTACACATATACTAAGGGTGCAAGTCCCTAACATACAAGGTCTAGGGTAGCATGCATACTACATACTAATCATGCTTGCATAGATTACATATTATACAAGTTAATATTAAACTATGGTGCCCCAGGGGAGGACGGTACACGCCCAAGTGCATATAACGCCTCCCTACTGGGTTGGATTGTCCCACTCACCAATACCCGGGTCATCGCGTGACCGTCCGTCAAGATCTGCAAGAACGGTATTTAACACGGTGAGTAAAATATACCAATACATACAAAAATACCCTAAAATACACAACACTCGGACAAGCGTACATACGGCCCGTACGCACGTGAGCCCGAGCACCCCGACTCACTCCCGAACCCCCGGGCAATCATCCGCACGGCCACCCACCCCGGGCGCACAGCCGCGCCCCAGCTCGCGCGCCCAGACGCACTGTCGAGCCCTCTGCCCGCATGCCCGGACACGCTGCCGAGCCCAGCCTACACGCCCAGACCCACCGCATGCCGCGCGCACCGAGCGTCCAGCCCTGGGTGCACCCGCGCGCACTGCACCCCAGCGCAGCGCCCCGCCTGCACTGCGCCCCAGCGCAGTGCTACGCACGTACTCCCCGCTCGCCCTGAGTGCACTACGCCCCCTGCGCAGCACCCGCACATCACCCGCTCAACCCGCGTACTGCGCCCCTACGCAGCACCCGCACGCGCCGCCCGCGCGCACGCCCGACAGCACGCACCGAGCGCACCTGGCAGCACGCGCCCAGTGCCTGCCAGCCTGCCCGCCTGCCTGCGCCGAGGAGCCCGCACTGCCTGCCTGCCTGCGCCGAGGAGCCCGCATGCCCGAGCCGGCTCTACCACCCCTCTCAGCCCTCCAACAGCCCCCAAACCACCAAACACATCTTTCACCCCCAAAAACACACCTAAACATACATCTAGACAAGAAATGGAAGGAAAGGAAACTCACCCAAAGGAGAGGAAGGGAAGGGAAGGAGCTCGGGTGCTCTTCGCGCACCGAAAATACCACCACCAAGGCCACCACCACCAAGCCTTCAACTCAGCCTAAGTGGGCTGCAATCAGAGGAGAAAAGAGACCATGAGAGGGGGTCACACAAGAGGGAACTCGAATCCGAGACCACCGGAAGATAGATCGGGACAATACCTATCTTTTCTCTTCTTAGGGTTTTTGATTTCCACCACTTGAACTAGGTCAAAAGGGGGGATTAAAGAGAGGGAGAGAGAGAAATTTTGGAGAAGATGATGAATAGGAGGGCTGTTTGTAGTCGTGGGATTTTATTATACTCACACACACACCACACACTCTCACACCCACACTTAGCTTAGCCCTAATTAGGTTTAGGCTTGGATTAGTGAGGTTTAAGTGCACTTAGGTGAGGTTTGACCCTAGTCAACCCAACCACACTAAAATCCAAAACCATTTGACCAAGTCATGCGCCCACATTGACCAAGTCAAGTCTCCCAATGACTTCTCGCTCTGTCAAAACCCGGATACGCTTCGGAACTGTGAAATTCTGAAACGTTACCGGAATTCGATGAAATTTTCGTGAGTGGCTTGGAATGGCACCAGGACACATAATATGCAGTTAGATTTTCAATCGGAGTCCTCAAACTCAGGATGATAGCTAACAGTCTAAAATTTTAGCGGTTCCGATCGAAAAACGAAAAAAACCGAAAAACTGCCAGAATGTCCCAATGGTTACCAGAAGGCAAAAAGTGACACATATATAACATTCTCCCCCCCTTAGGAAATTTTGTCCTCAAAATAAATACAAGAACATCTAAGAAGGGAAAAGATGCGGATACGCGTCACGCATGGCGTCCTCGAGCTCCCAAGTGGCCTCGGCACCAGAACGGTGCTGCCATCGCACCTTGACCAGCTGGACGGTCTTGGTGCGGAGCCTCTTCTCGTGGCGGTCCAGGATCTCAATCGGCTGCTCGACGAATGACAAGTCCGGCTCGAAGACGAGCGGCTCGAACGAGATGACGTGAGCAGGATCGTGGACATAGCGCCTCAGCTGCGAGACATGGAAGACGTCATGGGCCTGAGCCAACTGTGGGGGCAAAGCTATGCGATAGGCCACCTCCCCAACTCGCTCGAGGATGAGGAACGGCCCAATAAAACGCGGACTCAGCTTGCCCCGCACACCGAAACGGAAGATGCCCTTCATCGGGGACACCTTCAGGAAGACATGGTCACCAACCTCGAAGGCGAGCTCACGGCGACGACGGTCGGCGTAGCTCTTCTGACGACTCTGAGCGACTCGGATACGCTCGCGAATCGTCTTCACCATCTCTGAGGTCTGGTGAATGATCTCTGGTCCCTCCAACTGGCGCTCTCCGACCTCGTCCCAACACAAGGGGGACCTGCAGCTGCGGCCATAGAGCGCCTCGTAAGGAGCCATCCGGATACTCGAGTGGTAGCTGTTGTTGTAGGCAAACTCCACCAACGGAAGGTGCCTCTCCCAACTGCCCCCAAAATCGAGAACGCAGGCTCGCAGCATGTCCTCCAGGGTCTGGATCGTCCTCTCCGACTGGCCGTCCGTCTGCGGATGAAACGCTGTACTGAAGTGGAGGTTCGTACCAAGGGCGTGCTGGAGGCTACGCCAGAACCTCGAAGTAAACGCGCGTCTCGATCAGAAATGATGCTGACGGGAGTGCCATGGAGACGAACAATCTCGGAGACAAATAACTGCGCCAGGGTGTCCAGAGAATCGGTGAGTCGGATGGGGAGGAAATGAGCGGACTTCGTCAGCCGGTCGACGATCACCCAGATGGCATCGCGACCCGAACGTGACCTCGGCAAACCCGAGACGAAGTCCATGGTGATCTGCTCCCACTTCCACTGAGGAATCTCAATGGACTGCAGCTTCCCCGCAGGGCGCTGATGCTCCGACTTCACCTGCTGGCATACTAAGCATCGGGCAACGAAACGGGCAATATCCGTCTTCATCCCGCGCCACCAGTAGCCACGACGAAGGCCCCTGTACATCTTCGTGCCACCAGGATGCACTGTGTACCTCGAACGATGGGCCTCGTCCAAGATCTTCTGCTTCAGCTCTGCGTCGTCAGGAATGCACACTCGGCCTCTGAACCGCAGGATCCCGTCCTCGCGAATCTGGTAGTCCGGACGCTCGCCCCGGGCGACGCCCTCAGAGAGGACTATAAAATGCGGATCCTGAGCCTGAGCCGTGCGGATCTCGTCGAGAAGAACTGGCTGCACCACTAGCCTGGCCAAAAAGCCACCCGCAGGAGTCTCTCGAACACTGATCCAGCAAGCGGCCTCCTCCAGAAGCCTCCAACGACGTACAGCCATGTGGGCGGCCATGCCCAAGGGCTGCCTGCTGAGAGCATCTGCCACGACATTCGCCTTACCCGGATGGTAAGCGATGTCACAATCATAGTCCGTCAGGAACTCGACCCAACGTCTCTGACGCATGTTGAGCTCCGGCTGGGACTGCAAATATGTCAAGCTCTTATGATCAGTAAAGAGCTCGAACTCCTCGCCATAGAGGTAATGCCTCCACATCTTCAGCGCAAAGATGATCGCTGCCAACTCAAGGTCGTGGGTGGGGTAATTCTGCTCATGGGGCTTCAACTGACGCGACGCGTAAGCCACAACCTTACCGTGCTGCATCAGGACGCAACCCACACCCAACTGCGATGCATCGGAGTAAACTGCGAACCCACCACTCCCAGACGGAAGGGTAAGAACTGGCGCTGAGGTGAGCCTTCGCTTCAGCTCTAGGAAGCTCTCCTCACAAGCAGGGGACCACTCGAACCGGACATCCTTCCGAGTGAGGCGGGTAAGAGGTACAGCTATCTTCGAGAAACCCTCGACAAACCTCCTGTAATAACCCGCCAAGCCCAGGAAGCTCCGAATCTCTGTGGGGTTCGACGGTCGACGCCAATTCGACACGGCGAGCGTCTTCTCCGGGTCCACAGATATGCCCTCGCCGGATATCACATGGCCCAGAAAGGCCATACGCTCCAACCAAAACTCGCACTTGCTGAACTTGGTGAACAACTGATGTCTGGCCAAAGTCTCCAAGACAGTGCGAAGATGGTGAGCATGCTCCTCAAGACTCCTCGAGTACACCAATATGTCATCGATGAATACTACCACAAAGGAGTCGAGGAAGGGCCGAAACACCCGGTTCATCAGATCCATGAAGGCCGCCGGCGCATTCGTCAACCCGAACGGCAGTACTCTGAACTCGTAGTGCCCATACCGGGTACGAAAGGCCGTCTTCGGAATGTCTGACTCCCGGATCTTCAGCTGATAGTAGCCCGAGCGGAGATCGATCTTAGAAAAGACTCGCGCTCCCTGGAGCTGGTCAAACAGATCGTCGATCCGCGGCAAGGGGTACTTGTTCTTCACTGTCCGCTTGTTCAGCTGCCTGTAATCGATACAAAGCCGCAGCGAACCGTCCTTCTTCCGGACGAACAGAACAGGGGCTCCCCACGGAGAAACACTCGGACGTGCGAAGCCCTTCTCCAGCAACTCCTCCAACTGCTCCTTGAGCAACCTCAGCTCTGCAGGGGCCATCCGGTACGGAGCTCTCGAAATCGGCTCGGTCCCCGGAATCAGATTGATCTCAAACTCGATCGCGCGATCCGGCGGTAATCCCGGAAGATCATCGGGGAAAACCTCGGGATACTCTGCCACGACCGGAGTCTGACTGATATCTGCCAGCAGCGGTGCGTCCTCCTGAGCAATGTACGCCAGAAAGCCCTCGCATCCTCCCTGAAGGAGTCTCCACGCCTGGATGGACGACACGAACCCCAAAGGGGCTACGTCACGATCGCCCACGAACTGGAAAGACCTCCGACCCGGAAGGTGGAAAGACACCGACTTGGCAAAACAGTCGATGCTGGCGTGACTAGCTGCAAGCCAATCCATTCCCAGGATGGCATCAAAGTCCGTCATAGCGAGCTCCACCAACTCCACCGGAAACTCATGCTCCGCAACCACCACCGTACACCCTCGGTACACAGAACGGAGGAGAATACGGTCTCCTACGGGCAATGATATCTCCAGGATAGCATCTAAAGGGGCGGACGCCACGCCCGTCCGTCTCGCAAAAGCGGGAGACACGAACGAGTGTGTGGCTCCGGAATCAAACAACACATATGCAGGGAGCTGGGAGATCTGAACAATACCTTGGACCATGCTGCCTGAGCCTCCTCTGCCGAAAGCGCTGCCACTCGGCCCTGAACAAACTGCGGCTGAGGAGCAGGGGCACGCCTCGCCGGCTGCGCTGGCTGCCTCCTCTGGTCAACACGGCCACCCTGTGGCTGCTGCTGCTGACGCTGAGGCTGCTGCTGCTGGCGCTGAGGCTGCTGCTGTAACTGCTGCTGCTGCTGCGGAGGCAGCACGCGGGGTCGGCCAGCATCGGGGCAATTATACAAGATATGCCCGATGCGCTGACAGTGGTAACAGCGCCGCGTCTCTGGTCGCCTGGCCTGGATCGGCACTGCCGCAATGGGTGCTGGACCTCGCACTGGCACCACATCTGCTGGAGGAGAGGCAGCCGCTAACTGATCAAAGCGGGGCCTCTTCTTCTTGCGCTGTCCCTGGTCCTGGCTCCTGGGAGGCCTCTGGTCTGCAGAAGGGGTCGAAACCCTCACGAGGATCCCGAGGTCTCGCTCGACTGTCTTCGCCCGAGACACCAAGTCAGAGTACCTCGTGAAAGCCTGGGAGGTGACATGCACCCGAATGGCGCTGCTGAGACCAAGCTCAAAACGACGGCACCTCGTCTCCTCATCCATCACCAAGGCTGGGGCAAATCTGGAAAGCCTGGTGAAGCGCGTGGAGTAGTCAGCGACAGACATAGAGCCCTGCGTCAGCTGCTCAAACTCCTGCATCACTATCTGGCGCGTCGAGAACGGGAAGTACTCCTCCAGGAAATACCTCCGGAATCCCGCCCATAAAAGCTGCTCCACTCCCTCAGGGATGTCCACTGATCTAGTAGCCCACCAGTCGGCGGCGCTACCCTTCAGCATAAGGTGGCCAGGGAGACTCGCTGGCGATCGGTGCAATGCATGGTCGAGAAGATCGTATCCACCTCCATCAACCAACGCTCTGGGGCAAGGGGATCCGCCGTCTGGCCATGGAACTCGGGAGGGTGGAGCTTCAGAAAGGCAGCGAGGCCACTCTGATGCACTCGCGCTGCAGCCTCTAGCCCCACCTCCCTCTCTGGGGATCCTGAACTCTCACCGCCGGAACCACCACGGGGACTGGGGGTACGTCGGGTACCACAGGCGGATCTGCCACCAAGGGGACCTGTGGAACTGCATCACGGGCCGCCCTCAGCTCCTGAATCTCTCGCGCCTGCTCAGCCAATACTCTAGTCTGGGCCTCCAGTGCCCTGGTCTGAGTCTCCACCAAATCCGCTATCCGCGCGAACGCGCGCTCCCATGCAGGAGGCTCCTGCGCCGATCCTGGCCTCACAGCCGAGGACTCTCCAGTAGCATCCTCGCCTCTGGTAGGTCCGGAAACCTCCAAAGGTCGAGAGGGACCACGTCCGCGCCGTCCTCTGCGAGGAGGCATATCAGCAACCTAAGAAAACCAGACACTAGGATCAGAATACTCATATAGAAATCCTAGGACTCATCTCTACGAAAAAGAAGACAATTGGCTCTGACAGGACCAGGCTCTGATACCAACTTTTGTCACGCCCCAGGGCGGCCGTCCCCGGGACGCGGCAAGTGTATACATGATATCAGCAGTCTATACAGGAGGTCAATAATATACTCTAAACAACAGCTAAAATGACAACACAGACAAAAAGGCTGACATGATATATACACAAATAGCGGAAGCTAAAAGACCGAGTCTGTAATTCAAAAACACATTACAGACTAGATACATAATCAACTGTCCTGTGAGAGCCAATATATACAACAACATCCAAATATAATACAAACAGGTGCCCAAGCACGGAAATATAATACATACAATCAAAAGGAAGGATGCTGATGGCCTCTAACACTCGCGGGACGTGGCGCTGCTCCGCTACTGATGAAGTCCTCGGGAGCTCCTCCTTCAAGTCCGACTCAGTGATAACTGGAGAAAAATTATGCGAGGGGTGAGCCACACGCTCAGTGAATAGCACAACCCATGCATCACAATTTATATTAACCACAAATAATTATTCAAAGCCTCAAAGTGGCAGGAACTACACAATCCAGTGGGTCGCTACATCGCCGACCCACCACACCCTCACCCTCCAATAGGTGACATAGGATATTGGGACTGACTAGGCTGTTAATCACCCTTGGTCCACCGATAGTCTCTCCTCCACTCCGTAGGCCGCCTGGTCCGCTCCCACAATTCAGCACAGTCCGAACCCAAATCAGGAGGTGCCTACTGATGGGAGCCCTCTGTCAGGAAGGCCTGTCTAACGCTGGGGCAGTCTCTATACGGATCCAACGAAGGGAAAAGAAACAGCCTATCCACACGCATACGATCCACTCGGATCCGCCAACACCGATCTCAACTTATAAATGTCATGAATTCTTCAGAATTCCTCCAGGGCGCATAACTAAGATGCGGGGAGACACAATATAATAACGAGGTTATAATATTATCGGGAAAAGAAACCTTGGGAGGGCACCATGAGGTCCCGATATAGGATATCCCGACAACCAAACAAGGAACACGGAGTACCCTAGCCCGGGTCTCAATGCTGACCTCGCAAGGCCCCTTATAATATTCCCTAAGGCATGCTAAAATACCATAAGTTCGCATTTAATTTAATAAATTAAACTAATAGGACACATGCATAGGTCGAGGCTTTCCTAGCATGAAAACATGGAGTCAGGATGCATGGCTCTTACACATATCCTAAGGGTGCAAGTCCCTAACATACAAGGTCTAGGGTGGCATGCATACTACATACTAATCATGCTTGCATAGATTACATATTATACAAGTTAATATTAAACTATGGTGCCCCAGGGGAGGACGATACACGCCCAAGTGCATATAGCTACTCCCTACTGGGTTGGATTGTCCCACTCCAATACCGGGTCGTCGCGTGACCGTCCGTCAAGATCTGCAAGACAGGTATTTAACACGGTGAGTAAAATACACAAATACATACCAAAAATACACTAAAATACCCAACACTCGGACAAGCGTACATACGGCCCGTACGCACGCGAGTCCGAGCACCCCGACTCACTCCCGAACCCCCGGGCAACCATCCGCACGGCCACCCGCCCTGGGCGAACAGCCGCGCCCCAACTCGCACGCGCCCAGACGCACTGTCGAGCCCTCTGCCAGCATGCCCGGACGCACTGCCGAGCCCAGCCTGCACGCCCAGACCCGCCGCACGTCGCGCGCACGCTCGCGCGCACTGCGCGTCCAGCCCCGGGTGCACCCGCGCGCACTGCGCCCCAGCGCAGCACCCCGCACGCGCACCCGCCTGCACTGCACCCCAGCGCAGTGCCCCGCACGCACTCCCCTCTCGCCCTGCGCGCACTGCGCCCCCTGCGCAGCACCCGCACGCGCCGCCCGCGCGCACACCCGGCAGCACGCGCCCAGCCCGCCCGACAGCACGCGGCCAGCGCACCTGGCAGCACCCGCCCAGCGCCTGCCAGCCTACCCGCCTGCCTTCGCCGAGGAGCCCGCACTGCCTGCCTACCTGCGCCGAGGAGCCCGCATGCCCGAGCCAGCTCTACCACCCCTCTCAGCCCTCCAACATCCCCCAAACCACCAAACATATCTTTCACTCCCACAAACACACCTAAACATACATCTAGACAAGAAATGGAAGGAAAGGAAACTCACCCAAAGGAGAGGAAGGGAAGGGAAGGAGCTCGGGTGCTCTTCGCGCGCCGAAAATACCACCACCAAGGCCACCACCACCAAGCCTTCAACTCAGCCTAAGAGGGCTGCAATCAGAGGAGAAAAGAGACCATGAGAGGGGGTCACACAAGAGGGAACTCGAATCCGAGACCACAGGAAGATAGATCGGGACAATACCTATCTTTTCTCTTCTTAGGGTTTTTGATTTCCACCACTTGAACTAGGTCATAAGGGGGGATTAAAGAGAGGGAGAGAGAGAGAAGTTTTGGAGAAGATGATGAATAGGAGGGCTGTTTGTAGTCGTGGGATTTTATTGTACTCACACACACACCACACACTCGCACACCACTTAACTTAGGGCTAATTAATTAGGTTTAGGCTTGGATTAGTGAGGTTTAAGTGCACTTAGGTGAGGTTTGACCCTAGTCAACCCAACCAAACTAAAATCCAAGACCAATTGACCAAGTCAAGGGCCCACATTGACCAAGTCAAGTCTCTCAATGACTTCTCGCTCGGTCAAAACCCGTATACACTTCATAACTGCGAAATTCTAAAACGTTACCGAAATTCGATGAAATTTTCGGGAGTGGCTTGGAATGGCACCAGGACACATAATATACAGTTAGATTTTCAATCGGAGTCCTCAAACTCAGGATGATAGCTAACAGTCCAAAATTTTAGCGGTTCCGATCGAAAAATGAAAAAAAACTGAAAAACTGCCAAAATGTCCCAACGGTTACCAGAAGGTTAAAAGTGACACATATATAACAAAGCTGGTGGGTTGTGTATCAACCTGAGCCCCCCACACCCTCACCCTCACACTCATAGGGTGACATTGGACTATCGGGAAAAGTTTGACAGTTCTACACTATTTGTCATCCGATAGCCCTCTCCCGGGGAGCCTCTACCTTGTAGCTTCCCATGACAACTACCTCTACCGTATGGGCGCACCAACGGGTGTCATGAGTAGTACCTAAGAGCACCTCGCAGGACAGCTACAATGCCAGGCAACTTCAACACAGAGCCGACGAAGGGGAGAACACTCGACACTCGCGGATACGATCCTCATGGATCCGTCATCACCGGTTATTAGACACCGATAAGGGTAACGAATTCTCATGAATTCCCTCCAGGGCGCATAACTCGGATGCGGGGAAGACATACGATTCGTAGCCAATGCCATGGTATGACCCCATAAGAGGTCATACACTTGCCTAACCTCATTAGGCAAGGTTCATGGCTTAATTATAAGCATGTATAAAAGATACACCATGCATAAGTACAACATGCATAATAATTACACAAGGAATTAATCATGAAGGCATTAAATAAATAGGCAATAAGGCTACAATATCACTTAAGACATGCTTATACCTATGCATCCTCATATAGGTTAAATTAAATTAAGCTAGATGGGAACATGTATGGATCAAGGTCATGCTAACATGTGACATGGTATCTAGGCATGTATGGGCCCCTATACATGATACATGGTTGTATAGTCTTAGCATACATTTTTTTAATATGGCATGGATGCAATCCTAGCAAGACAGGTAATAACATATACATGCAAACAAGTTAAATATGTAGTTATGGTACCACAGGGGAGTGTCGGTATCGGATTTCGGGGAAAAGGGAGAAAAAGGGGGGCCCTCTCTTCCTTCCTCCTCGGTCCTCTGGTGGTGGTTGTGCGTGTGTGGGGGTTCTTTGGAGGCTCGGATCCGGAGGGCTGCGCCTTGGCAGGCTCGGTCGGATCGTCTCTCGGAAGGGGTGGTGGGTTGGTTGTTCGTTCCTGGCTGAGGCGGCCGATGGGTCCTCAGGAGGATTCAGGGGTTGTTGTGATCGCCACCTGCTTTTCTAAAAAAGCAAGAAAAGTTGGGGCGGATTTGATCGCCTTCGTGGGGAGTTTGTGGGGTCTCCGCTCTGAGACACGGATATGCCGTACACAGAGGTGAAGACAGGGATCCTTTTCTGCTTCGGGAACCTGACTAGAGGAGAATTGGGACTGAGGTGGGCTAGGGAAGGGCCGGCTAGTTGTACTTAGCCGCCTGGTGGGGGGCGGCTAATTGTGGATAGCCGCTTGGTGTTTGCTTCAATTTGGGTAGAACCTGGGTAGGGTTTGGATTTGGTTTTGATAGAGGTTAAACTGGGTTTAACCTGGGTTTTGGAGAGTGGATTTAGAGAGTGATTTGGTGTAGAAAATGGGTTTCTCTCTCACTTTCTCTCTCAAGGGTTTTTGAAACGGTGGTGTGGGGGGTATAAGCTTGATGATTGGGAATGTGGGTTGTTGTGTGTTATTGATGGGTATTGATTATGAATAAATGCTTAGAGACCCCCCCTATTTATAGTAAAAAAGGTCTAGAGGAGTGTCCATTGGACAATAGATCAAAATGGATAATAAGGTGCTTGATTTGACCTCCCATTGATCTTTGTTCTTTGACAATGTTCAGGTTAGGGGCGGCTAGTTGTGTTTAGCCGCCCGGTGAGGGGCAACTACTCTCAGGTAGCCGCCCCCTTCATAACCTGCCAAACATCCCATCTCTGACAAGCGGTGGCTTAGGTCGGTTACTAAGGATGAACCGGCTAAGATGGGGCGGCTAGAAGGGACAATCTGCCGCAATCATGCTTGCTTTATGTCCCATCCAGGAAGGCGGTTTGGGGTCGGTCAGGGGGGCGGCTAGTTGAAACTAGCCACCTGATATGGGGAGGCTACTCTCAAGTAGCCGCCCCTATCCAGGCTCTTAGATTTTTCTAAGTGTTGGACTTAGGGTTTTCAGTTTCGGTTTCTGAGGGAGTTTTCTATTAGATGTCCAAATGTGGTTGTTTTCCAATATTACTTGAAGTAAATTTCTTTTCTTTGGACGGTCAAAATTAGGGTATCTACAATTGTCCCTCATCAGACGAAGTCTTTGTGTGAAACAGAAAGACTTCGATCGATGATAAGGAAAGAGACCCTTATTTTGGCCAGCCCAACCTTCAAGAAGTTCAGGACACATGACCAAATACCGTTCAGGTAATTTGGTCATCAGAGGCTGGGTTTTGACTAAAATGGTTATCTAAGGACTAATCCAGGTGGGAGAGCGAGTAAAAGCAAGGAAGTGGGTGATCCAACCCTCGGACAGGGTTCTTAGCCATCATGCACGGAGCAGCACGACGTCAGTTTCCTTGTGCCTACCGTACCCATGCTTGGGTAGCTCAGCAAATCAAGGGGATATCGCAGACAGAAAGTAAAATAAAGTGTGTTTGATTTGGTGAATTGGATCATTCGAAAGACAAAGATTCTGGAAAAGAACTAGAACTGAAGAAATTTGAACTGATTGGTACCGGTAATTGTGGTAAAACTTCAAAAAAGTTGTGTTTGATCAAGTAGGATTTGAGAATAAACCAAGACATGGCAGTTTTTTTAGAAAACTTGGAAATAAATGTGTTTGAGAAGCTGGCAGGGGGCGGCTAGTGATGTTTAGCCGACAGGGAGGGGCGGCTAATTGTATTTAGTCGTCGAGCAAGGGGCAGTTACTCACGAGTAGCCGCCGGCCGACTAGGTCCTTATAACCAAAAAAGATCCTCTCTCTCTCCCTCACGTTTTCAAAATGGTTGCTCTTCCCTCTCTTCTTCTTCTTCTCCATTTGAAACCGAAAAAACTTGGTTTTTCTTGTCTTTGACTCGCCTTTGATCATCTCTTTCTTCTTGATTTTGAAACCCTAAAAACCTTTTGGGTTCTCCTTTTTCTTGTGAAATCGGGAGAGATGACAAAAGGGAAGAGGACGGCTTTCATGATGAAACGCCTCAGGTCTTCCCGAGAGCAGAGGGGGGCTGTCTCAGGGTCTAGCTCGTCGGAGAGTGATGGAGCGGAGAGGAGGGTCACGGAGGAGGCGACCCAAATGGCGGAAACGCCATTGGCGGGCATGGGTGGAGGTGCGGGTGCATCCTCGGGGGCTATCCCAGGGAAAGGGGGTGGTGTGATAGGTATACACGTAAGAGAAGGCATGGGGGTCCATCGGTGGTGGCCGAAGGTCCAGGTTTGGAGGCCTAAGGGTCGGCCGAAGGTGTTGTTAGAGAGAGGTTGGAGCCGAGAGGGTGGTGGGTATTAGTGAGGAGCAAGCTCGTATCTTTGGCGAGGTTTTCGGCGAGGATGAGGTTGGTCTAGGTGAGGGTGAGACCGAGGTGAGGGGTGAGGAGGATGTGAGGAGGGCTACGAGGTGTTGGCCTCCAGTGCCATAGGCAGGGAGGAGGGTGTGGGTGTTGGGCTTGAGGTCGAAGAGGCCATGGGTGCTGGGGTTGTGGCCGCAGAGGCCGGGGGTATTGGTGTGGAGGGGGATGAGGAGACCATGATCAAGGAGGAGAGGGATGACGAGGAGGGGGATGACGAGGAGGGAGATGATCCTGACGAGGTCGAGGAGGAGGTGCTAGGCTTGTATAGCTCGTATATTGCGTAGAACCCCCTATTCTACCATATACTTGCCTATGTATTGTATTCATGAATGAATAACCATGTTTGCATGTGCCCTGCTTGTACGGGCATGTATCTCTTTGTATTTATATGGATGTATAAAATATGGCATGCCTTAGGTAGTCTTGGTTGTAATACTACCCCCCCCCCCCCATATTAGTAATATCTAACATGATTAAGCTTGGGCTAATAACCTGGTGCATAATTAATATTCCATGGTCATAAGACTTGAGAGCGTGGTATAGTTGTTGTGCCCATCTTGTTGGGGCAAAGCTATGACCAGCTTCCTGAGACGATGATGCCTTCTCTCTCTCTCTCGCCCTCCCTCTTTGTGCGAACTGAGTAGGTATATGTGGTTCCTAATTGACTCAGGTTTGCTTGGGAATATTGGCATGTGCCTGTTGGTGCACGAGATCGTGCTTAACCCTTCCCTTTTAAGTTGGTGATATCCAACGCACGATTAGGGTATGCTTTTGTATGCTTATATGATTAATGGTCTTGTATGCATGCTTAATTAGGCCATACCCTATATGCGTGTTGCATGATGTGTTGTTTATGCAATATATTCATGTTAGGTTGAACCCCTATAGTTAAACATATGTTATTGTGCATGTGGATCATGTAGCCTACTTGCGATAGAAATTCTCCTGTTATAATTATGCGATATTACGAGCGTGGAGTCGTTCTCTCCTTTGTCGGATCCGTGTCAAAGCTGCTCGGTATTGAAGCTGTCCTGATAGATGGCTCCCACCTATAGGTACTACCGATGTGTTCAGCAAATGTACTGATCATGGGAGTATACCAGATAGAGGCTACCCGAGAGGGCTACCAGATGACGAAGGGTGAAGAGCAGACGAATTTCTCCCAACAATCCTCTGTCACCCTTAGGGGTGAGGGTGAGGGTGAGTTGAAGTCATGTAGTCATGTGACTCTTATACCCATCGAGTATACTCTGGGTATGTTACTCCTAACGCTTGAGGTATCGTAGTGTATCTCTACCTCGTAGCGGATGGACTCGTTGTATCTCGTTAACCATAACACATGCGTTATCCAGTAACACCATGTGTTATGGTTAACAGTTATTCCTCCCCGAGTGTCCCAAGAGCTTCCCTCCGGGGAGTGAGGGCGAGGGCGAGGGCGAGGTATGGTCGCTTTATCGCCATACCTTATTATCCTTACCCATGTTTTTCCTTGAAAGGAAATTGCCTTAGTATTGAATTGTTGTGATGGTGTTTGGTTTTTAGTCACTCACTGAGCTTGTATCTCACCCCTCACGCACTGTTTTTTCTACAGGGACGGTGTTGGGAATGGAGCTAGTGCTTCCCTGTGGCATGGTCTTGCGTGCTTGGAAGCGTCCCGTCTGGCAGTTGGCAAGTGCGAGGCTGTCAGCAGTCCTAGAGTCATTTGTGTATTGATAAATCGTGCGTGTTGCACCGGTTGTATTTTATTTGGACTAGACTTGGATCTCACAAGACAATGATTGTGTATTCAAGTCTGTAATAATATTTTGGTTTACAGACTTAGTGATGTTTTATGCTTCCGCTTTGTAGTGAGCTATTAGTTATCATTGCTTTGTTAGGCTTGTATGTCTTATTGGCATTATTATTGACCTCTTGTACTGATTACTAATATTATATATATTGTCACGTCTCGGGGACGACCGCCCTGGGGCGTGACAGGTAGGTGATTACCGAGAGTGGTTTGTTCCTCCCCGAGTGTGTTATATATGTGTCACTTTTAGCCTTCCGGTCACCTTTGGGACATTTCTGGCAGTTTTTCAACTTTTTCTTTTTTCGATCGGAACCGCTAAAATTTTAGACTTTTAGCTATCATCCTGAGCTTGAGAACTCTGATTGAGAATCTAACTACACATTAGGTGTCCTGGTGCCATTTCAAGCCACTCCCAAAAATTTCATCGAATTCCGGTAACGTTTCAGAATTTTGCAGTTCCGAATCGTATCCGGGTTTTGACCAAGCGAAAAGTCATTGGGAGACTTGACCAAGTCAAAGATGACTTTTACCAAGTCAAGTTTGACCATTGACTTGGTCAAATCATTTTGTTTGTTAGTGTGGTTAGGTTGACCCAAAGTCAATCTCACCAAAAACCTAAAAAGCCCTAAGTGTGTGAGTGTGTGAGTGTGTGTGTGTGTGTGTGTGTGCAACCACTTAGACGTCCTCCTCTTCATTCTCTTCTCTTCCTCTCTCTCTCTCACACAAAAATCCATATCTCTCCCTCTTGTTATTTTCTTCCTTTAGAGCTAGTAGAAGAGGTTGAAATGGAAAGCCATTGAAGGGGAAAAGATAGGTAAGCTTGTGATCTATCTTTCTATGGTCTTGGATTTGTTTTCCCCTTTGTTGACCTCCCTATCATGGCTTCTCATGACCCCTGTTTTCAGCCATTCTTGGGCTGAGAAGAGGCTTGGTGGTGGTGGTCTTGGTGGTGGCATTTCGGTGCGCGAAGGGCACCCGAGCTTCCTCCCTTTGTTCTCCTCTCCTTGGGTAAGTCATTCTTCTCCTCTAGCTAGGTTAGATGCTTGTAAATGGTCTGTGTTTGGGTATGCATGCTTGCATGGGTGTTAGGGGGGTGAGGGTGGGCTGAGGAGGGGGTGGGAAGGGTTCGGGCGCGCTTGCGGGGTCATCCGCGCGCGCTGGCGGTCGCACGCGCGTACGCGCTGACGCGCGGGTGTGCGCGCGGAGTGCTGCGCGGGGGCGCAGTACGCCCAGTGCACGCGGAGTGCTGTGCAGGGGAGCAGTACGCGTGGGTACGCGCAGGGCTAAACGCGCGGTGCGCGCGGGCGCGAGTGAGCGTGCGAGCACGCGCGGCAGCGTCTCTGGGTGCGCGGGCTGGGGCACAGCAGTGCGCCAGGGGCGCGGGGGAGCGTGCGTGCGTGCGCCTTCGTGCGTGCACGTGCGGGAGGCCGTGCGTATGGCTGCCCGTGGGTTTGGGAGGGTGTCGAGGCAGTCGGACTCGCGTGCGTACGCGCGTGCTGGCGTGCGTGCGGGCCCGTATGCATGCTTGTCCGAGTATTGGGTATTTCTAGTAAATTTCTTATGTAATTGTGTGGTTTACTCACCGTTTTGACTGCCTATGTCTTGCAGATCTTGACGGACAGTCACGCAACGACCCGGGCTTCGGTGAGTGGGACAATCCAACCTAGTAGGGAGGCGTTCGATGCACGTAGGCGTGCATTGCCCTCCCCTGGGGCACCATAGTTGCATATTAACATGTAATAAATGTAAAGCTATGCATGCATGATTAATATGATATATCCATGCCACCTTAGACTTTGTATGCTAGGGATATGCACCCTTATATCATGTATAGCGGCCTATGCATGTTTAGTCATCTTGTCCTTAATTGGAAAGCCCCGAACTATGCATGTTCCCATCTAGTTTAATTTAATTAAATCAAATGTGAGCATATAGTTACAAGCATGCCTTAGAGAATATTATAACCTTGTTGTTATAATATATGTCTCCCCGCATCTTAGTTATGCGCCCTGGAGGAATTCTTGAGAATTCATGACATTATTAGCGTTACAATCGGTGTCGACGGATCCATGAGTAGGCTGTCTTCTCCTTTTGGTTGGATCCGATGTAGGAACTCCCCGGCGTTGGCTGTGCCTGACAGAGGGCTCCCGTCCGTAGGTACCTCCGATGCGTCGGACTGTACTGATAGTGGGAGTATACCAGGTGGAGGCCCGAGGGTGGGAGAGGCTACCGGGTGGACCAGGGGTGGAGAGCGGTCTAGTATGCCCCAAGAGGCCCATGTCACCCCCCGGAAAGGGTGAGGGTGAGGGGGGAGGTGGGTTGGCGATGAAACGACCCATTAGAATGTGTTGTTTCTCCCGTGTTAGGGGCTATAAATTATATACGGTTGATATGAATTGTGATGCATGGGTTGTGCTATTCACTGAGCGTGTGGCTCACCCCTCGCATATATTTTTCTCCAGTGATATCTGAGTCGGATCTGAAGGAGGAGCTCCCCGAGGCACATCAACAGTAGTGGAGCAGCGTCACGTTCTGCGAGTGAGAGGCCATCAGCATCCCCTTCTTGATTGTATGTATTGTATTTCGTGCTTGGGCACATACTTGTATTTGGATGTCATTGTATATATTGGCTCTCACAGGACAGTTGATTATGTATCGGGTTTGTAATATGTCTTTGAATTACAGACTCAGTCGTTTGAGCTTCCGCTATTTGTATATATTATGTCAGCTACCTTATTGTCTGTGTTGTCATTTTTGATGTTGTTTAGAGTATGTTATTGATCTCCTGTATAGACTGCTGATATTATATATACTTGCCACGTCTCGGGGACGGCCGCCCTGGGGCGTGATAAAAAGTTGGTATCAGAGCCTGGTCCTGTCAGAGCCAATTGTGTTTTTCTTAGAGATGAGTCCTAGGATTTCTATATGAGTATTCTGATCCTAGTGTCTGGTTTTCTTAGGTTGCTGATATGCCTCCTCGTAGAGGAATGCGTGGACGTGGTCCCTCTCGGCCTTTGGAGGTTCCCGGACCTACCAGAGGCGAGGATGCTACTGGAGAGTCCTCGGCTATGGGGCCAGGACCGGCGCAGGAGCCTCCTGCATGGGAGCGTGCTTACGCTCGGATTGCAGATCTGGTGGAGACTCAGACGAGGGCACTGGAGGCCCAGTCTAGGGCGTTGGCTGAGCAGGCATGAGAGATTCAGGAGCTGCGGGCGGCCCGTGAGGCAGTTCCACAGGTCCCCTTGGTGGCAGATCCACCGGTGGTGCCCGACGTACCCCCTGTCCCCGTGGTGATTCCAGTGGTGGGAGTTCAGGATCCCTTGGAGAGGGAGGTGGAGCTAGAGGCTGCAGCGCGAGTGCATCAGAGTGGCCTCACTGCCTTTCTGAAGCTCCACCCTCCCGAGTTCCATGGCCAGACGGCGGACCCCCTTGCCCCTGAGCGTTGGTTGATGGAGGTGGACAAGATCTTCTCGACCATGCACTGCACCGACCGCCAGCATGTCTCCCTGGCCACCTTCATGCTGAAGGGTAGCGCCGCCGACTGGTGGGCTACCCGATCGGTGGACATCCCTGAGGGAGTGGAGCGACTTCTATGGGCGGGGTTCCGGAGGTATTTCCTGGAGGAGTACTTCCCGTTTTCGACACGCCAGATCGTGATGCGAGAGTTCGAGCAGCTGACGCAGGGCTCCATGTCAGTCGCTGACTACTCCACACGCTTCACGAGGCTTTCCAGGTTCACCCCCGCCTTGGTGATGGATGAGGAGACGCGGTGCCGTCGTTTTGAGATGGGTCTCATTAGCACCATCCGGGTGCATGTCACTTCTCAGGCGTTCACGAGGTACTTGGACTTGGTGTCTCGGGCGAAGACAGTCGAGCGAGACCTTGGGGTCCCTTTGGGGGTTCCGACCCCTTCTGCAGACCAGAGACCCCCCAGGAGCCAGGACCAGGGACATCGCAAGAAGAAGCGGCCCTGCTTTGATCAGTCAGCGGCTGCCGCTACTCCAGTCGATGTGGTGCCAGTGCGAGGTCCAGCACCCATTGCGGTAGTACCAGTCCAGGCCAGGCAGCCGGAGAAGCGGCGCTGTTTCCATTGTCAGCATGTCAGGCATATTTTATATAATTGCCCCGATGCTAGCCGACCCCGTGTGCTGTCTCCGCAGCAGCAACAGCTACAGCAGTAGCCATACCAGAAGCAGCAGCCATGCCAGCAGCAGCAGCCACAGCATCAGCAGCAGCAGCCACAGGGTGGCCGAGCTGACCAGAGGAGGCAGCCAGTGCAGCCTGCGAGGCGTGCCCCTGCTCCTCAGCCGCAGTTTGTTCAGGGCCGAGTTGCAGCACTTTCAGCCGAGGAGGCGCAGGCTTCGGGTAGCGTGGTCCGAGGTATTGTTTTGATCTCCCAGCTCCCTGCATATGTGTTATTTGATTCTGGAGCCACGCACTCGTTCGTGTCTCCCATTTTTGCGAGACGGATGGGCGTGGCGTCTGCCCCTCTTGATGTTATGCTGGAGATATCATTGCCCGTCGGAGACCGTATTCTCCTCCGTTCTGTTTACCGAGGGTGTACTGTGGTGATTGCGGAGCATGAGTTTCCAGTGGAGTTGGTAGAGCTCGCCATGACGGACTTCGATGCCATCCTAGGAATGGATTGGCTCTCAGCTAGTCACACCAGCATCGACTGTTTTGCGAAGTCGGTATCTTTCCACCTTCCGGGTCAGAGATTGGGTCGAGTTCCTAAAGGACTATGATTGTGACATCGCTTACCATCCGGGTAAGGCGAATGTCGTGGCCGATGCTCTCAGCAGGCAGCCCTTGGGCATGGCCGCCCACTTGGCTGTACATCGTTGGAGGCTTCTGGAGGAGGTCGCTTGCTGGATCAGCATTCGAGAGACACCTGCGGGTGGCTTTTTGGCCAGGCTAGTGGTGCAGCCTGTTCTTCTCGACGAGATCCGCACGGCTCAGGGGCAGGATCCTCACTTTCTAGTCCTCTCTGAAGGCATCGCCCGGGGCGAGCGTCCGGACTACCAGATTCGCGAGGACGGGATCCTGCGGTTCAGAGGTCGAGTATGCATTCTTGACGACGCAGAGCTGAAGCAAAAGATCTTGGACGAGGCCCATCGTTCGAGGTACACAGTGCATCCTGGTGGCACGAAGATGTACAGGGGCCTTCGTCGTGGCTACTGGTGGCGCGGGATGAAGGCGGATATTGGTCGTTTCGTTGCCCGTTGCTTGGTATGCCAGCAGGTGAAGTCGGAGCATCAGCGTTTTGCAGGGAAGTTGTAGTCCATTGAGATTCCTCAGTGGAAGTGGGAGCAGATCACCATGGACTTCGTTTCAGGCTTGCCGAGGTCACGTTCGGGTCGCGATGCCATCTGGGTAATCGTCGACCGACTGACTAAGTCCGCTCATTTCCTCCCCATCCGACTCACCGATTCTCTGGACACCCTGGCGCAGTTGTTTGTCTCCGAGATTGTTCGTCTCCATGGCACTCCTGTCAGCATCATTTCTGATAGAGATGCGAGATTTACTTCGAGGTTCTGGCGTAGCCTTCAGCACGCCCTTGGTACGAACCTCCACTTCAGTACAGCGTTTCATCCGCAGACGGACGGCCAGTCAGAGAGGACGATTCAAACCCTGGAGGACATGCTGCGAGCTTGCGTTCTTGATTTTTGGGGCAGTTGGGAGAGGCATCTTCCGTTGGTGGAGTTTGCCTACAACAACAGCTACCACTCGAGTATCCGGATGGCACCATACGAAGCGCTCTATGGCCGCAGCTGCAGGTCCCCCTTGTGTTGGGACGAGGTCGGAGAGCGCCAGTTGGAGGGACCAGAGATCATCCACCAGACCTCAGAGATGGTCAAGACGATTCGCGAGCGTATCCGAGTCGCTCAGAGCCGTCAGAAGAGCTACGCCGATCGTCGTCGCCGTGAGCTCGCCTTCGAGGTTGGTGACCATGTCTTCCTGAAGGTGTCCCCGATGAAGGGCATCTTCCGTTTTGGTGTGCGGGGCAAGCTGAGTCCGCGTTTCATTGGGCCGTTCCTCATCCTCGAGCGGGTTGGAGAGGTGGCCTATCGCATAGCTCTACCCCCACAGTTGGCTCAGGCCCATGACGTCATCCCGTTCGAGCCGCTCGTCTTCGAGCCGGACTTGTCATTCGTGGAGCAGCCAATCGAGATCCTGGACCGACGCGAGAAGAGGCTCCGCACCAAGACCGTCCAGCTGGTTAAGGTGCGATGGCAGCACCGTTCTGGTGCCGAGGCCACTTGGGAGCGCGAGGACGCCATGCGTGGCGCATATCCGCATCTTTTCCCTTCCTAGATGTTTTTGTATTTATTTTGAGGACAAAATTTCCTAAGGGGGGAAAAATGTTATATATGTGTCACTTTTAGCCTTCTGGTCACCTTTGGGACATTTCTGGCAGTTTTTCAACTATTTCTTTTTTCGATCGGAACCGCTAAAATTTTGGACTTTTAGCTATCATCCTGAGCTTGAGAACTCCGATTGAGAATCTAACTGCACATTGGGTGTCCTGGTGCCATTTCAAGCCACTCCCGAAAATTTCATCGAATTCCGGTAACGTTTCAGAATTTCACAGTTCTGAATCGTATCCGGGTTTTGACCAAGCGAAAAGTCATTGGGAGACTTGACCAAGTCAAAGATGACTTTGACCAAGTCAAGTTTGACCATTGACATGGTCAAATCATTTTGTCTATTAGTGTGGTTAGGTTGACCCAAAGTCAAGCTCACCCAAAAAAACCTAAAAAGCTCTAAGTGTGTGAGTGTGTGTGTGCAACCTTGGACGCCCACCTCTTCATCTTCTCTTCTCTTCTTCTCTCTCACACACAAAATCCTTATCTCTCCCTCTTGTTATTTTCTTCCTTTAGAGCTAGTAGAAGAGGTTGAAATGGAAAGCCATTGAAGGGGAAAAGATAGGTAAGCTTGTGATCTATCTTTCCATGGTCTTGGATTTGTCTTCCCCTTTGTTGACCTCCCTCTCATGGCTTCTCATAACCCTTGTTTCAGCCATTTTTAGGGCTGAGAAGAGGCTGAGGTGGTGGTGGTCTTGGTGGTGGCATTTCGGTGCGCGAAGGGCACCCGAGCTTCCTCCCTTTGTTCTCCTCTCCTTGTTGGTAAGTCATTCTCCTCCCCTAGCAAGGTTAGATGCTTGTATAGGGTGTGTATTTGGGTATGCATGCTTGCATGGGTGTTAGGGGGGTGAGGGTGGGCTGAGGAGGGGGTGGGAAGGGCTCGGGCGCGCGTGCGGGGTCATCCGCGCGCGTGCGCGCGAGTCTGCGCGCGCAGGCAGGCGCTAGCGCGCGCAGACGGGCGCGCTGGCGGGCGCGCGCGCGTACGCGCAGACGCGCGGGCGTGCGGGCAGAGTGCTGCGCGGGAGCGCAGAGGGTACGCGCAGGGTTGGATGCGCGGTGCGTGCGGGCGCGCGAGAGCGTGTCTGGGCGTGCGGGCTGGGGCGCGGCAGTGCGCCCGGGGCGCCGGGGCGCATGCGTGCGCCTTCGTGCGTGCGCGTGCTTGTGGCTGTGCGTATGGCTGCCCGTGGGTTCGGGAGGGTGTCGTGGCACTCGGACTCGCGTGCGTATGAGTGTGCTCGCGTGCGTGCGGGCCCGTATGCATGCTCGTCCGAGTATTCGGTATTTCTAGTAAATTTCTTATGTAATTGTGTGGTTTACTCACCGTTTTGACTGCCTATGTCTTGCAGATCTAGACGGACAGTCACGCAACGACCCGGGCTTCGGTGAGTGGGACAATCCAACCCAGTAGGGAGGCGTTCGATGCACGTAGGCGTGCATTGCCCTCCCCTGGGGCACCATAATTGCATATTAACATGTAATAATTGTAAAGCTATGCATGCATGTTTAATATGATATATCCATGCCACCTTAGACTTTGTATGCTAGGGATATGCACCCTTATATCATGTATAGCAGCCTATGCATGTTTAGTCATCTTGTCCTTAATTGGAAAGCCCCGAACTATGCATGTTCCCATCTAGTTTAATTTAATTAAATCAAATGTGAGCATATAGTTACAAGCATGCCTTAGAGAATATTATAACCTTGTTGTTATAATATATGTCTCCCCGCATCTTAGTTATGCGCCCTGGAGGAATTCTTGAGAATTCATGACATTATTAGCGTTACAATCGGTGTCGACGGATCCATGAGTAGGCTGTCTTCTCCTTTTGGTTGGATCCGATGTAGGAACTCCCCGGCGTTGGCTGTGCCTGACAGAGGGCTCCCGTCCGTAGGTACCTCCGATGCGTCGGACTGTACTGATAGCGGGAGTATACCAGGTTGATATGAGTGATGCATGGGTTGTGCTATTCACTGAGCGTGTGGCTCACCCCTCGCATATATTTTTCTCCAGTGATATCTGAGTCGGATCTGAAGGAGGAGCTCCCCGAGGCACATCAACAGTAGTGGAGCAGCGTCATGTTCTGCGAGTGAGAGGCCATCAGCATCCCCTTCTTGATTGTTTGTATTGTATTCCGTGCTTGGGCACATACTTGTATTTGGATGTCGTTGTATATATTGGCTCTCACAGGACAGTTGATTATGTATCGGGTCTGTAATATGTCTTTGAATTACAGACTCAGTCGTTTGAGCTTCCGCTATTTGTATATATTATGTCAGCTGCCTTATTGTCTGTGTTGTCATTTTTTATGTTGTTTAGAGTATGTTATTGATCTCCTGTATAGACTGCTGATATTATATATACCTGCCAAGTCTTGGGGACAGCCGCCCTGGGGCGTGACAGAGTGTCCTTTGAGTTTCCTTCAGGAAATTGCCTTGCATTAAATTGTTGTAATGGTGTTTGGCTTCCAGCCACTCACTGAGCTTCTAGCTCACCCCTTGCGTACTGTTTCTTTAACAAGGGCGGTGTTGGGCGTGGAGCTGGAGCTTCCCTGTGGCATGGTCTTGCGTGTGTGGAGCGTTCCGTCCGGCGGTTGGCGAGTGCGATGCTGTCAACAGTTATAGTGTCATGTATTTGTTAATCGTGCGTGTTGCACTGATTGTATTTTATTCGGACTAAACTTGGCTCTCACAGGACAGTGATTGTGTATTCGAGTCTGTAATAATGTTTTGGTTACAGACTTATTGGTATTTTCATGCTTTCGTATTTTCAGTGAGCCATCATGTATCTTTGCCTTGCCACCTTGTATGTTATTGTTGGAGTCTTTGTTGACCTCAGGTATTGATAACTGATATTATATATTTGCCACGTCTTGAGGACGGCCGCCCTGTGGCTTGACATAACTGATAGCTCAACTGAAAATGCGGAAGCATAAAAATACAAATAAGTCTATAACCCAAAACATTATTACAGACTCGAATACACAATCATTGTTCTTTGAGAGCCAAGCCTAGTCCAAATAAAACCAGTGCAACACGCACGATTTCTCAATGCATAAATGACTCAATGAGTAATTTATCAAGGCTACAAGCTTAGTGAGTGGCAAGAAGCCAAGCACCAATATAACAATTGAATGACAAGGCAATTTCCTTTCAAGAAAAACATGGGTGAAAACCCTACAGATAACTAGGTCACGCGGCGGCGCGACCAACGTCCCCCTCACCCTCACTCTTGGAGGGAGACTCTTGGGACTCTTGGGAGAGACCATACCGTTTGTCAAAGAGACAAGGAGTTAGTTACTGGTCCACACAACACTACTGGATTATCTACAACGAGATAACTGCCCACCGATGTCTCTCAACATCGATACATAACTGGACTAAACAACTATGGGAACGGACGAACAAACGAATGGGTCATGTAGCGACGTGACTTCACCTCACCCCCGCCCCCGAAGGGAAACTCCTGGGACACCCAGGGAGAAAACAAAGGTTAACCATAACACCTGGTGTTACTGGATAACATAATACAACCAGGCCCTCCGCTACGAGGTAGAGATGCCACTACGATACCTCAAAGTGTTAGGCATAACTTACCCGGAGTATACTCGACAGGTAAAATGGTCACGTGACTACTTGACTTCAACTCATCCTCACCCTAGCCCACCCCCCCCCCCCCAAGGGGTGACCCTAGGGACTTTTGGGATAAATCATTTTACTCTACACCCTTCGTCAACCGGTAGCCCTCTCCCAGGTAGCCTCTACCTGGTATACTCCCATGATCAGTACATCTGCCGAACGCATCGGTAGAACTTACAGGTGGGTGCCATCTGTCAAGACAGCTTCAACGCCGGGCAGCTTCAACACAGATCCGATGAATGGGAGAACGATTCCATGCTCACAATGCGAACCACCTAGATCAACTACTCTCGATAATCACCTACAGATGATATCGAATACGCTTGAACAACCACACATGTGCGTCGCTCGGGCGCAAGGAGTTACCTCTGCTCTCGCACAGAAATAAGCCAAAGGCTCAACCCAACAAGCGGTTCATACACGTGCCTAACATGGGTAGGCCTAGCTTAATGCCATAACCACTGGTTTAACAAAACCGATACAACAATGAATTCTCCTGAATTCCAATCAAGTGCATCTCACAGATGCAGGGTGGCGATTACATCGCTCGCGCTCTAACTAATAAGGTACAACCCGACAGCGGGTCATACCCACACCTATTACAGATAGGCCCAATTAGTTTTAACATGCGCACAATTATTACAGTAGAATTTTATCGCAGTTATTTACATGAACCACATGCAAGATAACATAATAATTAACTATAGGGGTTCTCCTAACATGAATATACATCATAAACAATCATATCATGCAACATACATGCAAATCATAGCCTAACTACACATGCATACGAAGCCATTAATCATGCAAACACACAAGGTACAACCTAACATGCGTTGGATATCACCAACTTAAAAAGAAAGGGTTAAGCGCAATCTCGCGCATCAACAGACACATGCCAATAATCCCAAGCAAACCTGAGTCAAGTAGGAACCACATCTACTTACTCAGTTCGCACAAAGAGGGAGGGCGAGAGAGGGAAGGCCTCATCATCTCCAGAAGCTGGTCATAGCTTTGCCCCAACAAGATGGGTGCAACAACTATACCATGCCCTCAAGTCTTATGACCAGTGAATATTAAGTATGCACTCGGTTATTAACAGGGCAACACGCACGCGGGGCAGCATGGACGCGAGACGGCACGCATGCGGGATAGGCAGGACAGCATGCACGCAAGCAGCACGCTCGAACGGGGAAGCACACACACACGGGGCAGTACCCGGGATCCACAGGCAGAGCAAGGCACGCTGGGCACATTGCAGGGCACACTGCAGGGCACACTGGGCGCGCTAGGCACACGCGCAAGGCATGAGTGCTGGTGCTGGAAGGGCAGCAGACACGGCACGCTGAGCTCTAGGCAGCATGCACAGGGTAGCACGCACGCGGGCACGGCAACACCCCTACACCCAAGCAACCATGCACACACACACCATTCATACATAAACACAAACACATGGCATGCATGGACTACCCAAACCCTCAAGGGATAGCAATCACCAACAAAATGCAAGAGGGAGGGAGGAAAGCTCACCTAGAAAGAGAGAGGGTCAAAGAAGGGGGCACCATCACTCCCAAGTGCACACACCCTCACCATCCAAGCCCTCCATCTCTTCCAACCACCTCCATCAGCATATCCACCATTAATCCTTTGCTGTCCAAGCACCAAGAGAGCAAAATAAAGGAAGGGAAATGGTGTTAGAAGGCAAGGGTGGCCAAAGGACAAAGGCACACACACACTTCTTCACACACAAACACATACCTTCACTTCCTCATTCACTTCCCCCTTCAACACATGCTCAAAACACACTCAAAATGGGCTGGACTAGAGAGAAATGAGAGGGAAAAAGGGAGAGGGAGAGAGAAAGAGAGAGAGAGAGAGAGAGAGGGTGAGAATGCATTTGGGGGGCTTTTAATAACCAAAAAGTGTGTTGGTGGGGGTTGACAAGTCAACCCAACCACACAACAAAACAAAATGCACCTTGACTTGTCAAAGCCATCCCCCACCTAGACGTGCACAAGCAATTCACATCCCAATCCAGTAACGATCAAACCCGGATACGATTCAGAACTGCATATTTTTTTCAAAATGATAGTAAAATGCGATGAAATTTTTATGGATAGCACAAAACGGTACCAAGACCCATAATATGCAGTTATATTATCAATTAGAGCACTCCAACTCCTGCAGATAGTTAAAAACTAAAATTTTAGCAGCTCCAAATGACACTACCTTAACTAGAATGGCTCTTTTATGACATAGGCACAACAAAGGCTGTGGTAGAATCCGTTTCAATATAGAGATTTGTAGCACCTGAATTTATTGCCATCCATAGTCCCACCTTTATAGTTTTGAGTTCCAAAATATTGATGGAAGGATAGAATTACAACCTGTAATGCCAAGGAGAAAATGAGAATGTTCATTTTGAAGTAGTGCATCATATCCGCCCCTTTCTTCAGACAGCGACCCATCGTTGTTTATTTTTAGCCAACCACATGGTGGTGGTTGCCAGAGAACATCCTTAATGGAGTCATGTTTTTGAGTGATAGAGACTCCAAAAAAATTTGCAATGCGATTTACTTCAGGTAATGAAGGAGAGAAGTACTTGATTTTTTGGGAGCATATCTTAATTGTGTCTTTGATGAGCCGAAGAACAGAGAAGACAACACCCTCTTACCCCTAAATGCCCTAGCATTTCTTTCCAGCCATTCATGCCAAAGGGTAGAGGTGAGGATCAATTGTAGGAGTGGTTTCTGGACTGGAATAGAAGTTACCTGCTCCAACCATTGAGGTAATGAAGCCAGATCTTGTGGAGGGACCCGAGAGATGCGAAGGCCATTGATGAGGAGCTTACCATATGGATCTCAAGAAAGAGCATGAGAGTAATAGATGATCCACATCTACTATAGCAGTAGAAGAGCATAGGAGGCAAATGGGATCAGCCTCCAGTCCTTTGTTGTAAAGTCGTGAGCGAGTGGACAGCTTGTTGTGGAAAACTTGCCAAGCCAAGACTGAATATTTTGGGCGCCAGATCCAAGAGGACCAATGAGGGGGGCTCACAGACTGTCGCATAGATTGCCAGGCCGAGGAGAGGTGTATTGATCATGTTTTTTCGAGGTCCAAATGAGGGAGTCCATCACCAGTTCCCCCCATTTCTAATTGAGTTATATCTGGCCATACCCAGTCCAACGAAGTAAGCCAATGGTGAGGTTTATCCCATCCCCCATTATGAATGGCAGAAGTAGGAGGACCCCAAATGTTATATATGTGTCACTTTTAGCCTTTTGGTCACCTTGGGGACATTTCTGGCAATTTTTCAATTTTTTTTTTTTTCATCGGAACCGCTAAAATTTTGGACTTTTAGCTATCTGCATGAGCTCGAGAACTCCGATTGAAAATCTAACTGCACATTATGAGTCCTGATGCCATTTCGAGCCACTCACAAAAATTTCATCGAATTCTGGTAACGTTTTAGAAAATTTGGCAGTTCTGAATCGTATCCGGGTTTTGACCAATTTTGAAATGTCAAAGGGGGACTTGACCAAGTCAAGAAGACTTGGACCAAGTCAAAGTTGACCATTGACTTGGTCAAAGCTTTTTGTTTTTTTGTGTGGTTGGGTTGACTCAAAGTCAAGCCTCACCAACCTCTTTTTTTTTCTCATTAATGTGTGTGTGTGTGTGAGTGTGTGTGTGTGTGTGTTACTATACTTGGGCGTCCCCCTTCAATCCCCATCTCCCTCTCCCTCTCACTCACTCCTTCACTCCCTCTTCCTTCCTTATTTGTTCTAAATAGAGGTAGTAAAAGAAGAAGAAGAAGAAAGACCTAGAAAGGAGAAGAGAAGGTATGTGTGTGTGCAATCTTTGTGTGGTGTTTGTTTTTGTTTCCCTTCTCTCTATCTCCCTCTCATGCCTTTCCCCACCCCTGTTTTCAGCCATTTTAGGGCTTGAAGAGTGGCTGAGAAGGTGGTGGTGTTGGTGGTGGCGGTTGTGGTGGTTTGGTGCGCAAAGGGCACCCGAGTTTCCCCCCTTTTCTTTCCCCTCCTTTTTGGTAAGTTTTCCTCCTCTCTTAGCCTTGTTTAGATGATTGTTAGGGTTTTTAAGTGGTCAAGCATGCCTTGCATAGGTGGTAGGGGGAGTGGGAGGGCTGAGGAGGGGGTGGGAGGGGTTCGGGCGCGCGCGCGTCTGCGCGCGCAGAGGGGCGCTGGCGCTCGCAGACGGGCGCGCTGGCGGGCGTGCGCGCGAGGTTCTGACCGGGCGTGCAGTGCGCGCGAGGGCACGCGGGCGCGGCAACGAGTCTGGGCGCGCGGCAGTGCGCCAAGGGTGCAGGGGGGCATGCATGCGTGCGCGTGCGGGGGGCCATGCGTGTGGCTGCCCGAGAGTTCGGGTGGGTGTCGGGGCACTCGAACTCGCGTGCGTGTGGCTACCCGAGGGTTCGGGTGGGTGTCGGGGCACTCGGACTCGCGTGCGTACATGCGTGCTCGCATGCGTGCGAGTCCGTATGCATGCTTGTCCGAGTATTTGGTATTTCTAGTAAATTTCATGTATATTTGTGTAGTTTACTCACCATATTGAATGCCCATGTCTTGCAGATCTTGGCGAACGGTCACACAACGACCCGGGTTTTGGTGAGTGGGTCAATCCAACCCAGTAGGGAGGCGTTCGATGCACGTAGGCGTGCATTGCCCTCCCCTGGGGCACCATAATTGCATATTAACTTGTGTCAATGAAAAACTATGTTAATGCATGTTTTACTATGATGTAACCATGCCATATTAGACATTGTATGCTGGGGATATACATCCATGTATCATGTATAGAGGCCCATACATGTCTAGACACCATGTCCCATGCTTGAAAAGCCTTGATCTATGCATGTTTTCCATTTAGTTTAATTTATTTAAATCAAAATGAGATTATATTGGTATAAGCATGCCTTAGAGAATATTATAACCTTGTTGTTATAATATATGTTTCCCCGCATCTTAGTTATGCGCCCTGGAGGAATTCTTGAGAATTAATGACATTAGTAGTGTTAAAAATCATTGTCGACGGATCCAAGAGGATCGTATCCGTGTGAGTAGGCTGTTTTCTCCCCTTCGTTGGATCCGAGTAGGGACTCCCCGGCGTTGGGAAAGCTGTCCTGACAGAGGGCTCCCATCTGTAGGTACCACCGATGCGTTCAGAGGGTACTGATCGTGGGAGTATACCAGGTAGAGGCTACGCGAGGGAGAGGCTACTGGTGGACCAAGGGTGGAGAACAGTCTAGTCTATCCCAAAAGGCCCATGTCACCCCTAAAGGGTGAGGGTGAGGGTGGGGTGGGTCGGCGATGTTACGACCCACTAGCTTGTACAGTTACTCCCGTTTAGGGACCTTTAATTATTTTAAGGTTAATATGAGTTGTGTTGCATAGATTGTGCCATTCACTGAGCGTGTGGCTCACCCCTCGCATATTCTTTCCCCCAGTTGTTACTGAGTCGGATCTGAAGGAGGAGCTCTCCGAGGCATCACATCAGTAGCGGAGCAGCGTTCACGTTTTGGGTTCTGCGAGTGAGAGGCCATCAGCATCCCCTTCTTTGCTTGTATGTATTGTTATCTGTGCTTGGGCACAACACTTGTATATGGATGTCTTTGTTTATATTGGCTCTCACAGGATAGTTGATTATGTATTCTGGTCTGTAATATGTCTTTGAATTACAGACTCAGTCGTTTAAGCTTCCGCTATATGTATATATATTATGTTAGCTGCATTGTTGATTGTGTTGTCATTTTCGATGTTGTTTAGAGTCTTTTATTGATCTCCTGTATGGACTGCTGATATTATATATATTTGCCACGTATCGGGGACGGCCGCCCTGGGGCGTGACAAAAGTTGGTATCAGAGCCTGGTCCTGTCAGAGCCAATTGTTTTCTTAGAGATGAGTCCTAGGATTTCTATATGAGTATTCTGATCCTAGTGTCTGTTTTCTTAGGTTGCTGATATGCCTCCTCGCAGAGGAATGCGTGGACGTGGTCCCCCTCGGGCCTTGGAGGTTTCTGAACCTACTAGAGGCGAGGAGTCTACTGGAGGGTCCTCGGCTATTGGGCCAGGACTAGCGCAGGAGCCTCCTGCATGGGAGCGTGCTTACACTCGTATCGCAGATCTATTGGAGACTCAGACTAGGGCACTGGAGGCCCAGACTAGGGTGTTGGCTGATCAGGCGCGAGAGATCCAGGAGCTGCGGGCGGCCCGCGAGGCAGTTCCACAGGTCCCCTTGGTGGCAGTTCCACAGGTCCCCTTGGTGGCAGATCCACCGGTGGTGCCCGAGGTACCCCCTGTCCCAGTGGAGATTCCGGTAGTGGGAGTTCAGGATCCCCTGGAGAGGGAGGTGGAGCTAGAGGCTGCGGCACGAGTGCATCAGAGCGGCCTCACTGCCTTTCTGAAGCTTCACCCTCCCGAGTTCCATGGCCAGACGGCGGACCCCCTTGCCCCTGAGCGTTGGTTGATGGAGGTAGACAAGATCTTCTCGACCATGCACTACACCGACCGCCAGCGTGTCTCACTGGCCACCTTCATGTTGAAGGGTAGCGCCGCCGACTGGTGGGCTACCCGATCGGTGGACATCCCCGAGGGAGTGGGGCGACTTCTATGGGCTGGATTTTGGAGTTACTTTCTAGAGGAGTACTTCCCATTTTTGACACGCCAGATCGTGATGCGAGAGTTCGAGCAGCTGACGCAGGGCTCCATGTCAGTCGCTGATTACTCCACACGTTTCAAGAGGCTTTCCCGATTCGCCCCCGCCTTGGTGATGGATGAGGAGACGCGATGCCGTCGTTTTGAGATGGGTCTCATTAGCACCATCAGGGTGCATGTCACCTCACAGGCGTTCACGAGGTACTCAGACTTGGTGTCTCGTGCGAGGACAGTTGAGCGAGACCTTGGGGTCCCTTTGGGGGTTCCAACCCCTCCTGCAGACCAGAGGCCCCCCAGGAGCCAGGACCAGGGACATCGCAAGAAAAAGCGGCCCCGCTTTGATCAGTCAGCGGCCGCCACTACTCCGGTCGATGTGGTGCCACTGCGAGGTCCAGCACCCATTGCTGCAGTACCAGTCCAGGCTAGGCAATCGGAGACGCGATGCTATTACCATTGCCAGCGGATCGGGCATATTATGTATGAGTGCCTTGATGCTGGCCGACCCCGTGTGCCTCGGCAGCAGCAGCAGCAGCAGCAGCCACGCCAGCAGCAGCAGCCACAGCGTCAGCAGCAGCAGCCACAGGGTGGCTGAGTTGACCAGAGGAGGCAGCCAGTGCAGCCTGCGAGGCGTGCCCCTGCTCCTCAGCCACAGCTTGTTCAGGGTCGTGTTGCAGCACTTACAGCCGAGGAGGCGCAGGCTTCGGGTAGCGTGGTCCGAGGTATTGTTTTGATCTCCCAGCTCCCTGCATATGTGCTATTTGATTCCGGAGCCACGCACTCGTTCGTGTCTCCCGTTTTCACGAGACGGATGGGCGTGGTGTCCGCCCCTCTTGATGTTATGCTGGAGATATCATTGCCCGTCGGAGATAGTTTTCTCCTCCGTTCTGTTTACCGGGGGTGTACTGTGGCGATTGCGGAGCATGTGTTTCCATTAGAGTTGGTAGAGCTCGCCATGACGGATTTCGGTGCCATCCTGGGGATGGATTGGCTCTCAGCTAGCCACGCCAGTATCAACTGTTTTGTGAAGTCGGTGTCTTTCCACATCCCTGGTCGGAGATCTTTCCAGTTCGTGGGCGATCGGGACATAGCCCCTTTGGGGTTCGTGTCATCCATCCAGGCGTGGAGACTCCTTCAGGGAGGATGTGAGGGTTTTCTGGCGTATATTGCTGAGGAGGATGCACCACTGTGGGTAGATATCGGTCAGACTCCAGTCGTGGTGGAATATCCGGAGGTTTTCCCCGATGATCTCCTGGGATTACCGCCGGATCGCGCGATCGAGTTTGAGATTAATCTAATTCCGGGGATCGAGCCGATTTCGAGAGCTCCGTACCGGATGGCCCCAGCAGAGCTGAAGGTGCTCAAGGAGCAGCTGGAGGAGTTGCTCGAGAAGGGCTTCGCACGTCCGAGTGTTTCTCCGTGGGGAGCCCCTGTTTTGTTCATTCGGAAGAAGGACGGTTCGCTGCGTCTTTGTATTGATTACAGGCAGCTGAACAAGTGGACCGTGAAGAACAAGTACCCCTTGCCACGGATTGACGATCTGTTTGACCAGCTCCAGGGAGCGCGTGTCTTTTCTAAGATCGATCTCCGTTCGGGCTACTATCAGCTGAAGATCCAGGAGTCGGATATTCTGAAGACGGCCTTTCGTACCCGTTATGGGCACTACGAGTTCCGAGTACTGCCGTTTGGGTTGACGAATGCGCCAGCAGCCTTCATGGATCTGATGAACCGGGTGTTTCGGCCCTTCCTCGACTCCTTTGTAGTAGTCTTCATCGATGATATTCTGGTGTACTTGTCACGCCCCAGGGCGGCCGTCCCCGAGACGTGGTAATAATAAAATATCAGCTATCAATACCTGAGGTCAATAAAGACTCCAACAACAATACACAAGGTGGCAAAGCAAGGATAATGATAACTGACTGAAAAGCGGAAGCATAATATATAAACAATGTCTGTAAATCAAAAACATTATTACAGACTCGAATACACAATCACTATCCTGTGAGAGCCAAGTCTAGACCAAAGAAAATACAACCTGTGCCACATGCACGATTTACAATACATACAATGACTCTAGGACTGCTGACAGCCTCGCACTCGCCATCCGTCGGAAGAACGCTCCACGCCCATAAGACCACGCCACAGGGAAACTCCAACTCCACGCCCAACACTGCCCCTGAAAAGAAACAATATGCGAGGGGTGAGCTACAAGCTCAGTGAGTGGCTGGAAACCAATCACCATACAACAGTTCAATACATAAACCACTTTCCTTTCAAGGAAAACATGGGTGGAAACCCATGGATAACAGGGTCACGCGGCAGCGCGACCAAGCTCGCCCTTACCCTCACTCCTGGAGGGAGACTCTTGGGACTTTTGGGGAGAGACCATACCGTCGGTCGAAGAGACCCGGAATTACTGGTCTACACAACACTACTGGATCATCTACATCTAGATAACTACCCAACGATGTCCTTGAACATCGATTACGAGACCGGACCTAACAACTATGGGAACGGTCGAACAACGAATGGATCACGCGCCGATGTGTCTTCGCCTCATCCTCACCCTCACCAATATCATTCGTTAACCCTCTCCCAGGTAGCCTCTACCTGGTATACTCCCACGATCAGTACGCTCCCGAATGCATCGGTGGTACCTACGGATGGGAGCCCTTTGTCAGGACAGCTACAACCCGGCCTCTTCAACTCACCGCTCTACACCCTTAGTCCACCAGTAGCCCTTTCCCGGGTAGCCTCTACCTGGTATACTCCCATGGTCAGTACGTTCCAAAATGCATCGGTAGTACCTACAAATGGGAGCCCTCTGTCAGGACAGCTGTAATCTCGAGAAGTTCCTACATCGGATCAAACGAAGGAGAGAACAATCCCATGTTCGCAAAGCGAACCCAATGAAAAACAACTACTCTTGACAATCACTTATCGAGATATCAAAACACAGGCATAACAACAATATATGCAACACAACTCATATTAACCTTAAAATAATTAAAGTCCCTAAACGGGAGTAACTGTACAAGCTAGTGGGTCGTAACATCGCCGACCCACCTCACCCTCACCCTCACCCTTTAGGGGTGACATGGGCCTTTTGGGACAGACTAGGCTGCTCTCCACCCTTGTCCACCAGTAGCCTCTCCCTCGCGTAGCCTCTACCTGGTATACTCCCACGATCAGTACCCTCCGACGCATCGGTGGTACCTACAGATGGGAGCCCTCTGTCAGGACAGCTTTCCCAACGCCGGGGAGTCCCTACTCTGTCACGCCCCAGGGCGGCCGTCCCCGGGATGCGGCAATGGTATATATGATATCAGCAGTCTATATAGGAGGTCAATAACATACTCTAAACAACATCAAAAATGACAACACAGACAACAATGAGGCTGACATAATATATACACAAATAGCGGAAGCTAAAAGACTGAGTCTGTAATTCAAAAGACATTACAGACCCGATACACAATCAACTGTCCTGTGAGAGCCAATATATACAACAACATCCAAATATAATACAAACGTGTGCCCAAGCACGGAATACAATACATACAATCAAAGGGGGATGCTGATGGCCTCTCACTCGCAGAACGTGGCGCTGCTCCGCTACTGCTGATGTGCCTCAGGGAGCTCCTCCTTCAGATCCGACTCAGATATCACTGGAGAAAAAAATATGCGAGGGGTGAGCCACACGCTCAGTGAATAGCACAACCCATGCATCACAATTCATATCAACCTTAAATGATTTATATCCCCTAAGTGGGAGTAACTACACAATCCAGTGGGTCGTTACATCGCCGACCCACCCCATCCTCACTCTCACCCTCAAAGGGATGACATGGTCTTTTGGGATTGACTAGGCTGCTAATCACCCTTGGTCCACCGATAGCCTCTCCTCCACTCCGTAGCTTGCCTGGTATACTCCCACGATCAGCACAGTCCGACGCATCAGAGGTACCTACAGATGGGAGCCCTCTGTCAGGACAGCCTGTCTAACGCTTGGGAGTCCCTACACGGATCCAACGAAGGAAAGAGAAACAGCCTACCCACACGGATACAATCCTCATGGATCCGCCGACACCGATTTCAACTCTACTAATGCCATGAATTCACCAGAATTCCTCCAGGGCGCATAACTAAGATGCGGGGAGACATATTATAACAACGAGGTTATAATATTCTCTAAGGCATGCTCACATTTGATTTAATTAAATTAAACTAGATGGGTACATGCATAGTTTGGGGCAAGGTGTCTAGGCATGCACAGGCCTCTATACATGATGTAAGGGTGCATATCCCTAGCATACAAATCTAAGGCGGCATGGATACATCACATTAATCAATATAAGGGTGCATATCCCTAGCATGCAAGTCTAGGTGGCATGGATACAACATAATATTCATGCAAAGCATAGTTTACAATTTATACTAGCTAATATGCAACTATGGTGCCCCAGAGGAGGGCAATGCACGCCTACGTGCATCTACTGGGTCGGATTGTCCAACTCACCAATACCTGGGCCGTCGCATGACCGTCCGTCAAGATCTGCAAGACATCGGTAATCAAAATGGTGAGTAATTACAAAAATACATAAGAAATACGCTAGAAATAACCTACACTCGGACAAGCATGCATACGGCCCGCACGCACGCGAGCCCGAGTGCCCCGACATCCTCCCGCACCCACGGCAGCCATGCGCATGGCCACCTGCACGCACACGCACGGGTGCGCACGCACGCACGCACCCCGTGCCCCGGGCGCACTGTCACACCCCAGCCCGCGCGCCCAGGCGCACTGTCGCGCCCCTGCCCACACGCCCAGACACGCTGCCGCCGCGCGCGCGCGCCCGCGCGCATTGCGCGTCCAGCCCTGCGTCTAACCGCGCGTACTGCGCCCCGCGCAGCACTCCGTGCACACGCCCGCGCGTCCGAGCGTACGCGCGCACGCGCGCGGATGACCCCGCACGCGCGCCCGAGCCCTTCCCACCACCTCCCTCAGCTCTCCCACACCCCCAACACACATGCATACCATGCATACACCACATGCACACCCTAACATGCATCTAAACAAGGAAATGGGAGGAGAAGGACTCACCCAAGGGAGGAAGAACAAAGGGATGAAACTGGGTGCCCTTCGCGCACCGAATCACCACCACCAAAGCCACCACTACCAAGACCTCCCTCAGCCCTAGCAAAGGCTGAAAATCAGAGGAGAAAGGGGTCCATGAGGGGAGTTCAACAAGGGGGGAAACAAATCTAACACCATGGAAAGATAGATCGGGTCCTCACCTAGCTTTTCTCCTTCTAGGGCTTCCTATTTCAACACCTTCTTCAAGCTCCAATGGTAGAAAAATAGGGAAGGGGAGATGGGTTTGAGTGAGTGAGAGAGATGGGGAGAGAAGAAGAAGTGCACACCTATCACTAGTACACACCACTAACACACACACACTCACACACTCACACTTAGGGTTTTTTTGACATTTGGTGAGCTTTGACCTTTGGTCAACTCATCCACACTAACAAACAAAAGGGTTTGACCAAGTCAAGGGTCAAACTTGACTTGGTCAAAGTCCTCTTTGACTTGGTCAAGTCTCCAAATGACTTTTCACTCGGTCAAAACCCGGATACGCTTCGAAACTGCGAAATTCTGAAACGTTACCGGAATTCGATGAAATTTTTGTGAGTGGCTTGAAATGGCACCAGGACACATAATGTGCAGTTAGATTTTCAATCGGAGTTCTCAAGCTCATGATGATAGCCAAAAGTCTAAAATTTTAGCGGTTCCAATCGAAAAAAGAAAAGTGGAAAAACTGTCAGAAATGATCCAATGGTGACCAGAAGGCTAAAAGTGACACATATATAACAGCTCCAACGAAGGGGAGAAAACAGCCTACTCACATGGATACGATCCTCTTGGATCCATTGACAACAATTTCTAACACTACTAATGTCATGAATTCTCAAGAATTCCTCCAGGGTGAATAACTAAGATGCGGGGTAACATATATTATAATACCAAGGCCATAATATTCTCTAAGGTATTCTTATAACAATATAATCTCATTTTTATTTAATTAAATTAAACTAAATGGGAAACATGCATAGATCAAGGCTTTTTAAGCACGGGACATGGTGTCTAGGCATGTACGGGCCTCTATACATGATACATGGATGTATATCCCTAGCATATAATGTCTAACATGACATGGTTACATCATAGCAAAACATGCATTATCAAGATATTTACATATTATAGCTAGGGGGCCCCATCGATGTGCGACGCGCGTCTACGCGCGTCGAGCGCATCCCTAGAGAGGTGGGGGGACTGGATCGAACCACTCACCATTACCCGGGACCTCGCGCATCCCATCCGACGAGATCTGCAGGGTAAGGGCATCAAATTTGGTGAGTAACATCACAATTTAACACTTAAAAATCATTAGAAATACCAAAGACTTAGACATGCACGCATACGGGCTCGCACGCATGCGAGCACGCGCGTACGCACGCATGCCCGGGTGCCCCAGCACCTACCCGAGACCCTGGGCAGCCCCGCGCATGCCCCAGCACGCGCACGCACGCGCACACACGCGCGCGCGCACTGGCCCCCAGCCCCGTGCCCAGAAGCACGCCCAGGCGCACTGCCCCGCGCGTGCGTATGCTTGTGCGCACCCGCGCGCACCCCCTCTCGCGTTAGCGCCCGCGCGCACCCGCGCACTCGGGCGCACGCGCCTGCTCGTGTCTGCGCGCCCGCCTGCGCCTGCCAGTGCAGCCCCCAACGCGCGCCCACTCTTCCCTAAACCCTTTTTAACCCTCCCCAACCCCTCACACACATTCTAACACATCTACCCAACATGCATGACCTCCCCAACCATCCCAATAGCCCTAAAAATAAAAAAGAAGGGGAAGAGGACTTACCAAAAGAGGAAAACGGAAAGGGGGAGATGCGGGGCTCTCGACGCGCCCACGGCCACCTCAACCACCACCACCACCACCACCACCTCTTCAGCCTCCTCAGCCTCCTTCTTGGCTGCAAAATCAGGGGGGGGGAGTCATGAAAAGGAGCTTGAGAGAGGAGGATCAACAAACCTTCTTGTGCTTCCTTCTTCACATTCTCCTTCACTTCTCTTTGAGAACTTATCACAAACACATGGGGGGACTTTGAAAGAGAGAAAGAGAGGCCAAGAATCCCACGTTGGGAATGGGAGGGAGAGAGAGAGAGAGAGATTTCTTTGGGCAAATAAATATCCAAAAGAGGGATACAAATGACAAATTTATCATTGACTATAAATTCTGAGCATGCTTCACTAGAACAGCCATAACTTCCTCAATATAGCTCCGAATTGCACAATTCAAATTTCGTTGGAAAGCTAAGAAGATTACCTACAACTTTCATGTTTATTCCAAGATCAAATAATCCCTCCAGCTATTCCGAAATTAGAGCTAAACATAGAACAGGGCTGCTGCCAGAATTTTTCATCCCCAGGGTATACTTGATAAAATACCCATAACTCTTTCTACATGAATCCAGTTGACCTAATTCCACTTTTGCACGAAAGCTAACTCAAAACTGAGCATCTCATAATAAAATCATATTTAAACCTCTACATCTTGGATTTTAACAAAATCAAATCCAAATACCAAATCGGAAGTACATAACTTCGAGGAAAAAAAATTATGTAACCAATTTTAAATCAGAGCGCTCCAAATGACACAAGCATAACAGTACTCGAGGAGTCTTGAGGAGCACGCTGACCATCTCCGCACTGTCTTGGAGACTTTGGCCCGACATCAGTTGTTCGCCAAGTTCAGTAAGTGCGAGTTTTGGTTGGAGCGTATGGGCTCGCCCTGTCGAATTGGCGACGACCGTCAAACCCCACCGAGATTCGGAGCTTCCTGGGTTTGGCGGGTTATTATCGGAGGTTTGTCGAGGGTTTCTCGAAGATAGCTGTTCCTCTGACCCGCCTCACTCGGAAGGATGTCCGGTTCGAGTGGTCCCCATCTTGCGAGGAGAGCTTCCTGGAGTTGAAGCGAAGACTCACCTCAGCGCCAGTTCTTACCATTCCGTCTGGGAGTGGTGGATTCGCAGTCTACTCCGATGCATCGCGGATGGGTTTGGGTTGCGTCCTGATGCAGTACGGTAAGGTTGTGGCTTACGCGTCGCGTCAGTTGAAGCCCCATGAGCAGAATTATCCCACCCATGATTTGGAGTTAGCAGCGATCCTCTTTGCGCTGAAGATGTGGAGGCACTACCTCTATGGCGAGGAGTTCGAGCTCTTCACCGATCACAAGAGCCTGACTTGCTTGCAGTCCTAGTCGGAGCTCAACATGCATCACAGACGTTGGGTCGAGTTCCTGAAGGACTATGACTGTGACATCGCTTACCATCCGGGTAAGGCGAATGTTGTGGCCGATGCTCTCAGCAGGCAGCCCTTGGGCATGGCCGCCCACTTGGCTGTACGTCGTTGGAGGCTTCTGGAGGAGGCCGCTTGCTGGATCAGCGTTTGAGAGACACCTGCGGGTGGCTTTTTGGCCAGGCTAGTGGTGCAGCCCGTTCTTCTCGACGAGATCCGCACGGCTCAGGGGCAGGATCCTCACTTTCTAGTCCTCTCCGAAGGCGTCGCCCGGGGCGAGCGTCCGGACTACCAGATTCACGAGGATGGAATCCTGCGGTTCAGAGGTCGAGTATGCATTCCTGACGATGCAGAGTTGAAGCAGAAGATCTTGGACGAGGCCCATCGTTCGAGGTACACAGTGCATCCTGGTGGCACGAAGATGTATAGGGGCCTTCGTCGTGGCTACTGGTGGTGCGGGATGAAGGCGGATATTGGCCGTTTCGTTGCCCGTTGCTTGGTATGCCAGCAGGTGAAGTCGGAACATCAGCGTCCTGCGGGGAAGCTACAGTCCATTGAGATTCCTCAGTGGAAGTGGGAGCAGATCACCATGGACTTCGTTTTGGGTTTGTCGAGGTCACGTTCGGGTCGCGATGCCATCTGGGTAATCGTCGACCGACTGACTAAGTCCGCTCATTTCCTCCCCATTCGACTCACTGATTCTCTGGACACCCTGGCACAGTTGTTTGTCTCCGAGATTGTTCGTCTCCATGGCACTCCCGTCAGCATCATTTCTGATAGAGACGCGAGGTTTACTTCGAGGTTCTGGCGCAGCCTTCAGCACGCCCTTGGTACGAACCTCCACTTCAGTACAGCGTTTCATCCGCAGACGGACGGCCAGTCGGAGAGGACGATACAGACCCTGGAGGACATGCTGCGAGCTTGCGTTCTCGACTTTGGGGGCAGTTGGGAGAGGCATCTTCCGTTGGTGGAGTTCGCCTACAACAACAGCTACCACTCGAGTATTTGGATGGCACCATATGAAGCGCTCTATGGCCGCAGCTGCAGGTCCCCCTTGTGTTGGGACGAGGTCGGAGAGTGCCAGTTGGAGGGACTAGAGATCATCCACCAGACCTCAGAGATGGTCAAGACGATTCGTGAGCGTATCCGAGTCGCTCAGAGCCGTCAGAAGAGCTACGCCGATCGTCGTCGCCGTGAGCTCGCCTTCGAGGTTGGTGACCATGTTTTCCTGAAGGTGTCCCCGATGAAGGGCATCTTCCGTTTCGGTGTGCGGGGCAAGCTGAGTCCGCGTTACATAGGGCCGTTTCTCATCCTTGAGCGGATTGGAGAGGTGGCCTATCGCATAGCCCTGCCCCCACAGTTGGCTCAAGCCCATGACGTCTTCCATGTCTCGCAGCTGAGGCGTTACGTCCACGATCCTGCTCACGTTATTCCGTTCGAGCCGCTCGTCTTCGAGCCGGACTTGTCATTCGTGGAGCAGCCGATCGAGATCCTGGACCGGCGCGAGAAGAGGCTCCGCACCAAGACCGTCCAGCTGGTTAAGGTGCGATGGCAGCACCATTCTGGTGCCGAGGCCACTTGGGAGCGCGAGGACGCCATGCGTGGCGCATATCCACATCTTTTCCCTTCCTAGATGTTTTTGTATTAATTTTGTGGACAAAATTTCCTAAGGGGGGAAGAATGTTATATATGTGTCACTTTTAGCCTTTTGGTCACCTTTGGGACATTTCTGGCAGTTTTTCAATTTTTTCTTTTTCCGATCGGAACCGCTAAAATTTTAGACTTTTAGCTATCTGCATGAGCTCGAGAACTCCGATTGAAAATCTAACTGCACATTATGAGTCCTGGTGCCATTTCAAGCCACTCACAAAAATTTCATCGAATTCCGGTAACGTTTTAGAAAATTTGGCAGTTCCGAATCGTATCCGGGTTATGACCGATTTTGGAATGTCAAAGGGGGACTTGACCAAGTCAAAGTTGACCATTGACTTGGTCAAGACTTTTTGTTTTTTTGTGTGGTTGGGTTGACTCAAAGTCAAGCCTCACCAACCCTTTTTTTTTCTCATTAATGTGTGTGTGTGTGTGTGAGTGTGTGTGTGTGTGTGTGTTACTATACTTGGGCGTCCCCCTTCAATCCCCATCTCCCTCTCCCTCTCACTCACTCCTTCACTCCCTCTTCCTTCCCTTTTGTTCCAAATAGAGGTAGTAAAAGAAGAAGAAGAAGAAAGACCTAGAAAGGAGAAGAGAAGGTATGTGTGTGTGCAATCTTTGTGTGGTGTTTGTTTTTGTTTCCCTTCTCTCTATCTCCCTCTCATGCCTCTCCCCCACCCCTATTTTCAGCCATTTTAGGGCTTGAAGAGTGGCTGAGAAGGTGGTGGTGTTGGTGGTGGCGGTTGTGGTGGTTTGGTGCGCGGTGTTGGTGGTGGCGGTTGTGGTGGTTTGGTGCGTAAAGGGCACCCGAGTTTCCCCCCTTTTCCTTCCCCTCCTTTTTGGTAAGTTTTCCTCCTCCCTTAGCCTTGTTTAGATGATTGTTAGGGTTTTTAAGTGGTCAAGCATGCCTTGCATAGGTGGTAGGGGGAGTGGGAGGGCTGGGGAGGGGGTGGGAGGGGTTCGGGCTCGCGCACGGGGCCATCCGCGCACTTGCGCGCGCGTCTGCGCGCGCAGAGGGGTGCTGGCGCTCGCAGACGGGTGCGTTGGCGGGCACGCACACGTACGCGCAGACGGGCGGGCGTGCGCGCGGGGTTCTGCACGAGCGTGCAGTGCACGGAAGGGCGCGCGGGCAGGCGCGCGGCAGTGCGCCAAGGGTGCTGGGGCGCATGCGTGCGTGCGCGTGCAGGGGGCCATGCGTGTGGCTGCCCGAGGGTTCGGGTGGGTGTCGGGGTACTCGGACTCGCGTGCGTACGTGCGTGCTCGCATGCGTGCGAGTCCGTATGCATGCTTGTCCGAGTATTTGGTATTTCTAGTAAATTTCATGTATATTTGTGTAGTTTACTCACCATATTGAATGCCCATGTCTTGCAGATCTTGGCGAACGGTCACGCAACGACCCGGGTTTCAGTGAGTGGGTCAATCCAACCCAGTAGGGAGGCGTTCGATGCACGTAGGCGTGCATTGCCCTCCCCTGGGGCACCATAATTGCATATTAACTTGTGTCAATGAAAAACTATGTTAATGCATGTTTTACTATGATGTAACCATGTCATATTAGACATTGTATGCTAGGGATATACATCCATGTATCATGTATAGAGGCCCATACATGTCTAGACACCATGTCCCATGCTTGAAAAGCCTTGATCTATGCATGTTTTCCATTTAGTTTAATTTATTTAAATCAAAATGAGATTATATTGGTATAAGCATGCCTTAGAGAATATTATAACCTTGTTGTTATAATATATGTTTCCCCGCATCTTAGTTATGCGCCCTGGAGGAATTCTTGAGAATTCATGACATTAGTAGTGTTAGAAATTGTTGTCGACGGATCCAAGAGGATCGTATCCGTGTGAGTAGGCTGTTTTCTCCCCTTCGTTGGATCCGAGTAGGGACTCCCCGGCGTTGGGAAAGCTGTTCTGATAGAGGGCTTGTCACGCCCCAGGGCGGCCGTCCCCGAGACGCGGCAATGTATATATGATATCAGCTGTCTATACAGGAGATCAATAACATACTCTAAACAACATCAAAAATGACAACACAGACAACAATGAGGCTAACATAATATATACAAATAGCGGAAGCTCAAACGACTGAGTCTGTAATTCAAAGACATATTACAGACCCGATACATAATCAACTGTCCTGTGAGAGCCAATATATACAATGACATCCAAATACACAAACGTGTGCCCAAGCACAGAATGCAATACATACAATCAAAAGGGGGATGCTGATGGCCTCTCACTCGCAGAACATGACGCTGCTCCGCTACTGCTGATGTGCCTCAGGGAGCTCCTCCTTCAGATCCGACTCAGATATCACTGGAGAAAAATATATGCGAGGGGTGAGCCACACGCTCAGTGAATAGCACAACCCATGCATCACAATTCATATTAACCATATAATATTTATAGCCCTTAACACGGGAGCAACTACACATTCTAGTGGGTCGTCTCATCGCCAACCCACTTTCCCTCCCCTCACCCTCACCCTTTTCGAGGGGTGACATGGGCCTCTTGGGACAGACTAGACCGCTTTCCACCCCTGGTCCAACCGGGTAGCCTCTCCCACCTTCGTAGCCTCCACCTGGTGTACTCCCATGATCAGCACAGTCCAACGCATCGGAGGCACCTACAGATGGGAGCCCTCTGTCAGGCCAACTAACGCCGGGGAGTTCCTACCTCGGATCCCAACCAATAAGGAGAAGACAGCCTAGTCACGCGGATATGATCCTCTTGGATCCGTCGACACCGATTGTAACTCTACTAATGTCATGAATTCTCAAGAATTCCTCCAGGGCGCATAACTAAGATGCGGGGAGACATATATTATAACAACAAGGTTATAATATTCTCTAAAGCATGCTAATAACCATATGCTCGCATTTGATTTAAATAAATTAAACTAAATGGGAAACATGCGTAGGTCGAGGCTTTCCTAGCATGAAAACATGGTATCAGGATGCATAGGCCTCTATCCACAACATAAGGGTGCATGTCCCTAGCATACAAAGCCTAAGGTGGCATGGATACAACATAATGATCATGCATAGCACAGTTTACACTTATTACAAATTAATACGCAATTATGGTGCCCCAGGGGAGGGCAATGCACGCCTACGTGCATCGAACGCCTCCCTACTAGGTTGGATTGTCCCACTCACCAAAACCTGGGTCGTCGCGTGACCGCCCGTCAAGATCTGCAAGACATGGTAATCAAAGTGGTGAGTAATTACACAAATACGTAAGAAATACACCAGAAATACCCAACACTCAGACAAGCATGCATACGGCCCGCATGCAGGCGAGTCCGAGTGCCCCGACATCCTCACGCACCCACGGGCAGCCATGCGCACGGCCACCCGCACGCGCACGCACGCACGCACGCCCGCGCGCCCAGACACGCTGGAGCGCGCGCGCGCACGCTCGCCTGCTCCCGCGCGCACCGCGCGTCTAGCCCCAGGTGCACCCGCGCGCACACCCGCACGCACACCCGCATGCACTGCGCACACTGCGCCCCCCGCGCAGCACACCGCGCTCACGCCCGTGCGTCCGTGCGTACTCGCGCACGCCCCCAGCGCGCCCGACTGCGCGCGCCAGCCCTGCCTGCGCGCGCAGACTCGCGCGCACGCGCGCGGATGACCCCGCACGCGCGCCCGAGCCCTTCCTACTCCCTTCCTCGGCCCTCCCACCCCTAACACACATGCATACCATGCATACACCATTTCACACCCTAAACAAGCATCTAATCCTAGCTAGGGGAGGAGGAAAGCTTACCCAAAAGGAGGAAGGCCAAAGGGGGAACTCGGGTGCCCTTCGCGCACCGAATCGCCACCACCAAGACCACCACCACCAAGCCTCTTCTCAGCCCTAGCAAAGGCTGAAATCAGGGGAGAAGGGGAGCCTTGAGAGGGATGCAAACAAAGGAGAATGCAAAATAAAAACCATAGGAAGGTAAATCAAACCCTTACCTATCTTTTCCCCTTCTAGGGCTTTTCTTTTCAACCACTTCTACTAGATCAAATGGGGGATTTAAAGAGAGGGGATGTGAGATTTGTGTGTGAGTGAGAGAGAGAAGAAGATGAATAATGAAGAAGGGGTGGACGCCCACTTAAAGGCCACACACACACACACACACACTTAGAAAAATTTAGGTTTTGGTGAACTTTGACTTGGGTCAACCTAACCACACTAACAAACAAAACCCATTGACCAAGTCAAGGGTCAAACTTGACTTGGTCAAAGTCATCTTTGACTTGGTCAAGTCTCCCCATGACTTTCCGCTTTGTCAAAACCCGGATACGATTCAGAACTGTAAAATTCTAAAACGTTACCGGAATTTGATGAAATTTTCGTGAGTGGCTTGAAATGGCACCAGGACACATAATGTGCAGTTAGATTTTCAATCGGAGTTCTCAAGCTCATGATGATAGCCAAAAGTCCAAAATTTTAGCGGTTCCAATCGAAAAAGAAAAAGTTGAGAAAACTGCCAGAATGCTCCAATTGTGACCAGAAGGCTAACCCATCTGTAGGTACCACCGATGCGTTCGGAGGGTACTGATTGTGGGAGTATACCAGGTAGAGGCTATGCGAGGGAGGGGCTACTGGTGGACCAAGGGTGGAGAGCAGTCTAGTCTGTCCCAAAAGGCCCATGTCACCCCTAAAGGGTGAGGGTGAGGGTGGGGTGGGTCGGCGATGTTACGACCCACTGTCTTGTACAGTTACTCCCGTTTAGGGACTTTAATTATTTTAAGGTTAATATGAGTTGTGTTGCATAGATTGTGCCATTCACTGAGCGTGTGGCTCACCCCTCGCATATTTTTTTCCTCCAGTTGTTACTGAGTCGGATCTGAAGGAGGAGCTCCCCGAGGCATCACATCAGTAGCGAAGCAGCGTTCACGTTTTGGGTTCTGCGAGTGAGAGGCCATCAGCATCCCCTTCTTTGCTTGTATGTATTGTTATCCGTGCTTGGGCACAACACTTGTATATGGATGTCTTTGTTTATATTGGCTCTCACAGGACAGTTGATTATGTATTCTGGTCTGTAATATGTCTTTGAATTACAGACTCAGTCGTTTAAGCTTCCGCTATATGTATATATATTATGTCAGTTACATTGTTGATTGTGTTGTCATGTTTGATGTTGTTTAGAGTCTTTTATTGATCTCCTGTATAGACTGCTGATATTATATATATTTGCCACGTATCGGGGACGGCCGCCCTTGTTGTGTCTGTGTCATTTGGAGTGCTCTGTTTGAAGATTTGGGTACATAATTTTTTTTCTCTAAGTTATGTATTCCTGATTTGGTATTTGGATTTGATTTTGTTAAAATCCAAGATGAAGAGGTTTAATTATGATTTTATAATGAGATGTCCAGTTTTGAGTTAGCTTTCGTACAGAAGTGGAATTAGACCAACTGGATTCTTGTAGTAAAAGTTATGGGTATTTTTCCAAGTATACCCCGGGGATGGAAATTCTGGCAGCAGCCCTGTTCCATGTTTAGCTCTAATTTCGGATTATCTGGAGAGATTATCTGATCTTTCCATGAACATGAAAGTTGTAGATAATCTTCTTAGCTTTCCATCGGTCTTCGAATCAAGCAATTCGGAGCTGTATCGGGGAAGTTATGGCTGTTCCAGTGAAGCTTGCGCAGAATTTCTAGTCGGAGGGCGACTTAGTATTTCTCCTTAAGATATTTTGATAAATATCTCTCTCTCTCTCTCTCTCTCCCCTCACAAATCCCACGACCAGCCTCTTCTGGTCTCTCCTCTCTTTTCAAACCCCTCCCCCTAGGTGTTTGATAAAATGTTTCAATGAGAAGATGAGAAGGAGGTGGTGGAGGAAGAAGAGGTTTGTGCTTGTGTGTTGTGTTGGTTGTTTCCCCTCTCTCTCAAGCTCCTTTGCATGGATCCCCCCCCCCCTGTTTTTGCTGCCATAGAGGGCTGAAGAGGAGGCTGAGTGGTGGTGGTGGTGGTGGTTCCGGTGGCGGTGTTTCGGTGCGCAAAGGGCCCCGAACCTCCCCCTTTTCTTTTCCCTCCCAAGGTGAGCTCATCCCCCCCCTTTTTCTTGGTTTCCTTGGCTTAAGGGGTTGGTTGGGAAGTCATGCATGCTAGGTAGAGGTGTTAGGGTGTGTGTGAGGGGTTGGGATGGGTGAAAATGAGGTTTAGAGGGCTTGGGCGCGCGCTGGGCGCAGTCTGCGCGCGTGAGGGCGCAGGCGCGCGCGCAGGCGGGCGTAGGCGAGCGCTGGCGGGCGCGCGGGCGCGTGCACGCGGGTGCGCGCGGGAGTGCGCGCGGGTGCGCGCGGGTGCAGGCGCGAGTGGGGGTGTGAGCGGGGGTGCGCGCTGGTGCGCGTGGGCGTGCGTAGGCCGGGCAGGGCGCCTGGGCATGCACCTGGGCGCAGGGCAGGGCGCCTGGGCACTGCGCCTGGGTGCGAGGCAGGGCGCCTGGGCAGTGCGCCTGGGCGCAGAGCTGGGGACCAGTGCGCGCGCGCGTGCGCGTGCATGCGTGCGTGTTGTGTCTGTGTCATTTGGGGCACTCTGTTTGAAGATTTGGGTGTCAATGAGAAGAGAAGGAGAAGGTGATGAAAGAAGAGAAAGTCTTGGTGTAGGTTTTGTTGTTGTTGTTTCTTCCCTTCTCTCAAGCTTCCTTGCATGATCTCCCCCCCTGTTTTTGCTGCCATAGAGGGCTGAAGAGGAGGCTGAGGAGGCTGAGTGGTGGTGGTGGTGGTTCCGGTGGCGGCGTTTCGGTGCGCGAAGGGCCCCGAACCTCCCCCTTTCTTTCCCTCCCAAGGTGAGCTCCTCCCCTCCTTTTTCTTGGTTTCTTTGGCTTAAGGGGTTGGGGGAAAGTCATGCTTGCTAGGTAGTTGGGTTTGGGTGTGTGTGAGGGGTTGGGATGGGTGAAAAAGGGGTTAAAATGAGGTTAAGAGGGCTTGGGCGCGCGCTGGGCGCGGTCTGCGCGCGTGCGCGCGCAGGCGCGCGCGCAGGTAGGCGCAGGCGGGCGCAGTCGGGCGCGCAGTCACACGCGGGTGCGCGTGAGAGTGCGCGCGGGTGCGCGCGGATGCAGGCACGAGCGGGGGTGCGAGCGGGGGGACGCACGGGTGTGCGCGCGCGCGGGCAGGGCACCTGGGCACTGCGCCTGGGTGCGGGACAGGGCGCCTAGGCATGCGCCTGGGCGCGGAGCTGGGGACCAGTGCGTGCGCGTGCTGGGGCGTGCGCGCAGTGCGCGCGGGGGCACGCTGGGCTGAACGCGCGGTGCGCGCGGGTGCGCGCGGGCGCGCGCGAGCTTGCGCGTGAGTGCGGCAGCGCGTCGGGGCGCGCGGCAATGCGCCGATGGTGCCGGGGTGTGCGCGCGCGTGTGCATTCGTGCGTGCGCGTGCGGGTGGCCGTGCGTATGGCTGCCCGAGGGTTCGGGAGTGAGTCGGGGTGCTCGGACTCACGTGCGTACGGGCCGTATGTACGCCTGTCCGAGTGTTGTGTATTTTAATGTATTTTTGGATTTATTTGTGTATTTTACTCACCAAATTGGTTACCCTATTTTGCAGATCTTGACGGACGATCGCGCGACGACCCGGTCTTTGGTGAGTGGGACAATCCAACCCAGTAGGGAGGCGCTATACGCACTTGGGCGTGTACCGTCCTCCCCTGGGGCACCATGGATTTATATTAACCTATGTAATGTGTAATCCATGCAAGCATGATAAAAAAAATGTAGTATGCATGCTCCCCTAGACTTTGTATGTTAGGGACTTGCACCCTTAGGATATGTGTAAGAGCCATGCATCATGTCGCCCTGTTCTCATGCTAGGAAGCCTCGGCCTATGCATGCGTCTTACTAGTTTAACTTATTAAATTAAATGCTAGCATATAATTATTTTGCATGTCTTATATAATATTATAGGGAGGGGCCTTGCGAGGTCAACATTGAGACCCGTGCTAGGGTACTCCATGTTCCTTGTTTGGTTGTCAGGATGTCCTATATCGGGACCTCATGCTGCCCTCCCAAGGTTTCTTGTCCCAATAATATTATAACTCTTGTTAATAGTTATAATTATAACTCTTGTTAATGATTATTATTATATATGTTCCCCGCATTTTGGTTATGCGCCCTGGAGGAATTCTGAAGAATTCATGGCATTAGAGTAGTTGTTGTGATGTGTTGTCTGCGGATCCGAGTGGATCATATGCGATGGATAGGCTGTTCTGTTCCCTTCGTTGGATCCGTGTAGAGACTACCCCAGCGTTGGAAAGGCTGTCCCGTGCAGGGGCTCCCATCAGTAGGCACCTCCTGATTTGGGACGGACTGTGCTGAATGTGGGAGTGGCCAAACAACCTACGGAGTGGGGAGAGACTATCGGTGGACCAAGAGCGACCATCAGCCTAGTCAGTCCCAATATCCTATGTCACCATATTGAGGGGTGAGGGTGAGGGTGTGGTGGGTCGGCGATGTAACGACCCACTGGATTGTAAGTCCCAATATCCTTTGTCACCTATTGAGGGGTGAGGGTGAGGGTGTAGTGGGTTGGCGATAGCAACCCACTGGTTTGGAAGTCCCAATATCCTATGTCACCTATTGAGGGGTGAGGGTGAGGGTGTAGTGGGTTGGCGATAGCGACCCACTGGATTTGTGTAGTTCCTGCCATTTTGTGGCTTGATTAATAAAACTCTGGTTGTGGTTAATATAAACTGTGATGCATGGGTTGTGCTATTCACTGAGCGTGTGGCTTACCCCTCGCATAATATTTTTCTCCAGTGCTATCTGAGTTGGATCTAGAGGAGGAGCTCCCCGAGGGATTTCATCAGTAGCGGAGTAGCGCCACGTCCCGCGAGTATCAGAGGCTATCAGCATCCCTTCTTGATTTGTATGTGTTATATTCCGTGCTTGGGCACGCGTTTGTATATTGTTTGGATGTCTTTGTATATATTGGCTCTCACGGGACATTTGATTATGTATCGAGTCTGTAGTATGTTTTTGGATTACAGACTCAATCTTTTAGCTTCTGCTATTTGTGTATATATTATGTCAGCCCTGCTTTTGTCTGTGTTGTCATTTTAGCTGTTGTGTGAGTATGTTATTGAACTCCTGTTTGGACTGATATCCTATATACACTTGCCACGTCCCGGGGACGCCCGGGGCGTGACAGTGCGCGTGCTGGGGCGTGCGTGGGGTGCTGCGCGTGGGGCGCGGGCTGGACGCGCGGTGCGCGTGGGCGCGCGCGAGCGTGCCCGTGCGTGCGGCAACGCGTCGGGGCGCGCGGGCAGGCGCGCGGCAGTGCGTCGATGGTGCCGGGGTGCGTGCGTGCGTGCGCATTCGTGCGTACGCGTGCGGGTGGCTATGCGAATGGCTGCCCGGGGGTTCGGGATTGAGTCGGGGTGCTCGGGCTCGCGTGCGTACGGGCCGTATGTACGCTTGTCCGAGTATTGTGTATTTTTAATGTATTTTTGTGGTAATTGTGTATTTTACTCACCAAGTTAATCACCCTGTCTTGCAGATCTTGACGGACGGTCGCGCGACGACCCGGCTATCTGTGAGTGGGACAACCCAACCCAGTTGGGAGGCGTTATATGCACTTGGGCGTATACCGTCCTCCCCTGGGGGACCATAGTCAAGATTAACATGTTAATATGCAATCTCTGTAAGCATGATTAGTGTGTAGAATGCATGCCACCCTAGACTTGTATGTTAGGGACTTGCACCCTTAGGATATGTGTAAGAGCCGTGCATCCTGTCACCTTGTTATCATGCTAGGAAAGCCTCGACCTATGCATGCGTCCCATTAGTTTGATTTATTAAATTAAATGCAAACTTATGATATTTTAGTATGCCTTGGGGAATATTATGGGGGCCTTGCGAGGTCAACATTGAGACCCGGGCTAGGATACTCTGTGTTCCTTGTTTGGTTGTCGAGATGTCCTATATCGGGACCTTAGGTTGCCCTCCCAAGGTTTCTTTTCCTCATTTTGTTTATATATATTCCCCGCATCTTGGTTATGCGCCCTGGAGGAATTCTGAAGAATTCAAGACATTAGAGTTGTTGAGATGTGTTGTCGACGGATCCAAGTGGATCATATGCATATGAATAAGCTGTTCTGTTCCCTTCGTTGGATCCGTGTAGAGACTGCCCCAACGTTAGAAAGGCTGTCCCGTGCTGGGGCTCCCATCAGTAGGCACCTCCTGATTTGGGACGGACTGTGCTGAATGTGGGAGTGGCCAAGCGGCCTACGGAGTGGAGGAGAGACTATCGGTGGACCAAGGGTGACCAACAGCCTAGTCAGTCCCAATATCCTATGTCACCATATTGAGGGGTGAGGGTGAGGGTGTGGTGGGCCGGCGATGTGGCGACCCACTGGATTGTGTAAGGATGATTATCAGCCTATTAGGTCCCAATATCCTATGTCACCTATTGAGGGGTGAGGGTGAGGGTGAGGGTGAGGGTGAGGGTGTGGTGGGTTGGCGATGTAGCGATCCACTGGTTTGTAAGTCCCAATATCCTATGTCACCTATTGAGGGGTGAGGGTGAGGATGTGGTGGGTCGGCGATGTAGCGACCCGTCGGATTTGTGTAGTAATCGGTCCCAATATCCTATGTCACCTATTGAGGGGTGAGGGTGAGGGTGTGGTGGGTCGGCGATGTAGTGACCTACTGGATTGTGGAGTTCTTGCCACTTTGAGGCTTGAATAAATAATTGTGGTTAATATGAGCTGTGATGCATGGGTTGTGCTATTCACTGAGCGTGTGGCTCACCCCTCGCATGATATTTTTCTCCAGTGCTATCTGAGTCGGATCAGGAGGAGGAGCTCCCCGAGTGACCTCAGCAGTAGCGGTGCAGCGCCACATTTCGGTGAGTTTTAGAGGCTATTAGCATCCCTTTTGATTGTATGTATTATATTCTGTGCTGGGCACGTGTTTGTATTATATTTGGATGTCATTGTATATATTGGCTCTCACAGGACAGTTGATTATGTATCGAGTCTGTAATATATTTTTGAGTTACAGATTCAGTCTTTTAGCTTCCGCTATTTGTGTATATATCATGTCAGCCCCTTTGTTGTCTGTGTTGTAATTGTTGATGTTGTTTAGGGTATATTATTGACCTTCTGTTTAGACTGCTGATATCGTATATACACATGCCGTGACCCGGGGACGGCCGCCCTGGGGCGTGACACCAAATGTAGGAAATACCCAAGATAGTGCTTCAACCCATGTCCATTGAACCATGGATCGTGCCAAATATTTATGGATTTCTCCTCAAAGATAATATAGGCAACTTTTAGAGCAATCCAACCTCTAGCTTTTAAAATAGAAGACCAAGAACTTGTGCAACCCACAGGAGGAAGAATTTGCTAGATGTTTTTGTTCCTGAGATATCTTTTATAGACCCATTCAGTCTAGATGCAAGGAAATTTGCAAGCAATCTCCCAAAATCAAACTCCAGTTGTGCCGGTACTCCAATCTTTGAGAGATTTGATCCCCAGTCCCCCTTCCAAAAGAGGTTTACATATAGTGGACCAAGATATGTGATGTATTCTCCTAACATTGGAGTGCACTTGCCATAGAATAGTCTGCTCCACATCTTTCTGAATCTGTCGGGGAAGGCAGAATGAGGATTACCATAAAATTTGTCACGCCCCAGGGCGGCCGTCCCCGAGACGTGGCAATAATGAAATATCAGCTATCAAGTACAAGAGGTCAACAATGACTCCAATAAATAACACACAAGCTGGCAAAGCAATGATAACTGATAACTCAACTGAAAAGGCGGAAGCATAAAATATCAATAAGTCTGTAAACCAAAAATATCATTACAGACTTGAATATACAATCAATGTCCTGTGAGAGCCAAGTCTAGTCCAAATAAAATACACCCTGTGCCACATGCACGATTTACAATACATAAAATGACTCTAGGACTGTTGACAGCCTCGCACTCGCCACCCGCCGGACAGAACGCTCCACGCACATAAGACCACGCCACAGGGAAGCTCCAGCTCCACGCCCAACACTGCCCCTGAAAAGAAACAGTATGCGAGGGGTGAGCTACAAGCTCAGTGAGTGGCTAGAAACCAATCACCAATACAATAGTTCAATACTAAAACAATTTCCTTTCAAGGAAAAACATGGGTGGAAACCCAATGGATAACAAGGTCACGCGGCGGCGCGACCAACCTCGCCCTCACCCTCACTCCCGGAGGAAGACTCTTGGGACTTTTGGGGAGAGACCATACCGTTGGTCAAAGAGACACGGAATTACTGGTCTACACAACTCTACTGGATCACCAACCTCACCCTCACCCTCACTCCCGGAGGGAGACTCTTGGGACTTTTGGGGAGAGACCATACCGTTGGTCGAAGAGACACAGAATTACTGGTCTACACAACACTATTGGATCATCTATATCAAGATAACTGCCCAACGATGTCTTTGAACATCGACACGCAACCGGACCCAACAACTATGGGAACGGACGAACAACGAATGGGTCACGCGGCGACGTGTCTTCACCTCATCCTCACCCTCACCCTTTAGAGGTGACATAGAACTTTTGGAGAGATTAGACTCCTCTACACCCTTGGTCCACCGGTAGCCCTTTCCCCAGGTAGTCTCTACCTGGTATACTCCCACGATCAGTACGCTCCCGAACGCATCGGTAGTATCTATGAATGGGAGCTCTCTATCAGGAAAGCTTTTCAAACACCGGGGAGTTCCTACACGGATCCAACGAAGGGGAGAACGATTCCACGCTCGCAATATCATTCGTTAGCCCTCTCCCGGGTAGCCTCTACCTGGTATACCCCCATGATCAATACATCTTGCCGCATGCATCGATAGTACCTACAGGTGGGGGCCCTCTTTCAGGACAACTACAACCCGGGCCGCTTCAACACGGAAGACATTGGGAGGAAACACTCCATGTTCGCAAAGCGAACCCAATGGAAAAACAACTACTCTCGATAATCACATATCGATGATATCGAATACTATTGTACTCCCACACGGTTGCATCGCTCGGACACAAGGGGGTTGCCTCTGCTCTCACGTAGAAATAATCCCAAGGCACATAACCCAACAGGCGGTTCATATACACGCCTAGCACGGGTAGGCCTAGCTTAATACCACAACTACCGGCTTAACAAAACTGATAAGATAATGAATTCTCCTGAATTCCAAACGAGTGCATCGCTCGGATGCACGGGGGCGATTACATCGCTAGCGCTCTAACTAATAAGGTACAACCCGACAACGGGTCATACCCACGCCTATTTCAGATAGGCCTAATCAGTTTTAACATGCACATATATATCCAGGAGAATTATATCTTAGTTATGTACATGAACTACATGCACGATAACCTATCAAATAATTATAGGGATACTCTCTAACATGGATTTACATCATAAACAACAAATCATACAACATGCATACATGGCCATTAATCACATAAGCACACAAGGCATAACTTAAGCATGCGTTGGATATCACCAACTTAAAATAGAAGGGTCAAGCGCGATCTCGCGCACTAACAGGTGCATGCCAATATTCCAAACGAACCCGAGTCGAGTAGGAAATCACCTCTACTTACTCAGTTCGTGTAGAGGGAGAGGGCGAGAGAGAGATCATCATCTCTTGAAGTTGGTCATAGCTTTGCCCCATTAGCATGGGCGCAACAACTACACCACGCCCTCGAGTCTTATCGCAAGGGAATATTAGGCAGGTGCCCGTTATTAACCCATACTTAATCATGCTGAATATTCCTAATAATATGGTGGGAGTAGTATTACAATACTACCTAAGGCATGCCCTATTCTATATGTCCATACATATTACAGAAATACATGCCCGTACTGGAGGGGCGCATGCGATACTGTCATTCATACATGGATACAATACATGCAATATAAGCCTAGCATGCAAGATATCTAACATATTATAGTTTAAGCATGGCCATACTACTTATCTACACAAGTAGTATAGCTAGGATGCCCCATCAATGCGCGACGCACGACTACGCTCGTCGAGCGCATCTCGAGGGGGGGGGATTGGATCAAACCACTCACAAATACCCGGATCGTCACGCGTCCGGTCTATGAGATCTGCAAAACACATCCAATGATCCACAATTAAAATATGGAAACTCTTATAACACATATAAGCCTACTTCATGAAGACCCTAACCCCTGATACTTCCATATTATCACCCAAGACACATGCAAACAACTCCTTGACACTCAACCAAGCAAAATTGCCAAACCTGCTGCAACCAGCCCTACAAATTGATCTCCACAGCACCCAATACACTTTCAAAAATTATGCAATAAAACATGAACATTCTCTGATGTGCTGGGATCATAATCCATGAGGCATTAGAACCTAATTTTGCCTCTACAAGCCCGTAATAAATTATTTCCAGAAGCAGGTCAATTCCTACGTGAATCTGGACAGGCCATGCAAACCAGCTTCTAACTTACAACACAAATATCATAATGACCCCAAATTTCATATATAACAACTAGACACATAGATGATCATATCATATGCAGACATAATCCTAGAAATGTGCCTCTAAATACTAGATTCACTGAGATCTTTAAAATACAGAGTGCTGCCTTACCAAAACAGGGGGAGGAAAATGGGGAGATGCGGGGTTCTCGACACACCCACGACCACCTTAACCACCACCTCCACTACCACCACCTCATCAGCATCTCCTCAAGCCCTTCATGGCAGAAAACAGGGGTGCAAAGGGGCATGAGAAGGGGATAGAGAGAAGAGAAACAACAACAACAACAACAACAACACATACTCACCCTTTCTCACTCTTTCTTGTGCTTCTTCTTCATCTTTTCCTTCAATTGCTTCTTCCTCCTCCTTCACACACAAAGAGGAGAAAAAAAGAGACCAAGAGAGGGAGAGAAGGTGTTCCACGAAATGGGAGAGAGGGGGAGAGAGAGAGAGGGCAAAAATGTCATTTTCATGCTCAAATAGTGTCTAGGGGTGACCATAAGGGGGGGGTGAGGTTAGGGTTAGGCTCACCCACTCACATACCAAAAGACCAAAGGTTTCTTCATCACTAAGCAAGGTGGGGGTAAGGTTACCAAAGGTCACCACATCCTCAAAATATCTCACACTATTCGACCAACCAGGAACTCTCAAAACCCGGATACGGTTCAGAACTGCATATTTTTTAAAACGTTACCGGAATTCAATGAAATTTTTATGGGTAGTACGAAACAGTACCAGGACCCATAATATGCAGTTAGATTTTCAATCAGAGTACTCTAACTCCCGCAGGTAGCTAAAAGCCAAAATTTTAGCGACTCCGATCGAAAAAGAAAAAGGCCCTAAATGACCCAGATGTGACCAAGGCTTAACCGAAATGGCTTCAAATGACACAGGCATAACAAAATTTGGTAGGAGGATAGGACAGATTTAATCAATTCTATACATCTTGCCCTTGATAATGAATGACCTTCCCATGCAAGTACTTTTTTCCTGATTTTGTCCACCAAGAGAACACAATGAGTGTATTTGATAGTGCAATTGAGGAGAGGAAGACCCAGGTACCTGACCGGTAGGGTATGTTGATGAATGTCCATCAAGTTGCAGAATATCGAAGAAGAGGGGCTGCATGAGGCAAAAATCTGACTCTTGGCAGAGTTAAGATGAAGGCACAAAGCCATAGCAAAGGACTGAAAGAGGTTTGTGAGTGCAACTGTTGTACTAGGCTTAGTATCACAAAAAATCAAGAGGTCATTGGCAAAGCAGAGATGAGTAACATTAAGCTCACCTTTGATGTAGGAACCAGCCCTTCCCTCATGAGTTAACTTGTTAAGCAGTGAAGTGAAGGAGTCAATCACCAGCATGAAGAGCAATAGGGATAAGGAATCACCTTGGCGAATCCCACAAGATGAAGAGAAAAAACCACATGGGGAACCATTGATGAGGACTGAGTATTTGGAAGAAGTTACACATTCCATACATAATGCTACCCAGTGAGCATTGAGGCCAATCCGCTGCAGAGCATTCTCCAAGTAGGGCCAAGCCACACTATCAAATGTTTTCTTAAGATCGACTTTGATACAAGCCCTCGGCTTCCCATGATTGAGACATTTGATGAGTTCATGAGCAAGCAAAATGTTATGGTGAATGTTACAGCCTTTAATGAATGCTGATTGATCATTACTGACAATCTTCGGACTAGGTTGCAATTGTAGGGCCATAATCTTTGAGATAACCTTATAGAACGTATTAGAAGAAGAGATGAGTTTTTATTTGTCTAAAGAATCTGCATTAAGAGCCTTTGGAAAGAGTGACTCACTTAACGAACATGTTTTCCTTTAAGAAAGAAGAACAGAATTGCATTGATAAGATCCTCCTTGATAAGAGACCAAAAAGTCTGATAGAACCTTCTCGGGAATCCATCGGGGCTAGGTGATCTCAAAGCCTTCATGCTGAATACAGTAGTGTGGACTTCTTCTTCCTCAACTATAGAGCAAAAACAAGTGGGAGTTGGAAGGTCTAGATCTGAACTGTTTGTACGATTGAGAAGATTGCTATAAAAAGTAACAATGTGATGCTTGAGTTCCTCCGGATCAGAGCAAAGTGAGCCATCAGACGTCTGTAACCTACTGATTGTGTTCTTGACAGATTTGGATTTGATAGAGTTGTAAGAAAATTTGTATTCGAATCACCAACTTCCAACCAGAGTTGTTGGGATTTCTGCCTTGCAAATCTCTTCTTGGAATAGAAGAGAATGATAAGATGCTCTCACTTCTTTTTCATGTACAATTTTAATTGATTCAAATTGATTTTGTAGAAGGTCATTTTGAGCATTTTCAAGCTCCCTTTTACTAGCAGCAAGAGTTGAGTGAATAGGGCCATAAATATCCTTGTTCCAAATTGTTATATATGTGTCACTTTTTGCCTTCTGGTCACCTTTGGAACATTCTGGCAGTTTTTTAACTTTTTCTTTTTTCGATCGGAACAGCTAAAATTTTAGACTTTTAGCTATCATCCTGAGCTTGAGAACTCCGATTGAAAATCTAACTGCACATTATGTGTCCTGGTGCCATTTCAAACCACTCACGAAAATTTCATCGAATTCCGGTAACGTTTCAGAATTTGGCAGTTCCGAATCGTATCCGGGTTTTGACAGAGTGGGAATGTCAAACGGAGACTTGACCAAGTCAAAGATGACTTTGACCAAGTCAAGTTTGACCATTGACTTGGTCAAATGGTTTTGTTTGTTTGTGTGGTTGGGTTGACTCAAAGTCAAACACCAAAAACCCTAAATTTTTTCTAAGTGTGTGAGTGTGTGAGTGTGTGTGTGTGTGTGTGTGTGCCCTAAAGTGGGCGTCCCCCTTCTTTCCCTTCTTTTCTCTTCTCTTCTTCATCTCTCTCACACACAAAACACTCCACCTCTCCCTCTTGTTATTTTCCCCCATTAGAGGTAGTAGGAGAAGAAGAAAAGGAAGGCCATAGAAGAGAAAAAGAAAGGTGGGGTTGTGATCAACCTCTCCATGGTTTTTGTTTTGGATTTCCCCTTTCTCTACCTCCCCTTATGGCTTCCCTTTCTCCCCTGTTTCAGCCATTGTTAGGGCTGAGGGTGGTGGTGGTGGTGGTGGTCTTGGTGGTGGCGATTTGGTGCGCGAAGGGCACCCGAGCTTCCTCCCTTGTTCCTCCTCTCTTCGGGTAAGTCTTCCTCCTCCCCTAGCTAGGTTAGATGTTTGATTAGAGGGTTTAAATGGTTATGCATGCTTGCATAGGTGTTAGGGGGTTGTGGAAGGGCTGAGGAGGGGGTGGAAGGGGCTCGGGCGCGCGCGTTTCACAGACAGGCGCGCTGGAGGGCGCGCGCGCGTACTAGCAGACGCGCGGGCGTGCGCGCGGGGAGCTGCGCAGGCGCGCAGTGCGCGCAGGTACGCGCAGGCTGGGCACACGCGCGGCAGCGCGTCTGGGCGCGCGGGCAGGGGTGTGGCAGTGCGCCAAGGGCGCAGGGGCGCGTGCGGGCGTGCGCATTCGTGCGTGCGCGTGCGGGGGGGGGCCATGTGTATGGCTGCCCGAGGGTTCGGGAGGGTGTCGGGGCACTCGGACTCGCGTGCGTACTCGCGTACTCGCATGCGTGCGGGTCCGTATGCATGCTTGTCCGAGTATTGGGTATTTCTAGTAAATTTCTTATGTATTTGTGTAGTTTACTCACCATATTGAATGCCCATGTCTTGCAGATCTTGACGGACGGTCACGCAACGACCCAGGTCTCGGTGAGTGGGACAATCCAACCTAGTAGGGAGGCGTTCGATGCACGTAGGCGTGCATTGCCCTCCCCTGAGGCACCATAATTGTTTATTAACTTGTAATAGATGTAAAACTATGCATGCATGATTTATATGATGTATCCATGCCACCTTAGACTTGTATGCTAGGGATATGCACCCATACATCATGTATAGAGGCCTATGCATGCCTAGACACCATGCCCCGAACTATGTATGTTTCCCATCTAGTTTAATCTAATTAAATCAAAATGAGAGCATATAGTTACAAGCATGCCTTAGAGAATATTATAACCTTGTTGTTATAATATGTCTCCCTGCATCTTAGTTATGCGCCCTGGAGGAATTCTTGGGAATTCATGACATTATTAGCGTTACAAATCGGTGTCGACGGATCCAAGAGGATCGTATCCGTGTGAGTAGGCTGTCTTCTCCTTTTGGTTGGATCCGATGTAGGAACTCCCCGGCGTTGGCTGGCCTGACAGAGGGCTCCCGTCTGTAGGTACCTCCGATGCGTCGGACTGTACTGATAGTGGGAGTATACCAGGTGGAGGCTACGGAGTGTGGGAGAGGCTACCGGGTGGACCAGGGGTGGAGAGCGGTCTAGTATGCCCCAAGAGGCCCCATCCCACCCCCCAGAAAGGGTGAGGGTGAGGGGGGGGGGGGAGGTGGGTTGGCGATGAAACGACCCACTAGAATGTGTAGTTGCTCCCGTGTTAGGGGCTATAAATTATATAAGGTTAATATGAATTGTGATGCATGGGTTGTGCTATTCACTGAGCGTGTGGCTCACCCCTCGCATATATATTTTTCTCCAGTGATATCTGAGTCGGATCTGAAGGAGGAGCTCCCCGAGGCACATCAGCAGTAGCGGAGCAGCGTCACGTTCTGCGAGTGAGAGGCCATCAGCATCCCCTTCTTGATTGTATGTATTGTATTCCGTGCTTGGGCACATACTTGTATTTGGATGTCATTGTGTATATTAGCTCTCACAGGACAGTTGATTATGTATCGGGTCTGTAATATGTCTTTGAATTACAGACTCAGTCGTTTAAGCTTCCGCTATTTGTATATATTATGTCAGCTACCTTATTGTCTGTGTTGTCATTTCGATGTTGTTTAGAGTATTTTATTGATCTCCTGTATAGACTGCTGATATTATATATATTTGCCACGTATCGGGGACGGCCGCCCTGGGGCGTGACACAAATCTTGAGGAGCCTCTTTGTGTTAGACAGTTTAGTAATCAATTGAAACAAGGGATTCCTCTTACCTCCACTTGCCAAGTATGGTGAACAACTTGCAAAAGGGATGGGTGCTCTTCCCAAGTCTCGAAGTACTTGAATGGCTTAGGTCCCGAAGGAAAGAGGAGGGGGGATTCAAATAGTACCTTCATAGGAGAATAGTCTGAGATACTGGATGGGAGATATTCCACCAATGAATGAGGAAAGCTCGAGATGAAGTTCTGATTGCTTAACACTCTATCCAAACGACACATAATGAGATTGTCCTGATGGTTGCTCCAAGATAGTGAGTGTCCAATTGATTTAAGATCATCAAGACCAGCATAAAGAAGACATGAGTTGAATTTGTGGAGTCATCGAGCACGAACGGGATGACCCCCACATTTTCATTACTGTATCTGACCTGATTGAGGTCACCCCCCCACAATCCAGCCCATGGAGCTAGTAGTAGCTGAAAATATGCTTGATAGAGTCCCACAGAGCAATCCATTCAACACTTCTATTCGAGGCATAGACCAAAGTAACCAAGAATGAAGTATTGGTGGGTTTGTAGAGAACAGAGCAGTTGATGTATTAGCGAGTACAAGATAAGACTGAAGGTTGATCTGATCTGCATGCCATAATAAGCAAATACGAGCCTCAGGTGCTAGATGAGAGGAGGGGTAAGAACCCAATTTCCTTTTTTGAGTGAGAAGACAAGCCTCATCAAATTTAGTTTTAGATAGAATCACCAAAAAGGTTTATGGCTGTTGAGAAATGCCTTAAGATCAATACACTTGTCCGACCATTTAATCCCTCTAATATTTCAAAAGATGTGCAATTCATTGGAAACAATATGGTAGTTTAGTTAAACATAAACCACATCCCACTAAAAGTGGGATTACGCAGAGCGAGAGGACTCGCACCTTGAGATATCATAAGAAGAGCTTCACAAACATTTCTTGGAGTGAGATTCAGGATTGTTTTTGTTTCTGATTCTGACCTCGCCTCCTATTTTGGAAGAAGCTGAGGCTAGCCTCAAGATCAGAACGTTCTGGGTTTGGAGCTTCAGGAGGCTTGGTAGATCTTGGTTGGAGTTTATCCCTTTCTCCATTGGTGGGAGTATCAGATAGATCAACAATGAGACCCCTTCTCAGATGTTAATGAGTGTTTCTCTACTTTTTGGGCTAAATGATTCTCGTGCTACACCATAATCTGTTCCTTACCTTTTAACACTTCAATGAGTTCATTCTCCTGCACACCAGGATTTGGGACTGGAATTGGTGTGGCCTCAATAACAAGTTCACCTCCTCTACTGCTGTTTGCTCTTGAGCATCCGCACATGACACCTTCTTTGGAGCCTTTTCCTTTGTCACCTGAGACACCTTCTCTGTTATAACTCCTGAGTGGCTGAAGGCTCTTCTTCAACTCCCAAAGATGATGGTTGTTCTTCATTGACTTCCGGAAGACGATTAAAAGAATTCTCTTGTGTCAATACAGTTGAATTGCTTGGAGTTGGGGGGAGTTCAGACCTTGGTTTCTTGATGAGGATCCATTCCACATGACTTTTTCCAGTGGAGGGTGCAATGATGCTTGCAGGAGTGCCTATGATGGAGTGGGAGTGGTTCCCACCAGACATGGAGCATTGCGACTCAGAGCAGCCAAAGGTGTTGCAAGAACGACATGGAGAGGGTTTCCATTCATACTCAACTTGGATTTCTCTTATGGTTCGATCTTCTTTAAGAAGTATGAAGTTTGGAAGTGCTGAATACGCTGAAATTTCAACACAAATGCAAGCAAACTCAATGCAAGATTGAGTTGCAGTCGAACAGTCCATAGAGAGAGGGGGGGTCCCTATCACACTAGTTAACTTGCTAAGCATACGTGTTCCCCATTGATGGAGGGGAAGGTGGGGAAGACGAATCCAAATAAGAATCATTTCCAAATGTTCTATCTCCATCTTCATACCCCTGTTCCATTTTCGCAATACAATTGGACGATCCCCCATCAACCAGGGACCTCCTTCAATGATAGCCATCAGATCTTCTTCATTAGCAAATCTGGTGACGAAAAATCCACCACCTTGCATTAGAACTTCTAGATTGCCTTTTGGGTGCCATACACAATTTCGATACTCAATGAAAGGTTTATAATAAGGTTTTTTGCCAACAATATACCCTATCAAGGAGTATCGCCAGTGGTCATCCATTTTAGAGAAATCAGCTTCATCACTTGGTACCACGGGTTCTCCATTCTTGATTACCGGCTCAATGAAGCAAAGCCCGTTGTTGGTATGGGGCTTAATCTAAACTGGGAATAATTGGGCCCAACTGCGGCTCTTGGAGGCAATCCTGGAAGGGGGAGGGAGGGATGCCCTCCCAGTCGCCTTCCCGAAGGATCGAGAGGTTTGCCTTCCCGAGTAGAAGGAGCAGATTTGGATGAATTGCCGCAGAGAATGCCCTTTCCTTTGCCAATCGAAGATGAGTGAGCAGCAGCTCTAGAGGACCTCACAGGTGGTGGCAGCAGTGCCTTGGAGTGGGGAGGGCCTCCCCGGGTTGCGGTGGTCGAATCCGAAGGTTTCGCTGGGTGACTGCAACAGCCGGGTCAATCGCGACAGCCGAGGTGGCCACAACAGTTGGATCCACCACTTCGATCAGGTTGGAATCACCCATAGAAGCTTTAGCCACAGAAGCCCCCTTTTGCAAAGGAGGAGGTGACAAGTTTTCCAGAGAGGGTGAGCAAAACACTATCTACTGAGCCCCCTGGGGGCTTAGAAGGTTTTCCAGAGAGAGGGTTTCTTAGAAGGTTTGGTAGGAAGGAGAGCTAACGAGGGGATCTCCGAAAAGGCGGCCGGCGGCTCCATAATGCCAGGGCGGTTAGGCTCAGTCTCGCCGAAATTGTTTTCAGCCACACCAAAGGAGATCTACTGAGCCCCCATTTTATCTATATATTAATCTTCTTGTGTGCATTGTTAATCTTGATTTGATTGTTATTGGTTTGTATAATAATTAACATACTTTTTTTTATTATTTACATTGTTATCCTTCTACCACACGTTTTATTTATGGGTCAAATTAGTTAATAAAAAATGAAAATTTCTATATTGGCCTCCAAATTTTAGCAATTTTGCCTTGGATCACATATTTATTGCAAAATTTATTATCAATCCGGTCAGCACAAGGTGACAAAAGTCAAGTTAGTGGATTTTTTTCTTTTTTTTAATAAATTTGAGTGAAGATTTAAGTCAATTGGTGATTTTTAAAAAAAAAAAAAAATGAGCCGCTCTCTTTTTTCCAAAAGAAAGCCCAAAATATTATTTGAAGTTATCTCAATCTCTTTGAATCCTGTGTCAATCTCAAGATTATCTCATTTACTTTATCTTAATTTCATTGTATCTCAGTTTCTTTAAAAAAGTTAATTTTAAAATTGTATCTCAATCTTATCTTATTTATCTTATCATAGTTTCAATTAGACGATTATTATTTTTTATTGATAATCAAAATTGTATTGCTATATGGAAATTGATCTTTACAAAAAAAGTATTACATGCTATATAAAGCAAAAGATATCAGAAAAAACCTTATTTCCAAAGGAGGGAAGGATAGCAAAGCAAACCAACATTTCTTTGGAGCAAGTTTAATTTTGATGAAAACAAAAGACAGAAGTCAACCCATTCGACGGATGTACTGGGTTCCAACCCTATCAAGATCAAGAGCTGTACGCAGCCATAGATGAGCGTGGGGGAGATAGAGGTTTCACCCCTCATAAATTGATAAGAAGCAAGAATATCTGCAGGGGAATTCCCTTCTCAATATTATGCAACATTTTCCAGTTTTCAAGAAAAATCAAGCCTTGATGAATGCGGAGAATGAATGGAGGACCAGGTATGAGTTCCTTTCCCTCTAACTCATACAAGCGCTATAATGGAGTCAGATTCAATCCACACATTATGGAAGTAAAGGCAAATGGCTAACCATAGGCCCACATCAATGGCTTTGAACTCAAAGAGGTTAATAAAAGGCAAATCATTACAGCCAGCAATACAACGAATGAACTCCGCATAACCAGCCTGGGGAGGGGACCAGCTAACCAAAGTAGAAGATTCATGGATGTTAGAGATTGAGACTACGAAGAAGGAAGCAATCATGAGAACTGCAGGGACAACACAACTTTTAAAATGATGGAATTGTATCTGCTTTTAATAGCTGCCTTGATACTTTTCAATAAAAGAATTTATTGATTACATTCCCTTTGAAAACCCGAGCATTTCTTTCCATCCAGACGTGCCAACCAAATATAGTTAGAGAGATCTGCAAGAGGGACTTCTAAATAGGGGAAGTCGCAGAGGTGTCTAAGCATTGAGGTAGAGTTCCAAGAGAACAAGGAATTATTGATGTGATTTGCAGTCCCTTCATAAGAGCACTCAATACGAACCTCAAGTAAGAACAGTTAAGGACAATAATTATACGATCTTGAGGTTTGGCTACAACCCCCGGGCGACTATATCAATTTTATCTCATTATAAATAGATTGAGATAAGATTTAATGACTTTCCCTCAAAAAAAAAATTAATGACTTAAAAAGGGCAAAATGCGGTGATTTAAAATAAATAAGAATATAAGATTGAGTTTGAGATACAATTGAAATAATATTGTTCAATTAGATTAAGATTGAATTGTATCATGACATTTCTTCTTTTAAATAAAGATCATCATACCTTCTTATTAAAAAGTGAACCCTGACAAAAAGTGTCCATGCTCTTCAATTTAAGTCTTCAATTTGAAGATGTAAGTCCTTAAAATTACAACAAAAAAAAAAAGAAGAAAAAAAAAAAAAAAAAAAAAAAAAAAAAAAAAAAAAAAAAGAAGAAAAAAAAAAAGAAGAGGCAATTGTGCGACAAGAGAATGGAGGGATATCAACACAACGCTAAGATGCTGTTGAAGAGGGGAATGGTTTTCCTCTTTCTTTTAATTGCTGCAGCAGCTATAGGGAGGATGAGATAATAGAGGATGACTCCCACTCCATTTGGTGGCTATATATTATGGTCTTTTCTCCACCTCATCACCCTTTTGTATGAATTGTGTGTTTGTAAAATTCTTCTTTATAGCAATACAATATCTTAATTATCAATAAATAAATAAATAAAAGTCATTGATGGGGACGACGGAATGTCCCTGCCGCATCAAATTTGACCCGATTAAGAGTCAAAATTGTAAAAGGAAATAATTGGTCAAGGCTAAAAGTACAATAAATTATTAGCCCAGTGCTAAAAACGAAAATTATCCTTTAAAAAAATTTAAGGACAGAGTAAGAAAGATAAAAAGTGATTAACAAGATTAACTTATTTAGTTTTAAAAAATTGGATTAAGTTTAATTATAATGCCCTGTACGTATTGTAGTATACTTAGCTAAAAAATCTTATTCCATTGCCAAAGAGTGTAGAGAATATTAAAGAACCCAATAATATGTATGCATTTTAACTTTCCAATGCAGAAGAAATATCTGTAAGAGATTAATCGATTATAATTACTTAATTTTTTCAACTTTTCACCTCCATAGAGAAGATAATGCAAACTTGGGTAGCTAGCTAGGAAGAATCCACTTCTGATGTCACTCATGGACTGTTTAATATGGACTAATATACAGACTCAATTCAATGCATGGGATGTGCTTATTAATGTACCCTAAATGAGCTTTTAAATCACTTCTCATTTGCACAGTTTATCATTGGCACAATCTTTAATTGATAATACAGATGTGTGAAGACAATGGAATCTCAATTTGGTTGTTGAGTCTGAACAAATGGAGTCATAAAGTGCATTGTCAAATTGAGTGGTGGGGTTGGCACCATGATCCAATGGTGAGAAATATCTCCCTCCATTGGAATGTACATAATTAGCTGTTGTGCATGAAAAAGATGTATATCCTAAAGTCTGTGGTCCCGATTAACCTTGTGGGCACCGGTGGCTCCCTCCCCACAAGTTATTATATATATTCCACCGCCTTCTTCATTGGCCTTGCTATAGTCACTTGCATTTGTTGCACCATATATATTGTCGTTACGCATTAATTCAAACATACAGCCTAACCATTACTACCATACCATAAACAAGAATTCAATATATTGAAAAACTTTTTTTTGACTGATCACTGCATTGAACAAAATTAGGTGTTTCCAACTTGAACGGTTAGAAATTCTTGATCGTGCATTGGATGCTTCGAAAGGATATGGATATCGCTCTCACTGGCATGCACTTGATTTGGACCTATGCGCACAGGACCAGATTCGATTTGTGAGGAGTTAATGTGATTATAGAAGAATCCATGGGGATGGAAACGCTACCAATGCTTAAGCACAAAGACCTGGGACAAGGACCTTTTTCTGGGGTCCTTAAGATTGATGGAACGTGGTGTTCTTCACTTTTGAGGCTACGGGACAGGATCCACCTTGCCCTTATCCCACTATTATATATGTGTGTGTGGCCCCTTCGATCTTTCCGGTGCCATGTGAACAGTAGTACGTCTCCAGGGACGTGCTCGACATGCGATTTGAGCATGTCTAGTTGTGTCGACTCAGTCTTCTCTCTTCATTGAAATACATCATATAACATGTGTTCTTACTATTTTTTGTCACAGTGAAATTAAATCTGGATTTTGAGATTATGTAGTCTGTCTATTGTACTAATAGATCTAGATAATAATCACACAAATACAAAAAAAATACATAAAGAATTTACATGGTTTGACAATCATTACATAGGTAAACAAAACACATCATAAATCAGATTAAGAGAAAAAAATATAATACACGAATATACCATAAAAGCTTAACCCCCATACGACTTTGCGAACCGCCAACAATATACTCTACGCATAGCAACAATATACATCTGTCATGTACCTTTTAATTTGATGAATGCTACTTGTTGGAAGTTTATTGATGAAATATTGATAGGACAGGCAACTTTTTAAATTTGGATCTTGTAATTATTATATTATGGTTGTTTAAAGTGACAGTTGTTCATTTGTATAGTACTCCACAGTCCACACTAATCACCCAAAAAGTGTAGCCCATGAAACTTGTAGTATATCCTTAAAGTTCATATCAGTAAGTACAGATGAAAATCTCATGTGTGCATATTTTGATAAATGACACGATTATCAAAGAATTAAAAATATTTCATTAATTATAAAATTGTTGATAAAATTCTCATTAATGTAATTTAATCGACATGTGTTATTCATCAGAACGTACTGATGGGAATCCCACTAATATGTACTGATACGAAAAGTTTCCAATCCTAAAGGCTGGTTTGGCAAGGGGATAAGTGTTGGGATAAAGGGTAATTATGGGAATAAATGAATGTGAGGATAACTAGCTTATTCCCATTTGGTATAAAAAATAATCGGGATAAACTATGGATAGTTGTTTCAATTTTGAAATATAAATGGAGATGTTTTGTTCCACTAGGATAGCACTTATCCCCATTTTTTATCCCAATTTTAACAAATTTTAATATTAACAAAATTGATGGATATTTTGTCACCTAAAATTAGAACAATTTATCCTCAAAGCCTTAACTCTTTTGTCAAACTAGCCCAAAGAGATTGTTTTCTAGTTATTGGCTTTTATTTTTGTTTTCCCATATAAAGATTTCATGAATGACAATTTTATTAGCCAATCGTAGATTCAAATTTCATTTTAGATCGATGATTAGACGAAGAATAAGAACAAAAGTTAAATATAGTCGATTATGAAACACACAATGGGGAAAAAATGATAGAAGATCTCTACCATAAAATTGTCATAATTTTACAATTGGGAACCTATGTATTAACATTTTTAACTTATCTATCCCCGATTATTTTCAGGGTCGCCTCTGTCATAATTCATGAGGATCAATAACGTGAATGAGAGCGGGAAGTATTTTGTTGTCATCATTATATGCGAAATCATTTTCCAACTTTTTCCCCGGGTAAATTTTAAAAATGGGTTAAATGCATATAACCCCCTGAAAGTTAGCGTATATCCAAAAAAATCCTTTTATTCTTCGAATATCCATATAACCCCTCAAAGTTGACATGGTTAAGCATTTAGCCTCATAGTTAACTTTTTGTTAAAAAAAAAAAAGAATATTCTAAGAATATTCTATCGACTGTTAATTTACATATTCATATAACCCCCTGATTTGTTTAATAAATCCAAAAGGACCCAAATCTGTGATGAAAATACCTTTGTTATTGGAAGCTATGTAAAATATTCATATAACCCCCTGATTTGTGTCATAAATCCAAAATGACCCACTTTCTGATTTTACATATTCATATAACCCCTTACTTTACACAAAAAATACAAAAGGACCCATTCTTCTTCTTCCCGACGGTCATTTTTACTTTGGGCAACCAGTTTTTTTGCAGCCATTTATTTGTGGGTGAGGATGATTTGAGGGAAAAAATCTAAGGGGCATGTTGGTTTGAGGGCTGCCCTTTCCACTGTGTTCTTTTATTCTCTCTTAGCCAGTGATCCTCACATCATTTAGAGGCAATGATGATCATAATGTTTCTGTGTATGTGTTTTTATATCCATTCATGACAGGGCAAAAAAAATTGATTGCTCTGATTCTTTATTTCAAGGAAATTTTTCTTTTCTTTTTGTGGCCATTGATTTGGGTGCGGTTGAAGTTTAATAACTGATTTAAATATGTCCATTACTCAAAATGACATCCACCTCCTCCATTTAACCATATCAAAGTTTAATTTAACCAAGTACATTATCAATGGATGTAAAAACACAGAAGAACAATGCATCCAAAAAAATATATATATAACGGAGAAATGCATCCAATGACGGGAGGGAGGAGGTCGGGGAGGCAGATCCGGTGATTTTGAGGGTGCTTTGGAGTACGTGGCTCAGGGAGGAGCAGCGAAGGTAGGGTTCATGGAGGAAGGGGTGGGACTAGCGACAGAGGGGGGTTTTTTATTTGGGAGAGATGGGAGAGAAGTTAGGTTAAAGTGGGGGGTGTATTGGTAATTTTATTATGTTGAGTTAACTTAACCACTATAGTTATTTGACAGGATAACAATACGGGAATATTTGTATTAATCGATAACTTTGAAAGGATTATATGGATATTCGAAGAAATGAGGGATTGCCTTGGATATACGCTAACTTTGAAGGGGTTATATATATTTAACCTTTTAAAAATTTATAACCCCCACGTAATTATTCATCATTGAAAGATCCCTCGTGGCAAACGCCAATGATAAGATTGATTGATGTTAATCTAGGCTCAGAAGGTATATACACGTGTCAAAATATAAAACATGCCCCCTCTGGCTTAATTATTCCCGTGTCCCGCACACCAAATTAGGGCCACTACGTACACGTGTCAAAAAATGGAGACATGCCCCCCCTCCCCCCTCCACTTTTTACCCCCCCCCCCCCCTCTCTCTCTCATGTTCTGCGGTCTGGTCCATATATGAAAGTTTGTGATCTTCTTCAAACACACCGACACCATCTCTCTCACTCATTTGCAGTCAAAATGAAGGTATATTGTGCACTTCAGCAATGCTGCTCTCTCTGTCTCTCTCTCTCTTTCTCTCATGCATGCATTAATGATATACTTGTTTTCTTACTCAGTTTCCCATATATTGATCATGTCCAGCTGTTTGCATGGCTACATCGGACCATTCATCCCAATGGAGACTATTCTAAGGTGTCCCATGAAGGTTTGTTCAACCTCTCTCTCTCTCTCTCTCTCTCTCTCTCTCTCTGTATATATATATATATATTCTTGTTTCGTCTTCCTATGTTTGTTAATTATACAGAGAAAGACAAAGTGGGCGTCGCATGCGAAGGAGACGCAGAGCAGGCGCTACTGGCCGAAGTGCTTGATGGGATCCTGGCCATCGGAACGCTAGGCCAAGAATACGCAATCGTCCCCTATGAAGCAACCCAAGTAGTAGGCAACGTGGAGAAAGACCAAAACATAACTCCCAAAACATCCAACGCTGGGACCATGGTTACACCCTTTGAGATTGAAATGCAGAAGGTCTCGGAGGATCAGTTTGGGTCGTCCAAGGAGGAGATCAGCAAGCCATTGCTTTCAGATCAACCACCAAATGCCGGTCCGATGATCGGGTCAAAGACCAGGAAACGGACGACGCTCGCCGATCTGTTCAGTGCCGATGTGGATGTTCCGGAATATGGGAAAGCCGATGATGGGGTCCGTCGTCTTCCTCCAGTGGCGCCGGACTCGAGTGATTCGAAACCGGTCACTGGAGAGGCCCGTCGCAGTTTCAGTAAAATCAAGGGCAGCTCTATAGTTAAGAAGCTTGTGATGCCTTACAAGGGCAAGGGTTCCCCTCCTAAGAAGAAGATAGATCAAGTATTATATCTCTTTTTCTCTGTCACAGGCACGCGCACGCGCGCGCGCACACACACACAGGTTTCGTTTCATTATTCTGGTCACGGGGGAGTTGGTTGGATTTGTCCTGGAGATAAGGATTATGGTCTCAGCTTTGGGGGGCATTTGATGTGATGCGCAATACAAGATAATGATTTGTGTCTTAACCTTGCTTAGGTTCCTTTCTAGGAGAATGTCATAAAAGTCCCCCCATTGAAAAACTCAATACACACAATCACTGTAGGCTCCGTGCATCGAGTTAAATCAGAGGATTTAAACTCCTCTTGGCTCTGCCCCCATGTGGTTCAATTCCCAAGGGATTGTCTTTTGCCCTTTTAAATAGTGCTTTATTATACTACTTGATTGTAGAAAGGTCCAAACCCCAAAGTACCTGTTTTTCTAACAATTGAAAACACCAACAAGAACCCATTTTTATAAAATCCCTTACACATCAATGATTAATTTAAAAAATAGGAACTATCATGATGAGATATACCCATAGAATGCATCCCATAAAACAACCATGCATGCCGTTTCATGTGAAACATACGTAAGAATGATTTCTTCATTGGGATCCGCATGTCACTTCTTTGTCGGTATTTCATTAGTTTATTGGAAAAACCTTTATACATGATGATTCATAATAACAAAAACATCAAGTCGATCTATATATATATTCTCTAGGCTATTGAAACTGATGATTTATCTACATAATTTGTTGAGTGTGAAATTAAGTGACATGGTTTGGTTTTCTAACTACAACTTTGGTTTAACAATAATGGGTAGCTGATGACGAAGATGTTGAAAAAGAAGATTCATCCATCTGTGGAGCGTGAGATCAATGGTCCTGGCGTCCGCTCCGTCAATATGATGTCCTCGATGGATGTTGAGGCCGAGGGGAGCCGAATTGGATGTGTTTCTTTGTTTTGAGGTATGGATCATCTCTTCCTCTGCAACTCTCTAGATTTTTCTTTATCAACTCAATTAATCAACATGCACAAAATTAAAGAAGAGTTCGAGTGAGAGAAAAAAAAAATCCAGACACCAGGTAGTATTTTGATATGCTTTTATACATTAGATTTTGCCAAGAAGCTAAATTTTGTTTCAAATTGTCAAGTGATCATCACATCTTCAAGGCCTCCCCAAGTTCCCTAGCTCACACATTAAATAGCTGTATAAAAAAGTAGAGCGCTGATAAATTCAGTTCGTTTTGCAACCCCATCTACAGTCTTTAGATGTTCCATCATTCACCTATACAATGTGGTAGTAAAATATACACTGTGATACTGTATAAATATATCACTGTGTATACTGTACTATTGCAAAATATGAAAATTAAAAAAACCTTTTAAAAAAGACACTTATATATTTTAGTATATACTTTACTTTTTATAAAAGTATATATTTCTATATGTGTATTTATTTTTAAAAAAAATTGATGATAACTATTAATCGGGCTTCACGCAGGATTGGCCATATCACTTTCTGAAAAAAAGTAAGATAACTAAAAAGAGACTATATGCATGTGGTTAAAAATATCATAAATATCACATGTTAAACATGTGAAGTGACACATTTTAGACTTCAGCTAAGGACCGATGAAATTTGAGAAATCAACCATCACTGAATCTCTATCTATGGTAACCTAGCTTCTTGGAGTAACACCAAAAATTCATGATGGACAACAAATATAGGTTCGATCTAATGTTTTATCATTATTATCATAATCACCCCTACTGGGATCTTTCCCTTTGTCTATAATTTGAAATAATTTGTACTATTTTTTGTCAAAAGAAGGCCGTAGTGTCGAATTATTTTTAATGATTGGGGTATCAAAACACAGTAAAAAACTTCCATTAAAATGCATGGTTGTTAGATAAGCTTTGGAGGCCTCAATCCATTTCAGCGCAGCATTCAAGTAACTGTTGATGAATTTTTAAACCTGCACACAGTGAAATAATCCACCTTAACATTTACCACTTTGTGTGTTCTTTTGCAGATTGTAACGTGGTAATTCTCAGCAGCTGAGACTTGTATGTGCTTAAAAAAGATGTATGTAGTTTATATATATCCTTCAATATGCTTTTTTTTCTCTTCCCTCTCTCTCTCTCTCTCTCTCTCCCTCTCTCTCTCTCTCTCTCTCTCTCTTCTCTTCCCCATGATGTGCTGGGAACAATGGGAGACTGTTATTTAGAACAAACTGTACGTGTTGGATTGGCCTCATCGAAACTTCCATTCTACACAGTTCTTTTGTGGGTGTTTTTATGCGTGGGGAGAATCTTATGGCGCTGGTGAGGGAGGGAGCATATGAGATCTCTGAACATTGCATGGGCAGTGAAAAAAAAGTGGTTACGATATGCATAAAGTCTCTGCTTTGAATACCAGATGCGATGTTTTTTGAAGGGTTCCTTTGTAGCCATGCTAGTGAAGAATGAAGATGAGATGGATGATGTCGCTTTTGTGACAAGCACAAAAATGAGAAACTGGTCAGCGATCAAATCATTCATAATTGTGGGGGCTCGATCCACTGTCCTATACCAAGCGTTTTGTCGTTTCAATATTGTCTTCGCATGCTTTGTCCTCATGCATGATAATGTTCCACCCAAGCCCCGGATTTTAGCTTGTTCTCTCCATATATGGTAAATGATATTAAAAGGACGTACATTTCAATAAAAAAAAATAGACTAAAAATAAGAATAGGTATAACTAACCACTAAAACTGTAGTCCTCGTATGTTTTTTTTTTTTTAAATAATAAACATTGTCTAATTAAATATTATATGATTTAATAAAAATTGCATGTCATTCAATTTCAAATTGAATGAGCTCATTTTCAATAAATATAAAAAATTAACGAAATATATATCTCACATAAACGGTCTTTATCTCACCTCATTGGATGACTCAAAAGTTATATGAGACTGTACTTGAGACTGTAAAAAAGACTGTATAACGACGCCATTTTTTTATATTTTTTTCATTGGTAAATTGAGCTTTAATTGTGTTCATTGTCAAAAACTTGCAAATGTCAAAAGAAAAAAGTTAGAATGGGTGGAGAACCATACACCAGAGATAGCAGAAGCAGGAGAAAAAACAGGGGAGCCTTTTTTGAACCTCCTAAAGTTATCTCGATAGTGTGTGTACTCGGCCAGACTTGTGATTGTTTATGAGGTGCTCAAGTTCTTCCCAACAGGAGGGAAGATTGAATGTAGATTGGCCCACAAGGGATTGATGCGAAGCAAGGAGATACATGACGGCGCCACCAATTTCTTTCACAATAAATATGGGAAATCTTCCGGTTGGAAAAGAGAGACAGCCAACATTTGCCGAAGAGTGCAAATATCCTCTAAAAAAAAGCAACACATAGCCTCTATCAGGAGATGGAAGCTACGTAATCTGAACATCTGCTCAAATAGTATACTAAGTATATCTGACGATCATACAATATTTATGTGTGGCGTGTTTTTGTTGTGATTGCCTGGCCTCTTGAGCGCACGATTGCCTTTGTTACCTGGACAACGTATCTCCTTAACAACTTAGGGAAAATATCCTCTCCTCAATCTTTGCATGCACTTCTTAGATCACCGCAGTATATTAGATCTCATGTATGATGGACCCCAAGGTGATCTTGGAGCTATCAAATGACCATTTTCACGTCTGAACAAATATTCAACCTGTATAGCCCCACTCGACTACTCGTCTTATGCTGAACATGATATCGTTGTGGGTGTGTTAAGGCTTGTGGCAAGGCTGAACTAGTTTGGGAAAACCACCTTGTGACATATACCATCATGTAGGGTATTGTAATGTATGTAGGATATTATTGTAGTGTTCATGAATTTCATCCACTATTATTTTTGCACACATAATAAGTTAGTCTTGTAATACAAATCACTTTTATCTTTTGGATTTCAAGGCATTCATGTTAATACTTTTTTGGTTCTGCCTACCACAATATAGGCTACTATAATGTCTACAAATTTAGTTCACTTCCAATTTTCAAAACATAATAAAAAGATAGTCTTGTTATATAAATTGCTTTTATCTGATTAATATTTCATATAATAGGTATAATTATCAATTTTCTTCTTAAGTGAATGACGATATAAAAGAAAGTAGGCTATCATTTTATGTAAAGGCTTTTTATCTTATTTGTACCAGTGGAATAGTAAAGAATATAGTAGACTACTTCAACAGTAGTGACGATAAAAAATATCTAATAATCAAAGATTTTTCCAACATCTTTACTAACAAATGATATTAGAAACATTAGTTGATGTTTATAGCATAATTATACTGAGTCGTTATTCAAAGTTTAATGGCTGCCAAAAGTAAGGTTGGGTTAAATTGCTCAGTAAACTGCTAGAGACGGGTCAATCCTGGACAATGTCATCTTTTAAAAGAACAAAGTAAACACTGAAATCAAGTGAATTGTGAAGAGAACCATTCCATTTTCCTGTATGGGAACAATGATACATATACTAATTCATCATAACCCACCAATTATCTGTCACAACAATCCAAAATCCAGCAAATTAGAAGTTACATACCTCCTCCCCCCCCCCCTTCTTGAAAGTTGAATCCAACAAAACAAGAAGGTAACATATAAATTACGTCTAAATGTGTAAATGTGTAAAGACCACACAAATCATTCAAGCAACAGCCCTTTAACTTCAAAGGCCACCCCAGCAAGACACAAGAACGAGCAATTAAATGAGAAACTTAATTGATCTTATCATGGAGTGTGACCACCAAATCATGTGCGTTGTCAAGGAGCTTCCAGACATCGAGGTGCCCCGCCATGCTGTTGCACTCCCTAAGGATTTCATCCATGCTGCTGTACTTTTCGATGATAAGCTTCCTCCGCTGGAGAACACAAGCAGCAATGGCATAAAGAAGTAGGTCATCAGTAGGTGGGGCACGCTGTCTTATCCTCCCCCAAGCCAATTTTGAGATCCCCGCTCGGATGGCCGCCTGATCTGCCCACATCACCTCCCAAAGGCACACCGTCTGTTCGAAAGTCAGCTCCCGCCTAAACAACACCACCACCATCCTGTATACAAAGAAGCAGTCCTCCGCCTGCAGCTTCTCCAGGTGTCTGTACAGATGTGAATCCTTGGATTTGATGATCTTCGAGACTATGTTGAGCTGCCTCCGTATCCCCACCTCATCCAGCCTGAAGTTGTGGCGGGCCTTCTTCATGAAACCCACAAAGCACCAGAAGGCCTCGTCATCGTCCTCGATCACCGCGAGGATGGGGGAGAGAAGGTCGCTCATGCCCTGGCAGTAGCCTATCTCGGGGTCGTGCAGCACGTAAGCCTCGAGGACTGCGACGAGGCGGGCGGCGTGGTATATCCTGCACGGTTCCAAGTGGTCGTAGTCTTTCAACCTGACAGATTCAGCAGTTTGTATGGACTGGGCTTCAGAGACCGTGGCCTGGGCTGGAGAGTATATGATCCATTCGGCATTGGCACGGACTGCGTCGAGGCGGATAATACGTTGCCATGTGGAGAAATCCTCCACGATCTGACCTTCGGAAATCTTTTCCTTGAATGGGAGCATTTGGGCAGGTGAGTTGGAATGATCTGTCTCACTGTTCTCACTCCCTTGAATAGCAGACTGCATTGTAACAGAATCTTCTTCTTCGATGGAGGATTCAGCGCCTGAAGATTCAGTGTCGGCTATGGTAGTGTCCATGTTGGTGAGGCCACTCCTGTCTTCTTCCATATCTGAGTTTAAGGGAGGGCAGCCTTTCTCCTGTAGTACGTGATCAGAATCATCATATTCTGTACTTCTTTCCTCCGTTGAAAGAGATTCTCTGGCACTGACTACATCTTCTGAGGCAGGGAGTCTGAGCCATCATTGAGAATGCCACTCTCTCCATTATTGGAGTTGTCGGCTTCCTTTGGCTTCTTCTGGCCCTTGTCGACATGCTTCAGGAGTTGCCTACATCGTTGCCTCAATTTTTCATATTCTTTTCTGTGTCATAAAAATAAGTGCCATCTAGTGAGATTACAAGAATATAACTCCCTAAAAAAAAAACTTATACCAAGAAAATAGTTTTAAATCTGCAATGTGCATTCATAGGATGTGAATTGTATTCAATTGGGTTTTCAATTGCTCTAACTCAATATACAGGTCCCTCTTGGCATAATAATAATGAAGAAAACATGTATATGTCCCCTTGACTGGAAAAAGACTAATATGAACGGGCAATAGTTTAATTACCTATTCTGAGTTTTGATCGCATCTCTCTCAGCCTTTGAACTACTTAAGTTGTACCTGTATATAAAACAGATCCCATCAACACTTATTGCAAATACACTGGATCAGTTATATAACAATATTGGCATAGAATGAGTGTAAAACTAAAGATTTCAAATGTGAAATAACTCGTTACAAATCCAATTTAAGCACAAGAAACAGGAGCACATTATTTATTAGATGCACAAATGGTAGGAACTGTATCATGGGTTATATTTATTTAAATTAAGTTACAAATTTCAAACTATAGTGCAGCTACACGCTTAATTCAATATAGACACAAACTAAAACATTAATATCACGTTTATAGCATTTTCTTCACAAATTATGCAAATTAGAGTCCTTCTGGTGAGCACAGAAGTTGGCAAATGTCACCAAATAGGTATAAAATAGGCTAATAAAAAATATCACCATTTTTCAGGATTATTATAAAAAATTGCAATGTAATAATAATAAAAAAAAGTTGATGAGAGTCATCAAGGATCACATCAAGTCATCATACCTGTAACATGCATAAGCCTGGTCATCACATTTAAGATTTGAATTCATTATGGGTGTCATCAGTTAAAAACAATGTTTAACATATTACCTAGGTCTTTTTTTTTTGAGTTTTAGTGAAGACAAATAATATTAATCATAAAAAATATCACAGATTCTATGGCATGTATAACAAAAATATCACTAATCTCACTTTCATTTGTGGCTAATATAGAAGTAGAAACGGCATGTGACCATCTATGCTGCTACCTATAATTAGAATGATTTACAACACTTAGCTATGGGTTCTTAAAAATGAAATAAAATGTATTCTGAGCTTAACTCAAGTAAAAAAAACTCATCTAAAATAAAGGGAGACAGATGGAAGAAGCAAAAGGGAAGTAGAATTTTACACTCCAAGGAGGAAAGGCCAGACCTCAGCCCTTATGCTTGGGTCAACTCCCTGCAACATATATATTACGGATGGTTAAGACAACAATCATTCTATAAAGAAGGAGAGGAACAACTTAAATAAAATAAAAACAAAAGAAATATGAAGTGTTGGAGTCAAAAGGCATAAAATGCTTACTCCACTCCGAACTTTTTTCAAAAGCTTCACTCCATCTAAGACTTCTCCATCAGGTGAAAATAGACTGCTCCACTGGTGAGGTGACAGCACACGCTTCCTTTTCCTCCGAGACCAAGGCGATTTTAGAGTACCCCTGATATGAATGAGCCAAGATCAGATCCAATCATTAACAACATCTACTGAAATGTGACAGAACTATCAATAAACAGAAAAAGAATTATCACCCAATTAAATTTTCGAAATATCATCATGTTAAAATCTATGCAAAGCAAATCAAAGTACAAACTCAAGGTAACAAGTTAGCAACCAAAGTGGAACCCCAGAATTCAGGAAAAAAAAGGTGTGCCTGATTCTCAGGAAGCAATGGGCAGTTTGAAACAAGAAACAGAAGAGAAACAAATAAGATGCTAATCATGAATTAGGACCTTAATTGAAGCTTAAGTATGCAGAAAAGATAACTGCGTCCCGCAACCTTGATGGCAGGAATATGTACTCGGAGAATGTGTTGCATTTAGTGCATTATATGCAAATGAATGAAGGGTTTTGGTTCAAATCTGAATCTCTTATAATTAGATCCAGTTCAAGTGTTCTACAGTGTAACCAATGAACTTCAGGGGAATTTATTGTCTCCTACATCAAACACAACAAGGGTACCAACACCTTGTAACATTTTACATGCAACAGATATTTTCAAGTAATAATGGACCACTTGAGCCTTGGGCGGACAGGAAGATGAATATTCTTTTCCTAAACTTCAAGTTATAATCACAAAGAAAAGTGTTACAACAAGAGCAGTACTAAACAAGCAAATGGCCCTGGGCATTGTGCTGTGTTCTCTATTTAGTGTCTAACACACCTTTCCAGTTAAGCTGGATCAATTTTAATCCCACAAGATTATTTCAAACTGGATTTGTTAGTTGCCACTGTTCTTAAATTTCCTTATTGATAAAAAAAATCCTTCAAAGTACTATAAACCCCCAATACCATAAGTTTCAGCCCTCCTAAATCATGAAATGAAACATTCTTCATTAAGCTTCTCACACTAAAAAACAATTGCACGCCCATCAGTGTTATGCATTTGCTGATCATAATAAACCAAACAACCACCAACAAACTAATTCAATATATACTAGAAACTAAATAGAGTTTTTTTTTATGAATGGTAGACATAAGCCTTGAATTTATTCAATTCAAAGCAAATGCCCAAAGCATACAAAAAGCAGGAGAGTCATGGTAGAAGAGGTGTCTACCATGAGCTCTGAGAAACTGCCAGAGCTCTACTCAATTAAAATCCACCCCCCCCCCCCCCCCCCAAATACAAGAATATGTTCACCCCCGCACATGACTGTCCACTGTCCTCGATGAGATGAATTACCATTTTCCCATACATTTTAATAGAGTCGAAAATAACGTGAACTTTCAAGACAAGAAAGTAATGAAATATATTATAATGAAATAAATCCCCAGTTTTGTGTCTAATTGTTATTACTTACATACATTGATTTATAAAACAAGAAGGATTTCTCATGACAGAATCACATTATATGATCTTGCTAAACTGCAACACCAAACATTTATATAAAGCTGATGAAATCTCGCTCTTCACCAACCTCTTCTCACTGTTTCAACTGAAGTATATGATGCTACTAGGATTTTCCAAAGCAGTTTGGCTGGAAGAAAGAGAATTATATTACACAAATTCAATACAAATATACCGTCCTATCCTCAAAATTTAACATAACAATTCAATCCCCATTTTTCTATATCTTTACTCCCATGGAAGTAACATGCAAACCCTTTGAACATATCAACAGTGGCTGCAAGCACTTAAATAGGGAATAAAAGAACCAAAGGGTAGCTAGTATGTGGAGGACAGATCCAAACATGAAGAGAATTCATCAAACAAATTCAGGTATAGACACAAGATGCCCCGTGTCTCTCATCGACCCCTCAAATTTTATTTGAAAAAAGTATCAAAGTGACAAATCAAAGCATGTGCGCTAAGAACATTTCCCAAAATTCCTAAAATAATTAATTTATAATTTGCAACTTGTAAAATAAATCACTATAGCTCTCCCTAGATGCCCCCAATAATTTTCAAAGGGTACAATAACAAATATCAATCTTAAGAGTTAATAGTTTAAAGAGAAAAACAATAAGATTCGATACTTGAGATATATCCACTTGAATATTCTTTATTTAAAGTCAAATCTCTCCATCGTAAACTTTAGTAAACAACAACCTATCTCTGTATGTCAAAAGAGTCCTTCCAGATGCCCATTTCATCTCCCAGAGTTTACACCTTCATATCTGGTGAAACTCTACAAAACATTTACTTGTGATTCCTATAATCTCCTAGGTGAAAAAAGAAATTTCATACTTGTCTCTCGAATTGTGTAATGTTTACATGCACGCTAGATCTGAAGTCCTAAAACCTTGAATTTTTTAGAATGAACTCCAGTATAAAAGTGAGCAACATGCTCAAACAAAACAGAAGATTTCCCCTTCCCAACCTTCTCACTTTCCAATCTCTCTGCATCCAATATCCAAAAAGTAATCATATAAGCAAGGCTACTATTACTAACAAATTACACATTCCATTAGGCAAATCCACTTTTCTGATGTGATATATGACACCATCATCTCAAAAGCCCTTTCTTGTTTAAAAAAAAGTCCTTTCTTGTTTAGGCAAGACACCTGAATGCAATAAATTCATAACTTATAAGCAATATCCATTCCACTGTGAGGAGACAATCAAGATCAGGATGTTAGATATTGCAACAAGTGAACTTGCAAGACGAAAGATCAAAGTCCACCAAATTGAATGCCAAAAACACAGAATTCACAGCCTAAAGAACTTCGAGTCCATCAAAGCCCTTGGAAAGTTATACATAATCAGAAACAGACGCCTAATTTCGCATAATCTTTAGCTCTTTACTTTACTCAATCCACCAAACACACTTTTATCACCTAAGCCCCAATAAAAAAATATCTATTCCCTGTCAACTGCGCAACTCAACACTCAGAATGAAGTTTACTATTCAAAAAAGTGAAAAAAGAATACTTACTTTAAGATCATAAACGCAATGGAATAATAATGCTAAGAGTAACATTTCAGACAATTAATTTTCTTCTATGAAAAGAGGTTTCTGCAAAACAAGCGGATCAAATTTCATCTGCTTTTCTCAAATACACTGATTGACCGAACAGAACCAGTAATTATCAGGAAGTGGTCGGATCTGAAGTCACCAGAGCAGATCAGGGGAACAAGTTATGATTGGAAACTAAACTAAACAGAAAACAAAACGAAGGGGAGATGATCAAGAAGGACTCACCGATCAGAGACGGGTGAGGAGGAGGCGGCAACAACAAGGAGCGATCTCAAATGGATCCATGAAGAGGATGATGGAGACGACGATGAAGTCGATGGTGATGATGACGAAATCGGTGATGATGAAGATATTGGTCTTGTTGCATGTGTCCTCCGCAGGGCTTTCATTTATTACTATAACTTTCTTTCTATTTTTTTTAAATTAACCTAATGGGATCGATCGATTTATCACAGCCATCCGAAGATCTGATGATTGTCATTACCTACTAGTGGTGTAAATGATGGTGGCGGCCAAGGCAAGGCCGGCCATGGCCGTCACTCCCACCGCTATCTCCACAACCCACCGCCCGCCTCCACCGCCGGACAACCACCACCCCCCATCGCCGCCGCCGCCGCTACTAAGGCTGCCTCCCAACCAGTTCCACAAAACCATCGATCTCCGAACCCTAGCTTTTCAATCCCCCTCTCACCACCACTACAGCTACAACTGCTGTTACTGCTGGTGATAGAGTGACTGCTGATGCGCCGCTTCACTCCGCTGGGTCCCGCCACCACCATCACCCGGACCACCACCACTATCTCCACCACAAACAAGTGATCCCTCGCTTTTGTCTCCACCGACGAAGACTTGTTGGGGAAACGATGGACCTCTCCTCCAACACCTCTCCTCCAACAGACGGACCTTTTCACAAAGATTGTTATCTCCTGTGATTTAACACCAACGGGTGGGAGAGAGACAGAAATAGGTGAGAGAAATGTGTAGATGAACGTGGCTTTGGTTTTATTTACGATAATGCCACCACTTTCCCTACATTTTATTCGGCAGTCTATTTAATCTGGGCCCCTTTAAATAATTTTTTTTCGTTTTCTTTTTAAGATTCGTATTGTATTATGAAACACGCAGTTTCTTTTGCCGCTCATACTGCATTCCCCACGTCGGATTATAAAAATAAAAAACTATTCTCTCTCCTCCATGTCAACGCCAGCCACTCGTTTTTCATTTTCCCCCCCAAAACAAAATTTTTGTTTTCCTTCAAAACTATTTTTGACAAAAAAAAATAAAACAGAATTTATTTTTTCATTTATTTCACTTTTGGCTTTGCTTTAGTGGGACGTCATGCCCTTTTTTATGTTGAATCTTCTGAAAAGTGGGTTTGAGTTTTTTGTGCTACATTTTTGCTCAATATTTAAAACATTGACATTTATATCCAGAACAAAAAGTAAGTATTTATTTGTTTGTATTTAATTTTTCATATGATCCAAGTGAGCATAGCTTTTAATATCTACAAATCTTGACATTTTCTTTTGTGGGAAGAAATGTGTGTCATTTTTTACTTTTGATATTTGTACAACAAGGGTTCGTTCCAGAAAAAAATTTATGCAGTTATTTTATTTTTAAATTGGTATTTCATTGATGAGATTTATTCAGTGTGTACCATAACACGTACGTTGAACCGTCTCTTTCTCTTCAATCTTCTAAAATATATTTGTATTTATTGAGAGTGACAGAATAATCGATTGAAAAACATCCACTAAAATATATTTGTAAATGCTACGTTATCTTAGTGTATACTTATGTAACACAACGTATACCTATTTAACACAGCATATACTAAGTTAATATTGTATATACCATTTTAATAAAGCATATACCATTTTAAATGAGTACATGCTAAATAGATTGTGTATTTTTTCAGTACATGGGTTTGTGCGCGAGTGACGAAATACATACAACAGAGGCATATGTCATCGTGGAAGATGAGAGAAATGGAGGCACAGAACTGAAAGTTGGAATGGAATTCAAGCCAATCGACAAAGCCTTCGAATCCTATAAAGAACATGTTTTCCATTGTGGGTTCGACATCATTAAAACAGGAAGGAAATAAACGGGAAGGAAATAAACTGTTGAAGGAGATTTAAAGGCTGTGATATTTACGTGTTCCAAGGAAGGTTAATAGAGGAAGAAGGCAACCGAGAGCAGCTTGGTGAAATATGTGCATCATCATAAACCAGTCTATAAGACAATCTGCAATGCAAGAATGTAAATTAAGACGTATGGAGATGGTATGTGGCAAGAACAAATAAAACAAAAATTCTTTTTTGCTAAATTTCACTTTTGGCTTTGCTTTGGAGGAACCTCAGTCTTTTTCTTTGCTAAATCTTCTGAAAAGTGAGTTTCTTTAGTTTGTGCTTCATCCTTGTGCAACATTTAAAGCATTGACGTGAAGATCCAGTTGAACAAGGAAATTAAGTGTTTGTTTGTTTGTGTAACATTTTTCAAGTGATGTTGGGATTGAGTCTAGCTTTTTAATCTCTACAATTCCTAATATTTTCTGTTGTGGAATGAAATGTATGACATTTTTTACTTTTGATATTTCAACAACAAGGATTTGTTCTAGAATTAGTTCAATTAGTGCAAGCAGAGGAGAGCATCAATGAATGTGCGCCATCAACTTGGTCTATCGTGGATGTATATGCTGATGGCGAATTTGATCATTGGATTCCTTGGTGACCGAAACACATTAAATTGTAAAAGTTTTAGTTGACTGTACTTTGAGGTTGTAATTTGATTGTAGAAATTGTAAATTGTTAGTTGATTGTGAAATTTTTGAGTGGCCAAAACACAAGTTACATAATATATTCCAATTGTTATCATAGTGTATACGTTGTTAGAACGGTACGTATTTTAGTAAATTTGTGTACATGTTGTCACGCCCCAGGGCGGCCGTCCCCGGGACGCGGCAAGTGTATATAAAATATCAGAATCTACACAGAAGGTCAATAATATATCATACACAACAACCAGAATGACACACAGACTACAAAGGGGCTGACATGATATATACACCAAATGCGGAAGCAAAAGACTGAATCTGTAAATAAACATACTACAGACTCGATACTCAATCATCTGTCCTGTGAGAGCCAATATACACGAATACAACTGAACATATACAAACACGTGCCAAGCACGGAAATCAAATACATACAGTCAAGAAGGGATGCTGATAGCCTCTGGCACTCGCGGAACGTGGCGCTGCTCCGCTACTGAAGGAATCCCTCGGAAAGCTCCAACTGCTGCTCCGGCTCCAGCTCAGGCTCAGTGACCACTGGGAAAAAACATATGCGAGGGGTGAGCCACACGCTCAGTGAACAGCACAACCCATGCATCACAGACAATATTTACCACTATTCCATTATTTATCCAGTCTCTACGACATAACAACATAAATCCAGTGGTTCGTGCCTCGCCGAACCACCACACCCTCACCCTCACCCATCAATGGGTGACATAGGCTATTGGGACTGATAATCATCCATAAACAAATCCAGCGGGTCGCTCATCGCCAACCCACTACACCCTCACCCTCACCCTACCACGGGTGACATAGGATATTGGGACTGACTAGGCTGTTGGTCACCCTTGGTCCACCGATAGTCTCTCCTCCACTCCGTAGGCCGCTTGGTCTCCACCCACAACTTCAGCACAGTCTGTCACAAATATCGGGAGGCGCCTACTGATGTGGGTCCTCCGACGGACGGCCTTTCTAACGCTGGGGCAGTCTCTACCGGATCCAACGAAGAGAACAGAACAGCCTACCATACGCATATGATCCACTCGGATCCGCAAACAACACATCTCTACAACTCAAATGTCATGAACTCTTCAGAGTTCCTCCAGGGCGCATAACCAAGATGCGGGGAACATGCATAGTAATTAGCAAGGGTGGAATATCATTGGGGGAAAGAAGCTCGGGAGGGCGGCATGAGTTCCCGATATAGGATACCCCGACAACCAAACAAGGAACACGGAGTACCCTAACCCGGGTCTCACCGCTGTCCTCGCAAGGCCCCTCCCCTATAATATTCACTAAATATGCTAATATTCATAATAGTTATAATACATTACTTATAATATTAATGGGACTAGAAACATTGGGAGGGCAGCATGAGGTCCCGATACAGGACATCCCGACAACCAAACAAGGAACACGGAGTACCCTAACACGGGTCTCAATGTTGACCTCGCAAGGCTCCTCCCTATAATATTATCTAAGGCATGCGAATTAACATACACTAGCATTTAATTTAATAAACAAACTAGTAGGACGCATGCGTAGGCCGAGGTTTCCTAACATGAAAATAGGGGGCATGGTGCATGGCTCTTACACCTATCCTATGGGTGCAAGTCCCTAACATACACAGACTAGGGTAGCATGCATTCTACATCAAAATCATGCAAGCATGGATTACATATTATTGCCGGTTAATATTCATCCATGGTGCCCCAGGAGAGGTCGGTATACGCCCAAATGCGTACACCACCTCTCTACTGGGTTGGATTGTCCCACTCACCAGAACTCGGGTCGACGCGCGACCGTCCGTCGAGATCTGCAAGATAGGGTATTAGTTGGTAAGTATAAATCCACAATTATTACTAAATACACAAATAAATACCCCAAAACCCCAAATCAAACACCCAACACCCCCGGCAACCACCCGCACGGCCACCCGACCGCCCGGGTGCACCGCCGCGCTTCCCCGCACGCCTTGCGCCGGCCCGCGAGCACCCCGCATGCCCCCGCGCGCAGCGCCTCGCCCCGCACGCACCCCGCGCGCACCTCCGCCACCTCGCCGCGCCTCGCGCGCACCTCTGCCGCCTCGCCGCGCCTCGCGCGCACCACCGCCGCCTCGCCGCGCCTCGCGCGCACCATGGCCGCCTCACCGCGCCCCGCGCGCACCACACTGCCTCGCCGCGCCCTCCCGCGCACCCTGCACGCCCTCCCGCGCGCACTGCCCTCGGTCACCACCTCGCGCATGCACCACCCCTGCCCCGGCCAGCACCTCGTGCACGCACCACCCCTGCCCGCACGCCTAGCACCCGCGCGACCAGCTCCTCGCGCCCAGACCAGCGCAACCAGCACCTCGCGCGCGGCTCGCCATCAGCTCCTCGCGCACAGCTCCCCGCGCTTGCACGCCTAGCTGGCCTCCAGCTCTCCCCAAGCGCACGCACGCGCGCGCCCCCAGCACGTACTCCGCGCGCATCGACCACTCACCCATCTCCCCGCACCAGCCGCTCGACCAGACCCGCGCACAGCTGCCCGACCAGCTCCTCGCACCAGACCCGCGGATACCCGCGCGCACGCCGCGCGTACGCACGCTCGCGCACGCACGCGCGCATGCCCGCGCGCGCCCAGCCTGCGCGCTGCCTGGGCCGCTGCCGCTGCTGCCTACTGCCCGGAACAGAGCCTGCCAGCCCGAGCTCCTCCACCACCACCCAAAGGCCTCTGACGGCCTCCGACCGCCTCCCACAGCCCCCCGACGGCCACCCACCGCCGCCGACCACCACCCAACCCCAAATCCATCCCCCTAGCATACATCTATGCAAGGAAAGAGAAGAAAAAGACCTTACCAAGGGGAGGAAGCGAAGTCCGGTTGCTCTCCGCGCGTCGAAACCTTTCTCAAAGCCTCTCCTACGCCCCGATCTAATACGGCCCTCGAAACGGCCCGAAACAGAGGAGAAGGAGGGGTGGTCGGGGAGGCTAGGATCGCCGGAATCTAGATTCGAAACCACCGGGGTGTAGATCCAATCTACACTTCCTAGGTTTTGGGTTTTAAGCTTTGAGGGCTCTAGGGGGGTCAAAAGTGAGAAAAAGAGAGAAGAGGAGAGAGGGGAAGGGTTGGTAGGGATGATGAATAGTAACTCGAAAATTAGATCCCACTTATTTATAGTGTGCGACTTAAAAACCCGGATACGCCCCAGAACTGCGAAATTTCAGGAACGTTACCGGAATTCGATGAAATTTTTGTGAGAGGCCTAAAATGGCACCAGGACACCAAATATGCAGTTAGATTTTCAATCGGAGTCCTCTAGCTCAGGACGATAGCTAACAGTCCGGAAATAAGCGGTACCGATTGAAAACCGAAAAAAAAACGAAAAACTGCCAGAACGCTCCAACGGTTACCAGCAGGCTAAAAGTGACACAAATATAACACATGTATACCATGGTTACAGAGTATATCATGGTTAAAATTTTGACCAAAATTGTTAGTGGTAGGAATACCATAGTTACAGAGCACAGAGTAAGTTAATTGTGACATTATAAATTGTAAGTTGACTATAAAATTCATTAATGCCCAATCAGTTATTTGTATAAGAAGGATTTGTTTTAGAAACAGTTCAATAAGTTATTTTATTTTGAAATAAGTATTTAGTTTATTTAGTGTGTAATATCACACACATGTTGAATATGACGAAAGAGTGGCAGAATATTCGATTGCAAAGCATACACCGTACTATCTTGGTATATACTATGTTATCATATTGCATACTTAAATAACATAGTGTATACATATTTAACGTAAGAAATACTAATTTAATATAGTATATACCTTTTCATTGAGTATCTGTTTAATATATTGTGTATTTTATCAATTCACACATACACAATTCAAACCACCAATAAAATGACATAATGTGGAATAAACCATCAAAAACACATGTTCACATTACAAACACTACCACCAAAGATATTGCTTAAAGACATTAACAAATAACACATGTTTATATAAAAAAAACACCATGGCTGAAGTAATTATCGTTAAGAACATCGAAACAGTTCTCCAAGCAAAAAAGAAGCTATGATTTTGACTCGTGGGAAGTTAATGTCGTTCTCATTGGAGTTACTACATCGATTAGAGTCGGTGTCACTTCTTTATAAATAGGCTTTTGTGCATCAGCCTCCTTTGATTCCTCCAAGGCCTTCTTTAGTTCCGGGTCTTCCTCTTCTTCTTTAACTGGACTACCTTTGTTTTCTTTGGTCTTTTTAATGTAATTTTTGGGACTGCATTAGGGTTCCCCCTTGTCCTGCAACCCTGGACAATGACCTTTGTATCATGGCCCTTGGTTGAACACCCCCTCTAGTCCTAGTCTTTATTGGGATAGTCGTGATGCCCTACCCATCTTTTGAAATGCCTAAAAAGTATATACTTTATTAGAAATATATATACTATTATAACAAAGCATATAATAACTAAACAAGGTATATACCATGTTAACGTGGTATACACTATAACAGCAGAGTATACACAATACTACAAAAGTATACACTGTCATAGGGAAGCATACACCATGGTTCAAAATATAACAAATCAGAGTCTCAAAGTGCATTTATACCTGCTGATTCAAGAACAATCAACGCAACTGGGGATGGAACTGGTGATTGCACAACTGGTCCCTAACGGACTTCTTGTCTGTCTTGCGGATAAGGTCTTGCATGTGCTTCTCAATGAGTGGCCGTACAAGGTACTTTTGGCATTGAGATGTGAAATACTTCCTATAAAAGTGAGAGGTGGGGACTTTTTACCGGTGGTCGCCAACACCCCTCAGCTAGACAATCCAAGGATTGCGGAGACATGCTCTTGTAAAAAATGAAGTTCCTTTCCTCGGACCACGAAAACGTCGTGGTCCGAGTTGTAGAAACTTAATACTGCACAAAAAGTTGTAGAAAGTTCTCTTACACAACGGCAGGGATTTCAACGAAGTGTCCAAACGGGGTAGCTCGGATGGACTGCAGGTGGAGTGGAAGAATTCTGTAGCCCCACGTCTCGCATGAGATCAATCAGACGAGAGGTGCTATACAGCGACTGGAGGGGATTGCATGCCACTTTGACAGGCTTTAGTTTGCCCTGTCAAACAAAATAAGTAACATATTTTCAAGAAAAACCAAAACCTATATTGAAAAACATAGTCTATACTACATTAGTAGCATGTCCTTACCTCCCCCTCCACTGCCATCTTCTCCTTTCCAGCCATTGGAGTGATTTTTCATGAAAGAAGTGGAATTGAAAGTAACAAATGTAAATTCAGAGGATTGAAGAGAAAGAGACGGTTCAGAAGAGCAATCGAGCGAAGTAAGAATAAGAATGCGGTAAAAATAGCATTTCATACGTAATAACAAATCAGATGACGAAATTGCCCTTAGCACATACTACCTTAATATAGTATATACTATGTTAGTGTCACGCCCCAGGGCGGCCGTCCCCGAGACGTGGCAATATATATAATATCAGCTATCAATACCTGAGGTCAACAAAGACTCCAACAACGACATACAAGGTGGCAAAGCAAAGATAAGTGATAGCTAACTGAAAAGCGGAAGCATAAAAATATCAATAAGTCTGCAAACCAAAACATTATTACATACTCGAATACACAATCACTATCCTATGAGAGCCAAGTCTAATCCAAATAAATACATCATGTGCAACACGCACGATTAACAAATACATGACTCTAGGACTGCTGACAGCCTCGCACTCGCCAACCGCCGGACGGAACGCTCCACGCACATAAGACCGCGCCACAGGGAAGCTCCAGCTCCACGCCCAACACCGCCCCTGTAAAAGAAACAGTACGCGAGGGGTGAGCTACAAGCTCAGTGAGTGGCTGGAAACCAAACACCATTACAACAATTCAATACTAAGGCAAATTCCTTTCGAGGAACAACATGGGTAGAAACCCAAAGGATAACAAGGTCACGTGACGGCGCGACCAATCTCACCCTCGCCCTCACTCCTGGAGGGAGGCTCTTTGTTTTACGCCCCGGAGCGGCCGTCCCCAGTTTGTAACAATAATAGTCATATTAGAATATCATACAGGAGGCTAACAAGATAACCACATATAAGGACTGGTAGAGCAAGACTAGACTGGGAAGCAGAAGCATAATATAAACAAGTCTGTAACCAAAAATATCATTACAGACAGAGGCTATACAATCAATGTCCTGTGTGAGCCAAGTCTGATCAACAAAGAGAATACATACATCATGTGCCCATGCACCAAAACAAAATACATACAAAAATGACAAGACTGCTGACTGTTATATATGTGTCACTTTTAACCTTCTGGTAACCATTGGAGCATTCTGGCAGTTTTTCGGTTTTTTCATTTTTCGATCGGAACCGCTAAAATTTTGGACTGTTAGCTGTCATCCTGAATTTGAGGACTCCGATTGAAAATCTAACTGTATATTATGTGTCCTGGTGCCATTCCAAGCCACTCACGAAAATTTCATCGAATTCCGGTAACGTTTCAGAATTTCACAGTTCCGAAGCGTATCCGGGTTTTGACCGAGCGAGAAGTCATTGGGAGACTTGACTTGGTCAAAGTGGGCCCCATGACTTGGTCAAATTGGTTTGGATTTTAGTGTGGTTGGGTTGACTAGGGTCAAACCACACTTAAACCTAATCTTAATCCTCCCTAATCCTAGTTTAACCTAATCTAAGTGAGGGGTGACTTATAAGTGAAGCTAAAAATATCTCCCCCCACTATTCATCATCTTCTCCACCCAAATTTCTCTCTCCTCCTCTCTTTAAAACCTCATTTTGACCTAGCTAAGGTGGTTGAAACCAAAAACCTTAAGAAGAGAAAGGATAGGTATTGTCCCGATCTATCTTCCGGTGGTCTCGTATTCGAGTTCCCTCAAGCGTGACCCCCTCTAATGCCCTCTTTTCTCCTCTGTTTTCAGCCATTTCAAGGGGTGAAGGAGATCTTGGTGGTGGTGGTCCTTGAGGCGGCGTTTCGATGCACGAAGAGCAACCGATCTTCCCTTCCTTCCTTTCCTTCCTTGGGTGTGGTTTCTTTCCTTCCTTTCCATGTTTAGATGCATGTTAGGAGGGTGTTTTTGGGTATGGGTGGCTGTTGGTGGTGGTGGGTGGCGGTTGGTGGCCATTGGTGGCCGTCGGGGAGGTGGTAGGCTGTCTCGGGTAGGCTGGCAGCGCAGGCAGCACAGGCAGGCGGGCTGGCAGGCAGGGCGGGCAGAGCAGGCTAGCAGGGCACGCGCGCTTGCGCGCGGGTGGAGCAGGGGCGTGCGCGCGGGGCGCTGCGTAGAGGCACAGTGCGGGCGTGCGCGCGGGGCTGCGTGCGGGTGCTACGCTCAGGGCGCCGTGCGGGTGGAGCAGGCGCGTGCGGGTGCTGTGCGCAGGGCGCCGTGCGGGGGCGTGCTCGCGGAGCGCTGCGCAGAGGCGCAGGCGAGCTGTGCGCGCGCGGTGAGGCGAGCCGGTGGTGCACGCGGGTGCGCGCGGGGTGAGGTGTTGGGGCGCAGGGCGTGCGGGTGTGCGCGCGGGTTGCTGCGCTGGGGCGCAGTGAGCGCGCGGTGCACCGAGGGGGGGCGCTCGGCAGAGTGTCCGGGCGTACGGGCAGGGGGCTCGGCAGTGTGCTGGGCGCGCGGGCCGGGGCTCGGCTGTGCGCCCGGGGTGGGTGGCCGTGCGTACGGCTGCCCGGGGGTTCGGGAGTGAGTCGGGGTGCTCAGACTCGCGTGCGTACGGGCCGTATGTACGCTTTGTCTGAGTGTTGTGTATTTTAATGTATTTTTGTGGTATTTGTGTATTTTACTCACCGAGTTGATTACCCTGTCTTGCAGATTTTGACGGACGGTCGCGTGACGACCCAACTATCGGTGAGTGAGACAATCCAACACAGTAGGGAGGCGTTATATGCACTTGGGTGTGTACCGTCCTCCCCTGGGGCACCATGGTTAATATTAACTTGTGTAATATGTAATCCATGCAAGCATGATTAATATGTAGTATGCATGCTACCCTAGACTTTGTATGTTAGGGACTTGCACCCTTAGGATATGTGTAAGAGCCATGCATCCTGTCACCATGTTCTCATGCTAGGAAGCCTCGACCTATGCATGTGTCCTACTAGTTTAATTTATTAATTTAAATGTGAACTTATAGTATTTTAAGCATGCCTTAGGGAATATTAAGGGGCCTTGCGAGGTCAACATTGAGACCCAGGCTAGGGTACTCCGTGTTCCTTGTTTGGTTGTCGGGATATCCTATATCGGGACCTCATGGTGCCCTCCCAAGGTTTCTTTTCCCAATAATATTATATATGTTCCCCGCATCTTGGTTATGCGCCCTGGAGGAATTCTGAAGAATTCATGACATTAGAGTTGTTGAGATGTGTTGTCGGCGGATCCGAGTGGATCATATGCGTATGGATAGGCTGTTTCTGTTCCCTTCGTTGGATCCGTGTAGAGACTACCCCAGCGTTAGAAAGGCCGTCCCGTGAGAGGGCTCCCATTAGTAGGTACCTCCTGATTTTGGATTCGGACTGTGCTGAATGTGGGAGTGGCCAAGCGGCCTACGGAGTGGAGGAGAGACTATCGGTGGACCAAGGGTGACTAACATCCTAGTCAGTCCCAATATCCTATGTCACCATATTGAGGGGTGAGGGTGAGGGTGTGGTGGGTCGGCGATGTAGCGACCCACTGGTTTGTGTAGTTGTGGACCAAGGGTGATTAACAGCCTAGTCAGTCCCAATATCCTATGTCACCATATTGAGGGGTGAGGGTGAGGGTGTGGTGGGTCGGCGATGTAGCGACCCACTGGATTGTGTAGTTCCTGCCACTTTGAGGCTTGATTATTTATTTGTGGTTAATATAAATTGTGATCCATGGGTTGTGCTGTTCACTGAGCGTGTGGCTCACCCCTCGCATAATATTTTCTCCAGTTATCACTGAGTCGGACTTGAAGGAGGATCTCCCCGAGAGACTTTATCAGTAGCGGAGTAGCGCCACGTCCCGCGAGTGTTAGAGGCCATCAGCATCCTTTCTTTTGATTATATGTATATATTTCCGTGCTTGGGCACCATTTGTATATTATTTGGATGTATGTGTGTATATTGGCTCTCACAGGACAGTTGATTATGTATCGAGTCTGTAGTATGTTTTTGAATTACAGACTCAGTCTTTTAGCTTCCGCTATCTGTGTATATATCATGTCAGCCTTGCTTTGTTGTCTGTGTTGTCATTTTAACTGTTATTTAGAGTATATTGTTGATCTCCTGTATAGACTGCTGATATCATGTATACACTTGCCACGTCTCGGGGACGGCCGCCCTGGGGCGTGACAGCTGACAACCTCGCTCGCTAATCTCAAAAGACGGACGTAACACAGGCAGCCAAGAAACACCTCATGGGAGCTCCGCCTTCGTGACCTGCTCTGCCTCCACTGGAGAGAAACAAAGGAAAACGAGGGATGAGCTAAAAGCTCAGTGAATAGTCAACCACCACACAATGAAGATAATACATAGTCAACACTTAAACGAATACACAACAAGTTGTCAACAAATACTCCACAATCACTCCACGTCATCCGGTAGCCCTCTCCCAGCTAGGTAGCCCTCTCCCTGGCAGCCTGCCCACGACGGTACCAGTCACGGGGAGGCACCTCACAGAGTAGCTCCGATGCTGGGTAGCTTCAACGCACGATGACGTCAGGGTGATACACTCCACACTCGCGGGGATCACATTGATCAACGTATACCATACTCGATAACTAGCTAGTTGAAATCCATAGAATTCCCAACAGGTGCATCACGAGGATGCGGGGGAAAGCTATTTCTTATCCACACTTACTAATGTTAATTATGACCTTATAAACTAGTCATACACACATCTATCTTAAAAAAAACAGGGTATAAAGTTATTACTATGAGCATGAGGTAATTAAGCACCCACCAAACGTGCAAACAGGGTGTAAGGACAAGTAGAGGCAAGAATTATAGCTAACTCGAAGGAGCATATCAATAAGTATGTGCAAATGATCCTAGAACATGGTATTTAATCCTACATAGCACATCCATCATCATATACAAGCAATACAACCCAAAAGTTCTCTATAGTATCATCCCATTGCATAAAATACACTATAGTGCCTAACAAGCATGCTATTATTACTTCTATTGCATGGGTCGGACCACTCACCAATACCAAATCGTCACTCGCTCAATCCACGAGGAGTTGATGTGCATAGCGAGCAGGGCGGGAGTGGGAAGAGCACGACGCACTCCCACCACAGCACAAACTTGCAAGAAAATCGATAACTTCTAGATCCTACAACCAATGGTGCTAAAATTGAATATGATAACTCCTGACACATAAACAAGCATATATCATCAAGGCACCAACTCCAGATATAGATCACAGCATGCATAATAGCATAAAAACTCACACATGCCAGAACTGGCTCGTCTACCCCCAAACATCCATGAACTTTCTTCACTCCAGCACCAAGTACACGTCCAACAATTCTGAAATAATTTACACACATTCATTCACATGTGAGGAGCATAATCCATGAATACATCGGAGTCTAATTAAGCCTCTAACTGCTAGAAATAAATTAGTTTCAGAAGCTGGTCATTTCACACGCGAATCTGGACAGTCCTTAGAGATTGACTCATAACTTCCAACACAGATAACATTTTAACCCCAAATTTCATACATAGAATCTAGACATCAGCATGATCATGGAACATGAAGACCTGAACCTCAGAATATGACTCTAGGTACTAGTATTACAAGGATTTCAAGAAGACAGAGATCTGCCATACCTCTTTAAGCATTAAACAAGTCTCCCATCACCATAATCACTTTCTCCACAACTAACCACAGCTGATCAACACAAAAACAGAGCAAACAGAGATGGGAAGGAAGGGTTAGGAAGGGAGAGTAACTTAATACAAGCATACACAAGCTATTCAACATACCTGAACAACCCACACATTTCCCCCAACAATGATCCACCAAAAAAATGATTTCACAAACACCCCTACCAAACCCTCTCAACAAGGACCAGCTGAGACAGCCACAAAAGAGAGAGAAAGAGTAGTAGAAAATGAGGGTTTTAGTGAGATAAAGTCACTTGAAGGGGGGTTTATATAGTGGTGAAGCTAATAAGGGAGGTGAACTTAAGCTAAGCTTACCCAACTATTCAATAAAAGGAAAAAAAATAACCAATGGGGAGGTGAGACTTCTTAAGCTCACCCAAGGTGTCCCTATCACACCAAAAGGGTTATAATTATCCATAGCTAATCCACCACCAACCAGTAACAAATGAAAATCCGGATACCAATCGGAACTGAAAACCCAAAAAAAAATAAACATTTCCAATTACGCCAAGGCAGTTATCAAACCAAAGAAAACACTGATAAATCATTCAACTAGGGCAAACAATCACCAAAATAATAATAACACCCATATTATAAATTCCAAAATGACACAAACTTAACACTTGGGACACTCGGGGAGGAACAATTGTTAACCATAACACATGGTGTTTACTGGATAACAAGATACAACGAGTCTAACAATTACGAGGTAGAGATACACTACGATACCTCAAGCGTTAGACATAACATAGTTCAACAAGTCCTTCCGTTATGAGGTATAGATAAACTACGATACCTCACGCGTTAGGCATAACATACCCAGGGTATACTCGATGGATATAAGAGTTACGTGACGACGTGACTCAACTTACCCTCACCCTCACCCCAACAAGAGTGATCCTAGGGACTTTTGGGATAAAACTGCTTGCTCTACACCCTTCATCATCCGGTAACCCTCTCCCGGGTAGCCTCTACCTGGTATACTCCCATGATCAGTACATCTTGCCGCATGCATCAATAGTACCTACAGGTGGGGACCCTCTATCAGGACAGCTACAACGCCGAGCAGCATCGACACGGATCCGACGAAGAGGAGAACGATTCCACGCTCGCAATATCATTAGTTAGCCCTCTCCCGGGTAGCCTCTACCTGGTATACTCCCATGATCAGTACATCTTGTCGCATGCATCGATAGTACCTACAGGTGGGGACCCTCTATTAGGACAGCTACAACCTGGGCCGCTTCAACACAGACGATATTGGGAGGAAAACTCCATGTTCGCAAAGCGAACCCAATGGAAAAGTCAACTACTCTCGATAATCACATACCGATGATATCGAATACTCTTGAACTCCTATACAGATGCGTCGCTCGGACGCAAGGAGTTACCTCTGCTCTCACACAGAAATAAGCCAAAGGCATATAACCCAACAGGCGGTTCATACACGCGCCTGGCACGGGTAGGCCTAACTTAATGCCATGGCCACCGGTTTAACAAAACCGATACAATAATGAATTCTCCTGAATTTCATATGAGTGCATCACACGGATGCAAGGGTGATTATATCGCTTGCGCTCTAACTAATAAGGTACAACCCGACTAAGGGTCATACCCACGCCTAGCATGGGTAGGCACAATTAGTCTAACATGCGCATAACATAATAGGAGAATTCTACCGTAGTTATGTACATAAACCACATGCACGATAACATAATAATTAATCATGGTACTCCCTAACATGGATAAAAGCATAAACAACATATCATGCATACATGATATGGCCTAATTAAACATGCATACAAGGCCATTAGTCATACAAGCATACAAGTATACCCTAACATGCGTTGGATATCACCAACTTAAAAGGGAAGGGTCAAGCACGATCTCGGGCACTAATAGGTGCATGCCAATATACCCAAACGAACCTGAGTCAAGTAGGAACCACATCTACTTACTCAGTTCACACAAAGAGAGGGCGAGAGAGAGCTCATCATCTCAAGAAGTTGGCCAAAGCTTGCCCTAATAGCATGGGCGCAACAACTACACCACGCCCTCAAGTCTTATTGCAAGGGAATATTAGGCATGTGCTTGTTTATTAACCCAGACTTAATCATGCTGGATATTACAGATAATAGAGTAGTATTACTAGAAGGGATTACCTAAGTCATGTCATATTCTATACACCCATATAAACACACAAGATACATGCAACCATGATCATTCACACATAAATACTATACATAGGCCAGTATAAGGTAGAATAAGAGGGTTCTACGCAATATACGAGCTATAATAACCTAGCATGCAAATAGCTAGCATATTATGGGTCAGACATGACTGCAATACTTATCTAAATAAGTAGTATAGTCAGGGCACCCAACGGATGAGCGACGCACGACTACGTGCATCCAACGCTTCTCGAAGGGTTGGATCGAACCACTCACCGATACCCGGGTCGTCGCGCATCCAACCGACGAGATCTGCAAGGCAAGGGCATCAAAAGGGGTGAGTACCTCAAACAAAGACTACCTAACTCTTGATTGTTTCACAACATGCATAACAACTCCTTGACACACAATGAAGCAAAACTGGTAAATCTGCTGCAACCAGCCCTACAATTTGATCTCCACAGCACCAAATACACATCCAAAAATTATGAAATAAATCATACACGTTCACTGACATGTTGGGATCATAATCCATGAAGACATCATAATCTGAGTTAATCTCTAAATGCCCGAAATAAAATATTGCCAGACACTGGTCAATTCCTACACCAATCTGGAAAGTCCATGCAAAACAGGTCAAAACTTACAACACAAATGTCATATTGACACTAAATTTCATATATAGCATCTAGACATATATATGATCATATCATATGAATTAATAATCCTTGTATAATATGCCTCTAAATACGTGTTCCAAAAGGATCTTAAGGAGACAAAAATCTGCCTTACTTACCACACATAGCCACCACCATCCATGCATAAACACAAACACCTCATGTGCAGCAATTACACATAATAATACTCCCCCAACCGTACCCACACATACCCACATCATACATGCATCAACAGACAACCAAAAATAGCACCCAACTCCATAAAATCCAACTACAATAACCACAACAGAAAAGGGACAGAGAGATCACCTATAGAGAGGAGAAGAGGATGTGAGGCTCACAAGCATACACACACCTACTGTTGTGTCTGTGTCATTTGGAGCGCTCTGTTTGAAGATTTGGGTACATAAATTTTTTTCCTAAGTTATGTACTCCCAATTTGGTATTTTGGATTTGATTTTGTTAAAATCCAAGATGAAGAGGTTTAATTATGATTTTTTATGAGATGTCCAGTTTTGAGTTAGCTTTCGCACAGAAGTGGAATTAGATCAACTGGATTCTTGTAGTAAAAGTTATGGGTATTTTTCCAAGTATACCCCGGGGATGGAAATTCTGGCAGCAGCCCTGTTCCATGTTTAGCTCTAATTTCGGGATAGCTGGAGAGTTATCTGATCTTTACATGAACATGAAAGTTGTATATAATCTTCTTAGCTTTCCATCGGTCTTGGAATCAAGCAATTCGGAGCTGTATCGAGGAAGTTATGGTTGTTCCAGTGAAGCTTGCGCAGATTTTCTAGTCGAAGGGCGACTAGGTCATTCCCCTTTAGATATTTTGATAAATATCTCTCTCTCTCTCTCTCTCTCTCTCTCTCTCTCTCTCTCCCTCCCAATGTCTACGACCAGCTCTTTTTCTCTCTCTCTTGCAAACACACCCCCCATGTGTTTGATGGAATGCCCCAATGAGAGATGGTGAAGGAGATGGTGGTGGTGGTGGTGGATCTTGGTGTTGTGTGTTGTTTGGTTGTTCCCCTCTCTCTCAAGCTCTCTTTTCATGGATCTCCCCCCCCTGATTTTCGGCTGAGAGGAGGCTGAGGAGGCCGAGGTGGTGGTGGTTGAAGTGGTCGTGGATGCGTCGAGGGCCCCCGAACCTCCCCCTTTTGTTTCCCCTCCAAGGTGAGCTCCTCCCCTTCTTTTCTTGGTTTTCTTGGCTTAAGGGGTTGGTTGGGAGGTCATGCATGCTTGGTAGTTGGGTTAGGGTGTGTGTGAGGGGTTGGGAAGGGTGAAAAAGGGGTTAGAGTGGGCTGGGCGCGTGCTGGGCGCGGTCTGCGCGCGTGCGCCCAGGCGCGCACGCAGGCGGGCGCAGTCGGGCGCGCAGTCGGGCGCGGGTGCGCGCGGGAGTGAGCGCGGGTGCGCGCAGGTGCAGGCGCGAGCGGGGTGCGAGCGGGGGTGCGCGCGAGCGTGCGCGCGCGCGGGCAGGGCGCCTGGGCACTGCGCCTGGGTGCGGGGCAGGGCACCTGGGCGCGGAGCTGGGGACCAGGGCGCGCGTGCGTGCGCGTGCTGGGGCGTGCGCGGGGTGCTGCGCGTGGGGCGCGGGCTAGACGCGCGGTGCGCGCGGGCGCGCGCGAGCGTGCGCGTGCGTGCTGCAGCGCGTCGGGGCGCGCGGGCAGGCGCGCGCGCGCATTAGTGCGTGCACGTGCGGGGGGCCATGCGTATGGCTGCCCGAGGGTTCGGGTAGGTGTCGGGGCACTCGGACTCGCGTGCGTACGCACGTGCTCGCATGCGTGCGAGCCCGTATGCATGCTTATCCGAGTTTTGGGTATTTCTAAGCATTTCTATGTATAAATTGTGTGTTTCTGACCAGTTGGGTGCCCCTACCTTGCAGATCTCGTCGGATGGAATGCGCGAGGTCCCGGGTCGTAAGGTGAGTGGTTTGATTCCAATCCCCCCCCCCTCTCTAGGGATGCGCTCGACCCGCATAGGCGCGCGTCGCGCATCGATGGGGTCCCCTAGCTATTAGAAGCTATGCATGCACCCTTATATGATCAATATGATGCTATGCATGCCACCCTAGATTTGTATGCTAGGGATATGCACCCTTATATCATGTATAGCGGCCTATGCATGTTTAGTTACCATATTTTCATGCTAGGAAAGCCTCGACCTGTTATATATGTGTCACTTTTAACCTGCTGGTAACCGTTGGAGCGTTCTGGCAGTTTTTCATTTTTTTTGGTTTTTGATCGGAACCGCTAATTTTTGGACTGTTAGCTATCGTCCTGAGTTAGAGGACTCCGATTGGAAATCTAACTGTATATTTGGTGTCCTGGTGCCATTTTAGGCCTCTCACGAAAATTTCATCGAATTCCGGTAACGTTTTAAGTGATTTCACAGTTTCGGGGCGTATCCGGGTATTTTAAGTGACTCGTTATATAAATGAAATCTAAAAATATCTTGGCACTATTCATCATCCCTACCAAATTGCCCTCTCTCTCTCCCCTCTCTCCTTTTCTTTGATTTGAGCCCCTTAGAGCCCTCAAACCCAAAAACCTAAAGCATAGGAAGTGTAGATCGGGTCCCGATCTACACCCCGGTGCTTTCAAATTCGAATTCCGGCGAGTTTTGCCCCTCCATCCCCCCTCTTTTCTCCTCTGATTTGGGCCAATTCGAGGGCCGAGGTAGATCCGGGCGTTGGAAGCCTTTGGGGAAAGGTTTCGATGCGCGGAGAGCGACTGGACTTCCCTTCCTCCCCTTGGTAAGCCCTTTTTCCTCTCTTTTCATGCTTAGATGTATGTTAGGATGTTGGATTTGAGGTTGGGTGGTGGTCGGCGGCTGTGGGTGGCCGTTGGCAGCGGTGGGGTGGTGGTCGGAGGCCATTGGTGGTCGGAGGTGGGTGGTAGAGGTGTCCGGGCAGGTTGGGTGGCTGTCCCGGGAGGGTTGGCAGCAGGCGCAGCAGGCTGGGGCACTAGGTGGCCGGGCGCGCAAGTGCGTGCGCGCAGGCGTGCACGCGGCGTGCGCTCGGGTGGTGCTGCAGGCGTGCTGGGCACTAGGTAGGACTAACTCGGGTAGGCTGGGAGCAGGTGCACCAGTTTGTCGGGCGCGCGAGCGCGTGCGCGCGGGTGCGCGCGGGGGCGTGCGCTCGGGGGGTGTAGGGGGAGGCGTGCGGAGCAAGCTGGCTGGGCTGTGTGCGCTGGCAGGCTGGGCAGGCAGGCTGGGCGCACAGGCGTGCTGGGCAGGAGGTGCTCGGGCATCAGGCGAGCAGTGCCAGGCTTGCAGGCGAGCGGTGCTCGGGCCACTCGACGATGCGCGCAGCCAGGCAGCGCGGGCAGGCTGGCAGGCGCGCTGGGCGCGTGCTGCCAGGCGCGCTGGGCACGTGTTGTGCGGGCGTGCGCGTGGGCGCTGAGCGCTGGGAGCTGGTCGCGGGTGTTGAGCGCTGCGCGCGGGGCGCTGGGCAGAGGTAGGCGTGTGCGCGGGTAGAGGCTGGTGGTGAGCGCAGAGTGCGCGCGGGTGGAGGCTGGTGGTGCGCGCGGAGTGCGCGCGGGTAGAGGCTGGCGGTGCGCGCGCGGGGTGCGCCCGGGGTGAGGCGCTGGGCGCGCGGGGCGAGCGGTGTGCTCGCGGGTCAGCGCGGGGCGTGCGCGGTGCGCGCGGGCTGCTGCGGCGGGGCGCAGTGGGCGCGCGGCACACCGGGTGGCTCGGCTACGGGTCCAGGCGTGCGGGCAGGGGCCCGGCGGTGCGCCTGGGTGCGCGGGCAGAGGCGCGGTGGCGCATCCGGGGGCGGTGGCCGTGCGGGTGGTTGCCGGTGGGATCGGGAGTGAGTCGGGATGCTCGGATACGTGTGCGTATGGGCCGTATGTACGTTATCCGAGTGTTGGGTATTTTAGAGTATTTTTGATGTATTTATGGATTTTTACTCACCAAGTTGTTACCCTGTCTTGCAGATCTCGACGGACGGTCGCGCGTCAACCCGATCTCCGGTGAGTGGGACGATCCAACCCAGTAGGGAGGCGTTACATGCACTTGGGCATGTACCGTCCTCCCCTGGGGCACCATAGTAAATATTAACCTGTTAATATGAAAAGCTATGAAAGCATGATAATCTGTAGTATGCATGCCACCTTAGATTTGTATGCTAGGGACTTATACCATTAGGACCCGTATCAGAGCCATGCACCCTGTTATCATGTTTCCATGCTAGGAAAGCCCCGACCGATGCATGTTCCCATTTAGTTTAAATTATTTAAATAAAATGTGAGTATGTGATTATTAGCCTGTCTTAGCGAATATCATAGGGGAGGGGCCTCGCGAGGACAGCGGTGAGACCCGGGCTAGGGTACTCCGTGTTCCTTGTTTGGTTGTCGGGATGTCCTATATCGGGACCTCACGCTGCCCTCCCAAGGATTCTTTCCCCGTTAATATTCCAACCCTGTTATAACTATTATGCATGTTCCCCGCATCTTGGTTATGCGCCCTGGAGGAATTCTGAGGAATTCAGGACATCATAGTTGTTAGGATGTGTTGTCTGCGGATCCGAGTGGATCATATGCGATGGATAGGCTGTTCTGTTCCCTTCATTGAATCCGTTTAGAGACTACCTCGGCGTTGGAAAGGTCGTCCCGTGTAGGGGCTCCCATCAGTAGGCCCCTCCTGATTTGGTAGATGGACTGTGCTGAATGTGGGAGTGGCCAAACGACCTACGGAGTGGGGAGAGACTATCGGTGGACCAAGGGTGACCAACAGCCTAGTCAGTCCCAAGAGCCTAGGTCACCTATTGAGGGTGAGGGTGAGGGTATGGTGGGCCGGCGATGTGGCGACCCAATGGATTGTAAGTCCCAATATCCTTGGTCACCCAGTGAGGGTGAGGGTGAGGGTGTAGCGGGTGGCGGTAGCGACCCGCTGGTTTTGTGTAATTAGTCCCAATATCCTTGGTCACCCATTGAGAGGTGAGGGTGAGGGTGTAGTGGGTTGGCGGTAGCGACCCACTGGATTGCGGAGTTGCTGCCATTTTGTGGCTTGAGTAATGTGATTGTGGATTAAATTATATCTGGTTGTGGTTAATATAAGCTGTGATGCATGGGTTGTGCTGTTCACTGAGCGTGTGGCTCACCCCTCGCATAATATTTTTCTCCAGTGTCATCTGAGTCGGATCTGGAGGAGGAGCTCCCCGAGGGACTTCATCAGTAGCGGAGTAGCGCCATGTCCCGCGAGTATCAGAGGCTATCAGCATCCCTTTCGCTTGTATGTATTATATTCCGTGCTTGGGCACGTGTTTGTATATTATTTGGATGTCTTTGTATATATTGGCTCTCACAGGACAGTTGATTATGTATCGAGTCTGTAATATGTTTTTGGATTACAGATTCAGTCTTTTAGCTTCCGCATTTGGTGTATATATTATGTCAGCCTTGCTTTTATCTGTGTAGTCATTTTTAGCTGTTGTGTGAGTATGTTATTGAACTCCTGTTTACTGATATCATATATACACTTGCCGCGTTCTGGGGTCGGCCGGCCCTGGGGCATGACACGACCTATGCATGCGTCCTATTAGTTTAATTTATTAAATTAAATGCGAGCGTATGTCTATTGTATGCCTTGGGGAATATTAAGGGGGCCTTGCGAGGTCAACATTGAGACCCGGGCTAGGGTATTCCGTGTTCCTTGTTTGGTTGTCGGTATGTCCTATATCGGGACCTCATGCTGCCCTCCCAAGGTTTCTTTTCCTCATTATTATCTTATATATTCCCCGCATCTTGGTTATGCGCCCTGGAGGAATTCTAAAGAATTCATGACATTAGAGTTGTTGAGATGTGTTGTCGGCGGATCAGAGTGGATCATATGCGTATGGATAGGCTGTTCTGTTCCCTTCGTTGGATCCGCGTAGAGACTGCCCCAGCGTTAGAAAGGCCGTCCCGTGAGAGGGCTCCCATCAGTAGGCACCTCCTGATTTGGGACGGACTGTGCTGAATGTGGGAGTGGCCAAGCGGCCTACGGAGTGGAGGAGAGACTATCGGTGGACCAAGGGTGACCAACAGCCTAGTCAGTCCCAATATCCTATGTCACCATATTGAGGGGTGAGGGTGAGGGTGTGGTGGGTCGGCGATGTAGCGACCCACTGGTTTGTGTAGTCATTGCCACTTTGAGGCTATGATTGTTTTGAGGTTCATATGATTGTGATGCATAGTTTGGTGCCATTCGCTGAGCGTGTGGCCAGGTAGAGGCTACCCGGAAGAGGGTTAGCGAATGATGTCGCGAGCGTGGAATCGCTCTCCCCTTCGTTGGATCCGATGTAGGAACTCCTCGACTTTGGAGGCCAGGGAGAGGCTACCGGTGGACCAGGGGTGTAGAGCAGTCTAAGTCTCTCCCAAAGTCCCGAGATGTCTCCTTTCAGGAGTGAGGGTGTGGATGAGGCGAAGACGCGTCCATCGTGACCCATTCGTTGTTCGACCGTTCCCATAGATGTTGAGTCGGGTCCTGTGATCGATGTTGAGGGACATCGTTGGGCGTTTATCTAGAGGTAGATGATCCAGTAGTGTTGAGTAGACCAGTAAGTCCGGGTCTCTTCGACCGACGGCATGGTCTCTAGACCAGTAAATCCGGGTCTCTTCGACCGACGGTATGGTCTCTCCCCATAAGTCCCAAAAGACTCCTTTCGGGAGTGAGGGTGGGGGTGAGGTTGGTCGCGCCGCCGCGTGACCCAGTGATCATTGGGTTTCTACCCATGTTTTTCCTTGAAAAAGGGAGCTGATTTATGTATTGACCTGTAGATGGTGATTGGTTTCCAGCCACTCACTGAGCTTGTAGCTCACCCCTCGCATACTGTTTCTTTTCAGGGGCAGTGTTGGGCGTGGAGCTGGAGCTTTCCTGTGGCGTGGTCTTATGGGCGTTGGAGCGTTCTTCCGGCGGGTGGCGAGTGCGAGGCTGTCAGCATTCCTAGAGTCATTTTATGCTTTGTAATCGTGCATGTGGCACAGGTTGTATTTTCTTTGGTCTAGACTTGGCTTCCACAGGACATTGATTGTGTATTCGGGTCTGTAATAATGTTTTTGATTTACAGACATTGTTATATATTATGCTTCCGCTTTTCAGTCAGTTATCTTTATCTTGCTTTGCCGCCTTGTGTATTGTTGTTGGTGTCCTTATTGACCTCAGGTATTGATAACTGATATTATATTTTATTATTGCCACGTCTCGGGGACGCCTGGGGCGTGACAATAAAGGTGGTATCAGAGCCTGGTCCTGTCAGAGCCTAAGTCTAGTCGTATAGATGATGAGTCGTAGGATTGTCATCCGAGTACTCTTGTGTTAGAAGTTATCTTAGGTTGCTGACATGCCTCCTCGCATCTGTTGACGTGGACCCACCCTTAAGTTGTCGACTGGGTCGACTGGTTAGGGTCAGTTGTTAGATCTCTTGTGTGGGATTAAGGTTTGGGTAGGAGATTCCAGCCCAGTAGTGTGATAGTGATGAATTGGTTGCAATTTCTAAGGTATGGATTGCGTCTCGATAATGGAGCTTCTTCCCCGTGTATCGGTATCGCTGGTAACCATGGAGTTCGCGTGCGGCGCCAGTGTAAAGTGTTGAGGATGTGGTGTATTGCTCATTAAGGGATGATGTCTTCTTCTAGACTTCCTACTACGGATTAAGGGGCCTTGCAGGGTCAGCGTTGAGACCCGGGCTAGGGTACTCCGTGTTCCTTGTTTGGTTGTCGGGGTATCCTATATCGGGACCTCATGGTGCCCTGCCAAGGTTTCTTTTCCCAGTCAAGGAATACCTTAGAAGCATCAAATTGATGGTGGATTTTTCCCTCTCACTTGGAAGGTGCTGTAGCGAGTGGTGATGCGTACGATCGGGATTGGGTGCGTCCTATTGCAGCTTAGTGGGCGATCGCTTGTGGACTGGGTTCCATAGTGACACCTGGAGTCGCTTCGATATATCATTGTGTGTTGTAGCTGCCCGGTTGAGGCCAGAGCCCTGTGAGGTGCTCCCAGATGCTATGCTTGTTGGTGCGCCCATATGGCAGAGATAGCGGGCTGGGGAGGCTACCAGGTAGAGGCCACACCGGGAGAGTGCTGCTAAATGATGTCGAGAGCGTGGACTCCCCGTGATGAATCTGCCCATGGAGTGCAGGATGCCGGAGTTCCAATGGTTGTAGATGAGCGGCCTATCTCTGGCGGCATGTAAGCACAGTTGTGGATACTGTCGCGTTTTGCCCCACATTGGTCGCGAATAAGGAGACGAAATGCTAGCGTTCGTGATGGGACTCAACCGCCTATCAGATAGATGACGTCGCATAGGCATTGTCGAGGTTCGACGACCCCTTAATGCGTGTCTTGTGGATTAAGTGCGGTTGAGCGGCTTACCTAGTGTGTAAGTGTTATCATGAGCGCCAGCCATGCTCGAGGAGCAGAATCTGAACTTAATTGTTCGTGGTGTTGTTTTGATCTCCCCGTGGAGGTTGAAGATCAATTACCTTTGCCGCGAATCGATGATCTATTTGACCAGCTCTGGGAGCGAGTGTCTGCTGTTAGATCGATCTTCGCACAAGGGTACCGCAAGTTGGAGATCCGAGAGTTGGACATCCCAGATGGCCTTTCGTGACCGTTCAGGCACTACGAGTTTTAAGTACTGCCGTCGGGGTTGACGAATGCGCCGGATGCCTTCGTGGATCTCAAAAGTTTTATTGGGCTTCCGTGGACTACTTTGAGGTAGTCTCCATAGAGATTGCTGTGGTGTGATGAAAAGGTGATGTGGGTGACCTTGTTTCCCCAGGTTTGCATGCCCTCAGGCAAGTTCGATAATCATCATCGCGTTGGAACGCGTCAGTCCATCGAGATTCCTCAGTGGACGTGGGAGTGGGTTATCAGGGATTGTCGCAAACTCGTTAATGTCACGTTCGGGTCACGACGCCGTCTAGGTGATCATTGACCGACTGACTAAGTCCGCGCTTCCCTCCCTAATCCAACTGGTTGAGTCTCTGGACGCCTTGACGTGGGTTTTCACCTTCGCGATTGTTCGTCTTCATGGCACTCCAGTCGGCGCTATTTTTGGTTGAGACGCGAGGGTTACTTTGAGGTTGTGGCGCAGCTTTTGGCGCGAGCCTCCATTTAAGTATAGCATTTCATCGCCGATGGACAGCCAGTCAAAGAGGACGATTCAGGCCTTGGAGGACATGCTATGTGCCTGCGTGCTCGATGATGAGGGCAGTTGGGTGAGGCACTACCCATTTGTTGGGGTATGCCTGCAAGCGACTGCCATTCGAGCACCCAGATGGATCTGTGAAAGGCACTCTACAGGCGCAGTTTCATACCTCCCTTGTGTTGGGACGGTTGTGGAGCGCCAGTTGGAGGGGCCATAAGTTAGTTGTTTGACCTTGCGGTGGCCCGGTTGGTTCGTGTGTACATCTGCACCTCCCAGAACCGACAGAAGGCTACGCAGGTCATCGTCGCCAGGGGCTTCCCTTTGGGTTTGGCGACCATATTTTCAAGAAGGTGTCCTGGTTTAGGGGCACCCTCTGTTTCGACGTTCGGGGCAAGCTGAGTTTGCTCTTTAATGGGACCATTTCTCATCATTGAGTGGATTGGGGAGGTGGCTTATCATGTAGCCTTACCCCCACAGCTGGTTCATGCCCACGACGTCGTCCTTGTCCCATGGCCGAGGCGTTATGTCCACGATCCTGCTCAGTCATTCTGTTCGACCGCCTCATCCTCGAGGTGGATTTGTCGTTCGTGGAGCAGTGGATCGAGGTCAGGGACAAGCATGAGAAGAGGCTCCACGCTAAGACCGTTCCTTTGATTATAGTGTGTTAGTAGCGCCAGTCCGGTGCGAAGACCACTTGGGAGCAAAAGGTCTAAGCATGATACTTTCGGTCTTCCCTTTGGGTTTCCTTAAATTTCGAGGACTAAATTTCCTAAGGGGGGAAGAATGTTGTGCCTGTGTCATTTGGAGCGCTCTGTTTGAAGATTTGGGTACATAATTTTTTTTCCTAAGTTATGTATTCCTGATTTGGTATTTGGATTTGATTTTGTTAAATCCAAGATGAAGAGGTTTAATTATGATTTTATTATGAGATGTCCAGTTTTGAGTTAGCTTTCGCACAGAAGTGGAATTAGATCAACTGGATTCTTGTAGTAAAAGTTATGGGTATTTTTCCAAGTATACCCCGGGGATGGAAATTCTGGCAGCAGCCCTGTTCTATGTTTAGCTCTAATTTCGGATTAGCTGGAGAGATTATCTGATCTTGCCATGAACATGAAAGTTGTAGATAATCTTCTTAGCTTTCCATCGGTCTTGGAATTGAGCAATTCGGAGCTGTATCGAGGAAGTTATGGCTGTTCCAGTGAAGCTTGCGCAGAATTTCTAGTCAAGGGCAACTAGGTCTTTTCCCCTTTAGATATTTGTGTACTAAATCTCTCACTCTCTCTCTCCCTCCCTTCCACGACCAGCTCTTCTCTCTCTCTCTCTTCAAACCCCCCCCATGTGTTTGATGGAATGCAATGAGAGATGGTGAGGAGAGGTGGTGGTGGTGGTGGATCTTGTGTTGTGTGTTGTTTGTTGTTCCCCTCTCTCTCAAGCTCTCTTTGCATGATCTCCCCCCCCCTGTTTTGCTGCTGAGAGGAGAGGAGGAGAGGTGGTGGTGGTGGTGGTTGAGGTGGTCGCGGGTGCGTCGAGGGCCCCCGAACCTCCCCCTTTTGTTCCCCTCCAAGGTGAGCTCCTCCCCTCCTTTTCTTGATTTTTTTGCTTAAGGGGTTGTTGGGAAGGTCATGCATGTTGGGTAGATGTGTTAGGGTGTGTGTGAGGGGTTGGGATGGGTGAAAAAGGGGTTAGAATGGCTTGGGCGCGCGCTGGCGGGGCGTCGGCGCGCAGTCGGCGCGGTGCGTGCGCGCAGGTGCTCGAGGGTGCAGGCGCGAGCGGGGTGCGCGCGGAGTGCGCGCGGGTGCGGGCGGGCGCGCGGGCAGGGCGCCTGGGCGCGGAGCTGGGAACCAGTGCGCGTGCGTGCGTGCGCGTGCTGGGGCGTGCGCGGGGTGCTGGGCGTGGGGCGCGGCGGATGCGCGGTGCGCGAGCGTGCGGCAGCGCGTCGGGGCATGCGGGCAGGCGCGCGGCAGTGCGCCGATGGTGCCGGGGTGTGTGCGCGCGTGCGCATTCATGCGTGCGCGTGCGGGGGGCCTTGCGTATGGCTGCCCGAGGGTTCGGGTAGGTGTCGGGGCACTCGGACTCGCGTGTGTACGCGCGTGCTCGCATGCGTGCGAGCCCGTATGCATGCTTATCTGAGTTTTGGGTATTTCTAAGCATTTCTATGTATAAATTGTGTTGTTTCTCACCAGTTGGGTGCCCCTACCTTGCAGATCTCGTCGGATGGGATGCGCGAGGTCCCGGGTCGTAAGGTGAGTGGTTTGATTCCAATCCCCCCCCCCTCTCTAGGGATGCGCTCGACCCGCATAGGCGCGCGTCGCGCATCGATGGGGTCCCCTAGCTATTAGAAGCTATGCATGCACCCTTATATGATCAATATGATGCTATGCATGCCACCCTAGATTTGTATGGTAGGGATATGCACCCTTATATCATGTATAGCGGCCTATGCATGTTTAGTTACCATATTTTCATGCTAGGAAAGCCTCGACCTATGCATGCGTCCTATTAGTTTAATTTATTAAATCAAATGCGAGCATATGATTATTAGTATGCCTTGGGAATATTAAGGGGCCTTGCGAGGTCAACATTGAGACCCGGGCTAGGGTACTCCGTGTTCCTTGTTTGGTTGTCGGGATGTCCTATATCGGGACCTCATGGTGCCCTCCCAAGGTTTCTTTTCCTCATAATATTTATATATGTTCCCCGCATCTTGGTTATGCGCCCTGAGGAATTCTGAAGAATTCATGACATTAGAGTTGTTGAGATGTGTTGTCGGCGGATCCGAGTGGATCATATGCGTATGGATAGGCTGTTCTGTTCCCTCCGTTGGATCCGTGTAGAGACTGCCCCAGCGTTAGAAAGGCCGTCCCGTGAGAGGGCTCCCATCAGTAGGCACCTCCTGATTTGGGACGGACTGTGCTGAATGTGGAGTGGCCAAGCGGCCTACGGAGTGGAGGAGAGACTATCGGTGGACCAAGGGTGACCAACAGCCTAGTCAGTCCCAATATCCTATGTCACCATATTGAGGGGTGACGGTGTGGTGGGTCGGTGATGTAGCGACCCACTGGTTTGTGTAGTCATTGCCCCTTTGAGGCTATGATTGTTTTGAGGTTCATATGATTGTGATGCATAGTTTGGTGCCATTCACTGAGTGTATGGCCAGGTAAAGGCTACCCGGAAGAGGGTTAGCGAATGATGTCGCGAGCGTGGAATCGCTCTCCCATTCGTTGGATCCGATGTAAGAACTCCCCGACTTTGGAGGCCAGGGAGAGGCTACCGGTGGACCAGGGGTGTAGAGCAGTCTAAGTCTCTCCCAAAGTCCCAAGATGTCTCCTTTCAAGAGTGAGGGTGTGGATAAGGCGAAGACGCGTCCATCATGACCCATTCGTTGTTTGACCGTTCCCATAGATGTTGGGTCGGGTCCTGTGATCGATGTTGAGGGACATCGTTGGCCGTTTATCTAGAGGTAGATGATCCAGTAGTGTTGAGTAGACCAGTAAGTCCGAGTCTCTTCGACCGACGGCATGGTATCTGGACCAGTAAATCCGGGTCTCTTCGACCGACGGTATGGTCTCTCCCCATAAGTCCCAAGAGACTCCTTTCAGGAGTGAGGGTGGGGGTGAGGTTGGTCGCGCCGCCGCGTGACCCAGTGATCATTGGGTTTCTACCCATGTTTTTCCTTGAAAAAGGGAACTGATTTATGTAATAACCTGTAGATGGTGATTGGTTTCCAGCCACTCACTGAGCTTGTAGCTCACCCCTCGCATACTGTTTCTTTTGAGGGGCAGTGTTGGGTGTGGAGCTGGAGCTTTCCTGTGGCGTGGTCTTATGGGCGTTGGAGCGTTCTTCCGGCGGGTGGCGAGTGCGAGGCTGTCAGCATTCCTAGAGTCATTTTATGCTTTGTAATCGTGCATGTGGCACATGTTGTATTTTCTTTGGTCTAGACTTGGCTTCCACATGACATTGATTGTGTATTCGGGTCTGTAATAATGTTTTTGATTTACAGACATTGTTATATATTATGCTTCCGCTTTTCAGTCAGTTATCTTTATCTTGCTTTGCCGCCTTGTGTATTGTTGTTGGTGTCCTTATTGACCTCAGGTATTGATAACTGATATTATATTTTATTATTGCCACGTCTCGGGGACGCTTGGGGCGTGACACCTACACCTTCTCCCAACACTTCCATCTCTAAATATGAATCTTCCATGATGGCTGAGCCCATAGAAGGGAAGAGTGAGAGGGGAAGCTTGAAAGAGGGAGAGAAAGAGACCAACAATCAAAGCCTACAAAGACAATCACTCTTACCTTAACTTCCTTTTCACCCTTTTTTTTCTTTAACACCCTTTTTGTTGTTGCTGAAATGGTGAGAGAGAGAGCTCCAACGAGAGAGAAGAGGGAGTGAGGGACATTTGGGGGGCATTGAATAGCCAAAAGTGGGGATTCAAAGGACCAAATTGTCCCTGACCAGAAATTCTGGACAGGCTTTACTAGAACAGCCATAACTTCCACAATATAGCTCCGAATTAGACAATTCAACATCCTTTGGAAAGCCAAGAAGATTATCTATAAATTTCATGTCATTCTCAGATCAAATAACCCCTCTAGTTTTTCCAAAATGTGAGCTAAGCATCAAACATGGCTGCTGCCAGGATTTTCTCATCCCCGGGGTATACTTGGAAAAATACCCATAACATTTACTACATGAATCCTGTTATATATGTGTCACTTTTAACCTTCTGGTAACCGTTGGGACATTCTGGCAGTTTTTCATTTTTTTTTCGTTTTTCGATCGGAACCGCTAAAATTTCAGGCTGTTAGCTATCGCCCTGAGATAGAGGGCTCCGATTGAAAATCTAACTGCATATTATGTGTCCTGGTGCCATTCCAAGCCGCTCACGAAATTTCGTCGAATTCCGGTAACGTTTCAGAATTTTGCAGTTCCGGGGCGTATCCGGGTTTTGACCGAGCGAGAAGTCATTGGGAGACTTGACTTGGTCAAAGTGGGGCCCATGACTTGGTCAAAGGTTTTTGGCTTTTTGTGTGGTTGGGTTGACTTGGGTCAAACCACACTTAAACCTCACCTAAGTGCTCCTAATCCTAGCCTAAACCTAATTAATTAGGGCTAATTGGGGGTGTGAGAATGTGTGATGAGTGGGGGGAGGATAGATAAATCCCACGACCAAGACAAAACCCCCCCTATTCATCGTCGTCTCCAAAATTTCTCTCTCTCTCCCTCTCTTTAAAACCACCATTTGACCTAGTTCAAGGGGTCAAAACCTAAAACCCAAAGAAGAGAAAGGTAAGGGGAGCTCCCAATCTATCCACCGGTGGTCTCGGATTCGAGATCCGAGGTGTTTAGCCCCTTCTCACCCTCTCTTTTCTCCCCTGATTTCAGCTTTTCTTTGGCTAGGTGGAGATCTAGGTGGTGGTGGTCCTTGTGGAGGTATTTCGGTGCTCGAAGAGCTCCCGGTCTTTCCTTCCTTCCTTTCCTTCCTAGGGTAAGCTCTCTTTCCTTCCTTTTCTTGCTTAGATGCTTGTTAGGAGGGTAGTTTTGAGGGCTGCTGGCTGTTGAAGGCTGTTGGTGGTGGTTGGGGGCCATTGGTGGCCGGTGGGTGGTGGTGGAGTGGCTCGGACAGGGTGGTGGGCTGTCCCGGGTGGGCTGGCAGTGCTGGCAGAGCAGCGCAGGCAGTGCTAGCAGGGCAGCGTGGGCATGCACGTGGGCGTGCGCGCGGGTGGAGCTCGGTTCGGGCGCATGCGGGCAGCGGTGCGCGCAGGCAGGCAGGTGCAGGCGGTCAGGCGTAGGAAGGCAGGTGCAGGCGGGCGAGCTGCGGGCAGGCGCACTGGGCGCGTGCTGACGGGCTCGCTGGGAGCTGTCGGGCGCGCTGGGCGCAGTGCGCGGCGTGCGCGCGGAGCGCTGCGCAGGGGGGCGCGGACGAGCGGGTGGTGTGCGGGTGCTGCGCAGGAGGCGTAGTGCGCGCAGGGCGAGTGGTGCGAGCGGGTGATGCGAGTGGTGGTGCGCGCGCGGCGAGGAGCTAGGCGCGGGGCGTGCGGTGTGCGCGCGGGCTACTGCGCTGGGGCGCAGTGAGCGCGCGGTGCACCCGGGAGGTCTCGGCAGGGTGTCCGGGCGTGCGGGCTGAGCTCGGCAAAGCATCTGGGGGCGCGGGCCGGGGTTCGGCTGTGCGCCCGGGGCGGGTGGCCGTGCGTGCGGCTGCCCGAGGGTTCGTGAGTGAGTCGGAGTGCTCGGGCTCACGTGCGTATAGGCCGTATGTATTTTTAAGTATTTTCGGGTTTATTTGTGTATTTTACTCACCGATTTGAGTACCCTATCTTGCAGATCTTGACGGACGGTCGCACGACGACCCGGCTACCGGTGAGTGGGACAATCCAACCCAGTAGGGAGGCGTTATATGCACTTGGGCGTGTACCGTCCTCCCCTGGGGCACCATGGATTCATATTAACTATTGTAATGTGTAATCCATGCGATCATGATAAAAATGTAGTATGCATGCTACCCTAGACTTTGTATCTTAGGGACTTGCACCCTTAGGATATGTGTAAGAGCCATGCATCCTGTCACCCTGTTCTCATGCTAGGAAGCCTCGGCCTATGCATGCGTCCTACTAGTTTAATTTATTAAATTGATTGCTAGCATGTCTTAGATAATATTATAGGGAGGGGCCTTGCGAGGTCAACATTGAGACCCGGGCTAGGGTGCTCCGTGTTCCTTGTTTGGTTGTCGGGATGTCCTGTATTGAGACCTCATGCTGCCCTCCCAAGGTTTCTTTTCCCAATAATATTATAACCCTTGTTAATAATTAATATGATATCCCTTGTTAATAATTGTTATTATGCATGTTTCCCCGCATCTTGGTTATGCGCCCTGGAGGAATTCTGAAGAATTCATGACATCAGAGTTGTTAGGATGTGTTGTCTGCGGATCCGAGTGGATCATATGCGATGGATAGGCTGTTCTGTTCCCTTCGTTGGATCCGTGTAGAGACTACCCCGGCGTTGGAAAGGCTGTCCCGTGCAGGGGCTCCCATCAGTAGGCACCTCCTGATTTGGGATGGACTGTGTTGAATGTGGGGGTGGCCAAACGGCCTACGGAGTGGGGAGAGACTATCGGTGGACCAAGGGCGACCATCAGCCTAGTCAGTCCCAATATCCTAGGTCACCCTATTGAGGGGTGAGGGTGAGGGTGTGGTGGGCCGGCGATGTGGCGACCCACTGGGTTTGTGTAAGGATGATTATCAGCCTACTAAGCCCCAATATCCTATGTCACCTATTGAGAGGTGAGGGTGAGGGTGAGGGTGCAGTGGGTTGGCGATAGCGACCCACTGGTTTGTGAAGTCCCAACATCCTTTGTCACCTATTGAGGGGTGAGGGTGAGGGTGTAGTGGGTTGGCGGTAGCGACCCACTGGATTGTATAGTTGTTGCCATTTTGTGGCTTGTTAATGAGATTGTGGATTATAGCATCTGGTTGTGGTTAATATAAGCTGTGATGCATGGGTTGTGCTGTTCACTGAGCGTGTGGCTCACCCCTGGCATAATATTTTTTCTCCAGAGTCATCTGAGTCGGATCCAGAGGAGGAGCTCCCCGAGGGACTTCATCAGTAGCGGAGTAGCGCCACGTCCCGCGAGTTTCAGAGGCTATCAGCATCCCTTGTGATTGTATGTATTTATTCCGTGCTTGGGCACGCGTCTGTGTATTATTGGATGTCTTTGTATATATATTGGCTCTCACAGGACAGTTGATTATGTATCGAGTCTGTAATATGTCTTTGAGTTACAGATTCAGTCTTTAGCTTCCGCTATTTGTGTATATATCATGTCAGCCTTGCTTTTGTTGTTTGTGTTGTCCTTTTTAGCTGTTGTGTGAGTATGTTATTGAACTCCTGTTTACTGATATCATTTATACACTTGCCACGTCCCAGGGTCGGCCGGCCTTGGGGCGTGACAAATCCAGTTGATCTAATTCTATTTTTGTATGAAATCTAACTAAAAACTGAACATCTCATGATAAAATCGTATTTAAACTACTCCATCTTGGGCATTAACAAAAGTAAATTTGAATACCAATAGAAACTGCATAACTTCTTCTAAAAAGATGATAGAATGCAACAAAAATTTCTAGGTAGGCCAATGCCAGTACCAGGAGAACAATTATGTAGTCATATTTTCAATTAGAGCACCCCAACTCCCACAGGTAGTTAAAAGCAAAAATTCCAGCGACTCCAATCGGAAAATAAGGCTTCAAATGACACAAGCACAACAGTTAGGGAGGATAGTGGAGTAATTTCTTCAATTTAGTAGGCGTACAAGTGTTACCAAAGGAGTGCCTTTCCGATTCTCAGTTTTCAAATTAAAGACAATCATTATAGTTTAGTTTTTGAAATTTGATTTTTTTATATAAAATATTAATTTAGAAACCAATTAAGTATGTACTACGATAGCCTCGCTTATACTTGATTGCCACAGATTGTTGATTTGACATGATCATTTATTATCCCATCGCTTGACGACCCATGCCGTACACGTGGAAGTCCACCTGGTGCACCCCATTTATCAGCCGTCAAATTAAATCTTCAAGCTTTTCAAAGAGTCCAGTATAATATAAAATAGAATTAACTACTTATATTTATATAATAATGTATACATACGCTATGTTAGATTATTTTCTATATGAAATAAAGCATATACTATCATAGCAATGCATACACTATGCTACTAAAGTGCATAATAATATATTTTCAAACTGTGTATATGACTAATATATTTTCAAATAGTATATCAATTGAATGTAAATTTATTAAAAAATGCAAGACAAACTACAACACATCTCTAAAATATACTACAATCAAATAAAAGGGGAAAATTTGTGTAGGTTTTTTTTTTTTGTGAATTAAAAATTTGTATAGGTTGAATCCCAAAAAATTGTAAAAGAAACTATAAAATAATGCATCAAATAGGGGAAAAAACATTCTTCTTATAGGAACATATATAATGCATATATTGTATCCCACAAAAAAAAATCATAACAGAAAGCACAACACCTACTTACCACACTTTTTCTAACACGAACATGCATCATCAATGTAACTGATATCTTCTCATATAAAAAAATACAAAAATTTACAACGTACATGGGGATTGTGGGTTGGAGAGGAAGAGAGAACAAGAAGATGAAAATGGCTGAGGGGAAGGGATAACTACAAGATGAAAAGAAGAGAGAGGAAGAGAGAACAAGAAGAAGCAGATCCATTGAGAGAAAAAGAAGAAACATAAGAGAAAGAGGAAAGAAGTGGTTTGGCGTGAGAGTTTATGTGTGTGTGTCACGCCCCAGGGCGGCCGTCCCCGATACGTGGCAAATATATATAATATCAGCAGTCTATACATGAGATCAATAAAATACTCTAAACAACATCGAAAATGACAACACAGACAATAAGGTGGCTGACATAATATATACAAATAGCGGAAGCTTAAACGACTGAGTCTGTAATTCAAAGACATATTACAAACCCGATACATAATCAACTGTCCTGTGAGAGCCAATATACACAATGACATCAAAATACAAACGTGTGCCCAAGCACGGATAACAATACATACAATCAAGAAGGGGATGCTAATGGCCTCTCACTCGCAGAACGTGACGCTGCTCCGCTACTCCGCTACTACTGTGGTGCCTCGGGGAGCTCCTCATTCAGATCCGACTCAGATATAACTGGAGAAAAATATATGCGAGGGGCGAGCCACACGCTCAGTGAATAGCACAACCCATGCATCACAATTCATATCAACCTTAAATAATTTATAATCCCTAAAACGGGAGCAACTACACATTCTAGTGGGTCGTTTCATCGCAAACCCACCTCCCCCCTCACCCTCACCCTTTACTGTGGGCCTCTTGGGGCATACTAGACCGCTCTCCACCCCTGGTCCACCCGGTAGCCTCTCCCACACTCCGTAGCCTCCACCTGGTATACTCCCACTATCAGTACTATCCGACGCATCGGAGGTACCTAGGACGGGAGCCCTTTGTCAGGTTAGCTTTCCAACACCGGGGAGTCCCTACATCGGATCCAACCAAAAGGAGAAGACAGCCTACTCACACGAATACGATCCTCTTGGATCCGTCGACACCGATTTGTAACGCTAATAATGTCATGAATTCTCAAGAATTCCTCCAGGGCGCATAACTAAGATGCGGGGAGACATATTATAACAACAAGGTTATAATATTCTCTAAGGCATGCTTATAACTATATGCTCTCATTTTGATTTAATTAGATTAAACTAGATGGGAACATACATAGTTCGGGGCTTTCCAATTAAGGGACATGGTATCTAGGCATGCATAGGCCTCTATATATGATATAAGGGTGCATATCCCTAGCATGCAAAGTCTAATGTGGCATGGATACAACATATTAATCATGCATAGCATAGTTTTACATTTATTACAAGTTAATACACAATTATGGTGCCCCAGGGGAGGGCAATGCACGCCTACGTGCATCGAACGCCTCCCTACTAGGTTGGATTGTCCCACTCACCGAAACCCGGGTCGTTGCGTGACCGTCCGTCAAGATCTGCAAGACATGGGCATTCAATATGGTGAGTAAACTACACAAATACATAAGAAATTTACTAGAAATACCCAATACTCGGACAAGCATGCATACGGGCCCGCACGCACGCGAGCACGCGCGTACGCACGCGAGTTCGAGTGCCCCGACACCCTCCCGAACCCTCGGGCAGCCATACGCATGGCCCCCCGCACGCGCACGCACGAATGTGCACGCCCGCACGCGCCCCTGCGCCCCTGGCGCACTGCCGCGCCCCTGCCCGTGCGCCCAGACGCGCTGCCACGCGCCCGCGCGCATTGCGTGCCCAGCCAGCGCGTACCCGCGCGCACTGCGCACCAGCGCAGCACCCCGCGTGCACGCCCGCGCGTCTGCGCGTACGTGCGCGCGCCCGCCAGCGCCTGTCTGCTCGCACAGATGCGCGCGCGCCCGAGCCCCTTCCACCCCCTCCTCAGCCCTCCCACACCCCCCTAAGACCCATGCATAGCATGCATAACCACTTACACACCCTAAACAACCATCTAAGCAAGCTAAGGGAGGAGGAAGACTTACCCAAAGAGAGGAAGAACAATGGAGGAAGCTCAGGTGCCCTTCGCGCACCAAATCGCCACCACCAAAACCACCACCTCCTCAGCCACTCTCAGCCCTAAAAATGGCTGAAAACAGGGGTGGGGGAAGCCATGAGAGGGAGGCAAAGAAAGGGGAAAACAAAACAAACAACATGGAAAGGTAGATCACACCCTTACCAATCTTTTTCCCTTCTAGGGTTTTTCTTTTCTTCTCCTCCTACTAGCTCCAATGGGGGAAATAACAAGAGGGAGAGATGGATTTGTGTGTGAGAGAGAGAGAGATGAAGAGAAGAGAAGGGAAGGGAAGGGGACGCCTAAAATGGTTGCACACACACACACACACACTCACACACTTGGAACATGTTTTTTGGTGTTTGACTTTGAGTCAACCCAACCACACAAACAAACAAAACCATTTGACCAAGTCAATGGTCAAATTTGACTTGGTCAAAGTCTTCTTTGACTTGGTCAAGTCCCCCCTTTGACATTCCCACTCGGTCAAAACCCGGATACGATTCGGAACTGCCAAATTCTGAAACGTTATCGGAATTCGATAAAAATTTTGTGAGTGGTTTGAAATGGCACCAGGACACATAATGTGCAGTTAGATTTTCAATCGGAGTTCTCAAGCTCATGATGATAGCTAAAAGTCCAAAATTTTAGCGGTTCCGATCGAAAAAAGAAAAAGTTGAAAAACTGCCAGAAATGTTCCAAAGGTGACCAGAAGGCTAAAAGTGACACATATATAACAGTGTGTGTGTGTGAGAGAGAGAAAGAGAGAGACATGTGTCAAAGTGTTATGCCTGTGTCATTTAGAGCCTTATTTTTCCATCAGAGTGGCTAAAATTTTGGCTTTTAGCTATCTGCGGGAGTTGGGGTGCTCTGATTGAAAATCTGACTGCATAATTGTTCTCCTGGTACTGGCATTGGCCTACCTAGAAATTTTCATTGCATTCTTACGTCTTTTTAGAAGTTATGCCAATTTCTACTGGTATTCGGATTTAATTTTATTAGTACCCAAGATAGAGTAGTTTAAATATGATTTTATCATGAGATGTTCAATTTTGAGTTAGATTTCATACAAAAGTGGAATTGGATCATCTGGATTCATGTAGCAAAAGTTATGGGTATTTTACCAATTATACCCTGAGGATGAGAAAAGTCTTTCAGCATCCCTGTTCGATGTTTAGCTCATATTCTGGAATAGTTGGAGGGGTTATTGAATCTTGGTATAAGTATGAAAGCTGTAGATAATCTTCTTGGCTTTCCAACAGATTTTTAATTGTACAATTCGTAGCTAGATTGTGGAAGTTATGGCTGTTCTAGTGAAGCCTGTCCAGAATTTCTGGTCTGGGACGATTTGGTCCTTTGAACCCCACTAAATCTGATGTATTTAGGGCAGCAAAGAGGGGTTTTTGCTGCCATTTGTGGGGGTCCAGCAGAGGAAAATCTGAGAGAGAGAGAGAGAGAGACAGAGAGAAGAAGAGAAGAGGAGAAGCAGAGGAGAGAGGAAGAGATTGAATAGAATATGAAGCTTTAATTGTTAAGGCGAGGGATTCATGTTATTTTGCTTTCTTCTCTTACACTTGTTGCTGCTGCTGCTCTCTCTCTCTCATGATCTTTAGAACTTGATTTCTAGTGAGTCAATCCATGACGTGTTTGTGGGATTTTGGTAGATCTTTGTTTGAGGAGTGGTGAGAGGATTGTTTATGTATGTGGGGTGACTTGTGTGTGGTTGTTTTATGTTACTCACCCTTACTAACCCTTCCTCCCTCTCTGTTTTTACCCTCCTTTGTGTGGACCAGCAGTGGTTGGGCTGAGGAAGAAGTGATGATAGTGTTGGGAGGCTTGGGTGGTGCTTAGAGAGGTAAGGCAGATTTCTGTCTTGTGAAAACCCTTGTGAATTTGGTATCTAGAGACATATTTTGAGGCTTGTGTCTTCATGTGCTATGATCATATATGTGTCTATATGTTATATATGAAATTTGGTGTCATTATGATATCTGTGTTGTGAGTTAGAACCTGTTTTGTATGTACTTGACCAGTTTCCAAAAATATTTTAGTTTGGGCACATAGAGCCTAAATCAGGTTTTGATGTCTTCACAGATTATAATCACAATATGTCATAGAATGTGCATGATTTATTTCAGAATTATTGAATGTGTATTGGGTGCTATGGTGATCAACATTTAGGGTTGGTCGCAGCAGATATACCAGTTTTGCATGATTATCTGTCAAAGAGTTATTATGCATGTTGTGGAAACTATCCAAAGTTAGGTTCTTCATGAAGTAGGCTTACATGTGTGTTAGGAGGATTCATATTTTAATTGGGAATCATTGGTTGTGTTTCGCAGCTTTCGTTGACGGAACTCGCTATGAATGAGTTTCTGGTGAGTGGTTCGATCCTGTTATATATGTGTCACTTTTTAGCCTTCTGGTAACCATTGGAACATTCTAGCAGTTTTTTAGTTTTTTCGTTTTTCGATCGGAACCGCTAAAATTTTGGACTGTTAGCTATCATCCTGAGTTTGAGGACTCCGATTGAAAATCTAACTGCATATTATGTGTCCTGGTGCCATTCCAAGCCACTCATGAAAATTTCATCGAATTCCGGTAACATTTCAGAATTTCACAGTTCCGAAGCGTATTCGGGTTTTTGACCGAGCGAGAAGTCATTGGGAGACTTGACTTGGTCAAAGTGGGCCCATGACTTGGTCAAATGACTTTGGCTTTTAGTGTGGTTGGGTTGACTAGGGTCAAACCTCACTTAAGCCTCCCCATAACCTAGCTTAAACCTAATTAGTTAAGTTAAGTGGTGTGTGTGTGGTGTGTGTGTGAGAGAGCTTTAAGTGGGCGCCCCCCTATAGTGTTCTCCCCCTATTCATCTTCTCCAAAAGTTTCTCTCTCTCTCCCTCTCTTTAAAAACCCCATATGACCTAGTTCAAGTGGTTGGAATCAAAAACCCTAAGAAGAGAAAAGATAGGTGAGCTCCCGATCTATCTTCCTATGGTTTCATTTTCAAGTTTCCTCATGTGTGACCCCCTCTCATGGTCTCTTTTCTCCTCTGATTTCAGCCACTTTGAGGGCTGAAGGAGATCTTGGTGGTGGTGGTCCTTGAGGTGGTGTTTCGGTGCGCGAAGAGCACCCGATCTCCTCCCCTTTTGCTTTCCTCTCCTAGGGTAAGCTTTCTTTCCTTCCATTTCTTGTTTAGATGTATGTTAGGAAGTGTTTTTGGGGTATGCATGGCTGTTGGTGGCCGTTGGTGGCCGTCGGGGAGGTGGTAGGGTTGGCTCGGGTAGGCTGGCAGCACAGGCAGACGGGCTAGCAGGCAGGGCGGGCAGAGCAGGCTGGCAGGGCACGCGGGCGTGCGCGTGGGTGCTGCGCAGGAGGCGCAGTACACGGGTGGTGTGCGGCTGCTGCGCACTGGGCGCCGTGCGAGGACGTGCGCGCGGAGCGCTGCGTAGAGGCGCAGTGCGTGCTGTGCGCGCGGGGCCGTGTGCGGGTGCTGCGCGTAGGGCGCCGTGCGGGGGCGTGCGCGCGGAGCGCTGCGCAGAGGCACAGTGCGTGCTGTGCGCGCACGGTGAGGCGAGCTGGTGGTGCGCGTGGGGTGCTGCGCTGGGGCGCAGGGCGTGCGGGTGTGCGCGCGAGTTGTTGCGCTGGGGCGCAGTGAGCGCGCGGTGCACCCGGGGGGCTCGGCAGTGCGTCTGGGCGCGCGGGCTGGGGCGCGGCTGTGCGCCTGGGTCGGGTGGCCGTGTGTACGGCTGCCCGGGGGTTCGGGTGAGTCAGGGTGCTCGGACTCGCATGCGTACAGGCCGTATGTACACTTGTCTGAGTGTTGGGTATTTTAGTTTATTTTTGTGTATATTTGTGTATTTTACTCACCGAGTTGATTACCCTGTCTTGCAGATCTTGACGGACGGTCGCGCGACGACCCGGTTATTGGTGAGTGGGACAACCCAACCCAGTAGGGAGGCGCTATATGCACTTGGGCGTATACCGTCCTCCCCTGGGGCACCATAGTTGATATTAACTTGTATAATATGTAATGTATGCAAGCATGATTAGTATGTAGTATGCATGCCACCCTAGACCTTGTATGTTAGGGACTTGCACCCTTAGGATATGTGTAAGAGCCGTGCTTCCTGTCACCATGTTCTCATGCTAGGAAGCCTCGACCTATGCATGTGTCCTACTAGTTTAATTTATTAAATTAAATGCGAACTTATGGTATTTTAGCATGCCTTAGGGAATATTATAAGGGGCCTTGCGAGGTCAACATTGAGACCCGGGCTAGGGTACTCCGTGTTCCTTGTTTGGTTGTCGGGATGTCCTATATTGGGACCTCATGCTGCCCTCCCAAGGTTTCTTTTCCCGATAATATTATAATATATGTTTCCCCGCATCTTGGTTATGCGCCCTGGAGGAATTCTGAAGAATTCATGACATTAGTAGAGTTGAGATCGGTGTCGGCGGATCCGAGTGGATCGTATGCGTATGGATAGGCTGTTTCTGTTCCCTTCGTTGGATCCGTATAGAGACTGCCCCAGCGTTAGAAAGGCCGTCCCGTCAGAGGGCTCCCATCAGTAGGTACCTCCTGATTTGGATTCGGACTGTGCTGAAGTGTGGGAGTGGCCAAGCGGCTACGGAGTGGAGGAGAGACTATCGGTGGACCAAGGGTGATTAACAGCCTAGTCAGTCCCAATATCCTATGTCACCTATTGAGGGGTGAGGGTGAGGGTGTGGTGGGTCGGCGATGTTGCGACCCACTGGATTTGTGCATTTCCTGCCACTTAGAGGCTTTGATTAATAAATTGTGGTTAATATAAATTGTGATGCATGGGTTGTGCTATTCACTGAGCGTGTGGCTCACCCCTCGCATATATTTTTCTCCAGTTATCACTGAGTCGGACCTGAAGGAGGAGCTCCCCGAGAGACTTCATCAGTAGCGGAGCAGCGCCACGTCCCGTGAGTGTTAGAGGCCATCAGCATCCTTTCTTTTGATTGTATGTATTATATTTCCGTGCTTGGGCACTCGTATTTTATTTGGATGTATGTGTGTATATTGGCTCTCACAGGACAGTTGATTATGTATCGAGTCTGTAGTATGTTTTTGAATTACAGACTCAGTCTTTTAGCTTCCGCTATCTGTGTATATATCATGTCAGCCTTGCTTTCGTCTGTGTTGTCATTTTAGTTGTTGTTTAGAGTATGTTATTGATCTCCTGTTTAGACTACTGATATTATGTATACACATGCCGCATCCCGGGGACGGCCGCCCTGGGGCGTGACAGATCCAACCCTTCAGGAAGCGCTCGATGTACGTAGTCGTGCATCGCGCATCTATGGGGCATCGTGCACCCATATTATGTTAGATATTGCATGCTAGGCTTATATAGCATGTAATTGCTTATGTATTGTATTCATTTATGAATGATTATGTTTGCATGCGCCCTTCTAGTATGGGCATGTGTTATGTGTGTTTCTATGGATGTATAGAATATGGCATGCCTTAGGTAGTCTTGGTTGTAATACTACCCCCCATATATTAGAAATATCTAGCATGATTAATCCTGGGTTAATTACCGGGTGCACACTTAATATTCCTTGGTAATAAGACTTGAGCGCATAGTGTAGTTGTTGCGTCCATCTTGTTGGGGCAAAGCTATGACCTTCTTGAGACGATGAGGCTTCATCTCTCTCTCGCCCTCTCTCCTTGCGCGAACTGAGTAAGTAGATGTGGTTCCTGCTTGACTCAGGTTCGCTTGGGAATACTGGCATGCGTCTGTTGATGCGCGAGATCGCGCTTAACCCATCCCTTTTAAGTTGGTGATATCCAACACATGTTAGGTTGTATGTTGCATGCTTGCATGATTAATGCCCTTGTATGCATGTGTTAGCTAGGCCATGCTTTGTATGATATGTTGCTTATGATGTGTATTCATGTTAGGAGGACCCCTATAGTCAATTATTACGTTATCGTGGATGTGGATCATGTATATAACTGCGATAGAATTCTCCTATTATAATTGCGCATGTTAGACTAATTGTGGATACCTATGCTAGGCGTGGGTATGACCAGTTGTTGGGTTGTACCTTAGTTAGTTAGAGCGCAAGTGATGTAATCGTAACCGTGCATCCGTGTGATGCACTTGTTGGAATTCAGAAGAATTCGATGTTGTACCGGTGTTTCAAACCAATGGTTATGGTGTTTAAGCTAGGCTTACCCGTGCTAGGCGCGTGTATGAACCGCCCATTGGGTTATGTCTTGGGCTTATTTTTAGTGCGAGAGCCGAGGTAACTCCCTGCATCTGAGCAACGCATTTGTGTGGGAGTTCATATGTATTCGATAGCATCGGTAGGCCATTACCGAGAGTAGTTGTTTTTCCATTGGGTTCACTTTGCGAACATGGAGTGTTTCCTCCCAATATCGTCCGTGTTGAAGCGGCCCAGCATTGTAGCTGTCCTCACATAGAGCACTCACCTGTAGGTACTATCGATGCATGCGGCAAGATGTACTGAATATGAGATTATACCAGGTAGAGGCTACTTGGGAGAGAGTTACCGGATGATGAAGGGTGTAGAGCAAGCAGTTTTATCCCAAAAGTCCCTAGGATCACTCTTGTTGGGGTGAGGGTGAGGGTAAGTTGAGTCACGTCGTCACGTAACTCTTATATCCATCGAGTATACCCTGGGTATGTTATGCCTAACGCGTGAGGTATCGTAGTAGTGTATCTCTACCTCATAACGGAAGGACTTGTTGAACTATGTTATGTCTAACGCTTGAGGTATTGTAGTGTATCTCTACCTCATAGTTGTTAGACTCGTTGTACCATATTATCCAGTAACACCATGTGTTATGGTTTATAGTTTGTTCCTCCCCGAGTGTCCCATGAGTTTTCCTTCGGGTGCGAGGGCGAGGGTGAGGCATGGTCGCGCCGCTGCATGACCTTGTTATCCTTTGGGTTTCTACCCATTTTTTTTTCTTGAAAGGAAATTACCTTGCATTAAATTGTTGTAATGGTGTTTGGTTTCCAGCCACTCACTGAGCTTGTAGCTCACCCCTCGCGTATTGTTTTTTCTACAGGGCGGTTTTGGGAGTGGAGCTAGAGCTTCCCTATGGCGTGGTCTTGCGTGCGTGGAAGCGTCCCGTCTAGCGGTTAGCGAATGCGAGACTGTCAGCAGTCCTAGTGTCATTTTATGTATTGATAAATCGTGCATGTTGCATTGGTTGTATTTTATTTGGAGTAGACTTGCTCTCACAAGACTGTGATTGTGTATTCTGGTCTGTAATAATATTTTGGTTTACAGACATTATTGGTATTTTATTCTTCCACCTTTCAGTTTAGCCATCATTTATCTTTGCCTTGCCACCTTGTATGTTATTGCTGGAGTCTTTGTTGACCTCAGGTATTGATAACTGATATTATATATTTGCCACGTCTCGGGGACGGCCGCCCTGGGGCATGACACAGAGAGTTTTGAATTTAAAATTGATGTATCAAAGAGTTTTGGATTTCAAAATTTGTGCGCCCGGAAATAATGAAAGCAAAGGAAAGCCACGTCAAATTGCTGCCACATCAGATTGCCGAGGTGGAGACTGTGAGTCGGGCTGCATTCGGGGCTGGGTATATCATTTTCCTTATAAAATTTACTGGTTAGACATATAGCCTTAAATTCATACGCACCCACTTAAGGGGAAAAAAAATTCAAGATATGAAGCTTGAACCTAGGCCTGTCAACCGGTCGCTGGTCGACTAGGACCCGACCCGATAAAAGGCGTAAATATCCGACTTGAAGGAATCGACAATCAAAATGGGTCGGGTCTGGGTCCATATCGATTTGATGTTATGAACCTGTTGGACTCGATTGACCCAACCCAAATATTATATGATTTTTTTTATTTATGATCTAACCTAATATTCATGATTCAACTAAACATTTATAACTAAATATTGAATAATCATTTAAAATTTTAAACATTTGAAATATTTTTACAACCTTTTGACTTCACGTAAAAGCATAATAATTAAAACCGTATTTCAAATGTTCTCTTATAAAACATTAAAAAAATTAAAATAGTGAAAAACTATTTATAATATACTAGACTTAAAAAAACAATAAAGTCATTGGAGACTCTTAAAAAGTTCATCAACCTCTCTTTGTTTCGCCTAAGCTTGTTAATGGGTCAACCTGACCCAACCCAAAGGATCCGACAATCAAACGGTTCGGGTCCGGGTCCACCCCGACCCGAACGGGACCCGACCCGTTGACAGGCCTACTTGTGTCACGCCCCAGGGCGGCCGTCCCCGATACGTGGCAAATATATATAATATCAACAGTCTATACAAGAGATCAATAAAATACTCTAAACAACATCGAAAGTGACAACACAGACAATAAGGTAGCTGACATAATATATACAAATAGTGGAAGCTTAAACGACTGAGTCTGTAATTCAAAGACATATTACAGACCCGATACATAATCAACTGTCCTGTGAGAGCCAATATACACAATGACTTCCAAATACAAGTATGTGCCCAAGCACGGATAACAATACATACAATAAAAAAGGAGATGCTGATGGCCTCTCACTCGCAGAACGTGACGCTGCTCCACTACTGCTGTGGTACCTCGGGGAGCTCCTCCTTCAGATCCGACTCAGATATAACTGGATGAAAAGAATATGCGAGGGGTGAGCCACACGCTCAGTGAATAGCACAACCCATGCATCACAATTCATATTAACCTTAAATAATTTATAGTCCCTAAAACGGGAGCAACTACACATTCTAGTGGGTCGTTTCATCGCCAACCCACCTCCCCCCTCACCCTCACCCTTTACTGGGGGTGACGTGGGCCTCTTGGAGCATACTAGACCGCTCTCCACCCCTGGTCCACCCGGTAGCCTCTCCCATACTTAGTAGCCTCCACCTGGTATACTCCCACTATCAGTACTGTCCGATGCATCGAAGGTACCTACAGATGGGAGCCCTCTGTCAGGCCAGCCAACGCCGGGGAGTCCCTACATCGGATCCAACCAAAAGGAGAAGACAGCCTACTCACACGGATACGATCCTCATGGATTCGTTGACACCGATTGTAACTCTAATAATGTTTAGAATTCCCAAGAATTCCTTCAGGCCGCATAACTAAGATGCGGGGAGACATATATTATAACAATAAGGTTATAATATTCTCTAAGGCATGCTCATAATAATATGCTCTCATTTTGATTTAATTATATTAAACTAGATGGGAACATACATAGTTCGGGGCAAGGTGTCTAGGCATGCATAGGCCGCCATACATGATATATGGGTGCATATCCCTAGCATGGAGACATCATATAATTCATGCATGCATAGCTTTACATTTATTACAAGTTAATACACAATTATGGTGTCCCAGGGGAGGGCAATGCACGCCTACGTGCATCGAACGCCTCCCTACTGGGTTGGATTGTCCCACTCACCGAAACTCGGGTCGTTGCGTGACCACCCGTCAAGATCTGCAAGATTGGGGCATTCAATATGGTGAGTAAACTACACAAATACATAAGAAATTTACTAGAAATACCCAATACTCGGACAAGCATGCATACTGTCACGCCCCAAGGCGGCCGTCCCCGGGACGCGGCAAGCGTATACATGATATCAGCAGTCAATACAGGAGATCAATAGCATACCATAAACAACAGCTAAAAAGACAACACAGACAACAAAGTGGCTGACATGATGTATACACAGATAGCGGAAGCTAAAAAGACTGAATCTGTAAATCAACAACACATTACAGACTCGATACATAATCATATGTCCTGTGAGAGCCAATATACACACATACATCCAAATAAAATCCAAACTGGGTGCCCAAGCACGGAATATATACATACAATCAAAAAGGGTGCTGATGGCCTCAAAAACTCGAGGGACGTGGCGCTACTCCACTACTGGTGCAGTCGCTCGGGGAGCTCCTCCTTCAAGTCCACCTCGGTAATCACTGGAGAAAATAATTATGCGAGGGGTGAGCCACACGCTCAGTGAATAGCAATTCCCATGCATCACAATTCATATTAACCACAATTAATTAGTAAAAGCCTCAAAGTGGCATGAACAACACAAATCCAGTGGGTCGCTACATCGCCGAACCACCACACCCTCACCCTCACCCTCACCCTCAATAGATGACATAGGTTATTGGGACTTAATAGGCTGATATTCATCCTTACACAATCCAGTGGGTCGCCACATCGCCGGCCCACCCTCACCCTCACCCTCACCCCTCAATATGGTGACATGGGATGTTGGGAGTGACTAGGCTGTTGCTCACCCTTGGTCCACCGATAGTCTCTCCCCACACCGTAGGCTGTTTGGCCACTCCCACATTCAGCACAGTCCGTCCCAAATCAGAAGGTGCCTACTGATGGGAGCCCCTGCACGGGACAGCCTTTCTAACGCCGGGGTAGTATCTACACGGATCCAACGAAGGGAACTAAACAGCCCATCCATACGCATATGATCAACTCGGATCCGCTGACAACACATCTCAACAACTCTAATGTCCTGAATTCTTCATAATTCCTCCAGCGCGCATAACCAGGATGCGGGGAAATTATATATAATAAAATGAGGAAAAGAAACCTTGGGAGGGCAACCTGAGGTCCCGATATAGGACATCCCGCCAAAAAAACAAGGAACAAGGAGTACCCTAGCCCGGGTCTCAATGTTGACCTCGCAAGGCCCCTTAATATTCCCTAAGGCATGCTAAAAATATCATAAGTTGCATTTAATTTAATAAATTAAACTAATAGGACGCATGCATAGGTCGAGACTTTCCTAGCATGATAACAAGGTGACAGGATGCACGGCTCTTACACATATCCTAAGGGTGCAAGTCCCTAACATACAAAGTCTAGGGTGGCATGCATTCTACACTCTAATCATGCTCGCACAAATTAAATATTAATCAGTTAATATCAACTATGCTGCCCCAGGGGAGGACAGTATACACCCAAGTGCATATAATGCCTCCCAACTGAGTTGGGTTGTCCCACTCACCGATAACCGGGTCGTCGCGCGACCGTCCATCAAGATCTGCAAGACAGGTTAATCAACTTGGTGAGTAAAATACACAAATTCCAGAAAAATACACAAAAATACACTAAAAATACCCCACACTCGGACAAGCGTACATACGGCCTGTACGCACGCGAGTCCGAGCACCCCGACTCACTCCCGAACCCTCGGCAACCATCTGCACGGCCACCCGCCCCCGGATGCACCGCCGCGCCCCAGCCCGCGCACCCAGGCGCCCTGTCGATCCCCTGCCCGCACGCCAGGACACGCCGCCGAGCTCCCCGGGTGCACCGCGCTCACTGCGCCCCAGCGCAGCAGCTCGCGCGCACACCGCACGCCCTGGCCCAGCGCCTCGCCCCGCGCTCACCCCGCGCGCACCACCGCTCGCCCAGTGCCCCATCGCTTCGCCCCGCGGGCACCCCGCGCGCACCCCGGCTCGCCCGACCGCGCACACCCGCACGACACCCTGCGCGCAGCACCCGTACGCGGCCCCCTGCGCGCGGCACGCACCGCGCCTCTGCGCAGCGCCCCAGGCGCACACCCGCGCACGGCGCCCAGCGCCCAGCACCCGCGACCAGCGCCCAACACCCGCGACCTTCGCCCAGCGTCCAGCGCCCGCGACCATTGCCCAGCGTCCAGCGCCCAGCACACCCTCCTAATCCACCCGAGCGCACGCCCGCGCACACGTGCGCGTGCACGCCCCACAGCGCCCAGCCTGCGCTGCCTGCGCTGCCCTGCCTGCCTGCCAGCCTACCCGGGACAGCCCACCTGCCTGCCCGAGCCAGCCAACCACCACTCACCGGCCACCAGTGGCCTCCGACAGCCCCCAACCACCACCCACAGCCACCAACCGTCCCCACACACCCAAAAACACCCCCTAACATGCATCTAAACATGGAAAAGAAGGAAAGAAACCTTACCCAAGGAAAGGAAAGGAAGGGGACCGGGAGCTCTTCGTGCACCGAAACACCTCCCCAAAGACCTCCACCACCAAGCTCTTCCTCAGCCCTCGAAATGGCTGAAATCAGAGGAGAAAAGAGGGGATAAGAGGGGGTCAAACAAGTGGGAACTCGAATCCGAGACCACCGGTAGATAGATCGGGATGAGATCTAACCTTTCTATTCTTTGTGTTTTGAGTTTCAAGCACTCTAGGTAGCTTAAACCCAAGAAAAGAGAGAGGGGGAGAGAGAAAACAAGTGGGGAAGATGATGAATAGTGGGGGGAGAGAAATCTTGCTCACTTAAATATATAATCCCACACTTAGATTAGGGTTAACTAGGGTTAGGAGAGGATTAGGATGCTTTAAGTGGGTTTTGACTTGGGTCAACCCAACCACACAAAAAAACAAAAAGGGTTGACCAAGTCATGGGCCTACTTTGACCGAGTCAACTCTCCCAATGACTTCTCGCTCGGTCAAAACCCGGATACGCCCCGGAACTGTGAAATTCTGAAACGTACCGGAATTCGATGAAATTTTCTTGAGTGGCTTAGAATGGCACCAGGACACATAATATGCAGTTAGATTTTCCATCGGAGTCCTCAAACACAGGACGATAGCTAACAGTCCAAAATTTTAGCGGTTCCGATCGAAAAACGAAAAAACTCAAAAACTGCCAGAATGCTCCAATGGTTACCAGAAGGCAAAAAGTGACACATATATAACATTCTCCCCCCCTTAGAAAATTTTGTCCTCAAAATAAATACAAGAACATCTAAGAAGGGAAAAGATGCGGATACGCGTCACGCATGGCGTCCTCGAGCTCCCAAGTGGCCTCGGCACTGGAACGGTGTTGCCATCGCACCTTGACCAGCTGGACGGTCTTGGTGCGGAGCCTCTTCTCGCGGCGGTCCAGGATCTCAATCGGCTGCTCGACGAAAGACAAGTCCGGCTCGAAGACGAGCGGCTCGAACGGGATGACGTGAGCAGGATCGTGGACATAGCGCCTCAGCTGCGAGACATGGAAGATGTCATGGGCTTGAGCCAACTGTGGGGGCAGAGCTATGCGATAGGCCACCTCCCCAACTCGCTCGAGGATGAGGAACGGCCCAATGAAACGCGGACTCAGCTTGCCCCGCACACCAAAACAGAAGATGCCCTTCATCGGGGACACCTTCAAGAAGACATGGTCACCAACCTCGAAGGCGAGCTCACAGCGACGACGGTTGGCGTAGCACTTCTGACGACTCTGAGCGACTCAGATACGCTCGCGAATCGTCTTCACCATCTCTGAGGTCTGGTGAACGATCTCTGGTCCCTCCAACTGGCGCTCTCCGACCTCGTCCCAACACAAGGGGGACCTGCAGCTGCGGCCATAGAGCGCCTCATAAGGAGCCATCCGGATACTCGAGTGGTAGCTGTTGTTGTAGGCAAACTCCACCAACGGAAGGTGCCTCTCCCAACTGCCTCCAAAATTGAGAACACAGGCTCGCAACATATCCTCAAGAGTCTGGATCGTCCTCTTCGACTAGCCGTCCGTCTGCGGATGAAACGCTGTACTAAAGTGGAGGTTCGTACCAAGGGCGTGCTGGAGGATACGCCAGAACCTCGAAGTAAAACGCGCGTCTCGATCGGAAATGATGCTGACTGGAGTGCCATGGAGACGGACAATCTCGGAGACAAACAACTGCGCCAGGGTGTCCAGAGAATCGGTGAGTCGGATGGGGAGGAAATGAGCAGACTTCGTCAGCCGGTCGACGATTACCAGATGGCATCACCACCCGAACGTGACCTCGGCAAACCCGAGACGAAGTCCATGGTGATCTGCTCCCACTTCCACTGAGGGATCTCAATGGACTGCAGCTTCTGTTATATATGTGTTCACTTTTAACCTGCTGGTAACCGTTGGAGCGTTCTGGCAGTTTTTCATTTTTTTTCGATTTTCGATTGGAACCGCTAATTTTTGGACTGTTAGCTATCGTCCTGAGTTAGAGGACTCCGATTGGAAATCTAACTGCATATTTGGTGTCCTGGTGCCATTTTAAGCCACTCATGAAAATTTCATCGAATTCCGGTAACGTTTCCAAAATTTCGCAGTTTCGGGGCGTATCCGGGTATTTTAAGTGATTTGTCTATATAAATAAAATCTAATATTTCATTGGTACTATTCATCATCTCTATTCTTTGCCAAAGCTTTCCCTCTCTCCTCTCTCTCTTTTTCTCCCATTTGAAGCCCTTAGAGCCCTCAAACCCAAAAACCTAAAGCATAGGAAGTGTAGATCGGGTCCCGATCTACACCCCGGTGCTTTCAAATCCGGATTCCGGTGAGTTTTGCCTCTTCCCCCCCTCTTTCTCCTCTGTTTTGGGCCATTTCGGAGGCCAAGAGAGATCCGGGCGTTGGAAGCCTTTTGGGAGAGGTTTCGGTGCGCGGAGAGCAACCGGACTTCCCTTCCTCCCCTTGGTAAGCCTCTTTTTCCTCTCTTTTCTTGTATAGATGTATGTTAGGAGGTGGGTATGAGGTTGGGAGGCGGTCGGCGGCGGTGGCTGGCCATCGGAGGGCTGTGGGGGTGGTCGGAGGCCATTGGTGGCCGGTGGTGGGAGCTAGGCAGTCCGGGCAGGTTGGGTGGCTGTCCCGGGAGGGTTGGCAGCGGGCGCAGCAGGCTGGGGCACCAGGTGGCTGGGCGCGCAAGTGCGTGCGCACAGGCGTGCGCGCGGCATGCGCTCGGGTGGTGCTGCAGGCGTGCTGGGCGCGCTGGGTAGGGCTATCTTGGGTAGGATGGCTGTGGGCTGTGCGAGCAGGGCGAGCCGGCTGGGCAGGCCATGCTCGGGCAGCTGGCAGGGGGCGCTCGGGCATCAGGCGGGCAGTGCCCAGGCGTGCAGGCGAGCGGTGCTCGGGCCACTCGGTGATGCGCGCAGGCAGGCAGCGGGGGCAGGCGCGCTGGGCGCGTGTTGCGCGGGCGTGCGCGTGGACGCTGGGTGAGGGTCCCGGGTGCTGGGCGCTGAGCGTCGGGCGCTGGGTCACGGATACCGGGTGCTGGGCGAGGGTGCTGAGCGCTGGGCGCTGGGCACCGCAGAGGAGCATGCGCGCGGGGCGCTGGGCAGAGGCACAGGGTGCGCGCGGGACGGAGCTGGTGGTGCGCGCGGGGCGAGGCGTTGGGTGCGCAGGGCGTGCGGTGCGCTCGCGTGGTGCGTGCGGGGCATGCGGGGTGCGCGCGGGCTACTGCGGTGGGGCGCAGTGGGCGCGCGGCGCACCGGGTGGCTCAGCTGCGGGTCCAGGCGTGCGGGCAGGGGCCCGGATGTGCGCCTGGGTGCGCGGGCTGAGGCGCGGCGGCGCGTCCGGGGGCGGGTGGCCGTGCGGGTGGTTGCCGTGGGTTCGGGAGTGAGTCGGGGTGCTCGGGCTAACGTGCGTACGGGCCGTATGTACGTTTGCCCGAGTGTTGGGTTCTTTCGGTGTATTTTAGAGTATTTTGATGTATTTATGTATTTTACTCACCGTATAAATGCCTGTCTTGCAGATCTTGACGGACGGTCGCGCGACGACCCGATCTCCGGTGAGTGGGACAATCCAACCCAGTAGGGAGGCGTTATACGCATTTGGGCGTATACCGACCTCTCCTGGGGCACCATGGATTCATATTAACTGGTTGTAAAGTGTATTTCATGCGAGCATGATTTAAATGTAGAATGCATGTTACCCTAGACTTGTATGTTAGGGACTTGCACCCTTAGGATATGTGTATGAGCCATGCATCATGTCCCCCTGTTCTCATGCTAGGAAGCCTCGGCCTATGCATGCGTCCTACTAGTTTATTTATTAAATTAAATGCTAGTATATGTTAATTGCATGCTTTAGATAATATTATAGGGAGGGGCCTTGCGAGGTCAACATTGAGACCCGGGTTAGGGTACTCCGTGTTCCTTGTTTGGTTGTCGGGATGTCCTGTATCGGGACCTCATGCTGCCCTCCCAAGGTTCTTGTCCCAATAATATTATATCTCTAGTTGATAATTAATGATTTACCCCTTGTATGATTATTAGCATCTTAGTGAATATTATAGGGGAGGGGCCTTGCGAGGACAGCGGTGAGACCCGGACTAGGGTACTCCGTGTTCCTTGTTTGGTTGTCGGGGTGTCCTATATCGGGAACTCACGCTGCCCTCCCAAGTTCCTTTCCCCCAATGATATTACAACCTTGCTATTATTGTATATGTTCCCCGCATCTTGGTTATGCGCCCTGGAGGAATTCTGAAGAATTCATGACATTAGAGTCGTTGAGATGTGTAGTTGGCGGATCCGAGTGGATCATATGCGTATGGATAGGCTGTTCTGTCCCCTTCGTTGGATCCGGTAGAGGCTGCCCCAGCGTTAGAAAGGCCGTCCCTTCCAAGGGCTCCCATCAGTAGGCGCCTCCCGATATTTGTGACGGACTGTGCTGAAGTTGTGGGTGAGGGCTCCCATCAGTAGGCGCCTCCCGATATTTGTGACGGACTGTGCTGAAGTTGTGGGTGAAAGCCAAGCGGCCTACGGAGTGGAGGAGAGACTATCAGTGGACCAAGGGTGACCAACAGCCTAGTCAGTCCCAAAATCCTATGTCACCCGTTGTAGGGTGAGGGTGAGGGTGTAGTGGGTTGGCGATGAGCGACCCACTGGATTTGTGATTGGATGATTATCAGTCCCAAAATCCTATGTCACCCATTGAAGGGTGAGGGTGAGGGTGTAGTGGGTTGGCGATTGAGCGACCCACTGGTTTGACTATTTGTTACCATTTTGTGGTTGTTAATAAGAGATTGTGGGTTATAAAGATTGAATTGTGGTCAATATTGTCTGTGATGCATGGGTTGTGCTGTTCACTGAGCGTGTGGCTCACCCCTCGCATATTTTTCCCCAGTTGCCACTGAGCCGGAGCCGGAGGAGCAGTTGGAGCCGTCCGAGGGATTCCTTCAGTAGCGGAGCAGCGCTACGTTCCGCGAGTGCCAGAGGCTATCAGCATCCCTTCTTGACTGTATGTATTTTATTTCCGTGCTTGAGCACGCGTTTGTATATATTCAGTTATATTTGTGTATATTGGCTCTCACAGGACAGATGATTGAGTATCGAGTCTGTAGTATGTTTATTTACAGATTCAGTCTTTTGCTTCCGCATTTGGTGTATATATCATGTCAGCCTCTTCGTTGTCTGTGTGTCATTCTGGTTGTTTGTGTATGATATATTATTGACCTCCTGTGTAGATTCTGATATTTTATATACACTTGCCGCGTCCCGGGGACGGCCGCCCTGGGGCGTGACATCCCCGCAGGGCGCTGATGCTCCGACTTCACCTGCTGGCATACTAGGCATCGGGCAACGAAACGGGCAATATCCGTCTTCATCCCGCGCCACCAGTAGCCGCGACGAAGGCCCCTGTACATCTTCGTGCCACCAGGATGCACTGTGTACCTCGAGCGATGGGCCTCGTCCAGAATCTTCCGCTTCAGCTCTGCGTCGTCGGGAATGCAAACTCGGCCCCTGAACCGCAGGATCCCGTCCGCGCGAATCTGGTAGTCCTGACGCTCGCCCCGGGCGACGCCTTCAGAGAGGACTATAAAATGCGGATCCTGAGCCTGAGCCGTGCGGATATCGTCGAGAAGGACTGGCTGCACCACTAGCCTGGCCAAAAAGCCACCAGCAGGAGTCTCTCGAACGCTGATCCAGCAAGCGGCCTCCTCCAGAAGCCTCCAACGACGGACAGCCATGTGGGCGGCCATGCCCAAGGGCTGCCTACTGAGAGCATCCGCTACGACATTCGCCTTACCCGGATGGTAAGCGATGTCACAATCATAGTCCGTCAGGAACTCAACCCAACGTCTCTGACGCATGTTGAGCTCCGGCTGGGACTGCAAATATGTCAAGCTCTTATGATCGGTAAAGAGCTCGAACTCCTCTCCATAGAGGTAATGCCTCCACATCTTCAGCGCAAAGATGATCGCTGCCAACTCAAGGTCGTGGGTGGGGTAATTCTGCTCATGGGGCTTCAACTGACGCGACGCGTAAGCCACAACCTTACCGTGCTGCATCAGGACGCAACCCACACCCAACTGCGATGCATCAGTGTAAACTGCGAACCCACCACTCCCAGACGGAAGGGTAAGAACTGGCGCTGAGGTGAGCCTTCGCTTCAACTCCTGGAAGCTCTCCTCGCAAGACGGGGACCACTCGAACCGAACATCCTTCCGAGTGAGGCGGGTAAGAGGAACGGCTATCTTCGAGAAACCCTCGACAAACCTCCTGTAATAACCCGCCAAGCCCAAGAAGCTCCGAATCTCTGTGGGGTTCGACGGTCGACGCCAATTCGACACGGCGAGCGTCTTCTCCGGGTCCACAGATATGCCCTCACCGGAAATCACATGGCCCAGAAAGGCCATACGCTCCAACCAGAACTCGCACTTGCTGAACTTGGCGAACAACTGATGTCTGGCCAAAGTCTCCAAGACAGTGCGAAGATGGTGAGCGTGCTCCTCAAGACTCCTCGAGTACACCAATATGTCATCGATGAATACTACCACAAAGGAGTCGAGGAAGGGCCGAAACACCCGGTTCATCAGATCCATGAAGGCCGCCGGCGCGTTCGTCAACCCGAATGGCAGTACTCTGAACTCGTAGTGCCCATACCGGGTGCGAAAGGCCGTCTTCGGAATGTCTGACTCCCGGATCTTCAGCTGGTAGTACCCGAGCGGAGATTGATCTTGGAAAAGACACGCGCTCCCTGGAGCTGGTCAAACAGATCGTCGATCCTCGGCAAGGGTACTTGTTCTTTATTGTTCGCTTGTTCAGCTGCCTGTAATCAATACACAGCCGCAGCGAACCGTCCTTCTTCCGGACGAACAGGACAGGGGCTCCCCACGGAGAAACACTCGGACGTGCGAAGCCCTTCTCCAGCAACTCCTCCAACTGCTCCTTGAGCACCCTCAGCTCTGCAGGGGCCATCCGGTACGGAGCTCTCGAAATCGGCTCGGTCCCCGGAATCAGATTGATCTCAAACTCGATCGCGCGATCCGGCGGTAATCCCAAAAGATCATCGGGGAAAACCTCGGGATACTCTGCCACGACCGGAGTCTGACTGATATCTGCCCGCAGCGGTGCATCCTCCTGAGCAATGTACGCTAGAAAGCCCTCGCATCCTCCCTGAAGGAGTCTCCACGCCTGCATGGACGACACGAACCCCAAGGGGGCTACGTCACGATCGCCCACGAACTGGAAGGACCTCCGACCCGGAAGGTGGAAAGACACCGACTTGGCAAAACAGTCGATGCTGGCATGACTAGCTGCAAGCCAATCCATTCCCAGGATGGCATCAAAGTCCGTCATCGCGAGCTCCACCAACTCCACTGGAAACTCATGCTCCGCAACCTCTACCGTACACCCTCGGTACACAGAACGAGGAGAATCCGGTCTCCCACGGGCAATGATATCTCCAAGATAGCATCCAAAGGGGCGGACGCCACACCCGTCCGTCTCGCGAAAGCGGGAGACACGAACGAGTGTGTGGCTCCGGAATCAAACAACACATATGCAGGGAGCTGGGAGATCTGAACAATACCTCTGACCACGCTGCCTGATGCCTGAGCCTCCTCTGCCGAAAGCGCTGCCACTCAACCCTGACAAACTGAGGCTGAGGAGCAGGGGCACGCCTCGCCGGCTGCGCTGGCTGCCTCCTCTGGTCAGCACGGCCACCCTGTGGCTGCTGCTGCTGACGCTGAGGCTGCTGCTGCGGCTGGCGCTGAGGCTGCTGCTGCTGCTGGCGCTGCTGCTGGAACGGCTGAAACGACTGCTGCTACAACTGCTGCTGCTGGGAGGCATCACTCGGGTCGGCCAGCGTCAGGGCAATTATACAAGATATGCCCGACGCGCTGACAGTGATAACAGCGCCGCGTCTCTGGTCGCCTCGCCTGGACTGGCACTGCTGCGATGGGTGCTGGACCTCGCACTGGCACCGCATCTGCTGGAGGAGAGGCAGCCGCTGACTGATCAAAGCGGGGCCTCTTCTTCTTGCGCTGTCCCTGGTCCTGGCTCCTGGGTGGCCTCTGGTCTGCCGAAGGGGTCGAAGCCCTCACGAGGATCCCGAGGTCTCGCTCGACTGTCTTCGCTCGAGACACCAAGTCGGAGTACCTCGTGAATGCCTGGGAGGTAACATGCACCCGAATGGCGCTGCTGAGACCAAGCTCGAATCGACGGCACCTCGTCTCCTCGTCCATCACCAAGGCTGGAGCGAATCTGGATAGCCTCGTGAAGCGCGTGGAGTAGTCAGCGACAGACATAGAGCCCTGCGTCAGCTGCTCAAACTCCTGCATCACTATCTGGCGCGTCGAGAACGGGAAGTACTCCTCCAAGAAATACCTCCGGAATCCCGCCCATGTAAGCTGCTCCACTCCCTCCGGGATGTCCACTGATCTAGTAGCCCACCAGTCGGCGGCGCTACCCTTCAGCATAAAAGTGGCCAGGGAGACTCGCTGGCGGTCGGTGCACTGCATGGTAGAGAAGATCATCCACCTCCATCAACCATCGCTCTGGAGCAAGAGGATCCGCCGTCTGGCCCTGGAACTCGGGAGGGTGGAGCTTCAGAAAGGCTGCGAGGCCACTCTGCTGCACCCGCGCTGCAGCCTCTAGCACCACCTCCCTCTCCTGGGGATCCTGAACTCTGACCGCCGGAACCACCACGGGGACTGGGGGTACATCGGGTACCACAGGTGGATCTGCCACCAAGGGGACCTGCGGAACTGCCTCGCGGGCCGCCCGCAGCTCCTGAATCTCCCGTGCCTGATCTGCCAATACTCTGGTCTGGGCCTCCAATGCCCTGGTCTGCGTCTCCACCAAGTCTGCTCCCATGCAGGAGGCTCCTGCGCTGATCCTGGCCTCACGGCTGAGGACTCACCAATAGCATCCTCGCCTCTGGTAGGTCCGGAAACCTCCAAAGGTCGAGAGGGACCACGTCCGCGCCGTCCTCTGCGAGGAGGCATATCAGCAACCTAAGAAAACCAGACACTAGGATCAGAATACTCATATAGAAATCCTAGGACTCATCTCTACGAAAAAGAAGACAATTGGCTCTGACAGGACCAGGCTCTGATACCAACTTTTGTCACGCCCCAGGGCGGCCGTCCCCGGGACGCGGCAAGCGTATACATGATATCAGCAGTCAATACAGGAGATCAATAGCATACCATAAACAACAGCTAAAAAGACAACACAGACAACAAAGAGGCTGACATGATGTATACACAGATAGCGGAAGCTAAAAGACTGAATCTGTAAATCAAAAACACATTACAGACTCGATACATAATCAACTGTCCTGTGAGAGCCAAATATACACAATACATCCAAATACAATCCAAACTGGGTGCCCAAGCACGGAAATATATACATACAATAAAAAGGATGCTGATGGCCTCAAAAACTCGAGGGACGTGGCGCTACTCCGCTACTGGTGCAGTCGCTCAGGGAGCTCCTCCTTCAAGTCCGCCTCGGTAATCACTGGAGAAAATAATTATGCGAGGGGTGAGCCACACGCTCAGTGAATAGCACAACCCATGCATCACAATTCATATTAACCACAATTAATCAGTAAAAGCCTCAAAGTGGCATGAACAACACAAATCCGGTGGGTCGTTACATCGCCGAACCACCACACCCTCACCCTCACCCTCACCCTCAATAGGTGACAAAGGATATTGGGACTTAATAGGCTGATAATCATCCTTACACAATCCAGTGGGTCGCCACATCGCCGGCCCACCACACCCTCACCCTCACCCCTCAATATGGTGACATAGGATATTGGGACTGACTAGGCTGTTGGTCACCCTTGGTCCACCGATAGTCTCTCCCCACTCCGTAGGTCGTTTGGCCACCCCCACATTCAGCACAGTCCGTCCCAAATCAGGAGGTGCCTACTGATGGGAGCCCCTGCACGGGACAGCCTTTCTAACGCCGGGGCAGTATCTACACGGATCCAACGAAGGGAACAGAACAGCCCATCCATACGCATATGATCCACTCGGATCCGCCGACAACACATCTCAACAACTCTAATGTCCTGAATTCTTCAGAATTCCTCCAGCGCGCATAACCAAGATGCGGGGAAATTATATATAAAAATAAGGAAAAGAAACCTTGGGAGGGCAACCTGAGGTCCCGATATAGGACATCCCGCCAACCAAACAAGGAACACGGAGTACCCTAGCCCGGGTCTCAATGTTTACCTCGCAAGGCCCCTTAGTATTCCCTAAGGCATGCTAAAATATCATAAGCTTGCATTTAATTTAATAAATCAAACTAATAGGACGCATGCATAGGTCGAGGCTTTCCTAGCATGATAACAAGGTGACAGGATGCACGGCTCTTACACATATCCTAAGGGTGCAAGTCCCTAACATACAAGTCTAGGGTGGCATGCATTCTACACACTAATCATGCTTGCACAGATTACATATTAATCAGTTAATATTAACTATGTGCCCCAGGGGAGGACGGTATACGCCCAAGTGCATATAGCGCCTCCCAACTGGGTTGGGTTGTCCCACTCACCGATAACCGGGTCGTCGCGCGACCGTCCGTCAAGATCTGCAAGACAGGGTAATCAACTTGGTGAGTAAAATACACAAATACCACAAAAATACACTAAAAATACCCAACACTCGGACAAGCGTACATACGGCCTGTACGCACGCGAGTCCGAGCACCCCGACTCACTCCCGAACCCTCGGCAACCATCCGCACGGCCACCCGCCCCCGGATGCACCGCCGCGCCCCAGCCCGCGCACCCAGGCGCCCTGCCGAGCCCCTGCCCGCACGCCAGGACACGCCGCCGAGCTCCCCGGGTGCACCGCGCGCTCACTGCGCCCCAGCGCAGCAGCCCGCGCGCACACCGTACGACCTGCGCCAGCGCCTCGCCCCGCGCGCACCACTGCTCGCCCAGCGCCCCATCGCTTCTCCCCGCGTGCACCCCGCGCGCACCACTGGCTCACCCCACCGCGCACACCCGCACGGCGCCCTGCGCGCAGCACCCGTACACGGCCCCTTGCACGCGGCACGCACCGCGCCTCTGCGCAGCGCCCCACGCGCACACCCGCGCACGGCGCCCAACGCCCAGCACCCGCGACCAACGCCCAGCACCCGCGACCTTCGCCCAGCACCCGCGTCCAGCGCCCAGCGCCCGCGACCATCGCCCAGCGTCCAGCGCCCAGCACACCCTCCTGCTCCACCCGAGCGCACGCCAGCGCGCACTCCCGCGCGCACGCGCGCGTGCACGCCCCACAGCGCCCAGCCTGCGCTGCCCTGCCTGCCTGCCAGCCTACCCGGGACAGCCCGCCTGCCTACCCGAGCCAGCCAACCACCACTCACCGGCCACCAGTGGCCTCCGACCGCCCCCAACCACCACCACACAGCCACCAACCGCCACCACACACCCAGAAACACCCCCTAACATGCATCTAAACATGGAAAAGAAGGAAAGAAACCTTACCCAAGGAAAGGAAAGGAAAGGAAGGGGACCGGGAGCTCTTCGTGCACCGAAACACCTCCCCAAAGACCTCCACCACCAAGCTCTTCCTCAGCCCTCGAAATGGCTGAAATCAGAGGAGAAAAGAGGGGATAAGAGGGGGTCAAACAAGTGGGAACTCGAATCCGAGACCACCGGTAGATAGATCGGGATGAGATCTAACCTTTCTATTCTTTGTGTTTTGAGTTTCAAGCACTCTAGGTAGCTCAAACCCAAGAAAAAGAGGGGGAGAGAGAAAACAAGTGGGGAAGATGATGAATAGTGGGGGGAGAGAAATCTTGCTCACTTAAATATATAATCCCACACTTAGATTAGGGTTAACTAGGGTTAGGAGAGGATTAGGATGCTTTAAGTGGGTTTTGACTTGGGTCAACCCAACCACAAATAAAAACAAAAAGGGTTGACCAAGTCATGGGCCTACTTTGACCGAGTCAACTCTCCCAATGACTTCTCGCTCGGTCAAAACCCGGATACGCCCCGGAACTGTGAAATTTTGAAACGTATCGGAATTCGATGAAATTTTCGTGAGTGGCTTGGAATGGCACCAGGACATATAATATGCAGTTAGATTTTCAATCGGAGTCCTCAAACATAGGACGATAGCTAACAATAAAAAATTTTAGCGGTTCCGATCGAAAAACAAAAAAACTCAAAAACCGCCAGAATGCTCCAATGGTTACCAGAAGACAAAAAGTGACACATATATAACACATACGGACCCGCACGCATGCGAGCACGCGCGACGCACGCGAGTCTGAGTACCCCGACACCCTCCTGAACCCTCAGGCAGCCATACGCATGCCCCCCCGCACGCGCACGCATGAATGCGCACGCCCGCACTCGCCCCTGGCGCACAACCGCGCCCCTACGCCCCTGGCGCACAGCCGCGCCCCTGCCGGCGCGCCCAGACGCGCTGCAGCGCGCGCGCGCACGCTCGCGCGCGCCCAGCCCAGCGCATACCCGCGCGCACTACGCTCCCGCGCAGCACCCCGCCGCACGCCCGCGCGTCTGCACGTACGCGCGCGCGCCCGCCAGCGCGCCCGTCTGCACGCGCCAGCGCCTGTCTGGGCGCACAGACGCGCGCGCACGCGCACGGATGGCTCCGCGCACGCGCCCGAGCCCCTTCCACCCCCTCCTCAGCCCACCCTCACCCCCTAACACCCATGCATACCATGCATACCCAAATACACACCCTAAACAAGCATCTAAGCAAGCTAAGGAAGGAGGAAGACTTACCCAAAGAGAGGAAGACCAATGGAGGGAACTCGGGTGCCCTTCGCGCACCAAATCGCCACCACCAAGACCACCACCTCCTCAGCCACTCTCAGCCCTAAAAATGGCTGAAAACAGGGGAGATGAGAAGCAATGAGGGGGAGGTCAGCAAAGGGAAAATCAAAACAAAAACCATGGAGAGGTAGATCACAACCTTACCTCTCTTTTTCCCTTCTAGGGTTTTCCTTTTTTTCTTCTTCTACTACCTCTAATGGGGGAAATAAAGAAGAGGGAGTGATGGATTGTGTGTGTGAGAGAGAGAGATGAAGAGAAGAGGAAGAAGAGGTGGACGCCCACTTTAGGGCACACACACACACACACACTCACACACTCACACACTTAGGGTTTTGGGTTTGACTTTGAGTCAACCCAACCACACAAACAAACAAAACCAATTGACCAAGTCAATGGTCAAACTTGACTTGGTCAAACTCCTCTTTGACTTGGTTAAGTCCCCCTTTGACATTCCCACTCGGTCAAAACCCGGATATGATTCGGAACTGTCAAATTCTGAAACGTTACTGGAATTCGATGAAATTTTCGTGAGTGGTTTGAAATGGCACCAGGACACATAATGTGTAGTTAGATTTTCAATCGGAGTTCTCAAGCTCATGATGATAGCTAAAAGTCCAAAATTTTAGCGGTTCCGATCGAAAAAAGAAAAAGTTGAAAAACTGCCAGAAATGTCCCAAAGGTGACCAGAAGGCTAAAAGTGACACATATATAACAACTTGAACCCTACATTACTTGGGTAATGCTATTGAATGATTCATTTAACGCGGGCAGGTTCCAAGTCCAGGTAATTAATGTCGTATTACGAGAATAATAACTTTTTCAATATAATTAATTATACTTGTGAAATGGATCATTTTCTATTTCACTATATTTTTAGTAACTCTGTTTAAAAAATATAATAATAAATTTTGTTTGCGTAATTTATAACCTTATAAAGAGAGGAGACATAACCGGTGCCAAATCACCGCCTTCTTGGAGAGCTCCACCTTATCATCAGCTATACTACATATTCCTTGCAAACAAATGGATTTTTTTAGCTTTTTCGCCTATGACTTGTTCCATGCATATTCTTTACTCAAACAAGGGTTTAAATCGTGGTCCTTAATAAGTTTTGAATAATTTTTAGAATTTATCTTCAAGTTTTATAAAAAAAATTACATAATGAAAAACATGATTCTATAACTTATTCTAATGAACATATACAATTGCTTATTTATTTTTTAACAGTTATTGAAGGTGGTGTTTTCCTTCAATAAGAGTTGTCAGGTTAAGGCTTACCTTCAGGTGAAGGTTTGGGTCGTCACGCTTGAGATCCTGCACCAAGACGGTCTAGGGGACACCAGTGTGGTGCCGGTCAAAGGGACTCCAACGCCCAAGTCGGTGGAGTGAATGAGTGGAGAAGATGAAGTGAAGAAGAAGACTCTAGAACCAGAATGGCTTACTTGTGAATGTCCCATCTCTCTCCTCCTCTGCTTGCCCTTGTAGCCGAGAGTGGCCACGTCATTTCCCGCTCAAACGTATCTCTATCCTGATTGGATTCTTCTGACATGGAAGATTCCATGGGATTCGAGATTTGGGGTTTGTTATGATATCGTGACCACGTGTAGCCCTCTCATTAGCCTTAACTGCGACTGCAACGGAAGTGATAGGCAGTTTGTCGGGGTCAAAGCACGTCTCTGCCAATTCGACAGAGCAGTAGCAGCCCTGATCACGTCTTGTGGTGTCAACGATCGCCTTCTTCCTTTGGTTAAAGCCGGGTCTGAACCCAGGTCGGGGTGGTATGCCCCAACGGTCATGCTGGGTATGAGTGACTAGTCTGATCGACATGCCTCAGTCATCTTGGGGAAGGCGTTGCTCTAGTCGTAGCTGTGGTCTTTTCGCCATAATGCTCATGGCGGAGAAGACTCAATTAGAAGTGCCCTACTCAAGTTTGGAGATCCTCGAGCAGGACTTTGGGAGCAAGACTCACTTGTCGGGTCATCCTGCCTCTCTCTCTCTCTCCAGTTGAAGGCTCTAACATGGGTCAAGTCATGCTACCCGTTTTTCCAATTAGCCAAGACACGTTGCACCCTCAAGAAGGGCGTGGAATTCTCCCTCTACAGTTACAATAAAAATATCTATTTTTCACCAGAAAAGTTTAAATCTATATTTGTTAGTTGTAATGTATAATCTATAATATTTAAATCAAAACCATAACAAACATAGTCTAACCTGAAAGTGCAAATCATAGTAATAGATATCATTTGTACTTCACTAAAGACTAAACTATCTTTTAGGCAGACTATCTCAATCTTCATCCTCAAAATCAATAACTGGTAGATCAACAGGCGCCAGTGGGTCAGGAGATCTTCAACCAAAGAATCTCAAGATCAAGAATCAATCGATTTGCATGCTTCTCAAACGAATGGTCTTCAAACAATCTTTAAAGTCAAAATCAAGAACTGATCAAGTAACAGGCTTCAGTGTTTATAAAAATAATTTTATTTTTGGTAGGTTGAAAATCTCTTGTAAACCCTTTACATCTCTTGGCCCCTCGTTTTTGAACCATTTTGTAACTTTTTTTATGGTATAAAATGGCTTGCCTTATGCTAAAAAAAAAAAATTGAACTTAATGAGAGTATATACGAATGCAATACATTGTATGAGAGGATATGTAAATAAATATAAACCTACTTTGAGCAGTTACAGAATCAACGGATTTAGATTTTGACGGACGACGTCCAGTCACAGGCAGTGCAGGTCACGCGGTGTCACAATGATGGGTTCATTTAATGAGTGGTGATAGACCCAAAATATAAGCCCCACTAACCCACTAACAAGCCCCATGAGGTGTCATCACCTTATTGATTGTTATTAGTTGACTTGTTGACTTTTTAAAAATGGTAAAATGGTAAAATACAAATATGTCCTTCATTAAAAATCTCTCTCATTAACCCAAATCCCCCATTTTCTCTATTCGGTTATTACCTTTTTCATGTGAATCTTGAAATCCATTTAACCATTTCAAATTTTGAATTTTAAAATCCTTACCTAAATTACAATTGAACCTAAATTACACTAAAAAAGTTGGATATTTATTGTATTCAAATTTAAATAAAAAAAACACATATGGTTACTATATGAATTAGTTACATCAAATACCTTTATTAAATATTTACATCTCTCACAACGATTTGTTACATTTACATCAGAACTGTTACATTTACATAAATATAACAAACAATTTCATTTTCCTACTTAAATATTTTACATTCCATGCAATGTTTAAACAATTTAGAAACAGATTATATTTTAATAGTCAGTTACATTTTATAGAAAATGTCAAACACTTTTTTTATTGTGTGATACATTTAACAAACATATGTATTTGACTGTTACAGTAATAAATGTAACAAATATAAATTACTATTTACATTGAAACAAATGCAATACACGAATGAATGTTACATTCATAAATGTAACAAATATAAATCAATACATGCATGCGGTTGACTGTTACATTTACGAATGTAACAAAAATAATACAGATTTGAAAAATTACATTGTCAACAATGTAGCAGTAACATCAAACAAACTACTCATATATAAAATGTAATGATATCGAGTGTTACATTTAGATATTGAAACAAAAACAAATCAAAATGTGATAAATGACATTCAATACATGAAAAAAAATTGTGTTTAAATATTTAAAACAAAAGGCAAAACACATTTTTTTACGAATCTAATAATGTCAAACCTGATCCGAGAGACATTGATGTGAGATCCAAATAATAAAAAAAAAAAACGATTTCGTGCCTTCTCCTCAAAAATAGAATTTTCGATTTGCTCCCATGTATTCTTCATAAACAAAATCAATTCCGTAATGCAAAACCTCCTCATTTCACATATAAGACAGATTTTCAATTGTTTCAACATCAATGGTTTCTCCGGTCCCTCTCAAATATTATTGCAAGATTTTAAGAATCCATTAATGGTGAATAAATACAGAATTTTCAGAATTAAATGATACTCCACAATCATAGGGATACATGTTAAGGTAGTTATCAAGTAAAGGGTATAATAGACAATGTACACTTGCCACATCATGGGGCCTGTGATGGGGCCTGAAAAATTGGGACCTAAGAATCATTATTTGTTCATTTAATGATGTCGTTTGGCTGATCATTCCAACAAGGGTATTTTTGTAAATTACGGTGCCACGTGTGATGAGACTGGGATGCTCTTTGGGAGAAGTATTGCATTTTTATTTGGACAGCTCTATTCCCACCTATCAGTTAACTATTCTGACCAACTTTAAAAAAAATGAAAGAACTCATATTTTGTTTGTTATCGAATCAGTTAGATACCGCCAAGCTTCGTCCTGTCTAACCTCAGCATCACCTCCTCCCCATCGGTTCCTCCTCCCTCTACGTCGGAGTAGACACACTATGGCGCTGCGACATGGACACCTGGTCGTGATTGCACAGACTTCACGCGAGGTCATCGTAGTGGGCGGAGCCGCCTGACTCGATGTCGAAGTCGATGCCATCCCAAATGGCGTCCCCAAACGGACGGCTGGGCGAGGACCACAGAGGAAGAGTAAGTCCTGAGGTTGCCATCGAGGGAGAGCATGACTTTGATGCCGCTGATTTGGCATGCGCGAATGTCGATGCTGAGGATTAAGTAGGTGCCGGAGGCAGGGTCGCATGGCTGGCAAGGTTGGGGGACGGGGCTGATCATTTTCGAAGATGTTGAAGAAGGTGATGTTGACGACTTGACGCATGAGTAATTGCAGGTTGTGCATGATGGATTAAATGATGGATCAAACCCATAGATCAATACAATAAATTCAGATTTGAAAGAATCGTGAAGCTTCAGATTTAAAGTGGGAAAGAGTGTTGTTTACATGAAGACATACCTGGAATTCTTGAAAATCTGATTTTAAACTTAAAGAGTGATCTTCTCTGCCTTAGACCCACTTAATGTTGATGGATTTGCTCTTCCTCTCAATTTTCCCTTTTTTTTTTATCGAGAGTGAGAAAGCGAGTTCATTGTGAGCCCTAAGTGGGTCAAGGAGAGGGATCCGCTCTTTACACATGTAAACATAGCATGTGTTTCCCATCAAAACACTGTATAGCTTTACGCATCTTTAAGTAGTCAATCCTGACCAACCAATTTGATGGACTCAATCAATTAAGTAAAATATATCATCACCATGTACTTTTACAAATTGCATTGCTTGATTCAAGATTTTCAAATCAAAATGTGAAAGTTGCAAGACCACAATAAAAAAATCCAACTTTCTCCCACTTGGTCTGCAGCAACCACATCCTTTAAAAAAATAAAAGTTTTCAAAAAAAACAAAATAAATTTTAAAAACTTATAAATAGACCTCCTGGATTTAACATAGTTACCAAAACAGGTCGAGTGGCCACTCTATTTTTTTTTTTTTTCATAGAAAATCTTGATGCAATTTACATATGATGATATGTCCATCATAAAACTGATACCTAGTCAAGCAACATCATTAATGTAGGACCATAGCCATCCATAAAATCACTTAATGGATCAAAGGACAACAAATATGATCACAACATCAACAACATTACCTACCAAGCATTTCTTTAGATGCAAATTAAGAGGGTTGAATGGAATTATATCCCTTATATACTATCTGCTATACCATTCAATTGATCTAAGCTTGTTTCATACATGTCCATGTGTGTCCTCCAGATATACTTGCTGATTTTACCATCATGTGATTACAAGTAATCACGTCAAACTTAATCTGGATGTAAAGGTCTTCCGATCATGGTGCTCAACCATGTCTGTGACCCAAACCTGCTAGAGTATTGAATCATAGGGTTATTAAAGATATGTACCCTTGATAAGTTAGACACCTTTATGAGCATCAATATATTTCGGTTATGTTCTTATTGTCTTATCAGACATATCTATTACCCTTTTGGGTATATAAACAACATTTTGCTATTCAAGCATATCAATAACCATTTATGCAAGAAAATATAGATTACACTACATAAACATTTCATCTCCAACTTAAGGATTCAACAAGTCGAAAGATGTATGCAACAACAAAATATCATGCATTTACAGAAGTACACTGCACTAAACAACAGTATCAAAACAATCAGATACACCCACATCAACCACATGCTGCTTGAAAACTTTAGGGTTTAAGCCATTTGTTAATGGATCTCCAAGCATCATATCTGTGCTTATGTGAGTAATGGAGACCTCTTGATTCTGGACTTTCTCTCTGACAAAATAAAACTTGACTGCAATATGCTTAGAACCACTAGAACACTTGGTGTTCTTAGCAAAACTAATTGCAGCTCACAATACACAGTGTACACAGTGATAGGCCTATCAATAAAATCTGCTATGCAAAGTCCAAAAAGAAAATTTCTTAAGCCAATTGCTCTGTAACTACCTCATAACAAGCAACATATTCTGCTTCCATAGTAGATGAAGCTATCAAACTCTGTTTAACACTTCTCCAAGTGACAGCAGCTCCTGCAAGCATAAAAATATATCCTGATGTAGACTTTCATGTTGTCCTGACAACCTGCCAAGTCTGCATCCAAATAGCCAATCAACTCCAGAGGATCAGCTTTCTTTATACATGAAATCTTTAGTTCTCTAAAGATATCCCAGAACTTTCTTCGCTGCAACCCAATGCTCCCATCCAGGATTGTGCGATATCATCCTAACATTCCAATAGCAAAACAAATATCAGGACGAGTACACACCTGTGCATACATCAAACTACCAACAACAGATGAATATGGAATATCATTCATCTGTTTCAACTCTATCATTCTTGGGGCATTGATTCAGATTCAACTTATCACCCTTAGATATGGGAGTTTCTCCTGGTGAGCAATTTTCCATCTTGAATCTTTTAAGGATTTGGCTGATGTAACCCTTTTGAGAAAGTCCAAGGCATTCTTTAAATCGATCATGTCGAATTTCAATGCCTAAGACATAATAAGATGCCTAACCAAGATCTTTCATCTCAAAAGTCTTCAATAAAAACATCTTTGTGTCATGGTGCTATACAAAATCATTAGTGGCCAAAAAAATGTCATCAACATAAAGAACCATAAGGATGTATTTGCTCCCACTGACCTTGAGATATACACAATTATTAACAAGATTCTCTTTGAATCCACACTGAGTAACAACTTCATGGAATTGGAAGTACCACTGCCACGAAGCTTGTCGAAGTCCATAAATAGACTTCTTCAACTTGCAAACCAAGTAGTCACCTTGTTCAAAGCCTTTAGGCTGAGACATATAAATATTTTCATCCAATTGACCATTCAAGAAGGCTGTTTTCACATCCATCTAGTGTAGCTCCATATTGAAATGTGCCACAAGTGCCATAATGATTCTAAAGGAATTCTTCTGTGAGACCGGAGAATAAGTCTCTTCGAAATCAATGCCTTCTAATTGAGTTAATCCTTTAGCCACCAATCTGGCCTTCCTTCTTTCAATCCTGCCTTCTACGGTTCTTTTGGCCTTGAAGACCCATCGACTTCCAATTGGCTTCACTCCGCATGGCAAAGGAATCAATTCCCAAACATCATTCTTCTTCATCGATTCCAATTCCTCTGTCATAGCATGTATCCATTCTGCAGAACTCCCACTAGCCAACGCCTGAGAGTAAGAAATGAGATCTTCATCAATAGGAACATCAAAGTCACTTTCTTGTAGATATATAATGAAGTCATCTGAAATAGTGGATCTTCTTGCTCTATCTGATAGTCTCAATATAGTCGAACCTCTAACACTTGTACTTGCACCTTGACGGTTGAAACACTGAAGTCTACTAAAATTTCTTGTGGAATAGGAACAACATGCACAATCTCAAGCCCCAGGGCGGCCGTCCCCGAGACGTGGCAATATATAAAGTATCAGCTATCAATAAATAACACACAAGCTGGCAAAGCAATGATAACTGATAACTCAACTGAAAAGCGGAAGCATAAAATATCAATAAGTCTGTAAACCAAAAATATCATTACAGACTCGAATACACAATCAATGTCATGTGAGAACCAAGCCTAGTCCAAATAAAAATACAACATGTGCGATATGCACGATTTATAATACATACAATGACTCTAGGACTGCTGACAGCCTCACACTCACCACCCACTGGACAGAACGTTCCACGCACATAAGACCATGCCACCGGGAAGCTCCAGCTCCATGCCCAGCACTGCCCCAGAAAAGAAACAGTATGCAAGGGGTGAGCTACAAGCTCAGTGAGTGGATGAAAACCAATCACGATTACAACAGTTTAATGTTAAGGCAATTTCCTTTCATGGAAAACATGGGTGGAAACCCAATGGATAACAAGGTCACGCGGTGGCGCGACCAACCTCGCCCTCACCCTCACTGCTGGAGGGAGTCTCTTGGAACTCTTGCGGAGAGACCATACCATTGGTCGAAGAGACGCAGAATTACTGGTCTACACAACACTACTGGATCATCTACATCGAGATAACTGCCCAACGATGTCTCTGAACATCGATACGTAACCGGACCCAACAACTATGGGAACGGACAAAAAACGAATGGGTCACGTGGCGACGTGACTTCACCTCATCCTCACCCTCACCCCTAAGGGTGACACAGGACTTGTCACCCCCCAGGGCGACCGTCCCCGGGACGCGGCAAGCGTATACATGATATCAGCAGTCAATACAGAAGATCAATAGCATACTATAAACAACAGCTAAAAAGACAACACAGACCACAAAGAGGCTGACATGATGTATACACAGATAGCGGAAGCTAAAAAGACTGAATCTGTAAATCAACAACACATTAAAGACTCGATAGCCAATATACACATATATATCCAAATACAATCCAAACTAGGTGCCCAAGCACGGAAATATATACATACAATAAAAGAAGGATGCTGATGGCCTCAAAAACTCGAGGGACGTGGCGCTACTCCGCTACTGGTGCAGTCGCCCGGGAAGCTCCTCCTTCAAGTCCTCCTCGGTAATCACTGGAGAAAATATCATGCGAGGGGTGAGCCACACGCTCAGTGAATAGCACAACCCATGCATCACAGTTTATATTAACCACATTTAATCAAGTCACTAGGCCCAAAGTGGCATAAACAACACGAATCCGGGGGTTCGTTACATCGCCGAACCACCACACCCTCACCCTCACCCTCACCCCGCAATAGGTGACAAAGGATGTTGGAACTTAATAGGCTAATAATCATCCTTACACAATCCAGTGGGTCGCCACATCGCCGACCCACCACACCCTCACCCTCACCCCTCAACAGGTGACATAGGCTATTGGGACTGACTAGGCTGTTGGTCACCCTTGGTCCACCGATAGTCTCTCCCCACTCCGTAGGCCGTTTGGCCACCCCCACATTCAGCACAGTCCGTCCCAAATCAGGAGGTGCCTACTGATGGGAGCCCCTGCACGGGACAGCCTTTCTAACGCCGGGGCAGTATCTTGGGAGGGCAACCTGAGGTCCCGATATAGGACATCCCGCCAACCAAACAAGGAACACGGAGTACCCTAGCCCGGGTCTCAATGTTTACCTCGCAAGGCCCCCATATATTCCCTAAGGCACGCTAACAATATAATAGGCTTGCATTTAATTAAATAAATCAAACTAATAGGTCGCATGCATAGGTCGAGGCTTTCCTAGCATGATAACAAGGTGACAGGATGCACGGCTCTTACACATATCCTAAGGGTGCAAGTCCCTAACATACAAAGTCTAGGGTGGCATGCATTCTACACACTAATCATGCTCGCACAGATTACATATTAATCAGTTAATATTAACTATGCTGCCCCAGGGGAGGACGGTATACGCCCAAGTGCATATAGCGCCTCCCAACTGGGTTGGGTTGTCCCACTCACCGGTAACCGGGTCGTCGCGCGACCGTCCGTCAAGATCTGCAAGACAGGGTAATTAACTTAGTGAGTAAAATACACAAAATACCACAAAATACACAAAAATACTCTAAAAATACCCTACACTCGGACAAGCGTACATACGGCCTGTACGCACGCGAGTCCGAGCACCCCGACTCACTTCCGAACCCCCGACAACCACCCGCACGGCCACCCGCCCCCGGATGCACCGCCGCGCCTCAGCCCGCGCACCCAGGCGCACTGCCGGGCCCCTGCCCGCACGCCTGGACACGCTGCCGAGCCTACCGGGTGCACCGCGCGCCCACTGCGCCCCCAGCGCAGCAACCCGTGCGCACACCGCTCGCCCCGCACCCAGCGCCTCGCCCCGCGCGCACCCCGCGCGCACCACCGCTCGCCCAGCGCCTAATCGCTTCTCCCCGCGCGCACCCCGCGTGCACCACCGGCCTCGCCTCACCTCACGCGCACAGCACGCCTGCACCTCTGCACAGCGCTCCGCACACACGCTCCGGCACGGTGCCCAGCGCCCAGCGCCCCAGCGCCCAGCACCAGCGCCCAGCACCCGCGCCCAGCACGCCCTCCAGCTCCACCCGAGCGCACGCCCGCGCGCACGTCCGCGCGCACGCGCGCGCGCGCCCTGCCAACTGCTCCGCCTGCTGCGCCTGTGCTGCCCGAGGCCACCAGCCACCCTGCCCGAGCACCTTTCCACCACTCACCGGCCACCAGTGGCCTCCGACCGCCCCCAACCACCACCCCAGCCACCATCCGCCACCACACACCCAAAAACATCCCCTAACATACATCTAAACAAGAAAAGGAAGGAAAGAAGCCTTACCCAAGGAAAGGAGAGGAAAGGAAGGGAACCGGGAGCTCTTCGTGCACCGAAACGCCTCCCCAAAGCCCTCCACCACCAAGGTCTCTTCCCACCTTCAAAGGGGCTGAAATCTGAGGAGAAAAGAGGGGGTGAGAAGGGGCTAAACACACCGGAACTCGAATCCGAAACCACCGGTAGATAGATCGGGATGGAATCTAACCTTTCTATTCTTTGTGTTTTTGATTTCAAGCTCTCTAACTAGCTCAAAATCAAGAAAAGGTGAGAGGGGGAGAGAGAAAATCACTTGGAGAAGAAGATGAATAGTGGAGGGCAACTTTTCCTACTCACTTAAATAAGTCAACATCACATTAATTATGGTTAACTAGGGTTAAGGCTTGATTAATTAGATTTAAGTGAGTTTTGACTTAGGTCAACTCAACCACACAAAAAAACAAAATGGGTTGACCAAGTCATGGGCCCACTTTGACCGAGTCAACTCTCCCAATGACTTCTCGCTCGGTCAAAACCCGGATACGCCCCGGAACTGTGAAATTCTGAAACGTACCGGAATTCGATGAAATTTTTGTGAGTGGCTTAAAATGGCACCAGGACACATAATATGCAGTTAGATTTTCAATCGGAGTCCTCAAACACAGGACGATAGCTAACAGTCCAAAATTTTAGCGGTTTTGATCGAAAAATGAAAAAACTCAAAAACTGCCAGAATGCTCCACTGGTTACCAGAAGGCTAAAAGTGACACATATATAACAGGACTATTGGAAGAAAACATTTTGTTCTACACCCTTCGTCATCCGATAGCCCTCTCTCGAGCAGCCTCTACCTGGTATACTCCCATGATCAGTACATCTGCTGAACGCATTGGTAGTACCTATAGGTGGGAGCCCTCTGTCAAGACAGCTTTAATGTCGGGTAGCTTCAACACGGATCCGAAGAAGGGGAGAACAATTCCACGCTCAAAAAATCATCCGGTAGCTTTCTTCTGCGTAGCCTCTACCTGTCAGCCTTCAACGATCGGTTCATCAGTGAGATGTGTACCGTGATACGCATCAGTAGCACCTACAAGTGGTGGCACCCAAACAGGACAGCTTCGACGCTGGGGTGTTCGACGCACGACAATGTCAGGAGGAAACACCCCATGAAGCAAACCCTATGGGAAAGTCAACTACGCTCGATAATCACATATCGATGATATCGAATACTCTTGTACTCCCACACGGTTGTGTCGCTCGAACACAAGGGGTTGCCTCTGCTCTCACGCAGAAATAAGCCCAAGGCACATAACCCAACAGGCGGTTCATACACACGCCTAGCATGGGTAGGCCTAGCTTAATGCCATAACTACCGGCTTAACAAAACCGATAAGATAATGAATTCTCCTAAATTCCAAACGAGTATATCGCTCGGATGCACGGGGGCGATTACATCACTAGCGCTCTAACGAATAAGATACAACCCGACAACGAGTCATACCCACGCTTATTTCAGATAGACCTAATCAGTTTTAACATGCGCATATATATCCAGGAGAATTATATCTTAGTTATGTACATGAACTATATGCACGATAACATATCAAATAATTATAGGGATACTCCCTAACATGGATAAACAATATATATACCATGTCACGCCCCAGGGCGCCCGTCCCCGGGACGCGACAAGTGTATATATAATATCAGAATCTACACAGGAGGTCAATATATCATACACAAACAACCAGAATGACACACCGACAACAAAGAGGCTGACATGATATATACACCAAATGCGGAAGCAAAAGACTAAATCTGTAAATAAACATACTACAGACTCGATACTCAATCATCTGTCCTGTGAGAGCCAATATACACAAATACAACTGAATATATACAAACGCGTGCCAAGCATGGAAATAAAATACATACAGCCAAGAAGGGATGCTGATAGCCTCTGGCACTCGCGGAACGTAGCACTGCTCCGCTACTGAAGGAATCCCTCGGAATGCTCCTCCCGCTGCTCCGGCTCCGGCTCAGTGGCAACTGGGGAAAAACATATGCGAGGGGTGAGCCACACGCTCAGTGAACAGCACAACCCATGCATCACAAACAATATTGACCACAATTCAGATCTTAATAATCCACAATCTCTTATTAACAACCACAAAATGGTAACAAATACTCAAACCAGTGGGTCGCTCAATCGCCAACCCACTACACCCTCACCCTCACCCTTCAATGGGTGACATAGGATTTTGGGACTGATAATCATCCAATCACAACTCCAGTGGGTCGCTCATCGCCAACCCACTACACCCTCACCCTCACCCTACAACGGGTGACACAAGATTTTGGGACTGACTAGGCTGTTGGTCACCCTTGGTCCACCGATAGTCTCTCCTCCACTCCGTAGGCCGCTTGGCTTTCACCCACAACTTCAGCACAGTCCGTCACAAATATCGGGAGGCGCCTACTAATGGGAGCCTTCACCCACAACTTCAGCACAGTCCGTCACAAATATCGGGAGGCGCCTACTGATGGGAACCCTTGGAAGGGACGGCCTTTCTAACGCTGGGGCAGCCTCTACCGGATCCAACGAAGGGGACAGAACAGCCTATCCATACGCATATGATCCACTCGGATCCGCCAACTACACATCTCAACGACTCTAATGTCATGAATTCTTCCGAATTCCTCCAGGGCGCATAACCAAGATGCGGGGAAACATATACAATAATAGCAAGGTTGTAATATCATTGGGGGAAAGGAACTTGGGAGGGCAGCGTGAGTTCCCGATATAGGACACCCCGACAACCAAACAAGGAACACGGTGTACCCTAGCCCGGGTCTCACCGCTGTCCTCGCGAGGCCCCTCCCCTATAATATTCACTAAGATGCTAAATCATACAAGGGGTAAATCATTAATTATCAACTAGAGATATAATATTATTGGGACAAGAACCTTGGGAGGGCAGCATGAGGTCCCGATACAGGACATCCCGACAACCAAACAAGGAACACGGAGTACCCTAACCCGGGTCTCAATGTTGACCTCGCAAGGCCCCTCCCTATAATATTACCTAAGGCATGCAATTAAACATATACTAGCATTTAACTTAATAAATAAACTAGTAGGACACATGCTTAGGCCAAGGCTTCCTAGCATGAGAACAGGGGGACATGATGCATGGCTCATACACATATCCTAAGGGTGCAAGTCCCTAACATGCAAAGTCTAGGGTAGCATGCATTCTACATTTTAAAATCATGCTCGCATGAAATACACTTTACAACAGGTTAATATAAATCCATGGTGCCCCAGGAGAGGTCGGTATACGCCCAAATCGGGTCGTCGCGCGACCGTCCGTCAAGATCTGCAAGACAGGCATTTATACGGTGAGTAAAACCCACAAATACCACAAAATATACCAAAATACACAAAACAATACCCAACACTCGGGCAAACGTACATACGATCCGTACGCACGCTAGCCCGAGCACCCCGACACACTCCCGAACCCACGGCCATCCGCCCCCGCACGCGCCGCTGCGCCTCAGCCCGCGCACCCCGCACCGCCGGGCCCCTGCCCGCACGCCTGGACCCGCAGCCGAGCCACCCGGTGCGCCGCGCGCCCACTGCGCCCCGCCGCAGCAGCCCGCGCGCACCCGCACGCCCCGCGCGCACCACGCCAGCACACCGCACGCCCCGCGCGCCCAGCGCCTCGCCCCGCGCGCACCCCGCGCGCACTACCAGCTCCGTCCCGCGTGCACTCCGCGCGCACCACCAGCCTCTACCCACGCGCACGCCTGCCTCTGCCCAGCGCCCCGCGCGCATGCTCCTCTGCAGTGCCCAGCGCCCCAGCGCTCAGCACCCTCGCCCAGCACCCGGTATCCGCGACCCAGCGCCCGACGCTCAGCGCCCAGCACCCGGGACCCTCACCCAGCGCCACGCGCACGCCCGCGCAACACGCGCCCAGCGCGCCTGGCAGCACGCGCCCAGCGCGCCTGCCAGCCTGCCCGCGCTGCTGCCCGCACTGCCTGCCTGCGCGCATCGCCGAGTGGCCCGAGCACCGCTCGCCTGCACGCCTGGGCACTGCCCGCCTGATGCCCGAGCGCCCCCTGCCAGCTGCCCGAGCATGGCCTGCCCAGCCGGCCTGCCCTGCTCGCACAGCCCGCAGCCATCCTACCCGAGATAGCCCTACCCAGCGCGCCCAGCACGCCTGCAGCACCACCCGAGCGCACGCCGCGCGCACGCCGTGCGCACGCACTTGCGCGCCCGGCCACCTGGTGCCCCAGCCTGCTGCGCCCGCTGCCAACCCTCCCGGGACAGCCACCCAACCTGCCCGGACACCTCTACCACCACCACCCCAAGGCCTCCGACCACCCCCACAGCCCCCGACGGCCACCCACCGCCGCCGACCACCACCCAACCTCAAACCCACCTCCTAACATACATCTATACAAGAAAAGAGAGGAAAAAGAGGCTTACCAAGGGGAGGAAGGGAAGTCCGGTTGCTCTCCGCGCACCGAAACCTCTCCCAAAGGCTTCCAACGCCCGGATCTCTCTTGGCCTCGAAATGGCCCAAATCAGGGAAGAAAAGAGGGGGGGAGAGGCAAAACTCGCCGGAATCCGGATTTGAAAGCACCGGGGTGTAGATCGGGACCCGATCTACACTTTCTATGCTTTAGGTTTTTGGGTTTGAGGGCTCTAAGGGGCTCAAATGGAAGAAAAGGAGAGAGGGGAGAGAGAAAGCAATTTGGTAGGGATGATGAATAGTGCTCACTCAAAAATTAGATTTCTTTTATATAGCAAGTCACTTAAAATACCCGGATACGCCCCGAAACTGTGAAATTTCAGAAACGTTACCGGAATTCGATGAAATTTTCGTGAGAGGCCTAAAATGGCACCAGGACACCAAATATGCAGTTAGATTTCCAATCGGAGTCCTCTAACTCAGGACGATAGCTAACAGTCCAAAAATTAGCGGTTCCGATCGAAAACCGAAAAAAAATGAAAAACTGCCAGAACGCTCCAACGGTTACCAGCAGGCTAAAAGTGACACATATATAACATTCTTCCCCCCTTAGGAAATTTTGTCCTCAAAATATGCAAAAACATCTAGGAGGGGAAAAGATGCGGATACGCGTCACACCTGGCATCCTTGAGCTCCCAAGTGTCCTCGACACCGGAACGGTGCTGCCATCGCACCTCGACCAACTGGACGGTCTTGGTGCAGAGCCTCCTCACGCGGCGGTCCATGATCACAATCGACTGCTCCACGAATGACTGTCCGGCTCAGAGACGAGCGGCTCGAACGGGATGACGTGAGCAGGATCGTGGACACACCTTTACCCAACTGCGAACCCACCACTCCAAGACGGAAGGGTAAGAATTGGCGCTGAGGTGAGCCTCCGATAAAACTCCAGGAAGCTCTCCTCGCAAGACGGGGACCACTCGAACCGGACATCCTTCCAAGTAAGGCGGTTAAGAGGAACAGCTATCTTCGAGAGACCCTCGTCAAGCTTCCTGCAATAACTCGCCAAACTCGGGAAGCTCCGAATCCTAGCAGGGTTCGACGGTCGACGCCAATTTGACGCGACGAGCGTCTTGCCCGGGTCCACAGATATGCCTTCACCAGAAATCACACAGCCCAAAAGGCCTTAACTCCCACCAAAACTCACACTGATCTTCCATCCATTTGATGCTTCCATGGTATCCCTTGTCTGGGAAAAGAAACCTCGGGAGGGCACCATGAAATCCCGATATAGGATACCCCGACAACCAAACAAGGAACACGAAGTACCCTAGCCCGGGTTTCAACGCTGACCTCACAAGGCCCCTTAATCCAGAAAGGAACACTAGAAGAAGACATCATTTAAAGAACACTACTAACCCCTCCGGATCATCTATCTCTAGGTGATCACCCAACGATGTCCTTCAACATCATTTACAAGACCGAACCCAACATCATCGGGAATGGTCGAATCAACAATTTGGTCACGAGCGACCCGTCTTCGCCTCATCCACACCCTCACTCCCGAAAGGAGACATTTTGGGACTTTGGGAGAGACTTAGACTGCTCTTCACCCCTGGTCCACCGGTAGCCTCTCCCCGCTCCGTAGCTCGCCTGGTCCTCTGACCGGGAGCCTGTCTAACGCCGGGGCTGTACTACGCGGATCCCACGAAGGGGAGAGCGATTCCACGCTCGCGGCACCATTCAATAATCTCCCCCGGGTAGCCTCTACCTGGCATACTCCCAAATTCAGTACCCCTCCGACTTCATCGGTGGTACCTACTGATGGGAACTCTCTGCCAGGACGGCTACAACCCGGCTTCCTTAACCCAATCAACCGCTCTTGACACTCGCTCACCAAAATACCACACACACTTGCATAACAGCAACCAAACACACACCCACACATATATCCTATTACTAGAGAATTGGGAACACAAGATAATACCTCGAACCATGATACCCGAAAGCTGCGCCTCCTCGGCCGTAAGCGCTGCAACTCTGCCCTGGACCAACCGCGGCTGAGGAGCAGGGGCACGCCTCGCCGGCTGCACTGGCTGCCTCCACTGGTCAACTCGACCATCCTGTGGCTGCTGCTGACGCTGAGGCTGCTGCTGCTGGCGCGGAAGCTGCTGCTGTAAGAACTGCGGCCGCTGAGGTAGTACGCGGGGTCGGCCAGCATCAGGGCAATTGTATCTGATATGCCCGATGCGCTGACAATGGAAGCAGCGCCGCTTCTCCGGCTGCCTGGACTGGATGGGCACTGCTGCAATGGGTGCTGGATCCCACACTGGCACCGCATCTGCTGGAGGAGAGGCAGCCGCTGACTGATCGAAGCGGGGCCTCTTCTTCTTCTTGCGCTGCCCCTGGTCCCGACTCCCGGAAGGACCCTGATCTGCAGAAGGGGTCGGAACCCCCACGATGATCCCGAGGTCTCGCTCGACTGTCTTCGCTCGAGACACCAAGTCCGAGAACCTCGAGAATGCCTGGGAGGTGACGTGCACCCGGATGGCGCTGCTGAGACCCAACTCAAAACGACGGCACCGTGTGTCCTCATCCATCACCAAGGCTGGAGCAAATCTGGACAGCCTCGTAAGCGCGTAGAGTAGTCAGCAACCGACATGGAGCCCTGCGTCAACTGCTCGAACTCCCGCATCACGATCTGGCGCGTCCTCCTCCAAGAAATACCTCCGGAATCCTGCCCAAGAAAGCTGCTCCACTCCCTCTGGGATGTCCACCACTCGGGTAGCCCACCAGTCGGCGGCGTTACCCTTCAGCATAAAGGTGGCCAGGGGGACTCGCTGGCGATCAGTGCAAAGCATGGCCGCGAAGATCGTGTCCACCTCCCTCAACCAACGCTCTGGCGCAAGAGGATCTGCCGACTGACCATGGAACTCGGGAGGGTGGAGCTTCAGAAAGGCGTTGAGGCCGCTCTGCTGCACTCGCGCCGCCGCCTCTAGCTCCTCCTCCCTCTCCAGGGGATCCTCAACTCCTACTGCCGGAATCGCCACTGGAACTGGGGGTACATCGGGTACCACAGGCGGATCTGCCACCAAGGGGACCTGCGGAACTGCCTCGCGAGCCGCCCTCAGCTCCTGAATATCTCTAGCCTGCTCTGCTAATGCTCTGGTCTGGGCCTCCAGCGCCCTCGTCTGTGTCTCCACCAAATCAGCCAACCGAGCGAAAGCACGCTCCCAAGCAGGAGGCTCCTGCGCCAAGGACTCTCCGGTAGCATCCTCGTCTCTGGTAGGTCCGGAAACCTCCAAAGACCGAGAGGGACCTCGTCCGCGCCGTCCTCTGCGAGGAGGCATATCAGCACCCTAAGAAAACCAGACACTAGGATCAGAATACTCATATAGAAATCCTAGGACTCATCTCTACGAAAGGAAGACTATTGGCTCTGACAGGACCAGGCTCTGATACCAACTTTTGTCACGCCCCAGGGCGGCCGTCCCCGGGACGCGGCAAGTGTATATAAAATATCAGAATCTACACAGGAGGTCAATAATATATCATACACAAACAACCAGAATGACACACAGACAACAAAGAGGCTGACATGATATATACACCAAATGCGGAAGCAAAAGACTGAATCTGTAAATAAACATACTACAGACTCGATACTCAATCATCTGTCCTGTGAGAGCCAATATACACAAATACAACTGAATATATACAAACGCGTGCCAAGCACGGAAATAAAATACAAGGGATGCTGATAGCCTCTGGCACTCGCGGAACGTAGCGCTGCTCCGCTACTGAAGGAATCCCTCGGAAAGCTCCTCCCGCTGCTCCGGCTCCGGCTCAGTGGCAACTGGGGAAAAACATATGCGAGGGGTGAGCCACACGCTCAGTGAACAGCACAACCCATGCATCACAGACAATATTGACCACAATTCAGATCTTATAATCCACAATCTCTTATTAACAACCACAAAATGGTAACAAATACTCAAACCAGTGGGTCGCTCAATCGCCAACCCACTACACCCTCACCCTCACCCTTCAATGGGTGACATAGGATATTGGGACTGATAATCATCCAATCACAAATCCAGTGGGTCGCTCATCGCCAACCCACTACACCCTCACCCTCACCCTACAACGGGTGACATAGGATTTTGGGACTGACTAGGCTGTTGGTCACCCTTGGTCCACCGATAGTCTCTCCTCCACTCCGTAGGCCGCTTGGCTTTCACCCACAACTTCAGCACAGTCCGTCACAAATATCGGGAGGCGCCTACTGATGGGAGCCTTCACCCACAACTTCAGCACAGTCCGTCACAAATATCGGGAGGCGCCTACTGATGGGAGCCCTCGGAAGGGACGGCCTTTCTAACGCTGGGGCAGCCTCTACCGGATCCAACGAAGGGGACAGAACAGCCTATCCATACGCATATGATCCACTCGGATCCGCCGACTACACATCTCAACGACTCTAATGTCATGAATTCTTCAGAATTCCTCCAGGGCGCATAACCAAGATGCGGGGAACATATACAATAATAGCAAGGTTGGAATATCATTGGGGGAAAGAAACTTGGGAGGGCAGCGTGAGTTCCCGATATAGGACACCCCGACAACCAAACAAGGAACACGGAGTACCCTAGCCCGGGTCTCACCGCTGTCCTCGCAAGGCCCCTCCCCTATAATATTCACTAAGATGCTAATAATCATACAAGGGGTAAATCATTAATTATCAACTAGAGATATAATATTATTGGGACAAGAACCTTGGGAGGGCAGCATGAGGTCCCGATACAGGACATCCCGACAACCAAACAAGGAACACGGAGTACCCTAACCCGGGTCTCAATGTTGACCTCGCAAGGCCCCTCCCTATAATATTACTAAGGCATGCATTTAACACACACTAGCATTTAATTTAATAAATAAACTAGTAGGACACATGCATAGGCCAAGGCTTCCTAGCATGAGAACTGGGGGACATGATGCATGGCTCATACACATATCCTAAGGGTGCAAGTCCCTAACATGCAAAGTCTAGGGTAGCATGCATTCTACATTTAAATCATGCTTGCATGAAATACACTTTACAAGAGGTTAATATAAATCCATGGTGCCCCAGGAGAGGTCGGTATACCCCCAAATGCGTATAACGCCTCACTACTGGGTTGGATTGTCCCACTCACAATATTCGGGTCGTCGCGCGACCGTCCGTCAAGATCTGCAAGACAGGCATTTATACGGTGAGTAAAATACATAAATACCAAAATATACCAAACACAAAAAATACCCAACACTCGGGCAAACGTACATACGACCCGTACGCACACTAGCCCGAGCACCCCGACTCACTCCCGCACCCACGACAACCACCCACACGGCCACCCGCCCCCGGATGCGCCGCCGCGCCTCAGCCCGCGCACCCAGGCGCACCGCCGGGCCCCTGCCCGCACGCCTGGACCCGCAGCCGAGCCACCCGGTGCGCGCGCGCGCCCACTGCGCCCCGCCGCAGCAGCCCGCGCGCACCCCGCACGCCCCGCGCGCACCACGCGAGCACACCGCACGCCCGCGCACCCGCGCCTCGCCCCGCGCGCACCCCGCGCGCACCACCAGCTCCGTCCCGCACGCACTCCGCGCGCACCACCAGCCTCTACCCACGCGCACGCCTGCCTCTGCCCAGCGCCCGCGCGCATGCTCCTCTGGAGTGCCCAGCGCCCAGCGCTCAGCACCCTCGCCCAGCACCCGGTATCCGCGACCCAGCGCCCGACGCTCAGCGCCCAGCACCCGGGACCCTCACCCTGCGTCCACGCGCACGCCCGCAACACGCACACGCCTGGCAGCACGCGCCCAGCACCGCTGGCCTGCACGCCTGGGCACTGCCCGCCTGATGCCCGAGCGCCCCCTGCCAGCTGCCCGAGCATGGCCTACCCAGCCGGCCTGCCCTGCTCGCACAGCCCGCAGCCATCCTACCCGAGCTAGCCCTACCCAGCGCGCCCAGCACGCCTGCAGCACCACCCGAGCGCACGCCTGCGCGCACGCACTTGCGCGCCCGGCCACCTGGTGCCCCAGCTTGCTGCGTCCGCTGCCAACCCTCCCGGGACAGCCACCCAACCTGCCCGGACAACCACCCTCTTCCACCAGCCACCCCAAGGCCTCCGACCACCCCCACAGCCCCCCCCCCCCCGACGGCCAGCCACCGCCGCCGACCGCCTCCCAACCTCATACCCACCTCCTAACATACATCTATACAAGAAAAGAGAGGAAAAAGAGGCTTACCAAGGGGAGGAAGGGAAGTCCGGTTCCTCTCCGCGCACCGAAACCTCTCCCAAAAGGCTTCCAACGCCCGGATCTCTCTTGGCCTTCGAAATGGCCCAAATCAGGGAAGAAAAGAGGGGGGGAGGAGAGGCAAAACTCGCCGGAATCCGGATTTGAAAGCACCGGGGTGTAGATCGGGACCCGATCTACACTTCCTATGCTTTAGGTTTTTGGGTTTGAGGGCTCTAAGGGGCTCAAATGGGAGAAAAGGAGAGAGGGGATAGAGAGAAAGCTTTGGTAGGGATGATGAATAGTACCAATGAAATATTAGATTTCATTTATATAGACAAATCACTTAAAATACCCGGATACGCCCCGGAACTGCGAAAGGTGCATGCCAATATTCCCAAACGAATCTGAGTCGAGTAGGAAATCGCATCTACTTACTCAGTTCCCTCAAAGAGGGAGGGCGAGAGAGAGGGAAAGTCTCATCCTCTTTGGAAGCTGGTCATAGCTTTGCCCCAACAAGATGGGTGCAAAACCATACCATGTCCTCCAGTCTTATGACCATGGAATATTAAGTATGCACTCGGTTATTAACCCAGGTTTAATTATGCTAGATATTACTAACATAGGGAGGTAGTACTATAAATAAAGACTGCCTAAGGCATGCATATTCTATACATTCATATTAACACACATCACGCATGTCCATGCACGAAGGGTGCATGCAAACATAATAATTCATACATGAATATGATACATAGACAAGTATATGGTAGAAATAGGGGGTTCTACACAATATACGAGCTATACTAACCTAGCATGCAAATACCTAGCATATTATGGGTTAGACATGACCATACTACTTATCTAAATAAGTAGTATAGTCAGGGTGCCCAACAGATGCGCGATGCATGACTATGTGCATCCAACGCTTCCCAAAGGGTTTGATTGAACCACTCACCGCAACCCGGATCGCCGCACGTCCGGTCTACGAGATCTGCAAAACACAACCAATGATCCACAAATAAATATGGAACCTCCTATCACACATATAAGCCTACTTCATGAAGACCCTAACTCTTGATACTTCCATATTATCACACAAGACACATGCAAACAACTCCTTGACACACAACCGAGCAAAACTGCCAAACCTGCTGCAACCAGCCCTACTAATTGATCTCCACAGCACCCAATACACTTCCACAAATTATGAAATAAATCATGCACATTCTATGATATGCTGGGATCATAATCAATGCAGACTTTAGAACCTAATTTTTCCTCTACAAGCCCGAAATAATATATTTCCAGAAGCAGGTTGATTCCTACGCAAATCTGGACAGGCCATGCAAAACAGGTTCTAACTTACACCACAGATATCATGATGACCCTAAATTTCATATATGACAGCTAGACACATAGATGATCATATCATGTGAAGACATAATCCTAAAAATGTGCCTCTAAATACTAGATTCACTGAGATCTTTAAAATACAGAGTGCTGCCTTACCAAAACAGAGGGAGGGAAATGGGGAGATGCGGGGTTCTCAACACACCCACGACCACCTCAACAACAACCACCACTACCACCACCTCATCAGCATCTCCTCAAGCCCTTCATGGCAGAAAACAGGGGTGCAAAGGGGCATGAGAAGGGGATAGAGAGAAGAGAAACAACAACAACAACAACAACAACAACAACAACAACACATACTCACCCTTTCTCACTCTTTCTTGTGCTTCTTCTTCATCTTTTCCTCCATTAACAACACACACACAAACAAAAAAACAGAGAGGGAGAGGAAGATGAGAGTGAGAGATGAGAGAGAGTGAGAGATTTCCACACAAGGGGGGCTTTAAATGGAATTAAGGGGGGTTGGGGGGGGGGGGGGGGGGACAAGACCAAATCGTCCCTGACCAGAAATTCTGGATGGGCTTCACTAGAACAGCCATAACTTCCACGATATAGCTCCGAATTGCACAATTCAAAATCCTTTGGAAAGCCAAGAAGATTATCTACGACTGTCATGTTTATGCCAAGATCAAATAATCCCTCCCGCTATTCCGAAATGTGAGCTAAACATTGGACAGGGCTACTGCCAGAATTTTCTCATCCCCGGGGAATACTTGGAAAAATACTCATAACTTTTACTACATAAATATAGTTGATCTAATTCCACTTTTGTATGAAAGCTAACTCAAAACTGAGCATCTCATGATAAAATCATATTTAAACCTCTTCATCTTGGATATTAACAAAATTAAATCCAAATACCAAATCGGAAATGCATAACTTCTAGGAGAAAAAATTATGTAGCTAAATTTTCAATCAGAGCACTACAACTGCTGTAGGTAGCTAAAAATCAAAATTTTAGCGACTCCGATTGAAAAATAAGGCTCCAAATGACACAGGCATAACATTCTCCCCCCCTTAGGAAATTTAGTCCTCGAAATTTAAGGAAACCCAAAGGGGAGGCCGAACATAGCCAGTATCATACCTTGACCCTTTGCTCCCAAGTGGTCCATGTGCCACACTGGTGCTACCGACACACTTTAATCAAAGGAATGGTCTTGGTGACGAGCCTCTTCTCACGTTGGTCTATGATCTCAATCCACTGCTCCACGAACGACAAATCCATCTCAAGGGAGAGGCAGTTGAACGGAAAGACATGAGCAGGATCGTGGACATATCGCCTCAGCTTCGAGACAAGGACGACGTCGAGGGCATGAGCCAGCTGTGGGGGAAAGGCTATATGACAAGCCACCTCCCCAATCCACTCAAGGACGAGAACCGGTCCCATGAAGGGCCGACTCAGCTTGCCCCAAACGTCGAAACGGAGGGTGCCCTTAAACCCGGACACCTTTAGGAAAACATGGTTGCCAAACCCGAAGGTAAGCTCCTGGCGACGATGACCTGCGTAGCCCTTCTATCGGTTTTGGGAGGTGCGGATGCACACATGAACCAACCCGGCCACTGCAAGGTCAAATAAATATTTTGTGGCCCCTCCAACTGGCGCTCCTCAACCGTCCCAACACAAGGGAGGTATAAAACTGCGCCTGTAGAGTGCCTTTTTCAGATCCATCTGGATGCTCGAATGGCAGTCGTCTTGCAGGCATACCCCAACAAATGGGTGGTGCCTCACCCAACTACCCTTATCATCGAGCACGCAGGCACTTAGCATGTCCTCCAAGGTCTGAATTGTCCTCTTGCTTGGCCATTCATCGGCGGTGAAACGCTGTACTTAGATGCAGGCTCGTGCCAAAGCCTGCCAAGGCTGTGCCTCAACCTCAAAGTAACCCTCGCGGGACGTGGCGCTGCTCTACTACTGATGAAGTCCCTCGGGGAGCTCCTCCTTTAGTTTCGACTCGGACAACACTGGAGAATAATATTTTATGCGAGGGGTGAGCCACACGCTCAATGAACAGCACAACCGATGCATCACAGCTTATATTAACCACAACCAGAGATTATTATCCACAATTTTATCAAATCAAGCCACAAAATAGCTGGAACTACACAAAACCAGGGGGTCGCTATCGCCAACCCACTACGCCCTCACCCTCACCCCTCAATAGGTGACATAGGATGTTGGGACTTCACAAACCAGTGGGTCTGTTATATATGTGTCACTTTTAACCTTCTGGTAACCGTTGGACCATTCTAGCAGTTTTTTGGTTTTTTCATTTTTCGGTCGGAACCGCTAAAATTTCGGGCTTTTAGCTATCGCACTGAGATTGAGGGCTCCGATTGAAAATGTAACTGCATATTATGTGTCCTGGTGCCATTCCAAGCCGCTCACAAAAATTTCATCGAATTCCGGTAACGTTTCAGAATTTTGCAGTTCTGGGGCGTATCCGGGTTTTGACCGAGCGAGAAGTCATTGGGAGAGTTGACTCGGTCAAAGTGGGCCCATAGACTTGGTCAACCCCTTTTGTTTTTATTTGTGGTTGAGTTGACCCAAGTCAAAACTCACTTAAACCCTCACTAATCCATTCTTAGCCCTAATTAGGCCTAGTTAACCTAATCTAAGTGAGAGGATTATATATATAAGTGGAATCTAAAATATCTCCCCACTATTCATCTTCTTCCCCAAAATGATTCTCTCTCTCCTCTCTCTCTTTTTCTTCCATTAGAGCTAGTTGAAGTGCTTGGAACTTAAAACCCAAAGAAGAGAAAGGTAAGGGGAGCTCCCGATCTATCCACCGGTGGTTTCGGATTCGAGTTCCGGTGTGTTTAGCCCCTTCTCACCCCTCTTTTCTCCTCTGATTTCAGCCCCTTTGAAGGCTGAGGAAGAGCTTGGTGGTGGAGGTCCTTGGGGAGGTGTTTCGGTGCACGAAGAGCTCCCGGTCCCCTTCCTTTCCTTCCCTTTCCTTGGGTAAGCTTTCTTTCCTACTTTTCCATGTTTAGATGCTTGTTAGGAGGGTAGTTTTGAGGGCTGGTGGCTGTTGGTGGTTGTTGGTGGTGGTTGGAGGCCATTGGTGGCCGGTGGGTGGTGGTGGAGTGGCTCGGACAGGGTGGTGGGCTGTCCCGGGTAGGCTGGCAGGCAGGCAGGGCAGCGCAGGCAGTGCTGGCAGGGCAGCGTAGGCAGTGCTGGCAGGGCAGCGCAGGCAGTGCTGGCCGGGCAGCGTGGCCGTGCGCGCGGGCGTGCGCGAGGGCGTGCGCGCAAGCGTGCACGCGGGTGGAGCTCGGTTCGGGCGCATGCGGACAGCGGCGCAAGCAGGGGCAGGCGATCAGGCGCAGGCAGACAGGCGCAGGCGGGCGAGCTGCGGGCAAGCGCGCTGGGCGCGTGCTGACGGGCTCGCTGGGCGCTGTCGGGCGCGCTGGGTGCAGTGCGCGGCGTGCGCGCGGAGCGCTGCGCAGGGGTGCGTGGACGAGCGGGTGGTGTGCGGGTGCTACGCAGGAGGCGTAGTGCGCGCAGGGCGAGCAGTCGGTGCGAGCGGGAGTGTGAGCGGGCGCTGCGCTGGGGCGCAGTGCGGGCGAGTGCGCGTGCGGGGCGCTGCGCTGGGGTGCAGTGCGCGCGGGTGCACCCGGGGCTGGATGAGTGGGTGGTGCGAGCGGGTGATGCGAGCGGGCGTTGCGCGCGGGGTGCGCGCGGGGCGAGGCGATGTGGCGCAGGGTGTGCGGGTGTGCGCGCGGGTTGCTGCGCTGGGGCACAGTGAGCGTGCGGTGCACCCGGGAGGTCTCGGCAGGGTGTCCGGGCTTGCGGGCTGGGCACGGCAGGGCGTCTGGGGTGCGGGCCGGGGCTCGGCTGTGCGCCCAGGGCGGGGGGCCGTGCGTGCGGCTGCCCGGGGTTCGGGAGTGAGTCGGAATGCTCGGGCTCACGTGCGTACAGGCCGTATGTACGCTTGTCCGAGTGTTGTCTATTTTTAAGTATTTTTTTGTTTATTTGTGTATTTTACTCACCAATCTGATTATCCTATCTTGCAGATCTGGACGGACGGTCGCGCGACGACCCGACTATCGGTGAGTGGGACAATCCAACCCAGTAGGGAGGCGTATACGCACTTGGGCATGTACCGTCCTCCCTTGGGGCACCATGGATTATATTAACTTGTTGTAATGTGAAATCCATGCAAGCATGAAAAATGTAGAATGCATGCCACCCTAGACTTGTATGTTAGGGACTTGCACCCTTAGGTTGTGTAAGAGCCGTGCATCCTGTCACCTTGTTATCATGCTAGGAAGCCTCGACCTATGCATGTGTCCTACTAGTTTAATTTGTTAAATTAAATGCTAGAATATGTTTAAATTGCATGTCTTAGATAATATTATAGGGAGGGGCCTTGCGAGGTCAACATTGAGACCCGGGTTAGGGTACTCCGTGTTCCTTGTTTGGTTGTCGGGATGTCCTATATCGGGACCTCACGCTGCCCTCCCAAGGTTTCTTTCCCAATAATATTATACCCTTGTTATTATTATTATCATGCATGTTCCCCGCATCTTGGTTATGCGCCCTGGAGGAATTCTGAGGAATTCATGACATTAGAATTGTTGAGATGTGTTTGTCAGCGGATCCGAGTGGATCATATGCGATGGATAGGCTGATCTGTTCCCTTCATTGGATCCTTTAGAGACTACCCCGGCGTAGAGAGACTATCCCGTGCAGGGGCTCCCTCCAGTAGGCACCTCCTGATCTTGGACTTGGACTGTGCTGAATGTGGGAGTGGCCAAACAGCCTATGGAGTGGGGAGAGACTATCGGTGGACCAAGGGCGACCATCAGCCTAGTCAGTCCCAATATCCTATGTCACCTATTGAGAGGTGAGGGTGAGGGTGTGGTGGGTTGGCGATGTAGCGACCCACTGGATTGTTAGTCCCAATATCCTATGTCACCTATTGAGGGGTGAGGGTGAGGGTGTATGGATGTGTATGGATGATTATCAGGCTAATAAGTCCCAATATCCTATGTCACCTATTGAGGGGTGAGGGTGAGGGTGTAGTGGGTTGGCGATAGCGACCCACTGGCCTGTATAGCTGTTGCCATTTTGTGGCTTTTAATAATGAGATTGTGGATTAATAAGATCTGGTGGTTAATATATATTGTGATGCATGGGTTGTGCTGTTCACTGAGCGTGTGGCTCACCCCTCGCATAATATTTTCTCCAGTGTCATCTGAGTCGGATCTGGAGGAAGAGCTCCCCGAGGGACTTCATCAGTAGCGGAGTAGCGCCACGTCCCGCGAGTATCAGAGGCTATCAGCATCCCTTGTGATTGTATGTATTATATTCCGTGCTTGGGCACGCGTTTGTATTGTATTTGGATGTCATTGTATATATTGGCTCTCACAGGACAGTTGATTATGTATCGAGTCTGTAATATGTCTTTGGATTACAAATTCAGTCTTTTAGCTTCCGCTTTTGATGTATATATCATGTCAACCCTGCTTTTGTTGTTTGTGTTGTCATTTTAGCTGTTGTGTGAGTATGTTATTGAACTCCTGTTACTGATATCATATATACACTTGCCGCGTCCCGGGGTCGGCCGGCCCTGGGGCGTGACAAAAGTTGGTATCAGAACCTGGTCCTATCAGAGCCAATGGTCTTCTTTCGTAGAGATGAGTCCTAGGGACTCCTCAGCGTTAGAGAGGCCTTCCTGACAGAGGGCTCCCATAAGTAGGCACCTCCTGATTTGGGACGGACCGTGCTGAATTGTGGGAGCGGACCAGGCGGCCCACGGTGTGGAGGAGAGGCTACCGGTGGACCAGGGGTGTAGAGCAGTCTAAGTCTCTCCCAAAGTCCCAAAATGTCTCCTTTTAGGAGTGAGGGTGTGGATGAGGCGAAGACGCGTCGCCTCGTGACCCATTCGTTGTTCGACCGTTCCCATAGATGTTGGGTCCAGTCTCGTGATGGATGTTGAAGGATATCGGTGAGTGATTATCTAGATGTAGATGATCCAGTGCGGTTGGTGGTGTTCTTTAAGGGTGATGTCTTCTTCTAGTGTTCCTTCTGGATTAAGGGGCTTTGCGAGGACAGCGTTGAGACCCGGGCTAGGGTACTCCATGTTCCTTGTTTGGTTGTCGGGATATCTTATATCGGGATCTCATGGTGCCCTCCCAGGGTTTCTTTTCCCAGTCAAGGAATACCTTAGAAGCATCACACTGATGGTGGAACAAGTGCAAGTTTTGGTTGGAGCTTCTTCCCCATGTATCGGTATCGCTGGTGACCATGGGTTCGCGTGCAGTGCCAGTGTAACGTGTTGAGGATGTGGTGTATTGCTCATTAAGGGGTGATGTCTTCCTCTAGTGTTCCTTTTCTGGTTTAAGGGGCCATGTGAGGTCAGCGTTGAGACCCGGGCTAGGGTACTTCGTGTTCCTTGTTTGGTTGTCGGGGTATCCTATATCGGGACCTCATGCTGCTCTCCCGAGGTTTCTTTTCCCAGTCAAGGAGTACCCTGGAAGCATCAGCTGATGGTGGATTAAGTGCGAGATTTGGTTGGTTGGAGTGGATGGTTTTCTGGGCCACGTGATTTCTGGCAAGGGCATATCTGTGGACCCGGTCAAGATGCTCGCCGTGTCAAATTGGCGTCGACCGTCGAACCCTGCAGAGATTCGGAGCTTCCTGGGCTTGGCGGGTTATTGCGGGAGGATTGTCGAGGGGTTTCTCGAAGATAGCTGTCCCTCCTAACCGCCTCGCTCGGAAGGATGTCCGGTTCGAATGGTCCCCGTCTTGCGAGGAGAGCTTCCTGGAGTTTAAGCGAAGGCTCACCTCAGCGCCAGTTCTTACCCTTCCGTTTGGGAGGGGTGGGTTCGCAGTGTGCTCCAAGGCATCGCGGTTGGGTGCGTGTTGTGTCCACGATCCTGCTCCCGTCATTCCGCTCGAGCCACTCGTCTTCGAGCCGGGCTTGTCATTCGTCGAGCAATTAATTTAGATCCTAGACCGTGGTGAGAAGAGGCTCCGTACCAAGACCGTCCAATTGGTCAAGGTGCGATGGCAGCACCGTTCCGGTGCCGAGGCCCCTTGAGAGCTCGAGGATGCCTTGCGTGACGCGTATCCGCATCTCTTCCCTTCCTAGATGTTTTTGTATTATTTTGAGGACAAAATTTCCTAAGGGGGGAAGAATGTTATATATGTGTCACTTTTAACCTTCTGGTAACCATTGGTCCATTCTGGCAGTTTTCGGTTTTTTTTCGTTTTCGGTCGGAACCGCTAAAATTTTGGGCTGTTAGCTATCGCTTTGAGATTGAGAGCTCCGACTGAAAATCTAACTGCATATTATGTGCCCTGGTGCCATTCCAAGCCGCTCACAAAAATTTCATTGAATTCCGGTAACGTTTCAGAATTTCGCAGTTCCGGGGCGTATCCGGGTTTTGACCGAGCGAGAAGTCATTGGGAGAGTTGACTTGGTCAAAGTGGGCCCATAGACTTGGTCAACCCCTTTTGTTTTTATTTGTGGTTGAGTTGACCCAAGTCAAAACTCACTTAAACCCTCACTAATCCTTTCTTAGCCCTAATTAAACCTAGTTAGGCTAATCTAAGTGAGGGATTATATTTAAGTGTGAGCTAAAATATCTCCCCACTATTCATCTTCTTCCCCAAAATGATTCTCTCTCTCCTCTCTCTCTTTTTCCTCCATTAGAGCTAGTTAGAGGGCTTGAACCTTAAAACCCAAAGAAGAGAAAGGTAAGGGGAGCTCCCGATCTATCCACCGGTGGTTTCGGATTCGAGTTCCGGTGTGTTTAGCCCCTTCTCACCCCCTCTTTTCTCCTCTGATTTCAGCCCCTTTGAAGGCTGAGGAAGAGCTTGGTGGTGGAGGTCTTTGGGGAGGTGTTTCGGTGCACGAAGAGCTCCCGGTCCCCTTCCTTTCCTTCCCTTTCCTTGGGTAAGCCTTCTTTTCTTCTTTTCCATGTTTAGATGCATGTTAGGAGGGTAGTTTTGAGGGCTGGTGGCTGTTGGTGGTGGTTGGAGGCCATTGGTGGCCGGTGGGTGGTGGTGGAGTGGCTCGGACAGGATGGTGGGCTGTTCCGGGTAGGCTGGCAGGCCGGCAGGGTAGCGCAGGCAGTGCTGGCAGAGCAGCACAGGCAGTGCTGGCAGGGAAGCGTGGGCGTGCGCGCGGGCGTGCGCGGGGTGGAGCTCGGTTCGGGAGCATGTGGGCAGCAGCGCGCGCAGGCAGGCAGGCGCAGGCGGGCGAGTTGCGGGCAGGCGCGCTGGGCGCGTGCTGACGGGCTCGCTGGGCGCTGTCGGGCGCGCTGGGCCCAGTGCGCGGCGTGCGCGCGGATCGCTGCGCAGGGGCGCGTGGACGAGCGGGTGGTGTGCGGGTGCTGCGCAGGAGGCGTAGTGCGCGCAGGGCGAGCAGTCGGTGCGAGCGGGAGTGTGAGTGGGCAGGTGTGCGGGCGCTGCGCTGGGACGCAGTGCGGGCGGGTGCGCGTGTGGAGCGCTGCGCTGGGGCGCAGTGCGCGCGGGTGCACCCGGGGCTGGATAAGCGGGTGGTGCGAGCGGGTGATGCGAGCGGGCGTTGCGCGCGGGGCGAGGCGATGTGGCGCAGGGTGTGCGGGTGTGCGCGCGGGTTGCTGCGCTGGGGCGCAGTGAGCGCGCGGTGCACCCGGGAGGTCTCGGCAGGGTGTCCGGGCGTGCGGGCTGAGCTCGGCAGGGCGTCTGGGGTGCGGGCCGGGGCTCGACTGTGGGCCCGGGGCGGGTGGCCGTGCGTGCGGCTGCCCGGGGGTTTGGGAATGAGTTGGGATGTTCGGGCTCGCGTGCGTACAGGCCGTATGTACGCTTGTCCGAGTTTAATTTAATAAATAACACTAATAGGACGCATGCATAGGTCGAGGCTTTCCTAGCATGATAACAAGGTGACATGATGCATGGCTCTTACACATATCCTAAGGGTGCAAGTCCCTAACACACAAAGTCTAGGGTAGCATGCATACTACATTTTTATCATGATTGCATGGATTACACAATACAACAAGTTATATAAATCCATGGCGCCCCAGGGGAGGGCGGTACACGCCCAAGTGCGTATAGCGCCTCCCTACTGGGTTGGATTGTCCCACTCACAGATAGTCGGGTCGTCGCGCGACCGTCCGTCAAGATCTGCAAAATAGGGTAATCAATTCGGTGAGTAAAATACACAAATAAACCCAAAAATACATTAAAATACACAACACTCGGACATGCGTACATACGGCCTGTACGCACGCGAGCCCGAGCACTCCGACTCACTCCCGAACCCCCGGGCAGCCATACGCACGGCCACCCGCACGCGCACGCACGAATGCGCACGCGCGCACACACCCCGGCACCATCGGCGCACTGCCGCGCGCCTGCCCGCGCGCTCCGACGCACTGCCGCAAGCACGTGCACGCTCGCGCGCGCCCGCGCGCACCCCGCGTCCATCCCAGCGCGCCCCCGCGCGCACTGCGCGCACGCCCCAGCACGTGCACGCACTGGTCCCCAGCTCCGCGCCCGGGCCCATGCCCAGGTGCCCTGCCCCGCACCCAGGCGCAGTGCCCAGGTGCCCTGCCCGCGCGCGCGCACCCCTGCTCGCACCCCCGCTCGCGCCTGCACCCGCGCGCACCTGCGCACCCGCGCGCACGCGCCCGCGAGTATCAGAGGCTATCAGCCGCACGCTACTCCGTTAATATAAATTGTGATGCATGGGTTGTGCTATTCACTGAGCGTGTGGCTCACCCCTCGCATATATTATTCTCCAGTGTTGTCTGAGTCGGATCTGAAGGAGGAGCTCCCCGAGGGACTTCATCAATAGCGGAGTAGCGCCACGTCCCGCGAGTATCAGAGGCTATCAGCATCCCTTTTTTATTGTATGTATTATATTCCGTGCTTGGGCACGCGGTTGTATTATATTTGGATGTCGTTGTATATATATTGGCTCTCACAGGACAGTTGATTATGTATCGAGTCTGTAATATGTTTTTGAATTACAGACTCAGTCTTTTAGCTTCCGCTATTTGTGTATATATCCTATCAGCTTCATTTTTGTCTGTGTTGTCATATTGATGTTGTTTAGGGTATGTTATTGACCTCCTGTTTAGACTGCTAATATCATATATACACTTGCCGCGTCCCGGGGACGCCCGGGGCGTGACACACAAGATACATGCAAACATGATCATTCATACATGAATACAATACATAGGCCAGTATATGGTAAAAAAATAGTGGGGTTCTACGCAATATACGAGCTATACTAACCTAGCATGCAAATATCTAGCATATTATGGGTTAGACATGACCATACTACTTATCTAAATAAGTACTATAGTCAGGGTGCCCAACGGATGCGCGACGCACGACTACGTGCATCCAATGCTTCCCGAAGGGTTCGATCGAACCACTCACCTAATGACCCATTCATCGCGAGTTCCGCCAACGAAAGCTGCAAAACACAACCAATGATGATCAATTAAAATATGGAACCTCTTGACACACATATAAGTCTACTTCATGAAGGACCCTAACTCCTGATAGTTTTCACAATATGCATAACAACTCCTTGACACACAATCAAGCAAAACTGGTATATCTGCTGCAACCAACTCTACTATTTGATCTCCACAGCACACAATACACATTCAAAAATTATGAAATAAATCATACACGTTCTCTGACATGTTAGGATCACAATCCCTGAAGACATCATAACCTTATGTATCCTCTAAATGCCCGAAATAAAATGTTTTCAAAAACTGGTTAATTCCCACGTGAATCTTGACAGGCCTTGCAAATCAGGTTATAACTTACACAAATATCAAAATGATACCAAATTTCATGTATAGCATCTAGACACATGGATGATCATATCATATGAAGACATAATCCTTAGAATATGTCTCGAAGTACTAGTTCTTCAAAGCTCTTAAAGAGACATAAATTTGCCTTACCACAACGCAAAACTACCACCATCCATGCATAAACACAAACACCTCATGTGCAGCAACAATTTCACATAACAACACCCTCCTAACAACACCCAAATGTGCTACAAAACCAGAATAGAAGAGGGAAAGGCTTACCAAGAGAGGGGAAGGTGCGGGGACTCTCGAGCGCACCCATGACCACCTCGACCACCACCACCACTATCACCACCTCCTTTGCTTCTCATCTTCATGGCTGGACCAGAAGGGGAGGGAAAAATAGGGGAACATAAGGGGCGGCATGAGAGGGTTGGAGATGGAGAAGGGAAAGAAACAACAACGCATCCACACACACAAATTCACTTAGCTAGATTATCCCTTCATACACTATTCATCCTCTCCTTCACTTTCTCCACCCAATACACACAACAACAAAAAAAAGGGGAGCACAAAAGAGAAGTGGGGGGTCGGATGGTTTGCTAGAGAGGGAGAGAGAGGGGTACTTAATGTGATAAAAGTGAGTGGGTGGGGGTTGACAAGTCAACCCAACCACACACAAAATAAAAGTGCACCTTTGACTTGTCAAAGTTCTCATTGACATGGTCAAAGTCACCCTAAACTCTCATTTGACTTGGTCAAGTCACCATTTAGCCAAGTCCCACCTCCCAATCCAGTAACGACCAAACCCGGGTGCAATTCAGAACTGTATATTTTTTCAAAACGATGTCGGAATCCGATGAAATTTTTATGAGTAATACAAAACGGTACCAAGACCCATAATATCGGTTAGATTTTCAATTAAAGCACTCCAACTCCCACAGGTAGCTAAAAATCAAAATTTTGCGGCACCGATCGAAAAAAAAAAAAAAAAGGCTCCAATGACACAAACACAACAAAAAACCCAAGTTTATAAGGATTCACAAAACACACGTATATAAAACCAATTAAATATTATTCAACTTCTAAAAAACTCATATCTATTCATATTATCAAAAATCAATATATAATATGTAAACGATATAAAACATTTAGGAGATAGATAAAAAATGGTATATAAGAAAAATCCATTCGAAATCCTAGCTTATGGAATAACGGTAAAAATATCTATGAAACGGTAAAACACTTATTACACCCAAGGATCTGAATATACTTTTAAAAATACTTTGAAAATCGCAAGAGATAACATATTATTATACCTAGCATGATATCTATTCAAAACCCTAGATTTAAAAGGATTAAAAAAAAACATATATAAAAACAATTAAATCATATTACAAAAATCCTTGAAAACCATAGATCTATTATGTTATATTTGTGTCACTTTTAATCTACTGGTAACCGTTGGAGCATTCTGGCAGTTTTTCATTTTTTTTCGGTTTTCGATCGGTACCGCTAATTTTTGGACTGTTAGCTATCGTCCTGAGCTAGAGGACTCCGATTGAAAATCTAACTGCATATTTGGTGTCCTGGTGCCATTTTAGGCCTCTCACGAAAATTTCATCGAATTCCGGTAACGTTTCCAAAATTTTGCAGTTCCGGGGCGTATCTGGGTTTTTAAGTCACACACTATATAAAGGTGGGATCTAATTTTCGGATTACTATTCATCATCCCTACCAACTTGATTTTCTCTCTCCCCTCTCTCCTTTTCTCACTTTTGAGCCCCCTAGACCCTCAACCTAAAAACCTAAAACCTAGGAAGTGTAGATCGGGTCCCGATCTACACCCGGTGGTTTCAAATCTCGATTCCGGCGAGATTTGCCCCTCCGTCCCCCCTCTCTTCTCCTCTGTTTTGGGCTGTTTTGGAGGTGGGAGTAGATCCGGGCGGTGGAAGTCTTTGGGGAAAGGTTTCGGTGCGCGGAGAGCAACCGGATTTCCCTTCTTCCCCTCGGTAAGCCACTTTTCCTCTCTTTTCTTGCATAGATGTATGCTAGGAGGGTAGATTTGAGGTTGGGAGGCGGTCGGCGGCGGTGGGTGGCCGTCGGAGGGCAGTGGAGGTGGTCGGAGTCCTTGGGGTGGTCGGAGGTGGGTGGTAGAGGAGCTCGGGCTGGCAGGCTGGCAGCCCCGGGCAGCAGGCAGCAGCACAGGCAGCACAGGCGCAGCAGCTGGCAGGGCGCGCGGGCGTGCGCACGGGTGGCACTGGGCGCTGGGTGCTGGGCGCGGGCGCTGGGCGCTGGCGGGCGCAGTCGGGCGCGGGTGCGTCCGCGCGGGTGCGCGGGTGCGCGCGGAGTGGTCGCACGGGTGCGGGCGGGTGCTGGCGCGAGCGGGGGTGCGCGCGGGCGTGCGCGCGAGCGTGCGCGCGCGCGGGCAGGGCGCCTGGGCACTGTGCCTGGGTGCTGGGCAGGGCGCCTGGCCATGCGCCTGGGCGCGGTGCTGGGGACCAGTGCGCGCGGTGCTGGGGACCAGTGCACGCGCGTGCTGGGGCGTGCGTGCAGTACGCGCGGGGGCGCGCTGGGCTGGACGCGCGGTGCGTGCGGGCGCGCGCGAGAGTGTGCGTGCGTGCGGCGGTGCGTCAGGGCGCGCGGGCAGGCGTGCGGCATTACGCCGGTGGTGTCCGGGCGTGCGGGTTGAGTTCGGCAGGGCGCCTTGGCTCGCGGGCCGGGGCTCGGCTGTGCGCCCGAGGCGGGTGGCCGTGCGTGCGGTTGCCCGATGGGTTCGGGAGTGAGTCGGGATACTCGGATACGCGTTCGTACGGGCCGTATGTACGGTTGTCCGAGTGTTGGGTATTTTTAGAGTATTTTTAATGTATTTTGGAGTATTTATGTAGTTTACTCACCGTATAAATGCCTGTCTTGCAGATCTTGACGGACGGTCGCGCGACGACCTGAACTTCGGTGAGTGGGACAATCCAACCCAGTAGAGAGGGGTCATACGCATTTGGGCGTATACCGACCTCTCCTGGGGCACCATGGATGAATATTAACCGGCAATAATATATAATCCATGCTTGCATGATTTAAATGTAGAATGCATGCCACCCTAGTCTTTGTATGTTAGGGACTTGCACCCATAGGATAGGTGTAAGAGCCATGCACCATGCCCCTGTTTTCATGTTAAGAAACCTCGGCCTACGCATGCGTCCTACTAGTTTGTTTATTAAATTAAATGCTAGTGTATGTTAAATCGCATGCCTTAGAAAATTATAGGGAGGAGCCTTGCGAGGTCAACATTGAGACCCGTGTTAGGGTACTCCGTGTTCCTTGTTTGGTTGTCGGGATGTCCTGTATCGGGACCTCATGCTGCCCTCCCAAGGTTTCTAGTCCCAATAATATTATAATTAATGTTGTATGATTATTAGCATGTTAGTGAATATTATAGGGGAGGGGCCTTGCGAGGACAACGGTGGGACCCGGGATAGGGTACTCCGTGTTCCTTGTTTGGTTGTCGGGGTATCCTATAACGGGAACTCACGCCGCCCTCCCGAGTTCTTTCCCCCAATGATATTACAACCTTGCTTTTATTGTACTTATTTCCCCGCATCGTGGTTATGCGCCCTGGAGGAACTCTGAAGAGTTCATGACATTTGAGTTGTAGAGATGTGTTGTTGGCGGATCCGAGTGGATCATATGCGTATGGATAGGCTGTTCTGTTTCCCTTCGTTGGATCCGGTAGAGACTGCCCCAGCGTTAGAAAGGCCGTCCTTCGGAGGACCCACATCAGTAGGCGCCTCCCGATGATTGTGACGGACTGTGCTGAAGTTGTGGGTGGAGACCAAGCGGCCTACGGAGTGGAGGAGAGACTATCGGTGGACCAAGGGTGACCAACAGCCTAGTCAGTCCCAAAATCCTATGTCACCCGTGGTAGGGTGAGGGTGAGGGTGCAGTGGGTTGGCGATGAGCGACCTGCTAGATTTGTCTATGAATAATTATCAGTCCCAATAGCCTATGTCACCCATTGATGGGTGAGGGTGAGGGTGTGGTGGTTCGGCGAGGTACGAACCACTGGAGTATGTTGTTATGTCACTTAGAGGCTGGATAAATAATGGAATTGTGGTAAATATTGTCTGTGATGCATGGGTTGTGCTGTTCACTGAGCGTGTGGCTCACCCCTCGCATATGTTTTTCCCCAGTTGCCACTGAGTCTGAGCTGGAGCCGGAGCAGCAGTTGGAGCTTTCCGAGGGATTCCTTCAGTAGCGGAGCAGCTTCACGTTCCGCGAGTGCCAGAGGTTATCAGCATCCCTTCTTGACTGTATGTATTTGGTTTCCGTGCTTGGCACGTGTTTGTATATGTTCAGTTGTATTTGTGTATATTGGCTCTCACAGGACATATGATTGAGTATCGAGTCTGTAGAATGTTTATTTATCAGATTCAGTCTTTTGCTTCCGCATTTGGTGTATATATCATGTCAGCCCCTTTATTGCATGTGTGTCATTCTAGTTGTTGTGTATGATATATTATTGACCTCCTGTGTAGATTCTGATATTATATATACACTTGCCGCGTCCCGGGGACGGCCGCCCTGGGGCGTGACAAAAAGTTGGTATCAGAGCCTGGTCCTGTCAGAGCCAATAGTCCTCCTTTCGTAGAGATGAGTCCTAGGATTTCTATAAGAGTATTCTGATCCTAGTGTCTGGTTTTCTTAGGGTGCTGATATGCCTCCTCGCAGAGGATGGCGCGGACGAGGTCCCTCTCGGTCTTTGGAGGTTTCCGGACCTACCAGAGACGAGGATGCTACCGGAGAGCCCTTGACGCAGGAGCCTCCTGCTTGGGAGCGTGCTTTCGCTCGGTTGGCTGATTTTGTGGGGACTCAGACGAGGATGTTGGCAGAGCAGGCTAGAGAGATTCAGGAGCTGAGGGCGACCCGCGAGGCAGTTCCGCAGGTCCCCTTGGTGGCAGATCCGCCTGTGGTACCAGATGTACCCCCAGTTCCGGTGGCGATTCCGGCGGTAGGAGTCCAGGGTCCCTTGCAGAGGGAGGAGGAGCTAGAGGCAGCGGCGCGAGTGCAGCAGAGCGGCCTCAACGCCTTCCTGAAGCTCCACCGTCCCGAGTTCCATGGGCAGTGTTATATTTGTGTCACTTTTAGCCGCTGGTAACCGTTGGAGCGTTCTGGCAGTTTTTCATTTTTTTTTTCGGTTTTCGATCGGTACCGCTAATTTTTGGACTGTTAGCTATCGTCCCGAGCTAGAGGACTCCGATTGGAAATCTAACTGCATATTTGGTGTCCTGGTGCCATTTTAGGCCTCTCACGAAAATTTCATCGAATTCCGGTAACGTTCCTGAAATTTCGCAGTTCCGGGGCGTATCTGGGTTTCTAAGTCACTCGCTATATAAAGGTGGGATCTAATTTTCGGATTACTATTCATCATCCCTACCAACTTGATTTTCTCTCTCCCCTCTCTCCTTTTCTCACTTTTGAGCCCCCTAGACCCCTCAAACCTAAAAACCTAAAGCATAGGAAGTGTAGATCGGGTCCCGATCTACACCCCGGTGCTCTCAAATCCCGATTCCGGCGAGATTTGCCCCTCCATCCCCCCTCTCTTCTCCTCTGTTTTGGACCATTTCGGAGGCCGAGCGAGATCCGGGCGGTGGAAGCCCTTGGGGAAAGGTTTCGGTGCGTGGAGAGCGTCCGGACTTCCCTTCCTCCCCTTGGTAAGTCTCTTTTCCTCTCTTTTCTTGCATAGATGCATGCTAGGAGGGTGGATTTGAGGTTGGGTGGTGGTCGGCGGCGGTGGGTGGCCGTCGGAGGGCTGTGGGAGGTGGTCGGAGGCCATGGGGTGGTCGGAGGTGGGTGGTAGGGCAGCTCGGGCTGGCAGGCTGGCAGCCCCGGGCAGCAGGCAGCATCGGCACAGGCAGCACAGGCGCAGCAGCTGGCAGGGGCGCGCGCGCGTGCGCGCGGGCGTGCGCGCGGGCTTGCGCACGGGTGGCGCTGGGCGCTGGGTGCTGGGCGCTGGGCGCGGGCGCCTGGGCACTGTGCCTGGGTGCTGGGCAGGGCGCCTGGGCATGCGCCTGGGCGCGGTGCTGGGGACCAGTGCGCGCGCGTGCTGGGGTGTGCGTGCAGTGCGCGCGGGGGCGCGCTAGGCTGGACGCGCGGTGCGCGTGAGCGTGCGCGTGCGTGCGCGTCGGGGCGCGAGGGCAGGCGCGCGACAGTGCGCCGGTGGTGTCCGGGTGTGCGGGCTGGGCTCGGCAGTGCGCCTTGGCGCGCGGGCCGGGGCTCGGCTGTGCGCCCGAGGCGGGTGGCCGTGCGTGCGGTTGCCCGATGGGTTCGGGAGTGAGTCGGGATGCTTGGATACGCGTGCGTACAGGCCGTATGTACGTTTGTCCGAGTGTTGAGTATTTTAGAGTATTTTTTATGTATTTATGTATTTTACTCACCGTATAAATGCCTGTCTTGCAGATCTTGACGGACGGTCGCGCGACAACCCGGATTCCGGTGAGTGGGACAGTCCAACCCAGTAGAGAGGGGTCATACGCATTTGGGCGTATACCGACCTCTCCTGGGGCACCATGGATGAATATTAACCAGCAGTAATATGTAATCCATGCTTGCATGATTTTAATGTAGAATGCATGCTACCCTAGTCTGTGTATGTTAGGGACTTGCACCCATAGGATAGGTGTAAGAGCCATGCACCATGCCCCCTGTTTTCATGTTAGGAAACCTCGGCCTACGCATGCGTCCTACTAGTTTGTTTATTAATTTAAATGCTAATGTAGGTTAAATCGCATGCCTTAGATAATATTATAGGGAGGAGCCTTGCGAGGTCAACATTGAGACCCGTGTTAGGGTACTCCGTGTTCCTTGTTTAGTTGTCGGGATGTCCTGTATCGCGACCTCATGCTGGCCTCCCAAGGTTTCTAGTCCCATTAATATTATAAGTAATGTATTATAACTGTTATGAATATTAGCATATTTAGTGAATATTATAGGGAGGGGCCTTGCGAGGACAACGGTGAGACCCGGGTTAGGGTACTCCGTGTTCCTTGTTTGGTTGTCGGGGTATCCTATATCGGGAACTCACGCCGCCCTCCCGAGTTTCTTTCCCCCAATGATATTCCACCCTTGCTAATTACTATGCATGTTCCCCGCATCTTGGTTATGCGCCCTGGAGGAACTCTGAAGAGTTCATGACATTTGAGTTGTAGAGATGTGTTGTCGGCGGATCCGAGTGGATCATATGCGTATGGATAGGCTGTTCTGTTTTCTTCGTTGGATCCGGTAGAGACTGCCCCAGCGTTAGAAAGGCCGTCCTTCGGAGGACCCACATCAGTAGGCGCCTCCCGATGATTGTGACGGACTGTGCTGAAGTTGTGGGTGGAGACCAAGCGGCCTACGGAGTGGAGGAGAGACTACCGGTGGACTAAGGGTGACCAACAGCCTAGTCAGTCCCAAAATCTTATGTCACCCGTGGTAGGGTGAGGGTGAGGGTGCAGTGGGTTGGCAATGAGCGACCTACTGGATTTGTGAATGGATGATTATCAGTCCCAATAGCCTATGTCACCCATTGATGGGTGAGGGTGAGGGTATGGTGGTTCGGCGAGGTACGAACCACTGGAGTATGTTGTTATGTCACTTAGAGGCTGGATAAATAATGGAATTATGGTAAATATTGTCTGTGATGCATGGGTTGTGCTGTTCACTGAGCGTGTGGCTCACCCCTCGCATATGTTTTTCCCCAATTGCCACTGAGTCTGAGCTGGAGCCGGAGCAGCCGTTGGAGCTTTCCGAGGGATTCCTTCAGTAGCGGAGCAGCGCCACGTTCCACGTGTACCAGAGGTTATCAGCATCCCTTCTTGACTGTATGTATTTGATTTCCGTGCTTGGCACGTGTTTGTATATGTTCAGTTGTATTTGTGTATATTGGCTCTCACAGGACATATGATTGAGTATCGAGTCTGTAGAATGTTTATTTACAGATTCAGTCTTTTGCTTCCGCATTTGGTGTATATATCATGTCAACCCCTTTGTTGCATGTGTGTCATTCTAGTTGTTGTGTATGATATATTATTGACCTCCTGTGTAGATTCTGATATTATATATACACTTGCCGCGTCCCGGGGACGGCCGCCCTGGGGTGTGACAGGGAGACGGCAGATCCTCTTGCGCTAGAGCGTTGGTTGAGGGAGGTGGATACGATCTTCGCGGCCATGCTTTGCACTGATCGCCAGCGAGTCCCCCTTGGTGGGCTACACGAGTGGTGGACATCCCAGAGGGAGTGGAGCAGCTTTCTTGGGCGGGTTTTCGGAGGCATTTTCTAGACGAGTATTTCCCGTTCTCGACGCGACAACTGGTGGAGCGGGAGTTTGAGCAGCTGACTCAGGGCACTATGTCTGTCGCTGACTACTCTACGCGCTTTACGAGGCTGTCCAGATTCGCTCCAGCGTTGGTGATGGACGAAGGGACGAGGTGCCGGCGATTCGAGCTCGGTCTCAGCAGTGCTTTCCGGGTGCACGTCACCGCCCAGGCATTCACGAGGTACTCCGACTTAGTGTCTCGAGCGAAGACCGTCGAGAGAGACCTCGGGATCCAGGTGAGGGCTCTGACCCTTTCTGCAGATCAGAGTCCTTCCGGGAGTCGGGGCCAGGGGCAGCGCAAGGGGAAGAGGCCCCGCTTCGAGCAGTCAGCGGCTGCCTCTCCTCCAGCTGATGCGGTGCCAGTGTGGGATCCAGCACCCATTGCAGCAGTGCCCATCCAGTCCATGCAGCCGGAGAAGCGGCGCTTTTTTCATTGTCAGCGCATTGGGCATATCAGATACCATTGCCCTGATGCTGGCCGACCCCGAGTGCCACCTCAGCAGCCGCAGTTCTTACAGCAGCAGCTTCCGCGCCAGCAGCAGCCTCAGTGTCAGCAGCAGCCAGTGCAGCCGGCGAGGCGTGCCCCTGCTCCTCAGCCGCGGTTGGTCCAGGGTAGAGTTGCAGCGCTTACGGCCGAGGAGGTGCAGCCTTCGGGTGTCATGGTTCGAGGTATCATCTTGTTTCCCAGCTCTCTAGTATAAGGATAGGTGTGTGTGTAGTTGATGGTTATTATGCAAGTGTGTGGGGTATCTGGATGAGTGAGTATCAAGAGCGGTTGTTTGGGTTAAGGAAGCCGGGTTATAGCCGTCCTGGCAGCGAGTTCCCATCAGTAGGTACCACCGATGCAGTCGGAGGGGTACTGAATTTGGGAGTATGCTAGGTACGGGCTACCCGGTAAGAGATTATTGAATGGTGTCGCGAGCGTGGAATCGCTCTCCCCTTCGTTGGATCCGCGTAGTACAGCCCCGACGTTAGACAGGCTCCCGGTCAGAGGACCAGGCGAGCTACGGAGCGGGGAGAGGCTACCGGTGGACCAGGGGTAGAGAGCAGTCTAAGTCTCTCCCAAAGTCCCAAAATGTCTCCTTTTTGGAGTGAGGGTGTGGATGAGGCGAAGACGGGTCGCTCGTGACCCAAGTTCTGTTGGACCATTCCCAATGATGTTGGGTCCGGTCTTGTAGTGGATGTTGAAGGACATCGTTGGGTGATCATCTAGAGGTAGATCATCCGGAGGGGTTAGTGGTGTTCTTTTAAATGATGTCTTCTTCCAGTGTTCCTTTCTGGATTAAGGGACCTTGTGAGGTCGGCGTTGGAACCCGGGCTAGGGTACTTCGTGTTCCTTGTTTGGTTGTCGGGGTATCCTATATCGGGATTTCATGGTGCCCTCCCGAGGTTTCTTTTCCTAGGTAAGGGATGCCATGGAACCATCAGATGGATGAGAGATCAAGTGTGAGTTTTGGTTAGAGGTTAAGGCCTTTTGGGCCGATTGTTTTCTGGTAAAGGCATATCTGTGGACCCGGGTAAGACGCTTGCTATGTCGAATTGGCGTAGGCCGTCGAACCCCGCAGGGATTCGGAGCTTCCCGAGTTTAGCAGGTTATTGTAGGAAGCTTGACGAGGGACTCTCGAAGATAGTTGTTCCTCTTAACCGCCTTACTCGGAAGGATGTCCGGTTCGAGTGGTCCCCCCTTCTTGCGAGGAGAGCTTCCTGGAGTTTTATCAGAGGCTCACCTCAGCGCCAATTCTTACCTCTCCATCTTGGAGTGGTGGGTTCGCAGTTGGGTAAAGGTGCGTCCGCGATCCTGCTCACGTCATCCCGTTCGAGCCGCTCGTCTCTGAGCCGAACAGTCATTCGTGGAGCAGTCGATTGAGATCATGGACCGCCGCATGAGGAGGCTCTGCACCAAGACCGTCCAGTTGGTCGAGGTGCGATGGCAGCACCGTTCCGGTGTCGAGGACACTTGGGAGCTCAAGGATGCCAGGTGTGACGCGTATCCGCATCTTTTCCCCTCTTAGATGTTTTTGCATATTTTGAGGACAAAATTTCCTAAGGGGGGAAGAATGTTATATTTGTGTCACTTTTAACCTGCTGGTAACCGTTGGAGCATTCTGGCAGTTTTTCATTTTTTTTCGATTTTCGATCGGTACCGCTAATTTTTAGACTGTTAGCTATCGTCCTGAGTTAGAGGACTCCGACTGAAAATCTAACTGCATATTTGGTGTCCTGGTGCCATTTTAGGCCTCTCACGAAAATTTCATCGAATTCCGGTAGAGACTGATCATATGCGTATGGATAGGCTATTCTGTTTCCCTTCGTTGGATCCGGTAGAGGCTGCCCCAGCGTTAGAAAGGCCGTCCTTCGGAGGACCCACATCAGTAGGCGCTTCCCGATGATTGTGACGGACTGTGCTGAAGTTGTGGGTGGAGACCAAGCGGCCTACAGAGTGGAGGAGAGACTATCGGTGGACCAAGGGTGACCAACAGCCTAGTCAGTCCCAAAATCCTATGTCACCCGTGGTAGGGTGAGGGTGAGGGTGCAGTGGGTTGGCGATGAGCGACCTGCTGGATTTGTTTATGGATGATTATCAGTCCCAATAGCCTAGGTCACCCATTGATGGGTGAGGGTGAGGGTGTGGTGGTTCGGTGAAGTACGAACCACTGGAGTATGTTGTTATGTCACTTAAGAGGCTGGATAAATAATGGAATTGTGGTAAATATTGTCTGTGATGCATGGGTTGTGTTGTTCACTGAGCGTGTGGCTCACCCCTCGCATATGTTTTTCCCCAGTTGCCACTGAGTCTGAGCTGGAGCCAGAGCAGCAGTTGGAGCTTTCCGAGGGATTCCTTCAGTAGCGGAGCAGCGCCACGTTCCGCGAGTGCCAGAGGTTATCAGCATCCCTTCTTGACTGTATGTATTTGATTTCCGTGCTTGGCACGTGTTTGTATATGTTCAGTTGTATTTGTGTATATTGGCTCTCACAGGACATATGATTGAGTATCGAGTCTGTAGAATGTTTATTTACAGATTCAGTCTTTTGCTTCCGCATTTGGTGTATATATCATGTCAGCCCCTTTGTTGCATGTGTGTCATTCTAGTTGTTGTGTATGATATATTATTGACCTCCTGTGTAGATTCTGATATCATATATACACTTGCCGCGTCCCGGGGACGGCTGCCCTGGTCGTGACATGTAGAAACAACTAACATGGATCTATGATAAAAACTCTTAAAAATAATCATAAAAGCATGTATAGGTTCAGATCTATGCATATAAGGGTGAAACAAGACCTTAAACACATCATAACATGATTTCAATGTTTCATAACCAAACCTAGGTACGATATATATACATATCCTATTCATTTAACATAAAAGATATGAAAAACACCTTGAAAACTTCATGGTTTCATAGCTATAACATAAGGATCCGAAAATCATATAAACTACATCAAGATATCAACAAATCCAAAAATACACATGCGAGGCCTAATAGCATCATCTAAAACTTTGTAAAACATCACATTATGATTTCGTTGTTATATCATAAGAACCCAAAATCTTGCAAAAAATTTCAAGTGTCAAGAAGAAAATCCTATCTTTTTGTTGGAAAAACCTAAAAATGAAATCATATAACAATGACATCTAAAATGAATCATTATCAATCAAAACTCTTCATAAATAGAGGATAATACTCACAAGAAACCTCTCTTTGAACCCTTTCCCGAGCTCCTCAACAATGGTGCCGAAAACAAGAGAAGAAGAAGAAGAAGATTTTGGGGTTTTAGGGTTCTCAATGAAAAATAGAGAGAGAGAGAGAGAGAGAGAGAGAGAGAGGGTATATATTAGCTTTATACACATGGGGAAATCAAAACCGACTGTATTCCAAACATACCAATTAATAATACACATTAAAACCTTCTAAAAACAGAAATATTTGGGTTTGAAAACGATGGCTTCTGTTGGATCCGTTGGAAAATCTACGGCTCCCCTTGGAGCCATCACCATTCCTCTGTCTGACCTCTCGGCAGAATTAGGCCCATAATGTGATCGATACTCATCTGATTCACGATCCGTAAAAAGCGTTGGAAAGCTAACAGATAACGATTCTAACCATACCTTAACTTCAGAAGTTGAAGGTATAAAAATTCTCCAAAACCTTATAGGAATATGATCCAATGACCAAATTCAAGAAACGACTAGGAAAACCACAGTCGTTACGTACTTTCCCCCTTAAAGGAATTTTGTTATATATGCGTCACTTTTTAGCCTATTGGTCACATTTGGGTCATTTCTGGCCATTTTTCAATTTTTCTTTTTTTTCGATCGGAGTTGCTAAAATTTTGGACTTTTAGCTATTTGAGTGAGTTCGAGTACTCCGATTTGAAATCTAACTGCATATTATGAATCCTAATATCATTTAATACTACCCATAAAAATTTCATTGAATTCCAGTAACATTTTAAAAATTATGCAGTTCCAAACCGTATCCGGGTTTCGGTCGTTACTGGTTTGTTTGGTGGAATAGTGTTGGGATATTTTGGTGGTTATGGTCACCTTGGGTAACCTTACCCCCCCCCCTTGCTTAAGAGTTAAGAAATCCTTTGGTTACTTTTGGTATTAGAGGGTGGTTTTAGGTTGTCTTTACCTCCACTTTTTTTCCCTTCTCATCACCCCCCCCCATTGGAACATTTTTGCTCCCTCTCTCTCTCTTTCACTCCCTCTCACGCCTCCCTATCCCTCTCTGTTTTGTGTGTGTGCTGATTTGAAGAAAAAGAAGCACAAGAGGAGGAGTAGTGAATGAGAAGGGGCACACAAAGGTGTGTGTTTCTGTGTGTGTGTATGTGTGTTGTAGTTGTGGTTGTTGATTCCCTTCTCTTAGGCTCCCTCTCATGCTCCCTTTGCCCCTGAGTTTCAGCCAAGTAAGGCTTGTGGAGTGGCTGAGGAGGTAGTGGTGTTGGTGGTGGCGGTTGCGGTGGTTTTGGTGCGCCAAGAGCACCCGAATACCTCCCCTTTTCTTTCCCCTCCTTTGGTTAGCTCTCCTCCTCCCTTATCTTTGTTTTAATGGTTGTTAGGGCCGTTAGGGTGGTCATGCATGCTATGGCAGTGGAGAGGATGGGAGAGGTCTGGGCACGCGCGTAGAGCTATCCGCGCGCGTGCGCGCGCAGAAGCGCTTGTAGAGGGTTGCTGGCGCGCGCAGTCGGGCGTGTTAGCAGGCGCGCACGGGGCGCTGGCACGGGTGCGCAGTGCGCGCAAGTGCGCGCGGTCGGGATGTGCAGTGCGCGCAGGTGCGGGCAAGCGTGCGCGCGCACGCTGCAGCGCATCTGGGGGCACTGTAGTGCGCCAGGGGGTGCGGGGGCACGTGCGCGCGTGCTTGTGCGTGCGTACGAATGCGGTGCCACGCGTGTGGCAGCCTGAGGGCGCGGGTGGATGTTGGGGCACTCGGACACGCGTGCATACGTGCGTGCTTGCATGCGTGTGGGCCCGTATGCATGCATGTCTATGCCTTAGGCATTTCTAGTTAATTTTAAGTGTTTTTGTGTAGCTATACTCACCATATTGAATGCCCTTGTCTTGCAGATCTTGGCGAACGGTCACGCAATGACCCGGGTTGCGGTGAGTGGGTCGATCCAACCCAGTTGGGAGGCGTTCGATGCACGTAGACGTGCATTGCCCTTCCCATGGGGCATCATATCTGCATATTAACCATATTTGCATGTATATGTTATTATTGGGCTTGCTAGGTTGCATCCATGTCATGTTAGACCTAACATGTTAGGGTTATACATCCTAGTATCATGTGTAGGACCAATGCTTGTTCATGCATCATGTCCCATGTTAGGATAACATTTGATTCCTACATGCACCCCGACCTTGCCTAAGTATACCCTTAGCTATCTATGAAAAGCATAAGTGTAAGCATGCCTTAGAAAATATTATAACCTTGTTATTATATTATTTAAATGCTTCCATGATGAATTCCTTATATTTATTATCCATGTTATATGCTTAAGTTAAGCCTTAAATCTTGCCTAATGAGTTTAGGCAAGTGTATGACCACTTATGGGGGTCATACTTGGCAATTGTCACTATGAATAATATGTTTTTCCCCGCATCTGAGTTATGCACCCTGGAGGGAATTCTTGAGAATTCGTTACCTTATCGGTGTTTAGTAACCGGTGTCGACGGATCCAAGAGGATCGTATCCGCGAGTGTAGATTGTTTTCTCCCCTTCGTTGGATCCGTGTAGGAACTACCCGGCGTTGGAAAAGCTGTCCTGACAGAGGGCTCCCATCCGTAGGTACTACCGATGCATTCGGGAACGTACTGATCGTGGGAGTATACCAGGTAGAGGCTACCCGGGGAAAGGGCTACCGGTGGACCAAGGGTGTAGAGCAGTCTAATCTCTCCCAAAAGTCCTATGTCACCTCTAAAGGGTGAGGGTGAGGGTGTGGTGGGTCGGCGTCGCTACGACCCACCAATTTGTGCAGTTACTCCCATCTTAGGGACTTTAATGATTTTAAAGGTTAATATGAGTTGTGTTGCGTGTATTGTACCATTCACTGAGCGTGTGGCTCACCCCTCGCATACTTTTCCTCCAGTTGTCGCTGAGTCGGATCTGAAGGAGGAGCTCCCCGAGGCGTAGCACCAGTAGCGGAGCAGCGTTCGCGTTTTGGGTCTTGCGAGTGAGAGGCCATCAGCATCCCCCTTTTTCCTTGTATGTATTGTTACTCGTGCTTGGGCACAGTACTTGTATGTTGATGTCTTTGTTTTATATTGGCTCTCACAGGACAGTTGATTATGTATTCTGGTCTGTAATATGTCTTTGAATTACAGACTTAGTCGTTTAAGCTTCCGCTATATGTATATATATTATGTCAGCTACCTTGTTAATTGCGTTATTACCTTTGATGTTGTGTAGAGTCTTTTATTGATCTCGTGTATGGACTGCTGATATTATATATATTTGCCACGTATCGGGGACGGCCACCTTGGGGCGTGACAAATTTTGTCCTCAAAATTCAAGGGAGAACACAAAATAAAGGACATATGATATCCAATGGCAACAAAACAATAATTCAAACAATGATAGTATGAATTGGCTCATGCGTCCGACTCATACTGTCACGCCCCGGGGGTCCCCGGGACGCGGCAAGTGTATATATGATACCAGCAGTCAATACAGGAAGTCAATAACATACTCTTACAACGTCAACAATTTCAACACAGACAACAAAGGGGCTGACATAATATATACACAAAAAGCGGAAGCTAAAAGACGGAATCTGTAACTCAAGGACATATTACAGACTCGATACATAATCAATTGTCCTGTGAGAGCCAATATATACACATACATCCGAATGGAATACAAATGCGTGCCCAAGCACGGAATATAATACATATAATCAAAAGGGATGCTGATAGCCTCTGATACTCGCGGGACGTGGCGCTACTCCGCTACTGGTGCAGTCCCTCGGGGAGCTCCTCCTCCAGATCCGACTAAAATGACACTGGAGAAAAAAATATTATGCGAGGGGTGAGCCACACACTCAGTGAACAGCACAACCCATGCATCAAAGTTATATTAACCACAATCTCATTACACAAGCCTCAAAGTGGCAGGAACTACACAAAACCAGTGGGTCGCTATCGCCAACCCACTACACCCTCACCCCTCAATAGGTGACATAGGATATTGGGACTTACAAACCAGTGGATCGATACATCACCGACCCACCACACCCTCACCCTCACCCCTCAATATGGTGACATAGGATATTGGGACTGACTAGGCTGTTGGTCACCCTTGGTCCACCGATAGTCTCTCCCCACTCCGTAGGCCGCTTGGCCACTCCTACATTCAGCACAGTTCGTCCCAAATCAGGAGGTGCCTACTGATAGGAGCCCCTCCACGGTACAGCCTTTCTAACGCCGGGGTAGTCTCTACACGGATCCAACGAAGGGAATAGAACAGCCTATCCATACGCATATGATCCACTCGGATTCGCCGACAACACAACACAACAACTCTAATGTCTTGAATTCTTCAGAATTCCTCCAGCGCGCATAACCAAGATGCGGGGAATATATAAGATAATTATGAGGAAAAGAGAGGGCAACCTGAGGTCCCGATATAGGACATCCCGACAACCAAACAAGGAACACGGAGTACCCTAGCCCGGGTCTCAATGTTGACCTCGCAAGGCCCCCTTAATATTCCCCAAGGCATGCTAAAAATATCATAAGTATGCATTTAATTTAATAAATCAAACTAATAGGACGCATGCATAGGTCGAGGCTTTCCTAGCATGATAACAAGGTGACAGGAAGCACGGCTCTTACACATATCCTAAGGGTGCAAGTCCCTAACATACAAGTCTAGGGTGGCATGCATTCTACACATTAATCATGCTTGCACAGATTACATATTAATCAGTTAATATTAACTATGGTGCCCCAGGGGAGGACGGTATACGCCCAAGTGCATATAGCGCCTCCCAACTGGGTTGGGTTGTCCCACTCACCAAAGACTGGGTCGTCGCGCGACCGTCCGTCAGGATCTGCAAAATAGGGTAATCAAATCCGTGAGTAAAATACACAAATAAATCCAAAAATACATCAAAATACACAACACTCGAACAAGCGTACATACGGCCTGTACGCACGCGAGTCCGAGCACCCCGACTCAATCCCGAACCCCGGGCAGCCGTACGCACGGCCACCCGATCCAGGCGCACAGCCACGCCCCAGCCCGCGCACCCAGGCGCACTGCCGAGCCCAGCCTGCACGCCCGGACACCCTGCCGAAACTCCCCGGGTGCACCGCGCGCTCACTGCGCCCCAGCGCAGCAACCCGCGCGCACACCCGCATGCCCAGCGCCCCATTGCAGCATCCCGCGCGCACCCCGCGCGCACCACCAGCTCCCACCACCCGCTCGTCCAGCCCCGGGTGCACCCGTGCGCACTGCGCCCCAGCGCAGCGCCCCGCACGCGCACTCGCCCGCACTGCGCCCCAGCGCAGTGCCCCGCACACACTCCCCGCTCGGCCCCCTGCGCGCAGCACCCGCACGCGGCCCCGCGCGCACGGTAAGCACTGCGCCTCGCGCAGCACCCGAACACCCCTGCTCCACCCGGGCGCACTCCCGTGCGCACGCCCGACAGCGCCCAGCCCTGCGCCAGCCAGCCTGCCTGCCCTGCCTGCCTGCGCTGCCTGCCTGCGCTGCCAGCCTACCCGAGCCAACCTACCACCCTGCCCGAGCAACCCTACCACCCCTCACCGGCCACCAATGGCCTCCAACAGCCACCAGCACTCAAAACCACCCTCCTAACATGCATCTAAGCAAGAAAAGGAAGGAAATAGGCTTACCCTAGGAGAGGAAAGGAAGGGAAGGGGACCGGGAGCTCTTCGCGCACCGAAACACCTCCCCAAAGACCTCCTCCACCAAGATCTCTACCTAGCCCAAGAGGGGCTGAAATCAGAGGAGAAAAGGGGGTGTTAGAGGGGGGTCGAACAAGTGGGAACTCGAATCCGAGACCACCGGAAGGTAGATCGGGACAAGATCTAACCTTTCTCTTCTTTGGGTTCTTGGTTTCAAGCACTCTAGCTAGCTGAAAACAAAGAAAAAGAGAGAGGGGGAGAGAGAAAATCAATTGGGGAAGATGATGAATAGTGGGGAGATATTTTAGCTCACTTATATATAATCCCCACAATTAGATTAGGCTAAGCTAGGTTAATTAGGGTTTAAGCTAGCATTAGGGAGGCTTAAGTGTGGTTTGACCCTAGTCAACCCAACCACACTAAAAGCCAAAAACATTTGACCAAGTCATGGGCCCCACTTTGATCAAGTCAAGTCTCCCAATGACTTCTCGCTCGGTCAAAACCCGGATACGCTTCGGAACTGTGAAATTCTGAAACGTTACCGGAATTCGATGAAATTTTCATGAGCGGCTTGGAATGGCACCAGGACACATAATATGCAGTTAGATTTTCAATCGGAGTCCTCAAACTCAGGACGATAGCTAACAGTCCAAGATTTTTGCGGTTCCGATTGAAAAATGAAAAAACTCGAAAAACTGCCAGAATGTCCCAATGGTTACCAGAAGGTTAAAAGTAACACATATATAACACATACCACCCAATGCACAACAAACAATGGTATAAGTAGCCTACTTATACATCACAAAGAAACAACTAATATATAAGTCAAACCACCAATGCTCTGCATTGAAGCTTCAACTTATATCAAGCAAACAATCATACATTAACATTGTTAAATATGTGCCATTTTTTGCCTTCTGGTAACCATTGGACCATTCTGGCAGTTTTTCAGTTTTTTTCGTTTTTCGATCGGAACCGCTAAAATTTTGGACTGTTAGCTATCATCCTGAGTTTGAGGACTCCGATTGAAAATCTAACTGCATATTATGTGTCCTGGTGTCATTCCAAGCCACTCACAAAAATTTCATCGAATTCCGGTAACGTTTCAGAATTTCACAGTTCTGAAGCGTATCCGGGTTTTGACCGAGCGAGAAGTCATTGGGAGACTTGACTTGGTCAAATGTGGGCCCATGACTTGGTCAACCCCCTTTGTTTTCTAGTGTGGATGGGTTGACCCAAGTCAAAGTGCACTTAAACCTCACTAAACCTAGCCTAAACCTAATTAATTAGCCCTAAGTTAAGTGGTGTGAGTGTGTGTGGTGTGGGTGTGAGTATAAACAAATCCCACGACTACAAAAGCCCTCCTATTCATCATCTTCTCCAAAATTTCTCTCTCTCTCCCTCTCTTTAATCCCCCCTTTTGACCTAGTTCTAGTGGTGGAAATCAAAAACCCTAAGAAGAGAAAGGATAGGTAAGAACCCGATCTACCTTCCGGTGGTCTCGGATTCGAGTTCCCACATGTGTGACCCCTTCTCTTACCCTCTTTTCTCCTCTGATTTCAGCCCTCTTAGGCGGAGTTGGAGATCTCGGTGGTGGTAGTCGCGGAGGCGGTGTTTCGGTGCGCGAAGAGCACCCGTTCTTCCTCCCCTTCTCTTCCTCTCCTAGGGTAAGCTTTCTTTCCTTCCATTTCTTGTTTAGATGTATGTTAGGAAGTGTTTTTGGGGTATGAATGGCTGTTGGTGGCGGCTGGTGGCGGTTGGAGGCCATTGGTGGCCGTCGGGGAGGTGGTAGGTTGGCTCGGGTAGGCTGGCAGCGCAGGCAGCGCAGGCAGGCGGGCTGGCAGGCAGGGCTGGCAGAGTAGGCTGGTAGGGCACGCGCGCGTGCGCGCGGGCGTGCGTGCGGGTGGAGCAGGAGTGTGCGGGTGCTGCGCGCTGGGCGCCGTGCGGGGGCGTGCGCACGGGGCGCTGCGCAGAGGCGCAGTGCGTGCTGTGCGCGCGGGGCCGCGTGCGGGTGCTGCGCGCAGGGGGCCGTGCGGGGGCGTGCGCGCGGAGCGCTGCGCAGAGGCGCAGGCATGCTGTGCGCGCGCGGTGAGGCGAGCTGGGGGTGCGCGGGGGGTACTGCGCTGGGGCGCAGGGCATGCGGGTGTGCGCGTGGGTTGCTACGCTGGGGCGTAGTGAGCGCGCGGTGCACCCGGGGGGGGGGGGGGGGGGGGGGGGGGGGGGGGGGGGGGGGGGGGGGGGGGGGGAGGGGGAGGGGGGGGGGGGGGGGGGGGGGGGGGGGGGGGGGGGGGGGGGGGGGGGGGGGGGGGGGGGGGGCTGCCCGGGGGTTCGGGTGAGTCGGGGTGCTCGGACTCGCGTGCGTACAGGCCATATGTACGCTTGTCCGAGTGTTGCGTATTTTAGTGTATTTTGTGTATATTTGTGTATTTTACTCACCGAGTTGGTTATACTGTCTTGCAGATCTTGACGGACGGGCGCGCGACGACCCGGTTATTGGTGAGTGGTACAATCCAACCCAGTAGGGAGGTGCTATATGCACTTGGGCGTATACCGTCCTCCCCTGGGACACCATAGTTTAATATTAACTTGTTTAATATGTAATCTATGCAAGCATGATTAGTATGTAGTATGCATGCCACCCTAGCCTTGTATGCTAGGGACTTGCACCCTTAGGATATGTGTAAGAGCCATGCATCATGTGACCATGTTCTCATGCTAGGAAGCCTCGACCTATGCATGTGTCCTACTAGTTTAATTTATTAAGTTAAATGCGAACTTATGGTATTTTAGCATGCCTTAGAGAATATTATAAGGGGCCTTGCGAGGTCAACATTGAGACCTGGGCTAGGGTACTCCGTGTTCCTTGTTTGGTTGTCGGGATGTCCTATATCGGGACCTCATGGTGCCCTCCCAAGGTTTCTTTTCCCGATAATATTATAATATATGTTTCCCCGCATCTTAGTTATGCGCCCTGGAGGAATTCTGAAGAATGCACGACATTTATAAGTTGAGATAAGTGTTGGCGGATCCGAGTGGATCATATGCGTATGGATAGGCTGTTTCTGTTCCCTTCGTTGGATCCGTATAGAGACTGCCCCAGCGTTAGAAAGGCCGTCCCGTCAGAGGGCTCCCATCAGTAGGTACCTCCTGATTTGGATTCGGACTGTGCTGAAGTGTGGGAGTAGGCCAAGCGGCTACGGAGTGGAGGAGAGACTATCGGTGGACAAAGGGTGACTAACAGCCTAGTCAGTCCCAATATCCTATGTCACCTATTGAGGGGTGAGGGTGAGGGTGTGGTGGGTCGGCGATGTTGCGACCCACTGGAGTTGTGTATTTCCTGCCACTTAGAGGCTTTGATTTAATTGTGGTTAATATAAATTGTGATGCATGGGTTGTGCTATTCACTGAGAGTGTGGCTCACCCCTCGCATATATATTTTTCCACAGTTATCACGGAGTCGGACCAGAAGGAGGAGCTTCCTGAGAGACTTCATCAGTAGCGGAGCAGCGCCACGTCCCGCGAGTATTAGAGGCCATCAGCATCCTTTCTTTTGATTGTATGTATATATTTTCCGTGCTTGGGCACCGTTGTATATTATTTGGATGTATGTGTGTATATTGGCTCTCACAGGACAGTTGATCATGTATTGAGTCTGTAGTATGTTTTTGAATTACAGACTCAGTCTTTTAGCTTCCGCTATCTGTGTATATATCATGTCAATCTTGCTTTCGTCTGTGTTGTCATTTTAGTTGTTGTTTAGAGTATGTTATTGATCTCCTGTTTAGACTGCTGATAGCATGTATACATGTCACGCCCCGGGCGTCCCCGGGACGCAGCAAGAGTATATATGATATCATCAGTCAATACAGGAAGTCAATAATATACCCATAACAACATCAACAATTTTCAACACAGACAACAAAGGGGCTGACATGATATATACACAAATAGCGGAAGCTAAAAGACTGAATCTGTAACTCAAAAATATATTACAGACTCGATACATAATCAACTATCCTGTGAGAGCCAATATATACAAAGACATCCAAATAACATACAAACATGTGCCCAAGCACGGAATATAATACATACAAGCAAAAGGAATGCTGATAGCCTCTGATACTCGCGGGACGTGGCGCTACTCCGCTACTGATGAAGTCCCTCGGGGAGCTCCTCCTCCAGATCCGACTCAGATGACACTGGAGAATAATAATTATGCGAGGGGTGAGCCACACGCTCAGTGAACAGCACAACCCATGCATCACAGTTATATTAACCGCCAGATATTATTAACCACAAACTCATTATACAAGCCCCAAAGTGGCAGGAACTACACAAAACCAGTGGGTCGCTATCGCCAACCCACTACACCCTCACCCTCACCCCTCAATAGGTGACATAGGATATTGGGACTTACAAACCAGTGGGTCGCTACATCGCCGACCCACCACACCCTCACCCTCACCCCTCAATATGGTGACATAGGATATTGGGACTGACTAGGCTGATGGTCACCCTTGGTCCACCGATAGTCTCTCCCCACTCCGTAGGCCGTTTGGCCACTCCCACATTCAGCACAGTCCGTCCCAAATCAGGAGGTGCCTACTAATGGGAGCCCCTTCACGGGACAGCCTTTCTAACGCTGAGGCAGTCTCTACACGGATCCAACGAAGGGAATAGAACAGCCTATCCATACGCATATGATCCACTCGGATCCGCCGACAACCACATCACAACTACTCTAATGCCATGAATTCTTCAGAATTCCTCCAGGGCGCATAACCAAGATGCGGGGAACATATATAATAATAATTAACGAGGGTTATAATATTATTGGGAAAAGAAACCTTGGGAGGGCAGCGTGAGGTCCCGATATAGGACATCCCGACAACCAAACAAGGAACACGGAGTACCCTAGCCCGGGTCTCAATGTTGACCTCGCAAGGCCCCTCCCTATAATATTATCTAGGACATGCAAATAATCATATGCTAGCATTTAATTTAATAAATTAAACTAGTAGGACACATGCATAGGCCGAGGCTTCCTAGCATGAGAACAGGGTAACAGGATGCATGGCTCTTACACATATCCTAAGGGTGCAAGTCCCTAACATACAAAGTCTAGGGTAGCATGCATACTACATTTTAATCATGCTTGCATGGATTACACATTACAACAAGCTAATATAAATCCAAGGTGCCCCAGGGGAGGACAATACACTCTCAAATGAGTAGTACGCCTCCCTACTAGGTTGGATTGTCCCACTCACCGGTAGCCGGGTCGTCGCGCGACCGTCTGTCAAGATCTGCAAGATAGGGTAATCAAATCGGTGAGTAAAATACACAAATAAACCCAAAAATACACTAAAAATACACAACACTCGGGCAAACGTACATACGGCCCGTACACACACGAGCCCGAGCACCCCGACTCACTCCCGAACCCCCGGGCAGCCGTACGCGCGGCCACCCGACCCAGACGCACAGCCGCGCCCCAGCCCGTGCACCCAGGCGCACTGCCGAGCCCAGCCCGCACGTCGGGACACCCTGCCGAGCCCCCCGAGTGCACCGCGCGCTCACTGCGCCCCAGCGCAGCAACCCGCGCGCACACCCGCACGCCCTGCGCCCCAACGCCTCGCCTCGCGCGCATCCCGCGCGCACCACCCGCTCGCATCACCCGCTCGCACCACCCGCTCGTCCAGCCTCGGGTGCACCCGCGCGCACTACGCCCCAGCGCAGTGCCCCGCACACACTCCCCGCTCGCCCTACGCGCACTGCGCCCCCTGCGCAGCACCCGCACACCACCCGCTCACCTCTCCGCGCGCACAGCACGCCCTACGCCCCTGCGCAGCGCTCCGCGTGCACGCCCCTGCCCGCACGGCGCCCAGCGCCCAACACCCGCCTGGCAGCACGCTCGACAGCATGCGCCCAGCGCGCCTGGCAGCACGTGCCCAGTGCGCCCGACAGCACGCGCCCAGCGTGCCTGGCAGCACATGCCCAGCACGCCCAGCCTTCCCGCCTGCCTACCCGAGCCAGCCTGCCAGCCCGCCTGCCCTGCCATCCTGCCCGACGGCCACCAATGGCCCCCAACCGCCTCCGACCGCCACCAACGGCCACCCACAGCCACCCACACCCAAAATCACCTCCTAAACATGCATCTAAACAAGAAAGGAAGGAAAGAAAGCCTTACCCAAGGAAGGAAAGGAAGGAAGGGGAAGAATGGTTGCTCTTCGCGCACCAAAACACCTCCCCAAAGGCCACCACCACCAAGATCTCCCTCAACCCCAAAACCAACTGAAATCAGAGGAGAAAAGAGGGTGAGAGAGGGGGCAATACTCGTGGGAACTGGAATCCGAGACCACCGGGGATAGATCGGGATGAGATCTAACCTTTCTCTTCTTTGTGCTCTTGATTTTAACCCCTCTAGCTAGATCAAAACCAAGAAAAAGAGAGAGGGGGAGAGAGAAATCTAATTGGGGAAGATGATGAATAGTGGGGGAGATATTTTAGCTCACTTATATATAATCCCCACACTTAGATTAGGCTAACCTAGGTTAATTAGGGTTTAAGCTAGCATTAGGGAGGCTTAAGTGTGGTTTGACCCTAGTCAACCCAACCACACTAAAATCCAAACATATTTGACCAAGTCATGGGGCCCACTTTGACCAAGTCAAGTCTCCCAATGACTTCTCGCTCGGTCAAAACCCGGATACGCTTCAGAACTGTGAAATTCTGAAACGTTACCGGAATTCGATGAAACTTTCGTGAGTGGCTTGGAATGGCACCAGGACACATAATATGCAGTTAGATTTTCAATCGGAGCCCTCAACCTCAGGGTGATAGCTAAAGTGTCCCAACGGTTACCAGAAGGTTAAAAGTGACACATATATAACAATACACTTGCCGCGTCCCGGGGACGGCGGCCCTGGGGCGTGACAGACATAACAACAAAACAATCATATAAGCTTGGTCCACAATGCTTCCGCTGCGCCACTCTAATACATAGTGACCAAAATCACAAGTGGATTAACTTATATCACACAAACAAAGGCAACAAGACATTCACAAATCACAACAACTACTATATAGGTTGTTAAGCCCACCTACGCCCCACACTATAGGTGTTTTAACTTATATAGTACGAACAAGAGCAACAATATACATAATTACACACAATCATTTGTATAAGTCAGGCCCACCTATGTCCCATTCCACAGGTAGTCCAACTTATACCATACAAACAATGACAAGAAAAACAAATCAAGACAAACAATTTTCATCCAAATTGTACAAGTTAGGTTCATTTACGTCGCGTACCATAAATGGTCCAACTTGTACAATGTAAAAGGGGCAATTATGACGACAATAACCCTAATGACAATCTAACACGAAGAAATAAGATTAATTTACCGCCTCGCAGATTCACAAATTTTAATGTGCCTTTCACATCTCCAATTAAACACGAATGACATTTTTGAAGGTCGCGAATGCTCAGCCACATGGAACACTCTGAAAACAAATCATGTTATATATGTGTCACTTTTTGGCCTATTGGCAACCATTGGAGCATTTTTAGCAGTTTTAAAATTTTTAGTGTTTTTCGATCGGAACCGCATAATTTCAGACTGTTAGCTATCGTCTGAGCTAGAGGACTCCGATTGAAAATCTAACTGCATATTATGTGTCCTGGTGCCGTTTTAAGCCACTCATGAAAATTTCATCGAATTCCGGCATCGTTTGCAAAAATTTCACAGTTCCGGGGCGTATCCGGGTTTTTAAGTCGCGCACTATATAAAAGGAATCAAAAATATCATTTCACTATTCATCATCCCTACGACTTGCTCTCTCTCTCTCCTCTCCTCCGTTTTTCTTCCGTTTGAGCCCCCTACACCCCTCAAAAAAAAAACCTAAAGCACGGGAAGTGTAGATCGGGTCCCGATCTACGCTCCGGTGTCTTCAAATCCGAGTTCCGACGATCCTAGCCTCCCCGACCTCCCCTTTTCGTCCTCTGTTTTGGCCCATTTCGAAGGCCAAGCTAGATCGGGGCGTGTGAGGGCTTTTGGGAAAGGTTCCGGCGCGTGGAGAGCCACCGGACGCCTCTTCCTCCCCTCGGTAAGCCTCCTTTCCCTCTTTTTTCTTGTCTAGATGATTGCTAGGGGGGGGGTTTGTGTTTGGGAGGTGGTCGGTGGCAGTGGGGGTCGTCGGAGGGTGGTCGGAGGTGGTTGGAGGTGGTCGGCGGCAGTGGGAGGGGTGGTTGGAGGTGCTCGGCAGGCAGGGCCACTGTCCCGGGCAGCAGGCAGCGGCGGCAACGGCCCAGGCAGCGCGTAGGCTGGGCGCGTGCGGGGATGCGCGCGTGCGCGCGCGGGCGTGCGTGCGCGCGGCATGTGCGCGGGTGTGCGCGGGTTTGGGGCTGGCAGTGCTGGTCGTGCTGGGCGCGCGGGACGGGCTGGCAGGGCTGGCGTGCTCGAGCTGGGGGCCTCAGGCAGCACAGGCAGTGTGCGCGAGGTGGTGCCGTGTGCTAGGCGTGCGCGAGGTGGTGCCGAGGTGCTAGGCAGTGCGCGCGGGTGTGCAGAGTGCGCGCGGAGGGCGCGGCGAGGCGGAGGTGCGCGCGGGAAGGTGCTGCGCGCGGGGGGGGGGGGGCGTGCGGAGTGCTCGCGGGGTGCTCGCGGGCCGGTGCGAGGTGTTCGGGGCGCGCGCGGACTGCTGCGCTGGGCGCAGGGGACGCGCGGAGCCCCGGGGTGGTGCGGCGGCGTGTCCAGGCGGCGGGCAGAGGGTCCGGCGGTGCGCGGGGTGCGCGGGCTGAAGCGCGGCGGTGCACCCGGGCGGTCGGGTGGCCGAGCGGTGGTTGCCGAGGGTGTTGGGTGTTGATTTGGGATCTTTGGGTGTTTATTTGTGTGTGTTATGTATTTTTGGGGTCATTGTGGATTTATACTTACCAGTTAATACCCTGTCTTGCAGATCTCGACGGACGGTCGCGCGTCGACCCGATTTCCGGTGAGTGGGACAACCCAACCCAGTGTGGGAGGCGCTACATGCTTTGGGCGTGTACCGTCCTCCCCTGGGGCTTATAGTTAGTATTAACTGCGTGATGTAATCCATGTATGCATGATGTGTGTGTAGAATTGCATGCCACCCTAGATTGTGTGATAGGGACTTGCACCCTTAGGATTGTGCATGAGCCATGCATCCTGCCTCCTCGCTATCATGCTAGGAAAGCCCGACCTCTACATGCGTCCTATTAGTTTGATTCGTTTATTCAAATGCTAGCATAAATGAGGATTGCATGTTTTAGTCAATATTATAGGGAGGGGCCTTGCGAGGTCAACATTGAGACCCGGGTCAGGGTACTCCGTGTTCCTTGTTTGGTTGTCGGGACGTCCTGTATCGGGACCTCACGTTGCCCTCCCCAGGTTACTTTCCCAATAATATTGCACCCCTGTATTATGATTAATAAATGCATGTTCCCCGCATACTGGTTATGCGCGCTGGTGGAATTCTGAGGAATTCAAGACATTAGGATTGTAGAGATGTGCTGTCAGCGGATCCGAGTGGATCATATGCGATGGATAGGCTGTTCTGTTCCCCTCGTCGGATCCGTGTAGAGACTACCTCGGCGTTAGACAGGTTGTCCCGTGCAGGGGCTCCCACTAGTAGGCGCCTCCTGACTTGGAAGGACTGCGCTGAACATGGGAGTGGCCAAACAACCACGGAGTGAGGAGAGACTATCGGTGGACCAAGGGTAACCAACAGCCTAGTCAGTCCCAAGAGCCTAGGTCACCTGTTGAGAGGTGAGGGTGAGGGTATGGTGGGCCGGCGATGCGACGACCCACAGGATTATGTATGGATGATTATCAACCCGCTAAGTCCCAACATCCTAGGTCACCTGTTGAGGGTGAGGGTGAGGGTATGGGGTTCGGCGATGTAACGAACCCCCGGATTGTGATATTATGCCACTTGTGGCTTATGAATTGCTTAAATGTGGTTAATATGAACTGTATGCATGGGTTGTGCTATTCACTGAGCGTGTGGCTCACCCCTCGCATATTGTCTTTTCAGTGATCTCTGAGGGAGGAGCTTCCCGAGCGACTACACCGGCAGAGGGTAGCGCCGCGTCCCACGAGTTTTGAGGCCATCAGCACCCTTCTTTCTGTTGTATGTATATGTTCTGTGCTTGGGCACTTAGTTGGATTATATTTGGATTTTGTTGTGTATATTTATGACATATTGGCTCTCACAGGACTTATGATTATGTATCGAGTCTGTAGTATGTTTTGACTACAGACTCAGTCTTTTAGCTTCCGCACTCGGTGTATATATTATGTCAGCCCTGCTTTTATCTGTGTGTCGTTTTAGTGATTGTTTGCGGTATATTGTTGGTTTCCTGTTACTGATATCATATATACACTTGCCGCGTCCCGGGGACGGCCGCCCTGGGGCGTGGCAAATCATAACCACTTTGGTGCGCTCCCAATATGCGCTTTTTCCACCAAAATTTTGCTATAACAAAACAAACGGTTAGAATGCAAACCCTATATGCAATGCATCCTAACACACTTTAAGCCTATCATAGGCTTCAAAGGAAATTCTCCTATAGGCCGTCTTAAGATCCGATAGGATTACTAGACATAAAAGGCATCCTAGGCTCCAGAATAAAATATAGGGTAACCAAATGGCTCAAATAATTTTTCTATAGGATAGCAAAACTTAATCTTCTTAGGTTGATCAACTCAAACACTGAACTTCTAGGCCAATTGGGCTTAAGCAACTGGAAATAAAAGTTCTAGGCTAAATAAGATAACCCAAACATTTTTATATACAGGGTAGCCAAAACCTAAACCCTTTAGGTTAACTGAGATCAAACTCTAAACCTCAAAGGCCAACTAATATATCAATAACCTACAGTCCGAGAGTTGAACCTACGCTCTGATACCACTCTATAACGCCCCCGAATCCACGACTTCGTTTTGAAGCGTGAGATTCGGTTGCGTTAACTAAATTTCCTCAAATCTCAGAGTTCTATTTTTTTTCCTTTTATCCAGAGAACATAAGAAAATATCACCATATTTTATTCATCAATTATCAAAGATAAAATCCAAAACAAGTTCTCAAATACTTGATAAACATCGGGAACAACTGAACTTGTCCACAATTATATGAGATCCACCACCCTAAGCCTTTAATCTGAAAGATGGGAAAAAGGAGCGGTGAGCAACCACACGCTCAGTGAATGGACCTATGGCATCCTGTTAATAATAATTTTAAAAATAACAGAGTTATAGAATCTAAGTCACGCAGAACATAATATATCATCATAAGGAAAACATTTGTTAGTCGTACTAAATTTGTAAAATAATAATCCATCTCTTTATAGGAATAACGGTAAAATTCATAAGCACTATACTACATGATGCGTATGATGCAACGGACATGCATGCCCGTATGGCACGCAGCCAAAGAGGTGCTCCATTTAGAGCCTGGTCATGCAGACAAGGTTGCACTGGACCGTGGTCACGTAGACCGGCGTCACGCAGACGATGTCACGCAAACGGGGTCACACAGATGAATGATATGCATGCATGATCAACTACTCACACTCCAACTGCTCCACTATGCAATATAATATAATATAATATCCAAAATCATATGAGACATATATAAAATAACCACCTCATATCTATCATGATGACATGTTCAAATACTCCATACCCAGAATAACAGTTGTATATTTTAAAGTAACCATGATGCGGAATGATATACCATATAGGTAGTTTGAAAACTACATAAGAGACTAGACCCACTCACCTTAGGTCCAACGACATGAAACAACTCCAGAAGGTTTAAGGCAACCTAACCAGTCTTGAAACGATAGGAATCGATCACAAAATGCGCGAACAGTAAGGGATCTGATGGAGCCCGTACACACTGAAAAATTGCAAAAACTCGACGGCTCCTCTTGGGGCCATCCTTACAAACCCGACGGCTACTCGGGGAGCCGTCCAGAACGTGCCCGATGGCTCTCGACGGAGCCGTCCCGAGGCAGAAGGCATGAAACCTTAATTTTTTATTTAAAATATCCTAACACATTCTATCATTGAAAAACCATACACGAGTCGTTTAAAATGGCAGAAAACGATAAAGAATTCATCTCAAAAATCAAATCATGCATACGAGAAATTCAATTAAAACCAATCCAAAAACTCTATTTTTTTTTTGTTAAGACAACCTAATACCTTTTACCATTTACATACATATATGAGTCGCGTAAAACAATGTAAGTCAGTAAGGAATATCAAAGATTAATCGTGTGTAAGAAATCCAATTAAAACCCTAGTTTATAAGGATTCACAAAACACGTATATAAAACCAATTAAATCTTATTCAACTTCTCAAAAACTCAGATCTATTCATATTATCAAAAATCAATATATAATATGTAAACTGTACAAAACATTTAGGAGATAGATCAAAAATCGTATATAAGAAAATCCATTCGAAACCCTAGCTTATGGAATAATGGTAAAAATATCGATGAAACGTTAAAACTCTTGGTACACCCAAGGATCTGAATATACATTTAAAAATACTTTGAAAACCGCAAGAGATAACATATTATTAAACCTAGCATGATACCCTCTATTCAAAACCCTAGATTTAAAAGGATTCATAAAATATATATATATATAAAAATTAAACCATATTACAAAAATCCTCGAAAACCATAGATCTATTATATGTAGAAACAACTAACATGGATCTATGATAAAAACTCTTAAAAATCATAAAAGCATGTATAGGTTCGGATCTATGCATATAAGGGTCAAACAAGACCTTAAACAACTCATAACATGATTTCTATGTTTAATAACCAAACCTAGGTATGATATATATACATATCCTATTCATTTAACATAAAATATATGAAAAACACCTTGAAAACTTCATGGTTTAATAGCTATAACATAAGGATCCGAAAATCATATAAACTACATCAAGATTTATGAAAACCCAAGAAGAAAAGCTCAAGAAATCAACAAATCCAAAAATACACATGCGAGGCCTAATAGCATCATCTAAAACTTTGTAAAACATCACAAAACATTATGATTTCATTGTTATATCATAAGGACCCGAAATCATACAAAAACTTTCAAGTATCAAGAAGAAACTCTAATCTTTTTGTTGGAAAAACCTAAAAACCGAAATCATATAACAATGACATCTAAAGGGAATCATTATCAATCAAAACTCTTCATAAACAGAGGATAATACTCACAAGAACCCTCTATTCGAACCCCTTCCCGAGCTCCTCAACAATGGTGCCGAAAACAAGAGAAGAAGAAGAAGATTTTAGGGTTTTCAATGAAAAAGAGAGAGGGAGAGAGGGGGGTATATGTAAGCTTATACACGTGGGGAAATCAAAACCGACTGTATCCCAAACATATCAATCAATAATACACATTAAAACCTTCTAAAAACTGAAATATTTTGGTTTGAAATTGTTTCCAAATCGACGGCTTCTGTTGGATCTGTAAGAAAAATCGACGGCTCCCGTCAGAGCCGTTGCTATTCCTCTGTCCGACCTTTCAGCATAATTTGGCACATAACTTGATCGAAACTCATCTGATTCACGATCTGTAAAAAGCGTTGGAAAGCTAACAGAATAACGATTCCAACCATACTTTAACTTCTGAAATTGGTTGTATATAAGTCCTCAAAAACCTTATCTGAATATGACCCAATGCACAAAATCAAGAAACGACTTGGAAAACCGTAATTATTACAACTCTTTTTTTAAGTATATACTTATATGGAGTTCTCTTAAAGCTTTAGTCTCTGCTGACATATATGTAATATTTTTTTGTGAGAGCTGAATGCAAGAAATGATTATGCATGCAACTTATATTAAGTTTTATAGTCCATCTGAATGTACATATGTGTATAAATACACATATATATATATATACATATATATATACACATATACTTATAACAGTTCTTAAGCCATCATTGTTATTGATGGTCAACATGCCATGCTTTACTATTTTTATTTCCATTGTTTGTGGGACACCAAGGTGACCACTTACAAGGATTCTAAAATTTTGAAGAAAAGATATATTGATATTAGCCATTTGTATGAATCAATATTTATTGTGGATTGCATATTGCACGAAGTTAGTAAACATAATTGATCGACCCAAAGGAGACAATTATGTGAGCTACTTTGTGGGAATAGATGGTTAACATGTGTCTCATAAATGAAGATTCTTTTTTAAGCCCAAAGGAGTAAAAGATTTCTGAGTTTATGGTTCATGTGTTAATTAGTCTAAGAGACAAGAGATTTCGCAAAAAGAATCTGTGTTCTTTAGGTCTCGGCCCAAAGGAGGGACTTAATGTCACAAAGATTAGGATCAATTTTTTTTTAAAAAAGGTGTATTTATTTATATGAATGAAAATTAAATGTATTAATATTCCTATTCTATATATGAATCCTGCTGCTGTCCATGGTTGTCTGACTGGCATTGAGGTTCTTGATGGGACCAATTATGCCAAATAGAGATCTCAACTTGATATTACCTTAGGCTGCTAAGACTTTGATATTGCCATAAGAGAAGATGAGCCACAACAACCCACTCCTACCTCCAGTAATCAAGTTCGAGCCAATCATCAAAGGTGGGAGAAAGCGAATAAAATGTCTTTGATGATTATTAAGGGTTCCATAAGTGAAACTATCAGGGGTGCAATTCCTACACCTGAAACAGAAAAGGAACTCTTGGAAATCATTCAAGGACAACATGCGGGTTCTGCAAAGGCTCGAATTGGCTTACTGGTAGACAAACTGGGATCCATCAAATTTGATGGACAAGGGAGTGTGCGTGAACACATTTTACATATAGCAGACCTGGTATATCAGCTGAAGGATCTCTGTCACGCCCCAGGCATCCCTGAGACGTGGCAATAATAATAGTAATATCAGCTATCAATACCTGAGGTCAATAAAGACTCCAACAACAATACACAAGGCAGCAAAGAAAGATAATGATAATTGACTGAAAAGCGGAAGCATAATCAATAACAATGTCTGTAAATCAAAAACATTATTACAGACCCGAATACACAATCAATGTCCTGTGGAAGCCAAGTCTAGACCAAAGAAAATACAACCTGTGCCACATGCACGATTTACAAAGCATAAAATGACTCTAGGAATGCTGACAGCCTCTCACTCGCCTCCCGCCGGCAGAACGCTCCACGCCCATAAGACCACGCCACAGGAAAGCTCCAGCTCCACGCCCAACACTGCCCCTGAAAAGAAACAGTATGCGAGGGGTGAGCTACAAGCTCAGTGAGTGGCTGGAAACCAATCACCATTCTACAGTTCAAAACATAATCAGTTCCCTTCTTCAAGGAAAAACATGGGTAGAAACCCAATGATCACTGGGTCACGCGGCGGCGCAACCAACCTCACCCCCACCCTCACTCCCGGAGGGAGTCTTTTGGGACTTATGGGGAGAGACCATACCGTCGGTCAAAGAGACCCGGATTTACTGGTCTAGAGACCATGCCGTCGGTCGAAGAGACCCGGATTTACTGGTCTACTCAACACTACTGGATCATCTACATCTAGATAATCGCCCATCGATGTCCTTCAACATCCATCACGAGACCGGACCCAACATCTATGGGAACGGTCGAACGACGAATGGGTCACGAGGCGACGCGTCTTCGCCTCATCCACACCCTCACTCCTGAAAGGAGACATCTTGGGACTTTGGGAGAGACTTAGACTGCTCTACACCCCTGGTCCACCGGTAGCCTCTCCCCGCTCCGTAGCTTACCTGGTATACTCCCACGATTCAGCACTGTCCGAAACACATCAGGAGGTACCTACTGATGGGAGCCCTCTGTTAGGATAGCCTGTCTAACGCCGGGGATGTCACTACTCGGATCCAACGAAGGGGAGAACGATTCCACGCTCGCGACATCATTCAATAACCCTCTCCCGGGTAGTATCTACAACCCGATCTCCTCAACTCACCGCTCTTACCCTTGGTCCACCGGTAGCCTCTCCCACCCTCGTGGCCTCCGCCTAGTCCTCTGACAGGTATAGCCAATGCCGGGGAGTCCCTACATCGGATCCAAACGAAGGGGAGAACGATCCCATGTTCGCAAAGCGAAACCCAATGGAAAACAACCACTCTCGATACTCGCCCAGCGAGATATCACACACATGCATAACAACAACCAACACACTCACATTAACCTCAAAGTAGTCATAGTCCCTAAACGGGAGTAACTACACAAGCCAGTGGGTCGTTACATCACCGACCCACCACACCCTCACCCTCACCTCACCCTCAAAGGGGTGACATGGCCCTTTTGGGACTGACTAGACTGTTATTCACCCTTGATCCACCGGTAGCCTCTCCCCGCTCCGTAGCATGCCTGGTATACTCCCATGATTCAACACAGTCCGAAACACATCAGGAGGTACCTACTGATGGGAGCCCTCTATCAAGACAGTCTATCTAACGCCGGGGCTGTACTTCACGGATCCAACGAAGGGAAGGGAACAGCCTACCCACACGCATGCGATCCTCTTGGATCCGTCGACAACGCTTCCAAACATTTCTAATGACATGAATTCTCAAGAATTCCTCCAGGGGGCATAACCAAGATGCGGGGAGACATATATTATAACAACAAGGTTATAATATTCTCTAAGGCATGCATGCAACTATATGCTCACATGATCCCCTAAGATGCGGGGAGACATATATCATAACCACAAGGTAACAATATTCTCTAAGGCATGCTCACATACTGATTTAATTAGATTAAACTAGATGGGAACATGCATAGCTCGGGGCTTGGTGTCTAAGCATGCATATGCCGCTATACATGATAGAAGGGTGCATATCCCTAGCATACAAAGTCTAAGGTCGCATGGATACATCATATTAATCATGCATAGATCAAGGCTTTCAAGTACAGGACATGGTGTCTAGACATGTACGGGCCTCTATACACGATACATGGATGTATATCCCTAGCATGCAAATTATCTAAACATTAGTTAGGGGGCCCCATCAATGCGCGAAGCGCGTCTACGCTGGTCGAGCGCATCCCTAGAGAGGGGGGGGGGATTGGAATCAAACCACTCACCTTACGACCCGGGACCTCGCGCATCCCATCTGACGAGATCTGCAAGGTAGGGGCATCTAACTAGTGAGAAACAGCACAATTTACACATAGAAAACATTAGAAATACCCCATACTCGGACAAGCATGCATACGGGCTCGCACGCATGCGAGCACGCACGTACGCACGCGAGTCCGAGTGCCCCGACACCTACCCGAACCCTTGGGCAGCCACACGCATGGCCCCCCGCACGCGCACGCACGAATGCGCACGCACGCACGCACCCTAGCACCTTCAGCGCACTGCCGCGCGCCTACCCGCTCGCCCAGATGCGCTGCCGCACGCTCGCGCGCGCCCGCGCGCACTGCCAGTCCAGCCCGCGCCCTCGCGCAGCACCCCGCTCATGCCCCAGCACGCGCACGCAAGCGCATGCACCCCTGGTCCCCTGCCCCGCGCCCAGGCACATGCCCAGGCGCACTGCCCCGCGCGCACCCCCGCTCGCGCCTGCACCCGCAAGCACCTGCGCGCACCCGCGCACCCGCGCGCACGCGCCCGCGCGCTTCTGCGCGCCCGACTGCGCCTGCCAGCGCCCTCCTGCGTGCGCACGCGCGTAGACTGCGCGGAGCGAGCGCCCAGCCCCTCCTAACCCTATTTTAACCCTTCCCAACCCCTCACACACACCCTAACCCATCTACCTAGCATGCATGACCTTCCCAACATCCCCTTAAGCCAAGAAAACCAAGAAAAGAAGGGGAGGAGCTCACCTTGGAGGGGGAACGAAAGGGGGAGGTTAGGAGGCCCTCGACGCACCCGCGACCACCTCAACCGCCACCACCACTACCACCACCCCTCTGCCTCTCCTCAGCCTCCATGGCTGCAAACAGTGGGGGGGGGGAGATCATGTAAAGGGGGCTTGAGAGAGAGAGGAACACACAACAACAACACAAACACAACCTTCTCTTCTTCCTTCACCTCTTCCTTCTCTTCTTCTCATTGGGACAAAAACACAAACACATGGGGGGCTTTGTGTGGGAGGGAGAGGGACGAGAAATGCAGTCGACGTGGGGGTGAGAGGGGAAGAGAGAGAGAGGAGATATTTATCACAAATATCTAAGGGGAAAAGACTAAGTCGCCCTTTGACCAGAAATTCTGCGCAAGCTTCACTGGAACAGCCATAACTTCCTCGATACAGCTCCGAATTGCACGATTCCAAGTCCATTGGAAAGCCAAGAGGATTATCTACAACTTTTATGTTTATGCCAAGATCAAATAATCCTTCTAGCTATTCCGAAATTAGAGCTAAACATAGAGCAGGGCTGCTGCTAGAATTTCCATCCCCGGGGTATACTTGGAAAAATACCCATAACTTTTACTACAAGAATCCAGTTGATCTAATTCCACTTCTGTACGAAAGCTAACTCAAAACTGGACATCTCATAGTAAACTCATATTTAAACCTCTTCATCTTGGATTTTAACAAAATCAAATCCAAATACCAAATCAGGAATACATAACGTAGGAAAAAAAAAAATTATGTACCCAATTTTTTCAAACAAAGCGCTCCAAATGACACAGGCACAACACTCTCGGATTGGATCTGGGAAATGATTATATAGTGTACAAGTCTGTCAACTCTCTTCCAATGGCATTTGACACTTTCAAGGTCAACTATAATTCAATGACCCTGAAGTGAAATGTAGATGAGTTAATTGCCCATTGTGTTCAAGAGGAGGATAGGCTGATGACGGGCAAGGCAGATTATGCACATGGAGTTTGTTGGGGACCAAATAGGAAGCATTTCAAGAAGTCTGGAAAGAAGAAACAAAAACAGAACCAAGGTTTTCAGCGCACTCAGCCACAACTAAATGTTCAGCCTCAGTCAGTCAAAACCCTAAAAGAAACAGTTTATGAGGGCTTGTTTCTTTTGCAAGAAAGAGGGTCATTTGAAGAAAGATTGCTGGAACTATAAAAAATGACTTGAAAAGAAAGGTAGTGGTTTATCCCTAGTCTATCTAGAAACCAATTTTGTTGATGTCCCATGCAACACTTGGTGGCTAGACACTGGGGCAAGTGCTCATATTTCTGGTTCATTGCAAGAGTTTCGAACCCAGCGTCGACTTCAAGATGAGGAGCGTTATCTATATATGGGGACTGCTGAGAGGACTAGAGTGGAGGCTATTGGCATGCTCAGTCTTTTTTTGGACACTGGTTGTGTCTTAGAGTTGGAAGATACTCTTTTTGTTCCCACAATGAGAAGGAACCTTGTAGTAGTTGCTAGACTTGATATGAAGAACTGTTCTATTTTGGTGATGGGATTGGTAAGATATATTTTGGTTCTAATATTGTGACGCCTAGCCCAGGCCCAAGAGTCCCAAGAGGCCCATGGATTGGGTGAGGGTGAGGGTGTTTAGTCCCACATCGCCTAATGGGAGGAGATAGTCTGTGCTTATATGTGAGCATAGCTCTTACACACCAAGACGCTTTTTAAAGCCGTGAGCCTATTTAGGGGCAAAGCGGACATTTTCTTGCTGTGTAAGCCTGGGGCATTTACAAGAGTATAGCATTAAATACTGGTAGGGCTGAACACAAAATCATTCCAATCTCAATTCGGGTGTCAAGAAAGCCCTAAACAAAACCTTATAACTTAAATCAGATCATGAGATATGTAGTGTTTCATCTACACTTAAACAAAACTAAATATGAGAAATTAAAAACCAATATTCAGATCTGATTTGAATAAAATCATTATGGGAAAGCCCTAACTTAATGGATTTCATCAAACTTAAAACAAGGGTTTATAAAGAACTCCAACCAAACCCTAGTTTATACAAACAATCCCAAAATCTGTAACCCATTCAAATCTGAATTGTAATGTGTTGGCTCTGATACCAAATGATGGATCAAACCCATAGATCAACACAATATAAATTCAGATTTGAAAGAACTGTGAAGCTTCAGATTTAAAGTGGGAAAGAGTGTTGTTTACATGAAGACATACCTGAAAATCTTGAAAATCTGATTTTAAACTTAAAGAGTGATCTTCTCTCCCTTAGACCCACTTATGTTGATGGATTTGCTCTTCCTCTCAATTTCCCTTTTTTTTTTTTATCGAGAGTGAGAAAGCGAGTTCATTGTGAGCCCTACGTGGGTTAAGGAGAGGGATCCCCTCTTTACACGTGTAAACTTAGCATGTGTTTCCCATTAAAACACTGTATAGATTTACGCATCTTTAAGTAGTCAATCCTGACCATCCAATTTGATGGACTCAATCAATTAAGTAAAATATATCATCACCATTTACTTTTACAAATTGCATTGCTTGATCCAAGATTTTCAAATCAAAGTGTGAAAGTTGCAAGACTACAATAAAAAATCCAACAGTGCATGTAATCGACGGACCTTTTGTCAAGTTCTCCCGGTCGGGAATCAGGATGACCAACATCTCGTCACCATTAATGAAGATGACTCAACAAAATCTTTGTTGCATGCATTCGACACTGGCTCGGTTGAACTGGGTTCTCCCTGGCGACCACAGGCCGGTCGAACTGGGACATGTTCTATTACTCTCATGTGTTGAATGAAATGCCCAAGAGCTAAAATGACTGTCCCTATATTTCAAAAGCATACTTAATTCTTTGATTGTTATTAGTTCATGCCCTAGTTTCCTAAATGTGAGACACATCGAACCAACAATTATTGTTACATAGTGAATGACATTTATCTATTGGTTCAATGGAAGTTGAAGAGGGGAAGATGTTTTTTTTTTTAAGAAAGGTAGAAGAGGGGAAGATGTTGGTTCAAGGTTAGTGTTTTTTTTTCACTTTTTTTTTTGGCATATCGTATCTTAGATTTCCATCCATAAAAAATTTTACATTTCCATCCAATTTAGGATTTACAGAGGTTTTTGCATCATCCATACAAAACCATTGACTTCCATCCAAAAATTATTTTGTGCATAGAAACCATACAGTTTATAAACCATAAGAACAACACCAAAACTAAATAGAAATTTAAAAGCATAAAAATAACCTAACATAATATATTTCATAATGTAAATAATTAAACGTAATAACCTAATTAATCTCTTGTTCTTGCCAAATTAGACCGTGAGACATTCAACCTTACCCCTTCCGGGTCCATGCTTGCTTAATAATAAAAATCCAAACGATGGTGTCAATTCAAATGTGGCGCTTCTGGGTCCCTCACCCACTTGGCGGAGTGGTGAGTGACACACCCCATTTCATGGTTTGGTGTGGGTTCAAATCCTGCCTCCAGCAGCTGAGAACAGTGGAAAAGCAGCCTTTTGGGATTGCAATCGCCCCACGGGGCCTCTCTCTACCAAAAAAATGTGGCGCTTCTGGAAATTTTGGGCAACAACAATTGATGGGATGAGTTCGTCAGTGTATTTATAATCAACAAATCAAGGCATTCGTACAGCACCGACCCTTAAAAACATAAAATAAAAAATACATGTACATGTTCCAAATGATCAGACTTTACTAATTGAAATTAATTGATATAGAATATCTAAAACAATTAATTTAAAATTGACTATTTGTAATAATATATGATATATGTGATGAAATGATTTATTTATGTTATATAAATATAATGTTTAAATTTAATTATCTTATATATATAATTAATTAAGATCTTTAAAATTCAAACAGCGCGCTCTTGTAGTTTTTTTTATAAATTCCATATTTAGACATATTAATTATCTAACATAATATTAGCATATATCCATTCCATATCTAAAATATATGAATTCAAATATTAATATCAATATTTAAAATTTTAAGAAGCAAATATAAATATTAAGATATCCAATTTATATACCAGGCGCCTAATTTTCTGACCATCTTTTCCAAGCCGAATCGTTGATCACGCCAAACCTGACCCGACAACGCCGGGACCTGGATCTTCCCAAAACGGGCCAGTTCATAGGTCCCCTCGAGACCTACCTGATTAAGCTATGGGCTAGCCTGCCCTAGCCCGGACCAGCTCGACCCGGAGAACCATGCCCGTCTAACAGCAAGAGACCAAGTCAGTATTCTCACTAATACAATTAAATATACTGCATTAAATGACAATTATCGACATTCAATCCCCATTAATATCGAATAGACCACCAAATCAGGCCATCATTGACTATGTCAACCGAATCCCTATAAGATCTACGTATATATGTCAACCCATAATTAACTAAATCAGGGATGATATCTTTTGTCTCTGAATTGATGGTTGATGAATTCTTGTCCGTCCGATGGAAAGGGGACGATCTGAAGTCCTAGCACCATCCCAACTTCTCTATAAATAGGGGGCACTAACTCACACAAGAGGTAATTGCAATTTTTGTTTACAGAGGCTCTTTCACTGGCCACCCTGTCTGACTTGAGCGTCGGAGGGTCTTCTGCAGGTCCCCCGCCTCCCTGTGTCGGTGGCTCCCGAGGTGTGCTCACCGGTGGCATACGATGCAATCGGGTGGAGGAGAACGGGAGAGGCCGAATCCGTCTACCCAAACCCGATAAGCCAGATTTCTGCCCCTCCAGTTTGGCGCCGTCTGTGGGACTCGAACGAAAAGCCTAGCTTGTCGTTATGCCTCCCAAGAAAACTCCCCCGCCTACGTCCGTGCCAGCCAGCACGTCTGCAGCCAATCCATCTTCCCTACCTAGCGTGACCGAGGGTGTCGAGCCAAGTCCCGAAGTCGTTGCGTTGCAGCATGACTGTGATGAGGCTCTTACCCGGGCGGAGCTTGCCGAGAGGCGGGTCGAAGAGTTAATCCGAACAATCGAAGTGGCCTGAGAGGAGAACGACCGTCTTCGGGCCGAGTGGGGAAACACGAATCCCCCTAGCCAGCGGCGGCCCGTATCCCCGGTGCCTAACGACCCCAACGGACCAATGGGCACATAAACCCGCGTGGAAGCGATCGTCCGGAGCAACCGACAGTCTCCTCTAATGCTGCCGCCCTCTCAAACGCCCTCGAGAGGAGGATCACGTTTGGCAAGATAGGCAGGACAACATGATGAGGGAAGTCGACCGATGCATCCTTCACAACCTGAAGCCTCGGACCCCAGCGGACATCGTCATGCAAACTGCGCACCTGATCAACAACTCCCCATTTGTGGAGGAGATCGTCCGCGCTCCTAAACCAGATAAGTTCACCCCGCCAAAATTAAAGTTGTTTGAAGGGAATACGGATCCCACCGAACATATCTTCCATTATCAGCAGCTTATGTCCCTCAATGTAGGGGATGACGCTTTTCTATGCAAGATCTTTCCACAGAGTCTCAGAGGACAGACCCTGACGTGGTTCCGCAAACTCCTAGCCAGATCCATTAGTAGCTTCCATGGCTTGTGCGAGGCATTTATTAGCCACTATATTTGCCATTGCAAGCCCAAGAAGGACGTGGCGAGCTTATTCGGGATGAAGCAAGCCGAGGGTGAGCGTCTCCGGGATTACCTCACACGCTTCAGCGTGGAGATGACGTAGATCAAGGCGTGCGACCCTCAGACAGTGGCGATGGCCTTCCAGGGTGGCCTGATCCCCACCGGACATCTCTACGAATCCCTCGTCCAGAATCCCCCTACAAACATGGCGGACGTGCTCTCTCGTGCATAAGGATCTATTTGCTTGGAGGATGGTGTCTCGTTCGCTGCCCACAAAGCGACTACCGTCATCACGGTCGGACCATCCCGCAAGGATGTCCCTCTGCCAAAGAAGCAGTCCACCACGATGTCGCAAAAGGGAGAAGGCAAACCAGCTGGATCTCACCCCCAAAGGATGAAAGATTTCACGATGACCTCACTCACCGTACCAGTGGGCAGCTCTGGCTCGAAAACAAGGATAAGGGGTATTTCAGGACCCCATTCTCGATACGAAGCCTTGTTGAGAATCGCTATCAAACCCGCAAGTGCGAGTTCCACAATGAGGTCGGCCATACCATCGAAGAATGCAGGAGTCTTCGTGAGCAGATTGAGAATCTGATTCGGGATGGACGTCTCACTCATTATGTGGCACAGCAGCCCAATATGGCCAAACCTGACACAACAGGAGGGCGGACGTACTCAAGCCAGGAGAGACACCGACCAAGATCGTGGCGGCCATCCATGGAAGGCCTATCCCAGAAAATGTTGAACCAGCCCTCAAGGATCAATCTGGATCGCGGAAGCGCCCAGTCGCGGACCCAATCCATGAACGAGAGATCACCATCAATTTGATCAGTTTCGGGGCCGACGATCTCGAGCAGGTATCTTTGCCTAACACTAACCCCCTAGTTATCACTGTCTGCATATGCAATTGCCAGGTACAAATTGGTTATGATCGACGAAGGTAGTAGCGCAGACGTCCTTTTTCTGGATGCATATTGGCGAATGGGGCTAGACGTCGAAGAAATCACGCATTCCAACCCTCCGCTGATCGGATTCGATGGTAGAAGGGTGACCCTAGTCGGGGTGGTAACACTCCCAGTCACAAACCCCTGATCGAACCTTGAGCGTGGAGTTCATCGTGATCGACTCACCCTCGGCTTACAATGCGACCATAGGTCGCGAGTGGCTCCATTGGATGGAAGGAGTTCCCTCCACTCTACATCAAGTCATGCGATGACTTACCAGAGACGGGTGGTCCACTATCGACATTCGTGGGGATCAAGTGGCGGCTCGAAAATGCTACGCCATGGCAACCCGTGCACCTCCGAACTTATAGCAACTAACCGACCGGCCATCAAAGTGGGCTCAAGCGCTGATAGAATCCGAGCCTGAACTGCCCACTCTTGAGCCGGTTGATATCGTTCCTTTATTCGAGGACGATCCAGAGAAGACCGTGCAATTGGGAAGCCTTCTCCCTGTCGACGAGAAGAAACTTGTGATTTCATTTTTGTAGGATAACCATGACGTGTTCGCCTGGTCTCACAACGACATGCCCGGCATTGATCCTGCCGTCGTGGTCCATGAGTTGAACGTGTGCCGTGATGCAATTCCAGTGAAGCAGAAGCAGCACCGGTTTGCGCCCGAATGAAACAAGGTGATCTTCGATGAAATTGTCCGGCTCCACTGTCATGCCCCTAGGGCGGTCGTCCCCGAGATGTGGCAATATATAATAATATCAGCTATCAATACCTGAGGTCAACAAAGACTCCAACAATGACATACAAGGTGGCAAAGCAAAGATAAGTGATAGTTAACTGAAATGCGGAAGCATAAAAATATCAATAAGTCTGTAAACAAAAACAGTATTATAGACTCGAATACACAATCGCTGTCGTGTGAGAGCCAAGTCTAATCCAAATAAAAATACATCATGTGCAACACGAAAGATTTATCAATACATAAAATGACTCTAGGACTGCTGACAGCCTCGCACTCTGTTATGCCTGTGTCATTTGGAGCCATTTCGGTTAAGCCTTGGTCACTTCTGGGTCATTCAGGGCCTTTTTAATTTTTCGATCAAAGCCGCTAAAACTTTGGCTTTTAGCTACCTGCGGGAGTTAGAGCACTCTGATTGGAAATCTAACTGTATATTATGGGTCCTAGTACCGTTTAGTACTACCCATAAAAATTTCATCGAATTCCGGTAACATTTTGAAAAATATGTAGTTCCGAATCGCATCCGGGTTTGGCCGTTACTGGTTTCGGTGGGTGAGATATTTTTGAGTGTGTTGTGCTTTTCCGCAAGCTTCCCAATAAAGCAAAAATAAATGGTTGAGTGAGGGTGAGCCTAACCCTAACCTCACCACCCCCTTATGGTCACCCCAAAACACTATTTGGGCATGAAAATGACCATTTTGCCCTCTCTCTCTCCCCCTCTCTCCCATTTCGTGGATCTCTCTTTCTCTCCCTCTCTTGGTCTCTTTTTCCTCTCTTTGTGTGTGGAGAAGGAGGAGGAAGAAGCAAAGGAAGGAGAAGGTGAAGGAGAAGATGAATAGTGTATGAAGGGATGATCTAGCTAGGGTGAGTTTGTGTGTGTGTGTTGTTGTTTCTTTCCCTTCTCCATCTCCAACCCTCTCATGCCTCCCCTCATGTTTTCCTCTGTTTTTCAGCCAAGAAGGGCTGGTGGAGAGGCTGAAGAGATGGTGGTAGTGGTGGTGGTGGTTGAGGTGGTCGTGGGTGTGTCGATAACCCCGCATCTCCCCATTTCCCTCCCCCTGTTTCGGTAAGGCAGCTCACTGTCTCTTAAAGATCTCAGTGAATATAGTATTTAGAGGCATATTTTTAGGATTATGTCTTCTTATGATTTGATCATCTATGTGTCTAGTTGTTATATATGAAATTTGGGGTCATTATGATATCTGTGGTGTAAGTTAGAACCAGTTTTGCATGGCCTGTCCAGATTCGCGTAGGAATTGACCTGCTTCTGGAAATAGTTTGTTTCGGACTTGTAGAGGAAAAATTAGCTAATAATGTCTTCATGGATTATGATCCCAGAATATCAAAGAATATGCATGATTTATTTCATAATTTTTGGAAGTGTATTGGGTGCTGTGGAGACCAATTAGTAGGGCTGGTTGCAGCAGGTTTGGCAGTTTTGCTTGGTTGAGTGTCAAGGAGTTGTTTGCATGTGTTTTGGGTGATAATATGGAAGTATCAGGGGCTAGGGCCTTCATGAAGTAGGCTTATATGTGTGATAGGAGGTTCCATATTTTAATTGTGGATCATTGGTTGTGTTTTGCAGATCTCGTAGACCGGACGCGCGATGATCCGGGTATCTGTGAGTTGTTTGATCCAATCCCCCCCCCCCCCAAGATGCGCGCGACGCGCGTAGTCGTGCGTCGCGCATCGATGGGGCATCCTAGCTATACTACTTGTGTAGATAAGTAGTATGACCATGCTTAAACTATAATATGTTAGATATCTTGCATGCTAGGCTTATATACATGTATTGTATCCATGTATGTATGATTGTGTTGCATGCGCCCCTCTAGTATGGGCATGTATTCCTGAAATGTGTATGGATGTATAGAATATGGCATGCCTTAGGTAGTATTGTAATACTACTCCCACTATATAAATTGGAATATCGAACATGATTAAGTCTGGGTTAATAACGGGCACCTGCCTAATATTCCCTTGCGATAAGACTCGAGGGCGTGGTGTAGTTTTTGCGCCCATGCTAATGGGGCAAAGCTATGACCAGCTTCATGAGATGATGATCTCTCTCGCCCTCTCCCTCTGAACGAACTGAGTAAGTAGATGCGATTTCCTACTCGACTCAGGTTCGTTTGGCATATTGGCATGCACCTATTAGTGCGCGAGATCGCGCTTGACCCTTTCTCTTAAGTTGGTGATATCCAACGCATGTTTAAATTAGGCCTTGTGTGCTTATGTGATTAATGACCATGTATGCATGTTGTATGATTTATTATGATGTAAATCCATGTTAGGGAGTGTCCCTATAATTATTAGATGATTGTGCATATGGTTCATGCACATAGCTAGATATAAAATTCTCCTGGATATATTTATATGCGCATGTTAAAAACTGATAGGCCTATCTGGGATAGGCGTGGGTATGACCCGCTGTCGGGTTGTACCATATTAGTTAGAGCGCTAGCGATGTAATCGCCCCGTGCATCCGAGCGATGCACTCGTTTGGAATTCAGGAGAATTCATTATCTTATCGGATTGTTAAGCCGGTAGTTGGGGCGTGACACCCCCCCTGTGTCCAAGCGACGCAACGGTGTGGGAGTACAGTAGTATTCGATATCTCGATAAGTGATTATCGAGAGTAGTTGTTTTTCCATTGGGTTTGCTTTGTGAACATGGAATGTTTACTCCCAATGTCGTCCGTGTTGAAGAGGGCCGGGTTGTAGCTGTCCTGACAGAGGGCTCCCATCCGTAGGTACCACCGAGGCGTTCGGAAGCGTACTGATCGTGGGAGTATACCAGGTAGTGACTACCCAGGGAAAGGGCTACCGGTGGACCAAGGGTGTAGAGTAGTCTAAGTCTCTTCCAAAAGTCCCAAGAGTCTCCCTCCGGGAGTGAGGGTGAGGGTGAGGTTGGTCGCGCCGCCGCGTGACCCTGTTATCCATGGGTTTCCACCCATGTTTACCTTGAAAGGAAATTGTTTATGTATTGAACTGTTGTATGGTGATTGGTTTTCAGCCACTCACTGTGTTGTGCCTGTGTCATTTGGAGCACTCTGATTGAAAATTTGGGTACATAAATTTTTCCTAGAAGTTATGTATTCCTGATTTGGTATTTGGATTTGATTTTGTTAAAATCCAAGATGAAGAGGTTTAAATATGATTTTATTATGAGATGTCCAGTTTTGAGTTAGCTTTCGTACAAAAGTGGAATTAGATCAACTGGATTCCTGTAGTAAAAGTTATGGGTATTTTTCTAAGTATACCCCGGGGAGGGAAATTCTGGCAGCAGCCCTGTTCTATGTTTAGCTCTAATTTCGGAATAGCTGGAGAGATTATTTGATCTTGGCATGAACATGAAAGTTGTAGATAAGCTTTCCAACGGACTTGGAATTGTGCAATTCAGAGCTATATTGAGGAAGTTATGGCTGTTCCAGTGAAGCATGTGCAGAATTTCTAAGTCAGGGATGAAATGGTCATTTCCCATCCCTCTTTAGATATTTATGTGGGCAACTAAAAATATCTTCTCTCTCTCTCTCTCTCCCTCTCACTTCCACGCCCACATCTTGGCCCTCTCTTCTCTCTTTTCAAAGCCCCCCCTAGGTGTTTGTGAAAATGTCACAAAGAGTAGAAGATGGTGGAGGAGGAAGTGGTGGTAGGTTTTGTTGTTGTTGTTTGTTCTCCCCTCTCTCAAGCTCCCTCTCATGATCCTCCCCCCCTGATTTTCAGCCATGAAGGAGGCTGAGGAGAGGCTGAGGAGGTGGTGGTAGTGGTGGTGGCGGTTGAGGTGGTCGCGGGTGCGTCGAGGGCCCCCGAGCCTCCCCTTTCATTTCCCCTCCAAAGGTGAGCCTTTCCCCTTCTTTTCTTGATTTTTATGGCTTAGGGTTGGTTGGGAGGGTCATGCATGTTGGGTAGATGTGTTAGGGTGTGTGTGAGAGGTTGGGAAGGGTTAAAATGGGGTTAGGGTTGGCTGGGCGCGCATCGGGAGTTGTCTGCGCGCGTGCGCGCGCAGGCGCGCGCAGGAGGGCGCTGGCAGGCGCAGTCGGGCGCGCAGACGCGCGCGGGTGCATGCACGCGAGCGCGCGGGTGCTCGCGGAGTGGTCGCGCGGGTGCGCGCGTGGCCCGAGCAGGGGTGCGTGCGCGAGCGTGCGGGCGCGCGGAGTAGTGCGCCTGGGCATGCGCCTGGGCGCGGAGCTGGGGACCAGTGCGCGCGCGCGTGTGCGTGCGTGTGCTGGGGCGTGCGAGCAGGGTGCTGCGCGGGGGGCGCAGTGCGCTCGGGTACGCGCTGGGCTGGACGCGCGGGAAGGAGCGCGGCAGTGCGCCGATGGTGCTGGGGTGCGTGCGTGCGTGCGCATTCGTGCGTGCGCGTGCGGGGGGCCATGCGTGTGGCTGCCCGAGGGTTCGGGTAGGTGTCGGGGCACTCGGACTCACGTGCGTACGTGCGTGCTCGCATGCGTGCGAGCCCGTATGCATGCTTGTCCGAGTATTGGGTATTTCTAATGATTTCTATGTGTAAATTGTGTTGTTACTCACCAAGTTGGATGCCCCTACCTTGCAGATCTCGTCGGATGGGATGCGCGAGGTCCCGGGCCGTATGGTGAGTGGTTCGATTCCAATCCCCCCCCCCCTCTCGGGATGCGCTCGACGCGCGTAGTCGCGCGTCGCGCATCGATGGGGTATCTTAGCTATACTACTTGTGTAAACAAGTAGTATAGCCATGCTTAAACTAATATGTAGATATTTTGCATGCTAGGGATATACATCCATGTATCATGTATAGAGGCCCGTATATGCCTGGACACCATGTCCTGTACTTAAAAGCCTTGATCTATGCATGTTTTGCTATGATATAACCATGCCACATTAGACCTTGTATGCTAGGGAAATGCATCCTGACACCATGTTTCATGCTAGGAAAGCCTTGACCTATGCATGTTCCCATTTAGTTTAATTTATTTAAATCACGATGGGATTACGTGATTATATTGTTATAAGCATGAATTAGAGAATATTATAACCTTGTGGTTATAATATATGTTTCCCCGCATCTTAGTTATGCGCCCTGGAGGAATTCTTGAGAATTCATGACATTAGAAATGTTAGGAAGCGTTGTCGACGGATCCAAGAGGATCGCATGCGTGTGAGTAGGCTGTTCTCTTCCCTTCGTTGGATCCGTGTAGTGACATCCCCGGCGTTAGACAGGCTTGTTATATATGTGTCACTTTTAGCCTTCTGGTCACCATTGGGACATTTCTGGCAGTTTTTCAACTTTTTCTTTTTTCGATCGGAACCGCTAAAATTTTGGACTTTTGGCTATCATCATGAGCTTGAGAACTCCGATTGAAAATCTAACTGCACATTATGTGTCCTGGTGCCATTTCAAGCCACTCTGGAAAATTTCATCGAATTCCGGTAACGTTTCAGAATTTCACAGTTCCGAATCGTATCCGGGTTTTGACCAAGCGGAAAGTCATGGGGAGACTTGACCAAGTCAAAGATGACTTTGACCAAGTCAAGTTTGACCCTTGACTTGGTCAATTGGTTTTGTTTGTTTGTGTGGATGGGTTGACTCAAGTCAAAGTTCTCAAAAAGACCAAAAACCCTAAGTGTGAGTGTGTGTGTGTGTGTGGCCCCTTAAGTGGGCGTGCACCCCTTCTTCTTCATCCCCATCTCTCTCTACCTCTCTCACTCACAAACCCTCACATCCCCTCTCTTTAATTCCTCCTTTTGATCTAGTAGGAGTGGAAGAAAAGAAAAGCCATAGAAGGGAAAAAGGAAGGTGAGGGCTTGATCTATCTTTCCATGGTGTTTGATTTGCTTTCCCCTTTGTCTACCTCCTCTTATGGCTTCTAATAAACCCCCCTGATTTCAGCCTTTGCTAGGGCTGAGGGAGATCTTGGTGGTGGTGGTCTTGGTGGTGGCGATTCGGTGCGCGAAGGGCACCCGAGTTCCTCCCATTGTTCCTCCTCTCTTGGGTAAGCTTTCCTCCTCCCCTAGCTAGGATTAGATGCTTGTTTAGGGTGTGAAATGGAGTATGCATGGTATGCATGTGTGTTAGGGGTGTGGGAGGGCTGAGGAAGGGGGTGGGAAGGGCTCAGGCGCGCGTGCGCGCGAGTCTGCGCACGCAGGCAGGGCTGGTGCGCGCAGTCGGGCCCGCTGGGGGCGTACGCGCAGACGCGCAGGCGTGCGCGTGGGGTGCTGCGCGGGGGTGCAGTGCGCGCTGTGCGCGCAAGCGTGCGCGCGGGGTGCTGCGCAGGGGCACAGTACGCGCGGGCACGCGCCGGGCTGGACGCGCGGTGTTCTTTTCTCCCTCGCATATTCTTTTCTCCAGTGATATCTGAGTCGGATATTGTTAGAGTATGTTATTGATCTCCTGTATAGACTGCTGATATTATATACCATTGCTGCGTCTTGGGGACGGCCGCCCTAGCGCGTGACAAGGCTGTCCTGACAGAGGGCTCCCATCTGTAGGTACCTCCGATGTGTCGGACAGTGCTGATCGTGGGAGTATACCAGGTAAGCTACGGAGCGTGGGAGAGGCTACTGGTGGACCAAGGGTGAATAGCAGTCTAGTCAGTCCCAAAAGGCCCATGTCACCCCCTAAAGGGTGAGGGTGGGGTGGGTCGGCGATGTTACGACCCACTAGCTTGTACAGTTACTCCCGTTTAGGGACTGTAATTATTTTAGGGTTAATATGTGTTGCGTTGCATAGTTTGTGCCATTCACTGAGTGTGTGGCACACCCCCCCGCATATTGTTCTCCTCCAGAGTGGTAGTTGTTTCCATGGGGTTCGCTTTGCGAACATGGAATGTTCACTCCCAATGTTGTCCGAGTTGAAGAGGCCGGGTTGTAGCTGTCCTGACAGAGGGCTCCCATCAGTAGGCACCTCCTGATTTGATGACGGACTGTGTTGAAAGTGGGAGTAGACCAGGCGGACTACGGAGTGGAGGAGAGACTATCGGTGGACCAAGGGTGATTAACAGCCTAGTAAGTCCCAATATCGTATGTCACCTATTGGAGGGTGAGGGTGAGGGTGTGGTGGGTTGGCGATGTTGCGACCCACTGGATTGTGTAGTTCCTGCCACTTTGAGGCTTGAATAATTAATTGTGGTTGATATAAATTGTGATGCACGGGTTGTGCTATTCACTGAGCGTGTGGCTCACCCCTCGCATATATTTTTCTTCAGTGTTATCTGAGTCGTATCAGCGTGTGCTATTCACTGAGCTCCCCGAGGGACCCCAGCAGTAGCGGAGCAGCGCCACATTCCGCGAGTGTTAGAGGCTATCAGCATCCCTTTTTATTGTATGTATTGTATTCTGTGCTTGGGCACACGTTTGTATTATATTTGGATGTCATTGTATATATTGGCTCTCACAGGACAGTTGATCATGTATCGGGTCTGTAATATGTCTTTGAATTACAGATTCAGTCTTTTAGCTTCCGCTATTTGTGTATATATCATGTCAGTCTCATTGTTGTATGTGTTGTCATTTTGACGTTGTTTAGGGTATATTATTGACCTCCTGTATAGACTGCGCGCGGGAGTGCGCGCGAGTGCGCGCGGGCACGCGGAGCAGTGCGCCTGGGCGCGGGGCTGGGGACCAGTGCGCGCGCGCGTGAGTGTGCGTGCTGGGGCGTGCGAGCAGGGTGCTACGCAGGGGGCGCAGTGCGCGCGGGTACGCACTGGGCTGGACGTGCGGTGCGCGCGGCAGCGCGTCTGGGCGCGCGGGCAGGCACGCGACAGTGCGTCGAGGGTGCTGGGGTGCGTGCGTGCGTGCGCATTCGTGCGTGCGCGTGCGGGGGGCCATGCGTGTGGCTGCCCGAGGGTTCGGGTAGGTGTCGGGGCACTCGGACTCGCGTGCGTACGTGCGTGCTCGCATGCGTGCGAGTCCGTATGCATGCTTGTCCGAGTATTGGGTATTTCTAATGATTTCTATGTGTAAATTGTGTTGTTACTCACCAAGTTGGATGCCCCTACCTTGCAGATCTCGTCGGATGGGATGCGCGAGGTCCCGGGCCATATGGTGAGTGGTTCGATTCCAATCCCCCCCCCCTCTCGGGATGCGCTCGACGCGCGTAGTCGCGCGTCGCGCATCGATGGGGTATCTTAGCTATACTACTTGTGTAAACAAGTAGTATAGCCATGCTTAAACTATAATATGTAGATATTTTGCATGCTAGGGATATACATCCATGTATCATGTATAGAGGCCCGTATATGCCTGGACACCATGTCCTGTACTTAAAAGCCTTGATCTATGCATGTTTTGCTATGATATAACCATGCCACATTAGACCTTGTATGCTAGGGAAATGCATCCTGACACCATGTTTCATGCTAGGAAAGCCTTGACCTATGCATGTTCCCATTTAGTTTAATTTACTTAAATCAAGATGGGATTATGTGATTATTTTGTTATAAGCATGACATTAGATAATATTATAACCTTGTGGTTATAATATAGGTTTCCCCGCATCTTAGTTATGCGCCCTGGAGGAATTCTTGAGAATTCATGACATTAGAAATGTTAGGAAGCGTTGTCGACAGATCCAAGAGGATCGCATGCGTGTGGGTAGGCTGTTCTCTTCCTTTCGTTGGATCCGTGTAGTGACATCCCCGGTGTTAGACAAGCTGTCCTGACAGAGGGCTCCCATCTGTAAGTACCTCTGATGCATCGGACAGTGCTGATCGTGGGAGTATACCAGGTAAGCTACGGAGCGTGGGAGAGGCTACCGGTGGACCAAGGGTGAATAGCAGTCTAGTCAGTCCCAAAAGGCCCATGTCACCCCCTAAAGGGTGAGGGTGAGGGTGGGGTGGGTCGGCGATGTTACGACCCACCAGCATGTTCAGTTACTCCCGTTTAGGGACTGCAAATATTTTATGGTTAATATGTGTTGTGTTGCATAGTTTGTGCCATTCACTGAGTGTGTGCCCCCCCCCCCCCTCGCATATTCTTCTCCTCCAGAGTGGTAGTTGTTTCCATGGGGTTCGCTTTGCGAACATGGAATGTTCACTCCCAATGTTGTCCGAGTTGAAGAGGCCGGGTTGTAGCTGTCCTGACAGAGGGCTCCCATCCGTAGGTACCACCGATGCAGTCGGAGGGGTACTGATCGTGGGAGTATACCAGGTAGAGGCTACCCGGGAGAGGGCTAACTGTCACGCCTCAGGGCGGCTGTCCCCGGGACGCGGGAAGTGTGTATATGATATTAGTAGTCTATATAGGAGGTCAATAACATACGCTAAACAACAGCTAAAATGACAACATAGGCAAAAGCAAGACTGACACAGATAGCGGAAGCTAAAAGACTGAGTCTGTAATTCAAAGACATATTACAGACTCGATACATAATCAACTGTCCTGTGAGAGCCAATATATAAACAATGATAACATCCAAAAATAATACAAACGTGTGCCCAAGCACAGGATACAATACATACAATAAAAAAGGGATGCTGATAGCCTCTAACACTCGCGGAATGTGGCGCTGCTCCGCTACTGCTGAGGTCCCTCGGGGAGCTCCTCCTCCTGATCCAACTCAGATAACACTGGAGAAAAATATATGCGAGGGGTGAGCCACACGCTCAGTGAATAGCACAACCCATGCATCACAATTTATATTAACCACAATTAATTATTCAAAGCCTCAAAGTGGCAGGAACTACACAATCCAGTGGGTCGCTACATCGCCGACCCACCACACCCTCACCCTCACCCTCCAATCACCCTCGGTCCACCGATAGTCTCTCCTCCACTCCGTAGGCCACCTGGTCTACTCCCACAATTCAGCACAGTTCGAACCCAAATCAGGAGGTGCCTACTGATGGGAGCCCTCTGTCAGGAAGGCCTGTCTAACGCTGGGGCAGTCTCTATACGGATCCAACGAAGGGAACAGAAACAGCCTATCCACACGTATACGATCCACTTGGATCCGCGGTATTCCTTAACTGGAAAAAGAAACCTTGGGAGGGCACCATGAGGTCCCGATATAGGATATCCCGACAACCAAACAAGGAACACGGAGTACCCTAGCCCGGGTCTCAACGCTGACTTCGCAAGGCCCCTTAATCCAGAGAAGGGAGACTACTAATGTCATGAATTCTTCAGAATTCCTCCAGGGCGTATAACCAAGATGCGGGGAACATATATAATAACTATCAAGTTATAATACTTACTAAGGTATGCAAAAATACCATAAGTTCGCATTTAATTTAATAAATTAAACTAATAGGACACATGCATAGGTCGAGGCTTTCCTAGCATGAAACAAGGTGTCAGGATGCATGGCTCTTACACATATCCTAAGGGTGAAAGTCCCTAACATACAAGGTCTAGGGTAGCATGCATACTACATACTAATCATGCTTGCATAGATTACATATTATTCAAGTTAATATTAAACTATGGTGCCCCAGGGGACGATGGTATACGCCCAAGAGCATATAGCGCCTCCCTACTGGGTTGGGTTGTCCCACTCACCAACACCCGGGTCATCGCGTGATCGTCCGTCAAGATCTGCAAGACAGGGTAATCAACTCGGTGAGTAAAATACACAATACATACAAAAATACGCTAAAAATACCCAACACTCGGACAAACGTACATACGGCCCGTACGCACGCGAGTCCGAGCACCCCGACTCACCCGAACCCCCCCCCCCCCGGGCAGCCGTACGCACGGCCACCCGCCCCGGGCGCACAGCCGCGCCCTAGCCCGCTCCCCCAGACGCACTGCCGAGCCCCCTGCCCGCATGCCCGGACACGGTGTCGAGCCCAGCCCGTGCGTCCAGCCCCGGGTGCACCCGCGCGCACTGCGACCCAGCGCAGCACCTCGCGCGCACACCCGCCCGCACTGCGCCCCAGCGCAGTGCCCCGCACGCACTCCCCGCTCGCCTCACCGCGCACTGCGCCTCTGCGCAGCGCTCCGCGCGCACGCCCCCGCATGGCGCCCAGCGCGCAGCACCCGCACGTGGTGCAGCGCTCCGCACGCACGCCCCCGCACGGTGCCCAGCGCGCAGCACCCGCACGTGGCGCAGCGCTCCGCACGCACGCCCCCGCACGGTGCCCAGCGCACAGCACCCGCACACTACCCGCTCAACTCGCGTACTGCGCCCCCTGCGCAGCACCCGTGCGCACGCCCCCGCATGGCGCCCAGCGCGAAGCACCCGCACGTGGCCCCGCGCGCACAGCACGCACTGCGCCTCTGCGCAGCGCTCCGCACACACGCCCCCGCACGGCGCCCACCGCGCAGCACCCGCACACTACCCGCTCAACCCGCATACTGCGCCCCGTGCGCAGCACCCGCGCGCACGCCCGCGTGCCCTGCCAGCTTGCCCGACAGCGCGCCTGCCAGCCTGCCTGCCTGCCCGCGCGCGCAGGCCCGATGAGCCCGCACTGCCCGAGCCGGCTCTACCACCCCAACCGCCACCAACAGCCACCGACAGCCACCAAAACCACCATGAAAGCCATGCATACCCAAAAACACCTCCTAATCAAGCATCTAAACAAGGAAAGGAAGGAAAGAAACTCACCCAAGGAGAGGAAGGAAAGAGGAGGAAGAACGGGTGCTCTTCGCGCACCGAAACACCACCTCCAAGGCCACCACCACCAAGATCTCCTCTCAGCCAAGGAAGGGCTGAAAACAGGGGAGAAAAGAGGCTATGAGAGGGGGTCACACAAGAGGGAACTCGAATCCGAGACCACCGGAAGATAGATCGGGACAATACCTATCTTTTCTCTTCTTAGGGTTTTTGGTTTCAACCCCTTCAACTAGATCAAAAGGGGGGATTAAAGAGAGGGCTTGAGTGGAGAAGAAGATGAATAGGGGAGGCTCTAATGTGGTCGTGGGATTTTATTATACTCACACACACACCACACACTCTCACACCCACACTTAGCTTAGCCCTAATTAGGTTTAGGCTTGGTTTAGGCTAGGTTTAGGTGATCTAAGTGCACTTTGACCCTAGTCAACCCAACCACACTAAAAGCCAAAATCAATTGACCAAGTCAAAGGTCAACTTTGACCAAGTCAAGTCTCCCAATGACTTTCCGCTCGGTCAAAACCCGGATACGATTCAGAACTGTGAAATTCTGAAACGTTACCGGAATTCGATGAAATTTTCGTGAGTGGCTTGGAATGGCACCAGGACACATAATATGCAGTTAGATTTTCAATCGGAGTCCTCAAACTCAGGATGATAGCTAAAAGTTCAAAATTTTAGCGGTTCCGATCGAAAAATGAAAAAGTTGAAAAACTGCCAGAATGCTCCAACGGTTACCAGCAGGCTAAAAGTGACACATATATAACACTAACGAATGATATTGCAAGCGTGGAATCGTTCTCCCCTTCGTTGGATCCGATGTAGGAACTCCCCGGTGTTGGAGATGTCTTGACAGAGGGCACCCATCTGTAGGTACCACTGACGCGTTCAGAGGGTACTGATCGTGGGAGTATACCAGGTCGAGGCTACGCGAGGGAGAGTCTACCGGTGGACCAGGGGTGTAGAGCAGTCTAAGTCTCTTCCCAAAGTCCCAAGATGTCTCCTTTCAGGAGTGAGGGTGTGGATGAGGCGAAGACACGTCTCCTCGTGACCCATTCGTTGTTCGACCGTTCCCATAGTTGTTGGGTCCGGTCTCGTGATTGATGTTCAAGGACATTGTTGGGCGATTATCTAGATGTAGATGATCCAGTAGTGTTGAGTAGACCAGTAAATCCGGGTCTCTTCGACCGACGGTATGGTCTCTAGACTAGTAAATCCGGGTCTCTTTGACCGACGGTATGGTCTCTCCCCATAAGTCCCAAAAGACTCCCTCCGGGAGTGAGGGTGGGGGTGAGGTTGGTCGCGCCGCCGCATGACCCAGTTATCCATGAGTTTCTACCCATGTTTTCCTTGAAGGGAAATTGATTATGTATTGAACTGTAGAATGGTGATTGGTTTCCAGCCACTCACTGAGCTTGTAGCTCACCCCTCGCATACTGTTTCTTTTCAGAAGCAGTGTTGGACGTGGAGAAGAAGCTTCCTGTGGCGTGGTCTTATGGGTGTGGGGCGTTCTGCCGGCGGGTGGCGTGTGCGAGGCTGTCAGCATTCCTAGAGTCATTTTATGCTTTATAAATCGTGCGTGTGGCACAGGTTGTATTTTCTTTGGTCTAGACTTGGCTTTCACAGGACATTGATTGTGTATTCGGGTCTGTAATAATGTTTTTGATTTACAGACATTGTTATATATTATGCTTCCGCTTTTCAGTCAGTTATCATTATCTTGCTTTGCCGCGTTGTGTATTGTTGTTGGTGACATCAGGTATTGATAGCTGATATTTATTATTGCCACGTCTCAGGGACGGCCGCCCTGGGCGTGACAGCTCACCCCTCACATACTGTTTCTTTTCAGGGGCAGTGTTGGGCGTGGAGTTGGAGCTTCCCTGTGGCGTGGTCTTATGGGCGTGGAGCGTTCTTCCGGCGGGTGGCGAGTGCGAGGCTGTCAGCAGTCCTAGAGTCATTTTATGTATTGTAAATCGTGCATGTGGCACATGTTGTATTTTATTTGGTCTAGACTTGGCTCTCACAGGACAATGATTGTGTATTCGAGTCTGTAATAATGTTTTTGGTTTACAGACATTGTTTATATATTATGCTTCCGCTTTTCAATCAGTTATCATTATCCTTGCTTTGCCACCTTGTGTGTTGTTGTTGGAGTCTTTATTGACCTCAGGTATTGATAGCTGATATTTCATTATTGCCACGTCTCGGGGACGGCCGCCCTGGGGCGTGACACACTCGCCACCCGCTGGACGGAACACTCCACGCACACATGACCACGCCGCAGGGAAGCTCCAGCTCCACGCCCAACACCGCCCCTGTAAAAGAAACAGTACGCGAGGGGTGAGCTACAAGCTCAGTGAGTGGTTGGAAACCAAACACCATTACAACAGTTCAATACTAAGGCAATTTCCTTTCAAGGAAATACATGGGTAGAAACCCAAAGGATGACAAGGTCACGCGATGGCGCGACCATACCTCGCCCTCGCCCTCACTCCCCGGAGGGAGGCTTTTGGGACACCTGGGGAGGAACAACGGTTAACCATAACACATGGTGTTACTGGATAACAATTACAACGAGTCCATCCGCTACGAGGTAGAGATATACTTCGATACCTCAAGCGTTAGGAGTAGCATACCCAGAGTATACTCAATGGGTATAAGAGTCACGTGACGACGTGACTTCAACTTACCCTCACCCTCACCCCTAAGGGTGACATGGGACTGTTGGGAGAATCCTTTTTCTCTACACCCTTCATCATCCGATATCCCTCTCCCGAGTAGCCTCTACTTGGTATACTCCCATGATCGGTACATCTGCCGAATGTATCGGTAGTACCTATAGGTAGGAGCCCTCTGTCACGACAGCTTCAACGTCGGGCAGCTTCAACGTGGATCCGATGAAGGGGAGAATGATTCCACGCTTGCAATATTGTTCGATAGCCCTCTCCCGCGTAGCCTCTACCTATCGGCCTTTCACGATTGGTACATCCGCTAGATGGGTACAGCAGTAGCATCGGTAGCACTTACGAGTGGTGGCACTACACAAGACAGCTTCGACGCTGGGCAGGTTCGGTGCACGACGATATTGGGAGGAAGACTTCGCGTTCGCAATGCGAACCCTATGGAAAAATCAACTATCCTCTGTAATCCGATACCAATGCTATCGAAATACGCTTGAACTCCCATAAAGATGCGTCGATAAGACGCAGGGAGTCACCTCTGCTCTCGCACAGAGATAAGCCCTAAGGCATAACCCAACAGGCGGTTCACACACTCGCCTAACATGGGTAGGCCTAGCTTAATTCCATAACCACCTACTTAACAAAACCGATATGATAATGAATTCTCCTAAATTCCAATCGAGTGCATGCTCGGATGCAAGGGGGTGATTACATCGCTAGCGCTCTAACTAATAAGGTACAACCCGACAGCAGGTCATACCCACGCCTATTTCAGATAGGCCTAATCAGTTTTAACATGCGCATATATATTACAGGAGAATTATATCATAGTTATGTACATGAACTACATGCACGATAACATAACAATTAATTATAGGGATACTCCCTAACATGGATAAAACGCATAAACAATATATATGCAACATACATAACCAGACATGGCCTAAATAATATGCATACAAGCATACAAGGTATACCCTAACATGCGTTGGATATCACCAACTTAAAAGGGAAGGGTCAAGCGCGATCTCGCGCACTAACAGGTGCATGCCAATATTCCAAAACAAACCTGAGTCAAGTAGGAACCACATCTACTTACTCAGTTCGCACAAAGAGAGAGGGTGAGAGAGAGCTCGTCATCTCTAGAAGTTGGTCATAGTTTGCCCTATTAGCATTGGCGCAACAACTATACCACGCCCTCAAGTCTTATCGCAAGGGAATATTAGGCATGTGCCCGTTTATTAACCAAGGCTTAATCATGTTGGATATTACTAATAATAGGGTAGTATTACTAGAAGGGACTACGTAAGTCATGCCATATTCTATACACCCATATAAAAACACACAAGATACATGCAAACATGATCATTCATACATGAATACAATACATAGGCAAATATATGGTAGAATAGGAGGGTTCTACGCAATATACGAGCTATACTAACCTAGCATGCAAATATCTAGCATATTATGGGTTAGAATGACCATACTACTTATCTAAATAAGTAATATAGTCAGGGTGCCCAACGGATGCGTGACGCACGACTACGTGAATCCAACGCTTCCCGAAAGGTTGGATCGAACCACTCACCGATACTTGGATCGTCGCGCGTCTGGTCTACGAGATCAAAAGAGGGGGAGGGAAATGGGGAGATGCGGGGCTCTCAACACACCCCAACCACCACCACCACTACCACTACCTCAACAGCCTCTCCTCAAGCCTTTCATGGCTTTCTTTGCACCCCCTTTTGTCTTCTTCTACTTCTTCTTTTTCTGCTTCTTATACAACCAAACAAAGGGGACCAAAAAGGTCGGATGGATTTTTCCTAAGGGAGGGAGAGAGAGAGAGAGAGAGAGAGAGAGAGGGGCTTTTAATGCTCCAAAAGGGATTTGGTGGGAGGTTTGACGTTGGTCAACCTAGCCAAGCTACTAAACAAAAATGGTTAACCAGTCAATGGTCAAATTTGACTTGGTCAAATCCTCCGCGCCCCTATTGACAATCCAGTATCGACCAAAACTAGGATACGATTTAGAACTACATAATTTCCTAAAACGTAATTGGAACTTGATAAAAATTTTATGGGTAGGACCAAACACTACTAAGACCCATAATATGCAGTCATTTTATCAATCAGAGCACTCCAACTCTCACAGGTAGCTAAAAGCCAAAATTTTAGCGACTCCGATTGAAAAATAAGGCTCCAAATGACACAGGCATAACATCCTCGCAGCCGGATTCATCTGCGAAGTCTGTTACCCCAATTGGATATCCAACGTCATTTTGGCAGAAAAGAAGGGGGGGAAGTGGTGTGCTTGCATCGACTTCATCAACCTCAATAAGGCGTTCCCCAAGGATGGCTACCCCCTGCCCAAGATAATTCTACTCGTGGACGAGACTACGGGCTACGAGCGCTTGTCGTTCCGGGGCGCGTATTCAGGCTACAACCAAATTCCCCTTCATCCGCGCGATCAGGAGAAGACTGCGTTCATCTCAAAACACGGGCTGTACTGCTACAAGGTGATGCCCTTCGGACTAAAAAATGCAGGTGCAACCTTCCAGGGTTTGGTGAACAAGGTATTCAAGCACCTCATTTGCCGGACAATGGAAGTGTACATTGATGACATGGCAGTAAAAAGCAGGAACCGCTTTGATCACTTGCAACGAGCTGAAGCCTTCGACACCCTCTAGGCGGACTGCATGAAGCTCAACCCGGCGAAATGCTCATTCGGCATTTCGTCCGGACATTTTCTGGGCCACATCGTGCACCGGCAAGGCATAGAGGCCAACCGTTCCCAAGGTTCAAGAACTGTGTGATTCCCATGTCCCCACGACCGTTCACGACGTCCAGGTGATCACCGGCCGAATTGCCACCCTATCTTGGTTCATTTCTTGTATATCAGACCTCTGTCGACCATTTTTTCAGGCCATTAAAGGAGCAAAAGGTGGAGTGTGGTCGGACGAACAGCGAGCTGCTTTTCAAAGCCTCAAAGATCATCTAGGCCAGCCACCGATCCTGTCCGTCCCAATTGAAGGCGAGACGCTATTCCTGTACCTTGGCATATCGACTGCAGCAGTCAGTGCCGCCCTATTAAGAGAGGACCACCACCAGTAGTATTCGGTCTTCTACATAAGCAAAGCCTTTCTTGACGCTGAGGCTCGCTACTCGCCCATGGAAAAGCTCATCTTAGCGCTCGTGGTGGCAAAAATGAAATTACAACATTATTTCGAGCCACACTCTGTCATCATTCTGACGTCGTACCCTATCCGGGTTTTCCTGCACAAACCAGACCTTTACGGGTGAACCGCCAACTGGGCGCTAAAGCTATCCCAATTCGACATCGACTACGTCCTCGGCTTGTGAAGAAGGGTGAGGTGGTGGCCGACTTCCTCTTGGAGTTCGACCCTGAGGATGACATGTAGAGAGCCCTATCAGTACTCGATGACCTGCCAGAACTTACAGAATGGTGGGCTATCTTCGTTGATGGAGCGTCCAACACCGGGGGCAGTGGCGCTGGCATTGTGTTGAGAACTCCGGATGGCACTCAACTGGAGCATTCCATCTGGCTAGACTTCCCCGCCACAAACAATAACGCTGAATATGAAGCTCTCATGAATGGATTACAACTCGCCAAAGCACTCCAAGTCAGGTATCTGTGCACCTGGCCGTCTAGCTCTCCCAAGACTTCTTCGGCTTCAAAATCAATTACCTCCCTCGCGAGGAAAACAAGGAAGCAGATTTGTTGGCCGCAAGAGCCACCACCATTGGTTGCCGGTGGGTCATGCCGGCTGTCCTTCTATGACCCTCCATCGAGCCAGATCCCACCGTGCATATGATCAAGAGGGAATTTCCTTGCTGGATGGACCTGATCGAAGCTTATATTCGCAATGGTGATCTGCCTGCTAACCAGACCGAAGCCCAAAAAGTGCGATACTAGTCCGCCAATTACGTATTCATAGAAGGTGCGCTCTATCAACGCAACGCTGATGGCCCCTTCCTTCGATGTCTCGGCGTGACCAAAGCCAAACCCCTGACGGAGGAGTTACATGAAGGATCGTGCGGTGATCACTCGGGCGGATGGTCCCTCGTACACCGCATCTTGACCCAGGGGTACTACTGGCCGTCGTTGAGAAAAGACACCCTTACTTTCGCATGCAGCTGAGAAAAATGCCAAAAATTCTCCCCGGTGGTTCATCTCCCCGCGACGGAACTCCACACACTCATCGCCCCCTGGCCATTCGCCCAATGGGGAATTGACATTGCGGGGCCGTTCCCGACCGCAGCGGGAGGAAAGAAGTACGTTCTTCTAGCGACGGACTACTTCACTAAGTGGGTAGAAGCCGAGGCATACAAGATGGTCAAGCACACCGACGTTCGGAGGTTCCTGTGGAGACAAATCATATGCAGGTTCGGCGTCCCCCAGGGTCATCGTTGCAGACAACGGGACTCAATTCCCAAATGCCCTGATTCGCAGGAGTTCTTTGCCAAGTACGGTATCCAACAACATTTCTCCTCGCGGGCGTACCTGCAGGGGAATGGGCAAGCCGAAGTGACCAACCGCACCATTTTCACTATGCTCAAGAAGCGGCTTGACGAAAAGAAGGGAGCATGGTTGGAGGAGCTCCCGGGCGTGCTGTGGGCCTATCGCACTACTCGGAGAAAACCCACTGGAGCGTCGCCATTCGCCCCGCATACAGGACCGAAGCGGTCATCCCCACGGAAATCGGGCTGCCCACGCTACGTACTTCCATTTCCCTCACCGACCAAAATAGCGAGGTCCCTGGCAAACAATACCGTGCTCCTGGAAGAAGCGAGAGAGGCCGCCTCGATTCGCCTCGCCACCTACCAGTGCCGGCAAGCTCAGCATTTCAACAAGAAGGTTTGGTCCCGATCATTCACTCCCGGCAAATGGGTGCTCCGACGAGTTACTGATAACACACGTGAACCAAACACTGGGAAACTCGCATCCAATTGGGAGGGATCGTATGAAGTTGTTGCAGCCTATGGCAAGGGGGCATTCCGGCTATGCACCATCGGCCCGAGAAAGGTATTCATACTGACCCCTTGGAACACTATGAACTTAAGAAAGTTTTATACGAAGGGCCCTCAGTGGACATTATGAATAAATGTAATGGACCCTGTTTCTGTTACTCTTTTTTTCTTAATCGAATAAATGCTGCGATTTCGGCCAGTAGTTTTCAATATCTATCAAAATATAATTCTATGCATGATAAACCTAATCGTGTGTGGTGGGATTAAGTCGCCTCAACTACGCCCCTATCCCACAGCCTGAGGTAGTCCGATCCTTATAGCCGCCTCGCCTGGCCACTCGTGCCCGAGGCGGTCTGATCCTTATAGCTGCCTCGCCTGGCCACTCGCATCCGAGGCGGTCAGATCCTTATAGCCGCCTCGCCTGGCCACTCGGGCCCGAGGTGGTCCGATCCTTATAGCCGCCTCGCTCGACCACTCGCGCCTGAGGTGGCCCGACCCGAGTGGCAACCTCAACCGGCTACGCCAATCGAACGGCTCATGCCCGAGATGGTCGACTCATGTGTCCACTTTGTTCTGCGACCCCACTCCAACGGCTCGCGACCAAATGGGACTGACCACACGGCTACCATGTCCGACCATACAACACCCTAAGGTGGGACGACATGGTGCCACCAATATAAGCTCGCCTGTCCTAAGGCTCGAACGATCGACACAGGCCCGAGTTCACTAGGCTCAAATAAGCCTCATTATATTTACAAGCATTGGCCAACAAGGGCGTAGCAAGACACAACACCAGCCATTGCAGGAAAATGTAAGTTCTATTACGATATTCAGATACATGCACAAAAATAATAATAAATAAATAAATAAATTTTGCTTCGCGGCATCTCCGCTCACAACCCAAAACGGCGGGAGCCGCGAGGACGATATTGGCAGCGCTGGGAAAGCTCCGAATATACATTTGGAGCAAAGCCCTCCTCCCGATCAATGACGTCCAGGGGAATCCTCCTCGAGCAACTAGCAGTCAGGAGCGCAGCAGTCCACTCCTCCCTGTAGGTGCGAGCCCGGGTCAGGCTAAGTCCGGCGTCAAGGTCATCCTTGAGGGCCCGAACTTCCCCTTCAAGCTCCAGCGCGCACATATGCCACCTAATCACAGATCGCTGCAGGGAGTCCCTTTCCGCAGTCACCGCGGATAACGCCAAGGCCGCTCGAAGGGCCGACCCCTCCGCCTTGGCCAGTGCTCCGGTGGATGAAACTCGACCGGCCGCTGAAATGGGAGGGACGTCGCCTTCCTCGCCACCCGACCAGGAGTCCTCATCGTCGCTTTCGGCGATGAGTCGATGCTTCCCACGGCAATCGTCAATCCGAGGCAGCTGGCCGCCTACCCTGCTGCTCTCCCCGCCGACAGGTGCGCTGCCGCTTGCACCTTCGTCATGAGTAGGGGGGAGGAATCGGCAAGCACCCGCGCGGGCCATCAGCTCCCTCACGTCCGGGACCAGCGTCTCTAGCTTGATCAGATCGAAGAAGGCCTGGTCCCACATCAGCGTCTTCACCGCCTCCTGAATGGTGTCTTTTAGGAATCGAACCCTCGACTTTGGCATCCCAACAGTGGGGTCGAGGCGTCCTACGTGAACATGATCAGTAAGACGAACAAAAGTTATAAGCAATGACAATAAGGGGATGACTTACGGAGTTCACCGAATGATGTCAGGATTGGGGGCACACCTGCAATGGGGAATTGCCAGGCCCCCCCGATCACCGTGACCTTGTCTTTCCACCCATGGTCACGATCCGGTATGCCCTGCATGATGAGGTATTTGTCCCCCCGCATGACAAAGTAGTACCGCTGAGAGCTCCCCGGACACCGAGCGAATTAGTAGAAAAACATCACCTCGTGGATCCTGAGCCCGTACCCCCGCGTCTCATTTAGATAGAGGGTGGTGACCAGGACTCGGAATATGCTCGGATGGACCTACATCGGCGCCAACCGGAAGAAAGAAAGAAATGTTGGGATGAAGGGGTGAAGCAGAAATTGGACGACCGTCAGGTGGTTGTTGGAGAAATACGCCTCCCCCGCAAGGAGGCCGGCCCCATCACGAACGAACTGACCGCCCTCCACCAGCTTCATCGTCACCCCCCGCGGTAGCGAAAGTCTTCTCTGCACCATGTCGACGGGAATGAAAACAAGAGAAAGTCAAAAACAAGAAAGAAGAGTGCGACGAGGAAGACGACCCTGTCCATCTGAGTTGATTTACAGGCAGAAAATCTGTCTCTTTGTATTCACCACGCCGGTCTCTGAAATGAAACGACGAATGATGACGAAACGGTGGTCGAGGCACCTCGTGGACTGTTCGTCGCTCTTCTCGAAACAACGGCCCTTCGGTTCGGCCGAACTGACATTCGACGCCTCCACCTAGCGTTCCTCTCAAAGTGGAGTGAGCCTCCGAATCGGAAGAGATACACGTCGAGCAAGGCGAATCATTTCGATTCGACGAGGGTTACAACCCAACACGTGGCGCCTCGTACAAGTTTTTCCCATTCGACTGGAATACCAATCAGTCAAATGAGAAAAAGGGGGCATATGTGAGAGCCCAATTTTATGACTATCTTTTCCAAGCTGAATCGTTAATCATGCCAAACCCGACCCAACAAGGCCGGGACCCGGATCTTCCCAAAACGGGCAGGTTCACAGGTCCCCTCGAGACCTACCCGATTAAGCTATGGGCCAACTTGCCCTAGCATGGACCAGCTTGACTCGGAGAACCACGCCCGTCTAACAGCAGGAGACCAAGTCAGTATTTACTCTATCTTATCCTCACTAATACACTTAAATATACTGCATTAAATGACAATTATTGGCATTCAATCCCATTAATATTGAATAGACCACCAAATCAGGTCATCATTGACCATGTCAACCGAATTCCTATGAGATCTAGGTATATATGTCAACCCATAATTAACTAAATCAGGGATTATATCTTTTGTCTCTGAATTGATGGTTGATGAATTCTCTTCCGTCCGATGGAAAGGGGACGATCTTGTTATGCTTGTGTCATTCGGGGACTTTTTTTTTCTTTTGATTAGAGTCGCTAAAATTTTAGCTTTTTAACTACCTGTGGGAGTTGGAGTACTCTGATTGAAAATCTAACTGCATATTATGGGTTTTGGTACCGTTTGGTACTGCCCATAAAAATTTCATCGAATTCCGGTAACGTTTTAAAAAATATACAGTTCCGAATCACATGCGGGTTTGGCCATAACTGGGTTTCGGTGGGTGAGATATTTTCGAGTGTGTGGTGCTTCTCCGCACGCTTCCCAATAAAGCAAAAATAAGTGGTTGAGTGAGGGTGAGCCTAACCCTAACCTCACCACCCCCTTATGGTCACCCCTAGACACTATTTGGGCATGAAAATGAGATTTTTGCCCTCTCTGTTGTGTTTGTGTCATTTGGAGCGCTCTGTTTGAAGATTTGGGTACATAATTTTTTTTCCTAAGTTATGTATTCCTGATTTGGTGTTTGGATTTGATTTTGTTAAAATCCAAGATGAAGAGGTTTAAATATGAGTTTACTATGAGATGTCCAGTTTTGAGTTAGCTTTCGCACAGAAGTGGAATTAGATCAACTGGATTCTTGTAGTAAAAGTTATGGGTATTTTTCCAAGTATACCCCGGGGATGGAAATTCTGGCAGCAGCCCTGTTCCATGTTTATCTCTAATTTCGGATTAGCTAGAGAGATTATCTGATCTTTCCATGAACATGAAAGTTGTAGATAATCTTCTTAGCTTTCCATCAGTCTTGGAATCAAGCAATTCGGAGCTGTATCGGGGAAGTTATGGCTGTTCTAGTGAAGCTTGCGCAGAATTTCTAGTCGGAGGGCGACTTAGTAAATTTTCCTTAGATATTTGTGATAAATATCTCCTCTCTCTCTCCCTTCCCCTCTCACTTCCGACCAGAAATCTGGTCTCTCCTTCTCTTTTCCTTTGCCCCCCTTGGTGTTTGATGAAATGCCTCAAAGAGAAGGAGGAGGTGGAGGAGGAAGTTGTGGTGGATCATGGCTAGGGTTGTTGTTGTGTTGTTGTTTTTTCCTTCCCTCAAGCTCCCTTTGCATGTTCTCCCCCCCCCTGATTTTCGGCTGAGAGGAGGCTGAGGAGAAGCTAGAGGCGGTGGTGGTGGTTGAGGTGGTCGCGGGTGTGTCGAGGGCCCCCGAACCTCCCCCTTTTGTTCCCCCTCCAAGGTGAGCTCCTCCCCTCCTTTTCTTGATTTTTTTGGCTTAAGGGGTTGGTTGGGAGGTCATGCATGCTTGGTAGTTGGGTTAGGGTGTGTGTGAGGGGTTGGGGAGGATGAAAATGAGGTTTAGAGGGCTTGGGCGCGTGCTGGGCGCGGTCTGCGCGCGTGCGCGCGCAGGCGGGCGCAGTCGGGCGCGCAGTCGCGCGCGGGTGCGTGCGCGCCGGTGCACGCGGGAGTGTGCGCAGGTGCGCGCGGGTGCAGGCGCGAGCGCGGGTGCGCGCGCGCGGGCAGGGCACCTGGGCACCGCGCCTGGGTGCGGGGCAGGGCGTTTGGGCATGTGCTTGGGCGCAGAGCTGGGGACCAGTGCGTGCGTGTGCTGGGGTGTGCGCGCAGTGCGCGCGGGGGCGTGCTGGGCTGAACGCGGGGTGCGCGCGCGAGCGTGCGCGTGCGTGCGGCAGTGCGTCGGGGCGCGCGGGCAGGCGCGCGGCAGTGCGCTGATGGTGCCGGGGTGCGTGCGTGCGTGCGCATTCGTGCGTGCGCGTGCGGGTGGCCGTGCGTGCGGCTGCCCGGGGGGTTCGGGAATGAGTTGGGGTGCTCGGGCTCGCGTGCGTACGGGCCGTATGTACGTTTGCCCGAGTATTGTGTATTTTTAGTGTATTTTTGGGTTATTTGTGTATTTTACTCACCGAGTTGATTACCCTGTCTTGCAGATCTTGACGGACGGTCGCGCGACGACCCGGTTATCGGTGAGTGGGACAATCCAACCCAGTTGGGAGGCGCTATATGCACTTGGGCGTATACCGTCCTCCCCTGGGGCACCATAGATTAATATTAACCTGTTTAATATGTAATCCATGCAAGCATGATTGATATGTAGTATGCATGCTACCCTAGACTGATTATGTTAGGGACTTGCACCCTTAGGTTGTGTAAGAGCCATGCATCTTGTCACCTTGTAATCATGCTAGGAAAGCCCCGGCCTTTGTATGCGTCCTAATAGTTTAATTTGTTAAATTAAATGCAACTGGTAATATTATTGCATGCCTTAGGGAATATTAAGGGGCCTTGCAAGGTCAACATTGAAACCCGGGATAGGGTGCTCCGTGTTCCTTGTTTGGTTGTCGGGATGTCCTATATCGGGACCTCATGGTGCCCTCCCAAGGTTTCTTTTCCCGTCTATATTAATGCATGTTCCCCGCATCTTGGTTATGCGCCCTGGAGGAATTCTGATGAATTCAAGACACTAGAGTTGTCACGCCCCAGGGCGGCCGTCCCCGGGACGCGGCAAGTGTATATATAATATCAGAATCTACACAGGAGGTCAATAATATATCATACACAAACAACCAGAATGACACATAGACAACAAAGAGGCTGACATGATATATACACCAAATGCGGAAGCAAAAGACTGAATCTGTAAATAAACATACTACAGACTCGATACTCAATCATCTGTCCTGTGAGAGCCAATATACACAAATACACTGAATATATACAACCACGTGCCAAGCACGGAAATAAAATACATACAGCCAAGAAGGGATGCTGATAGCCTCTGGCACTCGCGGAACGTAGCGCTGCTCCGCTACTGAAGGAATCCCTCGGACGGCTCCAACTGCTCCTCCGGCTCCGGCTCAGTGGCAACTGGGGAAAAATATGCGAGGGGTGAGCCACACGCTCAGTGAACAGCACAACCCATGCATCACAGACAATATTGACCACAATTCAGATCTTAATAATCCACGATCTCTTATTAACAACCACAAAATGGTAACAAATACTCAAACCAGTGGGTCACTCAATCGCCAACCCACTACACCCTCACCCTCACCCTTCAATGGGTGACATAGGATTTTGGGACTGATAATCATCCAATCACAACTCCAGTGGGTCGCTCATCGCCAACCCACTACACCCTCACCCTCACCCTACAATGGGTGACATAGGATTTTGGGACTGACTAGGCTGTTGGTCACCCTTGGTCCACCGATAGTCTCTCCTCCACTCCGTAGGCCGCTTGGTCTACTCCCACATTCAGCACAGTCCGAAACCAAATCAGGAGGTGCCTACTGATGGGAGCCCTCCGTCAGGAAGGCCTGTCTAACGCTGGGGTAGTCTCTACCGGATCCAACGAAGGGAAACAGAACAGCCTATCCATACGCATATGATCCACTCGGATCCGCCGACTACACATCTCTACAATTCTAATGTCATGAATTCCTCAGAATTCCTCCAGGGCGCATAACCAGGATGCGGGGAAACGTGTACAATAATAGCAAGGTTGTAATATCAGTGGGGGAAAGGAACTTGGGAGGGCAGCGTGAGTTCCCGATATAGGACACCCCGACAACCAAACAAGGAACACGGTGTACCCTAGCCCGGGTCTCACCGCTGTCCTCGCGAGGCCCCTCCCCTATAATATTCACTAAGATGCTAATAATCGTACAAGGGGGTAAACCATTATTTAACAATTAGAGGTGTAATATTATTGGGACAAGAACCTTGGGAGGGCAGCATGAGGTCCCGATACAGGACATCCCGACAACCAAACAAGGAACACGGAGCACCCTAACCCGGGTCTCAATGTTGACCTCGCAAGGCCCCTCCCTATAATATTATCTAAAGCATGTAATTTACCATATACTAGCATTTAATTTAATAAATAAACTAGTAGGACACATGCATAGGCCAAGGCTTCCTAGCATGAGAACAGGGGGACATGATGCATGGCTCATACACATATCCTAAGGGTGCAAGTCCCTAACATACAAGTCTAGGGTAGCATGCATTCTACATTTAAATCATGCTCGCATGAAATATACATTACAACAGGTTAATATAATCCATGGTGCCCCAGGAGAGGTCGGTATACGCCCAAATGCGTATAACGCCTCACTACTGGGTTGGATTGTCCCACTCACCGAAATCCGGGTCGTCGCGCGACCGTCCGTCAAGATCTGCAAGACAGGCATTTATACGGTGAGTAAAATACATAAATACATCAAAAATACTCTAAAATACCCAACACTCGGACAAACGTACATACGGCCCGTACGCACGCGTATCCGAGCATCCCGACTCACTCCCGAACCCACCGGGCAACCGCACGCACGGCCACCCGCCTCGGGCGCACAGCCGAGCCCTGGCCCGCGCACCAAGGCGCACTACGGAGCCCAGCCCGCACACCTGGACACCACCGGCGCATTGTCGCGCACCTGCCCGCGCGCCCCGACGCAATGCCGCATGCACGCGCACGCTTGCGCGCGCCCGCGCGCACTGCACGCACGCCCCTGCACGCGCACGCACTAGTCCCCAGCACCGCGCGCACTGGTCCCCAGCACCGCGCCCAGGCGCATGCCCAGGCACCCTGCCCAGCACCCAGGCATAGTGCCCAGGTGCCCTGCCCGCGCGCGCGCACACTCGCGCGCACGCCCGCGCGCACCCGCGCGCACCCCCGCTCGCGCCAGAACCCCGAACCCGCGCGCGACTGCGCTCCCGACTGCACCCGCCAGCGCCCAGCACCCGCGCCCAGCACCCACGCCCAGCGCCACCCGCGCGCACGCCCGCGCGCACGCGCGCGCGCCCTTGCCATCTGTTGCACCTGTGCTGCTACCTGTGCTGCTGCCACCAGCCACCCTGCCCGAGCACCTCTACCACCACCCACCGACCTCCAACCACCACCCCAGCCCTCCGACGGCCACCCACAGCCGCCGACCTCCACCCAACCCCAAAAACCCCCCTTATCAAGCATCTATGCATGAAAAAGAGGGAAAGAAGGCTTACCGAGGGGAGGAAAGGAAGTCCGGTTGCTCTCCGCGCACCGAAACCTCTCCCATAAGGCTTCCAACGCCCGGATCTACTCCCACCTCCGAAATGGGCCAAAACAGAGGAGAAGAGAGGGGGGATGGAGGGGCAAAACTCGCCGGAATTCGGATTTGAAAGCACCGGGGTGTAGATCGGGACCCGATCTACACTTCCTATGCTTTAGGTTTTTGGGTTTGAGGGGTCTAGGGGGCTCAAAAGTGAGAAAAGGAGAGAGGGGAGAGAGAAAATGAAATTGGTAGGGATGATGAATAGTGATTTCGAAATTAGATCCCACCTTTATATAGTGTGCGACTTAAAATACCCGGATACGCCCCGAAACTGTGAAATTTCAGAAACGTTACCGGAATTCGACGAAATTTTCGTGAGAGGCCTAAAATGGCACCAGGACACCAAATATGCAGTTAGATTTCCAATCAGAGTCCTCTAACTCAGGACGATAGCTAACAGTCCAAAAATTAGCGGTTCCGATCGAAAACCGAAAAAAAATGAAAAACTGCCAGAACGCTCCAACGGTTACCAGCAGGCTAAAAGTGACACATATATAACATTCTTCCCCCCTTAGGAAATTTTGTCCTCAAAATATGCAAAAACATCTAGGAGGGGAAAAGATGGGTCACACTGGCATCCTTGAGCTCCCAAGTGTCATTGACACCGGAACGGTGCTGCCATCGCACCTCGACCAACTGGACGGTCTTGGTGCAGAGCCTCCTCACGCGGCGGTCCATGATCACAATCGACTGCTCCACGAATGACTGTCCGGCTCAGAGACGAGCAGCTCGAACGGGATGACGTGAGCAGGATCGTGGACACACCTTTACCCAACTGCGAACCCACCCCTCCAAGACGGAAGGGTAAGAATTGGGGCTGAGGTGAGCCTCCGATAAAACTCCAAGAAGCTCTCCTCGCAAGAAGGGGACCACTCGAACCGGACATCCTTCCGAGTAAGGCGGTTAAGAGGAACAGCTATCTTCGAGAGTCCCTCGTCAAGCTTCCTGCAATAACCCTCCAACTCGGGAAGCTCCGAATCCTTGCGGGGTTCGACGGCCTACGCCAATTCGACATAGCAAGCGTCTTACCCGGGTCCACAGATATGCCTTTACCAGAAAACAATCAGCCCAAAAGGCCTTAACCTCTAACCAAAACTCGCACTTGATCTCTCATCCATCTGATGCTTCCCTGGCATCCCTTACCTGGGAAAAGAAACCTTGGGAGGGCACCATGAAATCCCGATATAGGATACCCCGACAACCAAACAAGGAACACGAAGTACCGTAGCCCGGTTTCCAACGTCGACCTCACAAGGCCCCTTAATCCAGAAAGGAACACTGGAAGAAGACATCATTTAAAAGAACACCACTAACCCCTCCGGATCATCTACCTCTAGATGATCACCCAACGATGTCCTTCAACATCCACTACAAGACCGTCAGAACTTGGGTCACGAGCGACCTGTCTTCGCCTCATCCACACCCTCACTCCCGAAAGGAGACATTTTGGGACTTTGGGAGAGACTTAGACTGCTCTCTACCTCTGGTCCACCGGTTGCCTCTCCCCGCTCCGTAGCTCACCTGGTCCTCTGACTGGGAGCCTGTCTAACGCCGGGGCTGTACTACTCGAATCCGACGAAGGGGAGAGCGATTCCACGCTCGCGACATCATTCAATAATCTCTTATCGGGTAGCCCCTACCTAGCATACTCCCAAATTCAGTACCCCTCCGACTGCTTCGGTGGTACCTACTGATGGAAACTCGCTGCCAGGACGGCTATAACCCGGCTTCCTTAACCCAAACAACCGCTCTTGACACTCACTCATCCAGATACCCCACACACTTGCATAATAACCACCAATTACACACACACCTATCCTTATACTAGAGAGCTGGGAACACAAGATGATACCTCGAACCATGACACCCGAAGGCTGCGCCTCCCCGGCCGTAAGCGTTGCAACTCTGCCCTGGACCAACCACGGCTGAGGAGCAGGGGCACGCCTCGCCGGCTGCACTGGCTGCTGCTGGCGCTGAGGCTGCTGCTGCTGCTGCTGGCGCGGAAGCTGCTGCTGCTGCAAGAACGGCGGCTGCTGAGGTGGCACTCGGGGTCGGCCAGCATCAGGGCAATGGTATCTGATATGCCCGATGCGCTGACAATGAAAGCACCGCCGCTTCTCTGGCTGCATGGACTGGATGGGCACTGCCGCAATGGGTGCTGGATCCCACTCTGGCACCACATCTGCTGGAGGAGAGGCAGCCGCTGATTGATCGAAGCGGGGTCTCTTCCTCTTGCGCTGCCCCTGGTCCCGACTCCCGGAAGGACCCTGATCTGAAGAAGGGGTCGGAGCCCGCACCTGGATCCCGAGGTCTCTCTCGACGGTCTTCGCCCGAGACACTAAGTCGGAGTACCTCGTGAAAGCGTGGGCGGTGACGTGCACCCGGATAGCGCTGCTGAGACCGAGCTCGAATCGACGGCACCTCGTGTCCTCGTCCATCACCAACGCTAGAGCAAATCTGGACAGCCTCGTAAAGCGCGTAGAGTAGTCAGCAATCGACATGGAACCCTGCGTCAACTGCTCGAACTCCCGCTCCACTATCTGTCACGTCGAGAAGGGGAAATACTCGTCCAGAAAATGCCTCCGGAAACCCGCCCAAGCTGCTCCACTCCCTCTGGGATGTCCACCACTCGGGTAGCCCACCAGTCGGCGGCGTTACCCTTCAACATAAAGGTGGCCAGGGGGACTCGCTGGCGATCAGTGCAAAGCATGGCCGCGAAGATCGTGTCCACCTCCCTCAGCCAACGCTCTGGCACAAGAGGATCTGCCGTCTGCCCATGGAACTCGGGAGGGTGGAGCTTCAGAAAGGCGTTGAGGCCGCTCTGCTGCACTCGCGCTGCCGCCTCTAGCTCATCCTCCCTCTGCAGGGGACCCTGAACTCCTACTGCCGGAATCGCCACCGGAACTGGGGGTACATCGGGTACCACAGGCGGATCTGCCACCAAGGGACCTGCGGAACTGCCTCGCGGGTCGTCCTCAGCTCCTGAATCTCTCTAGCCTGCTCTGCCAGCATCCTCGTCTATGTCTCCACCAAATCAGCCAACCGAGCGAAAGCACGCTCCCAAGCAGGAGGCTCCTGCGTCAAGGGCTCTCCGGTAGCATCCTCGTCTCTGGTAGGTCGGGAAACTCCAAAGACCGAGAGGGACCTCGTCCGCGCCGTCCCTTGCGAGGAGGCATATCAGCACCCTAAGAAAACCAGACACTAGGATCAGAATACTCATATAGAAATCCTAGGACTCATCTCTACGAAAAGAGGACCATTGGCTCTGACAGGACCAGGCTCTGATACCAACTTTTGTCACGCCCCAGGGCGGCCGTCCCCAGGACGCGGCAAGTGTATATAAAATATCAGAATCTACACAGGAGGTCAATAATATATCATACTCAAACAACCAGAATGACACACAGACAACAAAGAGGCTGACATGATATATACACCAAATGCGGAAGCAAAAGACTGAATCTGTAAATAAACATACTACAGACTCGATACTCAATCATCTGTCCTGTGAGAGCCAATATACACAAATACACTGAATATATACAACCGCGTGCCAAGCACGGAAATAAAATACATACAGTCAAGAAGGGATGCTGATAGCCTCTGGCACTCGCGGAACGTAGCGCTGCTCCGGTACTGAAGGAATCCCTCGGAAGGCTCCAACTGCAGCTCCGGCTCCGGCTCAGTGGCAACTGGGGAAAAACATATGCGAGGGGTGAGCCACACGCTCAGTGAACAGCACAACCCATGCATCACAGACAATATTGACCACAATTCAGATCTTAATAATCCACTATCTCTTATTAACAACCACAAAATGGTAACAAATGCTCAAACCAGTGGGTTGCTCAATCGCCAACCCACAACACCCTCACCCTCACCCTTCAATGGGTGACATAGGATTTTGGGACTGATTCATATCTAATCACAATCCAGTGGGTCGCTCACCGCCAACCCACTACACCCTCACCCTTCAATGGGTGACATAGGATTTTGGGACTGACTAGGCTGTTGGTCACCCTTGGTCCACCGATAGTCTCTCCTCCACTCCGTAGGCCGCTTGGTCTACTCCCACATTCAGCACAGTCCGAAACCAAATCAGGAGGTGCCTACTGATGGGAGCCCTCTGTCAGGAAGGCCTGTCTAACGCTGGGGTAGTCTCTACCGGATCCAACGAAGGGAAACAGAACAGCCTATCCATACGCATATGATCCACTCGGATCCGCCGACTACACATCTCTACAATTCTAATGTCCATGAATTCCTCAGAATTCCTCCAGGGCGCATAACCAGGATGCGGGGAAACGTGTACAATAATAGCAAGATTGTAATATCAATGGAGGAAAGGAACTTGGGAGGGCAGCGTGAGTTCCCGATATAGGACACCCCGACAACCAAACAAGGAACACGGTGTACCCTAGCCCGGGTCTCACCGCTGTCCTCGCGAGGCCCCTCCCCTATAATATTCACTAAGATGCTAATAATCGTACAAAGGGGTAAACCATTATTTAACAATTAGAGGTGTAATATTATTGGGACGAGAACCTTGGGAGGGCAGCATGAGGTCCCGATACAGGACATCCCGACAACCAAACAAGGAACACGGAGTACCCTAACCCGGGTCTCACCGCTGTCCTCGCAAGGCCCCTCCCTATAATATTACTTAAGGCATGCATTTAACATACATTAGCATTTAATTTAATAAATAAACTAGTAGGACACATGCATAGGCCAAGGCTTCCTAGCATGAGAACAGGGGGACATGATGCATGGCTCATACACATATCCTAAGGGTGCAAGTCCCTAACATACAAGTCTAGGGTAGCATGCATTCTACATTTAAATCATGCTCGCATGAAATATACATTACAACAGGTTAATATAATCCATGGTGCCCCAGGAGAGGTCGGTATACGCCCAAATGCGTATAACGCCTCACTACTGGGTTGGATTGTCCCACTCACCGGAATCCGGGTCGTCGCGCGACCGTCCGTCAAGATCTGCAAGACAGGCATTTATACGGTGAGTAAAATACATAAATACATCAAAAATACTCTAAAATACTCAACACTCGGACAAACGTACATACGGCCCGTACGCACGCGTATCCGAGCATCCCGACTCACTCCCGAACCCACCGGGCAACCGCACGCACGGCCACCCGCCTCGGGCGCACAGCCGAGCCCCGGCCCGCGCGCCAAGGCGCACTGCCGAGCCCAGCCCGCACACCCGGACACCACCGGCGCACTGTCGCGCGCCTGCCCGCGCGCCCCGACGCACTACCGCATGCACGCGCACGCTCGCGCGCGCCCGCGCGTCCAGCCCAGCGCGCCCCCGCGCGCACTGGACGCACGCCCTAGCACGCGCACGCACTGGTCCCCAGCACCGCGCGCACTGGTCCCCAGCACCGCGCCCAGGCGCATGCCCAGGCGCCCTGCCCAGCACCCAGGCATAGTGCCCAGGCGCTCTGCCCGCGCGCGCGCACACTCGGGCGCACCCGCGCGCACCCCTGCGCGCACCCCCGCTAGCGCCAGAACCCGCGCGCACCCGCGCGCCCCCTCCGCGCAAACCCGCGCGCGACTGTGCCCGCCAGCGCCCAGCGCCCAGCACCCGCGCCCAGCGCCACCCGCGCGAATGCCTGCGCGCACGTGCGCGCGCCCCTGCCAGCTGATGCGCCTGTGCTGCTGCCTGTGCTGCTGCCACCAGCCACCCTGCCCGAGCACCTCTACCACCACCCACCGACCTCCGACCACCACCCCAGCCCTCCGACGGCCACCCACAGCCGCCAACCTCCACCCAACCCCAAAGACCCCCCTCTATCAAGCATCTATGCATGAAAAAGAGGGAAAGAAGGCTTACCGAGGGGAGGAAAGGAAGTCCGGTTGCTCTCCGCGCACCGAAACCTCTCCCATAAGGCTTCCAACGCCCGGATCTACTCCCACCTCCGAAATGGCCCAAAACAGAGGAGAAAAGAGAGGGGATGGAGGGGCAAAACTCGCCGGAATTCGGATTTGAAAGCACCGGGGTGTAGATCGGGACCCGATCTACACTTCCTATGCTTTAGGTTTTATGCTTTGAGGGGTCTAGGGGGCTCAAAAGTGAGAAAAGGAGAGAGGGGAGAGAGAAAATGAAATTGGTAGGGATGATGAATAGTGTTTTGAAAATTAGATCCCATTTATATAGTGAGCGACTTAAAATACCCGGATACGCCCCGGAACTGCGAAATTTCAGAAACGTTACCCAAATTCGATGAAATTTTCGTGAGAGGCCTAAAATGGTACCAGGACACCAAATATGCAGTTAGATTTCCAATCGGAGTCCTCTAACTCAGGACGATAGCTAACAGTCCAAAAATTAGCGGTTCCGATCGAAAACCGAAAAAAATGAAAAACTGCCAGAACGCTCCAATGGTTACCAACATGCCAAAAAGTGACACATATATAACAGTAGAGATGTGTTGTCAGCCGATCCGAGTGGATCATATGCGTGTAGGTAGGCTGTTTCTCTCCCCTTCGTTGGATCCGTGTAGGGACTCCTCAGCATAGACAGACTATCCTGACAGAGGGCTCCCATTAGTAGGCACCTCCTGATCTTGGACTCGGACTGTGCTGGATGTGGGAGTAGACCAGGCACTAGCAGGCTATCCTGACAGAGGGCTCCCATCAGTAGGCACCTCCTGATCTTGGACTCGGACTGTGCTGAATGTGGGAGTAGACCAGGTAAGCTACGGTGTGGAGGAGAGGCTATCGGTGGACCAAGGGTGATTAACAGCCTAGTCAGTCCCAATATCCTATGTCACCTGTTGAGGGGTGAGGGTGAGGGTGTATGGATGTGTATGGATGATTTTAAGTCCCAATATCCTATGTCACCTATTTGAGGGGTGAGGGTGAGGGTGTATGGATGTGTATGGATGATTATAAGTCCCAATATCCTATGTCACCTATTGAGGGGTGAGGGTGAGGGTGTGGTGGTTCGGCGATGTACGAACTACTGGATTTATGTTGTATGCCACTTTGAGGCTAGTTGTTGATTAATTGTGGTTAATATGATCTGTGATGCATGGGTTGTACTGTTCACTGAGCGTGTGGCTCACCCCTCGCATAATATTTTTCTCCAGTGTCATCTGAGTCGGATCTAGAGGAGGAGCTCCCCGAGGGACTTCATCAGTAGCGGAGTAGCGCCACGTCCCGCGAGTATCAGAGGCTATCAACATCCCCTTTTGATTGTATATGTTGTATTCCGTGCGTAGGCACGCGTTTGTATATTATTTGGATGTCTTTGTATATATTGGCTCTCATAGGACAGTTGATTATGTATCGAGTCTGTGATATGTTTTTGAATTACAGATTCAGTCTTTTAGCTTCCGCTATTTGTGTATATATCATGTCAGCCCTGCTTTTGTCTGTGTTGTCATTTTAGCTGTTGTGTGAGTATGTTATTGAACTCCTGTTTAGACTGATATCATATATACACTTGTCGCGTCCCGGGGATGCCCGGGGCGTGACAAAAAGTTGGTATCAGAGCCTGGTCCTGTCAGAGCCAATGGTCTTCTTTTCGTAGAGATGAGTCCTAGGATTTCTATATGAGTATTGTGATCCTAGTGTCTGGTTTTCTTAGGATTGCTGATATGCCTCCTCGTGGAGGACGGCGCGGACATGGTCCCTCTCGACCTTTGGAGGTTTTTGGACCTACTAGAGGCGAGGATGCTACTGGAGAGTCCACGGCTGTGAGGCCAGGATCGGCGCAGGAGCCTCCCGCATGGAAACGTGCGTTCGCTCGATAGCGGATTTGGTGGAGACTCAGACCAAGGCACTGGAGGCCCAGACTAGAATGTTGGCAGAGCAGGCACGGGAGACTCAGGAGCTGCGGGCGGCCCATGATGCAGTTCCATAGGTCCCCTTGATGGCAGATCCGCCAGTGGTACCCGAAGTACCCCCAGTCCCCGTGGTGTTCCCAGCGGTGAAAGTTCAGGATCCCCTGGTGAGGGAGGTGGAGCTAGAGGCTGTAGCGCGAGTATTGAGAGTGGTTGTTCAAGTTGAGGAGGCCGGGTTGTAGCTGTCCTGGCAGAAGGCTCCCATCCGTAGGTACCACCGATGCAGTCGGAGGGGTACTGATCGTGGGAGTATGCCAGGTAGAGGCTACCCGGAAGAGGATTAATGAATGATGTCGCGAGCATGGAATCGTTCTCCCCCTTCGTTTGATCCGATGTACGGACTCCTCAGCGTTAGACAGGCCTTCCTGACAGAGGGCTCCCATCAGTAGGCACCTCCTGATTTGGGTTCGGACTGTGCTGAATTGTGGGAGCGGACCAGGCGGCCCGTGGTGTGGAGGAGAGGCTACCGGTGGACCAGGGGTGTAGAGCAGTCTAAGTCTCTCCCAAAGTCCCAATATGTCTCCTTTCGGGAGTGAGGGTGTGGATGAGACGAAGACGCGTCGCCCCAAGGATGTTGGGTCCGGTCTTGTGATGGATGTTGAAGGATATCGATGGGTGATTATCTAGATGTAGATGATCCAGTGGGGTTAATATTGTTCTTCAAGGGTGATGTCTTCTTCCAGACTTCCTACTCTGCATGAGGGGCCTTGCAGGGTCAGCGTTGAGACCCGGGCTAGGGTACTCCGTGTTCCTTGTTTGGTTGTCGGGGTATCCTATATCGAGACCTCATGGTGCCCTGCCAAGGTTTCTTTTCCCAGTCAAGGACTACCTTAGAAGCATCAAATTGATGGTGGATTAAGTGCGAGTTTTGGTTGGAGAGTATGGCCTTTCTGGGCCACGTGATTTTCTGGCAAAGGCATATCTGTGGACCCGGATAAGATGCTCGCCGTGTTAAATTGGCGTCGACCGTCGAACCCCGCAGAGATTTGGAGCTTCCTGGGCTTGGCGGGTTATTACAGGAGGCTTGACGAGGGTTTCTCGAAGATAGCTGTACCTCTTAACCGCCTCGCTCGGAAGGATGTCCGGTTCGAATGGTCCCCGTCTTGCGAGGAGAGCTTCCTGGAGTTTAAGCGAAGGCTCACCTCAGCGCCAGTTCTTACCTTCCGTCTGGGAGGAGTGGGTTCGCAGTTTGCTCTGATGCATCGCGGTTGGGTGTGGCGATGCGTTCGATCAGAATCGGGTGCGTCCTATTGCAGCTCAGTGGGCGATCGCTAGTGGACAGGGTTCCATAGTGGCATCTGGAGTCGCTTCGATAAATCATTGTGTGTTGTAGCTGCCCGGTTGAGGCCAGAGCCCTGTGGCGTGCTGGGGAGGCTACCAGGTGGAGGCCACACCGCGAGAGTGCTGCTAAATGATGACGAGAGCGTGGACTCCCCGTGATGAATCTGCCCATGGAGTGCAGGATGCCGGAGTTCCAATGGTTGTGATGAGCGGCCTATCTCTGGCGGCATGTAAGCACAGTTGTGGATACTGTCGCGTTGCCCCACATTGGTCGCGAATAAGGAGACGAAATGCTAGCGTTCGTGATGGGACTCAACCGCCTATCAGATAGATGACGTCGCATAGGCATTGTCGAGGTTCGACGACCCCTTATTGCGTGTCTTGTGGATTAAGTGCGGTTGAGCGGCTTACCTAGCGTGTAAGTGTTATCATGAGCGCCAGCCATGCTCGAGGAGCAGAATCCGAACTTAATTGTTTGTGGTGTTGTTTTGATCTCCTCGTGGAGGTTGAAGATCAATTACCTTTGCCGCGAATCGATGATCTATTTGACCAGCTCTGAGAGCGAGTGTCTGCTGTTAGATCGATCTTCGCACAAGGGCACCACAAGCTGGAGATCCGAGAGTTGGACATCCCGTAGATGGCCTTTCGTGACCGTTCGGGCACTACGAGTTTTAAGTACTGCCGTCGGGGTTGACGAATGCGCCGGATGCCTTCGTGGATCTCAAAAGTTTTATTGGGTTTCCGAGGACTACTTTGGGGTAGTCTTTGTTGAGTTGCTGTGGTGTGATGATAAGATGATGTGGGTGACCTTGTTTCCCCAGGTTGGCAAGCCCTCAGGCAAGGTTCGAGAATCATCATCGAGTGAAAAGCGTCAGTCCATCGAGATTCCTCAGTGGACGTGAGAGTGGGTTGTCAGGGATTGTTGCAGACTCGTTAATGTCACGTTCGGGTCACGACGCCGTCTGGGTGATCATTGACCGACTGACTAAGTCCGCGATTCCCTCCCTATCAGACTGATTGAGTCTCTGGACGCCTTGACGTGGGTTTCCACCTTCGCGATTGTTCGTCTTCATGGCACTCCAGTCGGCGCTATTTTTGGTTGAGACGCGAGGGTTACTTTGAGGTTGTGGCGCAGCCTTTGGCGCGAGCCTCCATTTAAGTATAGCGTTTCATCGCCGATGGACAGCCAGTCAATGAGGACGATTCGGACCTTGGAGGACATGCTATGTGCCTGCGTGTTCGATGATGAGGGCAGTTGGGTGAGGCACCACCCATTTGTTGGGGTATGCCTGTAAGCGACTGCCATTCGAGCACCCAGATGGATCTGTGAAGGGCACTCTACAGGCGCAGTTTCATACCTCCCTTGTGTTGGGACGGTTGTGGAGCGCCAGTTTGAGGGGCCTTCGTCGTGGCTACTGGTGGCGCGGGATGAAGACGGATATTGCCCGTTTCGTTGCCCGATGCCTAGTATGCCAGCAGGTGAAGTCAGAGCATCAGCGCCCTGCGGGGAAGCTGCAGTCCATTGAGATTCCTCAGTGGAAGTGGGAGCAGATCACCATGGACTACGACTCGATACTCAATCATCTGTCCTGTGAGAGCCAATATACACAAATACAACTGAACATATATACAGACACGTGCCAAGCACGGAAATCAAATACATACAGTCAAGGAAAAGGGATGCTGATAGCCTCTGGTACTCGCGGACGTAGCGCTGCTCCGCTACTGAAGAAATCCCTCGGAAAGCTCCAACTGCTGCTCCGGCTCCAGCTCAGGCTCAGTGACCACTGGGGAAAAACATGTGCGAGGGGTGAGCCACACGCTCAGTGAACAGCACAACCCACGCATCACAGACAATATTTACCAATATTCCATTATTTTATCCAACCATCAATACATAACAACACAAATCCAGTGGTTCGTACTTCGCCGAACCACCACACCCTCACCCTCACCCATCCATGGGTGACATAGGATTTTGGGACTGATAATCATCCATTCACAAATCCAGCAGGTCGCTCATCGCCAACCCACTACACCCTCACCCTCACCCTACCACGGGTGACATAGGATTTTGGGACTGACTAGGCTGTTGGTCACCCTTGGTCCACCGATAGTTTCTCCCTCCACTCCGTAGGCCGCCTGGTCTACTCCCACATTCAGCACAGTCCGTCACCAAATCAGGAGGTGCCTACTGATGGGAGCCCTCTGTCAGGAAGGCCCTGTCTAACGCTGGGGGATAGCCTCTACCGAATCCAACGCAGGGAACAGAACAGCCTATCCATACGCATATGATCCACTCGGATCCGCCAACTACATATCATTACAACTCAAATGTCATGAATTCCTCTGAATTCAACCAGGTGCATCTCCACGATGCGGGGAACATGTACAATCAAAAGCAGTGTTGGAATATCACTGGGGGAAAGAAACTCGGGAGGGCGGCGTGAGTTCCCGTTATAGGATACCCCGACAACCAAACAAGGAACACGGAGTACCCTAACACGGGTCTCACCGCTGTCCTCGCAAGGTCCCTCCCCTATAATATTCACTACTCATGCTAATAATCATACTAATCATACAACATTACTTATAATATTATTGGGACTAGAAACCTTGGGAGGGCAGCCTGAGGTCCCGATACAGGACATCCCGACAACCAAACAAGGAACACGGAGTACCCTAACACGGGTCTCAGCGTTGACCTCGCAAGGCTCCTCCCTATAATATTATCCTAAGGCATGCGATCTAACAGATACCAGCATTTAATTTAATAAATAAAACTAGTAGGACGCATGCATAGGCCGGGTTTCCTAGCATGTAAACAGGGGACATGCTGCATGGCTCATACGCATATCCTAAGGGTGCAAGTCCCTAACAGAAAAGCCTAGGGTAACATGCATTCTACACATAATTCATACAAGCATGGATTACATATTATTGCAGGTTAATATTTATCCACGACGCCCCAGGAGAGGTCGGTATACGCCCCAAGTGCGTACAACGCCTCTCTACTGGGTTGGATTGTCCCACTCACCAGAATCGGGGTCGTCGTGCGACCGCCCGTCAAGATCTGCAAGACAGGGTATTAACTGGTTAGAATAAATCCACAATTATCCCAAAAATACACAACACCCGCAATTAAATACACAACATCCCCAAACAACATTCAGCACCCCTTCCGGCAACCACCCGCGGCCTCGGCAAGCACCCGCGGCCTCGGCAACCGCCCGCACGGCCTCGGCAACCACCCGGGTGCACCGCCGCGCCTCAGCCCACGCACTCCGCGCACCGCCCGGGGCCCCGCGCGTCCACCGAGCCCAGCCGCGGCAGCCCGCACGCGCCCCGCACGCCGTGCGCTGGCCCGCGAGCACCCCGCACGCCCCCGCGCGCGGCGCCTCGCCCCCGCGCACACCATCCCAGCCTTGCCGCGACCCGCGCACGCCTCGCGCACGCCTCCTCGCCCCGCGCGCACCCCGCGCGCACCTCCGCCACCCCTCCGCGCGCACCTCGCGCGTCCAGCACCTCCGGCAGCACCTCCGCGCGCACCTCGCGCGTCCAGCAGCACCTCCGCGCGCCTCCGCGCGCACCTCGCGCGTCCAGCAACTCCGGCAGCACCTCCGCGCGCCTCCGCGCGCACCCCGCGCGTCCAGCAACTCGGCCAGCACCTCCGCGCGCCCTAGCACCTCGGCCAGCACCTCCTCGCGCGCGGCACAGCACCGTGGCCACCACCTCCTCGCGCCCAGACCAGCGCGACCAGCACTTCGTGCCCGAGCTGCCCGAGGCCACCAGCCCGCCAGTCCGCCCTGCCAGCACCTCCAACCGGCACATCAGCACGACCCCGACTGCCAGCCCCCGACCCGCGCACGCCCGCGCGCCTGCCGCGCGCACGCACGCCCGCGCGCGCACGCGCGCATCCCTGCACGCGCCCAGCCTACGCGCGGCCTGGGCTGCTGCCGCCGCATGCCTGCTGCCCGGGACAGCGTCCCCACCTGCCGAGCACCTCCAACCACCCCTCCCACTGCCCCGACCACCTCCAACCGCCTCCGACCACCCTCCGACGACCCCCACAGCCGCCAACCACCCCCAATCACAAAAACCCCTCCCTACCATTCATCTAAGCAAGAAAAAGGAGGGAAAGAAGGCTTACCGAGGGGAGGGAGCGAAGTCCGGACGCTCTCCACGCGCCGAAACCCTTCCCAAAAGCCTTCTCACGCCCCGATCTAGCTCCACCACCAATATGGGCCAAAACAGAGGAGAGAGAGGGGAGGTCGGGGAGGCTAAAGTCGTCGGAATTCGGATTTGAAGACACCGGTGTGTAGATCGGGACCCGATCTACACTTCCCGTGCTTTGGGTTTTCGATTTCGAGGGGTCTAGGGGGCTTGAACGGAAGAAAAACGGAGGAGGGGAGAGAGAAATCTCGACGGGAGAGACGATGAATAGTGACGAGGTGATTTTTGATTTCTTTTAAGTAGAGCGCGACTTAAAAACCCGGATACGCCCCGGAACTGGAAAATTTTTGCAAACGATGCCGGAATTCAATGAAATTTTCGTGGGAGGTCAGAAATGGCGCCAGGACACCAAATATGCAGTCAGATTTCCAATCGGAGTCCTCTAGATCAGACGATAGCTAACAGTCTGAAAATAAGCGGTTCCGATCGAAAACCCTAAAAATTTTAAAAACCGCCAGGGCGCTCTAACGGTTACCAACAGGTTAAAAGTGACACATATATAACATTATTCCCCCCTTAGGAAATTTTGTCCCCAAAATTCGCCAAAAACATCTAGGAGGGGAAAAGATGCGGATACGCGTCGAACCTGGCCTCCATGAGCTCCCAAGTGTCCTTAACACCGGAACGGTGCTGCCATCGCACCTCGACCAACTGGACGGTCTTGGTGCGGAGCCTCCTCACGCGGCGGTCCATGATCACAATCTACTGCTCCACGAATGACTGTCCGGCTCAGAGACGAACGGCTCGAACGGGATGACGTGAGCAGGATCGCGGACACACCCTTACCCACTGCGAACCCACCACTCCAAGACGGAGAGGTAAGAATTGGCGCTGAGGTGAGCCTCCGAGTAGACTCCAGGAAGCTCTCCTCGCAAGAAGGGGACCACTCGAACCGGATATCCCTCCGAGTAAGGCGGTTAAGAGGAACAGCTATCTTCGAGAATCCTCGTCAAACCTCCTGCAATAACTCGCCAAACTCCGGAAGCTCCGAATCCATGCGGGGCTCGACGGTCTACGCCAATTCGACATAGCAAGCGTCTTACCCGGGTCCACAGATATGCCTTCACCAGAACTCACCCAGCCCAAAAGGCCTTAACCTCCAACCAAAACTCACACCTGATCCATCACCAGCTGATGCTTCTAAGGTATCCCTTGACTGGGAAAAGAACCTCGGGAAAGCAGCATGAAATCCCGATATAGGATACCCCGACAACCAAACAAGGAACACGAAGTACCCTAGCCCGGGTTTCAACGCCGACCTCACAAGGCCCCTTAATCCAGAAAGGAACACTAGAAGAAGACATCATTATTAAAGAACATTTCCAATCTCACCGGATCATCTACATCTAGATAATCATCAACCGATATCGTTCAACATCCATCTCAAGACCGGACCCAACCTCTATGAGAACGGTCGAACCACGACCGAGTCACGAGGCGACGCGTATTTGTCTCATCCACACCCTCACTCCCATCAGGAGACATATTGGGACTTTGGGAGAGACTTAGACTGTTCTCTACCCCTGGTCCACCGGTAGCCTCTCCTCCACACCGTAGGCCGCCTGGTCCGCTCCCACAATTCAGCACAGTCCGAAACCAAATCAGGAGGTGCCTACTGAGGGGAGCCCTCTGTCAGGAAGGCCTCTCTAACGCTGAGGAGTCCCTACTAGGGTCCAATGAAGGGGAGAACGACACCATACTCGCGTCATCATTCATTACAGGACCGAACCCAACATCGTCGGGAATGGTCGAATAAACCATTTGGTCACGAGCGACCCGTCTTCGCCTCATCCACACCCTCACTCCCGAAAGGAGACATTTTGGGACTTTAGGAGAGACTTAGACTGCTCTCTACCCCTGGTCCACCGGTAGCCTCTCCCCGCTCCGTAGCTCGCCTGGTCCTCTGACCGGGAGCCTGTCTAACGCCGGGGCTGTACTACGCGGATCCAACTAAGGGGAGAGCGATTCCACGCTCGCGACACCATTCAATAACCTCTTACCGAGTAGCCCCTACCTAGCATACTCCCAAATTCAGTACTCCTCCGATTGCATCGGCGGTACCTACTGATGGGAACTCACTGCCAGGACGGCTAAAACCCGGCTTCCTTAACCCAACCAACCGCTCTTGACACACTTATCCAGATACCCCACACTTGCATAATAACCACCAATTACACACACAACTATCCTTATACTAGAAAGCTGGGAACACAAGATGATACCTCGAACCATGACACCCGAAGGCTGCGCCTCCTCGACCGTAAGCGCTGCAACTCTACCCTGCACCAACCGCGGCTGAGGAACAGGAGCACGCCTCGCCGGCTGCACTGGCTGCTGCTGGCGCTGAGGCTGCTGCTGCTGCTGCTGGCGCGGAAGCTGCTGCTGCAAGAACGGCGGCTGCTGAGGTGGCACTCGGGGTCGGTCAGCATCTGGGCAATTGTATCTGATATGCCCGATGCGCTGACAATGAAAACAGCGCCGCTTCTCCGGCTGCCAGGACTGGATGGGCACTGCTGCAATGGGCGCCGGATCCCATACTGGCACCGCATTTGCTGGAGGAGAGGCAGCCGCTGACTGCTCGAAGCGGGGCCTCTTCCTCTTGCGCTGCCCCTGGTCCCGACTCCCGGAAGGACCCTGATCTGAAGAAAGGGTCGGAGCCCGCACTTGAATCCCGAGGTCTCTCTCGACGGTCTTCGCCCGAGACACTACGTCGGAGTACCTCGTGAAAGCGTGGGCAGTGACGTGCACCCGGATAGCGCTGCTGAGACCCAGCTCGAATCGCCGGCACCTCGTGACCTCGTCCATCACCAAGGCTGGAGCAAATCTGGACAGACTCGTGAAGCGCGTAGAGTAGTCAGCGACGGACATGGTGCCCTGAGTCAGCTGCTCAAACTCCCGCTCCACTAGCTGCCGCGTCGAGAACGGAAAATACTCGTCCAGAAAATGCCTCCGGAATCCCGCCCATGAAAGCCACTCCACTCCCTCTGGAATGTCCACCACTCGGGTAGCCCACCAGTCGGCGGCGTCACCCTTCAGCATGAAAGTGGCCAGGGCGACTCGCTGGCGATCGGTGCAAAGCATGGCCGCGAAGATCGTGTCCACCTCCCTCAACCAACGCTCTGGCGCAAGGGGATCTGCCGACTGCCCATGAAACTCGGGAGGATGGAGCTTTAGAAAGGCGTTGAGGCCGCTCTGCTGCACTCGCGCTGCCGCCTCTAGCTCCTCCTCCCTCTGCAGGGGATCCTCAACTCCTACTGCCGGAACTGCCACAGGAACTGGGGGTACATCAGGTACCACAGGCGGATCTGCCGCCAAGGGGACCTGCGGAACTGCCTCGCGGGTCGCCCTCAGCTCCTGAATCTCTCTAGCCTGCTCTGCCAACACTCTGGTCTGGGCCTCCAACGCCCTCGTCTGTGTCTCCACCAAATCTGCCAACCGAGCGAAAGCACGCTCCCAAGCAGGAGGCTCCTGCGTCAAGGGCTCTCCAGTAGCATCCTCGTCTCTGGTAGGTCCGGAAACCTCCAAAGACCGAGAGGGACCTCGTCCGCGCCGTCCTCTGCGAGGAGGCATATCAGCACCCTAAGAAAACCAGACACTAGGATCAGAATACTCATCTCGAAATCCTAGGACTCACTTCTACGAAAGGAAGACTATTGGCTCTGACAGGACCAGGCTCTGATACCAACTTTTGTCACGCCCCAGGGCGGCCAACCCCGGGACGCGGCAAATGTATATATATCATATCAGAAACCTACACAGGAGGTCAAATGTATATACTCTAAATCACAAATAAAATGACAACACATATCAAATAGGGCTGACATAATATATATACAATATAGCGGAAGCAAAAGACTGAATCTGTGAATAAACATTCTACAGACTCGATACTCAATCATCTGTCCTGTGAGAGCCAATATACACAAATACAACTGAACATATATACAGACACGTGCCAAGCACGGAAATCAAATACATACAGTCAAGGAAAAGGGATGCTGATAGCCTCTGGTACTCGCGGACGTAGCGCTGCTCCGCTACTGAAGAAATCCCTCGGAAAGCTCCAACTGCTGCTCCGGCTCCAGCTCAGGCTCAGTGACCACTGGGGAAAAACATGTGCGAGGGGTGAGCCACACGCTCAGTGAACAGCACAACCCACGCATCACAGACAATATTTACCAATATTCCATTATTTTATCCAGCCATCAATACATAACAACACAAATCCAGTGGTTCGTACTTCGCCGAACCACCACACCCTCACCCTCACCCATCCATGGGTGACATAGGATTTTGGGACTGATAATCATCCATTCACAAATCCAGCAGGTCGCTCATCGCCAACCCACTACACCCTCACCCTCACCCTACCACGGGTGACATAGGATTTTGGGACTGACTAGGCTGTTGGTCACCCTTAGTCCACCGATAGTTTCTCCCTCCACTCCGTAGGCCGCCTGGTCTACTCCCACATTCAGCACAGTCCGTCACCAAATCAGGAGGTGCCTACTGATGGGAGCCCTCTGTCAGGAAGGCCCTGTCTAACGCTGGGGGATAGCCTCTACCGAATCCAACGCAGGGAACAGAACAGCCTATCCATACGCATATGATCCACTCGGATCCGCCAACTACATATCATTACAACTCAAATGTCATGAATTCCTCTGAATTCAACCAGGTGCATCTCCACGATGCGGGGAACATGTACAATCAAAAGCAGTGTTGGAATATCACTGGGGGAAAGAAACTCGGGAGGGCGGCGTGAGTTCCCGTTATAGGATACCCCGACAACCAAACAAGGAACACGGAGTACCCTAACACGGGTCTCACCGCTGTCCTCGCAAGGTCCCTCCCCTATAATATTCACTACTCATGCTAATAATCATACTAATCATACAACATTACTTATAATATTATTGGGACTAGAAACCTTGGGAGGGCAGCCTGAGGTCCCGATACAGGACATCCCGACAACCAAACAAGGAACACGGAGTACCCTAACACGGGTCTCAGCGTTGACCTCGCAAGGCTCCTCCCTATAATATTATCCTAAGGCATGCGATCTAACAGATACCAGCATTTAATTTAATAAATAAAACTAGTAGGACGCATGCATAGGCCGGGTTTCCTAGCATGTAAACAGGGGACATGCTGCATGGCTCATACGCATATCCTAAGGGTGCAAGTCCCTAACAGAAAAGCCTAGGGTAACATGCATTCTACACATAATTCACACAAGCATGGATTACATATTATTGCAGGTTAATATTTATCCACGACGCCCCAGGAGAGGTCGGTATACGCCCCAAGTGCGTACAACGCCTCTCTACTGGGTTGGATTGTCCCACTCACCAGAATCGGGGTCGTCGTGCGACCGCCCGTCAAGATCTGCAAGACAGGGTATTAACTGGTTAGAATAAATCCACAATTATCCCAAAAATGCATAACACCCGCAATTAAATACACAACATCCCCAAACAACATTCAGCACCCCTTCCGGCAACCACCCGCGGCCTCGGCAAGCACCCGCGGCCTCGGCAACCGCCCGCACGGCCTCGGCAACCACCCGGGTGCACCGCCGCGCCTCAGCCCACGCACTCCGCGCACCGCCCGGGGCCCCGCGCGTCCACCGAGCCCAGCCGCGGCAGCCCGCACGCGCCCCGCACGCCGTGCGCTGGCCCGCGAGCACCCCGCACGCCCCCGCGCGCGGCGCCTCGCCCCCGCGCACACCATCCCAGCCTTGCCGCGACCCGCGCACGCCTCGCGCACGCCTCCTCGCCCCGCGCGCACCCCGCGCGCACCTCCGCCACCCCTCCGCGCGCACCTCGCGCGTCCAGCACCTCCGGCAGCACCTCCGCGCGCACCTCGCGCGTCCAGCAGCACCTCCGCGCGCCTCCGCGCGCACCTCGCGCGTCCAGCAACTCCGGCAGCACCTCCGCGCGCCTCCGCGCGCACCCCGCGCGTCCAGCAACTCGGCCAGCACCTCCGCGCGCCCTAGCACCTCGGCCAGCACCTCCTCGCGCGCGGCACAGCACCGTGGCCACCACCTCCTCGCGCCCAGACCAGCGCGACCAGCACTTCGTGCCCGAGCTGCCCGAGGCCACCAGCCCGCCAGTCCGCCCTGCCAGCACCTCCAACCGGCACATCAGCACGACCCCGACTGCCAGCCCCCGACCCGCGCACGCCCGCGCGCCTGCCGCGCGCACGCACGCCCGCGCGCGCACGCGCGCATCCCTGCACGCGCCCAGCCTACGCGCGGCCTGGGCTGCTGCCGCCGCATGCCTGCTGCCCGGGACAGCGTCCCCACCTGCCGAGCACCTCCAACCACCCCTCCCACTGCCCCGACCACCTCCAACCGCCTCCGACCACCCTCCGACGACCCCCACAGCCGCCAACCACCCCCAATCACAAAAACCCCTCCCTACCATTCATCTAAGCAAGAAAAAGGAGGGAAAGAAGGCTTACCGAGGGGAGGGAGCGAAGTCCGGACGCTCTCCACGCGCCGAAACCCTTCCCAAAAGCCTTCTCACGCCCCGATCTAGCTCCACCACCAATATGGGCCAAAACAGAGGAGAGAGAGGGGAGGTCGGGGAGGCTAAAGTCGTCGGAATTCGGATTTGAAGACACCGGTGTGTAGATCGGGACCCGATCTACACTTCCCGTGCTTTGGGTTTTCGATTTCGAGGGGTCTAGGGGGCTTGAACGGAAGAAAAACGGAGGAGGGGAGAGAGAAATCTCGACGGGAGAGACGATGAATAGTGACGAGGTGATTTTTGATTTCTTTTAAGTAGAGCGCGACTTAAAAACCCGGATACGCCCCGGAACTGGAAAATTTTTGCAAACGATGCCGGAATTCAATGAAATTTTCGTGGGAGGTCAGAAATGGCGCCAGGACACCAAATATGCAGTCAGATTTCCAATCGGAGTCCTCTAGCTCAGACGATAGCTAACAGTCTGAAAATAAGCGGTTCCGATCGAAAACCCTAAAAATTTTAAAAACCGCCAGGGCGCTCTAACGGTTACCAACAGGTTAAAAGTGACACATATATAACAGGGACGGTTGTGGAGCGCCAGTTTGAAGGGCCTTCGTCGTGGCTACTGGTGGCGCGGGATGAAGACGGATATTGCCCGTTTCGTTGCCCGATGCCTAGTATGCCAGCAGGTGAAGTCAGAGCATCAGCGCCCTGCGGGGAAGCTGCAGTCCATTGAGATTCCTCAGTGGAAGTGGGAGCAGATCACCATGGACTTCGTCTCGGGTTTGCCGAGGTCACGTTCGGGTCGCGATGCCATCTGGGTGATCGTCGACCGGCTGACGAAGTCTGCTCATTTCCTCCCCATCCGACTCACCGATTCTCTGGACACCCTGGCGCAGTTATTTGTCTCTGAGATTGTTCGTCTCCATGGCACTCCCGTCAGTATCATTTCCGATCGAGACGCGCGTTTTACTTCGAGGTTCTGGCGTAGCCTCCAGCACGCCCTTGGTACGAACCTCCATTTCAGTACAGCGTTTCATCCGCAGATGGACGGCCAGTCGGAGAGGACGATCCAAACTCTTGAGGATATGCTGCGAGCCTGTGTTCTCGATTTTGGAGGCAGTTGGGAGAGGCACCTTCCGTTGGTGGAGTTTGCCTACAACAACAGCTACCACTCGAGTATCCGGATGGCTCCTTACGAGGCGCTCTATGGCCGTAGCTGCAGGTCCCCCTTGTGTTGGGACGAGGTCGGAGAGCGCCAGTTGGAGGGACCAGAGATCGTTCACCATACCTCAGAGATGGTGAAGATGATTCGCGAGCGTATCCGAGTCGCTCAGAGTCGTCAGAAGTGCTACGCCGACGTCGTCGTCGCCGTGAGCTCACCTTCGAGGTTGGTGACCATGTCTTCTTGAAGGTGTCCCCGGTGAAGGGCATCTTCCGTTTCGGTGTGCGGGGCAAGCTGAATCTGCGTTTCATTGGGCCGTTCCTCATCCTCGAGCGAGTTGGGGAAGTGGCCTATCGGATAGCTCTGCCCCCACAGCTGGATCATGCCCACGACGTCGTCCTTGTCCCATGGCCGAGGCGTTATGTCCACGATCCTGCTCAGTCTCTCTATTCGACCGCCTCATCCTCGAGGTGGATTTGTCGTTCGTGGAGCAGTGGATCGAGGTCAGGGACAAGCATGAGAAGAGGCTCCACGCTAAGACCGTTCCTTTGATTATAGTGGGTTGGTAGCGCCAGTCCGGTGCGAAGACTACTTGGGAGCAAAGGTCTAAGCTTGATACTTTCGGTCTTCCCTTTTGGGTTTCCTTAAATTTCGAGGACTAAATTTCCTAAGGGGGGAAGAATGTTATGTCTGTGTCATTTGGAGCGCTTTGTTTGAAGATTTGGGTACATAATTTTTTTTCCTAAGTTATGTATTCCTGATTTGGTGTTTGGATTTGATTTTGTTAAAATCCAAGATGAAGAGGTTTAAATATGAGTTTACTATGAGATGTCCAGTTTTGAGTTAGCTTTCGCACAGAAGTGGAATTAGATCAACTGGATTCTTGTAGTAAAAGTTATGGGTATTTTTCCAAGTATACCCCGGGGATGGAAATTCTGGCAGCAGCCCTGTTCCATGTTTAGCTCTAATTTTGGATTAGCTAGAGAGATTATCTGATCTTACCATGAACATGAAAGTTGTAGATAATCTTCTTAGCTTTCCATCGGTCTTAGAATCAAGCAATTCGGAGCTGTATCGGGGAAGTTATGGCTGTTCCAGTGAAGCTTGCGCAGAATTTCTAGTCGGAGGGTGACTTAGTAATTTTCCTTAGATATTTGTGATAAATATCTCCTCTCTCTCTCCCTTCCCCTCTCACTTCCGACCAGAAATCTGGTCTCTCCTTCTCTTTTCCTTTGCCCCCCTTGGTGTTTGATGAAATGCCTCAAAGAGAAGGAGGAGGTGGAGGAGGAAGTGGTGGTGGATCATGGCTAGGGTTGTTGTTGTGTTGTTGTTTCTTCCCTTCCCTCAAGCTCCCTTTGCATGTTCTCCCCCCCCCCCTGATTTTCGGCTGAGAGGAGGCTGAGGAGAAGCTAGAGGCGGTGGTGGTGGTTGAGGTGGTCGCGGGTGCGTCGAGGGCCCCCGAACCTCCCCCTTTTGTTCCCCCTCCAAGGTGAGCTCCTCCCCTCCTTTTCTTGATTTTTTTGGCTTAAGGGGTTGGTTGGGAGGTCATGCATGCTTGGTAGTTGGGTTAGGGTGTGTGTGAGGGGTTGGGGAGGATGAAAATGAGGTTTAGAGGGCTTGGGCGCGTGCTGGGCGCGGTCTGCGCGCGTGCGCGCGCAGGCGAGCGCTGGCGGGCGCAGTCGGGCGCGCAGTCGTGCGCGGGTGCGCGCGGGTGCAGGCGCGAGTGGGGGTGCGCGCGGGTGCGAGCGGGCGTGCGCGCGCGCGGGCAGGGCACCTGGGCACTGCGCCTGGGTGCGGGGCAGGGCGTTTGGGCATGCGCCTGGGCGCGGAGCTGGGGACCAGTGCGTGCGCGTGCTGGGGCGTGCGCGCAGTGCGCGCGGGGGCGCGCTGGGCTAAACGCGCGGTGCACGCGGGCGCGCGCGAGCCTGCGCGTGCGTGCGGCAGTGCGTCGGGGCGCGCGGGCAGGCGCGCGGCAGTGCGCCGATGGTGCCGGCGTGCGTGCGTGCGTGCGCATCCGTGCGTGCGGCTGCCTGGGGGGTTCGGGAATGAGTTGGGGTGCTCGGGCTCGCGTGCGTACGGGCCGTATGTACGTTTGCCCGAGTATTGTGTATTTTTAATGTATTTTTGGGTTTTTTGTGTATTTTACTCACCGAGTTGATTACCCTGTCTTGCAGATCTTGACGGACGGTCGCGCGACGACCCGGTTATCGGTGAGTGGGACAATCCAACCCAGTTGGGAGGCGCTATATGCACTTGGGCGTATACCGTCCTCCCCTGGGGCACCATAGATTAATATTAACCTGTTTAATATGTAATCCATGCAAGCATGATTGATATGTAGTATGCATGCTACCCTAGACTGAATATGTTAGGGACTTGCACCCTTAGGTTGTGTAAGAGCCATGCATCCTGTCACCTTGTTATCATGCTAGGAAAACCTCGGCCTTTGTATGCGTCCTACTAGTTTAATTTGTTAAATTAAATGCAACTGGTAATATTATTGCATGCCTTAGGGAATATTTAAGGGGCCTTGCGAGGTCAACATTGAAACCCGGGCTAGGGTGCTCCGTGTTCCTTGTTTGGTTGTCGGGATGTCCTATATCAGGACCTCATGGTGCCCTCCCAAGGTTTCTTTTCCCGTCTATATTAATGCATGTTCCCCGCATCTTGGTTATGCGCCCTGGAGGAATTCTGATGAATTCAAGACACTAGAGTTGTAGAGATGTGTTGTCAGCGGATCCGAGTGGATCATATGCGTGTGGGTAGGCTGTTTCTCTCCCCTTCGTTGGATCCGTGTAGGGACTCCTCAGCATAGACAGACTATCCTGACAGAGGGCTCCCATCAGTAGGCACCTCCTGATCTTGGACTCGGACTGTGCTGAATGTGGGAGTAGACCAGGCAATAGCAGGCTATCCTGACAGAGGGCTCCCATCAGTAGGCACCTCCTGATCTTGGACTCGGACTGTGCTGAAAGTGGGAGTAGACCAGGTAAACTATGGTGTGGAGGAGAGGCTATCGGTGAACCAAGGATGATTAACAGCCTAGTCAGTCCCAATATCCTATGTCACCTGTTGAGGGGTGAGGGTGAGGGTGTATGGATGTGTATGGATGTGTATGGATGATTCTAGTTAAATTCTAAGTGTTTTATTGTGATTTTACTCACCAAATTGTATACCCTTGCCTTGCAGATCTCGTTGGATGCGACGCGCAAGGTCCTGGGTTGCGGTGAGTGGTTCGATCCAACCCTTCGGGATGCGCTCGATGCACGTAGTCGTGCATCGCGCATCCATGGGGCTTCTTTGCACCTTAAAAATGCTAGATATTTGCATGCTACGTATATTGCGTAGAACCCCCTTTTCTACCATATACTTGCCTATGTATCATATTCATTGTGATTTATTATGTATGCATGCGTGATAAGCATATTAATTATACATTAAAACCCTTTCATCTAAGTTTCTATATCCTTATTTTATGTATAATAATAACTAATATTAAGAATTCATATGTTATTGCAGGTAATTGACTTAAATGATGATTATCAATACAAGATATGCTACAAATCAGTTAAAGATGTGAAGGAGAATCAAGAGTTTCTAGAAGATCCTTATGGAAAAAGATTTGGTTAAGATTGAATAAAAATCAATCCAATCAAATATATTCTTCAAAATCCCGTCCCACTGTTTTGATCATAACTTTTGCCTCAAGTATCCGATTTATTCGCATGATATGGCGTTGGAAAGATAATTTCAAGATCTACAAATCACTATTTCATGAAGATTTCGTAATTCCATCTTATTACGGGTCAAAAAGCCATCTGAAGATTCTGCAGAAAATCAATGACGGGAATTAAATCTAAACTTCATATGAGGAAGGTTGAGACCAATCTTAACTACCAAATCTTAACCATCCATTATATTGCAAATAAATGGTTGAGATTCAAGAGCTGGAGACTATAAAAGGAGCACATGTGAATAGAAAAGAGGAGGAGGCACAAAGACAAAAAGGAGAAGAAGGATTCAAGAGTTTTGCTTTGTTTTTGTTTTTCTTTTCATCTCATATATTTTGATTCTTGTATTCTATTAGATCTGAATTTTAATATTAATTTTGTGTTTTTATTTTCAAGAATTTTTTAATAATATGATGTCTTTTATTTTTCTTTTCTTTTATTTGATCATGTTTTCTAGTAGCTAAATCTTCAACTAGGGTTGAAGATGAAACCATGCAATGTTAGTTTAGGATTTTATATTTAGATTTGAATTCTCCATATTGTTTGCTTTATTGCTTATCAATCTCTCCTTCAATTCTCTTTTGAAACCTTTTGTGTGAATTTCTTATTACCTTCTTCAAAAATCTCTTGTATTTGATTTGATAAAATATGCTTTGATTAAGTTCTATGATATTTTATGCTCTTCTTAACATGTTGAATATTGAGTTGGTAGATTTTATAAAGGGAAGGGAGATAGATCATTCTATTGGGTTTTCATAAATGAAGATTTTTAATCGTAGAATCATCTTCAAGGATCTCTTGTTTAAGGTTTGATAGGGTATGCTTGGTTAACTATTTGATATCTTATTCTCTTCCTAATATGTGAATATTGAGATGATTGTTTTGATTTCAAATCTGATTTTATGAAATAATTAATATGATTTTAAATATTTATTTTCCGATTGGTATTTGATTAACGTCAATATTGATTGAGTTATATGGTGGAGTTTCATATTTGAATATAATCCCTAAATTGGTATTGCATGGTGGATTCTAAAACCCTAGTAATCTTTTCATATTAATATTTCTTTTTAATAATAATAATAATAATAAAAACTTCATCAATCTTTCTTTCTAGTTTGATTATTTAAATTGGTTAATAATTTGATTTGAATAATTCTCTGTGGGTTCGACCCATATTTGCTAGATCTATACTTCTGTAACGATCCGTGCACTTGCGGTAATTAATAACAACTTAAATATTCAATCAAGTTTTTGGCGCCGTTGCCGGGGAATTGTTTCAAATTAAATTTGATATTGATTTATCTTTCGGATTAGTTTCTTTCTCTTTGTTTTTGCTGATTTTTTTTTATTCTCTTTTTTTTTTTTTGAACCTACAAGAACACAACAAGGAATGGTGTAAGGCTTAACCATTCTCTCTCTAAACGAGCATCCAAAAGTGTTCAAAGGCAACCCCATAAGGTGAACTATTTCATCGCGGCTAAAAAAGTGGATTTAATTCTTCCCTCACTGTGTGTGAGTTGTGAGTATTTCATTCACCCACGAATCTTCTGTAAGTGGGTTATTTTTGGGGTTGATCGGGATTTTTGTGTGTGCATTTTTCAATTAGCATACATTAACTAATCCATCTAAGGGTTGTTCCATATAACATAAGGTGGGGATTTCATCACCCTTCCTTGGCCCACAAATCATCATCTTGAGCATTTGTCAAACCCATGAGCCTAATTAAATTAAAATGAATTAGACTTGGCCCTAGGTTTTTGAGCTCAATAAGACAAGAGACGCCAAGAGATACTCCAGTGAGCAATTAACCATTTAATGATGTCTAGGAAAGTGATTTCATAAGGTTTCTACCTTAAAGGACGTGGTTACTTAATTGAGGAACACGCGAAAGTGTGGAAGACCCCCCACTAATCCTTTACACTTTCCTGGTTGTTGGGTGGTTGATCATAAACTGGTAAACTTGAGGTTTATCTTGGAACAGTTAGGAGCTGTCCATTTAGGGAGGAACATCCTCAAGAACTAGATCTCTTAAAAATCATCTTCCCTCACTTAACAAGATAAATCCTAATTTGTTGATTGTTGAAATATGTCTATGATTTGGGGTATTTTGATTTATGAGCATTTGGTCTAGGGATTCTAAAAACCGATTGATTCGTATTGGTACACTTGATTATCCCGTGATTTCATCTGAACCAACCATCACTATGGATAACACAGGAGCTGCTATTCCAAAGACCTTGAAGGATTACATGTATCCATCTAGAACTACGCAACCCTCATGCATTGTGTTACCAACAACCAATGCTAACAACTTTGAGATCAAGCCTGGGATGATTAATATGCTTCCAAAATTTGATGGATCTGAAGATCCATATCTTTTTATTAGGGAATTTGAGAAGTTTGTTCCACACTAAAACTTCAACAGCTAACTAATGATTCCATCCGGTTGAGGTTAATCAACTTCTCCCTCAAAGATAATGCTAAAAAGTGGTTGTATGCCCTACCTGCAAATTCTATCAACACTTGGGATCAACTAGTTATGATATTTTTGAAGAAGTTCTTTCCTAATCATAAAACTGCTAAGATTCGCATGAATATAAATCAATTCATTCAAAAGGATGGAGAATCTTTATGGAGATATTTAGAGAGATTCAAGGACTTGTTGTTGCAATGTCCTCATCATGGATTTGAGGTTTGGAGGTTAGTGCAAATTATATATGAAGGTTTGAATTACACCACAAGGACTATGGTTGAATCAATGTGTAGTGGTGAATTTACTAATAAAAATGAAACTGAGGCATGGGCATTTCTGGAAGAAGTAGCTGAAAAATCCATGCAGTGGGAGACAATTAGAGAGCCTGAGAAACCCATACCTTCTAAGGGAGGTATTCATTTCATTGATAGTAGCTTTGAGTCTGAAGCTAAGTTTGCATCTCTCATTCGTAGAGTAGAGGCCCTAGAGATGAAACAAAATCAAGATTCTTTTAATCAACAACTCTCCACCTCTACCCCTACTACTGTCTTGATTTTATGTAAATCTTCAAATCACCTAGTGGAAGACTGTCCTTCCCTGTCATCCCACAAGGAAAGTTGGGCCGAACATGCCAATAGCTTACAATGGAGGAAAAATGATCCATATGCTCAAACTTATAATCCTGGATGGAGGAATCATCCAAATCTGTCATGGACTCAAGGCCCACATCAGGGAGGCCCACAGGGACCTCCTCAAGCTCTCATGAATCCTAGACCTAACATAGGACCCACTGTTACTCCATTTCCTCCGCCTGGTTTTCAAATAGAAAACGAGAAGAAGTTCTCCTCCTTAGAGAAAGGGTTAGATGTTCTTATGAAGTCCACTCAAAATTTAACTCAATCATCCTCCCAGATGTCTGCCACTTTGAATCAATTTATGCAATCTACAGGGCAAATCCTTCAATCCACCACCCAGGCAATCTCCCGTCTCGAGATTCAAGTTGGTCAATTGGCCACCACCATGAGTGAGAGAGAGAAAGGAAAGTTTCCTAGTCAACCTGAACCCAACCCTAGAGGACCCATTCTTCAAGGACAAATCCAAGATTCTTCTAGTAACCAGTCCAACCAGGTTAATGCAATCACTACTCTTAGGTCTGGTAGACAAGTGGACAACAAGGTTTTATGCCTAGCAATGATGTTGAAGATGATAAGGATGAGTCCAAATTTATTCATGAGGACCCAGATTCTGAACCCATCCCTCCTAGCCCATCCATCCCAGAGAAAGCAAAGCCCAATGATTCTCCTGAGAAGTTTATGTTCCCAAAGCCCCATATCCTCAGCGATTAGGTTCAACTAAGAAATCTGCCCAGCTAGATAAAATTTTAGAGGTGTTTAAGCAAGTTCGCGTGAACATTCCGCTCCTAGATGCTATCCAACAGGTACCAGCCTATGCTAAATTTTTGAAGGACTTATGCACCCAAAAGAGGACCAATAATGTACCCAAGAAAGCTTTCCTAGCATCCCATGTAAGCTCCATTCTTTCATGTGAAACTCCAATCAAGTATAAGGACCCAGGTTGTCCCACCATTTCATGTGTGATTGGAGACACTCGTATTGATCGAGCTTTGCTAGACTTAGGTGCGAGTGTAAATCTATTGCCCTATTCAGTGTACAAACAGTTAGGCATAGGAGAATTGAGGCCTACCCCAGTGACCTTACAATTAGCAGACCGATCTGTGAAAATTCCTAAAGGAGTCATTGAGGATGTCTTGATTAAGGTTGGGGATTTCATCTTTCCTGTTGACTTTATAGTTTTAGAAACCCAACCTGTTCTAAACCCTAAAGGGCAAATTCCTGTAATTTTAGGCAGACCATTCCTGGCTACGTCTAATGCTTTGATTAACTGTCGAAATGGATTGATGAAATTATCTTTTGGAAATATGACAGTTGACCTAAATATCTTCCACATTGGTAAACAACCAGGAGATTATAATGATGAATTAGAGGGTGTGAATTCTATTGAGGAAATAATTGAAGATTTGAAATATCATTCTATGAGCACGAAAGATCCTTTAGAGTTTTGTCTTGCCCACTTTGGAGAAAATTTGGATATGGAAAAATCGATCATGGAAGTAAATGCTCTCCTAGATTCAGAACCAACCATCCCATTTAATAAGTGGCAACCAAAGCTTGAGCCCCTTCCTTTGTCACAATCACCACCGCTTCCTTCCATTGATAAGCCTCCCAAGCTAGAACTTAAACCTCTTCCAGACAATTTGAAATATGTTTCCTTAGGTCCAGCTGAAACCCTTCCTGTAATTATTGCTTCTGATCTTAATGAGGAACAAGAAGGTGAGCTAATCAATGTCCTTAGGGAACATAAAGAGGCCATTGGGTGGAGTATGGCAGACATTAAAGGAATAAGTCCATCTGTGGTTCAACACCGAATTCATCTTGAGGACAATACAAGTATTTCTAGGGAATTACAAAGGCGTTTGAATCCTCTCATGAAGGAGGTTGTAAGAGCTGAAGTTTTAAAACTTCTTGATGTTGGGATCATTTATCCCATTTCTGATAGTAAATGGGTAAGCCCGATTCATGTTGTTCCTAAGAAATCTGGCATTACAGTGATAAAGAATGATGAAAATGAATTAATTCCCACTAGAGTACAAACTAAGTGGCGTGTATGCATTGATTACCGAAAATTAAATTCTGCCACTAGGAAGGATCATTTTCCACTCCCATTCATAGATCAGATGTTAGAAAGGTTGGCCGGTCATGCTTTTTACTGCTTCCTTGATGGTTATTCTGGTTATAATCAGATTCCCATAGCACCAGAGGATCAGGAGAAGACCACCTTCACCTGTCCTTTTGGGACATTCGCTTACCGTCGCATGCCCTTTGGGTTATGCAATGCACCAACGACTTTTCAGAGGTGTATGATTAGCATTTTCTCTGATATGATAGAGCGTTTCCTTGAGGTATTCATGGATGATTTCTCAGTATTCGGATCAACATTTTCTGATTGTTTACACCACCTCTCTCTTGTACTAATCAGGTGTAAGGAGAAAAATTTGGTACTAAATTGGGAGAAATGTAATTTTATGGTGAAAAGGGGAATTGTTTTGGGTCATGTGGTTTCAGATAAAGGTATTGAGGTAGACAAGGCCAAGATTGATTTAATTACTAATCTTCCCCCCCCCAAGGACTGTTAAGGAAATTCGATCATTTTTGGGACATGCAGGCTTTTATAGGAGATTCATTAAGGATTTTAGTAAAAAAGCTAGACCCTTAAGCAATTTATTGACTAAGGATATTCCCTTTGTGTTTGATGATGAATGTATGCAAGCCTTTGAAAGCTTAAAAAAGGAGTTAACCTCAGCCCCTATCATTAGACCTCCAGATTGGACCCAACCCTTTGAACTCATGTGTGATGCTTCTGATTATGCTATAGGTGCTGTTTTGGGTCAACGAATTAATAAACTCCCCCATGTGATATCCTATGCCAGTAGGACATTGAATGATGCACAACTTCTCTATTCCACCACTGAGAAAGAATTCCTAGCTGTAGTCTTTGCCTTAGAGAAATTTCGATCATATTTGATAGGTTCTAAGGTCAATGTTTATTCTGATCATGCGGCTCTTAGGTACCTTTATCCAAGAAAGATGCTAAGGCCCGTCTCCTCCGTTGGATTCTATTGCTACAAGAATTTGATTTAGAAATCCATGATAAGAAAGGCTCTGAAAATGTTGTAGCTGACCATCTCTCTCGGTTGACCCTAGACCCTATTGAAGACCTTCCTGTGACTGAAATTTTTCCTGATGAGCAGTTAATGGAAGTGTCTACATTACCTTGGTTTGCTGATATTGTGAACTACCTTGTTACTGGCGAAATGCCTTCTCATTGGTCCAAACAAGATAGATTTAGATTTTTATCCAAAGTCAAGCACTTTTATTGGGATGATCCTTACTTGTTCAAACATTGTCCTGATCAGATCATTAGGAGATGTATTCCAAATTCTGAGTGTCGAAATGTCCTGTCATTTTGTCATGACCAGGCATGTGGTGGCCATTTTAGTGCTAGAAAGACTACTGCTAAGATTTTGCAGTGTGGTTTTTATTGGCCCACCATTTTTAAGGATGCAGCTGAATATTGTGCAAGTTGTGAGAGATGCCAACAATTGGGAAAGATTACAAAAAGAAACATGATGCCACTCAATCCTATTCTAATCATTGAAATTTTTGATGTTTGGGGCATTGATTTTATGGGACCCTTTCCTAATTCATATGGAAATCTATACATTCTTCTAGCAGTCGACTATGTCTCTAAGTGGGTGGAAGCAATACCATGTAAAACGAATGATAACAAGGTTGTTATAAGATTTATTAAAGAAAATATTTTCTCTCGTTTTGGAATCCCTCGTGCCATTATAAGTGATAGAGGAACTCATTTCTGCAATCGTTCTTTTGAGAGTCTCATGAGGAGGTACTCTATCACTCATAAAGTTTCTACACCCTATCATCCCCAGACTAGTGGTCAAGTTGAGGTGTCCAATAGGCAAATTAAGCAAATTTTAGAGAAAACAGTAAATTCAACTCGAAAAGACTGGTCCTTGAAATTAAATGATGCATTGTGGGCATATAGAACTGCTTATAAGACCAATCTTGGTATGTCTCCCTATAGGATTGTCTTTGGAAAAGCCTGCCATTTGCCTGTTGAATTAGAACATCGTGCATTTTGGGCTATTAAGCAATTGAATTTTGAATTTCCCAAAGCTGGAGCCCAGAGGAAACTCCAACTTGCTGAATTAGAGGAGATCCGTAATGAGGTCTATGAGAATGAAAAGATATATAAGGAGAAAATGAAAGTGTTCCATGACAAGTCCATTCATCGGAAGTCATTTGACGTGGGCCAGAAAGTCCTCCTTTACAATTCGAGATTGCATATTTTTCCGGGCAAGCTAAGATCCCGTTGGACTGGCCCATATTTAGTGAGAACGGTCTATTCCCATGGTGCCATTGAGGTTGAGAATCCAAAGAATGGCAATGTTTTTAAAGTGAATGGTCAAAGACTTAAACCATTTTTGGAGTTACCGTTGGAGAAAATGGAGGTCATTCACCTCCATGATTCCATCTATCAAGATTAAGCTCTCTTGATAATTGTTTTGTACCATATTTTTCTGGGTTGCCTTTCCTCCCGAATCATCATTTCCTTGTTCATGCTGCAAACTAGGTTTGGGGGAGTTTGGGTAATTTTCCATTTTTAGTCTAGGTTTTGTGTTTGTTTGCATCCACTATCATCGAGTCATTGGATGTAGTCTTTATTTTGAAATATGATGAACTAATGAAATTGTTTTGATGTCATCATATAGCAACAGTTCAATGGTGATCACTTGATATGGTAAAATTCTTCCTTTTTCATTCTCCTTTCTTGATATTTCATGTGTCCAATGATATGAACATTGAGGACAATGTATGGATTATGTTTGGGGGGTTTTTGACATTTGATTCATCATTCTCAGTATTGATAGATTATTAAAAAAAAAACAAAAAAAAAAACAAAAAAAAAAATCCTAAATCCCTATGATGGTAGCATGAGCTCTTATGTTAACTTCTATTTTAGTAGGTCTTAAATGCTTGATCTTGGAAAATTCACTACACATCTGGATGCATTTTTGAGTTAAGATGAATTTGTGGAGTTGACTTAATAATTGCCTAGAATGTTAAGAACTTCCTAAAACCTGTTGAACCTAAAAGTCTAGTTCATTGGTTTGCTTGATAAGGAGTTAGGGTTTACATCAATTGAAAAGCAACCATTGAATCACAAGTACAGTGGAAAAGGGCTACTTATCATTAGGTCTTGAAAAAAAAATATATCGATAGAGTACTTCTCAAAAATAAAAAAAAAAAAAAAAGAGAAGAGAGAGAAGGAAAAGAAAAATATCTATGGTGCTCTGAACAAAGAGCTTAGCAATCATTATGTGAAGTTTAAAGACCAATTCAATAGTGATAGAGTGAAAGCCTCCCTGTAAAAGATAGTAAGTAAGCTGGAATATCACATATAAAGCCCATGAGGTAATAAAGTGAAATCCAAATCTCTTGCTGGCTTAGTAGACTATTTTGGTTTTGACTCAGTGTCTAAGGGAGAACCGACCATTCGACAACAATTAGAAGGAAAATTCTTACTTAGGAGTCTGAACCTCTTGAGTGTTGTCCAGATTTTCTAGAGCACACCATGTCATTACATTAAGGATTTTTTCTGAAAGGAATTTAATATCTTGAGCTCTACGATATTATCATGGGATTATGGCAAAAAAAAAAAAAAAAAGGAAGAAAAAAAAAAAAGAAGTGTGAATCATGAATTTTGTGGGTAGATTCGCTGCAAACCCTCACGAGTCAAACTCGTCCACTAGGGGTGACCTAGGGGTTTAAGGGCTTGTTGCATACGCTAAATGCAACCGTGAGAGCCTGCGAAAGTGGCCTTATCCTTATTTTTAATTTTGTTTAATCACTTTCATTGCTAGAGGACTAGCAAAAACTAGGTTTGGGGGTGTTTGATAAGCATATTAATTATACATTAAAACCCCTTAATCTAAGTTTCTATATCCTTATTTTATGTATAATAATAACTAATATTAAGAATTCATATGTTATTGCAGGTAATTGACTTAAATGATGATTATCAAAACTTGATGTGATATTTAAGTTGTTATTAATTACCGCAAGTACACGGATCGTTGTAAAAGTATAGATCTAGCAAATACTGGTGGAGCCCACAAAAATTGTTCAAATCAAATTATTAATCGATTCAATTAATCGAACTAGAAAGAAAAGATTGATGAAGTTTTTGTTATTATTATTATTATTAAAAAGATAATATTAATATGAAAAGATAACTAGGGTTTTAGAATCCACCATGCAATACCAATTTAGGGATTATATTCAAATATGAAACTCCACCATATAACTCAATCAATATTGACGTTAATCAAATACCAATCGGAAAATAAATATTTAAAATCATATTAATTATTTCATAAAATCAGATTTGAAATCAAAACAATCATCTCAATATTCACACATTAGGAAGAGAATAAAATATCAAATAGTTAACCAAGCATACTCTATCAAACCCTAAACAAGAGATCCTTGAAGATGGTTCTACGATTAAAAATCTTGATTTATGAAAACCCAATAGAATGATCTATCTCCCTTCCCTTTATAAAATCTACCAACTCAATATTCAACATGTTAAGAAGAGCATAAAATATCATAGAACTTAATCAAAGCATATTTTATCAAATCAAATACAAGAGATTTTTGAAGAAGGTAATAAGAAATTCACACAAAAGGTTTCAAAAGAGAATTGAAGGAGAGATTGATAAGCAATAAAGCAAACAATATGGAGAATTCAAATCTAAATATAAAATCCTAAACTAACATTGCATGGTTTCATCTTCAACCCTAGTTGAAGATTTAGCTACTAGAAAACATGATCAAATAAAAGAAAAGAAAAATAAAAGACATCATATTATTAAAAAATTCTTGAAAATAAAAACACAAAATTAATATTAAAATTCAGATCTAATAGAATACAAGAATCAAAATATATGAGATGAAAAGAAAAACAAAAACAAAGCAAAACTCTTGAATTCTTCTTCTCCTTTTTGTATTTGTGCCTCTTCCTCTTTTCTATTCACATGTGCTCCTTTTATAGTCTCCAGCTCTTGAATCTCAACCATTTATTTGCAATATAATGGATGGTTAAGATTTGGTAGTTAAGATTGGCCTCAACCTTCCTCATATGAAGTTTAGATTTAATTCCCGTCCTTGATTTTCTGCAGAATCTTTAGATGGCTTTTTGACCCATAATAAGATGGAATTACGAAATCTTTATGAAATAGTGATTTGTAGATATTGAAATTATCTTTCCAACGCCATATCATGCGAATAAATCAGATACTTGAGGCAAAAGTTATGATCAAAACAGTGGGACGGGATTTTGAAGAATATATTTGATTGGATTGGTTTTTATTCAATCTTAACCAAATCTTTTTCCATAAGGATCTTCTAGAAACTCTTGATTCTCCTTCACATCTTTAACTGATTTGTAGCATATCTTGTATTGATAATCATCATTTAAGTCAATTACCTGCAATAACACATGAATTCTTAATATTAGTTATTATTATACATAAAATAAGGATATACAAACTTAGATGAAGGGGTTTTAATGTATAATTAATATGCTTATCAATGCGCCCTTCATGTATAGGCATGTGTGATGTGTGTTTTCATGAATGTATAGAATAAGCATGCCTTAGGTAGTCCCTATGAGTAATACTACCATATTAATTGGAATATCTAGCATGATTAAGTCTGGGTTAATAATGAGCACATGCCTAATATTCCCTTGTGATAAGACTCGAGGGCGTGGTGTAGTTGTTGCGCCCATGCTAATGGGGCAAAGCTATGACCAACTTCAAGAGATGATGAGCTCTCTCTCACCCTCTCCCCTTTGTACGAACTGAGTAAGTAGATGCGATTTCCTTTTCAACCCTTCCCTTTTAAGTTGGTGATAATCAACGCATTTTAGGGTATACCTTGTATGCTTATATGCTTGTATGAGGTATGCTAGTATGCTTGTATGAGGTATGCTTATATGCTTGCACGCTTGTATGCATATTATTTAGCCATGCATGATATGTATGTTGTATATGCATATTGTTTATGCTTTCTATCCATGTTAGGGAGTATCCCTATAAATAATTGATATGTTATCGTGCATGTAGTTCATGTACATAACTAAGATATAATTCTCCTGTAATATATATGCGCATGTTAAAACTAATTAGGCCTATCTGAAATAGGCGTGGGTATGACCCGCTGTCGGGATGTACCTCATTAGTTAGAGCGCGAGCGATGTAATCGCCCTTGCATCCGTGTGATGCACTTGAATGGAATTCAGGAGAATTCATTTGTTGTATCGGTTTTGTTAAACCGGTGGCTATGGCATTAAGTTAGGCCTACCCGTACTAGGCGCGTATATGAACCACCTGTTGGGTTATATGCCTTGGGCTTATTTCTGCGTGAGAGCAGAGGTAACCTATCGCGTCCGAGCAACGCACCCATGTGGGAGTACAAGAGTATTCGATATCATTGTTATGTGATTATCGAGCATAGCCCATAGGGTTTGCTTTGCGAACGTGGGGTGCTTCCTCCCGACATCGTCGTGCGTCGAAACACCCCAGCGTCGAAGCTGTCCTGTTTGGGTGCCACCACTTGTAGGTGCTACTGATGCGTATCGCGGTACACATTTGGCTGATGTACCGATCGTGGAAGGCCGACAGGTAGAGGCTACTTGGGAGAGGGCTACCAGATGATATTGTGAGCGTGAAATCGTTCTCCCCTTCTTCGGATCCGCGTTGAAGCTACCCGATGTTAAAGCTGTCCTGACAGAGGGCTCCCACCTGTAGGTACTACCGATGCGTTCGGTAGATGTACTGATCATGGGAGTATACTAGGTAGAGGCTACTCGGGAGAGGGCTACCAGATGACGAAGGGTGTAGAACAAAAGGTTTTCTTCCAACAGTCTTGTGTCCAATTTGTTTTTCGTCCGTTCCCATAGTTGTTGGGTCCGGTAACATATCGATGTTCAAAGACATCGTTGGGCAGTTATCTAGATGTAGATGATCCAATAGTGTTGTGTAGATCAGTAATTCCGCGTCTCTTTGACCAACGGTATGGTCTCTCCCCAAAAGTCCCAAGAGTCTTCCTCCAGGAGTGAGGGTGAGGGTGAGGTTGGTCGCGCCGCCGCGTGACCTTGTTATCCATTGGGTTTCCACCCATGTTTTCCTTGAAAGGAAATTGCTTTAGTATTGAACTGTTGTAATGGTGATTGGTTTCCAGCCACTCACTGAGCTTGTAGCTCACCCCTCGCATAATATTTCTTTTACAGGTGCAGTTTTGGGTGTGGAGCTGGAGCTTCCCGGTGGCGTAGTCTTATGTGTGTGGAACGTTCTGTCCGGCGGGTGGCGAGTGCGAGGCTGTCAGCAGTCCTAGAGTCATTTTATGTATTGTAAATTGTGCATGTGGCACAAGTTGTATTTTATTTGGACTAGACTTGGCTCTCACAAGACATTCATTGTGTATTTGAGTATGTAATGATATTTTTGGTTTTCAAACTTATTGATATTTTTTATGCTTTCGCTTTTCAGTTGAGTTATCAGTTATCATTGCTTGCCAGCTTGTGTGTTATTTATTTGAGTCATTGTTGACCTCTTGTACTTGATAGCTGATGCTTTATATATTGCCGTGTCTCGGGGACGGCCGCCCTGGGGCGTGACACTAGCACCATCCCAACTCCTCTATAAATAGAGGTCACTAACACACACAAGAGGTAGGTGCAATTTTTGTTTACAGAGGCTCTTTCATTGGCCACCCTAACTGACTTGAGCGTTGGAGGGTCTTCTGCAGGTCCCCCACCTCCCTGTGTCGGCGGCTCCCAAGGTGTGCTCACCGGTGGCATGTGACGCAATCGGGTGGAGGAGAACGGGAGAGGCCGAATCCGTCCATCCAAACCCGGTAAGTCAGATTTCTACCCCTCCACCATGGGTTATAACTTATGAGATCTATCAATCCACAATTCTTGACTTTGAATGCGTCAAGAATTGTTTAAACATAAATAGAGACAGAGATTGGGACAATGACTTTGAATGTGTAAAGAATTGTTTAAACATAAATAGAGAGAGAGATTGTGAAAAAGAGATATTTGCTTTGGTGAGGGGAATAAAGAAAAGACTAAGAAGGCAAGCCATGATAAAGGCTATTTTTTTATGAGTAAAAATAAAGTGGGGTAGGGTCATCTAATATTTATCTCACTAAAGGGAACCTTGGGGTGGGGGTGCCACATGCTTTTGTTTCCCATGCACGTGAACTACTGCTATAAAAATAATGGGTCACATTAAAACCATTAGCAAACAGAAACCACTGGTCTGTTGTTAATAGCTTGATCATGCAGTGATATACGTACCTCTCATTGTTCTCTTTCCAAACCAAATTAGATGATAGTTTAATACGTGAGGGGGTCTATAGCTCTTCTTGTTGGGACACTATAAAAATGGGTATGTGATGGGGTTTTCATGCATGCACAATACATGGCATTATTTATTTATTTTTTCCCTTGCTTTAATGTCACCCCGGACAAACATAACATGGGAGGAGGCAGAGAGAGGGGGGTCACACAAAAGGAATTTCTGGTCGACCACTTCCATTTCTTGAATGTGGTTTTTTATAAAAGCTGATGCCGTGATGCATGGATAGGGGTCGAGCCTGCTTTGTTGCCTCTGTTGGAAGTGATCAGATCCCAACTGGTGAAGACATAGGTTCTCTATGTTGCCCAGTAACATGTAGTTTAAAAACATTTAAGCAGGGCCTGCATGATTTTCTTCATAAATGTCAGATAATGGATATTTTCACTAAAAAGTGGTTTTTTTATATATAATAAATTACCTAATATTTTTTATTGGGGAAATTAATTAGAAGTCCCTGGGACACATTTGTAATATGTAGTTTGTTTGGCTTGAATAGACTTAAAGAAAGGGTTTAATTAAGGTTTTGAAAAACGTTTATGGAGAGTGGATTTTAGTGGAAAATAAGTTTCCATTTCTCTCAAGTAAGCTCTCTCTCCCTGTCTCTCTTTCTTTCAAGTGGTGGGATGATCAAGTGAATGTAATGTGGGGAATTGAAGGATACCTTGATTGTTATGGATTGGTGGTGAATGGTTATAAGTGAAAAAGGTTTTGGTTCTCCCCTATTTATAGTAACAATGATGCAAGAGAATTACCTTTGGACAATAGATTGGCTCCCCTCAAATCTTTGTTTCTGATTTTTGTCTAGGTGGGGGATGGCTACTTGTAATGAGCCGCTAGGTGTCCGACGACTAGGTTTAACAACCCGTCTTGCATCATTACATGCCACATGTCCCATCTCTGACAGCCGGTGGAATGGGCGACCATTTGGACCAAACCGTCAGAGACGGGCGGCTAAACTAAACAACCCGCCACAATGGTCAACATTAAATGTCAACTTTATGTCCCATTTCTGGGAAGCGGTTAGGGGACGGATTGTTGAAATTAACCGTCGGGGAGGGACGATTACATTGAAGTAGCCACTTGGGTGCTGGCCTTTTGATTTTTTTAAGTGTTTGGAGAGGTCTTCTTTCTTCTTTTCTCCCTCTAATTCCCCTAAGATAGTCTTCTATGTGGTCCAAAAGTGTTTTATTTTTAAATACTACTTGAGGTAACTTTCTTTCTTTTGGACGATCAAAATTGGGGTATCTACAATTGCCCCTCATTGGACGGAGTCTTTGCGTGAAGGGGAAGACTTCAATCGATGATAAGGAGAGAGACCTTATTTTGACTGGCCCGACTTAAAAAAAGTCTTGACCTCATTATAGATATCTCAATTTTGACCGTCGAAAAGAAAGAAAATTACCTCAAGTAATATTCAAAACAAAACACTTTTGGACCATATACAAGACTATTTTAGAGAATTTAGAGGGAGAAAAGAAGAAAAGATTTGGTCCAAATACTTAGAAAAATTAGGGGGCCAGAAACCAGATGGCAAGTGCAAAGTAGCCGTCTCCCTTCGATTGCTAACCTTAACAATCCGTCCTCCAACCGCTTCCCAGAGATGGGACATAAAATTCGCATTTAATGCTGATAATTGTGACAGATTGTTTAGTTTAGCCGCCCCTCTCTGACAGCTCAAACTCAGTAATCGCCCAATTCCACCGCCAGCCTGAGATGGGACATAAAGTGGCAAATGATGAAGAATGGCTAGTTGAAACCAGCCAGCCTTGCCCAACGGTTGCATTAGGATAGCCGGTCCTCACCTGGACGCATCCATAAAGAAAAAAGTCACTTTATTTAGTTGTGAAGTTACTTAACCTCACCCTTTTGTACAACCCATGCTATTACTCAATGGACCATTGAGTGCGTCCTCATGGATTCTCCAATGCACCTTTTCTACTACAAAAGGAGGGGTGGGGATGTGAACTGAAGGGTGAAAATTTTTATTTTGGAAAGTGTGGTTTGAGAGAGAGAGAGAGAGAGAGAGAGAGAGAGAGAGAGAGAGAGGTATTAGAAGGGGAAGTGAGAGGAAAGAGACATTTTGAGAGACCAAAGAGAGGAGAAAGCCAAACCTCTGTTCCTCCACCCTACCTACCCCCACAATATTTCAACTTTCATACCCATATCCCACTTATCCATAAGCTTAAACTTATCCACCCACCACCACTTGAATTTTTGAGAGAGAGAGAGAGCCTTAGTTTTTTTTATTGGTAATTGAGAACTTTGTATTGCTATAAAAATGTACGTAATGTGCAAAGGTTAGCATATTAGTAATGAGAATATAGTGGGAACACAGAGGGAAGGGTGAACCAGGTCACCCTGCAACCTATCCGCCCCTTACATCCACCTTAATATTTTAGCCAACAGAGTACAATAACAAGATTACAGTAAAAAGTAATGCCTAGACCAAAAGAAGTCAACTCTAAGATTGGGAGGTGCCATCTTTAATGCCCTGAGCTGAGGCTGTCCAAAAGAATTCCATAATTAATATTTGCCAAATTCAAATACCCATAGAGAAAAGATGCCATAGTGAATATGCCAAAGTCCAAAGATGCCATCTACTTTGTCCGCTGGTATGAAGTACCAACTCTGTCTAGGAGTAGGGTTGCCTCCAACTCCCCCCCTGTTTGATGAGGAAGAACAAATTGTTCCCCCATTGTTTGGCATCGGGAAACTAGGATGTCCGCCGGGCAGTTTCCTTCACGAAAAATGTGAGAGATCTTCCACTCTTCTAGCCTGCGAACCTCAAGAGAGAACTTTCTCATCAGCTTGAAAGCTGTCCATGGGAGGGTGCCCTTTCCTCTTATCCATGCTAGTACTGTTGTGGAGTCTGTTTCAAACCAAATTCGTTTGAATTCTCGATGTATGCCTAAGGAGAGACCCGCCACTATACCTTGGAGTTCAAGAAGATTTATAGAAGGAAGTGATGATCTACCAGCAATGCCAACAATGAAGTTCGAGGCGTTGTCCCTAAGAAGAGCACCATAACCACCTCGGTCTACAGCAAGAGAGCCATCTGAATTACCTTTTATCCAGTTGGGGGGTGGAGGAGTTCATGAGACTAAGCAAGATGATTTGATTTGCTCTATAACTACCACTCCAAAGGATTTAGCTATTTGTACAATGTCAGGTGTAAGAATTGACTTCAACTTGATCATTTTGAATCTCATATTAATGATCCCTTTTATGTGCTGTACAATCTGACTTTTTTGTGTAAGATTACCCTTGAAGATGAGAGCATTCCGTTCTTGCCAAATGGACCAAAGGGTGCTAGTGATAAGAGCTAAAGCCAATGAATTAGACACCGGGTCAAGGGAAAGACTCTTTATCCATGCAGGGAATTGTAAGAGAGAGTGGGGAAGTCTCTGTCGGATTTTCAGGTCTCTGAATAAAACAGTCCAGATAAACCTGGAGAAAGGACATTGAAGGGCCAAATGGTCGGAGCTTTCTGAATTCGAGTGGCAAAGAGGACAATTTGTTACCTGTACCAAACCTTTCCGCAACAATCTGTCCCTGGTAGGCAGCTTATCATGGAAGAATTGCCAGGAGCAGAAGCTGTGCCTTTGTGATTGCATTGGTTGCCAGATGAGGTCTGCCCAAGGTTTGGAGTTGGATATGTCTCTCTGCACCCTCCAGGCTTCTTGAAAATTGAGAATACCAGAACGGCTGAGCGGCCACATCAAGATGTCTGAGCCAGAGCCTCCAACTTCCAACTGTTGTATTTCATCCCAAAGAGAGTCAAGTGCTGAGTGCCAACGAGTTGGTTTGGTCCATTTGCCATTTTGAATTAGGACACTCAGATTGGTGGAAAGGGGAGGACCCCATATAAGCAATTCTCTTCCCAGAGCTGCTCTTAGTCCTCTGCCATTTTAGCCATGGATCATACCAGACATTGATAGACTTGCCTTCAAAGATGACATAATATACAGAACCCGTTATCTAGGTTTTTGTGTACATTATTTTGTTATATATGTGTCACTTTTAGCCTTCTGGTCACCATTGGAGCATTCTGGCAGTTTTTCAACTTTTTCTTTTTTCGATCGGAACCGCTAAAATTTTGGACTTTTGGCTATCATCATGAGCTTGAGAACTCCAATTGAAAATCTAACTGCACATTATGTGTCCTGGTGCCATTTCAAGCCACTCACGAAAATTTCATCGAATTCTGGTAACGTTCAGAATTTTGCAGTTCCGAATCGTATCCGGGTTTTGACCAAGCGAAAAGTCATTGGGAGACTTGACCAAGTCAAAGATGACTTTGACCAAGTCAAGTTTGACCCTTGACTTGGTCAATTGGTTTTGTTTGTTATTGTGGTTGGGTTGACTAGGGTCAAAGTTCACCTAAACCTAATTAACCCTAAGTGTAAGTGGGTGTGTGTGTGGGTGACTTAATGTCCACGCCCACCTATAGTTCCTTCTATTCATCTTTTTCTCCATCTCTCTCACTCACAAACCTCTCATCCCCTCTCTCTATTTCCACCTTTTGATCTAGTTAGAGTGGAAGAAAAGAAAAACCCTAGAAGGAGAAAAGCTCGGTAAGGACCCGATCTATCTTTCCATGGTGTTAGATTTGTGTTTCCCTTTGTTTGACCCCCCTCTCATGGCACCTTTTCTCCTCTGTTTTCAGCCCCTTTTTGGCTGAGAAGGGGCTTGGTGGTGGTGGCTTTGGTGGTGGTGTTTCGGTGCGCAAAGAGCACCCGATTTTCCCTCCCGTCCTTTCCTCTCTTTGGGTGAGCTTTCCTCCTCCCTTTTTCTTGTTTAGATGTTTGTTTAGGAGGTGATATGGGGTAAGCATGGTATATATGAGTGTTTGGGGTGTGGGAGGGCTGAGGGAGGTGGTGGGGTGGGCTCGGGCGCGCATGCGGACTCATCCGCCCGCGTGCGCGCTAGTCTGCGCGCGCAGGCAGTGCAGGCGCGTGCAGTCGGGCGCGCTGCGGGCGTGCGCGCGGAGTGCTGTGTGGGGAGCGCAGTGCGCGCAGTGCGTGCGGGTGTGCGCGCGAGGTGCTGCGCTGGGGCGCAGTGCGCGCGGGTGCACCCGGGGCTGGACGCGCAGTGCGCGCGGGCGCCCACGAGTGTGCGTGCGAGCGCGGCAGCGTGTCTGGGCGTGCGGGCAAGGGCGCGGAAGCGCGGGTTGGGGAGCGGCAGTGCGCCCGGGGCGCGGGCGTGCGTGCGTGCGTGCGCACCCGTGCGTGTGCGTGCGAGTGGCCGTGTGTGTCACGCCCCAGGGCGGCCGTCCCCGGGACGCGGCAAGTGTATATATAATATCAGAATCTACATAGGAGGTCAATAATATATCATACACAACAACTAGAATGACACACATGCAACAAAGGGGCTGACATGATATATACACCAAATGCGGAAGCAAAAGACTGAATCTGTAAATAAACATTCTACAGACTCGATACTCAATCATATGTCCTGTGAGAGCCAATATACACAAATACAACTGAACATATACAAACACGTGCCAAGCACGGAAATCAAATACATACAGTCAAGAAGGGATGCTGATAACCTCTGGCACTCGCGGAACGTGGCGCTGCTCCGCTACTGAAGGAATCCCTCGGAAAGCTCCAACTGCTGCTCCGGCTCTAGCTCAGGCTCAATGACCACTGGGGAAAAACATATGCGAGGGGTGAGCCACACGCTCAGTGAACAGCACAACCCATGCATCACAGACAATATTTACCACAATTCCATTATTTATCCAGCCTCTAAGACATAACAACATAATCCAGTGGTTCGTACCTCGCCGAACCACCACACCCTCACCCTCACCCATCAATGGGTGACATAGGCTATTGGGACTGATAATCATTCATTCACAAATCCAGTAGGTCGCTCATCGCCAACCCACTACACCCTCACCCTCACCCTACCACGGGTGACATAGGATTTTGGGACTGACTAGGCTGTTGGTCACCCTTGGTCCACCGATAGTCTCTCCTCCACTACGTAGGCCGCTTGGTTTTTCACCCACAACTTCGGCCCAGTCCAAAACCAAATCAGGAGGCGCCTACTGATGGGAACCCTTGGAAGGGACGACCTTTCTAACGCTGGGGCAGTCTCTACCGGATCCAACGAAGGGGACAGAACAGCCTATCCATACGCATATGATCCACTCGGATCCGCCGACAACACATCTCTACAACTCTAATGCCATGAACTCTTCAGAGTTCCTCCAGGGCGCATAACCAAGATGCGGGGAAATAAGTACAATAAAAGCAAGGTTGTAATATCATTGGGGGAAAGAACTCGGGAGGGCGGCCTGAGTTCCCGTTATAGGATACCCCGACAACCAAACAAGGAACACGGAGTACCCTAACCCGGGTCTCACCGCTGTCCTCGCAAGGCCCCTCCCCTATAATATTCACTAACATGCTAATAAACATACCAATCATAAAACATTATTTATAATATTATTGGGACTAGAAACCTTGGGAGGGCAGCATGAGGTCCCGATACAGGACATCCCGACAACCAAACAAGGAACACGGAGTACCCTAACACGGGTCTCAATGTTGACCTCGCAAGGCTCCTCCCTATAATATTATCTAAGGCATGCGATTTAACATACACCAGCATTTAATTTAATAAATAAACTAGTAGGACGCATGCATAGGCCGAGGTTTCCTATCATGAAAACAGGGGGACATGGTGCATGGCTCTCACACCTATCCTATGGGTGCAAGTCCCTAACATAAAAGCCTAGGGTAGCATGCATCCCGTATTTAAAATCATGCTCACATGCAATACATATTACTACAGGTTAATATAATCCATGGTGCCCCAGGAGAGGTCGGTATACGCCCAAGTGCGTATAACGCCTCTCTACTGGGTTGGATTGTCCCACTCACCGAAATCCGGGTCGTCGCGCGACCGTCCGTCAAGATCTGCAAGACAGGCATTTATACGGTGAGTAAAATCCACAAATACCCCCAAAATACATTAAAAATACTCTAAAATACCCAACACTCAGACAAACGTACATACGGCCCGTACGCACGCGTATCCGAGCATCCCGACTCACTCCCGAACCCACCGGGCAGCCGCACGCACGGCTAGCCCAGTCCGCACACCCGGACACCACCGGCGCACTGCCGCGCGCCTGCCCGCGCGCCCCGACGCACCGCCGCACGCACGCGCACGCTCGCGCGCGCACCGCGCGTCCAGCCCAGCGCGCCCCCGCGCGCACTGCACGCACGCCCCAGCACGCGCGCACACTGGCCCCCAGCACCGCGCGCACTGGTCCCCAGCACCGCGCGCACTGGTCCCCAGCACCGCGCCCAGGCGCATGCCTAGGCGCCCTGCCCAGCACCCAGGCACAGTGCCCAGGTGCCCTGCCCGCGCACGCCCGCGCGCACTCCCGCGCACACCCCCGCTCGCGCCAGCACCCGCGCGCACCCGCGCGACCACTCCGCGCGCACCCGCGCGCACGCACCCACGCGCGACTGCGCGCCCGACTGCGCCCGCCAGCGCCCAGCGCCACCCGTGCGCACGCCCGCGCGCACGCCCGCGTGCACGCGCGCGCGCCCCTGCCAGCTGCTGCGCCTGCTGCCTGTGCTGCTGCCTGCTGCCCGGGACTGCTAGCCTGCCAGCCCGAGCTGCCCTACCACCCACCTCCGGCCACCACCACAGCCCTCCGACGGCCTCCCACAGCCCTCCGACGGCCACCCACCGCCGCCGACCACCACCCAACCTCATTTCCACCCTCCTAACATACATCTAAGCAAGAAAGAGAGGAAAAAGAGGCTTACCAAGGGGAAGAAGGGAAGTCCGGTTGCTCTCCGCGCACCGAAACCTCTCCCAAAGGGCTTCCAACGCCCGGATCTACTCCCACCTCCGAAATGGGCCAAAACAGAGGAGAAGAGAGGGGGGACGGAGGGGCTAAACTCGCCGGAATCCGGATTTGAAAGCACCGGGGTGTAGATCGGGACCCGATCTACACTTCCTATGCTTTAGGTTTTAAGCTTTGAGGGCTCTAGGGGGCTCAAAAGTGAGAAAAATGGAGAAGGGGAGAGAGAGGGCAATTTGGTAGGGATGATGAATAGTAAATCGAAAATTAGATCCCACTTATTTATAGTGAGCGACTTAAAAACCCAGATACGCCCCGGAACTGTGAAATTTCAGAAACGTTGCCGGAATTCGATGAAATTTTCGTGAGAGGCCTAAAATGGCACCAGGACACCAAATATGCAGTTAGATTTCCAATCGGAGTCCTCTAACTCAGGACGATAGCTAACAGTCCAAAAATTAGCGGTTCCGATCGAAAAACCGAAAAAAATGAAAAACTGCCAGAACGCTCCAACGGTTACCAGCAGGTTAAAAGTGACACATATATAACAGTGTGCATGGCTGTCGTGGGTTCGGGAGGATGTCGGGGCACTCGGGCTCACGGGCGTGCGGGCCGTATGCATGCTTGTCCGAGTGTAGGGTATGTCTAGCGTATTTCTAGCGTATTTCTTGTGTATTTGTGTAGATTACTCACCATTTTGATTCCCATGTCTTGTAGATCTTGACGGGCGGTCACGCGACGACCCGGGTATTGGTGAGTGGGACAATCCAACCCAGTAGGGAGGCGTTCGATGCACGTAGGCGTGCATTGCCCTCCCCTGGGGCACCATAGTTGCATATTAACTAGTATTAAATGTAAACTGTGCATGCATGATCATTATGTTGTATCGATGCCCCCTTAAACTTTGTATGCTAGGGATATGCACCCTTATATTATGTATAGAGACCTACGCATCCTGATACCATGTTTTCATGCTAGGAAAGCCTCGACCTACGCATGTTTCCCATTTAGTTTAACTTATTTAAATCAAATGCGAGCTTATGGTTATTAGTATAACTTAGAGAATATTATAACCTCGTTGTTATAATATGTGTCTCCCCGCAGCTTAGTTATGCGCCTTGGAGGAATTCTGAAGAATTCATAACATTAGTAGAGCTGCAAATCGGTGTCGGCGGATCCAAGAGGATCGTATCCGTGTGGGTAGGCTGTTTCTCTTCCCTTCGTTGGATCCGTGTAGGGACTCCTCAGCGTTAGACAGGCTGTCCTGACAGAGGGCTCCCATCTGTAGGTACCTCCGATGCGTCGGACTGTGCTGATCGTGGGAGTAGACCAGGCGAGCTACGGAGTGGGGGAGAGGCTATCGGTGGACCAAGGGTGATTAACAGCCTAGTCAATCCCAAAAGACCATGTTACCCTTGAGAGTGAGGGTGAGGGTGTGGTGGGTCGGCGATGTAGCGACCCACTGGATTGTGTAGTTACTGCCACTTAGAGGCTGTAATTTATTTGATGTTAATATGAATTGTGATGCATGGGTTGTGCTATTCACTGAGCGTGTGGCTCACCCCTCGCATATATTTTTTTCTCCAGTTATATCTGAGTCGGATCTGAAGGAGGAGCCCCCCGAGGCACATCAGCTGTAGCGGAGCAGCGTCACGTTCTGCGTGTGAGAGGCCATCAGCATCCCCCCTTTTGATTGTATGTATTGTATTCCGTGCTTAGGCACACGTTTGTATTACATTTGGATGTCATTGTATATATTGGCTCTCACAAGACAGTTGATTATGTATCGGGTCTGTAATATGTATTTTGAATTACAGACTCAGTCTTTTAGCTTCCGCTATTTGTGTATATATTATGTCAGCCTCATTGTTGTCTGTGTTGTCATTGTTGATGTTGTTTAGAGTATATTATTGACCTCATGTTTAGACTGCTGATATCATATATACCATTGCCGCGCCTCGGGGACGGCCACCCTGGGGCGTGACATTATTCGCTTCCAAGCATTAGTGGAACTCATTGGAGGGGTATGGGACCATATAGTGGATGTTTTTATATACCTCCTTTTAACCCAAGTCGACCAAAGAGAGGTGTTGTTACAGGCTAGGTCCCAAAATCTCACACCTTGAGCACCGGTGTTCATTGTTAGACTAATATTCACATGATTGAAGATTTACGGATCGACATATTTAATCTGAATGATTGGAGGTCGATCACGATCTGTCTCTACTATTCTTCTTCTGTCTTTTAGAGCCTGAAAAAATAAAAGGGTTAAAGAAAAGATTTAACTTCCTCTCTTTAGCTTTTCTGGACTTGGGATATCTAATGGGATCCAATCCCTTTTATATGCTAAGAGGGGGGCCAAATCTCAGTAATGAAATCTTTATGGAATCACACCCATTATGGATTCCTCCCACTTAATCCCAGGATGTGGGTAGTTACTGTAACAGAATTAGAATCACAATCAATCCAGTACTTCTCAACCGTGTGATGTGTGGATCACTTTAAGTGAGAGATTAGGATGAATAGAAATGTGTCCCACTCTGTAACAAATACTCAAAGTAACTTTAATCACAATAACTACTTTTCAAAATAGTGGGATACAATCCTTATCTTTAATTAACTCATCCATATCTCTAACATTCTCCCACTTGGCCCATATAACACACGTCCTCTTTGAAAAGAATATTTTATAAAAAATATATAATATAATAATAAACTTGATGTACTGAATTGATCAAATTTGAAAAACAAGAATGCGCGCGCTTTGAAAATTGATTCCAATAATTCTGTATCTTTAACTCAATTCAAGGGAATCAATGACAAGAACTATGACGGTTCTACTGCATTATAGTAGAGTAGTCCCTTCCATAATTACAATATCATTTTATCCTTTAAACCAAGTACCTTTATTTAGACAAAACTTTATGTCTACCAAATGAAAAGGCTATAACCAAATGCCTTTGACACGGCCCTCTTTATTGTCCACATGGACATTTACTTGATTAATACAATGTGTTAAAAGACAAAATGAATGTTATTCATAAATAAACCAAAGTACAACCATAAAATGTTGAAAATTACACCAAACTCCAATCCGGAATGAGACCCATATGTTCTACATGTTCCTTATACAATGTAGGTGCTAGCCCTTTAGTCATAGGATCTGCAAGCATCATGTCGGTGCTAATATGATCAATTGATATGTAGCCCTTCTCAATCCTTTCTTTAACAACATAATACTTGACCTTAATGTGCTTAAGGCCCTTGTATATCTTTCTGTTGTTAGCGAAAAGGACAGCAGCTGAGTTGTCACAATAAATCTTTATTGGTCTTGAGATGGACTCTACCACTTGAAGTTCTGTGACAAAATTCTTTAATGCTAATGCTTGAGATGTGGCTGTGTGACAAGCCATATACTCTGCGTGCATTGTAGAGGAAGCGGTCACCTTTTGCTTCTCACTCTTCCATGAAACAACACCACCACCAAGCATGAAGACATATCCAGATGTTGATTTACAGTCATCGGAGCATCCAGCATAATCAGAGTCGGAGTACCCAATGAGTTCAAGATTATCTGATCTTCTATATGTGAGCATGTGTTCTTTCGTCCCTTGAAGATATCTCATAACCTTTTTGGCTGCCTTCCAATGCTCCATGCCTGGATTACTTTGATACCTTCCAAGTAATCCAACTGCATAGGCAATATCAGGACGAGTGCATGTTTGAGCATACATTAGGCAACCAACAGCGAAAGCGTAAGGAATTTTCTCCATCTGTAAGTTTCAAGTTTATTCCTCGGACATTGAGCTTTACTGAATTTGTCACCCTTTTGGATAGGAGCCACACAAGGTTTACAGTTACTCATGTCGAACCTCTCAAGCACTTTAGCGATGTAGGTCCTTTGAGATAGTCTAAGTAAATACATAGATCTATCTCTGTGAATCTCTATGCCTAAAACATAGGAGGCTTCACCCATATCCTTCATCTCAAAATTTTGGCTAAGAAAGTTTTTAGTGTCATGAAGTAACCCTAAATCATTACTAGCAAGTAGGATGTCATCGACATACAGAACCATAAATATAAACTTGCTCCCACTGACCTTGAGATATATACATTGATCAACAATATTTTTCTTAAAACCATAGGTCATAATTACCTCATTGAATTTGAGGTACCACTGTCGGGAGGCTTGTTTAAGTCCATATATCGACTTCCTTAATTTGCATACTAGATGTTCTTTGTCTTTTTGCGAGAAGCCTTCAGGTTGATCCATATATACCTCCTCATAAAGATCTCCATTTAAAAATGTTGTTTTCACATCCATTTGGTGAAGCTCTAAATCAAAATGAGCTACCAATGCCATAATAATTCTAAGGGAGTGTTATGCCTGTGTCATTTGGAGCCTTATTTTTTTATCGGAGTCCCTAAAATTTTGGGTTTTAGCTACCTACAGGAGTTGGAGTGCTCTGATTGAAAATTAGGCTACATAATTTTTCTCCTAGAAGTTATGCATTTCCGATTTGGTATTTGGATTTAATTTTGTTAAAATCCAAGATGAAGAGGTTTAAATATGATTTTATCATGAGATGCTTAGTTTTGAGTTAGCTTTCATACAAAAGTGGAATTAGATCAACTGGATTCATGTAGTAAAAGTTATGGGTATTTTTCCAAGTATACCCCGGGGATGAAAAATTCTGGCAGCAGCCATGTTCAATGTTTAGCTCACATTTCGGAATAGCTGGAGGGCTTATGTGATCTTGGCATAAACATGACAGTTGTAGATAATTATCTTGGATTTCCAAAGGATTTTGAATTGTGCAATTCGGAGCTATATCGTGGAAGTTATGGCTGTTCGAGTGAAGCCTATCCAGAAATTTCTGGTCAGGGATGATTTGGTCATTTAAATCCCTCTTTTGGCTATTTAATGGCCCCGATTGTCTCTCTCGCCTAACACTCTCAACCAGCCCTTCTGTCGTGAAAATGAAGAAGATAAAGTGGAGGTGGTGTTGAAGTCCCCTCTTCTGATGTCATGATATGTATGTTGTTTGAAGGGAGGTTCGGGGCGTCGATGGTGATAAAGGTGGAGCTGTGGCGTGTGGGCGTGCCGGAGCCGCGTATGGACCTCCCGCTCTCCGTGTTGGGTTCAGCCATGTCTTTTGTAGCTGATGGGGAGGAGTGGAAGCTCCATTGCTTTGTGTTGTTGTTGTGCATGCATGGAATTGAAGAGGATGAGGGAGAGAAGCCCATGTTCATGCGTTATGTGTTGTGTATGTGTGTACGCCACCCGTTTGTGAGTATGTGCTAAAAGGGGCGTAGGGTTGGCACATCGGGTGCTCGAGTGCATGCTTAGCATTCTCGCATGTGTGCGGAGCGCGTGGGAAGCGTGCACGGAGTGCTCGAGGGTGTGCTTGGCATTGTCCAATGCATGCGGAGTGCGTGGGCAGCGTGCACGGAGTACTCGAGGGCGTGCTTGGCGTTGTCCAATGCATGCGGAGTGCGTGGGCAGCGTGCATGGAGTGCTCGAGGGTGTGCTTGGCGTTGTCCGATGCGTGCGGAGTGCGTGGGCCCCGTGCACGTGGTGCTCGGGGGCGTGCTTGCAGTATTCGGACCTGTTCAGGGTGTGTTTCAGGGTATCGAGCACCTTGTTATAGCCCAATCCAAACCATTGGTCAATTTCGGGATTGGATGATTCTTGGCGGATTGGTATCATGCTTCGGAATCAATTGTTTTCTCCCTCTTGTGTTTCGTGAGCCGTGCGCTCGTTAGGTGAGTGGTTTGATCCAATCCCCCCTCCCTCGAGATGCGCTCGACGCGCGTAGTCGTGCGTCGCGCATCGATGGGGCATCCTAGCTATACTACTTGTGTAGATAAGTAGTATGGCCATGCTTAAACTATAATATGTTAGATATCTTGCATGCTAGGCTTATATTACATGTATTGTATCCATGTATGAATGATTGTGTTGCATGCGCCCCTCTAGTATGGGCATGTATTCTGTGATGTGTATGGATGTATAGAATATGGCATGCCTTAGGTAGTATTGTAATACTACTCTCACCATATTAATTGGAATATCCAGTATGATCAAGTCTGGGTTAATAACGGGCACCTGCCTAATATTCCCTTTCTATAAGACACAAGGGCGTGGTGTAGTTGTTGCGCCCATGCTAATGGGGCAAAGCTATGACCAGCTTCAAGAGATGATGATCTCTCTCTCGCCCTCTCCCTCTGCACGAACTGAGTAAGTAGAGGCGATTTCCTACTCGACTCGGGTTCGTTGGAATATTGGCATGCACCTGTTAGTGCGCGAGATCGCGCTTGACCCTTCCCTTTTAAGTTGGTGATATCCAACGCATGCTTAAGTAATGGCCATGTATGCATGTTGTATGATTTGTTGTTTATGATGTAAATACATGTTATGCCTGTGTCATTTGGAGCCTTATTTTTCGATCGGAGTCTCTAAAATTTTGGCTTTTAGCCACCTGCAGGAGTTGGAGCGCTCTGATTGAAGATTTGGCTACATAATTTTTTTTTCTCCTAGAAGTTATGTATTTCCGATTTGGTATTTGGATTTAATTTTGTTAAAATCCAAGATGAAGTGGTTTAAATATGATTTTATCATGAGATGCTCAGTTTTGAGTTAGCTTTCGTACAAAAGTGGAATTAGATCAACTGGATTCATGTAGTAAAAGTTATGGGTATTTTTCCAAGTATACCTCAGGGATGAAAAATTCTGGCAGCAGCCCTGTTCAATGTTTAGCTCACATTTCGGAATAGCTGGAGGGATTATTTGATCTTGGCATAAACATGAAAGTTGTAGATAATCTTCTTGGCTTTCCAGTGGACTTTTAATTGTGCAATTCGGAGCTATATTGAGGAAGTTATGGCTGTTCTAGTGAAGCATGTACAGAATTTCTAGTCAGGGACGAATTGGTCATTTGTATCCCTCTTTTGGCTATTTATTGGCCCAAAAAAAATATCTCTCTCTCTCTCTCTCCCACTCCCCACGTCTACCTCTCTTGCCTCTCTTTCTCTCTTTCACACATTCCCCCCCATGTGTTTGATGAAATGCCTAAGAGAAAAGATGGAGCAAGAAGAGGAGGTGCAAGTGCAAGCAAGGTGAGTCTGTGTGCTAGTGTTGATTGTTCCTCCTCCCCCTCCTCCTCCCATGGTGGATCCCCTTATTTTCTTTCCCTCCCCTTTGGTTCAGCCATGAAGAAGAGAAGCAAAGATGGAGGTGGTGGTAGAGGTGGTGGCGGTCGAGGTGGTCAAGGGTGCGCTTGGGAGCCCCTACATCTCCCCCTTCCCTCCCCCTCTCTTTTGGTGAGTTTTCCCTCTTCTTTATTGGTTTTTATGCATGTTAGGGTGTTTGGGAGGGCATGCATGTGGGGTGTTTTGAGTTGGGTGCATGTACGGGCAACGGGGGGAGGGTTGGGGAGTGCTGGGCGCGCGCGCGGGTCTGTCCCCGCGCGTGCGCACGCAGACGCACGAGCAGAGGGGCACTGGCAGGCGCAGGCGGGCGCGCAGGTGCGAGCATGCGCGTGTGCGCGGAGCGGGCGCGCGGGTGCGCGCGGATGCTGGCAGCGAGCGGGGTGCGTGCTGTCACGCCCTAGGCGTCCCCGAGACGTGGCAAAATAAAATATAATATCAGCTATCAATACCTGAGGTCAATAAGGACACCAATAACAATACACAAGGCGACAAAGCAAGATAAAGATAACTGACTGAAAAGCGGAAGCATAATATATAAGAATGTCTGTAAATCAAAAACATTATTACAGACCCAAATACACAATCAATGTCCTGTGAAAGCCAAGTCTAGACCAAAGAAAATACAACCTGTGCCACATGCACGATTTACAAAGCATAAAATGACTCTAGGAATGCTGACAGCCTCGCACTCGCCACCCGCCGGCAGAACGCTCCACGCCCATAAGAGCACGCCACAGGAAAGCTCCAGCTCCACGCCCAACACTGCCCCTGAAAAGAAACAGTATGCGAGCGGTGAGCTACAAGCTCAGTGAGTGGCTGGAAACCAATCACCATTCTACAGTTCAACACATAATCAATTTCCTTTCAAGGAAAAACATGGGTAGAAACCCATGGATAACTGGGTCACGCGGCGGCGCGACCAACCTCACCCCCACCCTCACTCCCGGAGGGAGTCATTTGGGACTTAAGGGGAGAGACCATACCTGTTATATATGTGTCACTTTTAACCTTCTGGTAACCGTTGGACCATTCTAGCAGTTTTTTGGTTTTTTTCGTTTTTCGATCGGAACCGCTAAAATTTCAGGCTGTTAGCTATCGCCCTGAGATTGAGGGCTCCGATTGAAAATCTAACTGCATATTATGTGTCCTGGTGCCATTCCAAGCCGCTCATGAAAATTTCGTTGAATTCCGTTAACGTTTCAGAATTTCACAGTTCCACGGCGTATCCAGGTTTTGACTGAACGAGAAGTCATTGCGAGAGTGACTTGGTCAAAGTGGGCCCATAGACTTGGTCAACCCCTTTTGTTTTTATTTGTGGTTGAGTTGACCTAAGTCAAAACCCACTTTAACTCATTAATCAAGCCTTAAACCCTAATTAACCTTGATTACCCTAATCTAAGTGTGGGGATTATATATAAGTGGAATCTAAAATATCTCCCCACTATTCATCTTCTTCCCCAAAATGATTTTCTCTCTCCCCTCTCTCTTTTTCCTCCATTACAGCTAGTTAGAGGGCTTGAACCTTAAAACCCAAAGAAGAGAAAGGTAAGGGGAGCTCCCGATCTATCCACCGGTGGTTTCGGATTTGAATTCCGGTGTGTGTAGCCCCCTCTTACCCCCTCTTTTCTCCTCTGATTTCAGCCCCCTTGAAGGAGGAGGAAGAGCTTGGTGGTGGAGGTCTTTGGGGAGGCATTTCGGAGCACGAAGAGCTCCCAGTTCCTTTCCTTTCCTTCACTTTCCTTGGGTAAGCCTCTTTTCCTCTCTTTTCATGCTTAGATGTATGTTAGGAGGGTGGTTTTGAGGTTGGGGTGGCTGTGGGTGGCTGTGGGTGGCCGTGGGTGGCGGTTGGAGGCGGTTGGAGGCCGTTGGTGGCCGTGGGAGTGGTGAAGGATGGCTCGGGTAGGCTGGCAGGCAGGCAGGGGGCAGCGCAGGCAGCAGCTCGGGCAACAGGAAGGCGGTGCTCAGGCTGGCAGGCGGGCAGTGCTCGGGCTCCTTCACAGTGCGCGCGGGCTAGCAGCACGGGCAGGCTGGCAGGCGCGTTGGGCGCGTGCTGCCAGGCGCGTTGGGCGCGTGTTGCCGGGTGTGCGCGTGGGCGCTGGGCGCAGAGGCTGGTCGCGGGTGCTGGGCGCTGGGCGCAGATGCTGGTCGCGGGTGCTGGGCACCAGGCGCGGACGCTGGGCGCCGTGCGGGGAGAGAGCGCGCGGAGCGCTGCGCAGGGGCGCAGGGCATGCTGTGCGCGCGGAGTGGTGAGCGGGTGGTGTGCAGGTGCTGCGCGGAGGGCGTGGTGCGCGCGGGGCGAGTAGGGTGCGAGCGGGGAATGTGAGCGGGCAGATGTGCGGGCGCTGCGCTGGGGCGCAGTGCACGCGGGTGCACCCGGGGCTGGTCGAGCCGGTGGTATGCGCGGGGTGCGCGCGGAGCGAGGCGTAGTGGCGCAGGGTGTGCGGGTGTGCGCCCGGGTTGCTGCGCTGGGGCGCAGTGAGCGCGCGGTGCACCCGGGAGGTCTTGGCAGGGAATCCAGGCGTGCGGGCTGGGCTCGGCAGGGCGTCTGGGGGCGCGGGCCGGGGCTCGGCTGTGCGCCCGGGGCGGGCGGCCATGCGTGCGGCTGCCCTGGGGTTCGGGAGTGAGTTGGGGTGCTCGGGCTCGCGTGCGTACAGGCCGTATGTACGCTTGTCCAAGTGTTGTGTATTTTAATGTATTTGTGGATTTATTTGGGTGTTATACTCACCGATTTAATTACCCTATCTTGCAGATCTTGACGGATGGTCGCGCGACGACCCGGCTACCGGTGAGTGGGACAATCCAACCCAGTAGGGAGGCGTATACGCACTTGGGCGTGTACCGTCCTCCCCTGGGGCACCATGGATTATATTAACTGTTGTAATGTGAAATCCATGCAAGCATGAAAATGTAGAATGCATGGCACCCTAGAGTTGTATGTTAGGGACTTGCACCCTTAGGTTGTGTAAGAGCCGTGCATCTTGTCACCTTGTTATCATGCTAGGAAGCCTCGGCCTATGCATGTGTCCTACTAGTTTAATTTGTTAATTAAATGCTAGCATATGTTTAATTGCATGCCTTAGATAATATTATAGGGAGGGGCCTTGCGAGGTCAACATTGAGACCCGTGCTAGGGTACTCCGTGTTCCTTGTTTGGTTGTCGGGATGTCCTATATCGGGACCTCACGCTGCCCTCCCAAGGTTTCTTTCCCAATAATATTATACCCTTGTTATTTTTATTATTATACATGTTCCCCGCATCCTGGTTATGCGCCCTGGAGGAATTCTGAGGAATTCATGTCATTAGAGTTGTTGAGATGTGTTTGTCAGCGGATCCGAGTGGATCATATGCGATGGATAGGCTGATCTGTTCCCTTCGTTGGATCCTTTAGAGACTACCCCGGCGTTGGAAAGGCTGTCCCGTGCAGGGGCTCCCATCAGTAGGCACCTCCTGATCTTGGACTCGGACTGTGCTGAATGTGGGAGTGGCCAAACAGCCTACGGAGTGGGGAGAGACTATCGGTGGACCAAGGGCGACCATCAGCCTAGTCAGTCCCAATATCCTATGTCACCTATTGAGGGGTGAGGGTGAGGGTGTGGTGGGTTGGCGATGTAGCGACCCACTGGATTGTTAGTCCCAATATCCTATGTCACCTATTGAGGGGTGAGGGTGAGGGTGTATGATTGTGTATGGATGATTATCAGGCTAATAAGTCCCAATATCCTATGTCACCTATTGAGGGGTGAGGGTGAGGGTGTAGTGGGTTGGCGATAGCGACCCACTGGCCTGTATAGCTGTTGCCATTTTGTGGCTTTTAATAATGAGATTGTGGATTAATATTCTGGTGGTTAATATAAATTGTGGGGCATGGGTTGTGCTGTTCACTGAGCGTGTGGCTCACCCCTCGCATAATATTTTTCTCCAGTGTCATCTGAGTCGGATCTGGAGGAGGAGCTCCCCGAGGGACTTCATCAGTAGCGGAGTAGCGCCACGTCCCGCGAGTATCAGAGGCTATCAGCATCCCTTTTGATTGTATGTATTATATTCCGTGCTTGGGCACGCGTTTGTATTGTATTTGGATGTCATTGTATATATTGGCTCTCACAGGACAGTTGATTGTGTATCGAGTCTGTAATATGTTTTTGGATTACAGATTCAGTCTTTTAGCTTCCGCAATTGGTGTATATATCATGTCAGCCCTGCTTTTGTTGTTGTGTTGTCATTTTAGCTGTTGTGTGAGTATGTTATTGAACTCCTGTTACTGATATCATATATACACTTGCCGCGTCCCGGGGTCGGCCGGCCCTGGGGCGTGACAAAAGTTGGTATCAGAGCCTGGTCCTGTCAGAGCCAATGGTCTTCTTTTCGTAGAGATGAGTCCTAGGATTTTTATATGAGTATTCTGATCCTAGTGTCTGGTTTTCTTAGGTTGCTGATATGCCTCCTCGTGGAGGACGGCACGGACATGGTCCCTCTCGACCTTTGGAGGTTTCCGGACCTGCTAGAGGCGAGGATGCTACTGGAGAGTCCATGGCTGTGAGGCCAGGATCGGCGCAGGAGCCTCCCGCATGGGAACGTGCGTTCGCTCGGATAGCGGATTTGGTGGAGACTCAGACCAAGGCACTGGAGGCCCAGACCAGAGTGTTGGTAGAGTAGGCGCGGGAGATCCAGGAGCTGAGGGCGGCCCGTGATGCAGTTCCACAGGTCCCCTTGGTGGTAGATCCGCCTGTGGTACCCGAAGTACCCCCAATCCCCGTGGTGATTCCAGCGGCGAGAGTTCAGGATCCCCTGGCGAGGGAGGTGGGGCTAGAGGCTGCAGCGCGGGTGCAGCAAAGTGGCCTCGCAGCCTTTCTAAAGCTCCATCCTCCCGAGTTCTATGGCCAGTCGGCGGATCCCCTTGCCCCAGAGCGATGGTTGATGGAGGTGGAGGTGATCTTCTCGACCATGCTTTGCACGGATCGCCAGCGAGTCTCCCTTGCCACCTTCATGCTGAAGGGTAGCGCTGCCGACTGGTGGGCTACCCGAGTGGTGGACATCTCCGAGGGATTGGAGCATCTTTCTTGGGCAGGATTCCGGAGGTATTTCCTGGAGGAGTACTTCCCGTTCTCGGTGCGGCAGATCGTGATGCAGGAGTTTGAACGGTTGACGCAGGGCTCTATGTCTGTCGCCGATTACTCCACGCGCTTCACGAGGCTATCCAGATTCGCTCCAGCCTTGGTGATGGACGAAGAGACGCGGTGCCGTCGTTTTGAGGTTGGTCGCTGCAGCGCCATTCGGGTGCATGTCTCCTCCCAGGCTTTCTCGAGGTTCTCAGACTTGGTGTCTCGAGCGAAGACAGTCGAGCGAGACCTCGGGATCCTCGTGAGGGTTTCGACCCCTTCTGCAGATCAGAGTCCTCCCAGGAGCCAGGACCAGGGGCAGCGCAAGAGGAGGAGGCCCCTCTTTTATCAGTTAGCTTCTGCCTCTCCTCTAGCAGATGTGGTGCCAGTGTGGGATCCAGCACCCATTGCGGCAGTGCCAATCCAGGCCTGGCGACCAGAGACGCGGCGCTGCTACCATTGTCAACGCATCGGGCATATCTCGTATAATTGCCCAGACGCTGGCCGACCCCGCTTGCAGCCTCAGCGTCAGCAGCCCCAAAGCGGCATAAACAACACAAATCCGGGGGTTCGTCACATCGCTGAACCGCCATACTCTCACCCTCACCCTCACCCTCAATAGGTGACCAAGGATGCTGGGACTTAATGGGCGGATAATCATCCATACACAATCCTGTGGGTCGTCGCATCGCCGGCCCACCATACCCTCACTCTCACCTCTCAACAAGTGACCTAGGCTCTTGGGACTGACTAGGCTGTTGGTCACCCTCGGTCCACCGATAGTCTCTCCCCACTCCGTAGGTCGTTTGGCCACTCCCACGTTCGGCGCTGTCCTTCTACCAAATCAGGAGGCGCCTACTGATGGAACCCCCTGCACGGGACAACCTTTCCAACGCCGGGGTAGTCACTACACAGATCCAACGGAGGGAACAGAACAACCTATCCATCGCATATGATCCACTCGGATCCGCTGACAGCATATCTCTACAACTCTAATGTCTTGAATTCCTCCGAATTCCACCAGCGCGCATAACCAGGATGCGGGGAAATAAATAAGACATAAATGGGGAATAGAGACCTTGGGAGGGTAACCTGAGGTCCCGATGTAGGACATCCGACAACCAAACAAGGAACACGGAGTACCCTAACTCGGGTCTCAATGTTAACCTCGCAAGGCCCCCTTATATTCCCAAGGCATGCTAATCTATATCGCAGTTTGCATTTAAATAAATAAATCGAACTAATAGGACGCATGCTCAGGTCAGGGCTTTCCTAGCATGATAACGGAGTGAAATGATACACGGCTCATGCACAAATCCTAAGGGTGCAAGTCCCTAACATACAAGTCTAGGGTGGCATGCATTCTACACACACGCACATCATGCTTACATGGATTTTAACAAAGCAGTTAATACTAACTATGTGCCCCAGGGGAGGAGGTACACGCTCAAAGGCATGTAGCGCCTCCCAAACTGGGTTGGGTTGTCCCACTCACCGGAAGTCGGGTCGACGCGCGACCGTCCGTCGAGATCTGCAAGACAGGGTATTAACTGGTGAGTATAAATCCACAAACACAACAAGAAGACTTAAAATACACAAAACCCACAACCAAACACCCAACACTCGGGCAAACGTGCATACGACCCGCACGCACGCTAGCCCGAGCACTCGGGCAACCACCCGCACCCCCGGCAACCACCCGCACGGCCGGCAACCACCCGCACGGCCACCCGGCCACCCGGGTGCACCGCCGCGCATCAGCCCGCGCACCCCGCGCACCACCGAGCCCCTGCCCGCCGCCTGGACACGCCGCCACACCACCCGGGGCACCGCGCGTCCACTGCGCCCAGCCGCAGCAGCCCACGCGCGCCCCGCACGCCTCGCATCGGCCCGCGAGCACCCCGCACGCCCCCGCGCGCAGTGCCTCGCCCCGCACGCACCTCCGCCACCTCGCTGCGCCCCGCGCGCACCACAGCCGCCTCGCCGCGCCCCACGCGCACCACCACTGCCTCGCCGTGCCCCCGCGCGCACCCTGCACGACCTCCCGCACGCACTGCCCTCGGCCATCACCCCCAGCACCCGCACGCCCAGCACCGCCAACCCATCCAGCGCGCCCAGCACGCACTCCGCGCGCATTGACCGCTCTCACATCTCCCCACACCGGCCGCTCGACCAGCCCTTGCACCAGCCACGCACGACCAGCTCCTCGGGCACAGCACCCGCACGCCCAGCACGACCAGCACGCATGCCCTGCACGCCGGCGCACAGCACGCCCTGCACGCGCGCTCTGCTGGCCACCATCTCCCCCGAGCGCACGCCCGCGAGCACGCACACGCGCACTCCCGCGCGCGCCCAGCCTGCGCGCTGCTGTGCTGCTGCCGGTGCTGCTTGTGCGGCCTGCTGCCCGAACAGCAACCCCCCTCACACCCGAGCACCCCTACCACCCCCCACTGACCTCCGACCACCACCCCAGCCCTCCAACGGCCACCCACGGCCGCCGACCACCACCCAACCTCAAAAACTCCCCCCTATCAAGCATTTAAGCATGAAAAAGAGGGAAAGAAGGCTTACCGAGGGGAGGAAAGGGTGTCCGGTAGCTCTCCGCGCACCGAAACTCCTCTCCTAGGGTTTCCACCACCGAGGGCAACTCCCACCTCCGAAATGGCTCCGATCAGAGGTGAAAAGAGGGTGGATGGGGAGGCTAGGATCGCCGGAATCGGGATTTGAAAGCACCGGGGTGTAGATCGGGACCCGATCTACACTTCTTGTGCTTTAGGTTTTTGGGTTTGAGGGGTCTAAGGGCTTCAAAAGGGAGAAAAAGGAGAGAGAGGAGAGAGGGAATTAGTTGGTAGGGATGATGAATAGTGTTTTTGAAATTAGATCACACATATATATAGTGAGTGACTTAAAAACCCAGATACGCCCCGGAACTGTGAAATTTCGGAAACGTTGTCGGAATTCGATGAAATTTTCATGAGTGGCTTAAAATGGCACCAGGACACATAATATGCAGTTAGATTTTCAATCAGAGTCCTCTAGCTCAGGATGATAGCTAACAGTCCAAAATTTTACGGTTCCGATCGAAAAATGCAAAAATTTTAAAAACTGCTAAAAATTTTGCTGTCTGCCCGCGTGCGCGCGGAGTGGTCAAGCGGGTGCGCGCGGGTGCTAGCGCGAGCGGGGGTGCGCACCGGAGTGCGCGCGGGTGCGCGCGAGCGTGCGCGAGCACGTCGAGCAGTGCGCCTGGGCGCGGGGCTGGGGACCAGTGCACGTGAGGGTGTGCGCGTGATGGGGTGTGCGAGCAGGGTGCTGCGCGGGGGACGCAGTGCGCGCGGGTACGCGCTCGGCTGGACGCACGGTGCTCGCGGGCCCGCGTGAGCGTGCTCGCGTGCGCGGCAGCGCGTCTGGCCGCGCTGGCAGGCGCGCGGCAGTGCGTCGATGGTGCTGGGGTGCGTGCGTGCGTGCGCATTCGTGCGTGCGCGTGCGGGGGGCCATGCGTGTGGCTGCCCGAGGGTTTGGGTAGGTGTCGGGGCACTCGGACTCGCGTGCGTACGTGCGTGCTCGCATGCGTGCGAGCCCGTATGCATGCTTGTCCGAGTATTGGGTTTTTCTAATGATTTCTATGTGTAAATTGTGTTGTTACTCACCAATTGGATGCCCCTACCTTGCAGATCTCGTCGGATGGGATGCGCGAGGTCCCGGGTTGTAAGGTGAGTGGTTTGATTCCAATCCCCCCCCCCCTCTCTAGGGATGCGCTCGACCCGCATAGACGCGCGTCGCGCATCGATGGGGCCCCCTAGCTATAATATGTAAAAGCTATGTATGCATGATTAATATGATATATCCACGCCACCTTAGACTTTGTGTGCTAGGGATATGCACCCTTATATCATGTATAGAGGCCTATGCATGCTTAGACACCAAGCCCCGAACCATGCATGTTCCCATCTAGTTTAATCTAATTAAATCAAAATGCGAGCATGCCTTAGAGAATATTATAACCTTGTTGTTATAATATATGTTTCCCCGCATCTTAGTTATGCGCCCTGGAGGAATTCTTGAGAATTCATGACATTAGTAGTGTTAGAAATCGTTGTCGACGGATCCAACAGGATTGTACGCGCGTGAGTAGGCTGTCTTCTCCGATGTAGGAACTCCCTGGCGTTGGCTAACCTGACAGAGGGCTCCCGTCCGTAGGTACCTCCGATGTGTCGGACAGTACTGATAGCGGGAGTGGACTAGGTGGAGGCTACGAGGGTGGGAAAGGGCTACCGGGTGGACCAGGGGTGGAGAGTGGTCTAGTCTGTCCCAAAAGACACCCCTAAAGGGCCAGCGTGGGGTGGATCGGCGATGTTACGACCCTCTAACTTGTGTAGTTACTCCCGTATAGGGACTATGACTACTTTAAGGTTAATATGAGTGTGTTGATTGTTGTTATGCCTGTGTTTGATATCTCGATAAGCGAGTATCGAGAGTGGTTGTTTTCCATTGGGTTTCGCTTTGCGAACATGGGATCGTTCTCCCCTTCGTTGGATCCGATGTAGGAACTTCTCGGGTTTAGCTGTCCTGACAGAGGGCTCCCATCCGTAGGTACCACCGATGCATTCGGAAGAGTACTGATCGTGGGAGTATACCAGGTAGAGGCTACCCGGGGAAAGGGCTACTGGCGGACCAAGGGTGTAGAGCGGTGAGTTGAGGAGATCGGGTTGTAGATACTACCCGGGAGAGGGTTAACGAATGATGTTACGGGCATGGGAATCGTTCTCTCTTCCATAAGTCCCAAGAGTCTCCCTCCAGGAGTGAGGGTAAGGATGAGGTGAAGATAATCGCCGCGTGACCCATTCGTTGTTCGACCGTTCCCATAGTTGTTGGGTCCGGTCTTGAATCGATGTTCAAGGACATCGTTGGGTGATTATCTAGATGTAGATGATCCAATAGTGTTGAGTAGACCAGTAAATCCGGGTCTCTTCGACCGACGGTATGGTCTCTCCCCATAAGTCCCAAAAGACTCCCTCCGGGAGTGAGGGTGGGGGTGAGGTTGGTCGCGCCGCCGCGTGACCCAGTTATCCATGGGTTTCTACCCATGTTTTCCTTGAAAGGGAATTGATTATGTATTGAACTGTAGAATGGTGATTGGTTTCCAGCCACTCACTGAGCTTGTAGCTCACCCCTCGCATACTGTTTCTTTTCAGGGGCAGTGTTGGGCGTGGAGCTGGAGCTTCCTGTGGCGTGGTCTTATGGGCGTGGAGCGTTCTGCCGGCGGGTGGCGTGTTATATATGTGTCACTTTTAACCTGTTGGTAACCGTTAGAGCATTCTGGCAGTTTTTCAGCTTTTTCGTTTTTCGATCGGAACCGCTAAAATTTTAAACTTCTGGCTATCACCTTGAGTTTGAGAGCTCCGATTGAAAATCTAACTGCACATTATGTGTCCTGGTGCCATTTCAAGCCACTCACGAAAATTTCATTGAATTCCGGTAACGTTCAGAATTTCACAGTTCCGAATCGTATCCAGGTTTTGACCAAGCGAAAAGTCATTGGGAGACTTGACTTGGTCAAAGTTGACCCTTGACTTGGTCAATTGGTTTTGTTTGTTAGTGTGGTTGGGTTGACTAGGGTCAAATCTCATCTAAACCTAGCTTAACCTAATTTAATTCTAAGTGTAAGTGAGTGATGAGTGTGAGTGTGTGTGTGGTGTGTGTGTGGTGACTTAAAGAGGTCCACGCCCAAGAATAGTTCCCCCTCCCTATTCATCATCTTCTCTCTCAAGCTCTCTCAAAAGCTCTCACCTCCCTCTCTTTAAATCCCCCATTTGACCTAGTTAGAGTGTTCAAAAGAAGAAGCCATTGAAGGAGAAAAGATAGGTGAGGACCCGATCTATCTTTCTATGGTCTTGGATCTCCATTTCCCCTTGGTTTACCTCCTTTTCTCCCCTGTTTTCAGCCCTTCTTTGGCTGAGAAGAAGGCTTGGTGGTGGTGGTCTTGGAGGTGGCGAATCGATGCGCGAAGAGCACCCGATTTCCTCCCCTTCCCTTCCTCTTCTTGGGTGAGCTTTCTTTCCTTCCTTTTCTTGTGTAGATGCTTGATTAGGATGTGTTTTTGGGTATGCATGGCATGCATGGTGGTTGGGGTGTTGGAGGGGGCTGTTGGGGATTGTGGGGGTGGTGGAGCGGCTCGGATGCGCGTGAGGAATCATCCCTGCGCGTGCGCGGGGGAGCCTGTGCGTGCAGGCAAGCGCAGGCAGGGCGGGCGCGCAGTAGGGTGAGCTGGCGTGGGCCGCGCGCGTGCGCGCAGGCGTACGCGCGGGCAGTGCGCGCGGGCGTGTGTGCGGGTGTTGCGCAGGGGGCGCAGTGCGCGCGGGTGTACTGCGCTGGGGCGCAGTGCGTGCGGGTGTGCGCGCGAGGTGCTGCGCTGAGGCGCAGTGCGCGCGGGTGCACCCGGGGCTGGACGCTCAGTGCGCGCAGGCGCGCGCAAGCGTGCGCGCGCGCGCGGCAGCGTGTCTGGGCATGCGGGTAGGGGCGCGGCAGCGCACCTGGGTGCTCGGGCTGGGGCGCGGCAGTGCGCTCGGGGCGCGGGGGTGCGTGCATGCGTGCGCACCCGTGCGTGTGCGTGCGGGTGGCCGTGCGAATGGCTGCCCGGCGGTGCGGGAGTGTGTCGGGGCACTCAGACTCGCGTGCGTACGGGCCCGTATGCATCCTTGTCCGAGTGTTGGGTATTTCTATCGTATTTCTTGCGTATTTGTGTATTTTACTCACCGTTTTGGTTTCCCATGTCTTGCAGATCTTGACGGGCGATCACGAGACGACTCAGATATTGGTGAGCGGGACAATCCAACCCAGTTGGGAGGCGTTCGATGCACGTAGGCGTGCATTGCCCTCCCCTGGGGCACCATAATTGCATATTAGATAGTATTAATTGTAAACTATGCATGCATGATTATTATGTAGTATCCATGCCACCCTAGGCCTTGCATGTTAGGGATATGCCCCTTATGATATGTATAAAGGCCCAAGCATCCTGATACCATGTTTTCATGCTAGGGAAGCCTCGACCTACGCATGCGTCCCATTTAGTTTAATTTATTTAAATCAAATGCGAGTTTTGTAATTAGCATGCCTTAGAGAATATTATAACCTTGTGGTTATAATATATGCTTCCCCGCATCTTAGTTATGCGCCCTGGAGGAATTCTGAAGAATTCATGACATTTGTAGAGTTGAGATCGGTGTCGGCGGATCCAAGTGGATCGTATCCGTGTGGGTAGGCTGTTTCTCTTCCCTTTGTTGGATCCATGTAGGGACTCCTCAGCGTTAGACAGGCCGTCCTGACAGAGGGCTCCCATCAGTAGGCACCTGATTTGGTTTCGGACTGTGCTGAATCGTGGGAGTAGACCAGGCGAGCTACGGAGTGGAGGAGGGACTATCGGTGGACCAAGGGTGATTAACAGCCTAGTCAGTCCCAAAAGACCATATCACCAGTTTGAGGGTGAGGGTGAGGGTGTAGTGGGTTGGCGATGAGCGACCCACTGGTTTGTGTAGTTGTTGCCACTGAGAGGCTATGAATGATTTGAGGTTAATATGAATTGTGATGCATGGGTTGTGCTATTCACTGAGGGTGTGGCTCACCCCTCGCATATATTTTTCTCCAGTGATATCTGAGTCGGATCCGCAGGAGGAGCTCCCTGAGGCACGTCAGCAGTAGCGGAGCAGCGTCACGCTCTAAGTGTGAGAGGCCATTCAGCATCCCCCCCTTTGATTGTATGTATTGTATTTCCGTGCTTGGGCACGCGTTTGTATTATATTTGGATGTCGTGTATTTATTGGCTCTCACAGGACGGTTGATTATGTATCGGGTCTGTAATATGTCTTTGAATTACAAACTCAGTCTTTTAGCTTCCGCTATTTGTGTATATATTATGTCAGCCTCTTTGTTGTCTGTGTTGTCAGTGTTGATATTGTTTTGAGTATATTATTGACCTCTTGTATAGACTGCTGATATCATATATACACTTGCCGCTTGCCACGTCCCGGGAACGGCCGGCCCTGGGGCGTGACATGGCGTGTGCGAGGCTGTCAGCATTCCTAGAGTCATTTTATGCTTTGTAAATCGTGCATGTGGCACAGGTTGTATTTTCTTTGGTCTAGACTTGGCTTTCACAGGACATTGATTGTGTATTCGGGTCTGTAATAATGTTTTTGATTTATAGACATTGTTATATATTATGCTTCCACTTTTCAGTCAGTTATCATTATCTTGCTTTGCCGCCTTGTGTATTGTTGTTGGTGTCCTTATTGACCTCAGGTATTGATAGCTGATATTTATTATTGCCACGTCTCAAGGACGGCCGCCCTAGGGCGTGATAGGATTTGTGGAGAAAACAAAGAGGTGGACAATTTCATTTGAAATGTTTGTGTTAGAATTTAGAGAGAGAGAGAGAGAGAGAGAGAGAGAGAGAGAGAGAGGAGAGAGCCTTAGGTGAGAGAGAAGGAAGCCCATTCCCCACCAAAATACACTCTCCAAAAATCCCCCTCTAACCATTGTCTTAAACCTCTCTTAGCCCTAGCCAAACAAATCCAAATTCCTACCTAGGTGCTACCCAAATCAACCATTCCAAATCCACACTTGAAATCACACATCCACCAATTCACAATCATCCATACCCACACCCTTGAGAGAGAGAGAGAGAGAGAGAGAGAGGAGAGAGAGCGAGAGAGAGAGAGAGAGATAGAGAGAGATAAAAAGAGTCTTATGTTTTAGAGAAGGAAAGCCATTCCCACCAAATTCCACTCTCCACAAACCCTCTCCAAAACCTTGGTTAAACCTGATTTAACCTCAGCCAAAGCCTAAACCAATTCCTACCCAGGTTCTGCCCAAATAGAGCCAGGTCCCAGGCAGCTAACCCTAGCTAGCAGTCCCCCTTTAGGTGGCTAACCCTAACTAGCCGGCACCTCCTCACTTTTAAAACTTCCTTTGTCAAGTCCTAGAAGCAGAAAAGGACTCTCCATTTTCACCTCTGTGTACAGTTGGCCATATCTTAAAGCGGACAATCCACAATCTATCCCCGCGAGGCAATCAACAACAACACCAACTTTTTCTGCTTTTTAAGAAAGCAGGTGACGATCACACCAACCGCTGAATCCTCCCGAGGAGCTGTCAGGCGACTCTGCAAAGGACCACCACACAACCCTTTTCCGAGTGGTGATCTGACTAAGGCCGCAAGGCAGCTCAGATTCAAAACTCCCTAGAAATCATTACCGATAGGGGGGTTCTCTCGGAAGCCTAGATCCTGATCCGCCTCACAACTGGTCAGATCACCACTCGGAAGGGTATTTGCTGAGTCACCTGACCGCTCCTCAGGAAGACAGAGTTTGGGTGTGATCACCACTTGCTTTCTCAAAAAGCAAGAAAAATTGGTGTTTCTATTGATCGCCTCGCTGGGGTAGATTGCAGAGTTCTCCTCTTTGAGCTACAGCCGGCCGCATACAGAGGTTAAAATGAGAAATCCTTTCTGCTAGAGAAGAATTTAAAGAAGGGGCGGCAAAAAGGTGGGAGGGTACCCGATTACTCTAACTTAGCCATCTAGGTCCGACGGCTGGTTTGGGCTAGCCTCCTAGTACCTGATTTTTTATTTTTTGGATTTTGACAGAACCTAGATAGGGAATTGATTTGGCTTGGCTGGTGTGCTCCAAGCCTAAAATAGTAGGGAGAGATTTTTTTTTTTGGAGTGGAATTTGGTAAGAAATAGGTTTCCTTCTCTCTCAACTAAGGCTCTCTCTCTCTCTCCAACAAAGATTTATATCCCAACAACTATCGCAACAACAAAGGGTCCGATGATGATCCTTTGCTGATGTGAAGGATACCAAAAGCTCACTGAGATCTGCCGAGAAGCCCGACGAGATCTGCCGAGAAGCTCAGCATTTGACCGCTGGCCCGATGGCGGCGCCAGTGGTCCTGCTGGATGGAAAGGCTACCTCCCCTGCTTCTCCCCCTCCACGGAACCCCTTCCTCCTCGGGGCGGCACCCTAGAAAGCATTTTTAATGCTTTTAATATGAAGTCCAATGCAACTAAGGTCTCTTCTGTTATTGTTCCTCCCCCCTCCCCATCCACATTCGTCTCCCAAGACCCAAACATCATCCACCTCCGCAAAAACCCCCATTTCAAACCAACTGACAAAACCCCCAATTCAAGACTCAACCAAAACCACCACCATCACCTCCACAACAGCCAACATCTCGCCATCCCCTGCTCCACCTGTTCCTTCCCAGTACTGCATTCCACGAGAGGCCCTGTCCACAAGCAAAGAAGGCCAGTGGCAGTACCTCCTCCATCATCCTCGCAGAAGATAAAAATCTTGGGCTCCCTCTTTTAGCGGGAATCATCCCAACAAAAAACTGGCTCGCTGAGGTACATTGAGCCGACGATCGATGGAACGCACACGGGGGCGTCACTCAATCCGGAAGCCTACGCAAAGAATATCAAGCAATGGGATCATGCTGCAGTCCTTGGTAAGCTTTCCTGTCTATATCCCCTTCTTGCAATTCCTGAGGAAATTATGGAAGCCTAAGGGGGAATTTCAGCTTCTCCTACATGGGAATGGTTTCTTCACTATTAAATTTTACCTAGCTGAATATCTTAGCCATGTTTTGGAGGGCGGTCCGTGGACTATGGACCATCGCCCTTTCATCCTTTGCAAATGGACTCCAGACGTGCGAATGGAACAGGAAAGACTGAGTAGCATCCCCCTTTGGATACGTTTACCCAATCTCCCCCTCCATATCTCTGGGAAGAGGATTGTTTGAGCCGCATTTGCAGTACAATCGGGGTACCGCTATATGCCGATACAGCAACGTTAAGGTGTAGCAGAGCTTCCTATGCTCGGATTTGTGTGGAGGTCCAGGCAAAGATAACCCTCCCAGACTCAGTATTAGTTGACATTGCTCCAGGCCACAGGAAATCATTCAAAGTTGATTATGATTGGAAGCCAATGGCATGCAAGTTTTGCCAAACTTTCAGCCATGATGAAGCTTGTTGTATAATGAAGCCAGCCATGGAGATCACAATCTCAACAAAACAAGGTAAAGCACCCAGCGATGCTGCTCTATCTAAGGGAAAGGAAAAAATGATCGGAACTTGGCAAGAAGTCTGAAAAGCTAACACCTCAGGGAACACAAAACTCATGTCTGATGCAATAAAAGCAAATGCTCCTTCCTTAAAACGGGGGGGGGGGGGGGGATCTGTAGCTCAATCAAACAAATTCAGACTTCTCCAAGAACAGGCTCCGCCTGAAGCTCTTGTCCATCATGAACAGGGTAGTGAATCAGTCACAATTGATATAGAAAAGGAGCAAATGATACAAGAGCAGGGTCAATGTATCGAGCAAGATGGGGATTTCCAAGAGCAAATGGTGCAAGTGCAAGATCCATCTACTGAGCAAGATAAACTCAATGAATTAACCCAGTAGGAAATTATTATGGAGAGATCTCAGCCCACAATGCTCAAGGCCCACCCCACATTGGACCTCTCCGCGGATGGGTCTGGAGGCCCTCTGCAAGAACAACTCGTTGTGGATCTTACTCCCTTGGACAAGCTAGCTCACCATCCCAACTCACCCATCAGCAAATCAGAAGGGGATGCTAAAGCACCGTTACAGATGGGGCACATTTGTCACGCCCCAGGGCGGCCGTCCCCGAGACACGGCAATGGTATATATGATATCAGCAGTCTATACAGGAGGTCAATAACATACTCTAAACAACATCAAAATGACAACACAGACAACAATGAGGCTGACATAATATATACACAAATAGCGGAAGCTAAAAGACTGAGTCTGTAATTCAAAGACATATTACAGACTCGATACATAATCAACTGTCCTGTGAGAGCCAATATATACAACGACATCCAAATATAATACAAACGTGTGCCCAAGCATGGAATACAATACATACAATCAAAGGGGGATGCTGAATGGCCTCTCACACTTATAGAGTGACGCTGTTCCGCTACTGCTGATGTGCCTCGGGGAGCTCCTCCTTCAGATCCGACTCAGATATAACTGGAGAAAAATATATGCGAGGGGTGAGCCACACGCTCAGTGAATAGCACAACCCATGCATCACAATTCATATTAACCTCAAATTATTTATAGCCTCTAAGTGGTAGTAACTACACAATTTAGTTGGTCGCTCATCGCCAACCCACTACACCCTCACCCTCACCCTCAAACTGGTGACATGGTCTTTTGGGACTGACTAGGCTGTTAATCACCCTTGGTCCACCGATAGCCTCTCCTCCACTCCGTAGCTCGCCTGGTCTACTCCCACGATCAGCACAGTCCGATGCATCGGAGGTACCTACAGATGGGAGCCCTCTGTCAGGACGGCCCGTCTAACGCTGAGGTGTCTCTACACGGATCCAACGAAGGGAAGAGAAACAGCCTACCCACACGGATACGATCCTCTTGGATCCGCCGACACCGATTGCAACTCTACAAATGTCATGAATTCTTCAGAATTCCTCTAGGGCGCATAACTAAGATGCGGGGAGACACATATTATAACAACGAGGTTATAATATTCCCTAAGGCATGCTAATAACCATATGCTCGCATTTGATTTAAATAAATTAAACTAAATGGGAAACATGCGTAGGTCGAGGCTTTCCTAGCATGAAAACATGGTATCAGGATGCGTAGGTCTCTATACATAATATAAGGGTGCATATTCCTAGCATACAAAGCCTAAGGTGGCATGGATACAATTTAATGATCATGCATAGCACAGATTACACTTATTACAAATTAATACACAATTATGGTGCCCCAGGGGAGGGCAATGCACGCCTACGTGCATCGAACACTCCCTGCTGGGTTGGATTGTCCCACTCACCAATACCCGGGTCGTCGCGTGACCGCCCGTCAAGATCTGCAAGACATGGGAAACCAAAATGGTGAGTAAAATACACAAATATACAAGAAATACGCTAGAAATACCCAACACTCGGACAAGCATTCATACGGGCCCGTACGCACGCTAGTTCGAGTGCCCCGACACACTCCCGCATCCCCGGGCAGCCATGCGCACGTCCACCCGCACGCGCACGCACGGGTGCGCATGCACGCACGCACACCCGCGCCCCGGGTGCACCGCTGCGCCCCAGCCCGCACGCCCAGACACGCTGCCGCGCGCGTGCGCACGCTCGCGCCCGCCCGCGGGCACCGAGCGTCCCACCCCAGGTGCACCCGCGCGCACTACGCCCTAGCGCAGCACCTTGCGCGCACACCCCAGCGCGCCCGACTGCACGCGCCTGCACTGCCTGCGCGCGCAGACTCGCGCGCAAGCGCGCGGATGAGCCCGCACGCGCTCCCGAGCCAACCCCACCACCCCTCTCAGCCCTCCCACACCCCAAACACTCATGCACACCTTGCACAACCAAAAACACATCCTAAACATGCATCTAAACAAGAAATAGGGGGGAGGAAAGCTTACCCAAGGGAGGAAAGGAAGGGAGGGAAGATCGGGTACTCTTTGCGCACCGAAACGCCACCACCAAAGCCACCACTACCAAGACCTCCTTCAGCCCTAGCAAGGCTGAAAAACAGAGGAGAAAAGGGAGCTAAGAGAGGAGGTCAACAAGGGGGAAATTGAAACCGAGACCATAGGAAGATAGATCGGGTCCTCACCTTCCTTTTCTCCTTCTAGGGTTTTTCAATCCAACACCTTCTACTAGGTCAAAAGGTGGATTTAAAGAGAAGGGAGAGAGATTTGTGAGAGCTTGAGAGAGAGAAGAAGATGAATAGGAGCAACTATTGGTGGGCGTGGACCTTAAGTCACCACACACACACACACACACACTCACACACTCACACTTAGAAAAAAAATTAGGTTAAGTGAACTTTGACTTTGGGTCAACCTATCCACATAAGAAAACAAAAGTTTTTGACCAAGTCAAGGGTCAAACTTGACTTCGTCAAAGTCATCTTTGACTTGGTCAAGTCTCCCAATGACTTTTCACTTGGTCAAAACACGGATACGATTCCGAACTACGAAATTCTGAACGTTACCGGAATTCGATGAAATTTTTGTGAGTGGCTTGGAATGGCACCAGGACACATAATGTGCAGTTAGATTTTCAATCGGAGTTCTCAAGCTCATGATGATAGCCAAAAGTCCAAAATTTTAGCGGTTCCGATCGAAAAAAGAAAAAGTTGAAAAACTGCCAGAATGCTCCAATGGTTACCAGAAGGCTAAAAAGTGACACATATATAACAACATTGGAAAGCCACCTTTAACAACTCAATCAGTTCATCTAAGCAAAAAGGAAAGAAAGAAACTTCAGCAGCTTCAGATTCTTGAGGCTCACACTTCTTTGCTCCATGCAACAGATTCTCAACCCAAATTCAGTGGTGAGGGAAGCACCCAAAGGATCTCCACTCAAAGCCATACCCCTAAGGGTGGGGCTAACTCCTCTTAATTGTTGTTAAGGTTAGTCTCTTCGGGAATGTTCGAGGTTTGAACCACAAAGACAAGCAACCCGATGTAAAGCAAGTTCCGCGAAGAGAGCATTGCTTTTTTCTTCAGCCTTATTATTACAAAATTGGACTCCTTATCTCAGCAGCAGTTTTGCTCTCGAATATGTCCTTTCTCCTCCACCTTTGCTCCTCATGGCCGAATAGGGATTTTTTTGGCTTCCAGAACACTTGGAGGTCAATATTATTGAGATCTCTGAGCAGCATATCCATTGTTTAATCCATCCCAAATCCTTACCAAGACACCCCCCTACTTTCTCACCGCGATATATGCTTCAAATACTTACTCGGCCAGATTGAACCTTTGGAATTCTCTTGTCCTAATCTCCTCCACAATGACTGCTAGCTGGTGCGTGAGAGGCGATTTTAACGAGGTTCATTTTGGGTATGAAAAGGTTGGGGGCAGTCCCGTTCACTCTAGACGAGTGAGGAAATTCAACAATTTTGTCCTCCAATATTCTCTAGAAGATTTGAAGTCTGTAGGGCATACACTATCCTGGTGCAACCAGCAAGAAAATCAAATCTCCTGCCGTCTTGATCCTGTTCTTGTCAACCCACAATATTTTTGAGAGTATCCTCACGCGATTCTGCACTATCTCACTCCGGGTCCATCTGACCATGCTCTTCTTTGATTGCAGTCTATTCCTGCTGTACCCTCTGACCCAAGACCATTTCGCTACTTTGAAATGTGGGATTCTCATCCAGACTTTCAATTGGTCGTGGAGCATGCTTGGCACTCAAACGAGTTTGGATCTCCCATGTTCCGATTAGTCAAAAAGCTGTCTAATGTCAAATTTGAACTCAAGCAATGGAACAAAAATGTCTTTGGACAAGTTCAACACCACTTGATCCACCACAGGCAACTTTTGGACAGGCAACAATCTCTTCTTCACGCGGACCCTCTAAACCAGACACTAATTGGGGCAGTGAGTCGGGGTGCTCGGACTTGCGTGCGTACGGGCCGTATGTACGCTTGTCCGAGTGTTGGGTATTTTTGTGTATTTTAGTGTATTTTTGTGTATTTTACTCACCGAGTTGATTACCCTGTCTTGCAGATCTTGACGGACGGTCGCGCGATGACCCGGTTATTGTGAGTGGGACAATCCAACCCAGTAGGGAGGCGCTATATGCACTTGGGCGTGTACCGTCCTCCCCTAGGGCACCGTAGTTTAATATTAACTTGTTTAATATGTAATCTATGCAAGCATGATTAGTATGTAGTATGCATGCCACCCTAGACCTTGTATGTTAGGGACTTGCACCCTTAGGATATGTGTAAGAGCCATGCATCCTGTCACCATGTTTTCATGCTAGGAAAGCCTCGACCTATGCATGTTCCCATTTAGTTTAATTTATTAAATCAATGCGAGCATATGACTATTAGCATGCCTTAGGGAATATTATAAGGGGCCTTGCGAGGTCAACATTGAGACCCGGGCTAGGGTACTCCGTGTTCCTTGTTTGGTTGTCGGGATGTCCTATATCAGGACCTCATGGTGCCCTCCCAAGGTTTCTTTTCCCGATAATATTATAATATATGTTTCCCCGCATCTTAGTTATGCACCCTGGAGGAATTCTGAAGAATTCATGACATTAGAGTTGATGAGAGGTGTTGCCGACGGATCCGAGTGGATCGTATGCATATGGATAGGCTGTTTCTGTTCCCTTCATTGGATCCGTGTAGAGACTGCCCCAGCGTTAGAAAGGCCGTCCCGTCAGAGGGCTCCCATCAGTAGGCACCTCCTGATTTGGATTCGGACTGTGCTGAAGTGTGGGAGTAGGCCAAGCGGCCTACGGAGTGGAGGAGAGACTATCGGTGGACCAAGGGTGATTAACAGCCTAGTCAGTCCCAATATCCTATGTCACCTATTGAGGGGTGAGGGTGAGGGTGTGGTGGGTCGACGATGTAGCGACCCACTGGATTGTGTAGTTCCTGCCACTTTGAGGCTTTTATTGATTATTTATGGTTAATATGAATTGTGATGCATGGGTTGTGCTATTCACTGAGCGTGTGGCTCACCCCTCGCATATTTATTTTCTCCAGTTATCACTGAGTCGGATCTGAAGGAGGAGCTCCCCGAGAGACTTCATCAGTAGCGGAGCAGCGCCACGTCCCGTGAGTGTTAGAGGCCATCAGCATCCCTTTTGATTGATGTATTATACTTCCGTGTTTGGGCACCCTTTTGTATTGGATTTGGATGTATTTGTGTATATTGGCTCTCACAGGACAGTTGATTATGTATCGAGTCTGTATTATGTTTTTGATTTACAGACTCAGTCTTTTAGCTTCCGCTATTTGTGTATATATCATGTCAGCCCTGCTTTTATCTGTGTTGTCATTTTAGCTGTTGTTTAGAGTATGTTATTGACCTCCTGTTTAGACTGTTGATATCATATATACACTTGCCGCGTCCCGGGGACGGCCGCCCTGGGGCGTGACAAAAGTTGGTATCAGAGCCTGGTCCTGTCAGAGCCAATTGTATTCTTTCTTAGAGATGAGTCCTAGGATTTCTATATGAGTATTCTGATCCTAGTGTCTGGTTTTCTTAGGTTGCTGATATGCCTCCTCGCAGAGGACGGCGCGGACGTGGTCCCTCTCGACCTTTGGAGGTTTTCGGACATGGTCCCTCTCGACCTTTGGAGGCGAGGATGCTACTCGAGAGTCCTCGGCCGTGAGACCAGGATCGGCGCAGGAGCCTCCTGCCTGGGAGTGCGCGTTCGCGCGGATAGCGGATTTGGTGGAGACACAGACCAGGGCACTGGAGGCCCAGACTAGAGTATTGGCTGAGCAGGCACGAGAGATTCAGGAGTTGAGGGCGGCCCGTGATGCAGTTCCACAGGTCCCCTTGGTGGCAGATCCGCCTGTGGTACCCGACGTACCCCCAGTCCCCGTGGTGGTTCCGGCGGTGAGAGTTCAGGATCCCCAGGAGAGGGAGGTGGGGCTGGAGGCTGCAGCGCGAGTGCATCAGAGTAGCTTCGCTGCCTTTCTGAAGCTCCACCCTCCCGAGTTCCATGGCCAGACGGTGGATCCCCTTGCCCCAGAGCGTTGGTTGATGGAGGTGGATACGATCTTCTCGACCATGCACTGCACCGATTGCCAGCGAGTCTCCCTGGCCACCTTTATGCTGAAGGGTAACGCCGCCGACTAGTGGGCTACTAGATCAGTGGACATCCCCGAGGGAGTGGAGCAGCTTTCATGGGCGGGATTCCAGAGGTATTTCCTGGAGGAGTACTTCCCGTTCTCGACGCGCCAGATAGTGATGCAGAAGTTTGAGCAGCTGACGCAGGGCTCTATGTTTGTTGCTGACTACTCCACGCGCTTCACGAGGCTTTCTAGATTTGCCCTAGCCTTGGTGATGGATGAGGAGACGAGGTGCCGTCGTTTTGAGCTTGGTCTCAGCAGCGCCATTCGGGTGCATGTCACCTCCCAGGCTTTCACGAGGTACTCGGACTTGGTGTCTCGGGCGAAGATAGTCGAGCGAGACCTCGGGATCCTCGTGAGGGTTTCGACCCCTTCTACAGACCAGAGACCTCCCAGGAGCCAGGACCAGGGACAGCGCAAGAAGAAGAGGCCCCGCTTTGATCAGTTAGCGGCTGCCTCTCCTCCAGTAGATGTGGTGCCAGTGCGAGGTCCAGCACCCATTGCGGCAGTGCCGATCCAGGCCAGGTGACCGGAGACACGGTGTTGTTACCACTGTCAGCGCATCGGGCATATCTTGTATAATTGCCCCGATGCTGGCCGACCCCGCGTGCTGCCTCCGCAGCAGCAGCAGCAGCAGTTCCAGCAGCAGCAGCCTCAGCGCCAGCCGCAGCAGCAACCTCAGCGTCAGCAGCAGCAGCCACAGGGTGGCCGTGTTGACCAGAGGAGGCAGCCAGCGCAGCCGGCGAGGCGTGCCCCTGCTCCTCAGTCGCAGTTTGTACAGGGCTGAGTGGCAGCGCTTTCGGTAGAGGAGGCTCAGGCATCAGGCAGCGTGGTCCGAGGTATTGTTCAGATCTCCCAGCTCCCTGCATATGTGTTGTTTGATTCCGGAGCCACACACTCGTTCGTGTCTCCCGCTTTTGCGAGACGGACGGGCATGGCGTCCGCTCCTTTAGATGCTATCCTGGAGATATCATTGCCCGTAGGAGACCGTATTCTCCTCCGTTCTGTGTACCGAGGGTGTACGGTGGTGGTTGCGGAGCATGAGTTTCCGGTGGAGTTGGTGGAGCTCGCTATGACGGACTTTGATGCCATCCTGGGAATGGATTGGCTTGCAGCTAGTCACGCCAGCATCGACTGTTTTGCCAAGTCGGTGTCTTTCCACCTTCCGGGTCAGAGGTCCTTCCAGTTCGTGGGCGATCGTGACGTAGCCCCTTTGGGGTTCGTGTCGTCCATCCAGGCGTGGAGACTCCTTCAGGGAGGATGCGAGGGCTTTCTAGCGTACATTGCTCAGGAGGATGCACCGCTGCAGGCAGATATCAGTCAGACTCCGGTCGTGGTAGAGTATCCCGAGGTTTTCCCCGATGATCTTCCGGGATTACCGCCGGATCGCGCGATCGAGTTTGAGATAAATCTGATTCCGGGGACCGAGCCGATTTTGAGAGCTCCGTACCGGATGGCCCCTGCAGAGCTGAGGGTGCTCAAGGAGCAGTTGGAGGAGTTGCTGGAGAAGGGCTTCCCACGTCCGAGTGTTTCTCCGTGGGGAGCCCCTGTTCTGTTCGTCCGGAAGAAGGACGGTTCGCTGCGGCTTTGTATCGATTACAGGCAGCTGAACAAGCGGACAGTGAAGAACAAGTACCCCTTGCCGCGGATCGACGATCTGTTTGACCAGCTCTAGGGAGCACGGGTCTTTTCTAAGATCGATCTCCGCTCGGGCTACTATCAGCTGAAGATCCGGGAGTCAGACATTCCGAAGACGGCCTTTCGTACCCGGTATGGGCACTACGAGTTCAGAGTACTGCCGTTCGGGTTGACGAATGCGCCGGCGGCCTTCATGGATCTGATGAACCGGGTGTTTCGGCCCTTCCTCGACTCCTTTGTGGTAGTATTCATCGATGTCATGTTGGTGTACTCGAGGAGTCTAGAGGAGCACGCTCACCATCTCCGCACTGTCTTGGAGACTTTGGCCAGACATCAGTTGTTCGCCAAGTTCAGCAAGTGCGAGTTCTGGTTGGAGCGTATGGCCTTTCTGGGCCATGTGATTTCTGGCGAGGGCATATCTGTGGACCCAGAGAAGACGCTCGCCGTGTCGAATTGGCGTCGACCGTCGAACCCCACAGAGATTCGGAGCTTCCTGGGCTTGGCGGGTTATTACAGGAGGTTTGTCGAGGGTTTCTCGAAGATAGCTGTACCTCTTACCCGCCTCACTCGGAAGGTTGTCCGGTTCGAGTGGTCCCTTGCTTGCGAGGAGAGCTTCCTAGAGCTGAGGTGAAGGCTCACCTCAGCGCCAGTTCTTACCCTTCCATCTGGGAGTGGTGGGTTCGCAGTTTACACCAATGCATCACAGTTGGGTGTGGGTTGCGTCCTGATGCAGCACGGTAAGGTTGTGGCTTACGCGTCGCGTCAGTTGAAGCCCCATGAGCAGAATTACCCCACCCACGACCTTGAGTTGGCAGTGATCATCTTTGCGCTGAAGATGTGGAGGCATTACCTCTATGGCGAGGAGTTTGAGCTCTTTACTGATCATAAGAGCTTGACATATTTGCAGTCCCAGCCGGAGCTCAACATGCGTCAGAGACGTTGGGTCGAGTTCCTGACGGACTATGATTGTGACATCGCTTACCATCCGGGTAAGGCGAATGTCGTGGCAGATGCTCTCAGCAGGTAGCCCTTGGGCATGGCCGCCCACATGGCTGTACATCGATGGAGGCTTCTTGTAACGCCCCACATTTACCTAACCGCTAATCGGACGGTAAACGGGTCGCTACCACACCTATATAAAACACAAAACCAAAATGTGCACCTTTTTTTTTTTCAACATACTAATATAATAAAACTGGAAATGATAAAACATTAAAACAATATCCCAAATTTCCAAACCACTCATGGTCATACAAAATATCAGAGTTTGACGGAAACAAAATACTAAAATGAAAAGACATACTAAACCACCCCTATGGGAGCCATCTAACTAAAATAAAACCAAATAGTCGGCTACGACTATTATTTATTTTCCAACACTGCTACCTCGAGATCCCTGAAGTGTATGAAAAGTTCAAGCTTTGTCTTGATCCTCAGAAGATGAACTACCTGGTTATAAAACAACCAGCCATTTGGAATAGGGTGAGCGATTAACTCAGTGAATAGACTCACAGACATATTATCTCATATGACAATTATATATATATATATAAAAAAAAAAGTTATGTGAAAAAAACAAGAATTTCCTTTGATAAATCAATTTAAAATCATGATCATGAACATAAAAGTATTTTAATGCAATCACGTGGCCCAATCCTTGGCCCACGTTATAGAAATCATGTAATTTAAATGACATGACCATGTAGGGTTATCAATCGGAAGAATCGTTCTCCCAAAACAGGTGTGCCAAGCCCCAAGCGACTAAATCGCTCAAAAAGCTCCCTCGAGGAGACGTCAGATCTAGAAGACGCTGATGGGTCGCCGCTGCCATCACTACGAGAACACCAGCACAGGATGCCCCGGTTGCTGCAAACTCTAAACGAAGAAATCTGCCGCTGCAAGGAATGCTTTACCACACCCCTCACCGATCTTAGGACTCTTCGAGTCCTAGACCTTCCTCCCCAAAGGCGAAATACAACGGGGGGATTTGTTCTTGAAATATGCTATGATGTGCATCTTAATAAAATCTTTTAGGACTAGGTTGCCTCCACTAGTTCTAAATTTTTTCAAAAATCTCAAAAATGATAATATTTAATCCAAATATTATTTCAAAAACATAAGCATCAGAAATTGTATTATAAAAATTTTTGAAACATGAATAGCATAATTCATGCTATTTAAATGACACGATGAAGGAATTAAATCATGCAACTTTATTTAATAAATGATGCAATTTTTACAATATGTACAACAATAAAATCATGCATAGTTATCATAATATAAATGCATGAATAACTTATAATATCGCTAGAAAAAAATTAATCTAAATCGACATTTGAGAATCAAGAATACATGGTTCTAGGGTAAGAACCCATATGAATAGGTCGGTAAGCCCACTCACCTTGAATGGATCCTAGGTCCGGAGAACGAAGCTCGCAATTAGAACCTAGATGAACCATATAAATGATTAATTAAAATCTATTATTTAAGCCTACGTCCAAGACCTAAATATCTATCCATAATTAATGGGTATAAATTTTTACTCAACAATATAGACCCATACCCACATATACAACACACAACCTAAAAAGATGATCAAAAACCTATTTACCATATAACCAGGCACTAAAAGACGAAACCAGAAAAGACAAAAACCAGAAAAGACAAAACAGAAAACAATAGAAAAAAAAAATCCAGAAATTCAAAATAATAATAAAATAACAAAAATTCATAAAATACTATGAAAACATACGTTTTTTTTTTTTATAAACATAATTATTAATTGATAAAAGTTGAAAATATATAAAACTTATCATGTATTTGTATAAATCATAACCCTCGTATGATTAAAAACTCATATTTTAGAAATCTAAACACAGATCTAATCTTTAAAATAAATAATAAATCGAAACCCTAAGTTTATGAAGACTAAAAAAAAATCCAAATATCCAACATACATCTAATAATAATAAATAAAAATCAAAACCCTTGTTTTTTTTTTATATAAAATCATAAGAATCTAACAACAGGAATATATATATCAAAACTCTAACTTGATCAAAACTAAAAATCCCATAACATAAAAATATATTAAATTCTTAAAATAAATAAAAACCCTAATTTTATCTTTAAAAAAAATAAATAAATAAATGAATAAAAACTTAATAACTCAAACATAAATCCAATATCACAAAAAATAACAATGATTTAGAAGAAAATCAAAAGGTAAGAAGAGTACCTCTCTCTCTCTCTCTCTCTCTCTCTCTCTCTCTCTCTCTCTCTGCGCCTAATAGAAGACAGAGCGGCTCACCCTAATTTTTTTTTTTTCATTAAGGGTGACTATATAGAGGAGAAGAGATGCCATATAAGGAAATGGTATGCACTGCTCACGTGCATGATTTCCCATGCATATGGGCTCTCTTTGGTTTCCCTCATAAGGCCCATCATGGGCTGAACCCAACACCCCTATTTCATTTACACACACCCACATATTCTAATCTAATATCTTATACATTAAAAAAATAATTAAACATTGAAATTTGATTGAAATGAAATTATGTATGCAATGAATATATTTTTTTTTAAATAAATAAATAAAATTTAAATTCAAAATATGCAATCGTCACACTTCTGGAGGAGGCCGCTTGCTGGATCAGTGTTCGAGAGACTCCTGCGGGTGGCTTTCTGGCCAGGCTAGTGGTGCAGCCAATCCTTCTCAACGATATCCGCACGGCTCAGGCTCAGGATCCGCATTTTATAGTCCTCTCTGAAGGCATCGCCCGGGGCGAGCGTCCGGACTACCAGATTCACGAGGACTGGATCCTGCGGTTCAGAGGTCGAGTATGCATTCCTGACGACGTAGAGCTGAAGCAGAAGATTCTGGACGAGGCCCATCGTTCGAGGTACACAGTGCATCCCGGTGGCACGAAGATGTACAGGGGCCTTCGTCGTGGCTACTGGTGGCGCGGGATGAAGACGGATATTGCCCGTTTCGTTGCCCGATGCTTAGTATGCCAGCAGGTGAAGTCGGAGCATCAGCGCCCTGCGGGGAAGCTGCAGTCCATTGAGATCCCTCAGTGGAAGTGGGAGCAGATCACCATGGACTTCGTCTCGGGTTTGCTGATGTCATGTTCGGGTCGCGATGCCATTTGGGTGATCGTCGACCGACTGACGAATTCCGCCCATTTCCTCCCCATCCGACTCACCGATTCTCTGGACACCCTGGCGCAGTTGTTCGTCTCAGAGATTGTTCGTCTCCATGGCACTCCCGTCGGCATCATTTCTGATCGAGACGCGTGTTTTACTTCGAGGTTCTGGCGTAGCCTCCAGCACGCCCTTGGTACGAACCTCCACTTCAGTACAGCGTTTCATCCACAGATGGACGGCCAGTCGGAGAGGACGATTCAGACCCTGGAGGACATGCTGCGAGCCTGTGTTCTCGACTTTGGGGACAGTTGGGAGAGGCACCTTCCGTTGGTGGAGTTTGCCTACAACAACAGCTACAACTCGAGTATCCGGATGGCTCCTTACGAGGCGCTCTATGGCCGCAGCTGCAGGTCCCCCTTGTGTTGGGACGAGGTCGGAGAGCGCCAGTTGGAGGGACCAGAGATCGTTCACCAGACCTCAAAGATGGTGAAGACGATTCGCGAGCGTATCCGAGTCGCTCAGAGTCAACAGAAGAGCTACGCCGACCGTTGTCGCCGTGAGCTCGCCTTCGAGGTTGGTGATCATGTCTTCCTGAAGGTGTCCCCGATGAAGGGCATCTTCCGTTTCGGTGTGCGGGGCAAGCTGAGTCCGCGTTTCATTGGGCCATTCCTCATCCTCGAGCGAGTTGGGGAGGTGGCCTATCGCATAGCTCTGCCCCCACAGTTGGCTCAGGCCCATGACGTCTTCCATGTCTCGCAGCTGAGGCGCTATGTCCACGATCCTGCTCACGTCATCCCGTTTGAGCCGCTCGTCTTCGAGCAAGACATGTCATTCGTCGAGCAGCCGATCGAGATCCTAGACCATCGCGAGAAGAGGCTCCGCACCAAGACCATCTAGTTGGTCAAGGTGTGATGGCAGCACCGTTCCGGTGCCGAGGCCACTTGGGAGCTCGAGGACGCCATGCGTGACGCGTATCCGCATCTTTTCCCTTCTTAGATGTTCTTGTATTTATTTTGAGGACAAAATTTCCTAAGGGGGGGGGGGGAGAATGTTATATATGTGTCACTTTTTAGCCTTCTGGTAACCATTGGAACATTCTGACAGTTTTTCAGTTTTTTTTTCGTTTTTCGATCGGAACCGCTAAAATTTTAGACTGTTAGCTATCATCCTGAGTTTGAGGACTCCGATTGAAAATCTAACTGCATATTATGTGTCCTGGTGCCATTCCAAGCCACTCACAAAAATTTCATCGAATTCCGGTAACGTTTCTGAATTTCACAGTTCTGAAGCGTATCCGGGTTTTGACCGAGCGAGAAGTCATTGGGAGACTTGACTTGGTCAATGTGGGCCCATGACTTGGTCAAATGATTTTGGCTTTTAGTGTGGTTGGGTTGACTAGGGTCAAACCTCACCTAAGTGCACTTAAACCTCACTAATCCTCACTTAAACCTAATCTAATTTCAAGTGGTGTGTGTGTGTGTGGTGTGTGTGTGAGAGGGCTTTAAGTGGGCGCCCAAGAATAGTGTCCCCCCACTATTCATCATCTTCTCCACTCAATCCCTCTCTCTTCCCTCTCTTTAAAACCCCCATATGACCTAGCTAAGGTGGTTGAAACCAAAAACCCTAAGAAGAGAAAAGATAGGTGAGCTCCCGATCTATCTTCCTATGGTTTCATTTTCAAGTTTCCTCATGTGTGACCCCCTCTCATGGTCTCTTTTCTCCTCTGATTTCAGCCACTTTGAGGGCTGAAGGAGATCTTGGTGGTGGTGGTCCTTGAGGTGGTGTTTCGGTGCGCGAAGAGCACCCGATCTCCTCCCCTTTGCTTTCCTCTCCTTGGGTGAGGTTCCTTTCCTTCCATTTCTTGTTTAGATGCATGTTAGGAAGTGTTTTTGGGTATGCATGGCTGTTGGTGGCGGTCGGTGGCTGTTGGTGGCCATTGGTGGCCGTCAGGGAGGTGGTAGGGTTGTCTCGGGTAGGTTGGCAGCGCAGGCAGGCGGGATAGCAGGCAGGGCGGGCAGACCAGGTTGGCAAGGCACGCGGGTGTGCGCGCGAGTGCTGCGCAGGGGGTGTAGTACGTGGGTGGTGTGCGGGTGCTGGGCGCCGTGCGAGGGCATGCGCGCGGAGCGCTGCACAGAGGCGCAGTGCGTGCTGTGCGCACGGGGCCGCGTGCGGGTGATGCGCGCAGGGCGCCGTGCGGGGGCGTGCCTGCTGGGCGCTGCGCAGAGGCGTAGTGCGTGCTGTGCGCGCGCGGTGAGGCAAGCTGGTGGTGCGCGCGGGGTGCTGCGCTGGGGCGCAGGGCGGACGGGTGTGCGCGCGAGTTGCTGCGCTGGGGCGCAGTGAGCGCGCGGTGCACCCGGGGGCTCGGTAGTGCGTCTGGGCGCACGGACTGGGGTGCGGCTGTGCGCCTGGGTCGAGTGGCCGTGCGTACGGCTGCCCGGGGGTTCGGGTGAGTCGGGGTGCTCGGACTCGCGTGCGTACAGGCCGTATGTACGCTTGTCCGAGTGTTGGGTATTTTAGTGTATTTTTGTGTATATTTGTGTATTTTACTCACCGAGTTGATTACCCTGTCTTGCAGATCTTGACGGACGGTCGCGCGACGACCCGGTTATTGGTGAGTGGGACAATCCAACCCAGTAGGGAGGCGCTATATGCACTTGGGCGTATACCGTCCTCCCCTGGGGCACCATAGTTTAATATTAACTTGTTTAATATGTAATCTATGCAGCATGATTAATATGTAGTATGCATGCCACCCTAGACCTTGTATGTTAGGGACTTACACCCTTAGGATACGTGTAAGAGCCATGCATCCTGTCACCATGTTTTCATGCTAGGAAAGCCCTGAACCTATGCATGTTCCCATTTAGTTTAATTTATTTAATCAAATGCGAGCATATGACTATTAGCATGCCTTAGGGAATATTATAAGGGGCCTTGCGAGGTCAACATTGAGACCCGGGCTAGGGTACTCCGTGTTCCTTGTTTGGTTGTCGGGATGTCCTATATCGGGACCTCATGGTGCCCTCCCAAGGTTTCTTTTCCTGATAATATTATAATATATGTTTCCCCGCATCTTAGTTATGCGTCCTGGAGGAATTCTGAAGAATTCATGACATTAGAGTTGATGAGAGGTGTTGCCGACGGATCCGAGTGGATCGTATGCGTATGGATAGGCTGTTTCTGTTCCCTTCATTGGATCCGTATAGAGACTGCCCCAGCGTTAGAAAGGCCGTCCCGTCAGAGGGCTCCCATCAGTAGGTACCTCCTGATTTGGATTCGGACTGTGCTGAAGTGTGGGAGAAGGCCAAGCGGCCTACGGAGTGGAGGAGAGACTATCGGTGGACCAAGGGTGATTAACAGCCTAGTCAGTCCCAATATCCTATGTCACCTATTGAGGGGTGAGGGTGAGGGTGTGGTGGGTCGGCGATGTAGCGACCCACTGGATTGTGTAGTTCCTGCCACTTTGAGGCTTTGAATAATAAATTGTGGTTAATATGAATTGTGATGCATGGGTTGTGCTATTCACTGAGCGTGTGGCTCACCCCTCGCATATTTATTTTCTCCAGTTATCACTGAGTCGGACCGGAAGGAGGAGCTCCCCGAGGGATTTCATCAGTAGCGGAGTAGCGCCACGTCCCGCGAGTGTTAGAGGCCATCAGCATCCTTCTTGATTGTATGTATTATATTTCCGTGCTTGGGCACCCTTTTGTATCGTATTTGGATGTATTCGTGTATATTGGCTCTCACAGGACAGTTGATTATGTATCGAGTCTGTAATATGTTTTTGATTTACAGACTCAGTCTTTTAGCTTCCGCTATTGGTGTATATATCATGTCAGCCCTGCTTTTATCTGTGTTGTCATTTTAGCTGTTGTTAGAGTATGTTATTGACCTCCTGTATAGACTGCTGATATCATATATACACTTGCCGCGTCCCGGGGACGGCCGCTCTATGGCGTGACACGTAGGTACCACCGATGCGTTCGGGAGCGTACTGATCGTTGGAGTGTACCATGGTAGAGGCTACCCGGGAGAGGGTTAACGAATGATATTGCGAGCGTGGAATCGTTCTCCCCTTCGTTGGATCTGATGTAGGAACTTCCTGGCAATTGAAAAGCTGTCCTGACAGAGGGCTCCCATCCGTAGGTACTACCGAGGTGTTCGGAAGCGTACTGATTGTGGGAGTATACCAGGTAGTGACTACCCGGGGAAAGGGCTACCAGTGAACTAAGGGTGTAGAGCAGTCTAAGTCTCTTCCGAAAGTCCCAAGAGTCTCCCTCCGGGAGTGAGGGTGAGGATGAGGAGAAGACACATCGCCGCGTGACCCATTCGTGGTTTGTCCGTTCCCATAGTTGTTGGGTCCGGTTGCGTATCGATGTTCAAGGACGTCGTTCGGCAGTTATCTCGATGTAGGTGATCCAGTAGTGTTGTGTAGACCAGTAATTCCGGGTCTCTTCGACCAACGGTATGGTCTCTCCCCAAGAGACCCAAGAGTCTCCCTCCGGGATTGAGGGTGAGGGTGAGGTTGGTGATCCAGTAGTGTTTTGTGGACCAGTAATCCCTGGTCTCCTCGACCAACGGTATGGTCTCTCCCCAAAAGTCCCAAGAGTCTTCCTCCGGGAGTGAGGGTGAGGTTGGTCGCGCCGTCGCATGGCCTTGTTATCAATTTGGTTTATACCCATGTTTTCCTTGAAAGGAAATTGCTTTGGTATTGAACTGTTGTATGGAGATTGGTTTCCAGCCACTCACTGAGCTTGTAGCTCACCCCTCGCATACTGTTTCTTTTCAGGGGCAGTGTTGGGCGTGGAGGTGGAGCTTTCCTATGGCGTGGTCTTATGGGCGTGGAGCGTTCTTCCGGCGGGTGGCGAGTGCGAGGCTGTCAGTAGTCCTAGAGACATTTTATGTATTGTAAATCGTGCATGTGGCACAGGTTGTATTTTATTTGGTCTAGACTTGGCTCTCACAGGATAGTGATTGTGTATTCGAGTATGTAATAATGTTTTTGGTTTACAGACATTGTTTATATATTATGCTTCCGCTTTTCAGTCATTTATCATTATCCTTGCTTTGCCACCTTGTGTGTTGTTGTTGGAGTCTTTGTTGACCTCAGGTATTGATAGCTGATATTTCATTATTGCCACGTCTCGGGGACGGCCGCCCTGTCAGAGCCTGGTCCTGTTAGAGCCTAAGTCTAGTTGTATAGATGATGAGTCGTAGGATTGTTATCCGAGTACTCTTGTTTCAGAAGTTACCTTAGGTTGCTGACATGCCTCCTCACATCCGTTGACGTGGACGTGACCCCCTGGACCCACCCTTAAGTTGTCGACTGGGTCGACTGGTTAGGGTCAGTTGTTGGATCCCTTGTGGTGGGATTAAGGCTTGGGTAGGAGATTCTAGCCTAGTAGTGTGATAATGATGAATTGGTCGCAATTTCTAAGGTATGGATTGCGCCTCGATAATGGAGCTTCTTTCCCGTGCATCGGTATTGCTGGTAACCATGGAGTTCGCGTGCGGCACCAGTTTCAAGTGTTGAGGATGTGGCGTATTGCTCATTAAGGGGTGATGTCTTCTTCCAGCCTTCCTACTCAGGATTAAGGGGCCTTGCAGGGTCATCGTTGAGACCCGGGCTAGGGTACTCTGTGTTCCTTGTTTGGTTGTCGGGATATCCTATATCGGGACCTCATGGTGCCCTCCCAAGGTTCTTTTTCCAGTCAAGGAATACCTTTGAAGCATCAAATTGATGATGGATTTTTCCTCTCACTTGGAAGGTGCTGTAGCGAGTGGTGATGCATACGATCGGGATTGGGTACATCCTATTGCAGCTTGGTGGGCGATTGCTTGTGGACTGGGTTCCATAGTGGCATCTGGAGTCGCTTCGATATATCATTGTGCGTTGTAGCTGCCCGGTCGAGGCCAGAGCCCTGCGAGGTGCTCCCAGATACTATGCTTGTTGGTGCGCCCATATGGCAGAGATAGTGGGCTTGGGAGGCTACCAGGTAGAGGCCACACCGGGAGAGTGCTACTGGATGATGTCGAGAGCGTGGACTCCCCATGATGAATCTGCCCATGGAGTGCAGGATGCTGGAGTTCCAATGGTTACAGTTGAGCGACCTATCTCTGGCGGCATGTGAAGCACAGTTGTGGATACTGTCGCGTTTTGCCCCACATTGGTCGCAAATAAGGAGACGCGATGCTAGCGTTCGTGATGGGACTCAACCGCCCTATCAGATAGATGACGTCGCATAGGCATTGTCGAGGTTCGACAACCCCTTATTGCGTGTCTTGTGGATTAAGTGCGGTTGAGCGGCTTACCAAGTGTGTAAGTGTCATCATGAGCGCCAGCCATGCTCGAGGAGCAGAATCTGGACTTAATTGTTCGAGGTGTTGTTTTGATCTTCCCGTGAGGATTGAAAATCAGGTACCCCCCTTGTTGTGCATTGATGATCTATTTGACCAGCTCTGGGAGCGAGTGTCTTCTGTTAGATCAATCTTCGCACAAGGGTACCACAAGTTGGAGATCCGGGAGTTGGACATCCTGCAGATGGCCTTTCGTGACCGTTTCAGGCACTACGAGTTTTAAGTACTGCCGTCGGGGTTGACGAATGCGCCGGATGCCTTCGTGGATCTCAAAAGTTTTATTGGGCTTCCGTGGACTACTTTGGGGTAGTCTTCATTGAGATTGCTGTTGTGCGATAAAAAGGCGATATGGTAACCTTGTTTCCCCAGGTTGGCAAGCCCTCAAGCAAAGTTTGAGAATCATCATCGCGTTGGAAAGCGTCAGTCCATGGAGATTCCTCAGTGGACGTGGGAGTGGGTTATCAGGGATTGTTGCGGACTCGCTAATGTCACGTTCGGGTCACGACACCATCTAGGTGATCATTGACCGACTGACTAAGTCCGTGCTTCCCTCCCTATCCGACTGATTGAGTCTCTGGACGCCTTGACGTGGGTTTTCACCTTCGCGATTGTTCGTCTTCATGGCACTCCGGTCGGCGCTATTTTCGGTTGAGACGCGAGGGTTACTTTGAGGTTGTGGCGCAGCCTTGGCAGGCTTTGGCGCGAGCCTCCATTTAAGTATAGCATTTCATCACCGATGGACAGCCAGACAAAGAGGACGATTCAGACCTTGGAGGACATGCTAAGTGCCTACGTGCTCGATGATGAGAGCAATTGGGGGAGGCACCACCCATTTGTTGGGGTATGCCTGCAAGACGGCTGCCATTCGAGCATCCAGATGGATCTGTGAAAGGCACTCTACAGGCGCAGTTTTATACCTCCCTTGTGTTGGGACGGTTGAGGAGCGCCAGTTGGAGGGGCCACAAGTTAGTTATTTGACCTTGCGGTGGCCAGGTTGGTTCGTGTGTGCATCTGCACCTCCCAGAACCGATAGAAGGGCTACGCAGGTCATCGTCGCCAGGGGCTTACCTTTGGGTTTGGCGACCATGTTTTCGTGAAGGTGTCCCAGTTTAAGGGCATCCTACGTGTCGACGTTCGGGGCAAGCTGAGTTGGCTCTTTAATGGGACTGTTTCTCGTCATTGAGTGGATTGGGGAGGTGGCTTGTCATGTAGCCTTTCCCCCATAGCTGGCTCATGCCCACGACGTCGTCCTTGTCTCATGGCCGAGGCGTTATGTCCAAGATCCTGCTCATGTCACTCCGTTCGACCGTCTCATTCTCGAGCTGGATTTGTCGTTCGTGGAGCAGTGGATCGAGGTCAGAGACCAGCATGAGAAGAGGCTCCACGCTAAGACCGTTCCCTTGATTGCAGTGTGTCGGTAGCGCCAGTCTGGTGCATAGACCACTTGGGAACAAAAGGTCTATGCATGATACTTGCTATATTCGGTCTTCCCTTTGGGTTTCCTTAAATTTCGAGGACTAAATTTCCTAAGGGGGGGAGAATGTTATGCCTGTGTCATTTGAAGCCATTTCGGTTAAGCCTTGGTCACTTCTGGGTCATTCAGGGCCTTTTTGTTTTTTCGATCGGAGCCGCTAAAATTTTGGCTTTTAGCCACCTGCGGGAGTTAGAGTACTCTGATTGGAAATCTGACTGCATATTATGGGTCCTGGTACCGTTTAGTACTACCCATAAAAATTTCATCGAATTTCGGTAACGTTTGGAAAAATTTGCAGTTCCATACCGTATTCGGGTTTTAAGAGTTCCTGGTTGGTCGAATAGTGTGAGATATTTTGGGGATGTGGTGACCTTTGGTAACTTTACCCCCACCTTGCTTAGGGATGAAGAAACCTTTGGTTATTGGTTATGTGAGTGGGTGAGCCTAACCCTAACCTCACCCCCCCCTTATGGTCACCTCTAGGCACTATTTGGGCATGAAAATGACATTTTTGCCCTCTCTCTCTCTCTCCCCCTCTCTCCCATTTCGTGGAACTCTCTCAAGCTCCCTCTCTTGGTCTTTTTTTTTTCCTCTCTTTGTGTGTGGAGAAGGAGGAGGAAGAATCCATTGAAGGTGAAGGTGAAGAAGGAAGCAAGAGGTGAGTTTTGTGTATGTGTTCTTGTGGTTGTGGTTTCTCCTCTCTCAAGCTCCCTCTCATGTCTCCCCCCCTGTTTTTCAGCCAAAGAAGGCTGAGGAGATGCTGAAGAGATGGTGGTAGTGGTGGTGGTGGTTGAGGTGGTCGTGGGTGTGTCGATAACCCCGCATCTCCCCATTTCCCTCCCCCTGTTTCGGTAAGGCAGCTCACTGTCTTTTAAAGATCTCAGTGAATCTAGTATTCAGAGACATATTTTTAGGATTATGTCCAGATTCGCTTAGGAATTGACCTGCTTCTGAAAATTATTTGTTTCGGGGTTATAGAGGTAAAATTAGGTTCTAATGTCTTCATTGATTATGATCCCAGCATATCAGAGAATGTGCATGATTTATTTCATAATTTTTGGAAGTGTATTGGGTGCTGTGGAGACCAATTAGTAGGGCTGGTTGCAGCAGGTTTGGCAGTTTTGCTTTGTTGAGTGTCAAGGAGTTGTTTGCATGTGTCTTGGGTGATAATATGGAAGTATCAGGGTTAGGGCCTTCATGAAGTAGGCTTATATGTGTGATAGGAGGTTCCATATTTTAATTGTGGATCATTGGTTGTGTTTTACAGATCTCGTAGACCGGACGCGCGACGATCCGGGTATCTGTGAGTGGTTTGATCCAATCCCCCTAGCTATACTACTTGTGTAGATAAGTAGTATGGCCATGCTTAAGCTATAATATGTAGATATCTTGCATGCTAGGCTTATATACATGTATGAATGATTGTGTTGCATGAGCCCCTCTAGTATGGGCATGTATTTTTGGTAATGTGTATGGATGTATAGAATATGGCATGCCTTAGGTAGTATTGTAATACTACTCCCACCATATTAATTGGAATATTGAACATGATTAAGTCTGGGTTAATAACGGGCACCTGCCTAATATTCCCTTGCGATAAGACTCGAGGGCGTGGTGTAGTTGTTGCGCCCATGCTAATGGGGCAAAGCTATGACCAGCTTTATGAGATGATGATCTCTCCCGCCCTCTCCCTCTGAACGAACTGAGTAAGTAGATGCGTTTTCCTACTCGACTCAGGTTCGTTTGGAATATTGGCATGCACCTGTTAGTGCGCGAGATCGCGCTTGACCCTTTCTTTTAAGTTGGTGATATCCAACGCATGTTTAAGTTAGACCATGTATGCATGTTGTATGATTTATTATGATGTAAATCCATGTTAGGGAGTGTCCCTATAATTATTAGATGATTGTGCATATGGTTCATGCACATAGCTAGATATAAAATTTTCCTGGATATATTTATATGCGCATGTTAAAAAAAACTGATAGGCCTATCTGGGATAGGCGTGGGTATGACCCGCTGTCGGGTTGTACCTTATTAGTTAGAGCGCTAGCGATGTAATCGCCCCGTGCATCCGAGCGATGCACTCGTTTGGAATTCAGGAGAATTCATTATCTTATCGGATTGTTAAGCCGGTAGTTGGGGCGTGACACCCCCCCTTGTGTCTGAGTGACGCAACGGTGTGGGAGTACAGTAGTATTCGATATCTCGATAAGTGATTATCGAGAGTAGTTGTTTTCCATTGGGTTCGCTTTGCGAACATGGAATGTTTACTCCCAATGTCGTCCATGTTGAAGAGGCCCGGGTTGTAGCTGTCCTGACAGAGGGCTCCCATCCGTAGGTACCACCGATGCGTTCGGGAGCGTACTGATCGTGGGAGTGTACCAGGTAGAGGCTACCTGGGAGAGGGCTAACGAATGATATTGTGAGCATGGAATCGTTCTCCCCTTCGTTGGATCCGATGTAGGAACTTCCCGACGTTGGAAAAGCTGTCCTGACAGAGGGCTCCCATCTGTAGGTACCACCGAGGCGTTCGGAAGTGTACTGATCATGGGAGTATACCAGGTAGTGACTACCCAAGGAAAGGGCTACCGGTGATCCAAGGGTGTAGAGCAGTCTAAGTCTCTTCCAAAAGTCCTAAGAGTCTCCCTCCGGGAGTGAGGGTGAGGATGAGGTAAAGACACATAGCTGCGTGACCCAATCGTGGTTCGTCCGTTCCCATAGTTGTTGGGTCCGGTTGCGTATCGATGTTCAAGGACATCGTTGGGCAGTTTTCGCGATGTAGATGATCTAGTAGTGTTGTGTAGACCAGTAATTCCGGGTCTCGTCGACCAACGATATGGTCTCTCCCCAAGAGACCCAAGAGTCTCCCTCCGGGAGTGAGGGTGAGGGTGAGGTTGGTGATCCAGTAGTGTTGTGTGGACCAGTAATCCCGGGTCTCCTCGATCAACGGTATGGTCTCTCCCCAAAAGTCCCAAGAGTTTTCCTCCGGGAGTGAGGGTGAGGGTGAGGTTGGTCGCGCCGTTGCGTGGCCTTGTTATCCATTGGGTTTATACCCATGTTTTCCTTGAAAGGAAATTGCTTTGGTATTGAACTGTTGTATGGTGATTGGTTTCCAGCCACTCACTGAGCTTGTAGCTCACCCCTCGCATACTGTTTCTTTTCAGGGGCAGTGTTGGGCGTGGAGCTAGAGCTTTCCTGTGGCGTGGTCTTATGGGCGTGGAGTGTTCTTCCGGCAGGTGGCGAGTGCGAGGCTGTCAGCAGTCCTAGAGACATTTTTATGTATTGTAAATTGTGCATGCGGCACAGGTTGTATTTTATTTGGTCTAGACTTGGCTCTCACAGGACAGTGATTGTGTATTCGAGTCTGTAATAATGTTTTTGGTTTACAGACATTGTTTATATATTATGCTTCCGCTTTTCAATTAGTTATCATTATCCTCGCTTTGCCACCTTGTGTGTTGTTGTTGGAGTCGTTATTGACCTCTGGTATTGACAGCTGATATTTCATTATTGCCACGTCTCGGGGAAAGCCGCCCTGGGGGTGACAGACACACTACCGCGCGCCAGACGCACTGCCGCACGCGTGCGCACGCTCGCGCGTGCCCTCGCGCACTCGCGCGCACTTCCCGCGTGCAATGCGCTCCTGCCAGCGCCTGCGCGCACCCGCGCTCACGCTCTACGCGTACTCGCGCACCCGTGCGCACGCGCCTGCCTGCACTCGCCTGTGCGTGCACACGCGCGGACAGAGCAATACGCGAGCGCACACCTCTTTAACCCCCTCCCTTCACTCGTCACTCACCCTAACCCTTAAACCTAGCATGCATGCCCTACCAAATACCCAACTACTCATGAAAATCAGAGAAAGAGGAGGGGAAAAGCTACCAAAGAGAAGGGAAATGAAGGGCTCGCATGCACCTTTCGACCACCTTGACCGCCACCACCACCACCACCACCACCTCCCAAGCTCTTCCTCTTCTTCTTGGCAAAAAAACAGGGGCCAAGACCCTTGGGCATGAGGGGGGAAAAAGCTAGAGAGAAGAGAAAGAGAGAAAGGGACAACAACAACAACACACACACACCTTTTTTTCTTGCACTTCCTTCTTGTGCTTCTTCTTCTTCTTCCTTTCCTTCTCACACCAACAAAGGGAACAACAAAGGGGAGCAACAACAACAAAAGAAGAAAAAGGGGTCGGATGACTCTTTTTTTTTTCCTCTAAGGGTTGGAGGAGAGGAGAGAAAAAGAGAGAGAGAGTCATAATTTCTCAAAAAGGGGGTTGGTGGGGGGTTTGACTTGGGTCAACTCATCCAAGCTGCCAAACAAAACCCCTTGACTAGTCAAAAGTCACCTTTGACTAGTCAAGGTCTTCATTGACTTGGTCTAAGTCATCCTTTGACAATCCAAAATCGATCAAAACCTGGATACGATTCGGAACTGCAAAATTTTCTAAAACGTAACCAGAACTGGATGAAATTCTTGTGGGAAGTACCAAATGGTACCGGGTCCCATAATATGCAGTTAAACTTTCAATCGGAGTACTCAAGCTCACACAGATAGTTTTAAAGTCAAAATTTTAGCGACTCCGATCGAAAAAGAAAATGGCCAGAAATGGCCCAAATATAACCAATAGGCTAAAAGTGACACATATATAACATTCTTCCCCCCTTAGGAAATTTTGTCCACAAAATTAAACAAAAACAAAAACATCTAGGAAGGGAACAGATGTGGATATGCATCATGCATGGCATCCTCGCGTTCCCAAGTGGCCTCGGCACTGGAACGGTGCCGCCAACGCACCTTAACCAACTTGACGGTCTTGGTGCGGAGCCTCTTCTCGCGTCGGTCCAGGATCTTGATCGGTGCTCCCAAATGACAAGTCCGGCCAAAGACGAGCGGCTCGAACGGAATGACGTGAGCAGGGTTGTGACGTACCGCCTCAGCTGAGAGACGTGGAAGACGTCATGGGCGTGAGCCAACTGTGGGGGCAAGGCTATGCGAAAGGCCACCTCTCCAACCCGCTCAAGGACGAGAAACGGCCCGATGAAACGCAGACTGAACTTGCCCCCCACATGGAAACGGAAGATGCCCTTCGACGGGGACACCTTCAAGAAAACATGGTCACCAACCTCGAAGGTGAGCTCACGGCCTCGATGATCGGCGTAGCTCTTTTGACGGCTCTGAGCGGTGCGAATACGCTCACGAATCGCCTTAACCTTCTCTGAGGTCTAACGAACGATCTTTGGTCCCTCCATCTGGCGCTCTCCGACTTCGTCCCAACATAAGGGAGATCTGCAGCTGCGGCCGTAGAGTGCCTCATACGGTGCCATCTGAATACTCGAGTGGTAGCTGTTGTTGTAGGCGAACTCCACCAACGGGAGATGCCTCTCCCAACTGCCCCCAAAGTCAAGAATGCAGGCTCGCAGCATGTCTTCCAGGGTCTGTATCGTCCTCTCCGACTGGCCGTCCATCTGCGGATGAAACGCTGTACTGAAGTGGAGGTTCGTACCAAGGGCGTGCTGGAGGCTGCGCCAGAACCTCGAAGTAAACCTCGCGTCTCGATCAGAAATGATGCTGACTGCCATGGAGACGAACAATCTCGGAGACAAACAACTGCGCCAGGGTGTCCAGAGAATCGATGAGTCGAATGGGGAGGAAATGAGCGGACTTAGTCAGTCGGTCGACGATCACCCAGATGGCATCGCGACCCGAACGTGACTCGGCAAACCCGAAACGAAGTCCATGGTGATCTGCTCCACTTTCCATTGAGGAATCTCAATGGATTGCAGCTTCCCCGCAGGACGCTCATGCTCCGACTTCACCTGCTGGCATACCAAGCAACGGGCAACGAAACGACCAACATCCGCCTTCATATCGTCCACCAGTAGCACGACGAAAGCCCCTGTACATTTTCGTGCCACCAGGATGCACTGTGTACCTCGAACGATGGGCCTCGTCCAAGATCTTCTGCTTCAGCTCTGCGTCGTCAGGAATACATACTCGACCTCTGAACCGCAGATTCGTCCTCGCGAATCTGGTAGTCCGGTCGCTCACCCCGTGCGACGCCTTCAGAAAGGACTAGAAAGTGAGGATCCCACCCCTGAGCTGTGCGGATCTCGACGAGAAGAATGGGCTGCACCACTAGCCTGGCCAAAAAGCCACCAACAGGCGTCTCCCGAACGCTGATCCAGCATGCGGCCTCCTCTAGAAGCCTCCAACGACATACAGCCAAGTGGGCTGCCATGCCAAAGGGCTGCCTGCTGAGAGCATCGGCCACGACATTCGCCTTACCCGGATGGTAAGTGATGTCACAGTCATAGTCCTTCAGGAACTCAACCCAACGTCGCTGACGCATGTTGAGCTCCGGCTGGGACTGCAAATAAGTCAGGCTCTTGTGATCCGTGAAGAGCTCGAATTCCTCGCCATAGAGATAGTGCCTCCATATCTTTAGCGCAAAGATGATGGCTGCTAACTCCAAGTCGTGGGTGGGGTAATTCTGCTCATAAGGCTTCAACTGACGCGACGCGTATGCCACAACCTTACCGTTCTGCATCAGGATGCAACCCAAACCCAGCCGCAATGCATCGGAGTAGACTGCGAATCCACCACTCCCAGATGGAATGGTAAGCACTGGTGCTGACGTGAGTCTACGCTTCAACTCCAGGAAGCTCTCCTCAGAAGAGGGGGACCACTCAAACCGGAAATCCTTCTGCGTGAGGCGGGTCAAAGGGATGGCTATCTTTGAGAAACCCTCGACAAACCTCTGATAATAACCCGCCAAACCCAAGAAGCTCTGAATCTCAGTGGGGTTCGACGGTCACCGCCAATTCGACATGGCGAGCGTCTTATCCGGGTCCACAGATATGCCCTCACCGGAAATCACATGGCCAAGGAAGGCCACACGCTCCAACTAGAACTCGCACTTACTGAACTTGGCGAACAGCTGATGTCGAGCCAAAGTCTCCAAGACAGTGCGAAGATGGTTAGCCTGCTCCTCAAGACTCCTCGAGTACACCAATATATCATCGATGAAGACTACAACAAAGGAGTCGAGGAAGGGCCGAAACACCCGGTTCATCAGATCCATGAAGGCAGCCGGCGCATTCGTTAACCAAACGGCACTACTCAAACTCGTAGTGCCTGTAACGGGTGCGAAAGGCCGTCTTCGGAATATCCTACTCCCGGATCTTCAGCTGATAGTAGCCTGAACAGAGATCGATCTTTGAAAAGACACGCGCTCCCGCTCCCTGGAGCTAGTCAAATAGATCGTCAATCCGCGGTAAGGGGTACTTGTTCTTCACGGTCCGCTTGTTCAGCTGCCTGTAATCAATACAAAGACATAGCAAACCGTCCTTCCGTACAAACAGCACAGGGGCTCCCCACGGCGAGACACTCGGACGCGTGAACCCCTCCCCTCCAACTGCTCCTTGAGCACCTTCAGCTCCGCTGGGGCCATCCGGTACGGAGCCCTCGAAATTGGCTCGGTCCCCAGAATTAGATTTATCTCAAACACGATCCCGCGATCCGGCGGTAGACCCAGAAGATCATCCGGAAAAACCCCTGGATATTCTATCACCACCAGAGTCTGACTGATATTTGCCCGCAAAGATGCATCCTCATCAGCGATGCACTCCAGATAACCCTCACACCCTCCCTGAAGGAGTCTCCACGCCTGGATGGATGACACGAATCCCAAAGTAGCTATGTCCCGATCGCCCACGAACTGGAAGGACCTCCGACCAGGGATGCGGAAGGTCACCGACTTTGCAAAACAGTCGAGGCTGGCGTGACTAGCCGAGAGCCAATCCATCCCCAGGATGGTGTCAAAGTCTGCCATGTCGAGCTCGACCAACTCCACCGGAAACTCGTGCTCCACGATCACCACGGAACACCCCCAATAAACAGAGCGGAGGAGGATACGGTCTCTGACCGGTAATGATATCTCCAGCATAGCATCAAGGGGGGCCGACACCGCACCCATCCGTCTCCCGAAAACAGGAGACACGAACGAGTGCATGGACCCAAAATCAAATAGCACATATGCAGGAAGCTGGGAGATCAGAACAATACCTCGGACAACGCTACCCAAAGCCTGCGCCTCCTCGGCAGTAAGTGCTGCAACACGCCCCTGAACAAGCTGCGGCTGAGGAGTAGGGGCATGCCTCACAGGCTGCGTTGGCTGCCTCCTCTGGTCAACACGGCCACCCGGTGGCTGCTGCTGCTGACGCTACTGCTGGCATGGCTGCTACTGCTGCGGCTGCTGCCAAGGCACAGGAGGTCGGTCAGCATCGGGGCAAGCCTGGCCAGATGTCTGACTCGTGGCAATGGAAACAACGCCTAGTCTCCGATCGTCTAGCCTGGATCGGAATGGCACCAATGGGTGCAAGTCCACGAACTGGTACCACCTCAACGGGAGTAGTGGCGGCCGCTGGTCAATCAAAGCAGAGCCGCTTGCTCTTGCAACTTCCTTGGTCCTGGCTCCTGCGGGGGTCCCTGATCCACCGAATGGGTTTGAACCGCTGAGGGAACTCCAAGGTCTCGCTCGACAGTCCGTGCTCTTGACACCAGGTCTGTGTACCTCGAGAATGCCTGAGAGGTGACATCCACCTGGATGGTGCTGTTGACTCCCATCTCAAATTGATGCCATCACGTCTCCTCATCCATGACCAAGGTGGGGGCGAACCGAGAAAGCCATGTGAAGCATGCAGAATAGTCTACCACTGACATGGGGCCCTGAGTCAACTGCTCAAACTCCCGCATCACGATCTGACATGTCGAGAATGGGAAATACTACGCCAAGAAGTAACTTCAAAACTCTGTCCAGAGAAGTCGCCCCACACCCTCGGGGATGTCCACAGATCGGGTAGCCCACCAGTCGGCGGCGTTACCCTTCGACAAGAACATGGTCGGTGCAGTGCATGGTCGAGAAGATCTTGTATATCTCCATCAACCAACGCTCGGGGGCAAGGGTGTCGGTCGACAAGCCATGGAACTCAGGAGGGTGAAGCTTCAAAAAGGCAGTGAGGCCGGCCTGATGCACACACACCGCAGCCTCGAGCTCCTCCTCCCTCTCCAAGGGTCCCTGGACTCCCTCCATAGGAATTCCCACCGGTACAAGGGGCACCTCTGGAACCACTGGTGGATCTACTACAAAAAGTACCTACGGGACCGCCTCGCGGGCCGCCTGCAGCTCTAGGATCTCTCACGCCTACTCATCCAACGCCCTAGTATGGGCCGCCAGTGCCCTGGTCTGAGTCTCCAAAAGATCTGCCATAAGTGTTATATATGTGTCACTTTTAACCTGCTGGTAACCGTTGGAGCGTTCTGGCAGTTTTTCATTTTTTTCAGTTTTCGATCGGTACCGCTAATTTTTGGACTGTTAGCTATCGTCTTGAGTTAGAGGACTCCGATTGGAAATCTAACTGCATATTTGGTGTCCTGGTGCCATTTTAGGCCTCTCACAAAAATTTCGTTGAATTCCGGTAACGTTTCTGAAATTTCACAGTTCCGGGGCGTATCTGGGTTTTTAAGTCGCTCACTATATATATGTGGGATCTAATTTCGAGGTACTATTCATCATCTCCTACCTTGAGCCCTCTCTCTCCTCTCCTCCGTTTTTCTTGCTTTTGAGGCCCTTAGACCCCTCAGAGCTTAAAACCCAAAACCTAGGAAGTGTAGATCGGGTCCCGATCTACACCCCGGTGGTTTCAAATCCCATTTCCGGTGAGATTTGCCCCTCCGTCCGCCCTCTCTTCGTCCCTGATTTGAGCCATCTCGGTGGTGGAGGTAGATCCGGGCGTTGGAAACCTTTTGGGAGAGGTTTCGGTGCACGGAGAGCAACCGGATTTCCTTTCCTCCCCTTGGTAAGCCTCTTTTCCTTCTCTTTCTTGCTTAGATGTATGCTAGGAGGGTGGAAATGGGGTTGGGAGGAGGTTGGCGGCGGTGGGTGGCCGCCGGAGGGCTGTGGGAGGCGGTCGGAGGCTGTGGTGGTGGTCGGAGGTGGGTGGTAGAGGAGCTCGGGCTGGCAGCAGCAGGTAGCAGCACAGGCAGCACAGGCGCAGCAGCTGGCAAGGGCGTGCGCGCGGGTGGCGCTGGGCGCTGGGCGCGGGCGCTGGGCGCGCTAGGCGCTGGGTGCGGGTGCTGGGCGCTGGCGGGCGCAGTCGGGCGCACAGTCGCGCGCGGGTGCATGCGCGCGGGTGCGCGCGGGTGCTGGCGCGAGCGGGGGTGTGCGCGGGAGTGCGCGCGGGTGTGCGCGGGCGCGCGCGGGCGTGCGCGGGAGCGTGCGCGCGCGCGGGCAGGGCGCCTGGGCACTGTGCCTGGGTACTGGGCAGGGCGCCTGGGCATGCGCCTGGGCGCGGTGCTGGGGACCAGTGCGCGCGGTGCTGCGGACCAGTGCGCGCGCGTGCTGGGGCGTGCGTGCAGTGCGCGCGGGGGGCGCGCTGGGCTGGACGCGCGGTGCGCGCGGGCGCGCGCGAGCGTGCGCGTGCATCGGGGCGCGCGGGCAGGCGCGCGACAGTGCGCCGGTGGTGTCCGGGTGTGCGGGCTGGGCTCGGCAGTGCACCTTGGCGCGCGGGTCGGGGCTCGACTGTGCGCCCGAGGCGGGTGGCCGTGCGTGCGGCTGCCCGGTGGGTTCGGGAGTGAGTCGGGATGCTCGGATACGCGTGCGTACGGGCCGTATGTACGTTTGTCCGAGTGTTGAGTATTTTAGAGTATTTTTGATGTATTTATGTATTTTACTCACCGTATAAATGCCTATCTTGCAGATCTTGACGGACGGTCGCGCGACGACCCGGATTTCGGTGAGTGGGACAATCCAACCCAGTAGAGAGGCGTTATACGCATTTGGGCGTATACCGACCTCTCCTGGGGCACCATGGATGTATATTAACCGGCAGTAATATGTAATCCATGCTTGCATGATTTTAATGTAGAATGCATGCTACCCTAGTCTTTGTATGTTAGGGACTTGCACCCTTAGGATAGGTGTAAGAGCCATGCACCATGCCCCCTGTTTTCATGCTAGGAAACCTCGGCCTATGCATGCGTCCTACTAGTTTATTTATTAAATTAAATGCTAGTGTATGTTAAATCGCATGCCTTAGATAATATTATAGGGAGGAGCCTTGCGAGGTCAACATTGAGACCCGTGTTAGGGTACTCCGTGTTCCTTGTTTGGTTGTCGGGATGTCCTGTATCGGGACCTCATGCTGCCCTCCCAAGGTTTCTAGTCCCAATAATATTATAAGTAATGTTGTATGATTAGTATGATTATTAGCATGTTAGTGAATATTATAGGGGAGGGGCCTTGCGAGGACAGCGGTGAGACCCGGGTTAGGGTACTCCGTGTTCCTTGTTTGGTTGTCGGGGTGTCCTATATCAGGAACTCACGCTGCCCTCCCAAGCTTCTTTCCCCCAATGATATTCCACCCTTGCTTTTATTGTTCATGTTCCCCGCATCTTGGTTATGCGCCCTGGAAGAACTCTGAAGAGTTCATGACATTTGAGTTGTAGAGATGTGTAGTCAGCGGATCCGAGTGGATCATATGCGTATGGATAGGCTGTTCTGTTTCCCTTCGTTGGATCCGGTAGAGACTACCCCAGCGTTAGACAATCCTTCCTGACAGAGGGCTCCCATCAGTAGGCACCTCCTGATTTGGTTTCGGACTGTGCTGAATGTGGGAGTAGACCAGGCGGCCTACGGAGTGGAGGAGAGACTATCGGTGGACCAAGGGTGACCAACAGCCTAGTCAGTCCCAAAATCCTATGTCACCCATTGTAGGGTGAGGGTGAGGGTGTAGTGGGTTGGCGATGAACGACCCACTAGAGTTGTGATTGGATGACTATCAGTCCCAAAATCCTATGTCACCCGTTGTAGGGTGAGGGTGAGGGTGTAGTGGGTTGGCGATTAAGCGACCCACTGGTTTGAGTATTTGTTACCATTTTGTGGTTGTTTAATAAGAGATTGTGGATTATTAAGATCTGAATTGTGGTCAATATTGTTTGTGATGCATGGGTTGTGCTGTTCACTGAGCGTGTGGCTCACCCCTCGCATATTTTTCCCCAGTTGCCACTGAGCCGGAGCCGGAGGAGCAGTTGGAGCCGTCCGAGGGATTCCTTCAGTAGCGGAGCAGCGCTACGTTCCGCGAGTGCCAGAGGCTATCAGCATCCCTTCTTGACTGTATGTATTTTATTTCCGTGCTTGGCACGCGGTTGTATATATTCAGTAGTATTTGTGTATATTGGCTCTCACAGAACAGATGATTGAGTATCGAGTCTGTAGTATGTTTATTTACAGATTCAGTCTTTTGCTTCCGCATTTGGTGTATATATCATGTCAGCCTCTTTGTTGTCTGTGTGTCATTCTGGTTGTTTGTGTATGATATATTATTGACCTCCTGTGTAGATTCTGATATTTTATATACACTTGCCGCGTCCCGGGGACGACCGCCCTGGCATTTGACAATATGAGCGAAAGCACGCTCCCATGCAGGACGCTCTTGTGCAGGTCCTAGCCCAACAGCCGAGGACTCTCCAGCTGAAATCTCGTCACCAGCAGGTTCGGAAACCTCCAGGGCCTGATTGAGACCGCGTCCATGTATTCGTTTGCAAGGAGGCATATCAGCAACCTAAGAAACAGACACTAGGATTAGAATACTCATATAGAAATCCTAGGACTCATCTCTAAGACAACACATGGCTTTGATAGGACCAAGCTCTGATACCAACTTTTGTCACGCCCCAAGGCGACTGTCCTCAAGACGTGGAAAATATATAATATCAGCTATCTAAAATTAGGTCAATAAAGACTCTACACAACATCCAAGGCAACAACGCAATTTCAAGTGAAAGCTGACATAATATAAATATATGCATATAGCGGAAGCTAAACGACTAAGTCTGTAACTCAGAACATATTACAGACCAGATTTACATAATCAATTGTCCTATGAGAGCCAAATATATATATATATCAAAAGACATCCATACAAAAATACTATGCTCAAGCACGGGTATCAATACATACAAGGAAAAAAAAAGAGGATGATGATGGCCTCTCACTCACCAAACCCAAAACACGGACGCTGCAGTGACTCTGGTACTGCGCCTAGGGGAGCTCCTCCTTCAGATCCGGCTCAACGCCAACTGGAGGAAACAAATGCGAGGGGTGAGCCACATGCTCAGTGAATGGTACAATTCATGCAACACAACCTATATTAACATTCGAAAGAATTATGGTCCCAACATATGGAAGCAACTACATAAGCTGTTGGGTTGCGTAACAACTCGAGCCCACCACACCCTCACCCTCACCGGGTGACATAGGACCTATTGAAAGAAAGTCAACTGCTCTACGCCGTTCGTCATCTGGTAGCCCTCTCCCAGGTGGCCTCTCATGACAGCTACCTCTATCATATGGGCGCACCAACAGGTGTCATGAGTAGTGTCTAGGAGCATCTCATAGGACAGCTATTGTTGTGTCTGTGTCATTTGGAGCGCTCTGATACCAACTTTTGTCACGCCCCAGGGCGGCCGTCCCCGAGACGTGGCAATAATAAAATATCAGCTATCAATACCTGAGGTCAATAAGGACTCCAACAACAACACACAAGGTGGCAAAGCAAGGAATATGATAACTGACTGAAAAGTGGAAGCATAATATATAAATAATGTCTGTAAATCAAAAACATTATTACAGACTTGAATACACAATCACTGTTCTGTGAGAGCCAAGTCTAATGCAAAGAAAATACAACCTGCGCCACATGCATGATTTATAATATATACAATGACTCTAGGACTGCTGACAGCCTCGCACTCGCCACCCGCCGGAAGAACGCTCCACGATGCTTCGTGATGGGACTCAACCGCCTTATCAGATAGATGACGTCGCATAGGCATTGTCGAGGTTCGACGACCCCTTATTGCGTGTCTTGTGGATTAAGTGCGGTTGAGCGGCTTACCAAGCGTGTAAGTGTCATCATAAGCGTCAGCCATGCTCGAGGAGCAGAATTTGGACTTAATTTTTCGAGGTGTTGTTTCGATCTCCCCGTGGAGGTTGAAAATCAATTACCTTTGCCGTGAATCGATGATCTGTTTGACAAGCTCTGGGAGCGATTGTCTACTATTAGATCAATCTTCGCACAAGGGTACCACAAGTCGGAGATCCGAGAGTTAGACATCCCGTAGATGGCCTTTCGTGATCGTTCAGGCACTACGAGTTTTAAGTACTGCTGTCGGGGTTGACGAATGCGCCGGATGCCTTCGTGGATCTCAAAAGTTTTATTGGGCTTTCGTGGACTACTTTGGGGTAGTCTTCATTGAGATTGCTGTGGAGCGTTCTTCCGGCGGGTGGCGAGTGCGAGGCTGTCAGCAGTCCTAGAGTCATTGTATGTATTGTAAATCGTGCATGTGGCACAGGTTGTATTTTCTTTGGTCTAGACTTGCCTCTCACAGGACAGTGATTGTGTATTTGAGTCTGTAATAATGTTTTTGGTTTACAGACATTGTTTATATATTATGCTTCCGCTTTTCAGTCAGTTATCATTATCCTTGCTTTGCTACCTTTTGTGTTGTTGTTGGAGTCATTATTGACCTCAGGTATTGATAGCTGATATTTTATTATTGCCACGTCTCGGGGACGGCCACCCTGGGGCGTGACAGCTATAAGCCGGGTAGCTTCAACACAGAGCCGACGGAGGGGAGAACACTTGACACACGCGAATATGATCCTCATAGATCCGTCATCGGTCATTTAGACATTGAAAAAGGGTAACGAATTCTCATGAATTCCCTCTAGGGCGCATAACTCAGATGCGGGGAAAACATAACATTCGTAGTGCCAATGCCATGGTATGACCCCATCAGAGGTCATACACATGCTTAACCTCACGAGGCAAGGTTCATGGTTTCATATAAGCATGTATTAAGTATATAACAAGCACAATAATTACTCATGGGATTTAATCATGCTAGCATCTAAATAAGTATAACCCCAAGGTCATAATGACCTTTAAGGCGTGCCTATACGCATGCTTCTTCATGGACAGGCTAAGGATATGCTTAGACAAGATGGTTGCATGTATAAATCATGGTTAAGCTAGCGTGGGACATGATGCATAGACAAGCATGGTTCCTACACATGATATTAGGATGCATAGTCCTGGCATACTATCTAATATGGCATGGATGCAACCTAGCAAGGCAAGTATTAACATATATTTACAAACAAGGTCAATATGTAGTTATGATGCCCCAGGGGAGGGCAATGCACATCTACGTGCATCGAACGCCTCCCTACTGGGTTGGATTGACCCACTCACTGCAACCCGGGTCGTTGCGTGACCGTTCGCCAAGATCTGCAAGACAAGGGCATTCAATATGGTGAGTATAGCTACACAAAAACACTTAAAATTAACTAGAAATGCCTAAGGCATAGACATGCACGCATACGGGCTCTCAGGCATGCGAGTACGCATGTATGCGGGCGTGTCCGAGTGCCCCAGCACCCACCCGCGCCCTCGGGCTGCCCCACGCGTGGCCCCGCACACGTGCACGCCCCCCCGCGCCTGCTGGCACACTGCCGCGCGCCCAGACGCACTGCCGCGCTCGCGTGCACGCTCGCGCGTGCCCTCGCGCGCACGGCTAGCACCTGTGGGGACACTCTGCGCATACCTGCGTGCACGTGCGTAGACAGAGCAGCACGCGCACCCAGACCTCTTTAACCCTCTCCCTTCACTCCTCACTCACCCTAACCCTTAAACCTAGCATGCATGCCCTACCAAATACCCAACTACTCATGAAAATCAGAGAAAGAGGAGGGGAAAAGCTCACCAAAGAGAGGGGAAATGAAGGGCTCGCAAGCACCTTTCGACCACCTCGACCGCCACCACCACCACCACCACCTCCCAAGCTCTTCCTCTTCTTCTTGGCTGAAAAACAGGGGCCAAGACCCTTGGGCATGAGGGGGGAAAAGCTAGAGAGAAGAGAAAGAGAGAAAGGGTCAACAACAACAACACACACACACCTTTCTTTCTTGCACTTCCTTCTTGTGCTTCTTCTTCTTCTTCCTTTCCTTCTCACACAAACAAAGGGAACAACAAAGGGGAGCAACAACAACAAAAGAAGAAGAAAAGAAGGGGTCGGATGACTTTTTTTTCCTCTAAGGGATGGAGGGAGAAAAAGAGAGAGAGAGACTCATAAATTCTCAAAAAGGGGGTTGGGTTTGACTTGGGTCAACCCATCCAAGCTACCAAACAAAACCCCTTGACTAGTCAAAAGTCACCTTTGACTAGTCAAGGTCTTCATTGACTTGGTCCAAGTCATCCTTTGACAATCCAAAATCGATCAAAACCCAGATACGATTCAGAACTGCAAAATTTTCTAAAACGTAACCAGAACTCGATAAAATTCTTGTGGGCAGTACCAAATGGTACCAGGACCCAAGTATGCAGTTAAACTTTCAATCGGAGTACTCAAGCTCACACAGATAGTTTAAAGCAAATGGCCAGAAATGGCCCAATTACAACCAATAGGCTAAAAGTGACACATATATAACAGAGATAACTGCCCAACGATGTCTTTGAACATCGTTACATAACCGGACCCAATAACTATGGAACGGACAAACAACGAAATGGGTCACACAGCGATGTGACTTCAACTCATCCTCACCCTAGCCCCTGGAGGGGTGACCATAGGGACTTTTGGGATAAATTCGCTTGCTCTACACCCTTCGTCATCCGGTAACCCTCTCCCAGGTAGCCTCTATATGGAATACTCCCATGATCAGTACATCTTGCCGCATGCATCAATAGTACCTAAAGGTGGGGGCCCTCTGTCAGGACAGCTACAACACCGGGTAGCACCGACACGGATCCGATGAAAGGGAGAACTATTCCACACTCACAATATCATTCGTTAGCTCTCTTCCGGATAGCCTCTACCTAGTATACCCCCATGACCAGTACATCTTATCGCATGCATTGATAGTACCTACAGGTGGGGCCCCTCTGTCAGGACAGCTACAACCTGGGCCGCTTCAACACGGACGACATTGGGAGGAAACACTGTTATATATGTGTCACTTTTAACCTTCTGGTAACCGTTGGGACATTCTGGCAGTTTTTCAATTTTTTCATTTTTTGATCGGAACCGCTAAAATTTTGAGCTGTTAGATATCGTCCTGAGTTAGAGGACTCCGATTGAAAATCTAACTGCATATTAGGTGTCCTGGTACCATTTTAGGCCTCTCACGAAAATTTCGTCGAATTCCGGTAACGTTCTGAATTTCGCAGTTTCGGGGCGTATACGGGTTTTGACCGAGCGAGAAGTCATTGGGAGAGTTGACTCGGTCAAAGTGGGCCCATGACTTGGTCAACCTCTTTTGTCCTTTTGTGTGGTTGGGTTGACTTAGGTCAAACCCACTTAAAACCCCCCCTTAAGCCCCCTAAACCTAATTAGGGCTAAACTAATTAGGGGTGTGAGTATAGGTGGGGTGGGGGTGGTTATAAAGAAATCCCACGACTTTAAACCCCTATTCATCTTCTTCTCCGAGCACAATTTCTCTCTACCCCTCTATCCATTTCTTGGTTTTGAGCCTCTTGGAGGGCTTGAAGCTTAAAACCCATAACATAGAAAGGCTAGATCGGGTCCCGATCTACGCCCCGGTGTTCTCGAATTCGAATTCCGAGAAGTTTGGCCCCTTCATCCCCCCTCTTTTCTCCCCTGATTTGGGCCATTTCGAGGGCCAAGGGAGATCCCGGCGTTGGAGGCCTTTGGGGAGAGGTTTCGGTGCGCGGAGAGCAACCGAGCATCCTTGCTTTCCCTTGGTAAGCCATTTTTCCTCTCTTGCCTTGCATAGATGCTTGTTAGGATGATGGTTTTGGGGTGGGAGGCGGTCGGTGGCTGTGGGTGGCCGTCGGAGGGCTGTGGGTGGTGGTCGGAGGCCAGAGGGGGGCCGGTGGTAGGAGTTGGGTGGTTGGGTAGGGAGATAGGCAGTCCCGGGCAGGGAGGCTAGCTGCCCCGGGCAGGCTAGGAGAAGGCGCACCAGATTGCCGGGCGCGCGGGGGGTGCAGGGGGAGGCGTGCGGGGTAGGCCGGCTGGGCTGTGCGCGCTGGCAGGCCGGTCAAGCAGGCTAGGCGCGCAGGCGTGCTGGGTAGGAGGTGCTCGGGCATCAAGCGGGCAGTGCCCAGGCGTGCAGGCGAGCGGTGCTCAGGCCACTCGACGATGCGCGCAGGCAAGCAGCGCGGGCAGCAGCGCGGGCAGGCTGGCAGGCACGCTGGGCGCGTGTTGCGCGGGCGTGCTCGTGGGCGCTGGGTGAGGGTCCCGGGTGCTGGGTGCTGATCGCCGGGCGCTGGGTCGCGGATATTGGGTGCTGGACGCTGGGCGCTGGGGCGCCATGCTGGCAGGGAGTGCGCGGGTGCTGCGCGTGGGGCGCAGTGCGCGCAGGCGAGCGGCAGGGTGTGTGGGCGCTGCGCTGGGGCACGACGAGGGCGGGTATGCGCGCTGGTACTGCGCTAGGGCACAGTGCGCGCGGATGCACCCGGGGCTGGACGCGCGGTGCGCGCGGGCGTGCGCGTGCGTACGTGCGGGCGTGCGGCGTGTCCGGGCTTGTGGGTAGAGGCTCGGCAGGCTATCTGGGCGCGCGGGCCGGGGCTCGGCTGTGCGCCTGAGGAGGGTGGCCGTGCGTGCGGCTGCCCGGGAGGGGGCTCGGGAGTGAGTCGGGATGCTCGGATACGCGTGCGTACGGGCCGTATGTACGTTTGTCCGAGTGTTAGGTATTTTAGGTGTATTTGGTGTATTTATGTATTTTGCTCACCAATTTATTGCCTGTCTTGCAGATCTGGACGGACGGTCGCGCGACGACCCGGATATTGGTGAGTGGGACGATCCAACCCAGTAGGGAGGCGTTACATGCACTTGGGCGTGTACCGTCCTCCCCTGGGACACCATAGTAAATATTAACCTGTTTAATATGAAAACTATGTAAGCATGATAATCTGTAGTATGCATGCCACCCTAGATTTGTATGCTAGGGACTTATACCCTTAGGACCCGTATAAGAACCATGCACCCTGTTATCATGTTTTCCATGCTAGGAAAGCCCCGACCGATGCATGTTCCCATTTAGTTTAATTTGTTTAAATAAAATGCGAGCATGTGATTATTAGCCTGTCTTAGTGAATATTATAGGGGAGGGGCCTCGAGAGGACAGCGGTGAGACCCGGGCTAGGGTACTCCGTGTTCCTTGTTTGGTTGTCGGGATGTCCTATATCGGGACCTCACGCTGCCCTCCCAAGGATTCTTTCCCCGTTAATATTCCAACCTCTTTATTATTATAATGCATGTTTCCCCGCATCCTGGTTATGCGCCCTGTTGGAATTCTGAAGAATTCAAGGCATTAGAGTTGTAGAGATGTGTGGTCGGCGGATCCGAGTGGATCATATGCGTATGGATAGGCTGTTCTGTTTCCCTTCGTTGGATCCGTGTAGAGACTGCCCCAGCGTTGGAAAGGCCGTCCCTTCCGAGGGCTCCCATCAGTAGGCGCCTCCCGATATTTGTGACGGACTGTGCTGAAGTTGTGGGTGAAGGCCAAGCGGCCTACGGAGTGGAGGAGAGACTATCGGTGGACCAAGGGTGACCAACAGCCTAGTCAGTCCCAATATCCTTTGTCACCCATGAGGTGAGGGTGAGGGTGTGGTGGTTCGGCGATGTACGAACCACTGGATTTATGATGTTATGCCACTTTGAGGCTGGTTGTTGTTTAATTGTGGTTAATATAGCTGTGATGCATGGGTTGTGCTGTTCACTGAGCGTGTGGCTCACCCCTCGCATAATTATTTTCTCCAGTTGCCACTGAGCCGGATCAGCAGGAGGAGCCTTCCGAGGGATTCCTTCAGTAGCGGAGCAGCGCTACGTCCCGCGAGTGTTAGAGGCTATCAGCATCCCTTTTTGGCTGTATGTATTTTATTTCCGTGCTTGAGCACGCGTTTGTATATATACTCAGTTGTTTGTGTATATTGGCTCTCACAGGACAGATGATTGTGTATCGAGTCTGTAGTATGTTTTATTTACAGATTCAGTCTTTCGCTTCCGCTTTCTGTCTATACATCATGTCAGCCCTTTTGTTGTCTGTGTGTCATTCTAGTTGCTTGTTTATGGTATATTATTGACCTCCTGTGTAGATTCTGATATTATATATACACTTGCCGCGTCCCGGGGACGCCCGGGGCGTGACAAAAGTTGGTATCAGAGCCTGGTCCTGTCAGAGCCAATGGTCTTCTTTTTCGTAGAGATGAGTCCTAGGATTTCTATATGAGTATTCTGATCCTAGTGTCTGGTTTTCTTAGGTTGCTGATATGCCTCCTCGTGGAGGACGGCGCGGACGGGGTCCCTCTCGACCTTTGGAGGTTTCTGGACCTGCGAGAGGCGAGGATGCTACTAGAGAGTCCTTGGCAGAGGAGCCTCCTGCCTGGGAGCGCACGGTTGCGCAGTTAGCAGATTTGGTAGAGACGCAGACCAGGGCATTGGAGGCCCAGACGAGGATGTTGGCAGAGCAGGCACGGGATATTCAGGAGCTGCGGGCGGCCCGCGAGGCAGTTCCGCAGGTCCCTTTGGTGGCAGATCCACCTGTGGTACCCGATGTACCCCCAGTCCCCGTGGTGGTTTCGGCAGTCAGAGTTCAGGATCCTCAGGAGAGGGAGGTGGGGCTAGAGGCTGCAGCGAGGGTGCAGTAGAGTGGCCTCGTAGCCTTTTTGAAGCTCCACCCTCCCGAGTTCCAGGGTCAGACGGAGGACCCCCTTGCTCCCGAGAGATGGTTGAGGGAGGTGGATACGATCTTCTCGACCATGATTTGCACCGATTGCCAGCGTGTCTCCCTGACCACCTTCATGCTGAAGGGTGACGCCGCCGACTGGTGGGCTACCCGAGTGGTGGACATCCCTGAGGGAGTGGAGCAGCTTTCTTGGGCGGGATTCCAGAGGTATTTCTTGGAGGAGTACTTCCCGTTCTCGACGCGCCAGATCGTGATGCGGGAGTTCGAGCAGTTGACGCAGGGCTCCATGTCTGTCGCCGACTACTCCACGCGCTTCACGAGGCTCTCCAGATTTGCTCCAGCCTTGGTGATGGATGAGGACACGCGGTGCCGCCGTTTCGAGTTGGGTCTCAGCAGCGCCATTCGGGTGCATGTCACCTCCCAGGCATTCTCGAGGTTCTCGGACTTGGTGTCTCGAGCGAAGACAGTCGAGCGAGACCTCGGGATCATCGTGGGGGTTCCGACCCCTTCTGCAGATCAGGGTCCTTCCGGGAGTCGGGACCAGGGCAGCGCAAGAAGAAGAGGCCCCGCTTCGATCAGTCAGCGGCTGCCTCTCCTCCAGTCGATGTGGTGCCAGTGCGAGGTCCAGCACCCATTGCAGCAGTGCCCATCCAGTCCATGCAGCCGGAGAAGCGGCGCTGCTTCCATTGTCAGCGCATCGGGCATATCAGATACAATTGCCCTGATGCTGGCCGACCCCGCGTACTGCCTCAGCAGCCGCAGTTCTTGCAGCAGCAGCTTCCGCGCCAGCCGCCGCAGCAGCCTCAGCGTCAGCAGCAGCCACAGGGTGGCCGAGTCGACCAGTGGAGGCAGCCAGTGCAGCCGGCGAGGCGTGCCCCTGCTCCTCAGCCGCAGCTTGTCCAGGGCAGAGTTGCAGCGCTTTCAGTCGAGGAAGCGCAGGCTTCGGGTATCATGGTTCGAGGTATTATCTTGTGTTCCCAGCTCTCTAGTATAAGGATAGGTGTGTGTGTGTTTGGTTGCTGTTATGCAAGTGTGTGTGGTATTTTGGTGAGCGAGTGTCAAGAGCGGTTGTTTGGGTTAAGGAAGCCGGGTTGTAGCCGTCCTGGCAGAGAGTTCCCATCAGTAGGTACCACCGATGCAGTCGGAGGGGTACTGAATCTGGGAGTATACCAGGTAGAGGCTACCCGGGAAGAGATTATTGAATGGTGTCGCGAGCGTGGAATCGCTCTCCCCTTCGTTGGATCCGCGTAGTACAGCCCCGGCGTTAGACAGGCTTCCGGTCAAAGGACCAGGTAAGCTACGGAGCGGGGAGAGGCTACCGGTGGACCAGGGGTGAAGAGCAGTCTAAGTCTCTCCCTAAGTCCCAAAATGTCTCCTTTCGGGAGTGAGGGTGTGGATGAGGCGAAGGCGGGTCGCTCGTGACCTATTTTTAGTTCGACCGTTCCAAAGGTTGTTGGGTCCGGTCTTGTTTTGGATGTTGAAGGACATCGTTGGGCGATCATCTGGATGTAGATGATCCAGAAGGGTTAGTAGTGTTCTTTAAAATGAGGTCTTCTTCTAGTGTTCCTTTCTGGATTAAGGGGCCTTGTGAGGTCAGCGTGAAACCCGGGCTAGGGTACTTCGTGTTCCTTGTTTGGTTGTCGGGGTATCCTATATCGGGATTTCATGGTGCCCTCCCGAGGTTTCTTTTCCCAGGCAAGGAATACCATGGAAGCATCAAATGGATGGAAGATCAGGTGCGAGTTTTGGTTGGAGTTTAAGGCCTTCTGGGCTGTGTGATTTTTGGTAAAGGCATATCTGTGGACCCGGGCAAGACGCTCGTCGCGTCAAATTGGCGTCGACCGTCGAACCCCGCAAGGATTCGGAGCTTCCCGAGTTTGGCGAGTTATTGCAGGAGGTTTGACGAGGGACTCTCGAAGATAGCTGTTCCTCTTAACCGCCTTACTCGGAAGGATGTCCGGTTCGAGTGGTCCCCGTCTTGCGAGGAGAGCTTCCTGGAGTTTAATCGGAGGCTCACCTCAGCGCCAATTCTTACCCCTCCGTTTGGGAGTGGTGGGTTCGCAGTTGGGTAAGGGTGTGTCCACGATCCTGCTCACGTCATCCCGTTCGAGCCGCTCGTCTTCGAGCCGGACAGTCATTCGTGGAGCAGTCAATTGTGATCATGGACCGCCGCGTGAAGAGGCTCCGCACCAAGACCGTCCATCTGGTCAAGGTGCGATGGCAGCACCGTTCCGGTGCCGAGGCCCCTGGAGAGCTCGAGGACGCCTTGCGTGACGCGTATCCGCATCTTTTCCCCTCCTATATGTTTTTGCATATTTTGAGGACAAAATTTCCTAAGGGGGGAAGAATGTTATATATGTGTCACTTTTAACCTTCTGGTAACCGTTGGGACATTCTGGCAGTTTTTCGATTTTTTTCGTTTTTCGATCGGAACCGCTAAAATTTTGAACTGTTAGCTATCGTCCTGAGTTAGAGGACTCCGATTGAAAATATAACTGCATATTAGGTGTCCTGGTGCCATTTTAGGCCTCTCACAAAAATTTCGTCGAATTCCGGTAACGTTCTGAATTTGCAGTTTCGGGCGTATCCGGGTTTTGACCGAGCGAGAAGTCATTGGGAGAGTTGACTCGGTCAAAGTGGGCCCATGACTTGGTCAACCTCTTTTGTCCTTTTGTGTGGTTGAGTTGACTTAGGTCAAACTCACTTAAAACCCCCTTAAGCCCCCTAAACTTAATTAGGGCTAAACTAATTAGGGGTGGGTGTGAGTATAGGTGGGGTGGGGGTGGTTATAAAGAAAACCCACGACTTTAAACCCCTATTCATCTTCTTCTCCGAGCACAATTTCTCTCTCCCCCTCTCTCTTTTTCTAAGATTTGAGCCTCTTGGAGGGCTTGAAGCTTAAAACCCATAACATAGAAAGGCTAGATCGGGTCCCGATCTACGCCCCAGTGTTCTCGGATTCGAATTCCGAGAAGTTTGGCCCCTTCATCCCTCCTCCTTTCTCCCCTGATTTGGGCCATTTCGAGGGCCAAGGGAGATCCCGGCGTTGGAGGCCTTTGGGGAGAGGTTTCGGTGCGCGGAGAGCAACCGAGCATCCTTGCTTTCCCTTGGTAAGCCCTTTTTCCTCTCTTTCCTTGCATAGATGCTTGTTAGGATGATGGTTTTGGGGTTGGGAGGCGGTCGGTGGCTGTGGGTGGCCGTCAGAGGGCTGTGGGTGGTGGTCGGAGGCCAGGGGGGGCCGGTGGTAGGAGTTCGGTGGTCGGGTAGGGAGATAGGCAGTCCCGGGCAGGGAGGCTAGCTGTCCCAGGCAGGCTGGGAGCAGGCGCACCAGATTGCCGGACGCGAGAGCGCGTGCGCGCGGGCGCGCGCACGGGCGTACGCTCGGGGGGTGCAGGGAGAGGTGTGCGGGGTAGGCTGGCTGGGCTGTGCGCGCTGGCAGGCCGGGCAGGTAGGCTAGGCGCGTAGGCGTGCTGGGTAGGAGGTGCTCGAGCATCAGGCGGGTAGTGCCAGGGCGTGCAGGCGAGCGGTGCTCGGGCCACTCGGCGATGCGCGCAGGCAAGCAACGCGGGCAGCAGCGCGGGCAGGGTGGCAGGCGCGCTGTGCGCGTGCTGCCAGGCGCGCTGGGCTCGTGTTGCACGGGCATGCGCGTGGGCGCTGGGTGAGGGTCCCGGGTGCTGGGCACTGAGCGCCGGGCGCTGGGTCACGGATATCGGGCGTTGGGCGCTGGGGCGCCATGCGGGCAGGGAGTGCGCGGGTGCTGCGCGTGGGGCGCAGTGCGCGCAGGCAAGCGGCAGGGTGTGCGGGCACTGCGCTGGGGCGCGGCGAGGGCGGGTACGCGCGCGGGTGCTTCGCTAGGGCGCTGTGCGCGCGGATGCACCAGGGGCTGGACACGCGGTGCGCGCGGGCGTGCGGGTGCGCGTGCGTACGTCCGGGCGTGCGGCGTGTCCGGGCTTGCGGGCAGAGGCTCGGCAGGCTGTCCGGGCGCGCGGGCCGGGGCTCGGCTGTGCGCCCGAGGCGGGTGGCCGTGCGTGCGGCTGCCCGGGAGGGGGCTCGGGAGTGAGTCGGGATGCTCGGATACGCGTGCGTACGGGCCGTATGTACGTTTGTCCGAGTGTTAGGTATTTTAGGTGTATTTGGTGTATTTATGTATTTTGCTCACCAATTTATTGCCTGTCTTCCAGATCTAAACGGACGGTCGCGCGACGACCCGGATATTGGTGAGTGGGACGATCCAACCTAGTAGGGAGGCGTTACATGCACTTGGGCGTGTACCGTCCTCCCCTGGGGCACCATAGTAAATATTAACCTGTTTAATATGAAAACTATGTAAGCATGATAATCTGTAGTATGCATGCCACCCTAGATTTGTATGCTAGGGACTTATACCCTTAGGACCCGTATAAGAACCATGCACCCTGTTATCATGTTTCCATGCTAGGAAAGCCCCGACCAATGCATGTTCCCATTTAGTTTATTTTATTTAAATAAAATGCGAGCATGTGATTATTAGCCTGTCTTAGTGAATATTATAGGGGAGGGGCCTCACGAGGACAGCGGTGAGACCCGGGCTAGGGTACTCCGTGTTCCTTGTTTGGTTGTCGGGATGTCCTATATCGGGACCTCACGCTGCCCTCCCAAGTATTCTTTCCCCGTTAATATTCCAACCTCTTTATTATTATAATGCATGTTTCCCCGCATCCTGGTTATGCGCCCTGTTGGAATTCTGAAGAATTCAAGGCATTAGAGTTGTAGAGATGTGTGGTCGGCGGATCCGAGTGGATCATATGCGTATGGATAGGCTGTTCTGTTTCCCTTCGTTGGATCCGTGTAGAGACTGCCCCAGCGTTGGAAAGGCCGTCCCTTCCGAGGGCTCCCATCAGTAGGCGCCTCCCGATATTTGTGACGGACTGTGCTGAAGTTGTGGGTGAAGGCCAAGCGGCCTACGGAGTGGAGGAGAGACTATCGGTGGACCAAGGGTGACCAACAGCCTAGTCAGTCCCAATATCCTATGTCACCCATTGAGGGTGAGGGTGAGGGTGTGGTGGTTCGGCGATGTACGAACCACTGGTTTTATGATGTTATGCCACTTTGAGGCTGGTTGTTGTTTAATTGTGGTTAATATAGCTGTGATGCATGGGTTGTGCTGTTCACTGAGCGTGTGGCTCACCCCTCGCATAATATTTTCTCCAGTTGCCACTGAGCCGGATCAGCAGGAGGAGCCTTCCGAGGGATTCCTTCAGTAGCGGAGCAGCGCTACGTCCCGTGAGTGTTAGAGGCTATCAGCATCCCTTTTTGGCTGTATGTATTTTATTTCCGTGCTTGAGCACGCTTTTGTATATATATTCAGTTGTATATTGTGTATATTGGCTCTCACAGGACAGATGATTGTGTATCGAGTCTGTAGTATGTTTTATTTATAGATTCAGTCTTTCGCTTCCGCATTTGGTGTATATATCATGTCAGCCTCTTTGTTGTCTGTGTGTCATTCTAGTTGCTTGTTTATGGTATATTATTGACCTCCTGTGTAGATTCTGATATTATATATACACTTGCCGCATCTCGGGGACGCCCGGGGCGTGACAAACACTCCATGTTCACAAAGCAAACCCAATGAAGAACAACTACTCTCGATAATAACCTACCGATGCTATCAAATACATATGAACTCCCACACAGATGCGTTGCTCAGACGCAAGGAGTTACCTCGGCTCTCGCACCAAAAATAAGCCCAAGGCATAACCCAATGGGCGGTTCATACACTCGCCTAACATGGGTAGGCCTAGCTTAAACACCATAACCAGCGGTTCGAAACACCGATATAACATCGAATTCTCCTCAATTCCAACAAGTGCATCACACGGATGCAGGGTGGCAATTACATCGTTTGTGCTCTAACTAAGGTACAACCCGACAACGGGTCATACCCACGCCTAGCACAGGTAGGCACGAATAGTCTAACATGCGCAATTTATAATAGGAGAATTCTATCGCAGTTATATATATGGTCCACCTAACATGAATACACATCATAAACAACATATCATGCAACAAACATACAAAGCATGACCTGGCAACACATGCATACAAGGAAATTAATCATGCAAGCATGCAATATATAATCTAACATGCGTTGGATATCACCAACTTAAAAGGGAAGGGTTAAGCGCGATCTCGCGCACCAACAAGCACATGCCAGCATTCCCAAGCGAACCTAAGTCAAGCAGGAACCACATCTACTTACTCAGTTCGTGCAAAGAGAGAGGGTGAGAGAGAGATGAAGCCTCATCATCTCACGAAGGTCATAGCTTTGCCCCCAACAAGATGGGCGCAACAACTACACCACGCCCTCAAATCTTTATAACAAGGGAACATTAGGCCTATACCCAAAAATTAACCCAAGCTTGATTATGCTAGATATAATTAATATAACGGTAGTATTACAAGACTACCTAAGGCATGCCATATTCTATACATCCATACACCACACATAAAGCAAGCCCAAACCAGAGGGGCCCATGTAATACAATCATTCTTAAATTAATACCATACATAGGCAAGTACATGGTAGAATAGTAGGGTGTTCTACGCAATATACGAGCTATACAGTCCTAGCATGCAATATCTAACATAATATGGGTGCCAAGATGCACCATGGATGCGCGATACATGACTACGTGCATTAAACGCTTCCCGAAGGGCTGGATCGAACAACTCACCTAACGACCCATTCATCGCGAGTTCCGCCAATGAAGGCTGCAAAGCACAACCAATAATGCTCAATTAAAATATGGAACCTCCTGACACACATATAAGTCTACTTCATGAAGACCCTAACTCCTGATAGTTTCCACAACATGCATAACAACTCCTTGACACACAATCGAGCAAAACTGCTAAACCTGCTGCTACCAGCCCTACTATTTGATCTCCACAGCACCAAATACATATCTAAAAATTATGAAATAAATCATAAACATTCTCTGATATGCTGGGATCATAATCCATAAAGACATTATAACCTAATTTGTCCTCTAAAAGCCCGAAATAAATCACTTCTAGAAGCAGGTGAATTCCTACGCGAATCTGGACAAGCCATGTAAAGCAGGTTCTAACTTACAACACATATATCATAATGACCCCAAATTTCATATATAACATCTAGACACATAGATGATCATATTACATGATTACACAAGCCTCAAAATATGCCTCTAGGTACCTGATTCACAAGGATCTTCACAAGACATAAAACTGTCTTACTACAACACAAAGCCACCACCATTCACCACCATCACCACCATCTCCTTCACAGCACACCTTCTACATGGCTGGACCAAAAGGGGAGGGAAAAACAGGGGATCAGCTAGAGGAGGAGAAGAGGGAGGAGAAATATCAACAACAACAACAACAACAACAACATAAGCACACACACACACCATGATCTTCTTCTTCTTGCACTACCTCTTCCAAGCACTCCTTCTCTATCTACTTCTGCCTCAACCAACAAGAGGGAAAGCAAAAGAAAAGAAGAGCTAAAGAGGGCTCGGATGGTTTTTAGAGGGAGAGAGAGAGAGAGATTCCACAACAAAGGGGGCTTTAAATGGGATTAAAGTGAGTTGGTGGGGAGTTGACAAGACCAAATCGTCCCTGACCAGAAATTCTGGACGGGCTTCACTAGAACAGCCATAACTTCTACGATATAGCTCCGAATTGCACAATTCAAAATCCTTTGGAAAGCCAAGAAGATTATCTACAACTTTTATGTTTATTATGCCAAGATCAAATTATCCCTCCAGCTATTCCGAAATGTGAGCTAAACATTGAACAGGGCTGCTGCCAGAATTTTCTCATCCCCGGGGTATACTTTGAAAAATACTCATAACTTTTTCTACATGAATCGAGTTGATCTAATTACACTTTTGTATGAAAGCTAACTCAAAACTGAACATCTCATGATAAAATCATATTTAAACCTCTTCATCTTGGATATTAACAAAATTAAATCCAAATACCCAATCGGAAATGCATAACTTCTAGGAGAAAAATTATGCAGTCAAATTTTCAATCAGAGCACCCCAACTCCTACAGGTAGCTAAAAGCCAAAATTTTAGCGACTCTGATCGAAAAATAAGGCTCTGAATTACACAGGCATAACAGCGCCCATCTCATCATGGTCCAAGGGAGGTTATGGTTGAAAGAGAGTTGAGTCGGACGAGCAATGGCGAAGTGCTCATACCCAAAGATCCGCGTGAGGAACATCAAAATCCAAAGTCAGCTGAAGAAAATAAAACAAGAGAAAAATCATTTCTATCTTCAACTTATACCTGCAGGAACACCGCAAAACCACCAAGGTTCTTGCCCCCGGCCCTCTTGACTTTCTTCAATAACTCCACAAAGAGATGGGGGAGCATGGCCGACAGCATAATGGCCCATGGCCCCCAAGTCCCTCATCAGCAAGAGGTAATGGGAGGAAACCTTGTCCGAGGCAGTCGAGAAGAGAACCCGACCGAAGAAGTAGAGGAAGAACGCCCTCAACTCCCTTTGTGTCCTCTGCGGGCACACGGCAGCTTCCCTCGCCTCAATCATCTCCCGCCTCCGCTTGTAGCTAACTACAACCCTCGCCTTTCTGACGCCGCGTGAATGAACCGAGGCCGTACTGCCTCGACAGCTGTCCGAGAGGGATACGGTTCAAAGTCCTCTCTCGCTCCACGAACTCCTGGGAATAGTGCCCTATAGTCGGCACTAGTCGCCACAATTATTGCCCCACCCAAGGCTGGAAGACTAGTGATCTGTTGAATGTCCTCGAGTGTCTGCATCACTACACCAATAGGGAGGATAAATGTGCAACTCTCCGGATCCCACCGCTCTCTGCCAACGCCTCAAGGTATGGACGGTGGATGTGGAATGGCTCGATCAGGAAGACAGAGCGAAAGCCCACTCCGTCCACCAAATCCCTCTCTTTCTACCTTAAAGCAGAGTACCACCTCTTCGTCCCATGCCATAGGGCGGATGCGATTCGGCCGCTGAAAAAAATAAAGAAAAGGGGGTTAGTCTAATGAAAGACATTCAAGAGGTAAGAATTCTCATCTAGAAATTCATCTAAACCATGCTTATAAAATCCCCACCTAGAAAATCAAATATGAAAGGGAATTATAATAGAAGAGATCGAATCAAATATAGATCCAACCTCCTCTATTATAAAATCCCTAAGGGGATTCATATGGTCACATACTTACTCCCTTCTTATCCCACCATGGTCATTCTTATCCTAAAAACTATCATACTTATGTTCCTTCTTCACCATACTCATTTACCTCACCATGATATAAGCATTGTCCCCCACCCCAAAATCACATGCTATACTCATATGCATACATACAGTCCCACCGTGATTACCTCTTATATATATGCTTACTGAAGACACCCTTTTAAATTCATGAATACATGTTTATTCCCTCTTACCCTCACCATGAAATAAAATTATTAAACTCACATGCTATGCCATGCTATCTCACCAAGTTTTCAATATTATGCCTACAGTTTTTCCACCATGCCCATTTTTCACCCAGCTTACCATAATAATAATATATATATATATATATATACATATAAAAATTGTCCTCCCTTTTGTACTACAACATAAACATGCTTATTACAAGCTCCCCACCAAAAAAGCAAAGCATATTAAACCCCACTGTTAAAACAAAACACATTTCCCTTAGCGTATCTTATTTTCCATCCATAACATTCCAAACATGATATCATGCAAAGTATGTTTATTCCTGTCACGCCCCGGGCGTCCCCGGAACGCGGCAAGTGTATATATGATATCAGTCCAAACAGGAGTTCAATAACATACTCACACAACAGCTAAAAAGACAACACAGACAAAAGCAGGGCTGACATAATATATACACAAAATAGCGGAAGCTAAAAGATTGAGTCTGTAATCCAAAAACATACTACATACTCGATACATAATCAACTGTCCTGTGAGAGCCAATATATACAAAGACATCCAAATATAATACAAACATGTGCCCAAGCACAGAATACAATACATACAAATCAAAAGGGATGCTGATAGCCTCTGATACTCGCGGGACGTGGCGCTACTCCGCTACTGATGAAGTCCCTCGGGGAGCTCCTCCTCTAGATCCGACTCAGATGACACTGGGGAAAAATATTATGCGAGGGGTGAGCCACACGCTCAGTGAACAGCACAACCCATGCATCACAGCTTATATTAACCACAACCAGATATTATTAACCACAATTTATATTCACGTCTCAAAGTGGCAGAAACTACACAAATCCAGTGGGTCGCTATCGCCAACCCACTACACCCTCACCCTCACCCCTCAATAGGTGACATAGGATATTGGGACTTACAATCCAATGGGTCGCTACATCGACGACCCACCGCACCCTCACCCTCACCCCTCAATATGGTGACATAGGATATTGGGACTGACTAGGCTGATGGTCACCCTTGGTTCACCGATAGTCTCTCCCCACTCCATCGGCCACCCCACATTCAGCACAGTCCATCCCAAATCAGGAGGTGCCTACTGATGGGAGCCCCTGCACGGGACAGCCTTTCCAACGCCGGGGTAGTCTCTACACGGATCCAACGAAGGGAACAGAACAGCCTATCCATCGCATATGATCCACTTGGATCCGCAGACAACACATCATAACAACTCTAATGCCATGAATTCTTCAGAATTCCCTCCAGGGCGCATAACCAAGATGCGGGGAACATATATAATAATAGTTATCAACAAGAGTTATAATAATAATTATTAACAAGAGTTATAATATTATTGGGACAAGAAACCTTGGGAGGGCAGCATGAGGTCCCGATACAGGACATCCCGACAACCAAACGAAGAATCACGGAGTACCCTAACCCGGCTCTCAATGTTGACCTCGCAAGGCCCCTCCCTATAATATTATACAAGGCATGCTAGCATTTAATTTAATAAATTAAACTAGTAGGACACATGCATAGGCCGAGGCTTCCTAGCATGAGAACAGGGTGACAGGATGCATGGCTCTTACACATATCCTAAGGGTGCAAGTCCCTAACATACAAAGTCTAGGGTAGCATGCATACTACATTTTTATCATGCTTGCATGAATTACACATTACAACAAGTTAATATAAATCCATGGTGCCCCAGGGGAGGACGGTACACGCCCAAGTGCGTATAACGCCTCCCTACTGGGTTGGATTGTCCCACTCACCAAAGACCGGGTCGTGGCGTGACCGTCCGTCAAGATCTGCAAAATAGGGTAATCAATTCGGTGAGTAAAACACACAAATACAACTAAAATACATTAAAATACCCCAACACTCGGACAAGCGTACATACGGCCTGTACGCACGCGAGTCCGAGCACCCCAACTCATTCCCGAACCCCCGGGCAGCCATATGCACGGCCACCTTCACGCGCACACACGAATGCGCACGCGCGCACACACCCCGGCACCATCGGCGCACTGCCGCGCGCCTACCCGCACGCCCCGACGCACTGTCGCACGCACGCGCACGCTGGCGCGCGCCCGCGCGTACCGCGCGTCCAGCCAGCGCGCCCCCGCGGGCACTGCGCGCACACCTCAGCACGCGCACGCACTGGTCCCCAGCTCCGCGCCCAGGCGCATGCCTAGGCGCCCTGCCCCACACCCAGGCGCAGTGCCCAGGTGCCCTGCCCGCGCGCGCGCACACTCGCGTGCACGCCCTCACGCACGCCCGCGCGCACTCCCGCTTGCACCCCCGCTCGCGCCTGCACCCGCGCGCACTCCCGCTCACCCGCGCGCGTTTGCGCGCCCTCTAGCGCCCGCCTGCGCGCGCGCCTGCGCGCGCACGCGCGCAGACCGCTCCCAAGCCCTCTTAACCTCCTTTTCACCTATCCCAACCCCTCACACACACCCAAACCCAACTACCTAGCAAGCATGGCCTCCCCAACCAACCCTAAGCCCTAAAAATCAAGAAAAGAAGGGGAGGGGCTCACCTTTGGAGGGGGAACGAAAGGGAGAGGTTCGAGGGCCCTCGACGCACCCGCGACCACCTCAACCGCCACCACCACCTCCTCAGCCTCCTCTTCAGCCGAAAATCAGGGGGGGGGGGATCCATGCAAGGGGAGCTTGAGAGAGGGGAAGAAACAAGCAACAACAACACATAGACAACCCTCACCAACACCTCCTCCACCACCCTCTGTTTGGGGAAATTCAGCAAACACTTGGTGGGTGTGTTTGCAAGAGAGAAAGAGTGGCAAGAAAAGCTACTCGTGGGATTTTGGGAGGGGAGAGAGAGAGGAGAAGATATATTTATCAAAATATCTTAAGGGGGAATGACTAGGTTGCCCTTCGACTAGAAATTCTGCGCAAGCTTCACTGGAACAGCCATAACTTCCCCGATACAGCTCCGAATTGCTTGATTCCAAGACCGATGGAAAGCTAAGAAGATTATCTACAACTTTCATGCTCATGGCAAGATCAGATAATCTCTCCAGCTAATCCGAAATTAGAGCTAAACATGGAACAGGGCTGCTGCCAGAATTTCCATCCCCAGGGTATACTTGGAAAAATACCCATAACTTTTACTACAAGAATCCAGTTGATCTAATTCCACTTCTGTGCGAAAGCTAACTCAAAACTGGACATCTCATAATAAAATCATAATTAAACCTCTTCATCTTGGATTTTAACAAAATCAAATCCAAATACCAAATTGGAAATACATAACTTAGGAAAAAAAAAATTATGTACCCAAATCTTCAAACAGAGCGCTCCAAATGACACAGACACAACAATTCCTTTCCTACCCCACCGTAATTATTTTTTCATGCTTATCTCACCATGCATCCCATCGTGATCAAATCTATCTCTACTATATACATGGCCTTTTCTTAGAAATTTACAAAACATACACTACTCCCACTCATACCAATATATCATAGGTGAAATACATGTATAAGCTACTAAAATATGTTCATAAACACACCCATAATTCAATGTGAGTACAATATGAAAATCTGAAATTAGACAAAGGAAAGTAGAGGAAATACTGTGGCCTGTATGGCCCCGGGAGTATCTACCTCAGCCTCGTCGAGATCGTCCATCCCATCATCATCCCCCTCTTCCCCGTCATCCACCTCCTCCTCAGCCATGGCCTCCTCAGCCTCCCCACCAGTACCCCCAACCTCCACGGCCCCAACACCCTCACCCGCCTCCATGCCCACTACGCCGGAGGTCAACACCTCGTAGGCACCCAAGGCCCTCCTTGCCTCTTCCTCACCGGCCATGCTAGCCTCACCATCACCAAGGCCACCCTCGTCCTTGCCAAAAACTTTGCCCAAGATACGGGATGTCTCCTCACTGATAATAACTCCCTCAGCCCCTATTCCTCCTTTCCACCCCAGCCTTGGCCAACCCTCCGGCCTCCAAACCCGCGCCCTCAGTCGCCACTGATCGATCGCCACGCCTCCTCTTACGGCGTGTACCCGATCACCCCACCAGTAGACCTTGTAGGACCCCCCGGGACAGCCCCTGAAGGCACGCCCTCGACCTCTCCCGCGCTGGCTCCCAACAACGGCACTTCTGCCGCACCCATCACGTCTCCCATGAACTCCTCCTCCACCCTATCACTCTCCGATGATGAAGAACTAGGGCTACTCTCTCCACGAGCCACATGCAATCATTTCCTTCTTGAAGCAATCGCTTTTGATCTCGTCATCTCCCCCGGATTAATGAGAAAAAGGAGAAGCCAAACTTAGGGTTTCAAAAACAAGGAAGAAAGGAGGATCTAGGTTGAAATAAAGGAGGAGAGGGTTATGAAATGGATATTTTTCATTTTGAAATGAAGAAGAAGAAGAAGAAGAAGAAGAAGTGGAGGGAGACAAACCGTTTTTGAAACCGTTCGGGGAGAGAGAGGAAGTTTTTTTGGTATAAATGGGCCCAGTCGGATGACAGATACCCATGAGTTGTCACGCCCCAGGGCGGCCGTCCCCGGGATGCGGCAAGGGTATACATGATATCAGCAGTCAATACACAAGATAAATCATATACCATAAACAACAGCTAAAAAGACAACACAGACAACAAAAGGGCTGACATGATGTATACACAGAAAGCGGAAGCTAAAAAGACTGAATCTGTAAATCAACAACACTTTACAGACTCGATACATAATCATATGTCCTGTGAGAGCCAATATATCCACAATACATCAAAATACAATCCAAACTTGGTGCCCAAGCACAGAAATATATACATACAATGAAAAGGAAGGATGCTGATGGCCTCAAAACTTGAGGGACGTGGCGCTACTCCGCTACTGGTGTAGTCGCTCGGGAAGCTCCTCCTTCAAGTCTGCCTCGGTAATCACTGGAGAAAATAATTATGCGAGAGGTGAGCCACACGCTTAGTGAATAGCACAACCCATGCATCACAGTTTATATTAACCACATTTAATCAAGCAAAAGCCTCAAAGTGGCATAAACAACACAATTCGGGGGTTCGTTACATCGCCGAATCACCACACCCTCACCCTCACCCTCACCCCTCAATAGGTGACAAAGGATGTTGGGACTTAATAGGCTGATAATCATCCTTACACAATCCAGTGGGTCGCCACATCGCCGGCCCACCACACCCTCACCCTCACCCCTCAATAGGTGACATAGGCTCTTGGGACTGACTAGGCTGTTGGTCACCCTTGGTCCACCGATAGTCTCTCCCCACTCCGTAGGCCGTTTGGCCACTCCCACATTCAGCACAATCCATCTACCAAATCAGGAGGTGCCTACTGATGGGAGCCCCTGCACGGGACGACCTTTCTAACACTGAGGTAGTCTCTACACGGATCCAACGAAGGGAACAGAACAGCCTATCCATCGCATATGATCCACTCGGATCCGCTGACAACACATCTCTACAACTCTAATGTCTTGAATTCTTCATAATTCCTCCAGCGCGCATAACCAAGATGCGGGGAATACATAAGAGACCTTGGGAGGGCAACCTGAGGTCCCGATATAGGACATCCCGCCAACCAAACAAGGAACACGGAGTACCCTAGCCCGGGTCTCAATGTTGACCTCGCAAGGCCCCCTTAATATTCCCCAAGGCATGCTAAAAATATCTTAAGTCTGCATTTAATTAAATAAATCAAACTAATAGGACGCATGCATAGGTCGGGGCTTTCCTAGCATGATTACAAGGTGACAGGATGCACGGCTCTTACACATATCCTAAGGGTGCAAGTCCCTAACATACAAGTCTAGGGTGGCATGCATTCTACACATTAATCATGCTTGCATGGATTACAATTTACAGTTAATATTAACTATGCTGCCCCAGGGGAGGACGGTATACGCCCAAGTGCATATAACGCCTCCCAACTGGGTTGGGTTGTCCCACTCACCGGTAATCGGGTCGTCGCGCGACCGTCCGTCAAGATCTGCAAGACAGGGTATCAACTTGGTGAGTTAAAATCCACAAATACCACAAAATACACAAAAATACACAAATAAATACCCAACACTCGGGCAAACGTACATACGGCCCGTACGCACGCTAGCCCGAGCACCCCGACTCACTCCCGCACCCCTGGCAACCACCCGCACGGCCACCCGCCCCCGGATGCACCGTCGCGCCCTAGCCCGCGCGCCCAGGCGCCCTGTCGAGCCCCTGCCCGCACGCCAGGACACGCCACCGAGCTCCCCGGGTGCACCGCGCGCTCACTGCGCCCCAGCGCCCACCGCACGCCCCATGCTGGCCCGTGCGCACACCGCACGCCCCGCGCGCACCCCGCGCGCACCTCCGCTGCCCTCGCCTCCCTCTGCGTGCACCTCCGCTGCCCTCGCCTCGCTCCGCGCGCACCACCGGCTAGCCCAGCACTCCACCGACTCACCGCGCGCACACAGCGCGCCTGCGCCTCTGCGCAGCGCTCCGCGCGCACGCTTGCACGCACGCACACGCGCGCCCTGCCAGCTGCTCCGCCTGCTGCGCCTGTGCTGCCTGTGCTGCCAACCTGCCCGAGACAACCAACCCCCTGCCCGAGCCACCCTACCTCCTCTATCCGGCCACCAATGGCCTCCAACAGCCACCAATCACCCCCCACAGCCACCAACACCCAAACCCACCCTCCTAACAAGCATCTAAACATGGAAAGGAAGGAAAGAGAGCTTACCCAAAGGAAAAAGAGGAAAGGAAGGGAACCGGAAGCTCCTTTTGCACCGAAATGCTTCCCCAAAGCCTCCCACCACCAAGATCTCCTCCTAGCCAAGGAAGGGCCGAAATCTGAGGAGAAGAGAGGGGGTAAGAGGGGGCTAAACACCTCAGAATTCGAATCCGAAACTACCGGTAGATAGATCGGGACCGGATCTAACCTTTCTATGCTTTGAGTTTTAAGGTTCAAGCAACCCTAGGTGGCTCAAATCTAAGAAAAAGAGAGAGGGGGGAGAGAGAAAATCTATTTGAGAAGATGATGAATAGTGTAGGGCAACTTTTAGATTTCACTTAAATAAGTCAACACACTTATTGGGTGCATCCACTTGTAGGTGCTACTAATGTGTATCGCGGTACGCATCTGGCTGATATATCGATCGTGGAAGGCCGTCAGGTAGAGGCTACGCGGGAGAGGGCTACCAAATGATTTTGCAAGCGTGGAATTGTTCTCCCCTTCTTCGGATCTGCGTTGAAGTTACCCGACGTTAAAGCTGTCCCAAAAAAGGGCTCCCACCAGTAGGTACTACCGATGCGTTCAGCAGATGTAATGATCATGGGTGTTATGCCTGTGTCATTTGGAGCCATTTTGGTTAAGCCTTGGTCGAATCTGAGTCATTCAGGGCCTTTTTCTTTTTCGATCGGAGTCGCTAAAATTTTCGCTTTTAGTGTTATGCCTGTGTCATTTGGAGCCATTTCGGTTAAGCCTTGGTCACTTCTGGGTCATTCAGGGCCTTTTTAATTTTTTGATCGGAGTCGCTAAAATTTTGGCTTTTAGCCACCTGCGGGAGTTAGAGTACTCTGATTGGAAATCTGACTGCATATTATGGGTCCTGGTACCATTTAGTACTACCCATAAAAATTTTATCGAATTCCGATAACGTTTGAAAAAATATGCAGTTCCGAATCGTATCCGGGTTTTCGAGAGTTCCTGGTTTGATTAGTCGAATAGTGTGAGATATTTTGGTGAATGTGGTGACCTTGGGTAACCTTACCCCCCTTTGCTTAGTGGTGAAGCAACCACTTGGTTAATTGGTTTGTTAGAGGGTGAGTTTAGGTTAGGTTCACCCCCTCATTTTTCCATTACACTCACCCCCCCCCCAAGTGGAAAATATCTCTCTCTCTCTCTCTCTCCCACTCCCCACGTGGATTTTTTTGGGGGTCTCTCTTCCTCTCTTTCAATCCCCCCATGTGTTTGTGTTAATGTCTCAAAGAGAAGAGAAGGAGAAGGTGAAGGAGGAAGAGAAAGGTTTGTGTAGGTGTTGTTGTTGTTGTTGATCCTCCTCTCTCTAGCTCCCTTTTCATGTCCTTCCCCCCCCCCCTGTTTTGCAGCCAAAGGAGGCTGAGGAGGGCTGTGGAGGTGGTGGTAGTGGTGGTGGTGGTTGAGGTGGTCGCGGGTGCATCGAGGGCCCCCGAATCTCCCCCTTTCATTCCCCCTCCCAAGGTGAGCTCTTCCCCTTCTTTTCTTGGTTTTTCATGGCTTAGGGGGTTGTAGGGAAGTCATGCATGTTAGGTAATTGGTTTAGGGTGAGTGAGAAGTGTGGGGGAGGGGTTAAAAGGGGTTAAAAGAGGGTTAAGGATGGCTGGGCCCACGCAGGGGTCTGTCTGCGCGCGTGCGCGCGCGTAGAAGGGCACTGGCAAGCGCAGGCGGGCGTGCAGGCTGGCGCGCAGGCGCGCGCGGAGCGGGCGCGCTGATGCGCAGGGACGCTGCCAGCGAGCGTGCGAGCGCGCGGGGCAGTGCGCCTTGGCGTGAGTCTGGGCGCGCGGCTGGGTGCCAGTGCCCGCGCGCGCGTGCATGCGCGTGCTGGGGAATGCGTGGGCCTGCCCAGGGTCTCGGGTAGGTGCTGGGGCACTCGGGCATGCGTGCGTACGCGCGTGCTCGCATGCGTGCGAGGCCGTATGCGTGCATGTCTAAGTCTTTAGTAATTCTAGTGATTTCTAAGTGTTAAATTGTGATGTTACTCACCAAATTTGATGCCCTTACCATGCAGATCTCGTCGGAAAGGATGCGCGAGATCCCGGGTAATGGTGAGTGGTTTGATCCAATCCCCCCCCCCCCCCCCCCCGTCTCGAGATGTGCTCGACGCGCGTAGACGCGCGTCGCGCATCGATGGGCCCCCCTAGCTATACTACTTGTGTAGATAAGTAGTATGGCCATGCTTAAGCTATAATATGTAGATATCTTGCATGCTAGGCTTATGTACATGTATTGTATTCATGTATGAATGATTGTGTTGCATGAGCCCCTCTAGTATGGGCATGTATTTTTGGTAATGTGTATGGATGTATAGAATATGGCATGCCTTAGGTAGTATTGTAATACTACTCCCACCATATTAATTGGAATATCCAGCATAAATAAGTCTGGGTTAATAACGGGCACCTGCCTAATATTCCCTTGCGATAAGACTCGAGGGCGTGGTGTAGTTGTTGCGCCCATGCTAATGGGGCAAAGCTATGACCAGCTTCATGAGATGATGATCTCTCTCGCCCTCTCCCTCTGAACGAAATGAGTAAGTAGATGCGATTTCCTACTTGACTCAGGTTCGTTTGGAATATTGACATGCACCTGTTAGTGCGCGAGATTGCGTTTGACCCTTTCTTTTAAGTTGGCAATATCCAACGCATGCTTAAGTTAGGCCTTGTGTGCTTATGTAATTATTGACCATGTATGCATGTTGTATGATTTATTATGATGTAAATCTATGATTAGGGAGTATCCCTATGATTAATTGATATGTTATCGTGCATATGGTTCATGCACATAACTAAGATTAAATTCTCCTATAAAATATATGCGCATGTTAAAACTAATCAGGCCTATCTGAAATAGGCGTGGGTATGACCCGTTGTCGGGTTGTACCTTATTAGTTAGAATGCTAGCGATGTAATCGCCCCCGTGCATCCGAGCGATGCACTCGTTTGGAATTCAAGAGAATTCATTACCTTATCGGTTTTGTTAAGCCGGTAGTGGGGCATTAGGCTAGGCCTACCCGTGCTAGGCGTGTATATGAACCGCCTGTTGGGTTATGTGCCTTAGCATTATTTCTGCGTGAGAGCAGAGGCAACCCCTTGTGTCTGAGCGACGCTGTTATATATGTGTCACTTTTATCCTTCTGGTCACCATTGGAGCATTCTGGCAGTTTTTCAGCTTTTTCTTTTTTTTTATCGGAACCGCTAAAATTTTGGACTTTTAGCTATCATCATGAGTTTGAGGACTCCGATTGAAAATCTAACTGCATATTATTTGTCCTTGTGTCATTTCAAGCCACTCACGAAAATTTCATTGAATTCCGGTAACGTTTCAGAATTTCGTAGTTTTGAATCGTATCCGGGTTTTGACTAAGCAAAAAGTCATTGGGAGACTTGACTTGGTCAATGTTGACCCTTGACTTGGTCAAAATCTTTTGTTTTCTAGTGTGGTTGGGTTGACTAGGGTCAAAGATCAACTAAACCTAACTTAACCTAGCTAAACCTAATTACTCCTAAGTGTAAGTGGTGAGTGTGTGAGGTGTGTGTGTGGGGGGACTTAAAGTCCACGCCCAAGAATAGTTCCCCCTCCATATTCATCATCTTCTCTCTCAAAAGCTCTCTCAAAAGCTCTCACCTCCCTCTCTTTAAGTCCCCCATTTGACCTAGTTAGAGTGTTCAAAAGAAGAAGCCATTGAAGGAGAAAAGATAGGTGAGGACCCGATCTATCTTTCTATGGTCTTGGATCTCCATTTCCCCTTGGTTTTCCTCCTCTCTTACCTCCTTTTCTCCCCTGTTTTCAGCCCTTCTTTGGCTGAGAAGAAGGCTTGGTGGTGGTGGTCTTGGAGGTGGCGAATCGGTGCGCGAAGAGCATCCGATTTCCTCCCCTCCCTTCCTCTCCTTGGGTGAGCTTTCTTTCCTTCCTTTTCTTGTGTAGATGCTTGATTAGGATGTGTTTTTGGGTATGCATGGCATGCATGGTGGTTGGGGGGTTGGAGGGGGGGCTCTTGGGAGCTGTGGGGGTGGTGGAGTGGCTCGGGTGCCGCGTGCAGGTAAGCGCAGGCAGGCGGAGGAGCGCAGTCGGGCGCGCTGGCTGGCGTGCGCACGTACACGCGGGCTGTACACGCGGGCGTGCGAGCGGGTGCTACGCAGGGGGCGCAGTGCGTGCAGGGGTACTGCGTTGGGGCGCAGTGCGTGCGGGTGTGCGCGCGAGGTGCTGCGCTGGGGCGCAGTGCGCGTGGATGCACCCGGGGCTGGACACGCGGTGCGCGCGGGCATGCGCGAGCGTGCGCGCGAGCGTGCGGTATGTCTGGGCGTGCGGCCAGAGGCGCGGCAGCGTGCCTGGGCGCGAGGGCTGGGGCGCGGCAGTGCGCCCGGGGCGCGGGGCTGCGTGCGTGCGTGCGCACCTGTGCGCGCGCGTGCGGGTGGCCGTGCGCATGGCTGCCCGGGGGTGTGGGAGTGTGTCGGGCCACTCGGACTCGCGCGTGTACGGGCCCGTATGCATGCTTGTCCGAGTGTTGGGTATTTCTATTGTATTTTTGGCGTATTTGTGTATTTTACTCACCATTTTGGTTTCCCATGTCTTGTAGATCTTGACGGGCGACCACGCGACGACCCGGGTATTGGTGAGTGGGACAATCCAACCCAGTAGGGAGGTGTTCGATGCACGTAGGCGTGCATTGCCCTCCCCTGGGGCACCATAATTGCATATTAGATAGTATTAATTGTAAACCATGCCTGCATGATTATTATGTAGTATCCATGCCATCCTAGGCCTCGCTGTTAGGGATATGCACCCTTATGATATGTGTAAAGGCCCAAGCATCTTGATACCATGTTTTCATGCTAGGGAAGCCTCGACCTACGCATGCGTCCCATTTAGTTTAATTTATTTAAATCAAATGCGAGTTTTGTAATTAGCATGCCTTAGTGAATATTATAACCTTGTGGTTATAATATATGCTTCCCCGCATCTTAGTTATGCGCCCTGGAGGAATTCTGAAGAATTCATGACATTTGTAGAGTTGAGATCGGTGTCGACGGATCCAAGAGGATCATATCCGTGTGGGTAGGCTGTTTCTCTTCTCTCCGTTGGATCCGTGTAGGACTCCTCAGTGTTAGACTGTCCGTCCTGACAGAGGGCTCCCATCAGTAGGCACCTCCTGATTTGGTTTCGGACTGTGCTGAATCGTGGGAGTAGACCAGGCGAGCTACGGAGTGGGGGAGGGACTACCGGTGGACCAAGGGTGATCAACAGCCTAGTCAGTCCCAAAAGACCATGTCACCAGTTGAGGGTGAGGGTGAGGGTGTAGTGGGTTTGCGATGGGCGACCCACTGGTTTGTGTAGTTGTTGCCACTTAGAGGCTATGAATGATTTGAGGTTAATATGAATTGTGATGCATGGGTTGTGCTATTCACTGAGCGTGTGGCTCACCCCTCGCATATATTTTTCTTCAGTGATATCCGAGTCGGATCCGCAGGAGGAGCTCCCCGAGGCACGTCAGCAGTAGCGGAGCAGCGTAACGTTCTTCGTGTGAGAGGCCATTTAGCATCCCCCTTTGCTTGTATGTATTGTATTCCATGCTTGGGAATGCGTTTGTATTATATTTGGATGTCGTGTATATATTGGCTCTCACAGGGCAATTGTTTATGTATCGAGTCTGTAATGTGTTTTTGAATTACAGACTCGATCTTTTAGCTTCCGCTATTTGTGTATATATCATGTCAGCCTCTTGTTGCCTGTGTTGTCATTGTTGATATTGTTTAGAGTATGTTATTGACCTCTTGTATAGACTGCTGATATCATATATACCCTTGCCGCATCCTGGGGACGGCCGGGGCGTGACAGACGCAACCGTGTGGGAGTACAATAGTGTTCGCTCTCTTCGATATGTGATTATCGAGAGTAGTTGCTTTCCATGGGTTCGCTTTGCGAACATGGAATGTTTACTCCCAATGTTGTCCGTGTTGAAGAGGCCCGGGTTGTAGCTGTCCTGACAGAGGGCTCCCATCCGTAGGTACCACCGATGCGTTCGGGGGCGTATTGATCGTGGGAGTGTACCAGGTAGAGGCTACCCGGGAGAGGGCTAACGAATGATATTGCGAGCGTGGAATCATTCTCCCCTTCGTTGGATCCGATGTAGGAACTTCCCGGCGTTGGAAAAGCTGTCCTGACAGAGGGCTCCCATCCGTAGGTACCACCGAGGCGTTCGGAAGCGTACTGATTGTGGGAGTATACCAGATAGTGACTACCAGGGGAAAGGGCTACCGGTGGACCAAGGGTGTAGAGCAATCTAAGTCTCTTCCAAAAGTCCCAAGAGTCTCCCTCCGGGAGTGAGGGTGAGGATGAGGTGAAGACACATCGCCTCGTGACCCATTCGTTGTTCATCCGTTCCCATAGTTGTTGGGTCCGGTCTCGTATCGATGTTCAAAGACATCGTTGGGCGGTTATCTTGAGGTTGATGATCCAGTAGTGTTGTGTAGACCAGTAATCCCGGGTCTCCTCGACAAACGGTATGGTCTCTCCCTAAAAGTCCCAAGAGTTTTCCTCTGGGAGTGACGTTGAGGGTGAGGTTGGTCGCGCCACCGCGTGACCTTGTTATCCATTGGGTTTCTACCCATGTTTTCCTTGAAAGGAAATTGCTTTAGTATTGAACTGTTGTATGGTGATTGGTTTCCAGCCACTCACTGAGCTTGTAGCTCACCCCTCGCATACTGTTTCTTTTCAGGGGCAGTGTTGGGCGTGGAGCTAGAGCTTTTCTGTGGCGTGGTCTTATGGGCGTGGAGCGTTCTTCTGGCGGGTGGCGAGTGCGAGGCTGTCAGCAGTCCTAGAGTCATTGTATGTATTGTAAATCGTGCATGTGGCACAGGTTGTATTTTATTTGGTCTAGACTTGGCTCTCACGGGACAATGATTGTGTATTCGAGTCTGTAATAATGTTTTTGGTTTACAGACATTGTTTATATATTATGCTTCCGCTTTTCAGTCAGTTATTATTATCTTTGCTTTGCCACCTTGTGTGTTGTTGTTGGAGTCTTTATTGACCTCAGGTATTGATAGCTGATATTTCATTATTGCCACATCTCGGGGACGGCTACCCTGGGGCGTGACAAAAGTTGGTATCGGAGCCTGGTCCTGACAGAGCCTAAGTCTAGTCATATAGTTGATGAGTCGTAGGATTGTCATCTGAGTACTCTTGTTGTAGAAGTTATCTTAGGTTGCTGACATGCCTCCTCGCATCTGTTGACGTTGACGGGACCCCCCCTGGACCCACCCTTAAGTTGTCGACTGGGTCGACTGAAGAGGGTCAGTTGTTGGATCCCTTGTTGCGGGATTAAGGCTTGGGTAGGAGATTCTAGCCTAGTAGTGTGATAATGATGAATTGGTCGCAATTTCTAAGGTATGGATTGCGTCTAAAAAATGGAGCTTCTTTCTCGTACATCGGTATTGCTGGTAACCATGGAGTTCGCGTGCGGTGCCAGTTTCAAGTTTTGAGGATGTGGCATATTGCTCATTAAGGGATGATGTCTTCTTCTAGCCTTCCTACTCAGGATTAAGGGGCCTTGCGGGGTCATCGTTGAGACCCGGGCTAGGGTACTCCGTGTTCCTTGTTTGGTTGTCGGGATATCCTATATCGGCCCCTCATAGTGCCCTGCCAAGGTTCTTTTCCCAGTCAAGGAATACCTTTGAAGCATCAAATTGATGATGGATTTTTCCTCTCACTTGAAAGGTGTTGTAGCGATTGGTGATGCGTACGATCAGGATTGGGTACATCCTATTGCATCTTCGTACTCTGATTGGAAATCTAACTGCATATTATGGGTCCTGGTACTGTTTCGTACTACCCATAAAAATTTCATCAAATTCCGGTAACGTTTTAAAAAATATGCAGTTCTGAACCGTATCCGGGTTTTGAGAGTTCCTGGTTGGTCGAATAGTGTGAGATATTTTGGGGATGTGGTGACCCTTGGTAACCTTACCCCCACCTTGCTTGGGGATGAAGAAACCATTGGTTATTTGATATGTGAGTGGGTGAGCCTAACCCTAACCTCACCCCCCCCTTATGGTCACCCCTAGACACTATTTGGGCATGAAAATGATATTTTTGCCCTCTCTCTCTCTCCCCCTCTCTCCCATTTCGTGGAACACCTTCTCTCCCTCTCTTGGTCTCTTTTTTTCTCCTCTTTGTGTGTGAAGAAGGAGGAGGAAGAAGCAATTGAAGGAAAGATGAAGAAGAAGCACAAGAAAGAGTGAGAAAGGGTTGTTGTTGTTGTTTCTCTTCTCTCTATCCCCTTCTCATGCCCCTTTGCACCCCCTGTTTTCTGCCATGAAGGGCTTGAGGAGATGCTGAGGAGGTGGTGGTAGTGGTGGTGGTGGTTGAGGTGGTCGTGGGTGTGTCGAGAACCCCGCATCTCCCCATTTCCCTCCCCCTGTTTTGGTAAGGCGGCACTCTATATTTTAAAGATCTCAGTGCATCTAGTATTTAGAGACACATTTTTAGGATTATGTCTTCATATGATATGATCATCTATGTGTCTAGTTGTTATATATGAAATTTGGGCTCATTATGATATCTGTGGTGTAAGTTAGAACCTGTTTTGCATGGCCTGTCCAGATTCGCGTAGGAATTGACCTGCTTCTGGAAATAATTTATTTCGGGTTTGTAGAGGCAAAATTAGGTTCTAATGTCTTCATGGATTATGATCCCAGCATATCAGAGAATGCGCATGTTTTATTTCATAATTTTGGAAGTGTATTGGGTGCTGTGGAGATCAATTAGTAGGGTTGGTTGCAGCAGGTTTGGCAGTTTTGTTTGGTTGAGTGTCAAGGAGTTGTTTGCATGTGTCTTGTGTGATAATATGGAAGTATCAGGGGTTAGGGTCTTCATGAAGTAGGCTTATATGTGTGATAGGAGGTTCCATAATTTAATTATGGATCATTGGTTGTGTTTTGCAGATCTCGTAGATCGGACGCGCGGTGATCCGGGTATCGGTGAGTGGTTTGATCCAATCCCCCCCCTCGAGATGCGCTCGATGCGCGTAGTCGTGCGTCGCGCATCGATGGGGCATCCTAGCTATACTACTTGTGTAGATAAGTAGTATTGCCATGCTTAAACTATAATATGCTAGATATCTTGCATGCTAGGCTTATATTGTTATGCCTGTGTCATTTGGAGCCATTTCGGTTAAGCTTTGGTCACATCTGGATCATTCAGGGCCTTTTTCTTTTTTGATCGGAGTGGCTAAAATTTTGGCTTTTAGCTATCTGCGGGAGTTGGAGTGCTCTGATTGAAAATTTAACTATACATTATGGGTCCTGGTACCGTTTCGTACTACCCATAAAAATTTCATCGAATTCCGGTAACGTTTTAGGAAATTATGCAGTTCCGAATCATATCCGGGTTTTGGTCGATACTGGATTTTCAAAGGGTGACTTTGACCAAGTCAAATGAAGACTTTGACCAGTCAATGATGACCTAGAAGTTAAGGGGTTTTGTTTGTTTCCTTGGTTGGGTTGACCTAGGTCAAAATCCACCAAACCCCTTTTTGTAAATTAATTACCTCTCTCTCTTTTTCTCTCCTTCTCTCTCCCACCCTTAGGAAATCCATCCGTGGCTTTCTTTTCTCCTCTCCCTCTCATTTGTGTGTATTGGGTGGAGAAAGTGAAAGAGAAGATGAATAGTGTATGAAGGGATGATCTAGCTAGGGTGAGTTTTTGTGTGTGTATGTGTTGTTGTTACTTTCCCTTCTCCATCTCCAACCTTCTCATGCCTCCCCTCATGTTTTCCTCTGTTTTTCAGCCAAGAAAGGCTGGTGGAGAGGCTGAAGAGATGGTGGTAGTGGTGGTGGTGGTTGAGGTGGTCGTGGGTGTGTCGATAACCCCGCATCTCCCCATTTTCCTCCCCCTGTTTCGGTAAGGCAGCTCACTGTCTTTTAAAGATCTCAGTGAATCTAGTATTTAGAGGCATATTTTTAGGATTATGTCTTCTTATGATTTGATCATCTATGTGTCTATATGTTATATATGAAATTTGGGGTCATTATGATATCTGTGTTGTAAGTTAGAACCTGTTTTGTATGGCCTGTCCAGATTCGCTTAGGAATTGACCTGCTTCTGGAAATAATTTGTTTCGGGCTTGTAGAAAAACAATTAGGTTCTAATGTCTTCATGGATTATGATCCCAGCATATCAGAGAATGTGCATGATTTATTGCATAATTTTTGGAAGTGTATTGGGTGCTGTGGAGACCAATTAGTAGGGCTGGTTGCAGCAGGTTTGGCAGTTTTGCTTGGTTGAGTGTCAAGGAGTTGTTTGCATGTGTCTTGGGTGATAATATGGAAGTATCAGGGGTTAGGGCCTTCATGAAGTAGGATTATATGTGTGATAGGAGGTTCCATAATTTAATTGTGGATCATTGGTTGTGTTTTGCAGATCTCGTAGACCGGACGCGCGACGATCCGGGTATCTGTGAGTGGTTTGATCCAATCCCCCCCCCCTCGAGATGCGCTCGACGCGCGTAGTCGTGCGTCGCGCATCGATGGGGCATCTTAGCTATACTACTTGTGTAGATAAGTAGTATGGCCATGCTTAAGCTATAATATGTTAGATATCTTGCATGCTAGGCTTATATACATGTATTGTATCCATGTATGAATGATTGTGTTGCATGCGCCCCTCTAGTATGGGCATGTATTTTTGTAATGTGTATGGATGTATAGAATATGGCATGCCTTAGGTAGTATTGTAATACTACTCCCACCATATTAATTGGAATATCCAGCATGATTAAGTCTGGGTTAATAACGGGCACCTGCCTAATATTCCCTTGCGATAAGACTCGAGGGCGTGGTGTAGTTGTTGCGCCCATGCTAATGGGGCAAAGCTATGACCAACTTCATGAGATGATGATCTCTCTCGCCCTCTCCCTCTACACGAACTGAGTAAGTAGAGGTGATTTCCTACTCGACTCGGGTTCGTTTGGAATATTAGCATTCACCTGTTAGTGCGCGAGATCGCGCTTGACCCTTCCCTTTTAAGTTGGCGATATCCAACGCATGTTAGAGTATATTTTGTATGTTTATACGATTAGTGCCCTCATATGCATGTGTAGTTAGGCCTTGCCTTGTATGTATGTTGCATGATGTGTTGTTTATGCCATATACTCATGTTAGGGAGAACCCCTATAGTTAAGCATAAGTTATTGTGCATGTGGATCAAGTTTCTTCAGTGATAGAATTCTCCTATAATAATTATGCGCATGTTAAAAAGTTGATTAGGCCTATCTGAAATAGGCGTGGGTATGACCCGTTGTCAGGTTGTACCTTATTAGTTAGAGCGCTAGCGATGTAATCGCCCCCGTGCATCCGAGCGATGCACTCGTTTGGAATTCAGGAGAATTCATTATCTTATCGATTTTGTTAAGCCGGTAGTTGTGGCATTAAGCTAGGCCTACCCGTGCTAGGCGAGTATATGAACCGCCTGTTGGGTTATGTGCCTTGGGATTATTTCTGCATGAGAGCAGAGGCAACCCCCTTGTGTCCGAGCGACGCAACCGTGTGGGAGTACAATAGTATTTGATATTATCGATATGTGATTATCGAGAGTAGTTGTTTTTCCATTGGGTTCGCTTTGCGAACATGGAGTGTTTCCTCCCAATGTCATCCGTGTTGAAGCGGCCCGGGTTGTAGCTGTCCTGACAGAGGGCCCCCACCTGTAGGTACTATCGATGCATGCGGCAAGATGTACTGATCATGGGGGGTATACCAGGTAGAGGCTACCCGGGAGAGGGCTAACGAATGATATTGCGAGCGTGGAATCGTTCTCCCCTTCGTTGGATCCGTGTAGGAACTCCTCGGCGTTGGAAAAGCTTTCCTGACAAAGGGCTCCCATCTGTAGGTACTACCAATGCGTTCGGAAGCGTACTGATCGTGGGAGTATACAAGGTAAAGACTACCCGGGGAAAGGGCTACCGGTGGACCAAGGGTGTAGAGCAGTCTAAGTCTCTTCCAAAAGTCCTATATCACCTCTAAAGGGTGAGGGTGAGGATGAGGTGAAGACACGTCGCCGCGTGACCCATTCGTTGTTCGTCCGTTCCCATAGTTGTTGGGTCCGGTTGCGTATCGATATTCAAAGACATCGTTGGGCAGTTATCCTGATGTAGATGATCCAATAGCGTTGTGTAGACCAGTAATTCCAGGTCTCTTCGACCAACGGTATGGTCTCTCCCCAAGAGACCCAAGAGTCTCCCTCCGGGTTGGTGATTCAGTAGTGTTGTGTGGGCCAGTAATTCCGCGTCTCTTCGACCAACGGTATGGTCTCTCCCCAAAAGTCCCAAGAGTCTTCCTCCAGGAGTGAGGGTGAGGGTGAGGTTGGTCGCGCCGCCGCGTGACCCTGTTATCCATGGGTTTCTACCCATGTTTTCCTTGAAAGGAAATTGCTTTAGTATTGAACTGTTGTATGGTGATTGGTTTCCAGCCACTCACTGAGCTTGTAGCTCACCCCTCGCATACTGTTTCTTTTAAGGGGCAGTGTTGGGCGTGGAGTTGGAGCTTTCCTGTGGCGTGGTCTTATGGGCGTGGAGCGTTCTTCCGATGGGTGGCGAGTGTGAGGCTGTCAGCAGTCCTAGAGTCATTTTATGTATTGTAAATCGTGCATGTGGCACAGGTTGTATTTTATTTGGACTAGGCTTGGCTCTCACAGGACAGTGATTGTGTATTCGAGTCTGTAATAATGTTTTTGGTTTACAGACATTGTTGATATCTTATGCTTCCGCTTTTCAGTCAGTTATCATTATCATTGCTTTGCCACCTTGTGTGTTGTTGTTGGAGTCTTTGTTGACCTCAGGTATTGATAGCTGATATTTCATTATTGCCACGTCTCGGGGATGGCCGCCCTGGGGCGTGACAAAAGTTGGTATCAGAGCCTGGTCCTGTCAGAGCCTAAGTCTAGTCGTATAGATGATGAGTCGTAGGATTGCCATCCGAGTACTCTTGTTTTAGAAGTATATCTTAGGTTGCTGACATGCCTCCTCGCATCCGTTGACGTGGACGTGACCCCCCTGGACCCACCCTTAAGTTGTCGTTTGGGTCGACTGAATAGGGTCAGTTGTTGGATCCCTTGTGGAGGGATTAAGGCTTGGGTAGGAGATTCCAGCCCAGTAGTATGATAGTGATGAATTGGTCGCAATTTCTAAGGTATGAATTGCGTCTCGATAATGGAGCTTCTTTCCCGTGCATCGGTATTGCTGGTAACCATTGAGTTCACGTGCAGCGCCAGTTTCAAGTTTTGAGGATGTGGCGTATTGTTCATTAAGGGGTGATGTCTTCTTCCAGCCTTCCTACTCAGGATTAAGGGGCCTTGCGTGGTCATCATTGAGACCCGGGCTAGGGTACTCCGTGTTCCTTGTTTGGTGTTCGAGATATCCTATATCGGGACCTCATGGTGCCCTCCCAAGGTTTCTTTTCCCAGTCAAGGAATACCTTTGAAGCATCTATTAGATGATTGATTTTTCCTCTCACTTGGAAGGTGCTGTAGCGAGTGGTGATGCGTACGATCGAGATTGGGTACATCCTATTGCAGCTTGGTGGGAGATCGCTTGTGGACTGGGTTCCATAGTGGCATCTGGAGTCGCTTCGATATATCATTGTGCGTTGTAGCTGCCCGGTTGAGGCCAGAGCCCTGTGAGGTGCTCCAAGATACTATGCTTGTTGGTGCGCCCATATGGCAGAGATAGTGGGCATGGGAGGCTACCAGGTAGAGGCCACACCGGGAGAGTGCTACTGGATGATGTCGAGAGCGTGGACTCCCTGTGATGAATCTGCCCATTGAGTGCATGATGCTGGAGTTCCAATGGTTGTAGTAGGGCGACCTGTCGGTGGCGACATGTGAAGCACAGTTCGCGATACTGTCGCGTTTTGCCCCCCACATGGGTCGTAAACGAGGAGACGCGATGCTAGCGTTCGTGATGGGACTCAACTGCCCTATCAGATAGATGACGTCGCATAGGCATTGTCGAGGTTCGACGACCCCTTATTGCGTGTCTTGTGGATTAAGTGCGGTTGAGCGGCTTACCAAGCGTGTAAGTGTCATCATGAGCGCCAGCCATGCTCGAGGAGCAGAATCTGGACTTAATTGTTCGAGGTGTTGTTTTGATCTTCCCGTGAGGGTTGAAGATCAGGTACCCCTTGCTGTGAATTGATGATCTATTTGACCAGCTCTGGGAGCGGGTGTCTGCTGTTAGATCGATCTTTGCACAAGGGTACCACAAGTTGGAGATCCGGGAGTTGGACATCCTGTAGATGGCCTTTCGTGACCATTTCGGGCACTACGAGTTTTAAGTACTGCTGTCGGGGTTGACGAATGCGCCGGATGCCTTCGTGGATCTCAAAAGTTTTATTGGGCCTCCATGGACTACTTTGAGGTAGTCTTCGTTGAAATTTCTAGTAGCGAGATGTGAAAGTGATGGGTGACGTTGTTTCCCCAGGTTGGCATGCCCTCAGGCAAAGTTCGAGAATCATCATCGCGTTGGAAAGCGTCAGTCCATGGAGATTCCTCAGTGGACGTGGGAGTGGGTTATCAGGGATTGTTGCGGACTCGCTAATGTCACGTTCGGGTCACGACGCCGTCTAGGTGATCATTGACCGACTGACTAAGTCCGCGCTTCCCTCCCTAATCCGACTGATTGAGTCTTTGGACTCCTTGACGTGGGTTTCCACCTTCGCAATTGTTCGTCTTCATGGCACTCCGGTCGGCTCTATTTCTAGTTGAGATGCGAGGGTTACTTTGAGGTTGTGGCGCAGCCTTGGCAGGCTTTGGCGCGAGCCTCCATCTAAGTGCAGCATTTCACCGCCGACGAATGGCCAAGGAAGAGGATGATTCAGACCTTGGAGGACATGCTAAGTGCCTGCGTGGTTGATGGTAAGGGCAGTTGGGTAAGGCACCACCCATTTGTTGGGGTATGCCTGCAAGACGACTGCCATTCGAGCATCCAGATGGACCTGAAAAAGGCACTCTACAGGCGTAGTTTTATACCTCTCTTGTGTTGGGACGGTTGAGGAGCGCCAGTTGGAGGGGCCACAAGTTATTTATTTGACCTTGTAGTGGCCAGGTTGGTTCATGTGTGCATCTGCACCTCCCAGAACCGATAGAAGGGCTACGCAGGTCATCGTCGCCAGGAGCTTACCTTCGGGTTTGGCGACCATGTTTTCCTGAAGTGTCCCAATTTAAGGGTATTCAATGTTTCGACATTCGGGGCAAGCTGAGTTGGCCCTTCATCGGACCGTGTCTTGTCATTGAGTGGGTTGAGGGGTTGTCTCGTCATGTAGCCCTTCCCCCACTGCTAGCTCATGCCCACGACGTCGTCCTTGTCTCATGGCTGAGGCATTATATCCACGATCCTACTCAGTCATTCCGTTCGACCGTCTTATTCTCGAGCTGGATTTGTCGTTCGTGGAGCAGTGGATCTAGGTCAAGGACCAACATGAGAAGAGGCTCCATGCTAAGACCGTTCCTTTGATTACAGTGTGTCGGTAGCGCCAGTCTGGTGCATAGACCACTTGGGAGCAAAAGGTCTATGCATGATACTTGCTATATTCGGTCTTCCCTTTGGGTTTCCTTAAATTTCGAGGACTAAATTTCCTAAGGGGGGGGGGAGAATGTTATGCCTGTGTCATTTGGAGCCATTTTGGTTAAGCCTTGGTCGCATCTGGGTCATTCAGGGCCTTTTTCTTTTTCGATCGGAGTCGCTAAAATTTTGGCTTTTAGCCACCTGCGGGAGTTGGAGTACTCTGATTGAAAATCTAACTGCATATTATGGGTCCTGGTACTGTTTCGTACTACCCATAAAAATTTCATCGAATTCCCGTAACGTTTTTAAAAATATACAGTTCTGAACCGTATCCGGGTTTTGAGAGTTCTTAGTTGGTCGAATAGTGTGAGATATTTTGGGGATGTGGTGACCCTTGGTAACCTTACCCCCACCTTGCTTGGGGATGAAGAAACCATTGGTTATTTGATATGTGAGTGGGTGAGCCTAACCCTAACCTCACCCCCCTTAAGGTCACCCCTAGGCACTATTTGGGCATGAAAATGACTTTTTTGCCCTCTCTCTCTCTCTCCCCCTCTCTCCCATTTCGTGGAACACCTTCTCTCCCTCTCTTGGTCTCTTTTTTTCTCCTCTTTGTGTGTGAAGAAGGAGGAGGAAAAAGCAATTGAAGGAAAAGATGAAGAAGAAGCACAAGAAAGAGTGAGAAAGGGTGAGTATGTGTTGTTGTTGTTTCTCTTCTCTCTATCCCCTTTTCATGCCCCTTTGCACCCCTATTTTCTACCATGAATGGCTTCAGGAGATGCTAATGAGGTGGTGGTAGTGGTGGTGGTGGTTGAGGTGGTCGTGGGAGTGTCGAGAACCCCGCATCTCCCCATTTCCCTCCCCCTGTTTTGGTAAGGCAGCACTCTGTATTTTAAAGATCTCAGTGCATCTAGTATTTAGAGACACATTTTTAGGATTATGTCTTCATATGATATGATCATCTATGTGTCTAGTTGTTATATATGAAATGTGGGCTCATTATGATATCTGTGGTGTAAGTTAGAACCTGTTTTGCATGGCCTGTCCAGATTCGCGTAGGAATTGACCTGCTTCTAGAAATAATTTATTTCGGGCTTGTAGAGGCAAAATTAGGTTCTAATGTCTTCATGGATTATGATCCCAGCATATCAGAGAATGTGCACGTTTTATTTCATAATTTGTGGAAGTGTATTGGGTGCTGTGGAGATCAATTAGTAGGGCTGGTTGAGGTTTGGCAGTTTTGTTTGGTTGAGTGTCAAGGAGTTGTTTGCATGTGTCTTGTGTGATATTATGGAAGTATCAGGGGTTAGGGTCTTCATGAAGTAGGCTTATATGTGTGATAGGAGGTTCCATAATTTAATTATGGATCATTGGTTGTGTTTTACAGATCTCGTAGACCGGACGCGCGGCGATCCGGGTATCGGTGAGTGGTTTGATCCAATCTCCCCCCCCTCTCGAGATGCGATCAACGCTCGTAGTCGTGTGTTGCGCATCAATGGGGCATCCTAGCTATACTACTTGTGTAGATAAGTAGTATTGCCATGCTTAAACTATAATATGTTAGATATCTTGCATGCTAGGCTTATATTGCATGTATTGTATCCATGTATGAATGATTGTATCGCATGCGCCCCTCTAGTATGGGCATGTATTTCTGTAATGTGTACGGATGTATAGAATAGGGCATGCCTTAGGTAGTATTGTAATACTACTCCCACCATATTAATTGGAATATCCAGCATGATTAAGTCTGGGTTAATAACGGGCACCTGCCTAATATTCCTTTGCGATAAGACTCGAGGGTGTGGTGTAGTTGTTGTGCCCATGCTAATGGGGCAAGGCTATGACCAACTTCATGAGATGATGATCTCTCTCGCCCTCTCCCTCTGCACGAACTAAGTAAGTAGATGCGATTTCCTATTCGACTCAGGTTCGTTCGGAATATTGGCATGCACCTGTTAAGTGCGCGAGATTTGCACTTGACCCTTACCTTTTAAGTTGGTGATATCCAACGCATGCTTAAGTTAGGCCTTGTGTGCTTATGTGATTAATGGCCATGTATGCATGTTGTATGATTTATTATGATGTAAATCCATGTTAGGGAGTATCCCTATAATTATTTGATAGGTTATCGTGCATGTAGTTCATGTACATAACTAAGATATAATTCTCCTGGATATATATGCGCATGTTAAAACTGATTAGGCCTATCTGAAATAGGCGTGGGTATGACCCGTTGTCAGGTTGTACCTTATTAGTTAGAGCGCTAGCGATGTAATCGCCCCCGTGCATCCGAGCGATGCACTCGTTTGGAATTAAGGAGAAGTCATTATCTTATCGATTTTGTTAAGCCGGTAGTTGTGGCATTAAGCTAGGCCTACCCGTGCTAGGCGTGTATATGAAACGCCTATTGGGTTATGTGCCTTGGGATTATTTCTGCGTGAGAGCAAAGGCAACGCCCCCTTGTGTCCGAGCGACACAACCGTGTGGGTGTACAATAGTATTTGATATTCTCGATATGTGATTATCGAGAGTAGTTGTTTTTCCATTGAGTTCGCTTTGCGAACATGGAGTGTTTCCTCCCAATGTCGTCCGTGTTGAAGCGGCCCGGGTTGTAGCTGTCCTGACAGAGGGCCCCCACCTGTAGGTACTATCGATGCATGCGGCAAGATGTACTGATCATGGGGGTATATCAGGTAGAGGCTACCCGGGAGAGGGCTAACGAATGATATTGCGAGCGTGGAATCGTTCTCCCCTTCGTTGGATCTGTGTAGGAACTCCCCGGCGTTGGAAAAGCTTTCCTGACAGAGGGCTCCCATCTGTAGGTACTACCGATGCGTTCGGAAGCGTACTGATTGTGGGAGTATACCAGGTAGAGACTACCCGAGGAAAGGGCTACCGGTGGACCAAGGGTGTAGAGCAGTCTAAGTCTCTTCCAAAAGTCCTATATCACCTCTAAAGGGTGAGGGTGAGGATGAGGTGAAGACACGTCGCCGCGTGACCCATTCGTTGTTCGTCCGTTCCCATAGTTGTTGGGTCCGGTTGCGTATCGATGTTCAAAGACATCGTTGGGCAGTTATCCTGATGTAGATGATCCAGTAGCGTTGTGTAGACCAGTAATTCCAGGTCCTTTTGACCAACGGTATGGTCTCTCCCCAAGAGACCCAAGAGTCTCCCTCCGGGAGTGAGGGTGAGGGTGAGGTTGGTGATTCAGTAGTGTTGTGTGGACCAGTAATTCCGCGTCTCTTTGACCAACGGTATGGTCTCTCCCCAAAAGTCCCAAGAGTCTTCCTCCGGGAGTGAGGGTGAGGTTGGTCGCGCCGCCGCGTGACCCCATGGGTTTCCACCCATGTTTTCCTTGAAAGGAAATTGCTTTAGTATTGAACTGTTGTATGGTGATTGGTTTCCAGCCACTCACTGAGCTTGTAGCTCACCCCTCGCATACTGTTTCTTTTCAGGGGCAGTGTTGGGCGTGGAGCTGGAGCTTTCCTGTGGCGTGGTCTTATGGGCGTGGAGCGTTCTTCCGGTGGGTGGCGAGTGTGAGGCTATCAGCAGTCCTAGAGTCATTTTATGTATTGTAAATCGTGCATGTGGCACAGGTTGTATTTTATTTGGACTAGGCTTGGCTCTCACAGGACAGTGATTGTGTATTCGAGTCTGTAATAATATTTTTAGTTTACAGACATTGTTGATATCTTATGCTTCCGCTTTTCAGTCAGTTATCATTATCATTGCTTTGCCACCTTGTGTGTTGTTGTTGGAGTCTTTGTTGACCTCAGGTATTGATAGCTGATATTTCATTATTGCCACGTCTCGGGGACGACCGCCCTAGGGCATGACAATGGGAGTATACCAGGTAGAGGCTACTGGATGACGAAGGGTGTAGAACAAAAGGTTTTCTTCCAACAGTCCTGTGTCACCCTTAGCAATGAGGGTGAGAGTGAGGATGAGGTGAAGTCACGTCGCCACATGACCCATTCGTTTTTCGTCCGTTCCCATAATCGTTGGGTCCGGTCACGTATCAATGTTCAGAGACATCGTTGGGTAGTTATCTCGATGTAGATGATCCAGTAGTGTTGTCTAGACCGATAAATCAGCGTCTCTTCAACCAACGGTATGGTCTCTTTCAAAGAGTCCCAAGAGTCTCCCTCCGGGAGTGAGGGTGAAGGTGAGGTTGGTCGCGCCGCTGCGTGACCTTGTTATCCATTGGGTTTCCACCCATGTTTTCCTTGAAAGAAAATTGCCTTAACATTAAACTATTGTAGTGGTGATTGGTTTCCAGCCACTCACTGAGCTTGTAGCTCACCCCTCGCATACTGTTTCTTTTCAAGGGCAGTGTTGGGCGTGGAGCTGGAGCTTTCCTGTGGCATGGTATTATGTGCGTGGAGCGTTCTGTCAAGCGGGTGGCGGGTGCGAAGCTGTCAGCAGTCCTAGAGTCATTTTATGTATTGTATATTGTGCATGTGGCATAAGTTGTATTTTATTTGGACTAGACTTGGCCCTCACAAGACATTGATTGTGTATCCGAGTCTGTAATGATATTTTTGGTTTACAGACTTATTGGTATTTTTATGCTTCCACATTTTTTGGTTGATCTATCAGTTATCGTTGTTTCGCCAGCTTTTTGTGTTATTTATTGGAGTCATTGTTGACCTCATGTAATTGATAGCTGATACTTTATATATTGCCATGTCTCGGGGCATCTGCCCTACTATTTGATCTCCACAGCACCAAATACACATCCGAAAATTATGCAATAAATTATACAGATTCTATGACATGTTGGGATCATAATCCCAGAAGACATTATAACCTAATTTTGCCTCTACAAGCCCGAAATAAATTATTTCCAGAAGCAGGTCAATTCCCGCGCGAGTATGGACAGTCCATGCCAAACAGGTTCTAACTTACACAACAGATATCATAATGACCCCAAATTTCATATATAACAACTAGACACATACATGATCATATCACATACGGCCATTATCCCAAAAATATGCCTCCAATTACTAGTTTCACAGAGATCTTGAAGAGACAGAGATCTGTCTTACCAAAACAGGGGGAGGGAAATTGGAAGATGCGGGGTTCTCGACACACCCACAATCACCTCAACCACCACAACCACTACCACCACCTCATCAGCCCTTCCATGGCTGAAAACAGGGAATAATAGAGGTATGAGAGGGAGCTAGAGAGAAGAGAAACAACAACAACAACATCAACAACACACACACACACCCCTTTCCCACTTGCTCTTCCTTCTTGTGCTTCTTCTTCTCCTTTTTAAATAAACAAAGGAAAACAACCAAAAGGGGAGCCAAAGAAGGGTCGGATGGATTTTTCTCACTTGTGAGAAGCGGAGAGAGAGAGAAAGAAAGAGAGAGAGAGAGAGAGAGAGAGAGCTTTCAATGCCCAAAAAGGGGTGGTTGGGAGGTTTGACCTTGGTCAACCTAGCCAAGCTACCAAACAAAACAAGTTGACCAGTCAATGGTCAACTTTGACTTGGTCAAAGTCTCTCTCCTTTGACAATCCAATATCGACTAAAATTTGGATACGGTTCAGAACTGCATAATTTCCTAAAACGTAACCAGAACTCGATGAAATTTTTTATGGGTAGGACCAAACAGTACCAGGACCCATAATATGCAATTAGATTTCCAATTAGAGTACTCCAACTCCTGCAGGTGACTAAAAGCCAAAATTTTAGCGACTCCGATCGGAAAAAAAAAAGAGGCTCCGAATGACACAGGCATAACATACATCACCATAATTATACATCCATTGTCAAGGCTAAAATCCAACAAAAATTCAATATATATCGGGAACAACTGAATTTATATATCACACTATCATACATATGGGTCCTCTACATGCCAAAGAAATGACCAACATCTTCTACACAAGTCTAATGCTTCGGAAATAAAATACGAGCTTCAACCTCCAATGCCTTAACGAGATCGACAACCACCAACAGCTAATCTAAAAGGTTAGGAAAGAGAGGGATGAGCTACCACATGCTCAGTGAATGGACACAACTATCCCAATAATATAATATGCTTCAAAAATAATGATTTTATAAAAGTGTTTCACAAAACAGTTATATAATACAGAAATCTTATGATAAAGATGTTATTCAAAACATGCCAGGTGTCAAACTTCTCCTTTAAGGAATACATGATATCATAAAACACTCTTCTCAAAACTATATGATGAGTATGAATGCAACAGACACGCATGCCCGCTTTCCACGACACCTAGCCGCAGAGATTTCACTTTAGAAATTGGGCCACGTAGTTATAGCCACCTAGACTTGGGCCATATTTTAGACCGCAGCCACCTAGACTGAACCACCTAGACGATTTAATGCATACACAATAAAAAATACTTATTCTTTCAAGTATAAAGGATGCGACAATTTCCATAAATCCCATAATTTTCAATGCATATGATATATCTGTTTGTGAAATACATTTTTCCCAGAAACAACTCTATCATAGTCAAAAACACGATTTAACATCCAGGTATATAATCAACCCGAAAATAACCTTTTAATCCCAAAACCAATAAATCTAATTTGATCTTAAGAAATCTTTGAGATCCATTGAAATCTAATCAAATAATCATCTAATTAAAATCAATCAAACCCTAACCCTAATCCATCAACCTTCTTTCCCAATTAATCGATTGACACAATCATATCCTAACCAAAAATAAATTGAAATACTAATTAACAAAAATCAATAGAGAAAGATTTCTCACCTTGTGGTACTCGACGGGTAGGGTTACGTCATCACCACCCTTCCTGCCTCATTAGAAATCTGATGCAAACCCTAACCCAAAACGTACTATATAAAAGGGGTTTTTACCAAAATTACAGAACAACCCCTCAAGTATTTCAGGTTTACAACTAGGTGTTTGTCCGATTTATAAAAAAATCCCTTTTTGATTTACAGACAGGTCCCAGAAGGCAATTAAAAGATTTTCTGGATTCGCAACTAGATCCCTGGGCCCAATAACTTGACACAAAATTCTAAAAACCTAATTTCCCGAACTTCAAATTTTACCAAATTTCAACCAAAATATCTTGAGACTATAAAGATCTCCAGAAAAATATAAAATAAATATTTCAACATCAAGTTATAATTATTATAATTATAAATCAAATTGGACCCATTTGTGCCCACCACCAAAACTGAAAAAAGAAATAACTTAATTTCAATTAAAATTTCCATTATATTTTTAAAACAATACATAATATTGAAAAATACAGAAATGTTACATCTTACCTCTCTCTCGCCCTCTCTCTCTGTGCGAACTGAGTAAGTAGATGTGGTTCCTACTTGACTCAGGTTCGCTTGGGAATATTGGCACGCACCTGTTGGTGTGCGAGATCCCGCTTGACCCTTTCCTTTTAAGTTGGTGATATCCAACGCATATTAGGGTATACTTTGTATGCTTGTATGATTAATGACCTTGTATGCATGTTTAATTAGGCCATACCTTGTATGCGTGTTGCATGATGTGTTGTTTATGCTTTTTAAACCATGTTAGGGAGAACCCTTATAATTAAATCACTATGTTGTCCAACATGTGGTGCATGTACTTAACTGTGAATGAATTCTCGAGTTATATTTATGTACATGTTAGACTAATTGGGCCTATCTGTAATAAGCGTGGGTATGACCAGTTGTCGGGTTGTACCTTATTAATTAGAGCGCAAGCAATGTAATCGCCACCATGCATCTGAGTGATGCACCCGAATGGAATTCAGGAGAAGTCATTGTCATATCGGTGTTTCCAACCGGTGGTTATGGTATTAAGCTAGGCCTGCATGTGCTAGGCGCGCGTATGAACCGCCTATTGTGTCACGCCCCAGGCGTCCCCGAGACGTGGCAAAATTAGTAAATATCAGCTATCAATACCTGAGGTCAATAAAGACACCAACAACAATACACAAGGCGACAAAGCAAGATAATGATAACTGACTGAAAAGCGGAAGCATAATATATAAACAATGTCTGTAAATCAAAAACATTATTACAGACCCGAATACACAATCAATGTCTTGTGGAAGCCAAGTCTAGACCAAAGAAAATACAACCTGTGCCCATACACGATTTACAAAACATAAAATGACTCTAGGAATGCTGACAGCCTCACACTCGCCACCCGCCGACAGAACGCTCCACGCCCATAAGACCACGCCACAGGAAAGCTCCAGCTCCACGCCCAACACTGCCCCTAAAAAGAAATAGTATGCGAGGGGTGAGCTACAAGCTCAGTGAGTGGCTGGAAACCAATCACCATACTACAGTTCAATACATAATCAATTCCCTTTTTCAAGGAAAACATGGGTAGAAACCCAATGAATAACTGGGTCACGCGGCGGCACGACCAACCTCACCCCCACCCTGACTCCTGGAGGGAGTCTCTTGGGACTTCTGGGGAGAGACCATACCGTCGGTCAAAGAGACCCGGATTTACTGGTCTACACAACACTACTGGATCATCTACATCTAGATAATTTCTCAAACGATGCCTTTAAACATCGACACAAGACCGGACCCAACAACTATGGGAACGGTCGAACAACGAATGGGTCACGCGACGATGTGTCTTCACCTCATCCCTACCCTCACTCCAGGAGGGAGACTATTGGGACTTTTGGAAGAGGCTTAGACTGCTCTACACCCTTGGTCCACCGGTAGCCTCTCCCGCGTAGCCTCTACCTAGTATACTCCCACTATCAGTACTCTTCCGAACGCGTCGGTGGTACCTACGGACGGGTGCCCTCTGTCAAGACAGCTGTAATCGCCGGGAAGTCCCTACTCGGATCCAATGAAAGGGGAGAACGATTCCCATGCCCGTAACATCATTCGTTAACCCTCTCCCGGGTAGTATCTACAACCCGATCTCCTCAACTCACTGCTCTACACCCTTGGTCCGCCAGTAGCCCTTTCCTCAGGTAGCCTCTACCTGGTATACTCCCACGATCAGTACTCTTCCGAATGCATCGGTGGTACCTACGGATGGGATCCCTCTGTCAGGACAACTAAACCCGAGAAGTTCCTACGTCGGATCCAACAAACGGAGAACGATCCCATGTTCGCAAAGCGAACCCAAAGGAAAACAACCACTCTCGATACTCACTTATCGAGATATCAAACACAGGCATAACAACAATCAACACACTCATATTAACCTTAAAGTAGTCATAGTCCCTATACGGGAGTAACTACACAAGTTAGAGGGTCGTAACATTGCCGACCCACCCCACGATCACCCTTTAGGGGTGTCATGGGTCCTTTGGGACACACTAGACCGCTCTCCACCCCTGGTCCACCCGGTAGCCTCTCCCACACTCCGTAGCCTATACCTGGTATACTCCCACGATCAGCACTGTCCGACGCATCGGAGGTACCTACAGATGGGAGCCCTCTGTCAGGTCAGCTTTCCAACGCCGGGGAGTCCCTACATCGGATCCAACCAAAAGGAGAAGACAGCCTACTCGCACATATACGATCCTCTTGGATCCGTTGACAATGATTTCTAACACTACTAATGTCATGAATTCTCAAAAATTCCTCTAGGGCGCATAACTAAGATGCGGGGAAACATATATTATAACAACAAGGTTATAATATTCTCTAAGGCATGCTTATAACAATATATTCTCATTTGATTTAAACAAATTAAACTAAATGGGAAACATGCGTAGATCGAGGCTTTTCAAGCATGGGACATGGTGTCTAGGCATGTATGGGCCTCTATACATGATACATGGATGTATATCCCTAGCATATAATGTCTAACAGGGCATGGTTTCATCATATTATAACATGCATTAACATCATTTTTCATACTATAGCTAAGGGGCCCCATCGATGCGCGACACGCGTCTACGCGGGTCGAGCGCATCCCTAGAGAGGGGGGGATTGGAATCGAACCACTCACCTTACAACCTGGGACCTCGCGCATCCCTTCCGACGAGATCTGCAAGGTAGGGGCATCCAATTTGGTGAGTAACAACACAATTTACACATAGAAATCATTAGAAATAACAAATACCCGGACAAGCATGCATACGGACTCGCACGCATGCGAGCACGCACGTACGCACGCGAGTCCGAGTGCCCCGACACCTACCCGAACCCTCGGGCAGCCACACGCATGGCCCCCCGCACACGCACGCACGAATGCGCACGCATGCACGCACCCCAACACCCTCAGCGCACTGCCGCGCGCCTACCCGCTCGCCCAGACGCGCTGCCACGCGCGCGCGCACGCTCGCTCGCGCCTGCGCGCACCGCGCGCCCTCGCAGAACCCCCGCGCATGCCCCAGCACGCGCACGCACGCACACGGACTGGTCCCCAGCCCCGCGCCCAGGCGCATGCCCAGGCGCACTGCTCGCCCGCGCACTCGCGCGCACTCCCGCGCGCACCCCCGCTCGCGCCAGCACCCGCGCGACCACTCCGCGCGCACCCGCGCATTCGCGCGCACGCGCCCGCCTACGCGTGCGTGCCTGCGCGCGCACGCATGCAGACAGCTCCCGATGCGCGCCCAGCCAACCCTTACCCCTTTTTAACCCTCCCCAACCCCTCACACACACCCTAACCCATATGCATAGCATGCAAGACTTCCCCAACCATCCCAACAGCCCTTACAAATCAAAAAGAAGGGGAAGAGGACTTACCAAAAGAGGAAAACGGAAAGGGGGAGGTGCGGGGCTCTCGACGCGCCCACGGCTACCTCAACCACCACCACCACCACCACCACCTCTTCGGCCTCTCCTCAGCCCTTCTTGGCTGCAAATCAGGGGGCAAAAGATCATGAAATGGGAGCTTGAGAGAGAGGAGATCAACAACATACAACAACACATGAACAAACCCTCACCATTTCTTCCTTCACCCTCTCCTTCTCTTTGGGGAATTTAAACAAACACTTGGGGGGGGCTGGTTTGAAAGAGTGAAGGAGAACCAAGAAGTTGACGTGGGGATTGGGAGGGGATGAGAGAGAGAGAGAGATATTTATTTGCACATAAATATCTAAAGAGGGATGGAAATGACCATTTCATCCTTTGACTAGAAATTCTGCGCATGCTTCACTAGAACAGCCATAACTTCCTCGATATAGCTCCGAATTGCACAATTCCAATTCCGTTGGAAATCCAAGAAGATTATCTACAACTTTCATGTTTATGCCAAGATCAAATAATCTCTCCAGCTATTCCGAAATTAGAGATAAACATAGAACAGGGCTGCTGCCAGAATTTTCATCCCCGGGGTATACTTGGTAAAATACCCATAACTTTTACTACAAGAATCCAGTTGATCTAATTCCACTTTTGTACGAAAGCTAACTCAAAACTGGACATCTCATAATAAAATCATATTTAAACCTCTTCATCTTGGATTTTAACAAAATCAAATCCAAATACCAAATTGAAAATACATAACTTCGAGGAAAAAAATTATGTACCCAAATTTTCAAACAGAGCGCTCCAAATGACACAGGCACAACATATTGGGTCATGCCTTGGGCTTATTTCTATGCAAGAACAGAGGTAACTCTCTGTGTTTGAGCGACGCATCTGTGTGGGAGTTTAAGCGTATTCGATAGCATCGGTATGTGGTTACCGAGAGTAGTTGATTTGTATGGTTCGCATTGCGAGCATGTGTGTTTATCCCCTTCGTCGGCTCCGAGTTGGTGTTGTCCACTGTTGAAGCTATCTTGTGAAGTGCCCCGACTCATAGGTACTACCAATGCATGTTGATATACCCATATGGCAGATGTACTGATCTTAGGAGGCTACCAGGTAGAAGCTACCCGGGAGAGGGCTACCGGATGACGAAGGGTTTTGAGCAGAAAGATTATCCCAATAGTCCCTAGGGTCACCCCTCCGGGGGCTAGGGTGAGGGTGAGTTGGGGAGTCACGTAGTGTCACGCCCCAGGGCGGCCGTCCCCGAGACGTGGCAATAATAAAATATCAGCTATCAATACCTGAGGTCAATAAAGACTCCAACAACACACACAAGGTGGGAAAGCAAGGATAATGATAACTGATTGAAAAGCGGAAGCATAATATATAAACAATGTCTGTAAACAAAAAACATTATTACCAACTCGAATACACAATCACTGTCCTGTGAGAGCCAAGTCTAGACCAAATAAAATACAACCTGTGCCACATGCACGATTTACAATACATAAAATGTCTCTAGGACTGCTGACAGCCTCGCACTCGCCACCCGCCGGAAGAACGCTCCACGCCCATAAGACCACGCCACATGGAAGCTCCAGCTCCACGCCCAACACTGCCCGTGAAAAGAAACAGTATGCGAGGGGTGAGCTACAAGCTCAGTGAGTGGCTGGAAACCAATCACCATTACAACAGTTCAATGTTAACACAATTTCCTTTCAAGGAAAAACATGGGTAGAAACCCAATGGATAACAGGGTCACGCGGCGGCGCGACCTGTCACGCCCCAGGGAGGCCGTCCCCGAGACGTGGCAATAATAAAATATCAGCTATCAATACCTGAGGTCAATAAAGACTCCAACAACAACACATAAGGTGGCAAAGCAAGGATAATGATAACTGACTGAAAAGCGGAAGCATAATATATAAACAATGTCTGTAAACCAAAAACATTATTACAGACTCGAATACACAATCACTGTCCTGTGAGAGCCAAGTCTAGACCAAAGAAAATACAACCTGTGCCACATGCACGATTTACAATATATACAGTGACTCTAGGACTGCTGACAGCCTCGCACTCGCCATCCGCCGGAAGAACGCTCCACGCCCATAAGACCACGCCACAGGAAAGCTCCAGCTCCACGCCCAACACTGCCCCTGAAAAGAAACAGTCTGCGAGGGGTGAGCTACAAGCTCAGTGAGTGGCTGGAAACCAATCACCATACAACAGTTCAATACATAAACCATTCCCTTTCAAGGAAAACATGGGTGGAAACCCATGAATAAAGGGTCACGCGGCAACGCGACCAACCTCACCCTCACCCTCACTCCCGGAGGGAGACTCTTGGGACTTTTGGGGAGAGACCATACCGTTGGTCGAGGAGACCCGGGATTACTGGTCTACACAACACTACTGGATCATCTACATCGGGATAACTGACCCACGATGTCTTTAAACATCGATACGAGACCGGACCCAACAACTATGGGAACGGACGAACAACGAATGGGTCACGCGGCGATGTGTCTTCACCTCATCCTCACCCTCACCCCCTTAGAGGTGACATAGGACTTTTGGAAGAGACTTAGACTGCTCTACACCCTTGGTCCACCGATAGCCCTTTCCCCCGCGTAGCCTCTACCTGGTATACTCCCACGATCAGTACGCTTCCGAATGCATCGGTGGTACCTACGGATGGGAGCCCTCTGTCAGGACAGCTGTAATCGCCGGGGAGTTCCTACATCGGATCCAACGAAGGGGAGAACAATTCCACGCTCGCAATATCATTCGTTAACCCTCTCCCGGGTAGCCTCTACCTGGTATACTCCCACGATCACACGCTCCGAATGCATCGGTGGTACCTACGGATGGGAGCCCTCTGTCAGGACAGCTACAACCCGGGCCTCTTCAACACAGACGACATTGGGAGTAAACATTCCATGTTCGCAAAGCAAACCCAATGGAAAAACACTACACTCGATAATCACATATCGATGATAGCGAACACTATTGTACTCCCACACGGTTGCGTCGCTCGGACACAGGGGGGTGTCACGCCCCAACTACCGGCTTAACAATCCGATAAGATAATGAATTCTCCTGAATTCCAAACGAGTGCATCGCTCGGATGCACGGGGCGATTACATCGCTAGCGCTCTAACTAATAAGGTACAACCCGACAGCGGGTCATACCCACGCCTATTTCAGATAGGCCTGATTAGTTTTTAACATGCACATTTAAACATATCCAGCTATGTGCATGAACCATATGCACAATCATCTAAATAATTATAGGGACACTCCCTAATCATAGATTTACATCATAAATAAATCATACAACATGCATACATGGTCATTAATCACAAGGCCTAACTTAAGTATGCGTTGGATATCGCCAACTTAAAAGAAAGGGTCAAGCGCGATCTCGCGCACTAACAGGTGCATGCCAATATTCCAAACGAACCTGAGTCGAGTAGGAAATCGCATCTACTTACTCAGTTTGTTCAGAGGGAGAGGCGAAAGAGCTGGTCATAGCTCATGAAGCTGGTCATAGCTTTGCCCCATTAGCATGGGCGCAACAGCTACACCAGGCCCTCGAGTCTTATCGCAATGGAATATTAGGCAGGTGCCCGTTATTAACCCAGACTTAATCATACTGTATATTCCCATTAATATGGTGGGAGTAGTATTACAATACTACCTAAGGCATGCCATATTCTATACATCCATACACATTATCAAAAATACATGCCCATACTAGAGGGGCTCATGCAACACAATCATTCATACATATATACAATACATGTATATAAGCCTAGCATGCAAGATATCTACATATTACATGTCACGCCCCAGGGCGGCCGTCCCCGAGACGTGGCAATAATAAATATCAGCTATCAATACCTGAGGTCAATAAGGACACCAACAACAATATACAAGGCGGCAAAGCAAGATAATGATAACTGACTGAAAAGCGGAAGCATAATATATAACAATGTATGTAAATCAAAAATATTATTACAGACCCGAATACACAATCAATGTCATGTGAAAGCCAAGTCTAGACCAAAGAAAATACAACCTGTGCCACATGCACGATTTACAAAGCATAAAATGACTCTAGGAATGCTGACAGCCTCGCACACGCCACCCGCCAGCAGAACGCTCCACGCCCATAAGTCCAGACCACAGGAAGCTCCAGCTCCACGCCCAACACTGCCCCTGAAAAGAAACAATATGCGAGGGGTGAGCTACAAGCTCAGTGAGTGGCTGGAAACCAATCACCATTCTACAGTTCAATACAAAAACAATTTCCTTTCTAGGAAAACATGGGTGGGAACCCATGGATAACTAGGTCACGCGGCGGCGCGACCAACCTCACCCCCACCCTCACTCCCGGAGGAAGTCTCTTGGGACTTATGGGGAGAGACCATACCGTCGGTCGAAGAGACCCGGATTTACTGGTCTAGAGACCATATCGTCGGTCGAAGAGACCCGGATTTACTGGTCTATTCAACAATACTGGATCATCTACATCTTGATAATCGCCCAACGATGTCCTTCAACATCGATCACGAGACCGGACCCAACAACTATGGGAACGGTCGAACAACGAATGGGTCACGAGGCGACGTGTCTTCGCCTCATCCACACCCTCACTCCTGAAAGGAGACATCTTGGGACTTTGGGAAGAGACTTAGACTGCTCTACACCCCTGGCCCACCGGTAGCCTCTCCCACCCTCGTGGCCTCCGCCTAGTCCTCTGACAGGTATAGCCAACGCCGGGGAGTTCCTACATCGGATCCAACAAAGGGGAGAACGATTCCCACGCTCGTAACATCATTCGTTAACCCTCTCCCGGGTAGTATCTACAACCCGATCTCCTCAACTCACCGCTCTACACCCTTGGTCCGCCAGTAGCCCTTTCCCACCCTCGTGGCCTCCACCTAGTCCACTCCCACCATCCGTACTGTCCAACACATCGGAGGTACCTACGGACGGGAGCCCTCTGTCAGGTACAGCCAATGCCGGGGAGTTCCTACATCGGATCCAACGAAGGGGAGAACGATCCCATGTTCACAAAGCGAAACCCAAAGGAAAACAACCACTCTCGATACTCGCTTATCGAGATATCACACACATGCATAACAACAACCAACACACTCATATTAACCTTAAAGTAGTCATAGTCCCTAAACGGGAGTAACTACACAAGTTAGAGGGTCGTAACATCGCCGATCCACCCCACGCTCACCCTTTAGGGGTGTCATGGGTCTTTCAGACTAGGCCGCTCTCCACCCCTGGTCCACCCGGTAGCCTCTCCCACACTCCGTAGCCTCAAACCTGGTATACTCCCACGATCAGCACAGTCCGACGCATCGGAGGTACCTACAGATGGGAGCCCTCTGTCAGGTCGAACAACTTTCCAACGTAGGGGGAGTCCCTACATCAGATCTAACCAAAAGGAGAAGACAGCCTACTCACGCGCGTACGATCCTGTTGGATCCGTCGACAACGATTTCTAACACTACTAATGTCATGAATTCTCAAGAATTCCTCCAGGGCGCATAACTAAGATGCGGGGAGACATATATTATAACAACAAGGTTATAATATTCTCTAAGGCATGCTTGTAACTATATGCTCACATTTGATTTAATTAAATTAAACTAGATGGGAACATGCATAGGTTCAGGGCTTTTCAATTAAGGGACAAGGTGACTAAACATGCATAGGCCGCTATACATGATATAAGGGTGCGTATCCCTAGCATACAAAGTCTAAGGTGGCATGGATATATCATATTAATCATGCATGCATAGTATTTACATATTATAGCTAGGGGGCCCCATCGATGCGCGACGCGCGTCCATGCGGGTCGAGCGCATCCCTAGAGAGGGGGGGGGGGAGATTGGAATCGAACCACTCACCTTACAACCCGGGACCTCGCGCATCCCATCCGACAGGATCTGCAAGATAGGGGCATCCAACTGGTGAAAAACAACACAATTTACACATAGAAATCATTAGAAAAACCCAATACTCGAACAAGCATGCCTACGGGCTCGCACGCATGCGAGCACGCACGCGAGTCCGAGTGCCCTGACACCTACCTGAACCCTCAGGCAGCCACACGCATGGCCCCCTGCACGCGCACGCACGCACGCACCCCAGCACCCTCGGCGCACTGCCGCGCGCCTGCCCGCGCGCCCAGACGCACTGCCGCGAGCACGCTAGCGCGCGCCCGCGCGCACCGCGCGTCCAGCCCAGCGCGTACCCGCGCGCACTGCGCCCCCCACGCAGCACCCTGCTCACACTCCCCAACACGCGCACTGGTCCCCAGCCCCGCGCCTAGGCGCATGCCCAGGTGCACTGCTCCGCCCGCGCGCACGCTCGCGCGCGCCCGCGGGCACCCCTGCTCGCGCGCGCACCCGCGCTCGCCTGCGTGCCCAACTGCGCCTGCCAGTGCCCACCTGCGCTCGCGCCTGCGAGCGCACGCGGGCAGACTGCGCCCAGCGCGCGCCCAGCCCATCCCAACCTCATTTTAACCCTCCCCAACCCCTCACACACACCCTAACCCATCTACCTAGCATGCATGACCTCCCTAACTTCCCCTTAAGCCATGAAAACCAAGAAAAGAAGGGGAAGAGCTCACCTTGGAGGGGGAACGAAAGGGGGAGGTTCGGGGGCCCTCGACGCACCCGCGACCACCTCAACCACCACCACCACCTCAGCCCTCCAATGGCTGCAAATCAGGGGGGGGGGGAATCCATGAAAAGGGAGCTTGAGAGAGAGGGGAACAAACAACACCACACATGCACAACCTTCTCTTCTTCCTTCACCTCCTCCTTCTCTTTGAGACATTTAAACAAACACTTGGGGGGGCCTTTGAAAGAGAGAAGGAGAACCAAGAAGTAGGCGTTGAAGTGAGAAGGGAAGAGAGAGAGAGAGAGAGAGAGAGATATTTGTTGCGCACAAATATCTAAAAGAGATGAAAAGACCTAGTCGCCCTTTGACTTGAAATTCTGCGCATGCTTCATTGGAACGGCCATAAATTCCTCGATACAGCTCCGAATTGCACGATTCCAAGTCCGTTGGAAAGCCAAGAGGATTATCTACAACTTTCAGGTTTATGCCAAGATCAAATAATCCCTCTAGCTATTCCGAAATTAGAGCTAAACATAGAACAGCGCTGCTGCCAAAATTTCCCTCCCCGGGGTATAATTGGAAAAATACCCATAACTTTTACTACAGGAATCCAAGTGATCTAATTCCACTTCTGTACGAAAGCTAACTCAAAACTGGATATCTCACAGTAAACTCATATTTAAACATCTTCATCTTGTATTTTAACAAAATCAAATCCAAATACCAAATTGGGAGTACATATAGGAAAAAAATTATGTACCTAAATTTTCAATCAGAGTGCTCCTAATGACACAAGCACAACACAAGCATGGCCATACTACTTATCTACACAAGTAGTATAGCTAGGGGGCCCAATCGATGCGCGACGCGCGTCTACGTGCGTCGAGCGCTTCCTGAGAGGGGGGGGGGTTGATTGGATCAAACCACTCACCATTACTCGGGACCTCGCGCATCCCATCCGACGAGATCTGCAGGGTAAGGGCATCAAATTTGGTGAGTAACATCACAATTTAACACTTAAAAATCATTAGAAATACCAAAGACTTAGACATGCACGCATACGGGTTCTCACGCATGCGAGCACGCGCGTACGCACGCATGCCCGGGTGCCCCATCACCTACCCGAGACCCTGGGCAGCCCCACGCATGCCCCAGCACGCGCACACACGCCCGGGCGCGCACTGGCCCCCAGCCCCCGCGCCCAGACGCATGCCCAGGCGCACTGCCCCGCGCTCGCGCGCGCCCCGCGCGCGCCCCCGCTCGCGCCAGCTCCCGCGCGCCCACTCCGCGCGCACCAGCGTGCTCGGGCGCACGGGCCCGCGCGCAACTGCGCGCTAGCCTGCGCCTGCCAGCGCCCACCTGCGCGCACGCCTGCGTGCGCACGCGCGCAGACAACCCCCGACACGCGTCCAGCCAACCTTTACCCCTTTTTTAACCCTCCCCAACCCCTAACACACACTCTAACCCATCTACTTAGCATGCATGACCTCCCCAACCATCCCAACAGCCCTAAAAATCAAAAAAGAAGGGGAAGAGGACTTACCAAAAGAGGGAAAGGAAAAGGGGGAGATGCGGGGCTCTCGACGCGCCCACGGCCACCTCAACCACCACCACCACCACCACCACCTCTTCAGCCTCTCACCAGCCCTTCTTGGCTGCAAATCAGGGGGGGGAAAGTTCATGAAAAGGTGCTTGAGAGAGAGGAGATCAACAACAACAACAACACCTACACAAACCTAGACTTGCACTTGCACCTTCTCCTTCTCTTCTCTTTGAGGAATTAATACAAACACATGGGTGGCATTGAAAGAGAGAAAGAGAGACCCTAGAGAGGTAGACGTGGGGTGTGGGAGAGAGATATTTTGGGCAAATAAATATCTAAAAGAGGGATAGAAATGACCAATTCATCCCTGACTAGAAATTCTGTACATGCTTCACTAGAACAGCCATAACTTCCTCAATATAGCTCCGAATTGCACAATTCAAAGTCCACTGGAAATCCAAGAAGATTATCTACAACTTTCATGTTTATGCCAAGATCAAATAATCCCTCCAGCTATTCCGAAATTAGAGATAAACATAGAACAGGGCTGCTGCCAGAATTTTTCATCCCCGGGGTATACTTGGAAAAATACCCATAACTTTTACTACATGAATCCAGTTGATCTAATTCCACTTTTGTACGAAATCTAACTCAAAACTGAGCATCTCATAATAAAATCATATTTAAACCTCTTCATCTTGGATTTTAACAAAATCAAATCCAAATACCAAATCGGAAATACATAACTTCGAGGAGAAAAATTATGTAGCCAAATTTTCAATCAGAGCGCTCCAAATGACACAGGCATAACATCACCAACCTCACCCTCACCCTCACTCCCGAAGGGAGACTCTTGGGTCTCTTGGGTAGAGACCATACCGTTGGTCAAAGAGACACGGAATTACTGGTCTACACAACACTACTAGATCATCTACATCAAGATAACTGCCCAACGATGTCTTTGAACATCGATACGCAACCGGACCCAACAACTATGGGAACGGACGAACCACGAATGGGTCACGCGGTGACGTGTCTTCACCTCATCCTCACCCTCACCCTTTACAGGTGACATAGGACTTTTGGAGAGATTAGACTCCTCTACACCCTTGGTCCACCGGTAGCCCTTTCCCCGGGTAGTCACTACCTGGTATACTCCCACGATCAGTACGCTTCCGAACGCCTCGGTGGTACCTACGGATGGGAGCCCTCTGTCAGGACAGCTTTTCCAACGCCGGGAAGTTCCTACATCGGATCCAACGAAGGGGAGAACGATTCCACGCTCGCAATATCATTCGTTAGCCCTCTCCCGAGTAGCCTCTACCTGGTATACCCCCACGATCAGTACATCTTGCCGCATGCATCGATAGTACCTACAGGTGGGGGCCCTCTATCAGGACAGCTACAACCTGGGCCGCTTCAACACGGACGACATTGGGAGGAAACACTCCATGTTCGCAAAACGAACTACTCTCGATAATCACATATCGATGATAGCGAATACTATTGTACTCCCACACAGTTGCGTTGCTCGGACACAAGGGGGGGTTGCCTCTGCTCACACGCAGAAATAATCTCAAGGCACATAACCCAACAGGCGGTTCATATACACGCCTAGCACGGGTAGGCCTAGCTTAATGCCACAACTAATGGCTTAAGAAACCGATAAGATAATGAATTCTCCTGAATTCCAAACGAGTGCATCTCTCGGATGCACGGGGGCGATTACATCACTAGCGCTCTAACTAATAAGGTACAACCCGACAACGGGTCATACCCACGCCTATTTCAGATAGGCCTAATTAGTTTTAACATGTGCATATATTTTATCTAGGAGAATTATATCTAGCTATGTGCATGAACCATATGCACAATCATTTAATAATTGACCATAAGGGTGACCCCTAACATGGATTTACATCATAAACAACAAATCATACAACATGCATACATGGTATGGCCCACTTAAACATGCATACGTGGCCATTAATCATATAAGCACACAAGGCATAACTTAAGCATGCGTTGGATATCACCAACTTAAAAGAAAGGGTCAAGCGCGATCTCACGCACTAACAGGTGCATGTCAATATTCCAAACGAACCTGAGTCGAGTAGGAAATCGCATCTACTTACTCAGTCCATTTAGAGGGAGAGGGCGAGAGAGATCATCATCTCATGAAGCTGATCATAGCTTTGCCCCCATTAGCATGGGCGCAACAACTACACCACACCCTCGAGTCTTATCGCAAGGGAATATTAGGCAGGTGCCCGTTATTAACCCAGACTTAATCATGCTGGATATTTCAATTAATATGGTGGGAGTAGTATTACAATACTACCTAAGGCATGCCATATTCTATACATCCATACACATTACAGAAATACATGCCCATACTAGCTGGGCGCATGCAATACAATCATACATACATGGATACAATACATGCCATATAAGCCTAGCATGCAAGATATCTAACATATTATAGTTTAAGCATGGCCATACTACTTATCTACACAAGTAGTATAGCTAGGGGGCCCCATCGATGCGCGACGCGCGACTATGCGCGTCGAGCGCATCCCGAGGGGGGGGAGGGATTGGATTAAACCACTCACCGCAACCCGGGTCATCGCGCATCGCGAGGTAGCAAGCGAGCAGGGCAAGCGGGGCAGCACACATGCAGAGGGAGGCACGCACACGCGGGGCAGCACTCGGGTTGCACAGGCAGGGCAAGGCGCGCTGGGCACAGTCGCAAGGAACGTCGCAGGACGCACTGGGCACAGTCGCTGGGCGCGCTGGGCACAGTCGCAGGGAACGTCGCAGGACGCACTGGGCACAGGCGCAGGACGCGCTGGGCACAGACGCAGGGCACGCCGCAGGGCACGCTGGGCACAGGCGCAGGGCACGCTGGACGCAGAGGCAGGGCACGCGGCAGGATGCGCTGGGCACAGATGCAGGGCACGCCTGGCATAGACACAGGTGCTGGCAGGGCAGCAGGCAGGGCATGCTGGGCACAGCTGCTGGGCATGAGTGTTGGTGCTCGCAGGGCAGCAGACAGAGCAAGCTGGGCACAGGCAGCACACACAGGGCAGCAGACACACGGGCACGCCGGCACCCCTACACCCAAGCAACCAAGCACACACAAACCAATACACAAACACTTAGCATGCACCACCTCCCAACACATCCAATGAGCTGAAAAACTAGAAAAAGAAGAGGGGAAAGCTTTGTCACGCCCCAGGGTGGCCGTCCCCGAGACGTGACAATAATAAAATATCAGCTATCAATACCTGAGGTCAATAAAGACTCCAACAACAACACACAAGGTGGCAAAGCAAGGATAATGGTAACTGACTGAAAAGCGGAAGCATAATATATAAACAATGTCTGTAAACCAAAAACATTATTACAGACTCGAATACACAATCACTGTCCTGTGAGAGCCAAGTCTAGACAAAAGAAAATACAACCTGTGCCACATGCACGATTTACAATATATACAATGACTCTAGGACTGCTGACAGCCTCGCACTCGCCATCCGCCGGAAGAACGCTCCACGCCCATAAGACCACGCCACAGGAAAGCTCCAGCTCCACGCCCAACACTGCCCCTGAAAAGAAACAGTATGCGAGGGGTGAGCTACAAGCTCAGTGAGTGGCTGGAAACCAATCACCATACAACAGTTCAATACATAAACAATTCCCTTTCAAGGTAAACATGGGTGGAAACCCATGGATAACAGGGTCACGCGGCGGCGCGACCAACCTCACCCTCACCCTCACCCTCACTCCCGGAGGGAGACTCTTGGGACTTTTAGGGAGAGACCATACTGTTGGTCGAGGAGACCCGGGATTACTGGTCTACGCAACACTATTGGATCATCTACATCGAGATAACTGCCCAACGATGTCTTTAAACATCGATACGAGACCGGACCCAACAACTATGGGAACGGACGAACAACGAATGGGTCACGAGGCGACGTGTCTTCACCTCATCCTCACCCTCACTCCCGGAGGGAGACTCTTGGGACTTTTGGAAGAGACTTAGACTGCTCTACACCCTTGGTCCACCGGTAGCCCTTTCCCCTGCGTAGCCTCTACCTGGTATACTCCCACGATCAGTACCTTCCGAATGCATCGGTGGTACCTACGGATGGGAGCCCTCTGTCAGGACAGCTTTCCCAACGCTGGGGAGTTCCTACATCGGATCCAACGAAGGGGAGAACGATTCCACGCTCGCAATATCATTCATTAGCCCTCTCCCGGGTAGCCTCTACCTGGTACACTCCGATGATCAATACGCTCCCGAACGCATCGGTGGTACCTATGGATGGGAGCCCTCTGTCAGGACAGCTACAACCCGGGCCTCTTCATCACGGACGACATTGGGAGTAAACATTCCATGTTCGCAAAGCGAACCCAATGGAAAAACAACTGCTCTCGATAATCACTTATCAATATATCGAATACTACTGTACTCCCACACCGTTGCGTCGCTCAGACACAAAGGGGTTGCCTCTGCTCTCACATAGAAATAATCCCATAAGCTAATGAATTCTCCTGAATTCCAAATGAGTGCATCGCTCGGATGCACGGGGCAATTACATCGCTAGCGCTCTAACTAATAAGGTACAACCCGGCAGCGGGTCATACCCATGCCTATTTCAAATAGGCCTATCAGTTTTTAACATGCGCATATAAATATATCCAGCTATGTGCATGAACCATATGCACAATCATCTAATATGTATAGGGACACTCCCCAACATGGATTTACATCATAATAAATCATACAACATGCATACATGGTCATTAATCACAAGGCCTAACTTAAACATGCGTTGGATATCGCCAACTTAAAAGAAAGGATCAAGCGCGGTCTCGCGCACTAACAGGTGCATGCCAATATTCCAAACGAACCTGAGTCGAGTAGGAAATCGCATCTACTTACTCAGTTCGTTCAGAGGGAGAGGGCGAGAGAGATCATCATCTCATGAAGCTGGTCATAGCTTTGCCCCATTAGCATGGGCGCAACAGCTACACCACGCCCTCGAGTCTTATCGCAAAGGAATATTAGGCAGGTGCCCGTTATTAACCCAGACTTAATCATACTGTATATTCCCATTAATATGGTGGGAGTAGTATTACAATACTACCTAAGGCATGCCATATTCTATACATCCATACACATTTACAACATACATGCCCATACTAGAGGGGCGCATGCAACACAATCATTCATACATGGATACAATACATGTATATAAGCCTAGCATGCAAGATATCTACATATTACAGCTTAAGCATGGCCATACTACTTATCTACACAAGTAGTATAGCTAGGGGGCCCCATCGATGCGCGACGCGCGTCTACGCACGTCGAGCGCATCCCGAGAGGGGGGGGGGATTGGATCGAACGACTCACCATATAACCCGGGACCTCGCGCATCCCATCTGACGAGATCTGCAAGGTAGGGGCATCAAATTTGGTGAGTAACATCACAATTTAACACTTAGAAATCACTAGAATTACCAAAGACTTAGACATGCATGCATACGGGCTCGCACGCATGCGAGCACGTGCGTACGCACGCATGCCCGGGTGCCCTAGCACCTACCCGAGACCCTGGGCAGCCCCACGCATGCCCCAGCATGCGCACGCACGCGCCCGCACGCGCGCGCGCGCACTGGTCCCAGCTGCGCGCCCAGGCACATGCCTAAACGCACTGCCTCGCGCGCGCCCGCGAGCACTCGCGTGCACGCCCCGCGCGCACCCTCGCTTGCACCAGCGCCCGCGCGCACCCGCGCACGTTTGTGCGCCCGCATGCGCCTGCCAGCGCCCTCCTGCGCACGCGCAGACAGCCCCCAACGCGCAGACAGCCCCTTTTTAACCCTCCCCAACCCCTCACACACACTCTAACCCATCTACCTAGCATGCATGACCTCCCCAACCATCCCAACAGCCCTAAAAATCAAGAAGAAGGGGAAGAGGACTTACCAAAAGAGGGAAAAGGAAAGGGGGAGATGCGGGGCTCTCGACGCGCCCACGGCCACCTCAACCACCACCACCACCACCACCACGCCTCCTCTTCAGCCTCTCACCAGCCCTCTTTGGCTGCAAATCAGGGGGGGGGGGGGAATGGTCATGAAAAGGGAGCTAGAGAGAGGAGGATCAACAACAATTAACAACACTTACACAAACTTGTTCTTCCTCCTTCACCTTCTCCTTCTCTTCTCTTTGTGACATTAGCACAAACACTTGGGGGGGGGGGGATTGTGAAAGAGAGAAAGAGAGGCAAGAGTGGTAGACGTGGGGAGTGGGAGAGAGAGAGAGATATATTTTTGGGCCAATAAATATCTAAAAGAGGGATCCAAATGACCAATTCGTCCCTGACTTAGAAATTCTGTACATGCTTCACTAGAACAGCCATAACTTCCTCAATATAGCTCCGAATTGCACAATTCAAAGTCCACTGGAAAGCCAAGAAGATTATCTACAACTTTCATGTTTATGCCAAGATCAAATAATTCCTCCAGCTTTTCTGAAATGTGAGCTAAACATTGAATAGGGCTGCTGCCAGAATTTTTCATTGCCAGGGTATACTTGGTAAAATACCCATAACTTTTACTACATGAATCCAGTTGATCTAATTCCACTTTTGGATGAAAGGTAACTCAAAACTGAGCATCACATAATAAAATCATATTTAAACCTCTTCATCTTGGATTTTAACAAAATTAAATCCAAATACTAAATCAGAAATACATAACTTCTAGGAGAAAATTTTGTAACTTAATTTTCAATCAGAGCGCTCCAACTCCTGCAGGTGGCTAAAAGCCAAAATTTTAGCGACTCCGATCGAAAAATAAGGCTCCAAATGACACAGGCATAACAAGCTTACCAAGAGAAGGGGAAAGGGAAGGGGGAGGTGTGGGAGCTCACAAGCACGCCCATGACCACCTCGACCACCACCACCACTAACACCACTTCAGCCTTCATTCCTCTTCTTCTTGCTGAACCAGAGGGGAGGGGGGATCCATGGATAACATTAGGGGGGAGCAATAAGAGGAGGAGAGGGAAGAGACAACAACAATGGCACACACCTTCTCTTCTTTGCTCTTCCAAGCACTTCTTCCTCATCTTCCCCTTCTAAAACTCTACCAAACACCTCAAGAGGGCTGGACCAAAGAGAGTGAGAGAGGAGACATTTGGGGGGAGGATATTATATAGACAAAGTGGGGTTCAAAGGACAAAAATCGTCCATGACCTGAAATTCTGTACATGCTTCACTAGAACAGCCATAACTTCCTCAATATAGCTCCGAATTGCACAATTCAAAGTCCACTGGAAAGCCAAGAAGATTATCTACAACTTTCATGTTTATGCTCATATTAAATAACCCCTCCAGATATTCTGAAATGAGAGCTAAACATTGAACAGGGCTGCTGCCAGAATTTTCTCATCCCCGGGGTATACTTGGAAAAATACCCATAACTTTTACTACATGAATCCAGTTGATCTAATTCCACTTTTGTATGAAAGCTAACTCAAAACTGAGCATCTCATGATAAAATCATATTTAAACCTCTTCATCTTGGATTTTAACAAAATTAAATCCAAATACCAAATCGGAAATGCATAACTTCTAGGAGAAAAAATTATGTAGCCAAATTTTCAATCAGAGCACTCCAACTCCTGTAGGTGGCTAAAACCCAAAATTTTAGCAACTCCGATAAAAAAATAAGGCTCCAAATGACACAGGCATAACATTCTCCCCCCTTCAAGCGTATTTGATAGCATTGGTAGGTAATTACCGAGAGTAGTTGATCCATAGGGTTCGCATTGCGAGCATGTGTGTTTATCCCCTTCGTCGGCTCCGAGTTGGTGTTGTCCAGTGTTGAAGCTATCATGTGAAGTGCCCCGACTCATAGGTACTACCGATGAGTGTTGATATACCCATATGGAAGATGTACTAATCGTGGGAGGCTACCAGGTAGAGGCTACCCAGAAGAGGGCTACCGGATGACGAAGGTTTAAAGCAGAAAGATTATCCCAATAGTCCCTAGGGTCACCCCTCCGGGGGCTAGGGTGAGGGTGAATTGGGGAGTCACGTAGTCACGTGACTCTTGTACCCGTCGAGTATACTCCGGGTATGTTATGCCAAACGCTTTGAGGTATTGTAGTGTATCTCTACCTCGTAGCGGAGTGATTTGTTGTATTGTGTTAATCAGTAACACCAGGTGTTATGGTTAACTTTTTGTTTCTCCTCATAAGTCCCAGACTTTCCCTTTCGGGGGCGAGGGCGTGAGGGTGAGTTTAAGTCATGTGACCATTTACCTATCGAGTATACTCCGAGTGTGTCACGCCCCAGGGTGGCCGTCCCCGAGACGTGGCAAGTACATATAATATCAGTAGTCTATACAGGAGATCAATAACATACTCTAAACAACATCAAAAATGACAACACAGACAATAAGGTAGCTGACATAATATATACAAATAGCGGAAGCTCAAACGACTGAGTCTGTAATTCAAAGACACATTACAAACCCGATACATAATCAATTGTCCTGTGAGAGCCAATATATACAATGACATCCAAATACAAGTATGTGCCCAAGCACGGAATACAATACATACAATCAAGAAGGGGATGCTGATGGCCTCTCACTTGCAGAACATGACGCTGCTCCGCTACTGCTGATGTGCCTCGGGGAGCTCCTCCTTCAGATCCGATTCAAATATCACTAGAGAAAAATATATGCGAGGGGTGAGCCACACGCTCAGTGAATAGCACAACCCATGCATCACAATTCATATCAACCTTATATAATTTATAGCCCCTAACACGGGAGCAACAACACATTCTAATGGGTCGTTTCATCGCCAACCCACCTCCCCCCTCACCCTCACCCTTTCCGGGGGGTGACATGGGCCTCTTGGGGCATACTAGACTGCTCTCCACCCCTGGTCCACCCGGTAGCCTCTCCCACCCTTGGGCCTCCACCTGGTATACTCCCGCTATCAGTACAGTCTGACGCATCGGAGGTACCTACGGACGGGAGCCCTCTGTCAGGCACAGCCAACGCCGGGGAGTTCCTACATCGGATCCAACCAAAAGGAGAAGACAGCCTACTCACACGGATACGATCCTCATGGATCCGTCGACACCGATTGTAACGCTAATAATGTCATGAATTCTCAAGAATTCCTCCAGGGCGCATAACTAAGATGCGAGGAGACATATATTATAACAACAAGGTTATAATATTCTCTAAGGCATGCTTGTAACTATATGCTCACATTTGATTTAATTAAATTAAACTAGATGGGAACATGCATAGTTCGGGGCAAGGTGTCTAGGCATGCATAGGCCGCTATACATGATATAAGGGTGCATATCCCTAGCATACAAAGTCTAAGGTGACATGGATATATCATATTAATCATGCATGCATAGTTTACATTTAATACTAGTTAATATGCAACTATGGTGCCCCAGGGGAGGGCAATACACGCCTACGTGCACAGAACACCTCCCTACTGGGTTGGATTGTCCCACTCACCGAAGCCCGGGTCGTTGCGTGAGTGTCTGTCCAGATCAGCAAGACATAGGCATTCAATACGGTGAGTAAACTACACAATTACATAAGAAATTTACTAGGAATACCCAATACTCGGACAAGCATGCATACGGGCCCGCACGCACGCGAGCACGCGCGTACGCACGCGAGTCCGAGTGCCCCGACACCCTCCCGAACCCACGGGCAGCCATACACACGGCCACCTGCACGCGCACGCACGAAGGCACACGCACGCACGCGCCCCTGCGCCCCGGGCGCACTGCCGTGCCTCAGCCTGCGCGCCCAGACGCGTTGCTGTGCCCCTGCCCGCCCGCCCAGACACGCTGCCGCGCGCGCGCCCGGGAGCACCGCGCGTCCATCCCTGGCGTACCCGCGCGCACTGCGCCCCCGCCAGCACCCTGCGCGCACGCCCGCGTGCACGCCTGCGCGTCTGCGCGTACGCGCGCACGCCCGCCAGCGCACCCGTCTGCGCGCGCCAGCGCCTGCCTGCGTGCGCAGACTCGCGCGCACGCGCGCGGATGACCCCGCACGCGCGCTCGAGCCCCTTCCACCCCCTCCTCCGCCCTCCCACACCCCCCTAACACCCATTCAAGCATGCACAACCAATTAAATGCCCTAATCAAGCATCTAAACTAGCTAGGGGAGGAGAATGACTTACCCAAAGAGAGGAAAGGAAAGGGAGGGAACTCGGGTGCTCTTCGCGCACCAAATCGCCGCCACCGAGACCACCACCACCTCGGCCTCTAACAAGGCTGAAAGAGGGCTGAAACAGGGGATAAAGGAAGCCATGAGAGGAGGTCAACAAAGGGGAAACCCAAAACAAAACCATGGGAAGGTAGATCAAGCCCTTACCAATCTTTTTCCCTTCAATGGCTTTCTTGTTTTTCTTCTCCTACTAGCTCTAATGGTGGAAAATAAGAGGAGGGAGTGAGTGAGAGAGAGATGAAGAGGAGAGGAAGAAGAAGTGCACGCCCAAGTGGTTGCACACACACACACACACACACACACACACACACACACTTAGGGTATTTAGGGTTTTTGTTGTGTTTGACTTTGGGTCAACCTAACCACACTAACAAACAAAATGATTTGACCAAGTCAATGGTCAAACTTGACTTGGTCAAAGTCATCTTTGACTTGGTCAAGTCTCCCAATGACTTTTCGCTTGGTCAAAACCCGGATACGATTCGGAACTGCAAAATTCTGAAACGTTACCGGAATTCGATGAAATTTTTGTGAGTGGCTTGAAATGGCACCAGGACACCTAATGTGCAGTTAGATTTTCAATCGGAGTTCTCAAGCTCAGGATGATAGCTAAAAGTCTAAAATTTTAGCGGTTCCGATCGAAAAAAGAAAAAGTTGAAAAACTGTCAGAAATGTCCCAAAGGTGACCAGAAGGTTAAAAGTGACACATATATAACATTCTTCCCCCCTTAGGAAATTTTGTCCTCAAAATAAATACAAAAACATCTAGGAAGGGAAAAGATGCGGATATGCGCCACGCATGGCGTCCTCGCGCTCCCAAGTGGCCTCGGCACCAGAACGGTGCTGCCATCGCACCTTAACCAGCTGGACGGTCTTGGTGTGGAGCCTCTTCTCGCGTCGGTCCAGGATCTCGATCGGCTGCTCCACGAATGACAAGTCCGGCTCGAAGACGAGCGGCTCGAACGGGATGACGTGAGCAGGATCGTGGACGTAACGCCTCAGCTGCGAGACATGGAAGACGTCATGGGCCTGAGCCAACTGTGGGGGTAGAGCTATGCGATAGGCCACCTCTCCAACCCGCTCGAGGATGAGAAACGGCCCAATGAAACGCGGACTCAGCTTGCCCCGCACACCGAAACGGAAGATGCCCTTCATCGGGGACACCTTCAGGAAGACATGGTCACCAACCTCGAAGGCGAGCTCACGGCGACGACGATCGGCGTAGCTCTTCTGACAGCTCTGAGCGACTCGGATACGCTCGCGAATCGTCTTGACCATCTCTGAGGTTTGGTGGATGATCTCTGGTCCCTCCAACTGGCGCTCTCCGACCTCGTCCCAACACAAGGGGGACCTGCAGCTGCGGCCATAGAGCGCTTCATATGGAGCCATCCGGATACTCGAGTGGTAGCTGTTGTTGTAGGCAAACTCCACCAACGGAAGATGCCTCTCCCAACTGCCCCCAAAGTCGAGAACGCAAGCTCGCAGCATGTCCTCCAGGGTCTGAATCGTCCTCTCCAACTGGCCGTCCGTCTGCGGATGAAACGCTGTACTGAAGTGGAGGTTCGTACCAAGGGCGTGCTGAAGGCTACGCCAGAACCTCGAAGTAAATCTCGCGTCTCTATCAGAAATGATGCTGACGGGAGTGCCATGGAGACAAACAATCTCGGAGACAAACAACTGCGCCAGGGTGTCCAGAGAATCGGTGAGTCGGATGGGGAGGAAATGAGCAGACTTAGTCAGTCGGTCGACGATTACCCAGATGGCATCGCGACCCGAACGTGACCTCGGTAAGCCCGAAACGAAGTCCATGGTGATCTGCTCCCACTTCCACTGAGGAATCTCAATGGACTGCAGCTTCCCCGCAGGACGCTGATGCTCCGACTTCACCTGCTGGCATACCAAGCAACGGGCAACGAAACGGCCAATATCCGTCTTCATCCCGTGCCACCAGTAGCCACGACGGAGGCCCCTGTACATCTTCGTGCCACCAGGATGCACTGTGTACCTCGAACGATGGGCCTCGTCCAAGATCTTCTGCTTCAGCTCTGCGTCGTCAGGAATGCATACTCGACCTCTGAACCGCAGGATCCCATCCTCGCGAATCTGGTAGTCCGGACGCTCACCCCGGGCGACGCCTTTAGAGAGGACTAGAAAGTGAGGATCCTGCCCCTGAGCCGTGCGGATCTCGTCGAGAAGAACGGGCTGCACCACTAGCCTGGCCAAAAAGCCACCCGTAGGTGCCTCTCGAACGCTGATCTAGCAAGCGGCCTCCTCCAGAAGCCTCCAACGACGTACAGCCAAGTGGGCGGCCATGCCCAAGGGCTGCCTGCTGAGAGCATCGGCCACGACATTCACCTTACCCGGATGGTAAGCGATGTCACAATCATAGTCCTTCAGGAACTCGACCCAACGTCTCTGACGCATGTTGAGCTCCGGCTGGGACTGCAAATAAGTCAAGCTCTTGTGATCAGTGAAGAGCTCGAACTCCTCGCCATAGAGGTAGTGCCTCCACATCTTCAGCGCAAAGATGATCGCTGCTAACTCTAAGTCGTGGGTGGGGTAATTCTGCTCATGGGGCTTCAACTGACGTGACGCGTAAGCCACAACCTTACCGTACTACATCAGGATGCAACCCACACCCAGCCGCGATGCATCGGAGTAGACTGTGAATCCACCACTCCTAGACGGAATGGTAAGAACTGGCGCTGAGGTGAGCCTTCGCTTCAACTCCAGGAAGCTCTCCTCGCAAGCTGGGGACCACTCGAACCGGACATCCTTCCGAGTGAGGCGGGTCAGAGGAACAGCTATCTTCGAGAAACCCTCGACAAACCTCCGATAATAACCCGCTAAACCCAGGAAGCTCCGAATCTCTATGGGGTTCGACGGTCGACGCCAATTCGACACGGCGAGCGTCTTGTCCGGGTCCACAGATATGCCCTCACCGGAAATCACGTGGCCCAGAAAGGCCATACGCTCCAACCAAAACTCGCACTTACTGAACTGGTACAGCTGCAATGGGTGCTGGACCTCACACTGGTACCACATCGACCGGAATAGCGGCAGCCGCTCCACACGATCTGTCTTGTCGAAAACGGGAAGTACTCCTCCAAGAAATACCTCCGGAACCCCGCCCAAAGTAGTCGCTCCACTCCCTCGGGGATGTCCACCGATCGGGTAGCCCACCAGTCTGTGGTGCTACCCTTCAGCATGAAGGTGGCCAGGGAGACACGCTGGCGATCGGTGCAGTGCATGGTCGAGAAGATCTTGTCCACCTCCATCAACCATCGCTCAGGGGCAAGGGGGTCCGCCGTCTGTACGTGGAACTCGGGAGGGTGGAGTTTCAGAAAGGCAGTGAGGCCACTCTGTTGCACTCGCGCTGCAGCCTCTAGCTCCACCTTCCTCTCCAGGGGATGCTGAACTCCCCCCACTGGGATCACCACGGGGACACGAGGTACGTCGGGCACCACAAGTGGATCTGCCATGAAGGGGACCTGTGGTACTGCCTCGCGGGCCGCCCTCAGCTCCTGAATCTCTCTAGCCTGCTCAGCTAATGCCCTCGTCTGGGCCTCTAATGCTCTGGTCTGAGTCTCCACCAGATCTGCTATCCGAGCGTAAGCACGCTTCCATGCAGGAGGCTCCTGCGCCAGTCCTAGCCCCATAGCTGAGGACTCTCCAGTAGCATCCTCACCTCTGGTAGGTCCGGGAACCTCCAAAGGTCGAGAGGGACCACGTCCACGCATTCCTCTGCGAGGAGGCATATCAGCAACCTAAGAAAACCAGACACTAGGATCAGAATACTCATATAGAAATCCTAGGACTCATCTCTACGAAAAAAAAAAACAATTGGCTCTGACAGGACCAGGCTCTGATACCAACTTTTGTCACGCCCCAGGGCGGCCGTCCCCGAGGCGCGGCAATGGTATATATGATATCAGCAGTCCATACAGGAGGTCAATAACATACTCTAAACAACATCAAAATGACGACATAGACAACAATGAGGCTGACATAATATATACACAAATAGCGGAAGCTAAAAGACTGAATCTGTAATTCAAAGACATATTACAGACTCGATACATAATCAATTGTCCTGTGAGAGCCAATATATACAACGACATCCAAATATAATACAAACGTGTGCCCAAGCACGGAATACAATACATACAATCAAAGGGGGATGCTGAATGGCCTCTCACACTCAGAGCGTGACGCTGCTCCGCTACTGCTGACGTGCCTCGGGGAGCTCCTCCTTCAGATCCGACTCAGATATAACTGGAGAAAAATATATGCGAGGGGTGAGCCACACGCTCAGTGAATAGCACAACCCATGCATCACAATTCATATTAACCTCAAATAAATTATAGCCTCTAAGTGGTAGTAACTACACAATCCAATGGGTCGCTACATCGCCGACCCACCACACCCTCACCCTCACCCTCAAACTGGTGACATGGTCTTTTGGGACTGACTAGGCTGTTAATCACCCTTGGTCCACCGATAGCCTCTCCTCCACTCCGTAGCTCGCCTGGTCTACTCCCACGATCAGCGCAGTCCGACGCATCGGAGGTACCTACAGATGGGAGCCCTCTGTCAGGACGGCCTGTCTAACGCTAAGGAGTCCCTACCCGGATCCAACGAAGGGAAGAAAAACAGCCTACCCACACGGATATGATCCTCTTGGATCCGCCGACACCGATTGCAACTCTACTAATGTCATGAATTCTTAAGAATTCCTCCAGGGCGCATAACTAAGATGCGGGGAGACACATATTATAACAACGAGGTCATAATATTCTCTAAGGCATACTAATAACCATAAGCTCGCATTTGATTTAAATAAATTAAACTAAATGGGAAACATGCGTAGGTCGAGGCTTTCCTAGCATGAACACATGGTATCAGGATGCGTAGGTCTCTATTCAAAATATAAGGGTGCATATTCCTAGCATACAAGCCTAGGGTGGCATGGATACTACATAATAATCATGCATGCACAGATTACACTTATTACAATTTAATACGCAATTATGGTGTCCCAAAGGAGGGCAATGCACGCCTATGTGCATCGAACGCCTCCCTACTGGGTTGGATTGTCCCACTCACCAATACCCGGGTCGTCGCGTGACCTCTCGTCAAGATCTGCAAGACATGGGAAACCAAAATGGTGAGTAATGTTATATATGTGTCACTTTTTACCTTCTGGTAACCATTGGACCATTCTAGCAGTTTTTCAGCTTTTTCGTTTTTCGATCGGAACCGCTAAAATTTTAGACTTTTAGCTATCATCCTGAGTTTGAGGACTCCGATTGAAAATCTAACTGCATATTATGTGTCCTGGTGCCATTCCAAGCCACTCACGAAAATTTCATCGAATTCCGGTAACGTTTCAGAATTTCACAGTTCCGAAGCGTATCCGGGTTTTGACCAAGCGAAAAGTCATTGGGAGACTTGACTTGGTCAAGGTTGACCTTTGACTTGGTCAAATGAGTTTGGATTTTAGTGTGGTTGGGTTGACTAGGGTCAAACCACACTTAAACCTAATCTAATCCTAGCCTAAACCTAATTAGGGCTAATCTAAGTGTGGGTGTGAGAGTGTGTGGTGGGTGTGTGAGTATAAAGAAATCCCACGACAACATAAGCCTCCTATTCATCATCTTCTCCAAAATTTCTCTCTCTCTCCCTCTCTTTAATCCCCTCATATGACCTAGTTCTAGTGGTGGAAATCAAAAACCCTAAGAAGAGAAAGGATAGGTAAGAACCCGATCTACCTTCCGGTGGTCTCGGATTCGAATTCCCACATGTGTGACCCCTTCTCATACCCTCTTTTCTCCTCTGTTTCAGCCCCTTTTTGGCTGAGTTGGAGACCTCGGTGGTGGTAGTCTCAGAGGCGGTGTTTCGGGGCGCGAAGAGCACCCGATCTTCCTCCTCTTCCTTTCCTCTCCTTGGGTGAGTTTCTTTTCCTTCCTTTCTTGTTTAGATGCTTGATTAGGAGGTGTTTTGGGGTATTTATGGCTTTCATGGTGGTTTGGGTGGCTGTTTGTGTCGGTTGGTGGCTGTTGGTGGCCATTGGTGGCCGTCGGGGAGGTGGTAGGGTGTCTCGGGTAGGCTGGCAGCGCAGGTAGCGCAGGCAGGCAGGCTGGCAGGCAGGGCGGGCAGAGCAGGCTGGCAGGGCACGCGGGCGGGCGTGCGCGCGGGTGGAGCAGGAGTGTGCGGGTGCTGCGCGCTGGGCGCCGTGTGGGGCCGTGCGCGCGGGGCGCTGCGCAAAGGCGCAGTGCGTGCTGTGCGCGCGGGTGCTGCGCTGGGGCGCAGGGGGCCGTGCGGGGGCGTGCGCGCGGAGCACTGCGCAGAGGCGCAATGCGTGCTGTGCGCGCGCGGTGAGGCGAGCGGGTGGTGCGTGAGGGGTGCGCGCGGGGTGCTGCGCTAGGGCGCAGGGCGTGCAGGTGTGCGCGCGAGTGCTGCGCTGGGGCGCAGTGAGCGCGCGGTGCACCCGGGGGGGACTCGGCGGCGTGTCCTGGCTTGCGGGCAGGGGCTCGGCGTTGGTCTGGGCGCTTGGGCTGGGGCACGGCTGAGCACCCGGGGCGGGTGGCCGTGTGTATGGCTGCCCGGGGGTTCGGGAGTGAGTCGGGGTGCTCGGACTCGCGTGCGTACTGGCTGTATGTACGCTTGTCCGAGTGTTGGGTATTTTAGTGTATTTTTGTTTATATTTGTGTATTTTACTCACCGAGTTGATTTCCCTGTCTTGCAGATCTTGACGGACGGTCACGCTATGACACGGTTATTGGTGAGTGGTACAATCCAACCCAGTAGGGAGGCGCTATATGCACTTGGGCGTATACCGTCCTCCCTTGGGGCACCATAGTTTAATATTAACTTGTTTAATATGTAATCTACGCAAGCATGATTAGTATGTAGTATGCATGCCACCCTAGCATTGTATGTTAGGGACTTGCACCCTTAGGATATGTGTAAGAGCCATGCATCCTGTCACCATGTTCTCATGCTAGGAAGCCTCGACCTATGCATGCGTCCTATTAGTTTAATTTATTAATTTAAATGCAAACTTATGGTATTTTAGCATGCCTTAGGGAACATTATAGGGGGTCTTGCGAGGTCAGCATTGAGACCAGGGCTAGGGTACTCCGTGTTCCTTGTTTGATTGTCGGGATATCCTATATCGAGACCTCATGGTGCCCTCCCAAGGTTTCTTTTCCCGATAATATTATAGCCTCGTTATTATAATATATGTTCCCCGCATCTTGGTTATGCGCCCTGGAGGAATTCTGAAGAATTCATGACACCATTAGAGTCTCCCTTCTCTGGATTAAGGGGCCTTGCGAAGTCAGCGTTGAGACCCGGGCTAGGGTACTCCGTGTTCCTTGTTTGGTTGTTGGGATATCCTATATCGGGACCTCATGGTGCCCTCCCAGGGTTTCTTTTCCCAGTTAAGGAATACCGCAGATCCAAGTGGATCGTATACGTGTGGATAGGCTGTTTCTTTTCCCTTCGTTGGATCCGTATAGAGATTGCCCCAGCGTTAGACAGGCCTTCCTGACAGAGGGCTCCCATCAGTAGGCACCTCCTGATTTGGGACGGACTGTGCTGAATTGTGGGAGTAGACCAGGCGGCCTACGGAGTGGAGGAGAGACTATCGGTGGACCAAGGGTGATTAACAGCCTAGTCAGTCCCAATATCCTATGTCACCTATTGGAGGGTGAGGGTGAGGGTGTGGTGGGTTGGCAATGTTGCGACCCACTGGTTTGTGTAGTTGTTGCCACTTAGAGGCTTTGAATAATTAATTGTGGTTAATATAAATTGTGATGCATGGGTTGTGCTATTCACTGAGTGTGTGGCTCACCCCTCGCATATATATTCTTCTCCAGTGTTATCTGAGTCGGATCAGGAGGAGGAGCGGCCCGAGGGACCTCAGTAGTAGCGGAGCAGCGCCACATTCCGCGAGTGTTAGAGGCTATCAGCATCCCTTTTTGATTGTATGTATTGTATTCTGTGCTTGGGCACACGTTTGTATTATATTTGGATGTCATTGTATATATTGGCTCTCACAGGACAGTTGATTATGTATCGAGTCTGTAATATGTCTTTGAGTTACAGATTCTGTCTTTTAGCTTCCGCTATTTGTGTATATATCATGTTAGCCTCATTGTTGTCTGTGTTGAAATTGTTGATGTTGTTTAGGGTATATTATTGACCTCCTGTTTAGACTGCTGATATCATATATGCACTTGCCGCGTCCCGGGGACGGCCGCCCTGGGGCGTGACAAAAGTTGGTATCAGAGCCTGGTCCTGTCAGAGCCAATTGTCTTCTTTTTCGTAGAGATGAGTCCTAGGATTTCTATATGAGTATTCTGATCCTAGTGTCTGGTTTTCTTAGGTTGCTGATATGCCTCCTCGCAGAGGAATGCGTGGACGTGGTCCCTCTCGACCTTTGGGGGTTTTCGGACCTACCAGAGGCGAGGATGCTACTGGAGAGTCCTCGGCTGTGGGGCCAGGATTGGCACAGGAGCCTCCTGCATGGGAGCGTGCTTACGCTCGGATAGCAGATTTGGTGGAGACTCAGACGAGCGGCTCGAACGGAATGACGTGAGCAGGATCGTGGGCGTAACGCCTCAGCTGCGAGACATGGAAGACGTCATGGGCCTGAGCCAACTGTGGGGGCAAAGCTATGCGATAGGCCACCTCCCCAACTCGCTCGAGGATGAGGAACGGCCCAATGAAACGCGCGGACTCAGCTTGCCCCGCACACCGAAACGGAAGATGCCCTTCATCGGGGACACCTTCAGGAAGACATGGTCACCAACCTCGAAAACGAGCTCACGGCGACGACGGTCGGCGTAGCTCTTCTGACGGCTCTGAGCGACTCGGATACGCTCGCGAATCGTCTTGACCATCTCTGAGGTCTGGTGGATGATCTCTGGTCCCTCCAACTGGCGCTCTCCGACCTCGTCCCAACACAAGGGGGACCTGCAGCTGCGACCATAGAGCGCCTCGTATGGAGCCATCCGGATACTCGAGTGGTAGCTGTTGTTGTAGGCAAACTCCACCAACGGAAGATGCCTCTCCCAACTGCCCCCAAAATCGAGAACGCAAGCTCGTAGCATGTCCTCCAGGGTCTGAATCGTCCTCTCCGACTGGCCGTCCGTCTGTGGATGAAACGCTGTACTGAAGTGGAGGTTCGTACCAAGGGCGTGCTGGAGGCTACGCCAGAACCTCGAAGTAAATCACGCGTCTCGATCAGAAATGATGCTGACGGGAGTGCCATGGAGACGAACAATCTCGGAGACAAACAACTGCGCCAGGGTGTCCAGAGAATCGGTGAGTCGGATGGGGAGGAAATGAGCGGACTTCGTCAGTCGGTCGACGATTACCCAGATGGCATCGCGACCCGAACGTGACCTCGGCAAACCCAAAACGAAGTCCATGGTGATCTGCTCCCACTTCCACTGAGGAATCTCAATGGACTGCAGCTTCCCCGCAGGACGCTGATGCTCCGACTTCACCTGCTGGCATACCAAGCAACGGGCAACGAAACGGGTGATATCCGTCTTCATCCCGCGCCACCAGTAGCCACGACGAAGGCCCCTGTACATCTTCGTGCCACCAGGATGCACTGTGTACCTCGAACGATGGGCCTCGTCCAAGATCTTCTGCTTCAGCTCTGCGTCGTCAGGAATGCATACTCGACCTCTGAACCGCAGGATCCCGTCCTCGCGAATCTGGTAGTCCGGACGCTCGCCCGGGCGACGCCTTCAGAGAGGACTAGAAAGTGAGGATCCTGCCCCTGAGCCGTGCGGATCTCGTCGAGAAGAACGGGCTGCACCACTAGCCTGGCCAAAAAGCCACCTGCAGGAGTCTCTCGAACGCTGATCCAGCAAGCGGCCTCCTCCAGAAGCCTCCAACGACGTACAGCCATGTGGGCGACCATGCCCAAGGGCTGCCTGCTGAGAGCATCTGCCATGACATTCGCCTTACCCGGATGGTAAGCGATGTCACAATCATAGTCCTTCAGGAACTCGACCCAACGTCTCTGACGCATGTTGAGCTCCGGCTGGGACTGCAAATATGTCAAGCTCTTATGATCAGTAAAGAGCTCGAACTCCTCGCCATAGAGGTAGTGCCTCCACATCTTCAGTGCAAAGATGATCGCTGCTAACTCTAGGTCGTGGGTGGGGTAATTCTGCTCATGGGGCTTCAACTGACGCGACGCGTAAGCCACAACCTTACCGTGCTGCATCAGGACGCAACCCACACCCAACCGCGATGCATCGGAGTAAACTGTGAACCCACCACTCCCAGACGGAAGGGTAAGAACTGGCGCTGAGGTGAGCCTTCGCTTCAACTCCAGGAAGCTCTCCTCGCAAGCCGGGGACCACTCGAACCGGACATCCTTCCGAGTGAGGCGGGTAAGAGGAACAACTATCTTCGAGAAACCCTCGACAAACCTCCTGTAATAACCCGCCAAGCCCAGGAAGCTCTGAATCTCGGTGGGGTTCAACGGTCGACGCCAATTCGACACGGCGAGCGTCTTGTCCGGGTCCACAGATATGCCCTCGTCGGAAATCACGTGGCCCAAAAAGGCCATACGCTCCAACCAAAACTCGCACTTACTGAACTTGGCGAACAACTGATGTCGGGCCAAAGTCTCCAAGACAGTGCGGAGATGGTGAGCGTGCTCCTCAAGACTCCTCGAGTACACCAGAATATCATCGATGAATACTACTACGAAGGAGTCGAGGAAGGGCCAAAACACCCAGTTCATCAGATCCATGAAGGTCGCCGCGCATTCGTCAACCCAAACGGCAGTACTCTGAACTCGTAGTGCCCATAACGGGTACGAAAGGCCGTCTTTGGAATGTCTGACTCCCGGATCTTCAGCTGATAGTAACCCGAATGGAGATCGATCTTAGAAAAGACTCGCACTCCCTGGAGCTGGTCAAACAGATCGTCAATCCGTGGCAAGGCATACTTGTTCTTCACGGTCCGCTTGTTCAGCTGCCTGTAATCAATACAAAGCCGCAGCGAACCGTCCTTCTTCAAACAGAACAGGGGCTCCCCACGGAGAAACACTCGGACGTGCGAAGCCCTTCTCTAGCAACTCCTCCAACTGCTCCTTGAGCACCTTCAGCTCTGCTGGGGCCATCCGGTACGGAGCTCTCAAAATCGGCTCGGTCCCCGGAATCAGATTAATCTCAAACTCGATCGCGCGATCCGGCGGTAATCCCGGAAGATCATCGGGGAAAACCTCGGGATACTCTGCCACAATCGGAGTCTGACTGATATCTGCCCGCAGCGGTGCGTCCTCCTCAGCAATATACGCCAGAAAGCCCTCGCATCCTCCCTGAAGGAGTCTCCACGCCTGGATGGACGACACGAACCCCAAAGGGGCTATGTCACGATCGCCCACGAACTGGAAGGACCTCCGACCCGGAAGGTGGAAAGACACCGACTTGGCAAAACAGTCGATGCTGGCGTGACTAGCTGAAAGCCAATCCATTCCCAGGATGGCATCGAAGTCCGTCATGGCGAGCTCTACCAACTCCACTGGAAACTCATGCTCCGCAATCACCACGGTACACCCTCGGTACACAGAACGGAGGAGAATACGGTCTCCGACGGCAATGATATCTCCAGGATAACATCAAGAGGGGCGGACGCCACGCCCATCCGTCTCGCGAAAGCGGGAGACACGAACGAGTGCGTGGCTCCGGAATCAAATAACACATATGCAGGGAGCTGGGAGATCTGAACAATACCTCGGACCACGCTACCCGAAGCCTGCGCCTCCTCGGTCGAAAGTGCTGCAACTCTGCCCTGAACAAACTACGGCTGAGGAGCAGGGGCACGCCTCGTCGGCTGTGCTGGCTGCCTCCTCTAGTCAACACGGCCACCCTGTGGCTGGCGTTGAGGCTGCTGTTGCTGGCGCTGAGGCTGCTACTGCTGGCACTGAGGCTACTGCTGCTGGTACGGCTGCTGCTGTTGTAGCTGCTGCTGCTACCGCGGAGGCAGCACGCGGGGTCGGCCAGCATCAGGGCAATTATATAAAATATGCCCGATGCGCTGACAATGGTAACAGCGCCGCGTCTCTGATCACCGGGACTGGACTGGTACAGCCGCAATGGGTGCTGGACCTCGCACTGGCACCACATCAACTGGAATAGCGGTAGCCACTGACTGATCAAAGCGGGGCCGCTTCTTCTTGCGCTGTCCCTGGTCCTGGCTCCTGGGAGTCTCTGGTCTGCAGAAGGGGTCGGAACCCCCTGAGAGACCCCGAGGTCTCGCTCGACTGTCTTCGCCCGAGACACCAAGTCCGAGTACCTCATAAACGCCTGGGAAGAGACATGCACCCAAATGGTGCTGATGAGACCCATCTCAAATCGACGACACCGCGTCTCCTCGTCCATCACCAAGGCTGGGGCGAACCTGGAAAGCCTCGTGAAGCGCGTGGAGTAGTCCGCGACTGACATGGAGCCCTGCGTCAGCTGCTCAAACTCCCGCATCACGATCTGGCGCGTCGAAAACGGGAAGTACTCCTCCAGGAAATACCTCCGGAACCCCGCCCATAGTAGCCGCTCCACTCCCTCGGGAATGTCCACCGATCGGGTAGCCCACCAGTCGGCGCTACCCTTCAGCATGAAGGTGGCCAGGGAGACACGCTGGCGATCGGTGCAGTGCATGGTCGAGAAGATCTTGTCCACCTCCATCAACCATCGCTCAGGGGCAAGGGGGTCCGCCGTCTGTCCGTGGAACTCGGGAGGGTGGAGCTTCAGAAAGGCAGTGAGGCCGCTCTGATGCACTCGCGCTGCAGCCTCTAGCTCCACCTCCCTCTCCAGGGGATCCTGAACTCCCACCACTGGAATCACCACGGGACAGGGGGTATGTCGGGTACCACAGGTGGATCTGCCACCAAGGGGACCTGTGGAACTGCCTCGCGGGCCGCCCTCAGCTCCTGAATCTCTCGAGCCTGCTCAGCTAACGCCCTCGTCTGGGCCTCTAGTGCTCTGGTCTGAGTCTCCACCAGATCTGCTATCCGAGCAAGAGGCTCCTGCGCCAGTCCTGGCCCATAGCCGAGGACTCTCAGTAGCATCCTCACCTCTGGTAGGTCCGGGAACCTCCAAAGGTCGAGAGGGACCACGTCCACGCATTCCTCTGCGAGGAGGCATATCAGCAACCTAAGAAAACCAGACACTAGGATCAGAATACTCATATAGAAATCCTAGGACTCATCTCTACGAAAAAAAGACCATTGGCTCTGACAGGACCAGGCTCTGATACCAACTTTTGTCACGCCCCAGGGCGGCCGTCCCCGAGGCGCGGCAATGGTATATATGATATCAGCAGTCTATACAGGAGGTCAATAACATACTCTAAACAACATCAAATGACAACACAGACAACAATGAGGCTGACATGATATATACACAAATAGCGGAAGCTAAAAGACTGAATCTGTAATTCAAAGACATATTACAGACTCGATACATAATCAACTGTCCTGTGAGAGCCAATATATACAACGACATCCAAATATAATACAAACGTGCCCAAGCACGGAATACAATACATACAATCAAAGGGGATGCTGAATGGCCTCTCACACTCAGAGCGTGACGCTGCTCCGCTACTGCTGATGTGCCTCGGGGAGCTCCTCCTTCAGATCCGACTCAGATATAACTGGAGAAAAATATATGCGAGGGGTGAGCCACACGCTCAGTGAATAGCACAACCCATGCATCACAATTCATATTAACCTCAAATAAATTATAGCCACTAAGTGGCAGTAACTACACAATCCAATGGGTCGCTACATCGTCGACCCACCCCACCCTCACCCTCACCCTCAAACTGGTGACATGGTCTTTTGGGACTGACTAGGCTGTTAATCACCCTTGGTCCACCGATAGCCTCTCCTCCACACCGTAGCTCGCCTGGTCTACTCCCATGATCAGCACAGTCCGACGCATCGGAGGTACCTACAGATGGGAGCCCTCTGTCAGGACGGCCTGTCTAACGCTGAGGAGTCCCTACACGGATCCAATGAAGGGAAGAGAAATAGCCTACCCACACGGATACGATCCTCTTGGATCCGCCGACACCGATTGCAACTCTACAATTGTCATGAATTCTTCATAATTCCTCCAGGGCGCATAACTAAGATGCGGGGAGACACATATTATAACAACGAGGTTATAATATTCTCTAAGGCATGCTAATAACCATATGCTCGCATTTGATTTAAATAAGTTAAACTAAATGGGAAACATGCGTAGGTTGAGGCTTTCCTAGCATGAAAACATGGTATCAGGATGCGTAGGTCTCTATACAAAATATAAGGGTGCATATTCCTAGCATACACGCCTAAGGTGGCATGGATACAATATAATGATCATGCATAGCACAGATTACACTTATTACAATTTAATACGCAATTATGGTGCCCCAGGGGAGGGCAATGCACGCCTACGTGCATCGAACGCCTCCCTACTGGGTTGGATTGTCCCACTCACCAATACCCAGGTCGTCGCGTGACCGCTCGTCAAGATCTGCAAGACATGGGAAACCAAAATGGTGAGTAATGTTATATATGTGTCACTTTTAACCTTCTGGTAACCATTGGAACATTCTGGCAGTTTTTCAGCTTTTTCATTTTTCGATCGGAACCGCTAAAATTTTGGACTTTTAGCTATCATCCTGAGTTTGAGGACTCCGATTGAAAATCTAACTGCATATTATGTGTCCTGGTGCCATTCCAAGCCACTCCTAATGCGCCTTGTGGTCTTGGTCAGATCGTCTCTCAAAAGGGGGAGGGGGCGTGGTTGGTTTGGTTCCTAGCTGAGTGATGTGCCTGTGTCATTTGGAGCCTTATGTTTTTTTATCAGAGCAGCTAAAATTTTGGTTTTTAGCTTCCTGCATGAGTTGGAGTGCTCTGATTGAAATTCTAACTGCATATTATGAGTGCTGGTACTATTTTGTCATACCCATAAAATTTTCATCGAATTCCGATAACTTTTTGAAAAATATGCAATTCCGAATTACATCCAGGTTTGGTCGTATCTGCATTTCGGTGGGTGAGATATTTCGAGTGATGTGGTGTTTTGCTTCGCGCTTTCCAATAAAGGTGGAAAAAGTGGGTGTGAGAGGGTGAGCCTAACTCTACTAACCTTACCACCCCCTTTGCCCCCACTAAGATGACCCCTAAACACTATTTGGGAGTGTAAAAACCCCTTCTCTCTCCCTCTCTTTCTCCATCCGAAAATGCCTCTCATTCTCTCTTTTTGCTCTCCCTCTCTTGTGTGTTTGGTGGAGAAGAAGGAGAAGGAGAAGGAGAACATGAAGGAGAAGATGGAGGAGCAAGAAGAGGAAGTGATCCAGGTTAGTGTGTGCATGTGTTGATGTTGTCATCCCCTTATCCTCCTCCCCAAGCCTCTAAGGTTTCCCCTGATTTTTCCCCTCCCCTTTGGTCCAGCCATGAAGAAGAGAAGCAAAGGAGGTGGTGGTAGTGGTGGTGGTGGTCGAGGTGGTCGTGGGTGCGTTTGAGAGTCCCCGCACCTCCCCCTTTCCCTCCCCCTCTCTTGGTAAGCCTTTCCCTCTTCTTTTCTGGTTTTGTAGAACTCGTGGGTGTTGTTGGAAGAGTGTTGTTATGTGTAATTGCTGCTGCACATGAGGTGTTTGTGTTTATGCATGGATGGTGGTGGTTTTGTGTTGTAGTAAGGCAGATTTCTGTCTCCTTAAGATCCTTGTGGAACAAGTATTTAGAGGCATATTCTCGGGATTGTGTCCATATGAGATATGATCCGTCATGTGTCGAGATGCTATATGTGAAATTTTGTGTCATAATAATATCTGCGTTTTAAGTTATAACCTGAATTGCATGGACTCTCCAGATTCGTGTGGGAATTGACCAGTGTCTGGCAATATTTTATTTTGAGCATGTAGAGGCTAAATCAGGTTATGATGTCTTCCTATATTATGATCCCAGCATGTCATAGAACGTGTACGATTTATTTCATAATTTGTGGATGTGTATTTGGTGCTGTGGAGATCAAATAGTAGGGTTGTTTGCTGCAGATACACCAGTTTTACACGATTGTGTCAATGAGTTATTTATGCATGATGTAGGCAATATTAAGAGTTGGTGTCTTCATGAAGTAGGCTTATATCTGTGTCAGGTAGCTTCATGTTTGATTTGAGTACCATTGGTTGTAGGGTTTAAAAGTTATGGCATTTTGTTCATGTGATTGTGTTTCCATGGGAGTGCGTCGTGTGCTACCCGTCCCACCCCGCGCACTGTCCTACGCTAGAGATCATGTTTCTGATTCATTTATTTGAGTTTTGTTTGTCACGTTGTTTATATATATTGTGTTGTGTCTTGCAGATCTTATAGACAGGATATGCGATGATCCATGTATCTGTGAGTGGTTCGATCCAACCCTTCGAGGAGCGCTCGATGCACATAGTCATGCATCGTGCATCCATGGGGCTTCTTTGCACCCTAAATATGCTAGATATCTTGCATGCTAGGCTTGTGTAACTCGTATATTGTGTAGAACCCCCTTTTCTACCATGTACTTGCCTATCTGAATGATCGCGTTTGCATGCGCCCTTCTTGTATGGGCACGTATCTCTTTGTATTTACATGGATGTATAGAATATGGCATGCCTTAGGTAGTCTTGGTTGTAATACTACCCCCCCTATGTTAGTAATATCTAGCATGATTAAGCCTGGGTTAATAACCAGGTGCATACTTAATATTCCCTGGTCATAAGACTTGAGGACGTGGTATAGTTGTTGCGCCTATCTTGTTGGGCCAAAGCTATGACCAGCTTCCTGAGATGATGAGGCCTTCTCTCTCTCTCTCTCTCTCCCTCTTTGCTCGAACTTAGTAAGTAGATGTGGTTCCCACTTGACTCAGGTTCGCTCGAGGATTATTGACATGCGCCTGTTGGTGCTCGAGATCGTGCTTAACCCTCCCATTTTTAAGTTGGTGATATCCAACGCATGTTAAGTTATACTTTATGTGCTTGTATGATTAATTTGCTCTCATATGCATGTGTAGTTCGGCCATGCCTTGTATGTATCTTACATGATTTGTTTTTTATGCCATATATTCATGTTAGAGAGAACCCCTATAGTTAATCATATGCTATTGTGCATGTGAATCATGTTCCTTCTGCGATAGAATTCTCCTATGATAATTATGCGCATGTTGGACTAATTGGGCCTATCTGTAATAGGCATGGGTATGACCAACTAACAATTTGTACCTTCTTAGTTAAAGTGCAAGCGATGTAATCGTCACCTTGCATCTGAGTGATGCACTTGATGGAATTCAGGAGAATTCATTATTGTATCGGTTTTGTTAAACCGATGGTTATGGCATTAAGCTAGGCCTACCTGTGCTAGACGAGTGTATGAACCGCCTATTGGGTTATGCCCTTAGATTATTTCTGTGCGAGAGCAGAGGTAACTCATCGTGTCCGAGCGACGCATCTGTGGGTGGGAGTTCAAGCGTATTCGATATCATCGGTATATGACTATCGAGAGTAGTCGACCTATGTGGATTGCATTGTGAGAGTCGAATCGTTCTCCCCTTCATCGGATCAGCGTTTAAGCTGCCCGGCATTGAAGCTGTCCTGATAGAGGGCTCCCACCTGTAAGTATTACAAATGCGTTTGGCAGATGTAGCAATTTCAACGAAGACTACCTCAAAGTAGTCCACGGAGGCCCAATAAAACTTTTGAGATCCACGAAGGCATCCGGCGCATTCGTCAACCACGACGGCAGTACTTAAAACTCGTAGTGCCTAAAACGGTCATGAAAGGCCATCTACGGGATGTCCACCTCCCGGATCTCCAACTTGTGGTACCCTGCGCGAAGATAGATCTAAGAGAAGACACTGGCTCCCAGAGCTTGGTCAAACAGATCATCGATTCGCGGCAAGGGTAATTGATCTTCAACCTCCACAGGGAGATCAAAACAATTCTTCCAACGATTAAGTCCAGATTCTGCTCCTCGAGCATGATTGGCGCTCATGATGACACTTACACGCTTGGTAAGCCGCTCAACCACACTTAATCCACGAGACACGCAATAAGGGGTCGCGAACCTCGACAATGCCTAAGCGACGTCCTCTATCTGATAGGGCGGCTGAGTCCCATCACAAACGCTAGCATCGCGTCTCCTCATTTGCGATCAATGTGGGGAAAAATGCGATAGTATCCACAACTGTGCTCCACATGCCACCACCGACAGGTCACCCTACTACAACCATTGGAATTCCAACATCGTGCACTCAATGGGCAGATTCGTGATGGGGAGTCCACGCTCTCGACATCATCCGGTAGCACTCTCCCAGCGTGGCCTCTACCTGGTGGCCTCCCAAGCCCACTATCTCTGCCATATGGGCGCACCAACAAGCATAGTATCTGGGAGCACCTCACAGGGCTCTAGCCTCAACCGGGCAGCTACAACGCACAATGATATATCAAAGCGACTCCAATGCCACTATGGAACCCTGTCCACAAGCGATCGCCCACCAAGCTGCAATAGGACGCACCCAATCCTGATCATACGCATCACCACTCACTACAGCACATTCCAAGTGAGAGGAAAAATCAATCATCAAATAGATGCTTCAAAGGTATTCCTTGACTAGGTCTCAACAATGACCCCGCAAGGCCCCTTAATCCTGAGTAGGAAAACTGGAAGAAGACATCACCCCTTAATGAGCAATATGCCATATCCTCAAAACTTTAAACTGGCGCTGCACGCGAACTCCATGGTTACCAGCAATACTTGTTATATATGTGTCACTTTTAGCCTTCTGGTCACCATTGGAGCATTCTGGCAGTTTTTTAACTTTTTCTTTTTTTCGATCGGAACCGCTAAAATTTCAAACTTTTGGCTATCATCGTGAGCCTCCGATTGAAATTCTAACTGCATATTATGTGTCCTGGTGCCATTTCAAGCCACTCACAAAAATTTCATCGAATTCCGGTAACGTTCAGAATTTCACAGTTTCGAATCGTATCCGGGTTTTGACCAAGCGAAAAGTCATTGGGAGACTTGACCGAGTCGAAGGTGACTTTGACCAAGTCAAGTTTGACCTTTGACTTGGTCAATTGGTTTTGTTTGTTAGTGTGATTGGGTTGACTAGGGTCAAAGTTCACCTAAACCTAATTAAACCTAAGTGGTGTGTGTGTGAGTGACTAAGTGTGTGTGTGTGAGCCTAAGTGAAGTCCACACCCACAAATAGTCCTTCTTCTTCATTTTTCTCTCTCTCTCTCACACACCAAAAGCTCATCACATCTCCTCTCTTTAAAACCCCTTTTTGATCTAGTAGGAGTGGTTGAATTGGAAAGCCATTGAAGAAGAAAAGGAAGGTGAGGACCCGATCTACCTTTCCATGGTTTCATTTTTGCTTTCCCCTTTGTTTACCTGCCCTTATGGCCCCCTTTCTCCTCTGATTTTCAGCCTTTGATAGGGCTGAGGGAGGTCTTGGTAGTGGTGGCTTTGGTGGTGGTGATTCGGTGCGCGAAGGGCACCCGAGTTCCCCCTTTGGTTCTTCCTCCCTTGGGTGAGCTTTCCTCCTCCCTATTTTCTTGTTTAGATGGTTGTTTAGGAGGTGAAATGGTGTATGCATGGTTTGGAGGTGTGTTAGGGGTGTGGGAGGGCTGAGGGAGGTGGTGGGGATGGCTCGGGCGCGCGTGCAGGGTCACCGCGCGCGTGCGCGCGAGTCTGCGCGCACAGGCAGAGCAGGCGCGCGCAGTCGGGAGCGCTGGGGGCGTGCGCGTGGACGCGCGGGCGTGCGCGCGGAGTGCTGCGCGGGGGCGCAGCGCGCGGGGGTGCGCACGGGGTGCTGTGCAGGGGCGCAGTACACGCGGGTAGGCGCAGGGCTGGACGCGCAGTGCGCGCGGCAGCGTGTCTGGGCGCTCGGGCAGGGGCGCAGCAGCGCGTCTGGGCACGCGGGCTGGGGCGTGGCAGTGCGCCCGGGGCGCGGGCGTGCATGCGTGCGTGCGCACTCATGCGTGCACGTCTGAGTGGCCGTGCGCATGGCTGCTGTGGGTGCGTGAGGATGTCGGGGCACTCGGACTCGCGTGCGTGCGGGCCGTATGCATGCTTGTCCGAGTGTAGGGTATTTCTAGCGTATTTTCTTATGTATTTGTGTGGTTCACTCACCGTTTTGAATGCCCTGTCTTGCAGATCTTGACGGATGGTCACACGACGACCCGGGCTTCGATGAGTGGGACAATCCAACCCAGTAGGGAGGCGTTCGATGCACGTAGGCGTGCATTGCCCTCCGCTGGGGCACCATAATAGCATATTAGCTTGTAATAAATGTATAGTTATGCATGCATGATAAATATGATATATCCATGCCACCTTAGACTTTGTATGCTAGGGATACGCACCCTTATATCATGTATAGCGGCCTATGCATGTCTAGACACACTGCCCCGACCTGTGTATGTTCCCACCTAGTTTAATTTAATTAAATCACTGTGAGCATGCCTTAACGAATATTATAACCTTGTTGTTATAATATGTGTCTCCCCGCATCTTAGTGATGCGCCCTGGAGGAATTCTGGTGAATTCATGACATTATTTAGCGTTACTATTGGTGTCGACGGATCCATGAGGATCGTATCCATGTGAGTAGACTGTCTTCTCCTTTTGGTTGGATCCGATGTAGGTACTCCCCGGCGATGGCTGACCTGACAGAGGGCTTCCGTCCGGTACCTCCGATGTGTTCGGACAGTACTGGTAGTTGGAGTGGACTAGGTCGAGGCTACGAGGGTGGGAAAGGGCTACCGGGTGGACCAGGAGTGGAGAGAGGTCTAGTCTACCCCAAGAGGCCTAGGTCACCCCTCGGAGAGGGTGAGGGTGAGGGGAGGGAAAGTGGGTTGGTGATGGGACGACCCACTAGATTGTGTAGTTACTGCCACTTAGGGGTTATAAATTATTTGAGGTTAATATGAATTGTGATGCATGGGTTGTGCTATTCACTGAGCGTGTGGCTCACCCCTCGCATATATTTTTCTCCAGTTATATCTGAGTCAGATCTGAAGGAGGAGCTCCCCGAGGCACATCAGCAGTAGCGGAGCAGCGTCACGTTCTGCGAGTGAGAGGCCATCAGCATCCCCCTTTGATTGTATATATTGTATTCCGTGCTTGGGCACACGTTTGTATTATATTTGGATGTCGTTGTATATATTGGCTCTCACAGGACAGTTGATTATGTATCGGGTCTGTAATATGTCTTTTGAATTACAGACTCAGTCTTTTAGCTTCCGCTATTTGTGTATATATTATGTCAGCCTCATTGTTGTCTGTGTTGTCATTTTTTATGTTGTTTAGAGTATGTTATTGACCTCCTGTATAGACTGCTGATATCATATATACCCTTGCCGCGTCCCAGGGACGGCCGCCCTGGGGCGTGACAATACCGATGCACGGGAAAGAAGCTCCATTATCGAGACGCAATCCATACCTTAGAAATTTCCACCAATTCATCACTATCATACTACTGGGCTGGAATCTCCTACCCAAGCCTTAATCCCACAACAAGGAATCCAACAACTGACCCTATTCAGTCGACCCAGTCAACAACTTAGGGGTGGGTCCAGGGTTGGCCATGTCCACGTCCACGGATGCGATGAGGCATGTCAGCAACCTAAGATAAACTTCTAAAATAAGAGTACTCGGATGACAATCCTACGACTCATCATCTATATGACTAGACATAGGCTCTGACAGAACCAGCCTCTGATACCAACTTTTGTCACACCCCAGGGTGACCATCCCCGAGACGTGGCAATATATATAGTATCAGCTATCAAGTACAAGAGGTCAACAATGACTCCAATAAATAACACACAAGCTGGCAAAGCAATGATAACTGATAACTCAACTAAAAAGCGGAAGCATAAAAATATCAATAAGTCTGTAAACCAAAAATATCATTACAGATTGAATACACAATCAATGTCCTGTGAGAGCCAAGTCTAGTTCAAATAAAATACACCCTGTGCCACATGCACGATTTACAATACATAAAAATAACTCTAGGACTGCTGACAGCCTCGCACTCGCCACCCGCCAGACAGAACGTTCCATGCACATAAGACAACTCCACCGGGAAGCTCCAGCTCAACGCCCAACACTGCCCCTGAAAAGAAACAGTATGCGAGGGGTGAGCTACAAGCTCAGTGAGTGGCTGGAAACCAATCACCTTTTCAACAGTTCAATACTAAAGCAATTTCCTTTCAAGGAAAACATGGGTGGAAACCCAATGGATAACAAGGTCACGCGGCGGCGCGACCAACCTCACCCTCACCCTCACTCCCGGAGGAAGACTCTTGGGACTTTTGGGGAGAGACCATACCGTTGGTCGAAGAGACGCGGAATTACTGGTCTACACAACACTATTGGATCATCTACATCGAGATAACTGCCCAACGATGTCTCTGAACATCGATACATAACCGGACCCAACAACTATGGGAACGGATGAAAAACGAATGGGTCACGTGGCGACGTGACTTCACTTCATCCTCACCCTCACCCCTAAGGGTGACACAGGACTGTTGGAAGAAAACCTTTTGTTCTACACCCTTCGTCATCCGGTAGCCCTCTCCCGAGTAGCCTCTACCTGGTATACTCCCATGATCAGTACATCTGCCGAACGCATCGGTAGTACCTACAGGTGGGGGCCCTCTGTCAGGACAGCTTTAACGTCGGGTAGCTTCAACGCGGATCCGAAGAAGGGGAGAACGATTCCACGCTCGCAATATCATCCGGTAGCCCTCTCCCGCGTAGCCTCTACCTGTCGGCCTTCCACGATCGGTACATCAGCCAGATGTGTACCGCGATACGCATCGGTAGCACCTACAAGTGGTGGCACCCAAACAGGACAGCTTCGACGCTGGGGTGTTTTGACACACGACGATGTCGGGAGGAAGCACCCCACGTTCGCAAAGCGAACCCTATGGGAAAGTCAACTACGCTCGATAATCACATATCGACTATAACGAATACTCTTGGACTCCCACACGAGTGCATCGCTCCGAGGCGAGGGGTTACCTCTGCTCTCACGCAGAAATAAGCCCAATGCATATAACCCAACAGGCGGTTCATATACGCGCCTAGCACGGGTAGGCCTAACTTAATGCCATAGCCACCAGTTTAACAAAATCGGTACAACAAATGAATTCTCCTGAATTCCATTCAAGTGCATCACATGGTGCAGGGGCGATTACATCGCTCGAGCACTAACTAATGAGACACATCCCGACAGCGCATCGTACCCACGCCTATTTCAGATAGGCTTAATTAGTTTTAACATGTGCATATATATAACAGGAGAATCATATCATAGCTATGTGCATGAACCATATGCACGATCATCTAATAATTGACTATAAGGGTATCCCCTAACATGGATTTACATTATAAACAACAAATCATACAACATGCATACAAGGTATGGCCCACTTAAACATGCATACAAGGCCATTAATCATAACGCGCACGCGCCCGCCTGCGCACCCGACTATGCCCGCCTGCGCCACTCTGCGCGCGCGCCCATACCCCTTTTATCCCTCCCCCACACTCCTCACTCACCCTAAACCAACTACCTAGCATGCATGATATCCCAGCAACTTCTAAAGCCCATGAAAATCATAAAAAGAAGGGGAAAACATACCAAATGAAATGGAAAGGAAAGAAGGCGGTGTAGGGGCTCGCAAGCTCCTCCTCGACCACCACCACGACCATCTCTTCCATTGCTTCTCTTCTTCATGGCTGAACCAAAGGGGTGGGGAAACCATTAGAGGGCCTAGGGGAGGAGGAGAGGGAGAAGACAACAACAACAACAACAACAACAACAAAGGCACACACAACCTTGAACACTTCCTTCTTCACCTTCTCCTTCAATTGCTTCTTCCTCCTTCTTCACACACAAAGAGGGGAAAAAGAGACCAAGAGAGGGAGAGAGAGAGATCCACGAATTGGGAGAGAGGGGGAGAGAGAGAGAGGGCAAAAAGGTCATTTTCATGCCCAAATAGTGTCTAGGGGTGACCATAAGGGGGTGGTGAGGTTAGGGTTAGGCTCACCCTCTTTCAACCACTCATTTTTGCTTTATTGGGAAGCGTGCGGAGAAGCACCACACACTCAAAAATATCTCACCCACCAAAACCCAGTAACGGCCAAATCCGAATACGGTTCGGAACTGCATATTTTTCAAATTGTTACCGGAATTCGATGAAATTTTTATGGGTAGTACAAAACGGTACCAGGACCCATAATCTGCAGTTAGATTTTCAATCAGAGTACTCCAACTCCCGTAGGTAGCTAAAAGCAAAATTTTAGTGACTCCGATAGAAAAAAAATATGGCTCCGAATGACACAGGCATAATACGGCCGCCCTGGGTGTGACACCTAGTCTTCTTTTTTAATATGTGCTGATAGATTTGCTTGAATAGAAATCATGCTATCTTTATCTGATAAGATAAGTAATGAAATTCTAATTGTGAACAGGGCATGGGCAAACTGGAAGGAATGCATAATAGTATTAAATTCTACACAATATAAAGATTCTTTAGAGCCCCCTTCCAAGCTTGAGGACATGCCTATTAAAGAAGTGCGCTGGTGATATATGGAGGTTGTCTGCTGCGTTGCAAAGGATAGTAGTGTGCTTTGATTCTCAAAAATCCATATCACTTTTTCAAGGTAAAGGTATGGGTCCTTTTGTTGAGGACTCTATTAAAGCCATCAGGCCCATGGTGGCTTCTGTTGGGCAAGTTTAGTATTGGATGTTGTTCATGAAGCTGTGTGGGCTCCTGAAGAACTAGTTAGCCAGAAGAAAAGGAATCACTCGACATATTCAGTTTTTGTAATTTAATATGCGGCAAAGTGTTTTGTATCCTCATATAAAGAGCTTAGATATATGTATAGATGAAATTAAAGATGTACTACATGAATCTTTTGTTACATTAATATATGCCTTTAATGAGGCTAGCTTTCACCCAAAAAAAAATGTTTAATGGATGAAGACAATGAAATTGTGGAATGATGTTCTATTTGTTCCTGGACCAAATTGAAGAGTCAAGTGTTCCAGATGGTTGAGAGTGCATAAGATTGAAGTGTCAAGTGTTCCAGGTGGTTGAGAGTGCATAAGATGATTGAAGTGTTAAGTGTTCCAGGTGGTTTGAGAGTGCATATCATCAAATCAGATGACTAGGTGGTTGAGAGTGCAAAATGTTAATGTTTTTTACAAATTCTTAGATTCAGAAATAATTTGAATGAGCAGTTTGTATTTTATTTTATTTTATTTTAGCTCATTTTGTATGTTTTTTATGCTGCATCTTTATAGGTTTTGTAATTACGTAGTAGACATTTCAATATTTTACTAAAGCTTAAACATGTTCCAAATAACATAACCCTATCAAGAACAGCAGTATTTAATCAACAACAATATAGTGAACAATTAGAACCATATTCAATTGTTTCAAGTAAAATACAACAACAATCACCATAGCAATAGTCGACAAAGGGACAGGTTCATCCTCATTCAGTACCCAAATTTTACCATCATCACCATATAATACAAGAAATGTACATTAAATATTGAACAAAATTACAGGCGAATGACAACTTTCTGAAATATGAAAAATAGAGATTGGTCACAATATTTTAACATAAAAAACTAATATGGGAGTGTCTCCAGAGAGGATCTGTCATCAATGTGGGAGCCTTCAATCTAGTCCTGGAACACTTCAATATGGTCTTGGAACAGATAGAATAAACCTAAATCATGATTAAAAAATACATATTTAATAACAATAATCATACAAAAAGATATGTAATTTATTTGTGCTATCCTTCATCATAACCATTTTTCATGTACTTGAAAGTAATTAGAACTACACACATAAACAGAAAACAATATGAAAAACCCTAGATCTAAAACAACTAAAAAAATAAAAACCCTAGATCTGAAATAAATCTGATTTTTTAAAAAACTAGATCTGAAAGTGATTTTGAAAACAGAAACTTAGATGTGAAATGATTCTGAGAAAAACAAATCACTTCAAAAAATTTCTCCATGGAGTGATCGCGCGAAGAGGCATTGCAGCTTGTTGGGGGTCATCGCCACACGGACGAGGTGCGGTGGGAGTGGTGGTCACAACAGGTGGTGACGGCGGAGGGAAGGCTGCAGGGGGAGAGACAGAGAGGGATCGATTGAGAGGGTCTGGATTGTTTTTTTCTCTATCTGGTTGAGTAGAGAAGGTCTTTGAGAGCTTTTTCGATCTGTAGAGACACAAAGGGGCTTTCACGGATGTGATTTGGGGGGGAGAAAGAGGGAAACAGAGAGAGAGAGTGGTTTCTTTTTTGTCATCGGGTGCATCTGGTTGGGTTTTTTTGAATGGATTTAATCTCCCCCATTTGATTGCGTGGACCTAGATTGGACGGCTCAGATCTAATCCGCACCTGCCTCACCGCCTCATCTAATCACTTCTGTATGTGTGTGTGTGTGTGTGTGTGTGTGTGTAGAAAGGAATACCTACACTCGTGCAACAAAGATCCTTACGTGCGACATTGTTTTTGGCCTTCCGATTTGTGGAATCAGATCTAGATGGTCCACCTTTTTGAAAATCTAATGGGGGCTGACATTTCAACACCACAGGATCATCTCATCTGTCTCTACCTCTCTCACATTTCAACACTAAATCTCATCTCCACCAAATCGTACACGACCACCAAATCTAGGACTCTGTCTCTCTCACATTTCAACACCACCACCAAATCATCTCCTCCGTGCTCGTGATCTCGACCACCCCTCTCCACCGGATCCGTAGATTGGCCACGATCACCCTTCTTTACCTGAACCACAGATCGGCCACCCCTCTCCAGTCTCCACTTGATCCACAGATCAGCCACGGCCACCCCTCTCCGTGAAGGTTTTTTTTTATTTCAGATCTAGGGTTTTTTCACATCTAGGGTTTGTTTTTTAGATTTTTTTTCTTTCAGATGTAGGGTTTTCTTGTTGGATTGCATTTGTGAATTTTGTCATGTGAAATTTTGTTTGTTCTACAATTTTGAAACAAATGAGTATTGATGAGGGAGAGCCTGTTCAGGTTTTTGAGCAATTATTTGAGGAAGAGGGGGTTTGGATTCCAGATACTGATGAGGGCATAAAACCAGTAATTGGAATGTGTTTTGACACACTTGAGGAAGGGGAAAAATTTTACTCCAATTATGCTAGAGTAGTAGGGTTTGGTGTTCAGAAATCAACTACTAGGTATCATTGGAGCACAAAAGAATTATATAAGAGGGATATTGTATGTGCAAAGGAAGGATTCAAAAACACTGATGCTAACAGAAATATTAAGACAAGAAGTCGAGGAAACATACGGGTAGGGTGCAAGGCTAGAATACAATTAAAGGCTGAAGATGGAAAATGGAAAACTGATAACTTGATTGAGCATCATGTTCATGTATTATCCACTCCTCATAAAACAGATCTGTTGAGGTCTCATAGAGAGATTACTGGTTCACAAAAGTCCTTAATTGATAGCTTTCAAGATGCAAATGTAGGCCTTTCACAAACTATGACTATATTGGCTTTTGATTCGGGAGGATATGATAGGGTTGGTTGTACTAAAAGAGATATTTGAAACTATCAAGGAAGAGTTCGCAATGAAATGAGAGAGTATGTGTTATATATGTGTCACTTTTAGCCTTCTGGTCACCATTGGGACATTTCTTGCAGTTTTTCAACTTTTTCTTTTTTCGATCGGAACCGCTAAAATTTTAGACTTTTGGCTATCATCATGAGCTTGAGAACTCCGATTGAAAATCTAACTGCACATTATGTGTCCTGGTGCCATTTCAAGCCACTCTGGAAAATTTCATCGAATTCCGGTAACGTTTTAGAATTTCACAGTTCTGAATCGTATCCGGGTTTTGACCAAGCGAAAAGTCATGGGGAGACTTGACCAAGTCAAAGATGACTTTGACCAAGTCAAGTTTGACCATTGACTTGGTCAAATCACTTTGTTTGTTTGTGTGGATGAGTTGACCCAAGGTCAAAGCTCACCAAATGACTAAAAACCCTAAGTGTGAGTGTGTGTGTGATGTGTGTGGCCCCTTAAGTGGGCGTGCACCCCTTCTTCTTCATCCCCATCTCTCTCTATCTCTCTCACACACAAACCCTCACATCCCCTCTCTTTAAATCCCCCATTAGAGCTAGTAGGAGTGGAAGAAAATAAAAGCCATTGAAGGGAAAAAGGAAGGTGAGGACTTGATCTACCTTCCCATGGTTTTATTTTGGGTTTCCCCCTTTCTCTACCTCCTCTCATGGACCTCTTTCTCCCCTGTTTTCAGCCATCTTGAGGGCTGAGGGAGATCTTGGTGGTGGTGGTCTTGGTGGTGGCGATTCGGTGCGCGAAGGGCACCCGAGTTCCTCCCATTGTTCCTCCTCTCTTGGGTGAGTCCATCTCCTCCCTATTTTCTTGTTTAGATGCATGTGAGGGTGTGTTATGGAGTATGCATGGTATGCATGTGTATTAGGGGTGTGGAGGGCTGAGGAAGGGGGTGGGAAGGGCTCGGGCGCGCGTGCGGGGTCATCCGCGCGCGTGCGCGCGAGTCTGCACGCGCAGGCAGGTGCTGGCGTGCGCAGACCGGTGCGCTGGCAGGCGCGCGCGTGCGTACGCGCAGACGCGCAGGGTGCTGCGCAGGGGCGCAATACGCGCGGGTAGGCGCAGGGCTGGACGAGCGGTGCACGCGGGCGCGCGCGAGCGTGCGCGCGCGCGGCAGCGTGTCTGGGGGCGTGGGCAGGGGCGCAGCAGCGCGTCTGGGCGCGCGGGCTAGGGCGCAACAGTGCGCCCGGGGCGCGGGTGTGCGGGCGTGCGGGCGCACCCGTGCGTGCGCGTGTGGGTGGCCGTGCGCATGGCTGCCCGTGGGTGCGTGACGATGTCGGGGCACTCGAACTCGCGTGCGTGCGGGCCCGTATGTATGCTTGTCCGAGTGTTGGCTATTTCTAGCATATTTCTTATGTATTTGTGTAAGTACTCACCATTTTGGTTATCCATGTCTTGCAGATCTTGACGGGCGGTCACGCGACGACCCGGGTTTTGGTGAGTGGGACAATCCAACCAAGTAGGGAGGCGTTCGATGCACGTAGGCGTGCATTGCCCTCCCCTGGGGCACCATAATTGCGTATTAAGTTGTAATAAATGTAATTGTGCTATGCATGATCATTATGTTGTATCCATGCCGCCTTAGAATTTGTATGCTAGGGATAAGCACCCTTATATTATGTATAGAGGCCTACACATCCTGATACCATGTTTTCATGCTAGGAAAGCCTCGACCTACGCATGTTTCCCATTTAGTTTAATTTATTTAAATCAAATGCGAGCATATGGTTATTAGCATGCCTTAGAGAATATTATAACCTTGTGGTTATAATATATGGTTCCCCGCATCTTAGTTATGCGCCCTGGAGGAATTCCTTGGAATTCACGACATTAGAAATGTTAGGAAGCGTTGCTGACGGATCCAAGAGGATCGTATCCGTGTGGGTAGGCTATTTCTCTTCCCTTCGTTAGATCCGTGTAGGGACTCCCCAGCGTTAGACAGGCTGTCCTGACAGAGGGCTCCCATCTGTAGGTACCTCCGATGCGTCGGACTGTGCTGATCGTGGGAGTATACCAGGCAAGCTACGGAGTGGAGGAGAGGCTATCGGTGGACCAAGGGTGATTAACAGCCTAGTCAATCCCAAAAGACCCATGTCACCCCTTTGAGGGTGAGGGTGAGGGTGTGGTGGGTCGGCGATGTAACGACCCACTGGATTGTGTAGTTACTCCCACTTAGGGGCTATAAATCATTTAAGGTTAATATGAATTGTGATGCATGGGTTGTGCTATTCACTGAGCGTGTGGCTCACCCCTCGCATATTCTTTTCTCCAGTGATATCTGAGTCGGATCTGAAGGAGGAGCTCCCCGAGACACATCAGCAGTAGCGGAGCAGCGTCACGTTCTGCGAGTGAGAGGCCATCAGCATCCCCTTTTGATTGTATGTATTGTATTCCGTGCTTGGGCACACGTTTGTATTATATTTGGATGTCGTTGTATATATATTGGCTCTCACAGGACAGTTGATTATGTATCGGGTCTGTAATATGTCTTTTGAATTACAGACTCAGTCGTTTGAGCTTCCGCTATTTGTATGTATATTATGTCAGCCACCTTATTGTCTGTGTTGTCATTTTGATGTTGTTAGAGTATGTTATTGATCTCTTGTATAGACTGCTGATATTATATACCATTGCCGCGTCTCAGGGACGGCCGCCCTGGGGCTTGACAGTATGATGCACAAATGTTTTTCAATTCTTTGAAAGAAAAGGCTTAAATGAATCCTTCATTCTATTTCGCATATGAGGTGGACGAAGACAATCAGTTGACACATTGTTTTTGGGCGGATGGGGGTGCAAGAAAGGCTTATGCTCACTTTGGTGATGTAATTGTGTTTGACACAACTTATGAAACCAATCAATATTCTTTAATTTTTGCACCATTTACCGGAGTGAATGAATCATCATTTTCAGTTTTTTTCTCTTGGTTGTGGGATTTTAAAAGATGAAAAAATTGAGTCATTTTTATGGTTGTTTACAAAGTGGCTAGATGCGTGGCCAAATGTGCACTGATGGCCTTTATCACATATGAAGACCCAGCTATGACAGCTGCCATTGCAAGAATGCTACCACAAACACATCATCAATTTTGCATTTGGCACATAATGAAGAAGTTGCCAGAAAAAGTGGGTGCATTCTCTTGTAGATCTGATTTTTTGGTGTCATTTAAAAATGTATTTATGTCAGAGACTCCAGAAGAATTTGAGGAGAGCTGGAAGAAAATAATAATGCATTTTTCCTTGGAGTCTAATGAATGGTTGTCTAAACAGTACATGAATCATGAGAAGTGGATCCTAGCATATATGAATCATATTTCATGGCAGAAATGAGAAGTACTCAACAGAGTGAGTCAAAATTCAGTCTTTCATAAGTTCTTGAACAAGAAGCACAATTTGATTGAGTTTGCTCATCATTTTGAATGGTCTCTAGAATGTCAAAGATATAATGAATTGGTTGCCAATCATGAGACACTTCATAAGACCCCCGATCTTGCTACTCCTTATGCTATTGAAGTCCAAATGTAAAAAGATATACTAATAAAGTTTTCTGTATGTTTCAAGAACAAGTTCAAGACTCTTTAAAGTATGGGTCAATGGTCAAAAGTATGGAACCTCCAGATGTGCATGTCGTTGGAAGGTTGGGAGAGTCAATGAAAATGCGTGAAGTTATATATGATCCATCAAATGAAAAAATTATTAGTTCATGTAAGAAATTCGAAAGTGAAGGAATTTTATGTGTACATATGATTGTTGTACTGAGAAATAATTTGATTGATGAGTTGCCTGAATATCTTATTATCCAAAGGTAGACAATCACAGCAAAAGAAAGGGATGTGTTTGATTTTGAGGGTGTTGAGCTCCGAGATACCTGAAGCACAAATTTAGGTACAAAGAGCATTGAGCTTGTACGTGCCTTTGCAAATTGTTTGGACAATGCCTTTCCCGAAGTGTACACCACAGCCAAGGAGTTTATATGTTCTCTATAAAAAGAAAAAGAGACATATAGTGCATGCGGTAGCAATAATCAAGCAAGATCAAGCATGGTGTCAATCCCTTCCACTTTAGATGTTTGACCTCCAAATATTTCAAAAACTAAAAGAAATGGAAAACGATTGAAAGGGGGACTGGAAATAGCATTGGAAGAGAAGGAAAAGCAAAAAAGAACATGTAGTGTGTGGGAAGAAAGAAAAGCATAAAAAATGGAGTTGCCCACTTTTGAAAGAAATGTAAGATTCAACATTGTCTATGAAGATTGCATTATATGTCTTATTTTTGTATTTTGTTGATATAAGTGTTATATTTCAGGTTAGCACAAAATACACAACATGACCCCTAAAATTCCATAGTTTTGTGAGGTATGTTGTTGTTATTATTATTTTTTTGAATTGTTGTTTTTTTATAATTTCAAGAGTATTAACAAGCCTTCTTTTTTGTAAGCTGTTGTTCTGTAATTTTGTAGGGACACATTTTGTTATATATGTGTCACTTTTATCCTTCTGGTCACCTTTAGGACAATTCTGGCAGTTTTTCAACTTTTTCTTTTTTCGATCGGAACCGCTAAAATTTTGGACTTTTATCTATCATCATGAGCTTGAGAACTCCGATTGAAAATCTAACTGCACATTATGTGTCCTGGCGCCATTTCAATTCACTCACGAAAATTTTATCGAATTCCGGTAACGTTCAGAATTTGGCAGTTCCGAATCGTATCCGGGTTTTGACCAAGTGGGAATGTCAAAGGGGGACTTGACCAAGTCAAAGAGGACTTTGACCAAGTCAAGTTTGACCATTGACTTGGTCAAATCCTTTTGTTTTTGTGTGGTTGGGTTGACCTAAAGTCAAGCACCAAAAGTGAGTGTGTGTGAGTGTGTGTGTGTGAGGGTGTGCCCTAAAGTGGGAGTCCCCTTCCTTCTCTCCCCTTCCCTTCTCTTCTCTTCTCCACTCACTCACTCCCTCTTCTTTTTTCCCCCATTGGAGCTAGTAGGAGGAGAAGAAAAAGGAAGCCCTAGAAGGGAAAAAGATTGGTAAGGGTGAGATCTACCCTTGTATGGTTTTTGTTTTGGATTTCCCCTTTCTCTACCTCCTCTCATGGCTTCCTTTCCCCCCTGTCTTCAGCCATTTTGAGGGCTGAGAGAGGGCTTAGTGGTGGTGGTCTTGGTGGTGGCATTTCGGTGCGCGAAGGGCACCCGAGTTCCTCCCTTTGTTCTTCCTCTCTTTGGGTAAGTCATTCTCCTCTCCTAGCTAGGTTAGATGCTTGTTTAGGATGTTTAAATGGTTATACATGCTTGCATGGGTGTTAGGGGGGTGAGGGTGGGATGTGGAGGGGGTGGAAAGGGCTCGGGCGCGCGTGCGGAGTCATCCGCGCGCGTGCGCGCGCGTCTGCGCGCGCAGTCGGGCGCTGGCGCGCGCAGACGGGCGCGCTGGTGGGTGCGCGCGCGTACGCGCTGTCGCGCGGGCGTGCGCGCGGAATGCTGCGCAGGGGCGCAGTACGCGCGGGTACGCGCAGGGCTGGACGCGCGGTGCGTGCGGGCAAGGGCGCGGCAGTGCGCCCGGGGCACAGGGGCGCGTGCGGGAGTGCGCATTCATGAGTGCTCGTGCGGGGGGCCATGCGTATGGCTGCCCGTGGGTTCGGGAGGGTGTCGGGGCACTCGGACTCGCGTGCGTACGCGCGTGCTCGCGTGCGTGCTGGCCCGTATGCATGCTTGTCCGAGTATTGGGTATTTCTAGTAAATTTCTTATGTATTTGTGTAGTTTACTCACCATATTGAATGCCCATGTCTTGCAGATCTTGACGGACGGTCACGCGACGACCCGGGCTTCGGTGAGTGGGACAATCCAACCAGTAGTGAGGCGTTCGATGGACGTAGGCATGCATTGCCCTCCCCTGGGGCACCATAGTTGTGTATTAACATGTAATAAATGTAAAGCTATGCATGCATGATTATTATGTTGTATCCATGCCACCTTAGACTTTGTATGCTAGGGATATGCACCCATATATCATGTATAGAGGCCTATGCATGCCTAGACACCAAGCCCTGAACTATGCATGTTCCCATCTAGTTTAATCTAATTAAATGAAAATGCGAGCATATAGTTATAAGCATGCCTTAGAGAATATTATAACCCAGTTGTTATAATATATGTTTCCCCGCATCTTAGTTATGCACCCTGGAGGAATTCTTGAGAATTCATGACATTAGTAGAGTTACAATCGGTGTCGACGGATCCATGAGGATCGTATCCGTGTGAGTAGGTTGTCTTCTCCTTTTGGTTGGATCCGATGTAGGAACTCCCCGGCGATGGCTGACCTGACAGAGGGCTCCCGTCCGTAGGTACCTCCGATGTGTCGGACAGTACTGATAGTGGGAGTGGACTAGGTGGAGGCTACGAGGGTGGGAGAGGCTACCGGGTGGACCAGGGGTGGAGAGCGGTCTAGTATGCCAGAAGAGGCCCATGTCACCCCTAGGGGTGAGGGTGAGGGTGTCACGCCCCAGGCGTCCCCGAGACGTGGCAAAATAAAATATAATATCATCTATCAATACCTGAGGTCAATAAGGACACCAACAACAATACACAAGGCGGCAAAGCAAGATAATGATAACTGACTGAAAAGCGGAAGCATAATATATAACAATGTCTGTAAAACAAAAACATTATTACAGACCCGTATACACAATCAATGTCCTGTGAAAGCCAAGTCTAGACCAAAGAAAATACAACCTGTGCCACATGCACGATTTACAAAGCATAAAATGACTCTAGGAATGCTGACAGCCTCTCACATGCCACCCGCCGACAGAACGCTCCACGCCCATAAGACCACGCCACAGGAAGCTCCAGCTCCACGCCCAACACTGCCCCTGAAAAGAAACAGTATGCGAGGGGTGAGCTACAAGCTCAGTGAGTGGCTGGAAACCAATCACCATTCTACAATTCAATACACAATCAGTTCTCCTTTTCAAGGAAAAACATGGGTAGCAACCCATGGATAACTGGGTCACGCGGCGGCGCGACCAACCTCACCCACCCTCACTCCCGGAGGGAGTCTTTTGGGACTTATGGGGAGAGACCATACCGTCGATCGAAGAGATCCGGATTTACTGGTCTAGAGACCATACCGTCGATCGAAGAGACCAGGATTTACTGGTCCACTCAAGACTACTGGGTCATCTACATCTAGATAATCGCCCATCGATGTCCTTCAACATCCATCACGAGACCGGACCCAACATCTATGGGATAGGTCGAACAACGAATGGGTCACGAGGCGACGCGTCTTCGCCTCATCCACACCCTCACTCCTGAAAGGAGACATCTTGGGACTTTGGAAGAGACTTAGACTGCTCTACACCCCTGGTCCACCGGTAGCCTCTCCCCGCTCCGTAGCTTACCTGGTATACTCCCACGATCAGCACTGTCCGAACACATCAGAGGTACCTACAGATGGGAGCCCTCTGTCAGGACAGCCTGTCTAACGCCGGGGATGTCACTACACGGATCCAACGAAGGGGAGAACGATTCCACGCTCGCGACATCATTCATTAACCCTCTCCCGGGTAGTATCTACAACCCGATCTCCTCAACTCACCGCTCTACACCCTTGGTCCACCGGTAGCCTCTCCCACCCTCGTGGCCTCCGCCTAGTCCTCTGACAGGTATAGCCAACGCCGGGGAGTTCCTACATCGGATCCAACGAAGGGGAGAATGATCCCATGTTCGCAAAGCGAAACCCAAAGGAAAACAACCACTCTCGATACTCGCTTATCGAGATATCACACACATGCATAACAACAACCAACACACTCATATTAACCTTAAAGTAGTCATAGTTCCTAAACGGGAGTAACTACACAAGCTAGTAGGTTGTAACATCGCTGACCCACCCCACCCTCACCCTCACCCTCACCCTCGAAGGGGTGACATGGTCTTTTGGGACTGACTAGGCTGTTAATCACCCTTGGTCCACCGATAGCCTCTCCTCCACTCCGTAGCTCACCTGGTCTACTCCCACGATCAGCACAGTCCGACGCATCGGAGGTACCTACAGATGGGAGCCCTCTGTCAGGACAGCCTGTCTAATGCTGGGGAGTCCCTACACGGATCCAATGAAGGGAAGAGAAACAGCCTACCCACACGCATGCGATCCTCTTGGATCCGTCGACAACGCTTCCTAACATTTCTAATGACATGAATTCTCAAGAATTCCTCCAAGGCGCATAACTAAGATGTGGGGAGACATATATTATAGCCACAAGGTTATAATATTCCCTAAGGCATGCTTACAACAGTATAATCACATAATCCCATCATGATTTAAATAAATTAAACTAAATGGGAATATGCATAGTCGGGGTTTTCCAATTAAGGACAAGATTACTAAACATGCATAGGCCGCTATACATGATATAAGGGTGCGTATCCCTAGCATACATAGTCTAAGGTGGCATGGATACATCATAATAATCAGGCATGCACAGGTGTCTACACAATTTAGCTAGGGGCCCATCGATGCGGGACGCGCGTCTATGCGGGTCGAGCGCATCCCTGGAGAGGGGGGGGGGATTGGAATCAAACCACTCACCTTACAACCCGGGACCTCGCGCATCCCATCCGACGAGATCTGCAAGGTAGGGGCATCCGACTTGGTGAGTAACAACACAATTTACACATAGAAATCATTAGAAAACCCCATACTCGGACAAGCATGCATACGGGCTCGCACGCATGCGAGCACGTACATACGCACGCGAGTCCGAGTTCCCGACACCTACCCGAACCCTTGGGCAGCCACACGCATGCCCCCCCCCCCACCCCGCACGTGCACGCACGAATGCGCACGCACGCACGCACCCCAGCACCTTCGGCGCACTGCCGCGCGCCTGCCCGCGCGCCCAGACGCTCTGCCGCACGCGCGTCCAGCCCGCGCCCCCGCGCACGCCCCAGCACGCGCACGAACCCGCACGCGCGCACTGGTCCCCATCCCCGCGCCCAGGCGCATGCCCAGGCGCCTACTCCGCGTGCACGCACGCTCGCGCCTGCCAGCGCCCTCTTGCACGCGCTTGCGCGCGCACGCGCGAAGACAGCTCGCGATGCGCGCCCAGCCAACCCTAACCCCATTTTAACCCTTCCCAACCCCTCACACACACCCTAACACATCTACCCAACATGCATGACCCTCCCAACCAACCCTAAGCCATAAAAATCAAGAAAAAGGAGGGGAAAGGCTCACCTTTGGAGGGGAATGAAAGGGGGAGGCTCGGGGGCCCTCGACGCACCCGCGACCACCTCAACCGCCACCACCACTACCACCACCTCCTCAGCCTCCTCTTCAGCCAAAAATCAGGGGGAAGGATTATGAGAGGGAGCTTGAGAGAAGGGAAGAAACAAGCAACCACCACACAAAACTCACCAACACCTCCTCCTCCACCTCCTCCTTCTCATTGGGGATTTAAAACAAACACATGGGGGGGTGTGTTTGAAAAGAGAGAAGGAGTGCAATGTGAAGTCGACGTGGGGGTTTGGGAGGGGAGAGAGAGAGAGAGAGAGAGATATTTATCACCCAAAATATCTAAAGGGGAAAAGACTAAGTCACCCTTTGACCAGAAATTCTGCGCAAGCTTCACTGGAACAGCCATAACTTCCTCAATACAGCTCCGAATTGCTCAATTCCAAGTCCGTTGGAAAGCCAAGAGGATTATCTACAAATTTTATGTTTATGCCAAGATCAAATAATCCCTCTAGCTATTCCGAAATTAGAGCTAAACATGGAACAGGGCTGCTGCCAGAATTTCCCTCCCCGGGGTATACTTGGAAAAATACCCATAACTTTTACTACAAGAATCCAGTTGATCTAATTCCACTTCTGTGCGAAAGCTAACTCAAAACTGGACATCTTATAATAAAATCATATTTAAACCTCTTCATCTTGGATTTTAACAAAATCAAATCCAAATACCAAATCAGGAATACATAACTTCTAGGAAAAAAAAATTATGTACCCAAATTTTCAAACAGAGCGCTCCAAATGACACAGGCACAACAGAGGGGGGGAGGTGGGTTGGCGATGAAACGACCCACGAGAATGTGTAGTTGCTCCCGTGCTAGGGGTTATAAATTATATGAGGTTAATATGAATTGTGATGCATGGGTTGTGCTATTCACTGAGCGTGTGGCTCACCCCTCGCATATATTTTTCTCCAGTGATATCTGAGTCGTATCTGAAGGAGGAGCTCCCCGAGGCACATCCTCAGTAGCGGAGCAGCGTCGCGTTCTGCGAGTGAGAGGCCATCAGCATCCCCCTTCTTGATTGTATGTATTGGTTATCCGTGCTTGGGCACACGTTTGTATTTTGATGTCGTTGTATATATATTGGCTCTCACAGGACAGTTGATGTCACGCCCCAGGGCCGGCCGACCCCGGGACGCGGCAAGTGTATATATGATATCAGTAAACAGGAGTTCAATAATATACTCACACAACTACTAAAACGACAACAAAGACAACAAAAGCAGGGCTGACATGATATATACAACAAAAAAAGCTAAAAGACTGAATCTGTAATCCAAAAACATATTACAGACTCGATACATAATCAACTGTCCTGTGAGAGCCAATATATACAAAGACATCCAATAATACACAGACGCGTGCCCAAGCACGGAATAAATACATACAATCACAAGGGATGCTGATAGCCTCTGATACTCGTGGGACGTGGCGCTACTCCGCTACTGATGAAGTCCCTCGGGGAGCTCCTCCTCCGGATCCGACTCAGATGACTTTGGAGAAAAATATTATGCGAGGGGTGAGCCACACGCTCAGTGAACAGCACAACCCATGCATCACAATATATATTAACCACCAGATCTTATTAATCCACAATCTCATTATTAAAAGCCATAAAATGGCAACAGCTATACAGGCCAGTGGGTCGCTATCGCCAACCCACTACACCCTCACCCTCACCCCTCAATAGGTGACATAGGATATTGGGACTAACAATCCAGTGGGTCGCTACATCGCCAACCCACCACACCCTCACCCTCACCCCTCAATAGGTGACATAGGATATTGGGACTGACTAGGCTGATGGTCGCCCTTGGTCCACCGATAGTCTCTCCCCACTCCGTAGGCTGTTTGGCCACTCCCACATTCAGCACAGTCCGAGTCCAAGATCAGGAGGTGCCTACTGATGGGAGCCCCTGCACGGGACAGTCTCTCTACGCCGGGGTAGTCTCTAAAGGATCCAATGAAGGGAACAGATCAGCCTATCCATCGCATATGATCCACTCGGATCCGCTGACAAACACATCTCAACAACTCTAATGACATGAATTCCTCAGAATTCCTCCAGGGCGCATAACCAAGATGCGGGGAACATGCATAATAATAATAATAACAAGGGTATAATATTATTGGGAAAGAAACCTTGGGAGGGCAGCGTGAGGTCCCGATATAGGACATCCCGACAACCAAACAAAGAACACGGAGTACCCTAACCCGGGTCTCAATGTTGACCTCGCAAGGCCCCTCCCTATAATATTATCTAAGGCATGCAATTAAACATATGCTAGCATTTAATTTAACAAATTAAACTAGTAGGACACATGCATAGGCCGAGGCTTCCTAGCATGAGAACAGGGTGACAGGATGCATGGCTCTTACACATATCCTAAGGGTGCAAGTCCCTAACATACAAAGTCTAGGGTAGCATGCATACTACATTTTATCATGATCACATGGATTACACATTACAACAGTTAATATAAATCCATGGTGCCCCAGGGGAGGACGGTACACGCCCAAGTGCATATAACGCCTCCCTACTGGGTTGGATTGTCCCACTCACCGGTAGCCGGGTCGTCGCGCGACCGTCCGTCAAGATCTGCAAGATAGGGTAATCAAATCGGTGAGTAAAATACACAAATAAACCCAAAAATACATTAAAAATACACAACACTCGGACAAGCGTACATACGGCCTGTACGCACGCGAGCCCGAGCACCCCAACTCATTCCCGAACCCCCGGGTAGCCGCACGCACGGCCACCAGCCCCGGGCGCACAGCCGAGCCCCGGCCTGCGCACCCAGATGCCTTGCCGAGCCCAGCCCGCACGCCCGGACACCCTGCCAAGACCTCCCGGGTGCACCGCGCGCTCACTGCGCCCCAGCGCAGCAACCCGCGCGCACACCCGCACACCCTGCGCCCCATCTTCTCGCCTCGCGCGCACCCCGCGCGCACCACCGCTCGCCTAGTCGCGCCATCGCCTCGCTCTGCGCGCACCCCGTGCGTACCACCGGCTCACGTGCGCCCGCCCGCACTGCACCCCAGCGCAGCGCCCCGCACTGCGCCCCAGCGCAGCGCCCGCACACCTGCCCGCTCACACTCCCCGCTCGCACCGACTGCTCGCCCACGCGCCCCTGCGCAGCGTTTCGCGCGCACGCCGCGCACTGCGCCCAGCGCGCCCGACCGCACGCGCCCAGCGAGCCCGTCAGCACGCGCCCAGCGCGCCTGTCCGCAGCTCGCATGCCTGCCTGCGCCTGATCGCCTGCGCCTGCCTGCCTGCGCACGCCGCTGCCCGCATGCGCCCGAACCGAGCTCCACCCGCGCGCACGCCCACGCTGCCCGGCCAGCACTGCCTGTGCTGCCCTGCCTGTGCTGCCCTGCCTGCCTACCAGCCTACCCGGGACAGCCCACCACCCTGCCCGAGCCACTCCACCACCACCCACCGGCCACCGATGGCCTCCAACCACCACCAACAGCCACCAAGAGCCACCAGCCCTCAAAACTACCCTCCTAACAAGCATCTAAGCAAGAAAAGGAAGGAAAGAAGGCTTACCCAAGGAAAGGGAAGGAAAGGAAGGAAACCGGGAGCTCTTCGTGCACCGAAATGCCTCCCCAAAGACCTCCACCACCAAGCTCTTCCTCAGCCTTCAAAGGGGCTGAAATCAGAGGAGAAAAGAGGGGATAAGAGGGGGCTAAACACACCGAAATTCGAATCCGAAACCACCGGTGGATTGATCGGGAGCTCCCCTTACCTTTCTCTTCTTTGGGTTTTAAGGTTCAAGCCCTCTAACTAGCTCTAATGGAGGAAAAAGAGAGAGGGCAGAGAGAGAATCATTTTGGGGAAGAAGATGAATAGTGGGGAGATATTTTAGATCTCACTTATATATAATCCCTCACTTAGATTAGCCTAACTAGGTTTAATTAGGGCTAAGAAAGGATTAGTGAGGGTTTAAGTGAGTTTTGACTTGGGTCAACTCAACCACAAATAAAAACAAAAGGGTTTGACCAGGCCTATGGGCCCACTTTGACCAAGTCAACTCTCCCAATGACTTCTCGCTCGATCAAAACCCGGATACGCCCCGGAACTGTGAAATTCTGAAACGTTACCGGAATTCGACGAAATTTTCGTGAGCGGCTTGGAGTGGCACCAGGGCACATAATATGCAGTTACATTTTCAATCGGAGCCCTCAATCTCAGGACGATAGCTAATAGCCCGAAATTTTAGTGGTTCCGACCGAAAACGGAAAAAAAAAATGAAAAACTGCCAGAATGGTCCAACGGTTACCAGAAGGTTAAAAGTGACACATATATAACATTCTTCCCCCCTTAGGAAATTTTGTCCTCAAAATAATGCAAAAACATCTAGGAAGGGAAGAGATGCGGATACGCGTCACGCAAGGCGTCCTCGAGCTCCCAAGGGGCCTCGGCACCGGAACGTGCGCACGAGTGTGCGCGGGCGCGCGGGGCAGTGCGTCTGGGCGCGCGGCTGGGTGCCAGTGCGCGCGCGCGCGTGCGTGCGCGTGCGTGCGCGTGCTGGGGCATGCGTGGGGCTGCCCAGGGGCTCGGGTAGGTGCTGGGGCACTCGAGCATGCGTGCGTACGCGCGTGCTCGCATGCGTGCGAGCCCGTATGCGTGCATGTCTAAGTCTTTGGTATTTCTAGTAATTTCTAAGTGTTATAATGTGTTGTTACTCACCAAATTTGATACCCTTACCTTGCAGATCTCGTCGGAAGGGATGCGCGAGGTCCCGGGTTGCGGTGAGTGGTTTGATCCAATCCCCCCCCCCTCAAGATGCGCTCGACGCGCGAAGTCATGCGTCGCGCATCGATGGGGCACCTTAGCTATACTACTTGTGTAGATAAGTAGTATGGCCATGCTTAAGCTATAATATGTTAGATATCTTGCATGCTAGGCTTATATACATGTATTGTATTCATGTATGAATGATTGTGTTGCATGCGCCCCTCTAGTATGGGCATGTATTTTTGTAATGTGTATGGATGTATAGAATATGGCATGCCTTAGGTAGTATTGTAATACTACTCCCACCATATAAATTGGAAATATCCAACATGATTAAGTCTGGGTTAATAACGGGCACCTGCCTAATATTCCCTTGCGATAAGACTCGAGGGCGTGGTGTAGTTGTTGCGCCCATGCTAATGGGGCAAAGCTATGACCAGCTTCATGAGATGATGATCTCTCTCGCCCTCTCCCTCTTAACGAACTGAGTAAGTAGATGCGATTTCCTACTCGACTCAGGTTCGTTTGGAATATTGGCATGCACCTGTTAATGCGCGAGATCGCGCTTGACCCTTTCTTTTAAGTTGGTGATATCCAACGCATGCTTAAGTTATGCCTTGTGTGCTTATATGATTAATGGCCACGTATGCATGTTTAAGTGGGCCATACCATGTATGAATGTTGTATGAATTGTTGTTTATGATGTAAATCCATGTTAGGGGTCACCTTTATGGTCAATTATTAGATGATTGTGCATATGGTTCATGCACATAGCTAGATATAATTCTCCTGGATATATATATATTTGCGCATGTTAAAAACTGATAGGCCTATCTGGAATAGGCGTGGGTATGACCCGTTGTCGGGTTGTACCTTATTAGTTAGAGCGCTAGCGATGTAATCGCCCCCGTGCATCCGAGCGATGCACTCGTTTGGAATTCAGGAGAATTCATTATCTTATCGGTTTTGTTAAGCCGGTAGTTGGGGCATTAAGCTAGGCCTACCCGTGCTAGGTGTGTATATGAACCGCCTGTTGGGTTATGTGCCTTGGGATTATTTCTGCGTGAGAGCAGAGGCAACCCCCCCCCCTTGTGTCCGAGCGACGCAACCATGTGGGAGTGCAATAGTATTCGATATCATCGATATGTGATTATCGAGAGTAGTTGTTTTTCCATTGGGTTCGCTTTGCGAACATGGAATGTTTACTCCCAATGTCATCCATGATGAAGAGGCCCGGGTTGTAGCTGTCTTGACAGAGGGCTCCCATCCGTAGGTACCACCGATGCGTTCGGGAGCGTACTGATCGTGGGAGTGTACCAAGTAGAGGCTACCCAGGAGAGGGCTAACGAATGATATTGCGAGCGTGGAATCGTTCTCCCCTTCGTTGGATCCGATGTAGGAACTTTCCGGTGTTGGAAAAGCTGTCCTGACAGAGGGCTCCCATCCGTAGGTACCACCGAGGCGTTCGGAAGCGTACTGATCGTGGGAGTATACCAGGTAGTGACTACCCGGGGAAAGGGCTACCGGTGGACCAAGGGTGTAGAGCAGTCTAAGTCTCTTTCAAAAGTCCTATGTCACCTCTAAGGGGTGAGGATGAGGATGAGGTGAAGACACGTCGCCGTGTGACCCATTCATTTTTCGTCCGTTCCCATAATTGTTGGGTACGGTTGTGTATCGATGTTCAAAGACATCGTTGGGCAGCTATCCCGATGTAGATGTTTCAGTAGCGTTGTATAGACCAGTAATTTCAGGTCTCATCGACCAACGGTATGGTCTCTCCCAAGAGACCCAAGAGTCTCCCTCCGGGAGTGAGGGTGAGGGTGAGGTTGGTGATTCAGTAGTGTTGTGTGGACCAGTAATTCCGCATCTCTTCGACCAACGGTATGGTCTCTCCCCAAAAGTCCCAAGAGTCTTCCTCCGGGAGTGAGGGTGAGGTTGAGGTTAGTCTCGCCGCCGTGTGACCCTATTATCCATGGGTTTCCACCCATGTTTTCCTTGAAAGGAAATTGCTTTAGTATTGAACTGTTGTATGGTGATTGGTTTCCAGCCACTCACTGAGCTTGTAGCTCACCCCTCGCATACTGTTTCTTTTCAGGGGCAGTGTTGGGCGTGGAGCTGGAGCTTCCCTGTGGCGTGGTCTTATGGGCGTGGAGCGTTCTTCCGGCGGGTGGCGAGTGCGAGGTTGTCAGCAGTCCTAGAGTCATTTTATGTATTGTAAATCGTGCATGTGGCACAGGTTGTATTTTATTTGGTCTAGACTTGGCTCTCACAAGACAGTGATTGTATATTCGAGTCTGTAATAATGTTTTTGGTTTACAGACATTGTTTATATATTATGCTTCCGCTTTTCAATCAGTTATCATTATCTTTGCTTTGCCACCTTGTGTGTTGTTGTTGGAGTCTTTATTGACCTCATGTATTGATAGCTGATATTTCATTATTGCCACGTCTCGGGGACGGCCGCCCTGGGGCGTGACATAATTAGACAATATATAAATTTTTATCCGGACATGCCCAGCTTATATCAATATATACCTTTCACCGATAACAAACATTTTAATCAGAATGTTATGACTCATAGTATGATAATTGATGAAATCATGGAAGTCTTGGGTTGAGAACTATTATCATATTTGAAAGGAATGAATGTGATATACTGGAATTAGATATAAGAATTGTATGTAAAGGATGGCACTGAATGTGAATTTGGCATACAGAGCTTTGAGTTCTTGGAGCTGTGATGGAAAGCGCATGAGTAGATTTTGTCACTCAACTTCCAAAATGTTTGTTCTCATTGGATCTGCATATCTGTGTGTTTTTTTCTTTAATTTAATCCTTTATATTTTTTCTTACACCTGATTTATCCAGAAGTCAGAGAATGTTCCCCCTCCATACACAGTTTGAAGTTGTTTGATGGTCTATTTAAAATTGATGTCCAAATTTGTGCTTATGTCACTCATATGTATGCACATCTTTTTTCTTTTTAGGCTAAAGGTGGTAAAAACAATGTGTATGTTTTATTTATTCGTAACATCAGGATCCAGTGCATATAAAATTTTAAAGCTTTTGTGAGATGATATTTGGACATCTTTTATTCTACCAAGTGTAGAAGGCATGATAAAAGATGGATTTGAATTACAATGTAGAATCATTGCTTCCTGGAGCAACGACAAAAAGATTTAAAATCTGTAAACTGGAGAAATATAGTGTGTTAGAAAGTCTATGGCCTTTTTCCTTTTTTCCTTGCTGTTATTGCAAGGTTGTCAGCATTCCTAGAGTCATTTTATGCTTTGTAAATCGTGCATGTAGCACAGGTTGTATTTTCTTTGGTCTAGACTTGGCTTTCACAGGACATTGATTGTGTATTCGGGTCTGTAATAATGTTTTTGATTTACAGACATTGTTTATATATTATGCTTCCGCTTTTTAGTCAGTTATCATTATCTTGCTTTGCCGCCTTGTGTATTGTTGTTAGTGTCTTTATTGACCTCAGGTATTGATAGCTGATATTATATTATTGCCACGTCTCGGGGACGGCCGCCCTGGGGCGTGACAAAAGTTGGTATCAGAGCCTGGTCCTGTCAGAGCCTAAGTCTAGTCGTATAGATGATGAGTCATAGGATTGTCATCCGAGTACTCTTGTTTTAGAAGTTATCTTAGGTTGCTGACATGCCTCCTCGCATCCGTTGACGTGGACGCGACCCCCTGGACCCACCCTTAAGCTGTCGATTGGGTCGACTGGTTAGGGTCAGTTGTTAGATCTCTTGTGCGGGATTAAGGTTTGGGTAGGAGATTCCAGCCCAGTAGTGTGATAGTGATGAATTGGTTGCAATTTCTAAGGTATGGATTGCATCTCGATAATGGAGCTCTTTCCCGTGTATCGGTATCGCTGGTAACCATGGAGTTTGCGTGCGGCGCCAGTTTCAAGTGTTGAGGATGTGGCGTATTGCTCATTAAGGGGCGATGTCTTCTTCCAGTCTTCCTACTCAGGATTAAGGGGCCTTGCAGGGTCAGCGTTGAGACCCGGGCTAGGGTACTCCGTGTTCCTTGTTTGGTTGTCGGGATATCCTATATCGGGACCTCATGGTGCCCTCCCAAGGTTTCTTTTCCCAGTCAAGGAATACCTTTGAAGCATCAAATTGATGGTGGATTTTTCCCTCTCACTTGGAAGGTGCTGTAGCGAGTGGTGATGCGTACGATCGGGATTGGGTACATCCTATTGCAGCTTGGTGGGCGATTGCTTGTGAACAGGGTTCCATAGTGGCATCTGGAGTCACTTCGATATATCATGGTGCGTTGTAGCTGCCCGGTTGAGGCCAGAGCCCTGTGAGGTGCTCCCAGATGCTATGCTTGTTGGTGCGCCCATATGGCAGAGATAGCGGGCTTGGGAGGCTACCAGGTAGAGGCCACACCGAGAGAGTGCTACTGGATGATGTCGAGAGCGTGGACTCCCCGTGATGAATCTGCCCATGGAGTGCAGGATGCTGGAGTTCCAATGATTATAGTTGAGCGACCTATCTCTGGCGGCATGTGAAGCACAGTTGTGGATACTGTCGCGTTTTGCCCCACATTGGTCGCAAATAAGGAGACGCGATGCTAGCGTTCGTGATGGGACTCAACCGCCCTATCAGATAGATGACGTCGCATAGGCATTGTCGAGGTCCGACGACCCCTAATTGCGTGTCTTGTGGATTAAGTGCGGTTGAGCGGCTTACTAAGCGTGTAAGTGTCACCATGAGCGCTAGCCATGCTCGAGGAGCAGAATCTGGACTTAATTGTTCGAGGTGTTGTTTTGATCTCCCTGTGGAGGTTGAAGATCAATTACATTTGACCAGCTCTGGGAGCGAGTGTCTGCTGTTAGATCGATCTTCGCACAAGGGTACCATAAGTTAGAGATCCGGGAGTTAGACATCCCGTAGATGGCCTTTCGTGACCGTTTAGGCACTACGAGTTTTAAGTACTGCCATCGGGGTTGACGAATGCGCCGGATGCCTTCGAGGATCTCAAAAGTTTTATTGGGCTTTCGTGGACTACTTTGAGGTAGTCTTCATTGGGATTGCTGTGGGGCGATGAAAAGGTGATATGGGTGACCTTGTTTCCCCAGGTTGGCATACCCTCAGGCAAAGTTTGAGAATCATCATTGAGTGGAAAGCGTCAGTCCATCGAGATTCCTCAGTGGACGTGGGAGTGGGTTATCAGGGATTGTTGCGGACTCGCTAATGTCACGTTCGGGTCACGACGCCGTCTAGGTGATCATTGACCGACTGACTAAGTCCGCGCTTCCCTCCCTAATCCGACTGATTGAGTCTCTAGACGCCTTGATGTGGGTTTCCACCTTCGCGATTGTTCGTCTTCATGGCACTCCGGTCGGCGCTATTTTCGGTTGAGACGAGGGGGTTACTTTGAGGTTGTAGCGCAGCCTTGGCAAGCTTTGGCGCGAGCCTCCATTTAAGTATAGCGTTTCATTGCCGATGGTCAGCCAGACAAAGAGGACGATTCAGACCTTGGAGGACATGCTAAGTGCCTGCGTGCTCGATGATGAGGGCAGTTGGGTGAGGCACCACCCATTTGTTGGGGTATGCCTGCAAGATGACTGCCATTCGAGCACCCAGATGGATCTGTGAAAGGCACTCTACAGGCGCAGTTTTATACCTCCCTTGTGTTGGGACGGTTGAGGAGCGCCAGTTGGAGGGGCCATAAGTTAGTTGTTTGACCTTGCGGTGGCCAGGTTGGTTCGTGTGTGCATTTGCACCTCCCAGAACCGACAGAAGGGCTATGCAGGTCATCATTGCTAGGAGCTTACCTTTGGGTTTGGCGACCATGCTTTTCTTGAAGGTGTCCCAGTTAAAGGACATCCTCTGTTTCAACGTTCGGGGTAAGCTAAGTTGGCTCTTTAATGGGACTATTTCTCGTCATTGAGTGGACTGGGGAGGTGGCTTGTCATGTAGCCTTTCCCCCACAGCTGGCTCATGCCCACGACGTCGTCCTTGTCTCATGGCCAAGGCGTTATGTCCAAGATCCTGCTCATGTCATTCTGTTCGACCATCTCATTCTCAAGCTGGATTTGTCGTTCGTGGAGCAGTGGATCGAGGTCAGAGACCAGCATGAGAAGAGGCTCCACGCTAAGACCGTTCCTTTGATTATAGTGTGTTGGTAGCGCCAGTCCGGTGCAAAGACCACTTGGGAGCAAAAGGGTCTATGCATGATACTTTCGGTCTTCCCTATTGGTTTCCTTAAATTTCAAGGACTAAATTTCCTAAGAGGGGAAGAATGTTGTGCCTGTGTCATTTGGAGCGCCCTGATTGAAAATTTGGGTACATAATTTTTTTCCTCGAAGTTATGTATTTCCAATTTGGTATTTGGATTTGATTTTGTTAAAATCCAAGATGAAGAGGTTTAAATATGATTTTATTATGAGATGTCCAGTTTTGAGTTAGCTTTCGTACAAAAGTGGAATTAGGTCAACTGGATTCATGTAGTAAAAGTTATGGGTATTTTACCAAGTATACCCCGGGGAGGGAAATTCTGGCAGCAGCCCTGCTCTATGTTTAGCTCTAATTTCGGAATATCTGGAGAGATTATTTGATCTTGGCATAAACATAAAAGTTGTAGATAATCTTCTTAGATTTCCAACGGAATTAGAATTGTGCAATTCGGAGCTATATTGAGGAAGTTATGGCTGTTCCAGTGAAGCATGCGTAGAATTTCTAAGTCAGGGATGAAATGGTCATTTCCATCCCTCTTTAGATATTTATGTGTGCCCCAAAATATCTTCTCTCTCTCTCTCTCTCCCTCTCACTTCCACGTCCATTTCTTGGCCCTCTCTTCTCTCTTTTCAAAGCCCCCCTAGGTGTTTGTGTTAATGTCCCAATGAGAAGGAGATGGTGGAGGAGGAAGTGATGGTGAGTGTTTGTTCATGTGTTGTTGATCTTCTCTTCTCTCAAGCTCCCCCTCATGATCCTTCCCCCCTGATTTGCAGCCAAGGAGGCTGAGGAGGTGGTGGTAGTGGTGGTAGTGGTGGTGGCGGTTGAGGTGGTCGCGGGTGCATCGAGGGCCCCCGTGTCACGCCCCGGGCGTCCTCGGGATGCGGCAAGTGTATATATGATATCAGTATAAACAGGAGTTCAATAACATACTCACACAACGGCTAAAATGACAACACAGACAGCAAAAGCAGGGCTGACATAATATATACACCAAAAGCGGAAGCTAAAAGACTGAATCTGTAATCCAAAAACATATTACAGACTCGATACATAATCAACTGTCCTGTGAGAGCCAATATATACAATGACATCCAAATACAATACAAACGCGTGCCCAAGCACGGAATATAATACATACAATCACAAGGGATGCTGATAGCCTCTGATACTCGCGGGACGTGGCGCTACTCCGCTACTGATGAAGTCCATCGGGGAGCTCTTCCTTCAGTTCTGACTCAGATAACTCTGGAGAAATAATATTATGTGAGGGGTGAGCCACAGGCTCAATGAACAGCACAACCCATGCATCACAATCTATATTAACCACAATTAATCAGCAACTAGCCTCAAAGTGGCATAACAACATAAATCCAGTAGTTTGTACATCGCCGAACCACCACACCCTCACCCTCACCCCTCAATAGGTGACATAGGATATTGGGACTTATAATCATCCAAACACATCCATACACCCTCACCCTCACCCCTCAATAGGTGACATAGGATATTGGGACTGATAATCATCCATACACATCCATACACCCTCACCCTCACCCCTCAACAGGTGACATAGGATATTGGGACTGACTAGGCTGTTAATCACCCTTGGTCCACCGATAGCCTCTCCTCCACACTGTAGCTTTCTTGGTCTACTCCCACATTCAGCACAGTTCGAGTCCAAGATCAGGAGGTGCCTACTGATGGGAGCCCTCTGTTAAGATAGCTTGTCTAACGCTGAGGAGTCCCTACACGGATCCAACAAAGGGAAGAGAAAACAGCCTACCCACACGCATATGATCCACTCGGATCCGCTGACAACACATCTCTACAACTCTAGTGTCTTGAATTCATCAGAATTCCTCCAGGACGCATAACCAAGATGCGGGGAACATGCATTAGTATAGACGGGAAAAGAAACCTTGGGAGGGCACCATGAGGTCCCGATATAGGACATCCCGACAACCAAACAAGGAACACGGAGCACCCTAGCCCGGGTCTCAATGTTGACCTCGCAAGGCCCCTTAATATTCCCTAAGGCATGCAATAATATTACCAGTTGCATTTAGTTTAACAAATTAAACTAATAGGAGCATACAAAGGCCGAGACTTTCCTAGCATGATAACAAGGTGACAGGGTGCATGGCTCTTACACAACCTAAGGGTGCAAGTCCCTAACATAATCAGTCTAGGGTAGCATGCATACTACATATCAATCATACTAGCATGGATTACATATTAAACAGGTTAATATTAATCTATGGTGCCCCAGGGGAGGACGGTATACGCCCAAGTGCATATAGCGCCTCCCAACTGGGTTGGATTGTCCCACTCAGCGGTAGCCGGGTCGTCGCGCGACCGTCCGTCAAGATCTGCAAGACAGGGTAATCAACTCGGTGAGTAAAATATACAAATACCCCAAAAATACACTAACAATACACAATACTCGGGCAAACATACATACGGCCCGTACGCACGCGAGCCTGAGCACCCCAACTCATTCTCGAACCCCCGGCCACCCGCACCCGCATGCACGGATGGGCACGCACGCACGCACGCCGGCACCATCGGCGCACTGCCGCGCGCCTGCCCGCGCGCCCCGACGCACTGCCGCACGCACGCGCACGCTCGCGCGCGTCCGCGCGCACCGCGCGTTCAGCCCAGCGCGCACGCTCCAGCACGCGCACGCACTGGTCCCCAGCTCCGCGCCCAGGCGCCCTGCCCCGCACCCAGGCGCATTGCCCAGGTGCCCTGCCCGCGCGCGCCCACGCGCACCCGCGCGCACTCCCGCGCACCCCCGCTCGCACCCCCGCTCCCGCCTGCACCCGCGCTCACACGCCCGCGCGCGTCTGCGCGCCCGCCTGCGCGCGCACGCGCGCAGACGACGCCCAGCACGCGCCCAGCCCATTCTAACCACATTTTCACCCATCCCAACCCCTCACACACACCCTAACACATCTACCCCACATGCATGACCTTCCCAACATCCCCTTAAGCCAAAAATATCAAGAAAAGGAGGGGAGGAGCTCACCTTGGAGGGGGAACAAAAGGGGGAGGTTCGGGGGCCCTCGACGCACCCGCGACCACCTCAACCACCACCACCGCCTCTAGCCTCTCCTCAGCCTCCTCTTCAGCAGAAAAAACAGGGGGGGGGAGATCCATGGAAAGGGAGCTTGAGATAGGGGAGAACAAACAACATCAACAACACACAAGCACAAACCTCTTCTTCCTCCACCACCTCCTTCTCATCTTCTCATTGAATCATTTTATCAAACACTTGGTGGGGAGGGTTTGAAAAGAGAGAAGAAGAGAAAAAAGTGTTAGTCGTGGGATTTTTGGGAGGGGAGAGAGAGAGAAAGAGATATTTATCAAAATATCTAAGGGGGAATTACTAAGTCGCCCTCCGACTAGAAATTCTGCGCAAGCTTCACTGGAACAGCCATAACTTCCCCGATACAGCTCCGAATTGCTTGATTCCAAGACCGATGGAAAGCTAAGAAGATTATCTACAACTTTCATGTTTATGCCATGATCAGATAATCCCTCTAGCTAATCCGAAATTAGAATCGAACATGGAACAGGGCTGCTGCCAGAATTTCCATCCCCGGGGTATACTTGGAAAAATACCCATAACTTTTACTACAAGAATCCAATTGATCTAATTCCACTTCTGTGCGAAAGCTAACTCAAAACTGGACATCTCATAGTAAACTCATATTTAAACCTCTTCATCTTGGATTTTAACAAAATCAAATCCAAACACCAAATCAGGAATACATAACTTAGGAAAAAAAAAATTATGTACCCAAATCTTCAAACAGAGCGCTCCAAATGACACAGACACAACACCCCGAGCCTCCCCCTTACATTTCCCCTCCAAAGGTGAGCCTTTCCCCTTCTTTTCTTGATTTTATAGCTTAGGGTTGGTTGGGAGGGTCATGCATGTTGGGTAGATGTGTTAGGGTGTGTGTGAGGGGTTGGGAAGGGTTAAAATGGGGTTAGGGTTGGCTGGGCGCGCATCGGGAGCTGTTTGCGCGCGTGCGCGCGTAGGCGAGCACAGGAGGGCCCTGGCAGGTGCAGTCGGGCGCGCAGACGCGCGCGGGTGCGTGAGGAGTGGTCGTGCGGGTGCGCGCGGGTGCTGGGGCGCGCGGGTACGCACGGGTGCTGGGGCGAGCGGGGGTGTGCGCGCGCAGAGCAGTGCGCCTGGGCATCCGCCTGGGTGCGGGGCTGGGGACCAGTGCGCGTGCACGCGTGCATGCGCGTGCGTGCGTGTGCTGGGGCGTGCGCGGGGGTTCTGCGAGGGCGCGCCAGCTGGACGTGCAGTGCGCCAAGGGTGCTGGGGTGCATGCGCATTCGTGCGTGCGCGTGCGGGGGGGGGGGGCATGCGTGTCGCTGCCCGAGGGTTCGGGTAGGTGTCGGGGCACTCGGACTCGCGTGCGTACGTACGTGCTCGCATGCGTGCGAGCCCGTATGCATGCTTGTCCGAGTATGGGGTTTTCTAATGATTTCTATGTGTAAATTGTGTTGTTACTCACCAAGTCGGATGCCCCTACCTTGCAGATCTCATCGAATGGGATGCGCGAGGTCCCGGGTTGTAAGGTGAGTGGTTCGATTCCAATCCCCCCCCCCTCTCTAGGGATGCGCTCGACCCGCATAGACGCGCGTCGCGCATCGGTGGGGTCCCCCTAGCTGTAGTATGAAAAACTATGCAATGCATGATTTATATGATGTAACCATGCCATATTAGACCTTGTATGCTAGGGATATGCATCCATATACCATGTATAGAGGCCCATACATGCCTAGACACCATGTCCCTTGATTGGAAAGCCCCTATCTATGCATGTTTCCCATTTAGTTTAATTTATTTAAATCAAAATGAGAGCATATTGTTATGAGCCTGTCTTAGAGAAAATTATAACCTTGTTGTTATAATATAATGTTTCCCCGCATCTTATTTATGCGCCCTCGAGGAGTTCTTGAGAATTCATGACATTAGTAGTGTTACAAATCGTTGTCATCGGATCTAAGAGGATGATATCCGTGCGAGTAGGCTGTCTTCTCCTTTTGGTTGGATCCGATGTAGGGACTACCCGGCGTTGGAAAGTTGTTCGACCTGACAGAGGGCTCCCATCTGTAGGTACCTCCGATACATCGAACAGTGCTGATCGTGGGAGTATACCAGGTAGAAGCTACGGAGTGTGGGAGAGGCTACCGGGTGGACCAGGGGTGGAGAGCGGTCTAGTCTGAAAACACCCATGACACCCCTAAAGGGTGAGCGTGGGGTGGGTCGGCGATGTTACGACCCTCTAACTTGTGTAGTTACTCCCGTATAGGGACTATGACTACTTTAAGGTTAATATGAGTGTGTTGAATGGATTGTTGTTATGCCTGTGTTTTGATATCTCGATAAGTGAGTAATAAGTGAGTATCAAGAGTAGTTGTTTTCCATTGGGTTCGCTTTGCGAACATGGGATTGTTCTCCCCTTCGTTGGATCCGACGTAGGAACTTCTCGGGTTTAGTTGTCGCGCCCCAGGGCGGCCGTCCTCGGGACGCGGCAAGTGTATACATGATATCAGCAGTCTAAACAGGAGATCAATAATATACTCTAAACAACAACTAAAATGACAACACAGACGAAAGCAAGGCTGACATGATATATACACAGATAGCGGAAGCTAAAAGACTGAGTCTGTAATTAAATAACATACTACAGACTCGATACATAATCAACTGTCCTGTGAGAGCCAATATACACACATACGTCCAAATAATATACAAACGAGTGCCCAAGCACGGAAATATATACATATAATCAAAAAAAGGATGCTGATGGCCTCTAACACTCGCGGGACATGGCGCTGCTCCGCTACTGATGAAGTCTCTCGGGGAGCTCCTCGTTCTGATCTGACTCGGTGATAACTGTAGAAAAATATATATGCGAGGGGTGAGCCACACGCTCAGTGACTAGCACAACCCATGCATCACAATTTATATTAACCACAAATAATTAATCAAGCCTCAAAGTGGCAGGAACTACACAATCCAGTGGGTCGCTACATCGCCGACCCACCACACCCTCACCCTCACCCCTCAATAGGTGACATAGGATATTGGGACTGACTAGGCTGTTAATCACCCTTGGTCCACCGATAGTCTCTCCTCCACTCCGTAGGCCGTTTGGCCTACTCCCACATTCAGCACAGTACGAATCCAAAATCAGGAGGTACCTACTGATGGGAGCCCTCTCACGGGACAGCCTTTCTAACGCTGGGGTAGTCTCTACACGGATCCAACGAAGGGAACATAACAGCCTATCCATACGCATACGATCCACTCGGATCCGCCAACACTGATCTCAACTTATAAATGTCATGAATTCCTCAGAATTCCTCCAGGGCGCATAACTAAGATGCGGGGAATCATATATTATAACATTATCGGGAAAAGAAACCTTGGGAGGGCACCATGAGGTCCCAATATAGGACATCCCGACAACCAAACAAGGAACACGGAGTACCCTAGCCCGGGTCTCAATGTTGACCTCGCAAGGCCCCTTATAATATTCCCTAAGGCATGCTAATAGACATAAGTTTGCATTTAATTTAATAAATTAAACTAATAGGACACATGCATAGGTTGAAGCTTCCTAGCATGAGAATAGGGAGTCAGGATGCATGGCTATTACACATATCCTAAGGGTGCAAGTCCCTAACATACAAGGTCTAGGGTAGCATGCATACTACATATTAATCATGCTTGCATGGATTACATATTACACAAGTTAATATAAAACTATGGTGCCCCAGGGGAGGACGGTATACGCCCAAGTGCATATAGCACCTCCCTACTGGGTTGGATTTTCCCACTCACCAATAACCGGGTCGTCGCGTGACCGTCCGTCAAGATCTGCAAGCTAGGGTAATTAACTCGGTGAGTAAAATACACAAAAAAATACACTAAAATACCCAACACTCGGACAAGCGTACATACGGCCCGTACACACGCGAGTCTGAGCACCCCGACTCACTCCCAAACTCCTGGGCAGCCGTACGCACGGCCACCCGCCCCAGGCGCACAGCCGCGCCCCAGCCCGCGCGCCCAGACGCACTGCCGAGCCCCTGCCCGCATGCCCGGACACGCTGCCGAGCCCCCCGGGTGCACCGCGTGCTCACTGCACCCCAGCGTAGCAACCCGCGCGCACACCCGCACACCCTGCGCCCCAGCACAGCACCCCACGCGCACCCCGCGCGCACCACCCGCTCGCCTCACCGCGCGCGCACAGCACGCACTGTGCCTCTGCGCAGCGCTCCGCGCGCACGCCCCCGCACGGCCCCCTGCACGCAGCACCCGCACGCGGCCCCGCGCGCACAGCACGCACTGCGCCTCTGCGCAGCGCCCCGCGCGCACGCCCTTGCACGGCTCCCAGGGCGCAGCACCCGCACACTCCTGCCCACCCGCGCGCACGCGCGCGTGCCCTGCCATCCTGCCCGACAGCGCCCTGCCATCCTGCCCGACAGCGCCCTGCTTTGCGCCTGCCAGCCTGCCTGCCCTGCCAGCCTACCTGAGCCAACCAACCACCTCCCCGACGGCCACCAATGACCACCAACGGCCACCAACCGCCACCAACAACCATATCATACCCCAAAAACACCTCCTAACATGGATCTAAACAAGAAAGGAAGGAAAAGAAAGCTTACCCTTGGAGAGGAAGAGGAGGGAGGAAGAACGGGTGCTCTTCGCGCACCGAAACACCACCTCAAGGACCACCACCACCAAGATCTCCTTCAGCCCTCAAAGCTGCTGAAATCAGAGGAGAAAAGAGGGCATGAGAAGGGGTCACACATGTGGGAATTCGAATCCGAGACCACCGGAAGGTAGATCGGGTTCTTACCTATCCTTTCTCTTCTTAGGGTTTTTGATTTCCACCACTAGAGCTAGGTCATATGGGGGATTTAAAGAGAGGGAAGAGAGAGGGAAATTTGGAGAAGATGATGAATAGTGGGGGGGGATGTAGTCGTGGGATTTGTTTATACTCACACCCACACCACACACACTCACACCACTTAACTTAGGGCTAATTAATTAGGTTTAGGCTAGATTAGATTAGGTTTAAGTGTGGTTTGACCCTAGTCAACCCAACCACACAAAAATCCAAATCAATTTGACCAAGTCATGGGCCCACCTTGACCCAGTCAAGTCTCCAAATGACTTTTCGCTCTGTCGAAACCCGGATACGCTTTGGAACTGTGAAATTCTAAAACGTTACCGAAATTCGATGAAATTTTCGTGAGTGGCTTGGAATGGCACCAGGACACATAATATGCAGTTAGATTTTCAATCGGAGTCCTCAAACTCAGGATGATAGCTAACAGTCCAAAATTTAGCGGTTCCGATCAAAAAACGAAAAAAACTCAAAAACTGCCAGAATGCTCCAATGGTTACCAGAAGGCTAAAAGTGACACATATATAACATTAGTTGTCCTGACAGAGGGCTCCCATCCGTACGTACCACCGATGGATTCGGAAGAGTACTGATCGTGGGAGTATACCAGGTAGAGGCTACCCGAGGAAAGGGCTACTGGCGGACCAAGGGTGTAGAGCGGTGAGTTGAGGAGATTGGGTTGTAGATACTACCAGGGGGAGGGTTAACGAATGATGTTACGGGCGTGGAAATCGTTCTCCCTTTTGGTGGAGAGCGGTCTAAATCTCTTCCAAAAGTCCTAAAAGTCTCCCTCCAGGAGTGAGGGTATGGATGAGGTGAAGAACATCGCCGCGTGACCCATTCGTTGTTCGACCGTTCCCATAGTTGTTGGGTCCGGTCTTGTATCGATGTTTAAAGGACATCGTTGGGCGATTATCTAGATGTAGATGATCTAGTAGTGTTGTGTAGACCAGTAAATCCGGGTCTCTTCGACCGACGGTATGGTCTCTCCCCAAAAGTCCCAAAAGACTCCCTCCGGGAGTGAGGGTGGGGGTGAGGTTGGTCGCGCCGCCGCGTGACTCAGTTATCCATGGGTTTCCACCCATGTTTTCCTTGAAAAGAAATTGATTATGTGTTGATCTGTAGTATGGTGATTGGTTTCTAGCCACTCACTGAGCTTGTAGCTCACCCCTCGCATACTATTTCTTTTCACGGGCAGTGTTGGGCGTGGAGCTGGAGTTTTCCTATGGCGTGGTCTTATGGGCGTGGAGCGTTGTCACGCCCCAGGGCGGCCGTCCCCGGGACGCGGCAAGTGTATATATGATATCAGCAGTCTAAACAGGAGGTCAATAATATACTCTAAACAACATCAACAATGACAACAATGAGGCTGACATGATATATACACAAAGAGCGGAAGCTAAAAGACTGAATCTGTAATTCAAAGACATATTACAGACTCGATACATAATCAACTGTCCTGTGAGAGCCAATATATACAACGACATCCAAATATAATACAAACGTGTGCCCAAGCACAGAATACAATACATACAATCAAAAAGGGATGCTGATAGCCTCTAACACTCGCGGAATGTGGCGCTGCTCCGCTACTGCTGAAGTCCCTCGGGGAGCTCCTCCTGCTGATCCGACTCAGATAACACTGGAGAAAAATATGCGAGGGGTGAGCCACACGCTCAGTGAATAGCACAACCCACGCATCACAATTCATATTAACCACAATTAAATATTCAAGCCTCAAAGTGGCAAGAACTACACAATTTAGTGGGTCGCTACATCGCCGACCCACCATACCCTCACCCTCACCCTCCAATAGGTGACCCAGGATATTGGGACTGACTAGGCTGTTAATCACCCTTGGTCCACCGATAGTCTCTCCTCCACTCTGTAGACTGCCTGGTCTACTCCCACATTCAGCACAGTCCGTCACCAAATCAGGAGGTGCCTACTGATGGGAGCCCTCTGTCAGGACGGCCTGTCTAACGCTGGGGCAGTCTCTATACGGATCCAACGAAGGGAAAAGAAACAGCCTATCCACACGTATATGATCCACTCGGATCCGCCGACACCGATCTCAACTCTATAAATGCCATGAATTCATCAGAATTCCTCCAGGGCGCATAACTAAGATGCAGGGAGACACATATTATAATAACGAGGTTATAACATTATCATGAAAAGAAACCTTGGGAGGGCACCATGAGGTCCCGATATAGGATATCCCGACAACCAAACAAGAAACACGGAGTACCCTAGCCCGGGTCTCAACGCTGACCTCGCAAGGCCCCTTATGAAATTTTCTAAGGCATGCTAATAAACATATGCTCGCATTTGATTTAAATAAATTAAACTAAATGGGAACATGCATAGGTCGGGGCTTTCCTAGCATGAAAACATGGGGACAGGATGCATGGCTCTTACACATATCCTAAGGGTGCAAGTCCCTAACATACAAGGTCTAGGGTGGCATGCATACTACATACTAATCATGCTTGCATAGATTACATATTATACAAGTTAATATTAAACTATGGTGCCCCAGGGGAGGACGGAATACGCCAAAGTGCATATAGCGCCCCCTACTGGGTTGGATTGTCCCACTCACCAATACCTGGGTCGTCGCGTGACCGTCCGTCAAGATCTACAAGACAGGGTAATCAACACGGTGAGTAGAATACACAATACATACAAAAATACACTAAAAATACCCAACACTCGGACAAGCGTACATACAGCCCATACGCACGCGAGTTCGAGCACCCCGACTCACTCCCGAACCCCCGGGCAGCCATACGCACGGCCACCCACCCCGGGCGCACAGCCGCGCCCCAGCTCGCGGGCCCAGACGCACTGCCGAGTCCCCTGCCCGCACGCCCAGACATGCTGCCGAGCCCCTGCCCGCACGCCCAGACCCGCTGCACGCCGCGCGCACGCTCAAGCGTGCCCGCGCGCACCGCGCGTTCAGCCTCGGATGCACCCGCGCACTGCGCCCCAGCGCAGCACCTCGCGCGCACACCCGCACGCACTGCGCCCCAGCACAGTACCCCGCGCGCACCCCGCGCGCACGCCCGCTTGCCTCACCACGCGCATAGCACGCACCGCGCCTCTGCGCAGCGCTCCGCGCGCACGCCCCCGCTCGCCGCCCAGCGCGCAGCACCCGCACGCGATGCCCGTGCGCACGCCCGGGCGCACGCACACCCGTTCGTGCCCTGCCAGCTCGCCCGACAGCGCGCCTGCCCTGCGCCTGCCAGCTTGTCCTGCCTGCCTGCCGCCTGCGCCTGCCTGCCTGCGCGCGCCGCTGAGCCCGCATGCACCCGAGCCAAACTCAACCACCCCATCAGCCACCAACGGCCCCCCCATCAACCCCCAAACCACCAAGCTCCCCTAGCACACCCAAAAACACATCCTAACATGCATCTAAACAAGGAAATGAAGGAAAGGAAGCTCACCCAAGGAGAGGAAGGAAAGAGGAGGAAGAACAGGTGCTCTTCGCGCACCGAAACACCACCTCCAAGACCACCACCACCAAGGTCACCACTCAGCCAAAGAAGGGCTGAAAACAGAGGAGAAGAGGGTCCATTAGAGGAGGAAAAACAAAGGGAAATGAAGATCCAAGACCACCGGAAGATAGATCGGGTCCTCACCTTCCTTTTCTCCTTCTAGGGTTTCTTGATTCAACCCCTTGAACTAGGTCATATGGAGGATTTAAAGAGAGGGAGAGAGAGAGAAATTTTTGGAGAAGATGATGAATAGTGGGGGATATGTTGTCGTGGGATTTCTTTATACTCACACACCCACCACACATACTCACACCCACTCACTTAGGGCTAATTAATTAGGTTTAGGCTAGGTTTAGGTGCACTTAGGTGAGATTTGACCCTAGTCAACTCAACCACACTAAAATCCAAGACCCATTGACCAAGTCAAAGGTCAACTTTGACCAAGTCAAGTCTCCCAATGACTTCTCGCTCAGTCAAAACCCGGATACGCTTCGGAACTGTGAAATTCTGAAACGTTACCGGAAATCAATAAAATTTTCGTGAGTGGCTTGAAATGGCACCAGGACACATAATATGCAGTTAGATTTTTAATCAGAGCCCTCAAACTCAGGGTGATAGCTAAAAGTCCAAAATTTTAGCGGTTTCGATCGAAAAATGAAAAAAACTGAAAAACTGCCAGAATGGTCCAATGGTTACCAGAAGGCTAAAAAGTTACACATATATAACAAGCGTTCTGCCGGCGGGTGGCGAGTGCGAGGCTGTCAGCATTCCTAGAGTCATTTTATGGTTGTAAATCGTGCATGTAGCATAGGTTGTATTTTCTTTGGTCTAGACTTGGCTTTTACAGGACATTGATTGTGTATTTGGGTCTGTAATAATGTTTTTGATTTACAGACATTGTTTATATATTATCCTTCCGCTTTTCAGTCAGTTATCATTATCTTCCTTTGCCGCCTTGTGTATTGTTGTTGGAGTCTTTATTGACCTCAGGTATTGATAGCTGATATTCTATTATTGCCATGTCTCGGGGACGGCCGCCCTGGGGTGTGACAATTATCTTCTTTTTTTTCATGTGCTTTTGGAAGCTCCATAGTGGATCAGTAATAGAAAAACTAGCAATTTATAACAATGAGCATACAAACAAAATAAGCCACATATGATGTACTGTAGGTCATAAGAATTCAAGACTAGAAATTTCAGTCTACTTGGAAAGCATTCATGAAGAAAGCATGGAAAAAGTTCACTCTTTCTATGACTATATTATCTTTCATTGTAAGACAAAGAAAAATTTACATGACAACTTATAAATGAAGTTGGATATATGGGGATGAAAATTATTAAAATATTTTACAACAAAATTTCACATGACACAAGAAAACCCTAAATCTAAAAAAACAATCTGAAAAACAAACTCAAGGTGTGAAAAAACCCAAGATCTCCAAACACTTTTCATTGAAAAAAGATAGATCTGAACAGAAAAATAAAACCCTAGATTTGAAACTCTTGTTTTTAAAAAAAGTTAGATCTGAAAAGAAAAAGAAAACCCTAAATCTAGGCGGCACTCATGGAGAGAGGGTGGTCGATCTGCGGTGCTCTTGGATAAAGGGTGGCCGATCTACGCTCGGGTGAAGACAGAGGTTTAATTTTCCTCTGGTGGTGGTGGAATGTGAGAGAGAGAGGATGGAGGGTTTTTTGTTTTCCTCTGATGGTGGTGGTGGTAAAAATGTGAGAGAGAGACCTGTGAGGGAAAGAGACCTTATCAAAACAAAACAAAAAGGTGGACCATCTAGATCTGATTCCACAGATCGGACAGCCAAAAACATAAGGATCTTTGTTGCACGGGTGTAGGTAATCCTCTCTCTTTCTTTCTCTCTCTCTCTCTCTATATATATATATATATATATATATATATATATATATATATATATATTGATTATTGACAGTCTTGGAAGAGCATTGTATGGATTCGATTCACTAGTGCCTAGATAATTCATCTGTTCAAGGGGAACTAAGCCAGGGCATGCATGATCCACTCTCCCATATGGTGTCACATGATATTTCTTCCCCCCTGCTCTTTTCTTCAAACCCACCACCCGAAAAATCTTTTGGGTAATGGGATTTGAAAATGAGAGAGGGATGGAAGGGAAAGAGATGGGGGGGGGGGGGAGAGAATGGTGGTGGCTAGATGGGGCAGTGGGGTAGAGGCAGCCAAATGATATCGAGAAGGGGGTAAAGGGAGAGACAGAGGCAGGAGGATAGGGCGGTGGGACAGAGAAGGGGGAGGGGCGTGACTCTTCCTCTCCCTCCCTCTTTCTCTTGCTTTATCTCCCTCTCTTTCTCTCCCATTATCTTTCTCTATTTCTTTCTCTCTTTTTCTCTTTCTATCATGCCCCCTCTTCGACGTCCTCTGGCCGCCTCCTCCTTCCAGCCCTCCTCTCTCTCAACTTTCCAAACCCACCACCCAAATTTTTTTTGGGTTGTGGGATTTTTTAGAAAGGATGGGGTTAATAACTCCTCCCTTCCAGTAAAATTGAGTCTGTCTTGAGTGTGATCACGAAGATAGAGAAATCTTGTCGATTAATTTAGGTAGGATTACCAATCCAAAAGAATTAATGTACATACTTTCAAAGGAAAAAAAAAGAAGAAGATTTAGAAGTTCCTCGTTGTACGGATAAAGAGGATATTCTAGTCAATTTGCAGGAGGAGCCGGATATGGAAAATGAATATGGAGGTCCACTGGAAGATCAACATGGAGGAGGTGGGTACCAGAGCGGTCAAGAAGGGAGGTGACCATGGAACATGGTTATAGAACCGGTGGCTATGGAGATGACCTACTGGATTTTTTGCTGTTATGACTTGTAGTTTCCAATGGCTTATTCTGTGACTTGTAGTTTCCTTTTGGAACGGGTTAAATAGATACTCATATGTTTGATTATTCAAGATATGTTATTTTATTTAATTAAAAAATACTAATTTAAAAATAACTCATAAACCATTTAATATTACACTAATTTTACATGTTTCAACTAGACATTTTCAATAATATAATTTTGATAAAAATAGATTGATATTAATAACATTTATTAACGAGTTTTGATATAATATTAAAAATATTGTAAATATGGATGACCACTATGGATAACCACTGTTGGCTTTGTAATCACTTATCATAAAGGATTGGACTCAATCATTTTGACTTTGTAATTACTTATATTGGTAAAACGAAATCCCATCAAATCTTGTTTGTTATTATCTTTTACTGTCTATAAATATAGGTCTGCCTTGTATTCATTGTATCAATTAAGAACATAGAAAATACATGTTATATATGTGTCACTTTTTGCCTTCTGGTAACCATTGGAGCATTTTGGCAGTTTTTGAGTTTTCTTCGTTTTTCGATCGGAACCGCTAAAATTTTGGATTGTTAGCTATCATCCTGAGTTTGAGGACTCCGATTGAAAATATAACTGCATATTATGTGTCCTGGTGCCATTTCAAGCCACTCACGAAAATTTCATCGAATTCCGGTAACGTTTCAGAATTTCACAGTTCCGGGGCGTATCCGGGTTTTGACCGAGCGAGAAGTCATTGGGAGACTTGACTTGGTCAAAGTGGGCCCATGACTTGGTCACCCCTTTTTGTTTTTTATGTGGTTGGGTTGAGCCAAGTCAAAACTCACTTAATCCTCTCTTAAGCTAATCTAAGTGTGTTGACTTATTTAAGTGAGAAAAAATTTATCTCCCCACTATTCATCATCTTCTCCATTTGATTTTCTCTCTCCCCCTCTCTCCTTTTCTTTTGTTTGAGCTACCTAGAGTGCTTGAAACCTAAAACCCAAAGAAGAGAAAGGTAAGGGGACCTCCCGATCTATCCACTAGTGGTCTCGGATTCGAGTTCCGATGTGTTTAGCCCCTTCTCACGCCCTCTTTTCTCCTCTATTTTCAGCCATATGGAGGGTTGAGGAAGAGCTCGGTGGTGGTGGCCTTGAAGGAGGTGTTTCGGTGCGCGGAGAGCAACCGAACTTCCCTTCCTTCCTTGGGTTAAGCTCTCTTTCCTTCCTTTTCTTGTTTAGATGAATGTTAGGAGGGTGGTTTTGAGTGTGGATGGTGGTCGGTGGCTGTTGGTGGCTGCCGGCGGCGGTTGGGGGTAGTTGGAGGCCATGGGTGGCCGTCGGGAGGATGGTTGGCTGTCTCGGGCAGGATGGCAGCACAGGCAGCAGGCAGAGCAGGGCAGGCAGGGCAGCTGGCAGGGCACGCGCGCGACGGATGGGTGTGGCGTCCGCCTCTTTGGATGCTATCTTGGAGATATCATTGCCCGTAGGAGACCGTATTCTCCTCCGTTCTGTGTACCGAGGGTGTACGGTAGAGGTTGCGGAGCATGAGTTTCCAGTGGAGTTGGTGGAGCTCGCGATGACGGACTTTGATGCCATCCTGGGAATGGATTGGCTTGCAGCTAGTCACGCCAGCATCGACTGTTTTGCTAAGTTGGTGTCTTTCCACCTTCCGGGTCGGAGGTCCTTCCAGTTCGTGGGCGATCGTGACGTAGCCCCTTTGGGGTTCGTGTCATCCATGCAGGCGTGGAGACTCCTTCAGGGAGGATGCGAGGGCTTTCTAGCGTACATTACGCAGGAGGATGCACCGCTGCAGGCAGATATCAGTCAGACTCCGGTCGTGGCAGAGTATCCTAAGGTTTTCCCCGATGATCTTCTGGGATTACCGCCGGATCGCGCGATGGAGTTTGAGATCAATCTGATTCCGGGGACTGAGCCAATTTTGAGGGCTCCGTATCGGATGGCCCCTGCAGAGTTGAGAGTGCTCAAGGAGCAGTTGGAGGAGTTGCTGGAGAAGGGCTTCGCACGCCCGAGTGTTTCTCCATGGGGAGCCCCTGTTCTGTTCGTCCGGAAGAAGGACGGTTCGTTGCGGCTTTGTATCGATTACAGGCAGCTGAACAAGCGGACAGTAAAGAACAAGTACCCCTTGCCGCGGATCGACGATCTATTTGTCCAGCTCCAGGGAGCGCATGTCTTTTCCAAGATCGATCTCCGCTCGGGCTACTATCAGCTGAAGATCCGTTAGTCAGACATTCCGAATACGGCCTTTTGTACCCGGTATGGGCACTAGGTGTCACGCCCCAGGGCCGGCCGACCCCGGGACGCGGCAAGTGTATATATGATATCAGTAAACAGGAGTTCAATAACATACTCACACAACAGCTAAAAATGACTACACAGATAAAAGCAGGGCTGACATAATATATACACCAAATGCGGAAGCTAAAAGACTGAATCTGTAATCCAAAAACATATTACAGACTCGATACATAATCAACTGTCCTGTGAGAGCCAATATATACAAAGACATCCCAATAATACACAAACACGTGCCCAAGCACGGAATATAATACATACAAGCAAAAGGGATGCTGATAGCCTATGATACTCGCGGGACGTGGTGCTACTCCGCTACTGATGAAGTCCCTCGGGGAGCTCCTCCTCCAGATCCGACTCAGATGACTCTGGAGAAAAATATTATGCGAGGGGTGAGCCACACGCTCAGTGAACAGCACAACCCATGCATCACAGTTTATATTAACCACAACCAGATTACTCAAGCCACAAAATGGCAGCAACTCCGCAATCCAGTGGGTCGCTACCGCCAACCTACTACACCCTCACCCTCACCCTCAATGGGTGACCAAGGATATTGGGACTAACTACACAAAACCAGCGGGTCGCTACCGCCAACCCGCTACACCCTCACCCTCACCCTCACTGGGTGACCAAGGATATTGGGACTTACAATCCAGTGGGTCGCCACATCGCCGTCCCACCATACCCTCACCCTCACCCTCAATAGGTGACCTAGGCTCTTGGGACTGACTAGGCTGTTGGTCACCCTTGGTCCACCGATAGTCTCTCCCCACTCCGTAGGTCGTTTGGCCACTCCCACATTCAGCGCAGTCCTTCTACCAAATCAGGAGGCGCCTACTGATGGGAGCCCCTGCACGGGACGACCTTTCTAACGCTGAGGTAGTCTCTACACGCATATGATCCATTCGGATCCGCTAACAATACATCTCTACAACTCTAATGTCTTGAATTCTTCAGAATTCCACCAGCGCGCATAACCAAGATGCGGGGAATACATAATGACAACTACTAACAAGGATGTCATATTAATTATCAACAAAAGTTATAATATTATTGGGACAAGAAACCTTGGGAGGGCAGCATGAGGTCCCGATACAGGACATCCCGACAACCAAACGAGGAACACGGAGCACCCTAGCCCGGGTCTCAATGTTGACCTCGCAAGGCCCCTCCCTATAATATTATACAAGGCATGCTAGCATTTAATTTAATAATCAAACTAATAGGACGCATGCATAGGCTGAGGCTTCCTAACATGGGAAACAGGGTGCATGGCTCTTACACATAATCCTAAGGGTGCAAGTCCCTAACATACAAGTCTAGGGTAGCATGCATACTACACTTTAATCATGAATCTCATGAATTATACATTACAACAGTTAATATAAATCCATGGTGCCCCAGGGGAGGACGGTACACGCCCAAGTGCGTATAGCGCCTCCCAACTGGGTTGGATTGTCCCACTCACAGGAGATCGGGTCGTCGCGCGACCGTCCGTCAAGATCTGCAAGACAGGGTATTAATTTGGTGAGTAAAATCCACAAAAATACTCAAAAAAATACTCTAAAAATACACTAAAATACCCAACACTCGGACAAGCGTACATACGGCCTGTACGCACGCGAGTCCAAGCACCCCAACTCACTCCCGATCCCCCCGGGCAGCCGCACGCACGGCCACCCGCATCCGCACACACGAATGTGCACTCACGCACACACCCCGGCACCATCGGTGCACTGCCGCGCGCCTGCCCGCGCGCCCCGACGCACTGCCGCACGCACGCGCACCCTCGCGCGCACCCGCGCGCATCGCGCGTCCAGCCCAGCGCGCCCCCGCGCTCACTCCACGCACGCCCCAGCACGCGCACGCACTGGTCCCCAGCTCCGCACCCAGGCGCATGCCCAGGCGCCCTGCCCCGCACCCAGGCACAGTGCCCAGGCGCCCTGCCCGGGCGCGCGCACCCGCGCGTACCCCTGCGCGCACCCCCGCTCGCGCCAGAACCCGCGCGAACCCGGGCGCCCGCTCCGCGCGCACCCGCGCGCGACTGCGCCCGCCAGCGCCCAGTGCCCAACACCCGCGCCCAGCTCCACCCGCGCGCACGCCCTGCCATCTGCTCCGCCTGCTGCACTGCCTGCCTGCCAGCCTGCCCGGGACAGCCTGCCAGCCCGCCCGAGACAGCCAACCACCACTCCGACGGCCCCCAACGGCCTCCAACCGCCTCACAACCACCACCAACAGCCACCCACAGCCGCCGACCACCACCCAACCTCAAATCCAACATCCTAACATACATCTAAGCATGAAAAGAGAAGAAAAAGGCCTTACCAAGGGGAGGAAGAGATGTTCGGTTGCTCTCCGCGCACCGAAACCTTTCCCCAAAGGCCTCCAACGCCCGGATCTCTCTCGGCCCTCGAAATGGCCCAAAACAGAGGAGAAGAGAGGGGGGGAGGAGAGGCAAAACTCGCCAGAATCCAGATTTGAAAGCACCGGGGTGTAGATCGGGACCCGATCTACACTTCCTATGCTTTAGGTTTTTGGGTTTGAGGGCTCTAAGGGGCTCAAATGGAAGAAAAATGGAGGAGAGAGAGGAAGCAATTTGGTAGGGATGATGAATAGTGCCCATCAAAATTTAGATCTCACTTATATATAGCAAGTCACTTAAAAACCCGGATAAGCCCCGGAACTGTGAAATTTCGAAAACGTTACCGAAATTAGATGAAATTTTCGTGAGAGGCCTAAAATGGCACCAGGACACCAAATATGCAGTTAGATTTCCAATCGGAGTCCTCTAACTCAGGACGATAGCTAACAGTCCAAAAATTAGCGGTTCTGATCGAAAACCGAAAAAAATAAAAAACTGCCAGAACGCTCCAACGGTTACTAGCAGGCTAAAAGTGACACATATATAACACTACAAGATCAGAGTACTGCCATTCAGGTTGACGAACGCGCCGGCGGCCTTCATGGATCTGATGAACCGGGTGTTTCGGCCCTTCCTCGACTCCTTTGTGGTAGTATTCATCGATGACATATTGGTGTACTCGAGGAGTCTAGAGGAGCACGCTCACCATCTTCGCACTGTCGTGGAGACTTTGGCCAGACATCAGTTGTTCGCCAAGTTCAGCAAGTGCGAGTTCTGGTTGGAGCATATGGCCTTTCTGGGCCATGTGATTTCCGGTGAGGGCATATCTGTTGACCTGGAGAAGACGCTCGCTGTGTCGAATTGGCGTCGACCGTCTTGTGAGGGTTTCGGAGCTTCTTGGGCTTGGCGGGTTATTACAGGAGGTTTGTCGAGGGTTTATCGAAGATAGCCGTTCCTCTTACCCGCCTCACTCGGAAGGATGTCCGGTTTGAGTGGTCCCCGTCTTGTGAGGAGAGCTTCCAGGAGTTGAAGCGAAGGCTCACCTCAGCGCCAGTTCTTACCCTTCCGTCTGGGAGTGGTGGGTTCGCAGTTTACACGGATGCATCGCAGTTGGGTGTGGGTTGCGTCCTGATGCAGCACAGTAAGGTTGTGGCTTACGTGTCGCAACAGTTGAAGCCCCATGAGCAGAATTACCCCACCCACGACCTTGAGTTGGCAGCGATCATCTTTGCGCTGAAGATGTGGAGGCATTATCTCTATGGTGAGGAGTTCGAGCTCTTTACTGATCATAAGAGCTTGACATATTTGCAGTCCCAGCCGGAGCTCAACATGCGTCAGAGACGTTGGGTCGAGTTCCTGACGGACTATGATTGTGACATCGCTTACCATCCGGGTAAGGCGAATGTCATGGCAGATGCTCTCAGTAGGCAACCCTTGGGCATGGCCGCCCACATGGCTGTCCGTCGTTGGAGGCTTCTAGATGAGGCCGCTTGCTGGATCAGTGTTCGAGAGACTCCTGTTAGTGGCTTTTTGGCCAGGTTAGTGGTGCAGCCAGTCCTTCTCGACGATATCCACACGACTTAGGTTCAGGACCCGCATTTTATAGTCCTCTCTAAAGGCGTCGCCTGGGGCGAGCGCCAGGACTACCAGATTCACGCAGACGGGATCCTGCGATTCAGAGGCAGAGATGAAGCAAAAAATTCTGGACGAGGCCCATCGTTCGAGGTACATAGTGCATCCTGGTGGCACGAAGATGTACAGGGGCCTTCGTCGTGGCTACTGGTGGCGCGGGATGAAGACGGATATTGCCCGTTTCGTTGCCCGATGCCTAGTATGCCAGCAGGTGAAGTCGGAGCATCAGCGCCCTGCGGGGAAGCTGCAGTCCATTGAGATCCCTCAGTGGAAGTGGGAGCAGATCACCATGGACTTCGTCTCGGGTTTGCCGAGGTCACGTTCGGGTCGCGATGCCATCTAGGTGATCGTCGACCGGCTGACAAAGTCTGCTCATTTCCTCCCCATCCGACTCACCGATTCTCTGGACACCCTGGCGCAGTTATTTGTCTTCGAGATTGTCCGTCTCCATGGCACTCCAGTCAGCATCATTTCCGATCGAGACGCGCGTTTTACTTCGAGGTTCTGGCCTAGCCTCCAGCACGCCCTTGGTACGAACCTCCATTTCAGTACAGCGTTTCATCCGCAGACGGACGGCCAGTCGGAGAGGACGATCCAGACTCTTGAGGATATGCTGCGAGCTTGTGTTCTCGATTTTGGAGGCAGTTGGGAGAGGCACCTTCCGTTGGTGGAGTTTGCCTACAACAACAGCTACCACTCGAGTATCCGGATGGCTACTTATGAGGCGCTCTATGGCCGCAGCTGCAGGTCCCCCTTGTGTTGGGACGAGGTCGGAGAGCGCCAGTTGGAGGGACCAGAGATCGTTCACCAGACCTCAGAGATGGTGAAGACGATTCACGAGCGTATCCGAGTCGCTCAGAGTCGTCAAAAGTGCTACGCCGACCGTCGTCACCGTGAGCTCACCTTCGAGGTTGGTGACCATGTCTTCTTGAAGGTGTCCCCGATGAAGGGCATCTTCCGTTTCGGTGTGCGGGGCAAGCTGAGTCCGCGTTTCATTGGGCCGTTCCTCATCCTCGAGCGAGTTGGGGAGGTGGCCTATCGCATAGCTCTGCCCCCACAGTTGGCTCAGGCCCATGACGTCTTCCATGTCTCGCAGCTGAGGCGCTATGTCCACGATCCTGCTCACGTCATCCCGTTCGAGCCGCTCGTCTTCGAGCCGGACTTGTCTTTCGTTGAGCAGCCGATTGAGATCCTGGACCGCCGCCAGAAGAGGCTCCGCACCAAGACCGTCCAGCTGGTCAAGGTGCGATGGCAGCACCGTTCCGGTGCCGAGGCCACTTGGGAGCTCGAGGACGCCATGCGTGACGCGCATCCGCATCTTTTCCCTTCTTAGATGTTCTTGTATTTATTTTGAGGACAAAATTTCCTAAGGGGGGGAGAATGTTATATATGTGTCACTTTTTGCCTTCTGGTAACCATTGGAGCATTTTGGCAGTTTTTGAGTTTTCTTCGTTTTTCGATCGGAACCGCTAAAATTTTGGACTATTAGCTATCATCCTGAGTTTGAGGACTCCGATTGAAAATCTAACTGCATATTATGTGTCCTGGTGCCATTTCAAGCCACTCACGAAAATTTCATCGAATTCCGGTAACGTTTCAGAATTTCACAGTTCCGAGGCATATCCGGGTTTTGACCGAGCGAGAAGTCATTGGGAGAGTTGACTCGGTCAAAGTGGGTCCATGACTTGGACAACCCCTTTTGTTTTTTTGTGTGGTTGGGTTGACCCAAGTCAAAGTTCATTTAATCCTCTTTAATCCTCTCTTAAGCCCTAATTAAACCTAGTTAACACAATCTAATTGTGTTGACTTATTTAAGTGAGCAAAAAAATATCTCCCCCACTATTCATCTTCTTCTCCAATGGATTTTCTCTCTCCCCCTCTCTCTTTTTCTCCCATTTGAGCTAGCTAAAGGGCTTGAAATCAAAAACCCAAAGAAGAGAAAGGTAAGGGGAGCTCCCGATCTATCCACCGGTGGTCTCGGATTTGAATTCCGATGTGTTTAACCCCTTCTCATGCCCTCTTTTCTCCTCTGTTTTCAGCCATTTCGAGAGTTGAGGAAGAGCTCGGTGGTGGTGGCCTTGGAGGAGGTGTTTTGGTGCGCGGAGAGCAATCGGACTTCCCTTCCTTCCTTGGGTTAAGCTCTCTTTCCTTCCTTTTCTTGTTTAGATGAATGTTAGGAGGGTTTTGAGTGTGGATGGTGGACGGTGGCTGTTGGTGGCCATTGGCAACGGTTGGTGGCGGTTGGAGGCCATGGGTGGCCGTCGGGAGGGTGGTTGGCTGTCTCGGGCAGGATGGCAGCACAGGCAGCAGGCAGAGCAGGGCAGGCAGGGCAGCTGGCAGGGCACACGCGCGTGCGCGCGGGCGTGCGCTCAGGTGGAGCAGGAGCGTGCGGGTGCTGCGCGCTGGGCGCCGTGCGCGGGCGTGCGCGTGAGGCGCTGCGCAGAGGCGCAGTGCGGGAGTGCGCAGGGGACCGCGTGCGGATGCTGCGCACAGGGGCGCAGTGCGGGCGTGCGCAGGGGACCGCGTGCGGATGCTGCGCACAGGGGCGCAGTGCGGGCGTGCGCAGGGGACCGCGTGCGGATGCTGCGCACAGGGGCGCAGTGCGGGCGTGCGCAGGGGACCGCGTGCGGATGCTACGCGCAGAGTGCGGGCGTGCGCAGGGGACCGCGTGCGGATGCTGCGCGCAGGGCGAGGGCGTGCGCGCGGAGCGCTGCGCAGGGGCGCAGGCGTGCGGTGCGCGCGCTGTTATACTTGTGTCACTTTTAGCCTGCTGGTAACCGTTAGAGCGTCCTGGAAGTTTTAAAAATTTTTAGGGTTTTTGATCGGAACCGCTTATTTTTGGACTGTTAGCTATCGTCCTGAGTTAGAGGACTCCGATTGGAAATCTAACTGCATATTTGGTGTCCTGGTGCCATTTTAAGCCACTCATGAAAATTTCATCGAATTCTGGCATCGTTTGCAAAAAATTTCGCAGTTCCGGGGCGTATCCGGGTTTTTAAGTCGCGCTCTACTTAAAAGGAATAAAAAATATCTAATCACTATTCATCATCTTCCCGACCTGCTCTCTCTCTCTCCTCTCCTCCGTTTTTCTTCCGTTTGAGCCCCCTACACCCCTCAAAACCAAAAACCTAAAGCACGGGAAGTGTAGATCGGGTCCCGATCTACGCTCCGGTGTCTTCAAATCCGAATTCCGACGATCCTAGCCTCCCCGACCTCCCCTCTCTCTCCTCTGTTTCGAGCCAAATCGAGGGCCGTGATAGATCGGGGCGTGAGAAGGCTTTTGGGAAGGGTTTCGGCGCGTGGAGATCCACCGGACGCCTCTTCCTCCCCTCGGTAAGCCTCCTTTCCCTCTTATTTCTTGTCTAGATGATTGCTAGGGGGGGGTTTTGTGGTTGGGAGGTGGTCGGTGGCAGTGGGGGTCGTCGGAGGGTGGTCGAAGGTGGTTGGAGGGGGTCGGCGGCAGTGTGAGGGGTGGTTGGTGGTGCTCGGGCTGGTGGGAGCGTCCTCGGGCGCAGGCAGCAGCGGCAGCGACCCAGGCGGCCCGCAGGCCGGGCGCGCGCGGGCACGCGCGCGTGCATGCGCAGGCGTGCGTGCGCGCGAGTGCGCGCGGGTCTGGTGCGGGGAGCTGCTCGGGCGGCTGTGCGCAGGGCTGTCCGTGCGGCTGTGTGCGAGGAGCTGGTCGCGCGGGTCCGGCGCGAGGGGCTGGTCGGAGGCGTGCGCGAGGTGGTGGCCGAGGTGCTAGGCGTGCGCGAGGTGGTGGCAGAGGTGCTAGGCAGTGCGCGCGGGTGTGCAGAGTGCGCGCGGAGGGCGCGGCGAGGCGGCCGTGGTGCGCGCGAGGCGCGGCGGAGCGGCGGAGGTGCGCGCGGGGTGCGCGCGGGGCGTGGAGGCGTGCGCGAGGCGTGCGCGGGGCGCGGCAAGGCAGGGATGGTGTGCGCGGGGGCGAGGCGCCGCGCGCGGGGGCGTGCGGGGTGCTCGCGGGCCAGCGCACGGCGTGCGGGGCGCGTGCGGGCTGCCGCGGCTGGGCTCGGTGGACGCGCGGAGCCCCGGGCGGTGCGCGGAGTGCGCGGGCTGAGGCGCGGCGGCGCGTCCGGGCGGTCGGGTGGCCGTGCGGGTGGTGGCCGGCCGTGCGGGTGGTTGTCGGAGTGCTCGGGCTAGCGTGCGTGCGGGTCGTATGCACGTTTGCCGAGTGTTGGGAGTTTAATTGTGGGTTTATGTATTTTGTAGTATTTATGGATTTTAACTTACCATATTGATTGTCTGTCTTGCAGATCTCGACGGACGGTCGCGCGACGACCCAGATACCGGTGAGTGGGACAATCCAACCCAGTAGAGAGGTGTTATACGCACTTGGGCGTATACCGACCTCTCCTGGGGCGACATGGATAAATATTAACCTGTAATAATATGTATTGCATGTGAGCATGATGGAAATGTAGAATGCATGCTACCCTAGGCTTTTATGTTAGGGACTTGCACCCATAGGATATGCGTATGAGCCATGCAGCATGTCCCCTGGTTTTCATGCTAGGAAACCCCGGCCTATGCATGCGTCCTACTAGTTTAATTATTAAATTAAATGCTGGTATCTGTTAGATCGCATGCCTTAGGATAATATTATAGGGAGGAGCCTTGCGAGGTCAACGCTGAGACCCGTGTTAGGGTACTCCGTGTTCCTTGTTTGGTTGTCGGGATGTCCTGTATCGGGACCTCGGGCTGCCCTCCCAAGGTTCTAGTCCCAATAATATTATATGTAATGATTGTATGATTGGTATAATTATTAGTATAGTTGGTAGATATTATAGGGGAGGGGCCTTGCAAGGACAGCGGTGAGACCCGGGTTAGGGTACTCCGTGTTCCTTGTTTGGTTGTCGGGGTATCCTATAACGGGAACTCACGCCGCCCTTCCGAGTTTCTTTCCCCCAATGATATTCCAGCCTTGCTGATTTTTGTACATGTTCCCGCATCTTGATGATGCACCTGGTTGAATTCAGAGGAATCCATGACATTTGAGTTGTAATGATATGTAGTTGGCGGATCCGAGTGGATCATATGCGTATGGATAGGCTGTTCTGTTCCCTGCGTTGGATTCGGTAGAGGCTACCCCCAGCGTTAGACAGGGCCTTCCTGACAGAGGGCTCCCATTAGTAGGCACCTCCTGATTTGGTTTCGGACTGTGCTGAATGTGGGAGTAGACCAGGCGGCCTACGGAGTGGAGGGAGAGACTATCGGTGGACCAAGGGTGACCAACAGCCTAGTCAGTCCCAAAATCCTATGTCACCCATTGATGGGTGAGGGTGAGGGTGAGGGTGTAGTGGGTTGGCGATGAGCGACCTACTGGATATGTGAATGGATGATTATCAGTCCCAATAGCCTATGTCACCCATGGATGGGTGAGGGTGAGGGTGTGGTGGTTCGGCGAAGTACGAACCACTGGATCATGTTGTTATGTCTTTGAGCATGGATAATTAATGGATTTGTGGTAAATATTGTCTGTGATGCATGGGTTGTGCTATTCACTGAGCGTGTGGCTCACCCCTCGCACATGTTTTTCCCCAGTGGTCACTGAGCCTGAGCTAGAGCCGGAGCAGCAGTTGGAGCTTTCCGAGGGATTCCTTCAGTAGCGGAGCAGCGCCACGTTCCGCGAGTGCCAGAGGTTATCAGCATCCCTTCTTGACTGTATGTATTTGATTTCCGTGCTTGGCACGTGTTTGTATATGTTCAGTTGTATTTGTGTATATTGGCTCTCACAGGACAGATGATTGAGTATCGAGTCTGTAGAATGTTTATTCACAGATTCAGTCTTTTGCTTCCGCATTTGGTGTATATATCATGTCAGCCTTTTGTTGCATATGTGTCATTCTAGTTGTTTGTGTATGATATATATTATTGACCTCCTGTGTAGGCTTCTGATATGATACATACACTTGCCGCGTCCCTGGGTTGGCCGCCCTGGGGCGTGACACGCGCGGTGAGGCGATGGGGCGTTGGGCGAGCCGGTGATGCGCGCGGGGCGAGGCGATGGCGCGATTAGGCGAGCGGTGGTGCGCGCGGGGTGCGCGCGGGGCGAAGCGATGGAGCACAGGGCATGCGGGTGTGCGCGCGGGCTGCTGCGCTGGGGCGCAGTGGGCGCGCGGTGAACCCGGGAGGCTCGACAGCGTGTCCAGGCATGCAGGCAGGGGCTCGGCAGTGCGCCTGGGCGCGCGGGTTGGGGCGCGGCGGTGCATCCGGGGGCGGGTGGCCGTGCGGATGGTTGCCAGAGGTTCGGGAGTGAGTCGGGATGCTAGGACTCGCATGCGTACAGGCCGTATGTACGCTTGTCCGAGTGTTGGGTATTTTTAGTGTATTTTTGTTTATTTTTGTGGTATTTTTGTATTTTACTCACCAAGTTGATTACCCTGTCTTGCAGATCTTGACGGACGGTCGCGCGACGACCCGGTTATCGGTGAGTGGGACAACCTAACCTAGTAGGGAGGCGCTACATGCACTTGGGCGTGTACCGTCCTCCTCTGGGGCACCGTAGTTTAATATTAACATGATTTATATGTAATTTGTGCAACCATGATTAGTGTGTAGAATGCATGCCACCCTAGACTTGTATGTTAGGGACTTGCACCCATAGGATATGTGTAAGAGCCGTGCATCTTGTCACCTTGTTATCATGCTAGGAAAGCCTCGACCTATGCATGCGTCCTATTAGTTTGATTTATTAAATTGAATGCATACTTATGATTTTTTTAGCATGCCTTGGGGAATACTAAGGGGGCCTCGCGAGGTCAACATTGAGACCCGGGCTAGGGTACTCCGTGTTCCTTGTTTGGTTGGCGGGATGTCCTATATCGGGACCTCAGGTTGCCCTCCCAAGGTTCTTTTCCTCATAATTATCTTATATATTCCTCGCATCTTGGTTATGCGCCCTGAAGGAATTCTGAGGAATTCAAGACATTAGAGTTGTTGAGATGTGTTGTCAGCGGATCCGAGTGGATCATATGCGTATGGATAGGCTGTTCTGTTCCCTTCGTTGGATCCGTGTAGAGACTGCCCCGGCGTTAGAAAGGCTGTCCCGTGCAGGGGCTCCCATCAGTAGGCACCTCCTGATTTGGGATAGACTGTGCTGAATGTGGGAGTGGCCAAGCGGCCTACGGAGTGGGGAGAGACTATCGGTGGACCAAGGGTGACCAACAGCCTAGTCAGTCCCAATATCCTATGTCACCATATTGAGGGGTGAGGGTGAGGGTGTGGTGGGCCGGCGATGTGGCGACCCACTGGATTTGTGTAAGGATGATTATCAGCCTATTAAGTCCCAATATCCTATGTCACCTATTGAGGGGTGAGGGTGAGGGTGTGGTGGTTCGGCGATGTAACGAACCACCGGATTTGTGTAGTTCCTGCCACTTTGAGGCTATCGATTTGATTAAATGTGGTTAATATAAATTGTGATGCATGGGTTGTGCTATTCACTGAGCGTGTGGCTCACCCCTCACATAATTATTTTCTCCAGTGATTACGGAGCCGGACTTGAAGGAGGAGCTCCTTGAGAGACTGCACCAGTAGCGGAGTAGCGCCACGTCCCGCGAGTTTTTGAGGCCATCAGCATCCTTTTTTATTGTATGTATATATTTCTGTGCTTGGGCACCCAATTTGGATTTTATTTGGATGTATGTGTGTATATTGGCTCTCACAGGACATATGATTATGTATCGAGTCTGTAATATGTTTTTGGATTACAGACTCAGTCTTTTAGCTTCCGCTATTGGTGCATATATCATGTCAGCCCTGCTTTTATCTGTGTTGTCATTTTAGCTATTGTTAGAGTATGTTATTGATCTCCTGTATAGACTGCTGATATCATGCATACACTTGCCGCGTCCTGGGGACGGCCGCCCTAGGGCGTGACGTACATAAAGAGCTCTTCCTTCTCTCTCTCGTATTTCTCTTTTAGTTGGTATATTTAATTTTATTCTTTTATTTTGATTTTTAACACGTTATCTGCACGATGCTCTATATTGTCATACAAATCATCTAATACATACATATGATTATTTTTTTTTTTCAATATGCCCCGATGATTATTTATCTATTTGTTTATCTTCTATACGTCATCTACAACTTTTAAATATTATGCATATGTTAGGCATTATAGTCCATGCATATGTTATGAAAACGAGAACCCGCCTGAAAATCATCCATGCATATGTTATTAATTATGAATGCAACAGTATGCACAGTATGCGATTTTTTAAAAAAAAAAAGAAAAAAGAAGAGTGCAACAAGAATGCAACAATACGTGAATATATACATATAGAGAGAGAGAGAGCCATGTAATTTTATTCATGTACACCAACCCGTGAATAATTTTTTTATGCAATATTTTTATTTATTTATTTGATTATTATATTTTTCATGCAATAGTTCCATGTTTTTCATTTGTTATTGAAATTTAAATTTTTTTTAAATATTATTATTCAAATATTATACATTTATGTGGAGAACCAAAAGTTCTTATTTTATACATAGAACCAGAAGTTCTTATTTTATATATAGAACCAGAAGTTCTAATTAATTTTATATATAGAACTAGAAGTTCTTATTTTATACATAGAACCAGAAGTTCTTATTATATATATAGAACCAGAAGTTCTAATTTTATATATAGAACCAGAAGTTCTCACAAATAAATTATTATTCTAATTTTCTGTATAGAACCGGAAGTTCTCACGAATAATTAATGGAACCAGAAGTTATAATCTTATGTGTAGAACCAGAAGTTCTACAAAATAAATAATAGAACCAGAAGTTCTATCTTCATATATAGAACCAGAAGTTCTCATAAATAATTGATAGAACCAGAAGTTCTAATTTAATGTATAGAACATAAGTTCTTAGATGATTTGTTTAATGTATAGAACATAAGTTCTTAGATGATTTGTTTAATTAGATGTAAATAGATCCCAAAGTGTTTCTCAAAATCCAATTTGATTTCATCTGTCGTTGGTGATTAAATGGTGATTTTCGGATATGATGTATATCTAGGCATTAAATCACATTTTTTACCGGATTCGTTTCTATGAAAAATGTATTTCACAAACAGAAATAGATTTTGAAATGATCTTTCTTACAAATCATAAATCAACCTATTCAGAGTTACAGTTAGAAAGTTATAAATTTTCAAAGATTTCAATATAGTTTTCTAAAATACAAATATTTATTTTGGTGATCAAGCTTAAAGTTATAGATAAGTTATTTGATAAATTTTAGATATTAAATGGATCTTAAGTTAATGTTTAATGGGTCTTAATGGATTTGTGGGTTTTTTGTGTTCAAATTTTCAGATTTAATTTATTTGGATTTGTTTTGTATAAATTCATTAATGTATGTGAATGATGTTTATCCGAAATACAAAATTAATTAATGATAGATATTTTTCAGATAGAATTGTTATAAATGATTTATGGGTTTGTTTTCATCTATTTCGATTGAAGATGAAAATGTCTCGCATATATATAATCCCACAGGATATTAATCCCACAGGATATATTCGTTTTAGCCTATAGTGTTTTGATAATGAAGATTTGATATATGCATGCAAATATGATTTCCATATCATATGATCTGTTTTTTTTAAGGCCCTTGCACAAGTATAGGCAAATGGCAAATATGTATGGATGATATTGAGGATGGTAGTGATGTAATTTTATGGATTGTAATCATGCATGTATTTTTTTAATTTCATTTTGATGGATCGAAAGTTTTATTGAAATGAACATCATTATTAGCATGGTAATGAAGTAACAAATAATTTCTCTATGTTACCTCTAGTGTTGGAAGCTTGAAACTTCCACTAGAAAAACCTTCTACGCTATCTATTTATTTTTACATTTATATTTAATTATCCTTTTTAAAGCTATAGATTTGTTGCATGAGACTCTTGGTAGAGATCACTAATGAAGATTGGATAAGGTTCAAGCGGTGTATATCTAATTTTCATTGTATATAGTAGTAATATATATCAATAGATGTCCATGATTTCAGGTAATTAAATTACTTGTGCTCTTATTGCTATTGCTTCTCTAGCTTGAGGCTATTATTTTCCTAAATTTTTTTATTAAATTGATATAACTTGGTTACATTAATATCATCTCTACATGCATGGTACATATTATATATTAGCATGGCAAATAACATGTCCATAATGAATGATCTAAGCAAATAATATATTTTTCCATGTGTTTTCTAGTAAAAATTACATGGAATGTTTACTCCCAATGTCGTCCGTGATGAAGAGGCCCGGGTTGTAGCTGTCCTGACAGAGGGCTCCCATCCGTAGGTACCACCGATGTGTTCGGGAGCGGACTGATCGTGGGAGTGTACCAGGTAGAGGCTACCCGGGAGAGGGCTAATGAATGATATTGCAAGCGTGGAATCGTTCTCCCCTTCGTTGGATCCGATGTAGGAACTTCCCGGCGTTGGAAAAGCTGTCCTGACAGAGGGCTCCCATCTGTAGGTACCACTGAGGCGTTCAGAAGAGTACTGATCGTGGGAGTATACCAGGTAGTGACTACCCGGGGAAAGGGCTACCGGTGGACCAAGGGTGTAGAGCAAGCTAAGTCTCTTCCAAAAGTCCTATGTCACCCCTAAAGGGTGAGGGTGAGGATGAGGTGAAGACACATCGCCGCGTGACCCATTCGTTGTTCGTCCGTTCCCATAGTTGTTGGGTCCAGTTGCGTATCGATGTTCAAAGACATCGTTGGGCAGTTATCTCGGGGATTGATGATCCAGTAGTGTTGTGTAGACCAGTAATTCCGCGTCTCTTCGACCAACGGTATGGTCTCTCCCCAAAAGTCCCAAGAGTCTTCCTCCGGGAGTGAGGGTGAGGTTGGTCGCTCCGCCGCGTGACCTTGTTATCCATTGGGTTTCTACCCATGTTTTTCCTTGAAAGGAAATTATTTTAGTATTGAACTGTTGTATGGTGATTGGTTTCCAGCCACTCACTGAGCTTGTAGCTCACCTCTCGCGTACTGTTTCTTTTCAGGGGCAGTGTTGGGCGTGCAGCTGGAGCTTCCCTGTGGCGTGGTCTTATGGGCGTGGAGCATTCTTCCGGCGGGTGGCGAGTGCGAGGCTGTCAGCAGTCCTAGAGTCATTTTATGTATTGTAAATCGTGCATGTGGCACAGGTTGTATTTTATTTGGACTAGGCTTGGCTCTCACAGGACAGTGATTGTGTATTCGAGTCTGTAATAATGTTTTTGGTTTACAAGCATTGTTGATATCTTATGCTTCTGCTTTTCAGTCAGTTATCATTATCTTTGCTTTTCCACCTTGTGTGTTGTTGTTGGAGTCTTTGTTGACCTCAGGTATTGATAGCTGATATTTCATTATTGCCACGTCTCGGGGACGGCCGCCTTGGGGCGTGACAAAAGTTGGTATCAGAGCCTGGTCCTATCAGAGCCTAAGTCTAGTCGTATAGATGATGAGTCGTAGGATTGCCATCCGAGTACTCTTGTTTTAGAAGTATATCTTAGGTTGCTGACATGCCTCCTCGCATCCGTTGACGTGGACGTGACCCCCTGGACCCACCCTTAAGTTGTCGACTGGGTCGACTGATTAGGGTCAGTTGTTGGATCCCTTGTGGTGGGATTAAGGCTTGGGTAGGAGATTCCAGCCCAGTAGTATGATAGTGATGAATTGGTCACAATTTCTAAGGTATGGATTGCGTCTCGATAATGGAGCTTCTTTCCCGTGCATCGGTATTGCTGGTAACCATGGAGTTCACGTGCGGCGCCAGTTTCAAGTTTTGAGGATGTGGCATATTGCTCATTAAGGGGTGATGTCTTCTTCCAGCCTTCCTACTCAGGATTAAGGGGCCTTGCGGGGTCATCGTTGAGACCCGGGCTAGGGTACTCCGTGTTCCTTGTTTGGTTGTCGGGATATCCTATATCGGGACCTCATGGTGCCCTCCCAAGGTTTCTTTTCCCAGTCAAGGAATACCTTTGAAGCATCAAATTGATGATTGATTTTTCCTCTCACTTGGAAGGTGCTGTAGCGAGTGGTGATGCATACGATCGGGATTGGGTGCGTCCTATTGCAGCTTGGTGGGCGATCGCTTGTGGACAGGGTTCCATAGTGGCATCTGGAGTCACTTCGATATATCATTGTGCGTTGTAGCTGCCTGGTTGAAGCCAGAGCCCTGTGAGGTGCTCCAAGATACTATGCTTGTTGGTGCGCCCATATGGCAGAGATAGTGGGCTAGGGAGGCTACCAGGTAGAGGCCACACCGGGAGAGTGCTACTGGATGATGTCGAGAGCGTGGACTCCCCGTGATGAATCTGCCCATTGAGTGCATGATGCTAGAGTTCCAATGGTTATGGTAGGGCGACCTGTCGGTGGTGGCATGTGAAGCACAGTTTGCGATACTATCACGTTTTGCCCCCACATGGGTCGTAAACAGGGAGACGCAATGCTAATGTTTGTGATGGGGCTCAACCGCCTTATCAGATAGATGACGTCGCATAGGCATTGTCAAGGTTCGACGACCCCCCTTATTGCGTGTCTTGTGGATTAAGTGCGGTTGAGCGGCTTACCAAGCGTGTAAGTGTCATCATGAGCGCTAGCCATGCTCGAGGAGCAGAATCTGGACTTAATTGTTTGTGGTGTTGTTTTGATCTTCCCGTAAGGGTTGAAGATCAGGTACCCCTTGCTATGAATTGATGATCTATTTGACCAGCTCTGGGAGTGGGTGTCTGCTGTTAGATCGATCTTCGCACAAGGGTACCACAAGTTGGAGATCCGGGAGTTGGACATCCTGTAGATGGCCTTTCGTGACCGTTTCAGGCACTACGAGTTTTAAGTACTGCTATCGGGGTTGACGAATGCGCCGGATGCCTTCGTGGATCTCAAAAGTTTTATTGGGCTTCCGTGGACTACTTTGGGGTAGTCTTCATTGAGATTGCTAGTGGTGCGATGAAAAGGCGATATGGGTGACCTTGTTTCCCCAGGTTGGCATGCCCTCAGGCAAAGTTCGAGAATCATCATCGCGTTGGAAAGCATTAGTCCATGGAGATTCCTCAGTGGACGTGGGAGTGGGTTATCAGGGATTGTTGTGGACTCGCTAATGTCACGTTCGGGTCACGACGCCGTCTAGGTGATCATTGACCGACTGACTAAGTCCGCGCTACCCTCCCAAATCCGACTGATTGAGTCTCTGGACGCTTTGACGTAGGTTTCCACCTTTGCGATTGTTCGTCTTCTTGGCACTCCGGTCGGTGCTATTTTCGGTTGAGACGTGAGGGATACTTTGAGGTTTTGGCGCAGCCTTGGAAGGCTTTAGCGCGAGCCTCCATCTAAGTGCAGCGTTTCACCGCCGACGAATGGCCAAGCAAGAGGACGATTCAGACCTTGGAGGACATGCTAAGTGCCTGCGTGCTCGATGATAAGGGCAGTTGGGAGAGGCACCACCCATTTGTTGGGGTATGCCTGCAAGACAACTGTTATTCAAGCATCCCGATGGTACTGTGAAAGGCACTCTACAGGCGCAGTGTTATACCTCCCTTGTGTTGGGACGGTTGAAGAGCGCCAGTAGGAGAGGCCATAAGTTAGTTGTTTGACCTTGCGGTGGCCAGGTTGGTTCGTGTGTGCATCTGCACCTCCCAAAACCGACAGAAGGGCTATGCAGGTCATCGTCGCCAGTGTCACGCCCCAGGCGTCCCCGAGACGTGGCAATAATAAAATATAATATCAACTATCAATACCTGAGGTCAATAAGGACACCAACAACAATACACAAGGCAGCAAAGCAAGATAAAGATAACTGACTGAAAAGCGGAAGCATAATATATAACAATGTCTGTAAATCAAAAACATTATTACAGACCCAAATACACAATCAATGTCCTGTGAAAGCCAAGTCTAGACCAAAGAAAATACAACCTGTGCCACATGCACAATTTACAAAGCATGAAATAACTCTAGGAATGCTGACAGCCTCGCACACGCCACCCACCGACAGAACGCTCCACGCCCATAAGACCACGCTACAGGAATCTCCAGCTCCACGCCCAACACTGCCCCTGAAAAGAAACAGTATGCGAGGGGTGAGCTACAAGCTCAGTGAGTGGCTGGAAACCAATCACCATTCTACAGTTCAATACACAATCAATTTCCTCTCAAGAAAAACATTGGTAGAAAGCCATAGATCACTGGGTCACGCGGCGGCGCGACCAACCTCACCCCCACCCTCACTCCCGTAGGGAGTCTTTTGGGACTTATGGGGAGAGACCATATCGTCGGTCGAAGAGACCCGGATTTACTGGTCTAGAGACCATGCCGTCGGTCGAAGAGACCCGGATTTACTGGTCTAGGGACCATGCCGTCGGTCGAAGAGACCCGGATTTACTGGTCCACTCAACACTACTGGATCATCTACATCTAGATAATCGCCCATCGATGTCCTTCAACATCCATCACGAGACCGGACCCCACATCTATGGGAACGGTCGAACAACGAATGGGTCACGAGGCGTCGCGTCTTCGCCTCATCCACACCCTCACTCCTGAAAGGAGACATCTTGGGACTTTGGGAGAGACTTAGACTACTCCTCACCCCTGGTCCACCGGTAGCCTCTCCCCGCTCCGTAGCTTACCTGGTATACTCCCACGATTCAGCACAGTCCGAAACACATCAGGAGGTGCCTACTGATGGGAGCCCTCTGTCAGGACAGCCTGTCTAACGCCGGGGATGTCACTACTCGGATCCAACGAAGGGGAGAATGATTCCACGCTCGCGACATCATTCAATAACCCTCTCTCGGGTAGTATCTACAACCCGATCTCCTCAACTCACCACTCTCGATACTCGCTCATCGAGATATCACACACATGCATAACAGCAACCAACACCCTCATATTAACCTCAAAGTAGTCATAGTCCCTAAACGGGAGTAACTACACAATCCAGTGGGTCGTTACATCGCCGACCCACCACACCCTCACCCTCACCCTCGAAGGGGTGACATGGTCTCTTGCGACTGACTAGGCTGTTAATCACCCTTGGTCCACCGGTAGCCTATCCTCCACACCGTAGCTCGCCTGGTCTACTCCCACGATTCAGCACAGTCTGAAACCAAATCAGGAGGTGCCTATTGATGGGAGCCCTCTGTCAGGACGGCCTGTCTAACGCTGAGAAGTCCCTACACGGATCCAACGAAGGGGAGAGAAGCAGCCTACCCACACGGATACGATCCACTTGGATCCGCCGACACCGATCTCAACTCTACAAATGACATGAATTCTTTAGAATTCCTCCAGGGCGCATAACTAAGATGCGGGGAAACATATATTATAACAACAAGGTTATAATATTCTCTAAGGCATGCTTGCAACTATATGCTCACATAATCCCCTAAGATGCGGGGAGACATATATCATAACCACAAGGTTACAATATTCTCTAAGGCATGCTCACATTCTGATTTAATTAGATTAAACTAGATGGGAACATGCATAGCTCGGGGCTTGGTGTCTAGGCATGCATAGGCCGCTATACATGATATAAGGGTGCATATCCCTAGCATACAAAGTCTAAGGTGGCATGGATACATCATAGCAAAGCATGCATAGATCAAGGCTTTTAAGTACAGGACATGGTGTCTAGGCATGTACGGGCCTCTATACATGATGTATGGGTGCATATCCCTAGCATACAAGTCTAAGGTGGCATGGATATATCATAATAATCAGGCATGCACAGGTGTCTGCATAATTTAGATAGGGTCCCCCATCGATGCGCGACGCGCGTCCATGCGGGTCGAGCGCATCCCTAGAGAGGGGGGGGGGATTGGAATCAAACCACTCACCTTACGACCCGGGACCTCGCGCATCCCATCCGACGAGATCTGCAAGGTAGGGGCATCCAACTGGTGAGAAACAACACAATTTATACATAAAAATCATTAGAAATACCCCATACTCGGACAAGCATGCATACGGGCTCGCACGCATGCGAGCACGCACGTACGCACGCAAGTCTGAGTGCCCCGACACCTACCCGAACACTTGGGCAGCCACACGCATGGCCCCCTGCACGCGTACGCACGAATGCGCACGTACGCACGCACCCCAGCACCCTCGGCGAACTGCCGCGCACCAGCCCGCGTGCCCAGACGCGCTGCCGCACCCTCGCGCAAGCCCGCGCGCACCGCGCGTCCAGCCCGCACCCTTCGCGCAGCACCCCGCACACGCCCAGCACGCGCACGCACTGGTCCCCAGCCCAGCGCCCAGGCGCATGCCCAGGCGCCCTACCGCGCGTGCGCACGCTCGCGCGCGCGCCCTTGCGCACTCGCCTACCCCCGCTCGCGCCTACACCCGCGCTCACACGCCCGACTGAGCCTGCCAGCGCTCGCCTGCTCTCGCCTGCGCGCGCACGCGCGCAGACCGCCCCCAACACGCGCCCACTTCGCCCTAACCTCATTTTAACCCTTCCCAACCCCTCACACACACCCTAACCCATCTACCTAGCATGCATGACCTTCCCACAACCCCTTAAGCCAAGAAAATCAAGAAAAGAAGGGGAGGAGCTCACTTTGGAGGGGAATGAAAGGGAGAGGTTCGGGGGCACTCGACGCACCCACGACCACCTCAACCGCCACCACCACTACCACCACCCCTCAGCCTCCTCCTCAGCCTCCTCTTCAGCCGAAAATCAGGGGGGGGGATTCCATGAAAAGGGAGCTTGAGATAGAGGAGAACAAACAACAACAACAAAACCTACACCAAGATTCACTTGCACCTCCTCCTCCACCATCTCTTCTCATTTAGGATTTTAACCAAACACATGGGGGGTGTGTTTGCAAGAGAGAAAGAGAGACAAGAAAGCTAGTCGTGGAAGTGAGAGGGGAAGAGAGAAAGAGGAGATATTTATCACAAATATCTAAGGAAAAAAAGACCTAGTCACCCTTTGACTAGAAATTCTGCGCACGCTGCACTGGAACAGCCATAACTTCCTTGATATAGCTCTGAATTGCTCAATTCCAAGACCATTGGAAATATAAGAAGATTATCTACAAATTTCATGTTCATGACAAGATCAGATAATCCCTGCAGCTATTCCAAACTTAGAGCTAAACAACTAGCAGGGCTGCTGCCAGAATTTCCATCCCCGGGGTATACTTGGAAAAATACCCATAACTTTTACTACAAGAATCCAGTTGATCTAATTCCACTTCTGTGCGAAAGCTAACTCAAAACTGGACATCTCATAGTAAACTCATATTTAAACCTCATCATCTTGGATTTTAACAAAATCAAATCCAAATACCAAATCGGGAATACATAACTTCTAAGAAAAAATTTATGTACCCTAATTTTCAAACAGAGCGCTCCAAATGACACAGGCACAACAGCAAGGAGCTTACTTTTGGGTTTGGTGATTATATTTTTGAGAAGGTGTCCTGGTTTAAGGGCACCCTCTGTTTCGACGTTCGGGGCAAGCTGAGTTGGCTCTTTAATGGGACTGTTTCTCATCATTGAGTGGATTGGGGAGGTGGCTTGTCATGTACCTTTCCCCCACAACTAGCTCATGCCCATGACGTCGTCCTTGTCTCATGGCTGAGGCGTTATGTCCACGATCCTGCTCATGTCATTCTATTTCATCCGCCTCATCCTCGAGCTGGATTTGTCATTCGTGGAGCAGTGGATTGAGGTCAAGGACCAGCATGAGAAGTGGCTCCACGCTAAGACCGTTCCTTTGAGTAGAGTGTTATATATGTGTCACTTTTAGCCTGCTGGTAACCGTTAGAGCGTCCTGGCAGTTTTAAAAATTTTTAGGGTTTTCGATCGGAACTGCTAATTTTTTGGACTGTTAGCTATCGTCCTGAGCTAGAGGACTCCGATTGGAAATCTAACTGCATATTTGGTGTCCTGGTGCCATTTTAGACCTCTCACGAAAATTTCATCGAATTCCGGTAACGTTTCCGAAATTTCGCAGTTTCGGGGCGTATCCGGGTATTTTAAGTCGCTTACTATATAAGAGTGGGATCTAATTTTTCCGAGTTACTGTTCATCGTCCCTACCAACTTGATTTTCTCTCTCCCCTCTCTCCTTTTCTCACTTTCAAGCCCCCTAGACCCCTCAAACCAAGAAACCTAAAGCACGGGAAGTGTAGATCGGGTCCCGATCTACACACCGGTGTCTTCAAATCCCGTTTCCGGCGATCCTAGCCTCCCCGACCTCCCCTCTTTGTCCTCTGATTTGGCCCGTTTCGAAGGCCAAGGTAGATCGGGGCGTGAGAAGGTCGTTGGGAAGGGTTTCGGTGCGCGGAGAGCACCCGGTCACCTCTTCCTCCCCCTTGGTAAGCTTCTTTCCCTCTTTTTTCTTGTCTAGATGATTGCTAGGGGGGGGTTTTGTGTTTGGGAGGTGGTCGGCGGCAGTGGGGGTCGTCGGAGGGTGGTCGGAGGGTGGTCGGAGGTGGTCGGAGGTGGTCGGCAGTCGTGGGAGGGGCGGTGGTGGCGCTCGAGCAGTGGCTGGCCTGTTCCGGGCAGCAGGCAGCAGCGGCAGCGACCCAGGCAGCGCGCAGGCCGGGCGCGCGCGGGCATGCGCGCGTGCGTGCGCGGGCGTGCGTACGCGCGGCGTGCGCGCGAGTGCGCGCGGGTCTGGTGCGGGGAGCTGCTCGGGCGGCTGTGCGCGGGGCTGTTCGTGCGGCTGGTGCTGGGCGGGCTGGTGCGTGCGCGAGGTGGTGGCTGAGGCAGGGGTGGTGCGTGCGCGAGGTGATGGCCGAGGCAGCGGTGGTGTGTGCGCGAGGTGGTGGCCGAGTGCAGGGTGCGCGCGGAGGGCGCTGCGAGACCGTGGCGGTGCGCAGAGGGCGCGGCGAGGCCGTGGTGGTGCGCGCGAGGCGCGGCGAGGTGGCGGAGGTGCGCGCGGGGTGCGCGCGAGGCGAGGCGCTGCGCGCGGGCGGCGCGAGGCGTGCGGGGTGCGTGGGCTGAGGCGCGGCGGTGCGCCCGGGCGGTCGGGTGGCCGTGCGGGTGGGTGCCGGCCGTGCGGGGGGTTGCCGGAGTACTCGGGCTAGCGTGCGTGCGGGTCGTATGCACGTTTGCCCGAGTGTGGGGTGTTTAGTTGTGGGTTTATGTATGATCTTGTGTATTTTGTGGTATTTATGGATTTTAACTCACCATATTGAATGTCTGTCTTGCAGATCTAGACGGACGGTCGCGCGACGACCCAGATACGGTGAGTGGGACAATCCAACCCAGTAGAGAGGCGTTATACGCACTTGGGCGTATACCGACCTCTCCTGGGGCACCGTGGATGAATATTAACCTGCAGTAATATGTAATCCATGCTTGTATGATTAAATTGTAGAATGCATGCTACCCTAGACTTGCATGTTAGGGACTTGCACCCTTAGGATATGTGTATGAGCCATGCACCATGTCCCCTGTTTCATGTTAGGAAACCTCGGCCTATGTATGCGTCCTACTAGTTTATTTATTAAATTAAATGCTAGTGTATGTTAAATCGCATGCCTTAGGTAATATTATCGGGAGGAGCCTTGCGAGGTCAACATTGAGACCCGTGTTAGGGTACTCCGTGTTCCTTGTTTGGTTGTCGGGGTATCCTATATCGGGAACTCACGCTGCCCTCCCAAGGTTTCTAGTCCCAATAATATTATAAGTTATGTTGTATGATTGGTATGATTATTAGCATGAGTAGTGAATATTATAGGGGAGGGGCCTTGCGAGGACAGCGGTGAGACCCGTGTTAGGGTACTCCGTGTTCCTTGTTTGGTTGTCGGGTTATCCTGTATCGGGAACTCACGCCGCCCTCCCGAGTTTCTTTCCCCCAATGATATTCCAACCTTGCTTTTGATTGTACATATTTCCCCGCATCTTGGATATGCGCCCTGGAGGAACTCTGAGGAGTTCATGACATTTGAGTGGTAGAGATGTATTGTCGGCGGATCCGAGTGGATCATATGCGTATGGGTGGGCTGTTCTGTTCCCCTCGTTGGATCCGGTAGAGACTACCCCAGCGTTAGAAAGGCCGTCCTTCGGAGGACCCACATCAGTAGGCGCCTCCCGATATTTGTGACGGACTGTGCTGAAGTTGTGGGTGGAGACCAAGTGGCCTACGGAGTGGAGGAGAGACTACCGGTGGACTAAGGGTGACCAACAGCCTAGTCAGTCCCAAAATCCTATGTCACCCGTGGTAGGGTGAGGGTGAGGGTGTAGTGGGTTGGCGATGAGCGACCTGCTGGATTTGTGAATGGATGATTATCAGTCCCAATAGCCTATGTCACCCATTGATGGGTGAGGGTGAGGGTGTGGTGGTTCGGCGGAGTACGAACCACTGGAGTATGTTGTTATGTCTTAGAGGCTGGATAAATAATGGAATTGTGGTAAATATTGTCTGTGATGCATGGGTTGTGCCGTTCACTGAGCGTGTGGCTCACCCCTCGCATATGTTTTTCCCCAGTGGTCACTGAGCCTGAGCTAGAGCCAGAGCAGCAGTTGGAGCTTTCCGAGGGATTTCTTCAGTAGCGGAGCAGCGCCACGTTCCGCGAGTACCAGAGGTTATCAGCATCCCTTCTTGTCCGTATGTATTTGATTTCCGTGCTTGGCACGTGTTGTATATATTCAGTTGTATTGGTGTATATTGGCTCTCACAGGACATATGATTGTGTATCGAGTCTGTAATATGTTTTGGGTTACAGACTCAGTTTTTAGCTTCCGCATTTGGTGTATATATCATGTCAGCTTCTTTGTTGTCTGTGTGTCATTCTGGTTGTTGTGTATGATATATTATTGACCTCCTGTGTAGATTCTGATATTATATATACACTTGCCGCGTCCCGGGGTTGGCCGCCCTGGGGCGTGACATAGAGTGTGTCGGTAGCGCCAGTCTGGTGCATGGACAACTTGGAAGCAAAAGGTCTATGCGTGATACTTGCTACATTCGGTCTTCCCTTTGGGTTTCCTTAAATTTTGAGGACTAAATTTCCTAACCGGGGGAGCATGTTATGCCTGTGTCATTTGGAGCCATTCTGGTTAAGCCTTGGTCACATCTGGGTCATTCAGGGCCTTTTTTTTCCGATCGAAGTCGCTAAAATTTAGGCTTTTAGCCACCTGCGAGAGTTAGAGTAATCTGATTGGAAATCTAACTGCATATTATGAGTCCTGGTACCGTTTAGTACTACCCATAAAAATTTCATCGAATTCTGGTAACATTTTAAAAAATATGCAGTTCCCGAACCGTATTCGGGTTTTAAGAGTTCCTGGTTTGTCGAATAGTGTGAGATATTTTGGGGATGTGGTGACCTTTGGTAACCTTACCCCCACCTTGCTTAGGGATGAAGAAATTTTTGGTTATTTGATATGTGAGTGGGTGAGCCTAACCATAACCTCACCCCCCCCCCCTTAAGGTCACCCCTAGGCACTATTTGGACATGAAAATAACCTTTTTGCCTTCTCTGTCTCTCCCCCTCTCTCCCATTTTGTGGAACACTTTCCCTCCCTCTCTTATGGCTCTCTTTCTCCCCAAGTGTTTGATTTTATGCCAAGGAGAAGAAGATGGAGCAAGAAGAGGAGGTGCAAGTGCATGAAGGTGAGTTTTGTGCCTTTGTTGTTGTTGTTGATTCCCTCTCTCTAGCTACCTTTTTTATGCCCTTCTCTCCTCTGTTTTTCAGCCAAGAAGGGCTGGTGGAGAGGCTGAAGAGGAGGTGTGGTGGTGGTGGTTGAGGTGGCCGTGGGCGTGTCGAGAGCCCCGCATCTCCCCCTTTTCCCTTTTCTTCTTTTGGTAAGTCCTCTTCCGCTTCTTTTTTATTTTTAGGGCTGTTGGGATGGTTGGGGAGGTCATGCATGCTAGGTAGATGGGTTAGAGTGTGTGTGAGGGGTTGGGGAGGGGTTAAAAGGGGTTAAAAGGTGCTGGGCGCGCGGGCAGGCGCAGGCTGGCGTATGCGCTTGCCCGCGGGGCGCGCGGAGCGGGGGCGCGCAGACGCTGGCACCGAGCGGGGTGCGCGCAGGACGTGCGCGCGAGTGCGCGCGGGCGCGCGGGGGCAGTGCGTTTGGGCGTGCGCCTGGGCATGCGGCAGGGTGCGTGCGTGCGTGCGCGTGCTGGGCATGCGCGGGGCTGCCCAGGGGCTCAGGTAGGTGCTGGGGCACTCGGGCATGCGTGCGTACGCGCGTGCTCGCATGCGTGCGAGCCCGTATGCGTGCATGTCTAAGTCTTTGGTATTTCTAGTAATTTCTAAGTGTTATATTATGATGTTACTCACCAAATTTGATGCCCTTACCATGCAGATCTCGTCGAAAGGGATGCGCGAGGTCCCGGGTTGCAGTGAGTGGTTTGATCCAATCCCCACCCCCTCGAGATGCGCTCGACGCGCGTAGTCGTGCGTCGCGCATCGATGGGGCATCCTAGCTATACTACTTGTGTAGATAAGTAGTATGGCCATGCTTAAACTATAATATGTTAGATATCTTGCATGCTAGGCTTATATGGCATGTATTGTATCCATGTATGAATGATTGTGTTGCATGTGCCCCTCTAGTATGGGCATGTATTTCTGTAATGTGTATGGATGTATAGAATATGGCATGCCTTCGGTAGTATTGTAATACTACTCCCACCATATTAATTGGAATATCCAGCATGATTAAGTATGGGTTACTAATGGGCACACGCCTAATATTCCCTTGCGATAAGACTCGAGGGCGTGGTGTAGTTTTGCGCCCATGATAGTGGGGCAAAGCTATGACCAACTTCAAGAGATGATGAGCTCTCTCTCGCCCTCTCCCTTTGTATGAACTGAGTAAGTAGATGCGATTTCCTACTCGACTCAGGTTCGTTTGGAATATTGGCATGCACCTGTTAGTGCGCGAGATCGCGCTTGACCCTTTCACTTAAGTTGGTGATATCCAACGCATACTTAAGTTATGCACATAACTAAGATTTAATTCTCCTATAAAATATATGCGCATGTTAAAACTATTTAGGCCTATCTGAAATAGGCGTGGGTATGACCCGTTGTCGGGTTGTACCTTATTAGTTAGAGCGCTAGCGATGTAATCGCCCCCGTGCATCCGAGCGATGCACTCGTTTGGAATTTAGGAGAATTCATTATCTTATCGGTTTTGTTAAGCCGGTAGTTGTGGCATTAAGCTGGGCCTACCCGTGCGAAGTGTGTATATGAACTGCCTGTTGGGTTATGTGCCTTGGGATTATTTCTGCGTGAGAGCAGAGGCAACCACCCCTCGTGTCCGAGCGACGCAACCGTGTGGGAGTGCAATAGTATTCGATATCATCGATATGTGATTATCGAGAGTAGTTGTTTTTCCATTGGGTTCGCTTTGCGAACATGGAATGTTTACTCCCAATGTCGTCCATGATGAAGAGGCCCGGGTTGTAGCTGTCCTGACAGAGGGCTCCCATCCGTAGGTACCACCGATGTGTTCGGGAGCGTACTGATCGTGGGAGTGTACCAGGTAGAGGCTACCCGGGAGAGGGCTAACGAATGATATTGCGAGCGTGGAATCGTTCTCCCCTTCGTTGGATCCGATGTAGGAACTTTCCGGTGTTGGAAAAGCTGTCCTGACAGAGGGCTCCCATCCGTAGGTACCACTGAGGCGTTCGAAAGCATACTGATCGTGGGAGTATACCAGGTAGTGACTACCCGGGGAAAGGGCTACCGGTGGACCAAGGGTGTAGAGCAGTCTAAGTCTCTTCCAAAAGTCCTATGTCACCCCTAAAGGGTGAGGGTGAGGATGAGGTGAAGACACATCGCCGCGTGTCCCATTCGTTGTTCGTCCGTTCCCATAGTTGTTGGGCTCGGTTGCGTACCGATGTTCAAAGACATCGTTGGGTAGTTATCTTAGGGATTGATGATCCAATAGTGTTGTGTAGACCAGTAATTCCGGATCTCTTCGATCAATGGTATGGTTTCTCCTCGAAAGTCCCAAGAGTCTTCATCCGGGAGTGAGGGTGAGGATGAGGTTGGTCGCGCCGCCGCGTGACCTTGTTATCCATTGGGTTTCTATCCCATGTTTTTCCTTGAAAGAAAAATTTTTTAGTATTGAACTGTTGTATGGTGATTGGTTTCCAGCCACTCACTGAGCTTGTAGCTCACCCCTCGCATACTATTTCTTTTCAGAGGTTGTGTTGGCCGTGCAGCTGGAGCTTCCATGTGGCGTGGTCTTATGGGCGAGGAGTGTTCTTCTGGCGGGTGGCAAGTGCAAGGCTGTCAGCAGTCCTAGAGTCATTTTATGTATTGTAAATCGTGCATGTGGCACAGGTTATATTTTATTTGGACTCGGCTTGGCTCTCACAGTACAGTGATTGTGTATTCGAATCTGTAATAATGTTTTTGGTTTACAGACATTGTTGATATCTTATGCTTCCGCTTTTCAGTCAGTTATCATTATCTTTGCTTTGCCACCTTGTGAGTTGTTGGAGTCTTTGGTGACCTCAAGTATTGATAGCTTATATTTCATTATTGCCACGTCTCGGGGACGGCCGCCCTGGGGCGTGACAAGTTGACTTTCCCATAGGGTTCGCTTTGCAAACGTGGGGTGCTTCCTCCCGACATCGTCGTGCGTCGAACCACCCCAAAAACTCGAGGGACGTGGCGCTACTCCGCTACTGGTGCAGTCGCTCGGGAGCTCCTCCTTCAAGTCCGCCTCGGTAATCACTAGAGAAAAATAATTATGCGAGGGGTGAGCCACACGCTCAGTGAATAGCACAACCCATGCATCACAGTTCATATTAACCACAATTAATCAGTAAAAACCTCAAAGTGGCATGAACAACACAAATCCAGTGGTTCGTTACATCGCCGAACCACCACACCCTCACCCTCACCCTCACCCTCACCCCTCAATAGGTGACAAAGGGTATTGGGACTTAATAGGCTGATAATCATCCTTACACAATCTAGTGGGTCGCCACATCGCCGGCCCATCACACCCTCACCCTCACCCCTCAATATGGTGACATGGGATATTGGGACTGACTAGGCTGTTAGTCACCCTTGGTCCACTGATAGTCTCTTCTCCACTCCGTAGGTCGTTTGGCCACCCCCACATTCAGCATAGTCCGTCCCAAATCAGGAGGTGCCTACTGATGGGAGCCCCTGCACGGGACGGCCTTTCTAACGCCGGGGCAGTATCTACACGGATCCAACGAAGGGAACAGAACAGCCCATCCATACGGATATGATCCACTCGGATCCGCCGACAACACATCTCAGCAACTCTAATGTCCTGAATTCTTCAGAATTCCTCCAGCGCGCATAACCAGAATGCGGGGAAATTATATATAATAAAAATGAGGAAAAGAAACCTTGGGAGGGCAACCTGACGTCCCGATATAGGACATCCCGCCAACCAAACAAGGAACACGGAGTACCCTAGCCCGGGTCTCAATGTTGACCTCGCAAGGCCCCTTAATATTCCCTAAGGCATACTAAAAATATCATAAGCTTGCATTTAATTTAATAAATCAAACTAATAGGACGCATGCATAGGTCGAGCTTTCCTAGCATGATAACAAGGTGACAGGATGCACGGCTCTTACACATATCCTAAGGGTGCAAGTCCCAAACATACAAAGTCTAGGGTGGCATGCATTCTACACACTAATCATGCTCGCACAGATTACATATTAATCAGTTAATATTAACTATGTGCCCCAGGGGAGGACGGTATACGCCCAAGTGCATACAGCGCCTCCCAACTGGGTTGGGTTGTCCCACTCACCGATAACCGGGTCGTCGCGCGACCGTCCGTCAAGATCTGCAAGACAGGATAATCCACTTGGTGAGTAAAATACACAAATACCACAAAAATACACAAAAATACACTAAAAATACCCCACACTCGGGCAACTTACATACGGCCCGTACGCACGCGAGTCCGAGCACCCTGACTCACTCCCGAACCCTCGACAACCATCCGCACGGCCACCCGCCCCCGGATGCACCGCCGTGCCCCAGCCCGCGCACCCAGGCGCCCTGCCGAGCCCCTGCCCGCACGCCAGGACACGCCGCCGAGCTCCCCGGGTGCACCTCGTGCTCACTGCGCCCCAGTGCAGCAGCCCGCGCGCACACCGCACGCCCTGAGCCCAGCACCTCGCCCCGCGCGCACCACCGCTCGCCCAGCGCCCCATCGCTTCGCTCCGCGTGCACCCCGCGCGCACCACCGGCTCGCCCCACTGCGCACACCCGCACGGCGCCCTGCGTGCAGCACCCGTACGCGGCCCCCTGCGCGCGGCACGCACCGCGCCTCGCCTGCGCAGCGCCCACGCGCACACCCGCGCACAGTGCCCAGCTCCCAGCACCCGCAACCAGCACCCAGCACCCGCGACCTTCGCCCAGCGTCCAGCGCCCAGCACACTCTCCTGCTCCACCCGAGCGCACGCCTGCGCGCACGCCCACGTGCACGCCCCACAGTGCTCAGCCTGCGCTGCCTGCGCTGCCCTGCCTGCCTGCCAGCCTACCCGGGACAGCCCGCCTGCCTGCCCGAGCCAGCCAACCACCACTCACCGGCCACCAGTGGCCTCCGACCGCCCCCAACCACCACCCACAGCCACCAACCGTCCCCACACACCCAAAAACACCCCCTAACATGCATCTAAACATGGAAAAGAAGGAAAGAAACCTTACCCAAGGAAAGGAAAGGAAAGGAAGGGGACCGGGAGATCTTCGTGCACCGAAACGCCTCCCCAAAGACCTCCACCACCGAGCTCTTCCTCAGCCCTCGAAATGGCTGAAATCAGAGGAGAAAAGAGGGGATAAGAGTGGGTCAAACAAGTGGGAACTCAAATCCGAGACCACCCGTAGATAGATTGGGATGAGATCTAACCTTTCTATTCTTTGTGTTTTGAGTTTCAAGCACTCTAGGTAGCTCAAATCCAAGAAAAAGAGAGAGGGGGAGAGAGAAAACAAGTGGGAAGATGATGAATAGTGGGGGGAGAGAAATCTTGCTCACTTAAATATATAATCCCACACTTAGATTAGGGTTAACTAGGGTTAGGAGAGGATTAGGATGCTTTAAGTGGGTTTTGACTTGGGTCAACCCAACCACAAATAAAAACAAAAGGGTTGACCAAGTCATGGGCCCACTTTGACCGAGTCAACTCTCCCAATGACTTCTCGCTCGGTCAAAACCCGGATACGCCACGGAACTGTGAAATTCTGAAACGTACCGGAATTCGATGAAATTTTCATGAGTGGCTTAGAATGGCACCAGGACACATAATATACAGTTAGATTTTCAATCGGAGTCCTCAATCACAGGACGATAGCTAACAATCTAAAATTTTAGCGGTTCCGATCGAAAAATGAAAAAACTCAAAAACTACCAGAATGCTCTAATGGTTACCAGAAGGCTAAAAAGTGACACATATATAACATTCCTGATCAAGGACCAGCTCCGAGACAGTACGCGCCCGGTCCATCTGGATATGTGGTGAGAATAGGCTTAAGTGCACCCCCTCTTTTCTCTCCTTCTCATCACACCCCCCCCCCCCCCCCCAAAGTGAGAAAAATCCCTCACTCTCTTCCTCTCTCACGTCTCCTCTCCCTCTCTGTTTTTTTTTTGTGTATGTATGTTGTTAATGAAGGAAAATATGAAGAAGAAGCACAAGAAAGAGTGAGAAAGGGTGAGTTTGTGTGTGTTGTGTTGTTGTTGTTGTTGTTATTTCTCTTCTCGCTATCCCCTTCTCATGCCCCCTTTGCACCCCTGTTTGCTGCCATGAAGGCTTAAGGAGATTCTGATGAGGTGGTGGTAGTGGTGGTGGTGGTTGAGGTGGTCGTGGGTGTGTCGAGAACCCCGCATCTTCCCATTTCCCTCCCCCTGTTTTGGTAAGACAGCTCTCTGTCATTTAAAGATATCAGTGAATCTAGTATTTAGAGGCACATTTTTAGGATTATGTTTTATATGACATCATCATCTATGTGTCTAGTTATTATATATGAAATTTGGGGTCATTATGATATCTGTGGTGTAAGTTAGAACCTGTTTTACATTGCCTGTCCAGATTCGCGTATGATTTGACCTGCTTCTGGAAATAATTTATTTCGGGCCTGTAGAGGCAATATTAGGTTCTAATGTCTTCATGGATTATGATCCAAGCATATCAGAGAATGTGTATGATTTATTTCATAATTTGTGGATGTGTATTTGGTGCTGTGGAGATCAAATAGTAAGGATGGTTATAGCAGGTTTGGCAGCTTTGCTCGATTGTGTGTCAAGGAGTTGTTTGCATGTGTCTTGTGTGATAATATGGAAGTATTAGGAGTTAGGGTCTTCATGAAGGCTTATATGATTGTTAAGAGGTTCCATATTTTAATTGTGGATCATTGGTTGTGTTTTGCAGATCTCGTAGACCGGACGCGCGGCGATCCGGGTATCGGTGAGTGGTTCGATCCAACCCTTCGGGAAGCGTTGGATGCACGTAGTCGTGCATCGCGCATCCGTTGGGCACCCTGACTATACTACTTATTTGGATAAGTAGTATGGTCATGTGTAATTCATTATATGCTAGGCATTTGCATGCTAGGTTAGTATAGCTCGTATATTGTGTAGAACCCCTATTTCTACCATATACTTGCATATGCATCATATTCATGTGTGAATTATTATGTTTGCATGCGCCCTTCGTGCATGGGCATCCGTGATGTGTAATAATATGAATGTATAGAATATGCATGCCTTAGGTAGTCTCTATTTATAGTACTACCTCCCTATGTTAGTAATATCTAGCATGATTAAACTTATGTTAATAACCGGGTGCATACTTAATATTCCCTGGTCATAAGACTGGAGGACGTGGTATGGTTGTTGCACCCATCTTGTTGGGGCAAAGCTATGACCAGCTTCCGAAGAGGATGAGACTTTCCCTCTCTCTCGCCCTCCCTCTTTGCGTGAACTGAGTAAGTAGATGCGATTTCCTACTCGACTCAGGTTCATTTGGGAATATTGGCATGCATCTGTAAGTGCGCGAGATCGCGTTTGACCCTTCCCTTTTAAGTTGGTGATATCCAACGCATTTTAGGGTATATGCTTGAATGCTAGTATGCTTGTATGCTTGAATGCTTGTATGCTTATATGGGGTATGCTTGTATGCTTGTATGCATATTATTTAGCCCATGCATAGTATGTATATTGTTTACCCATGTTAGGGGTATCCCTATATTTATTTGATATGTTATCGTGCATGTAGTTTATGTATATAACTAAGATATAATTCTCCTCGATATATATACCATGCATGGGCTAAATAGGGATAGAAATAAAGATAGAAACCCCTATTTCTACCATATACTTGCATATGTATCATATTCATGTGTGAATTATTATGTTTGCATGCGCCATTCGTGCATGGGCATCGTGATGTGTAATAATATGAATGTATAGAATATGCATGCCTTAGGTAGTCTCTATTTATAGTACTACCTCCCTATGTTAGTAATATCTTGCATGATTAAACATAGGTTAATAACCGGGTGCATATTTAATATCCCTGGTCATAAGACTGGAGGACGTGGTATGGCTGTTGCACCCATCTTGTTGGGGCAAAGCTATGACCAGCTTCCGAAGAGGATAAGCCTTTCCCTCTCTCTCGCCCTCCCTCTTTGCGGGAACTGAGTAAGTAGATGCGATTTCCTACTCGACTCAGGTTCGTTTGGGAATATTGGCATGCATCTGTAAGTGCGCGAGATCACACTTGACCCTTCCCTTTTAAGTTGGTGATATCCAACGCATTTTAGGGTATATGCTTGAATGCTAGTATGCTTGTAGGCTTGTATGCATATTATTTTGCCCATGCATGGTATATATATTACTTATCCATGTTAGGGAGTATCCCTATAATTATTTGATATGTTATCGTGCATGTAGTTCATGTACATAACTAATATATGATTCTCCTGGATATATATGCGCATGTTAAAACTGATTAGGCCTATCTGAAATAGGCGTGGGTATGACCCGTTGTCGGGTTGTACCTTATTAATTAGAGCGCTAGCGATGTAATCGCCCCCGTGCATCCGAGCGATGCACTCAATTGGAATTCAGGAGAATTCATTATATTATCAGTTTTGTTTAGCGAGTAGTTATGGCATTAAGCTAGGCCTACTTGTGCTAGGCGTGTGTATGAACTGCCTGTTGGGTTATGTGCCTTGGGCTTATTTCTGCGTGAGAGCAGAGGTAACCCCTTGTGTCCGAGCGACGCACCTGTGTGGGAGTACAAGAGTATTCGATATCATCGATATGTGATTGTCGAGCGTAGTTGATTTTTTCATAGGGTTCGCTTTGCGAACGTGGGGTGCTTCCTCTCGACATCGTCGTGCGTCGAACATCTCAGCGTCGAAGCTGTTCTGTTCGGGTGCCACCACTTGTAGGTGCTACCGATGCGTATCGCGGTACACATCTTGCTAATGTATCGATCATGGAAGGTTGACAGGTAGAGGCTACGCGGGAGATATTGCGAGCGTGGAATCATTCTCCCCTTCTTCGGATCCGCGTTGAAGCTACCCGACGTTAAAGCTGTCCTGACAAAGGGCTCCCACCTATAGGTACCACCGATGCGTTTGGCAGATGTACAGATCATGGGAGTTTAGGAAGTAGAGGCTACTAGGGATAGGGCTACCGGATGACGAAGGGTGAAGAACAAAAGGTTTTCTTCCAACAGTCCTGTGTCACCCTTAGGGGTGAGGGTGAGGACGAGGTGAAGTCACGTAGTCGCATGACCCATTCGTTGTTCATCCCCATTAGTTGTTGAGTCCGGTTACATATTGATGTTCATGGACATCGTTGGGCAGTTATCTTGATATAGATGATCCAGTAGTGTTGTGTAGACCAGTAATTCTATGTCTTTTCGACCAATGGTATGGTTTCTCTCCAAGAGTCTCAAGAGCCTCCCTCCGGGAGTGAGGGTGAGGGTGAGGTTGGTCGCACCGCCGCGTGACCTTGTTAGCGTGGGGCTGACCAGCTTCATGAGATGATGATCTCTCTCGCCCTCTCCCTCCGAACGAAGTGAGCAAGTAGATGCGATTTCCTACTCAACTCAGGTTCGTTTGGAATATTGGCATGCACCTGTTAGTGCACGAGATCGCGCTTGACCCTTTCTTTTAAGTTGGTAATATCCAACGCATGCTTAAGTTATGCATTGTGTGCTTGTATGATTAATGGCCACGTATGCATGTTTAAGTGGGCCATACCATGTATGCATGTTGTATGATTTGTTGTTTATGATGTAAATCCATGTTAGGGGTCACCCTTATGGTCAATTATTAGATGATTGTGCATATGGTTCATGCACATAGCTAGATATAATTCTCCTGGATATATTTATATGCGCATGTTAAAAACTGATAGGCCTATCTGAAATAGGCGTGGGTATGACCCGCTGTCGGGTTGTACCTTATTAGTTAGAGCGCTAGCGATGTAATTGCCCTGTGCATCTGAGCGATGCACTCGTTTGGAATTCAGGAGAATTCATTATCTTATCGGTTTTGTTAAGCCGGTAGTTGGGGCATTAAGCTAGGCCTACCCGTGCTAGGCGTGTATATGAACCGCCTGTTGGGTTATGTGCCTTGGGATTATTTCTGCGTGAGAGCAGAGGCAACCCCCCCTTGTGTCCGAGCGACGCAACCGTGTGGAGTACAATAGTGTTCTCTATCATCGATATGTGATTATCAAGAGTAGTTGTTTTTCCATTGGGTTCGCTTTGCGAACATGGAGTGTTTCCTCCCAATGTCGTCCGTGTTGAAGCGGCCCAGGTTGTAGCTGTCGTGACAGAGGGCCCCCACCTGTAGGTACTATCGATGCATGCGGCAAGATGTACTGATCGTGGGGGTATACCAGGTAGAGGCTACCCGGGAGAGGGCTAACGAATGATATTGCGAGCGTGGAATCGTTCTCCCCTTCGTTGGATCCGATGTAGGAACTTCCCGGTGTTGGAAAAGCTGTCCTGATAGAGGGCTCCCATCCGTAGGTACCACCGAGGCGTTCGGAAGCATACTGATCGTGGGAGTATACCAGGTAGTGACTACCCGGGGAAAGGGCTACCGGTGGACCAAGGGTGTAGAGCAGTCTAATTTCTCCAAAAGTCCTCTGTCACCTATAAAGGGTGAGGGTGAGGATGAGGTGAAGACACGTCGCTGTGTGACCCATTCGTGGTTCGTCCGTTCCCATAGTTGTTGGGTCCGGTTGCGTATCGATGCTCAAAGACATCGTTGGGCAGTTATCTCGATGTAGATGATCCAGTAGTGTTGTGTAGACCAGTAATTCCGGGTCTCATCGACCAACGGTATGGTCTCTCCCCAAGAGACCCAAGAGTCTCCCTCCGGGAGTGAGGGTGAGGGTGAGGTTGGTGATCCAGTAGTGTTGTGTAGACCAGTAATTCCGGGTCTCGTCGACCAACGGTATGGTCTCTCCCCAAGAGACCCAAGAGTCTTCCTCCGGGAGTGAGGGTGAGGGTGAGGTTGGTGATCCAGTAGTGTTGTGTGGACCAGTAATTCCACGTCTCTTCGACCAACGGTATGGTCTCTCCCCAAAAGTCCCAAGAGTCTTCCTCCGGGAGTGAGGGTGAGGGTGAGGTTGGTCGCGCCGCCGCGTGACCCTGTTATCCATTGGGTTTCTACCCATGTTTTTCTTTGAAAGGAAATTGTGTTAGCATTGAACTGTTGTAATGGTGATTGGTTTCCAGCCACTCACTGAGCTTGTAGCTCACCCCTCGCATACTGTTTCTTTTCAGGGGCAGTGTTGGGTGTGGAGCTGGAGCTTCCCTGTGGCGTGGTCTTATGGGCGTGGAGCGTTCTTCCGACGGGTGGCAAGTGCGAGGCTGTCAGCAGTCCTAGAGACATTTTATGTATTGTAAATCGTGCATGTGGCACAGGTTGTATTTTATTTGGTCTAGACTTGGCTCTCACAGGACAGTGATTGTGTATTCGAGTCTGTAATAATGTTTTTGGTTTACAGACATTGTTTATATATTTTTCTTCCACTTTTCAGTCAGTTATCATTATCCTTGCTTTGCCACCTTGTGTGTTGTTGTTGGAGTCTTTATTGACCTTAGGTATTGATAGCTGATATTTCATTATTGCCACGTCTTGGGGATGGCCGCCCTGGGGCATGACATTTTATATATTGTAAATCGTGCATGTGGCACAGGTTGTATGTGTTATGCCTGTGTCATTCGGAGCTTTTTTTTTTTTCGATCGGAGTCGCTAAAATTTTAGCTTTTCGCCACCTACGGAAGTTGGAGTACTCTGATTGAAAATCTAACTGCATATTATGGGTTCTGGTACCATTTTGTACTACCCCCAAAAATTTCATCGAATTCTGGTAACGTTTTGGAAAATATGCAGTTCTGAATCGCATCCGGGCATTGGTAGTTACTGGTTTCGTTGGAGGCATAGTGTTTGGATATTTTGGTTAATGTGGTGACCTTTGGTAACCTTACTCCCCACCTTGCTTAGTGATGAAGAAACCATTGGTTATTTTGTGTGTTAGAGGGTGAGAATAGGCTTAGGTTCACCCACCTCTCCCAATATTGTTCTCACCCCCCCCCCCCAATTGAGAAAAGTCTCTCCCACCCCCCCCCCCCCCTAATTGAGAAAAGTCTCTCCCACCCCCCCCCCCCCCCCACGTCTCCTTCTCTTTTGAGCCTCTCTTGGCCTACCTTTCACTCCCCAAGTGTTTGATTAAATGCCACAAAAAAGGAGGTGAATGAAAAGATGGAGAAGCAAGAAGAAGAAGTGATCAAGGTTTGTGTGTGCCTTTGTTGTTGTTGTTGTTGTTGTCTTCTCCCTCTCCTCGTCCCCTAGCCCCTCTAATGGTTTCTCCCCCTGGTTTCTCCATTCCCCACTGGTTAGCAAGAACTGAGGTGGGGGTAGTGGTGGTGGCGGTCGAGGTGGTCGAGGGTGTGCTTGCGAGCCCCACATCTCCCCCTTCCCTTCCCCTCTCTTTTGGTGAGTTTTCCCTCTTCTTTAAACTGGTTTATATGCATGTTTGGGTGTTTGGGAGGGCATGCATGTGAGGTATTTTGATTTGGGTGCATTTGGGGGGCATGGGGAAGGGCTGGGGAGTGCTGGGCGCTCGTGCGGGTCTGTCCGCGCACGTGCGCGCATAGACGCGCGCATAGAGGGGCGCTGGTGTGCGCGTGCGCGCATGCGCACGGAGCGAGCACGCAGGTTGTGCGTGCGTGTGCTCACAGGCGCCCGTGTGTGTGCGCGGGGCAGCGAGTCTGGGCGCGCCTGGGCATGCGGTAGGGCCCCAGTGCGCGCGCGTGCGCGTGTGCAGGGGCACACGTGGGGCTGCCCAGGGGCTCAGGTAGGTGCTGGGGCACTCGGGCATGCGTGCGTACGCGCGTGCTCGCATGTGTGCGAGCCCGTATACGTGCATGTCTAGGTCTTTGGCATTTCTAGTTAAATTCTAAGTGTTTTAATGTGGTTATACTCACCATTCTGATGCCCTTACCTTGCAGATCTCGTCGGATGGGATGCGCGAGGTCCTGGGTTGCGGTGAGTGGTTCGATCCAACCCTTTGGGATGCGCTCGATGCACGTAGTCGTGCATCGCGCATCCATGGGGCTTCTTTGCACCCTAAATATGCTAGATATTTGCATGCTAGGATTGTATAGCTCGTATATTGTGTAGAACCCCCTTTTCTACCATATACTTGCCCATGTATCATAATCATGTGTGAATTATTATGTATGCATGCGCCCTTCATGTATGGGCATGTGTGATGTGTTTTTATGAATGTATAGAATATGGCATGCCTTAGGTAGTCCCTATGAGTAATACTACCATATTAATTGGAATATCCAGCATGATTAAGTCTAGGTTAATAACGGGCACATGCCTAATATTCCCTTGCGATAAGACTCGAGGGCGTGGTGTAGTTTTGCGCCCATGATAATGGGGCAAAGCTATGACCAACTTCAAGAGATGATGAGCTCTCTCTCGCCCTCTCCCTTTGTACGAACTGAGTAAGTAGATGCGATTTCCTACTCGACTCAGGTTCGTTTGGAATATTGGCATGCACCTGTTAGTGCGCGAGATCGCGCTTGACCCTTCCCATTTAAGTTGGCCCTCACCGGAAATCGGGTCGTCGCGCGATCGTCCGTCAAGATCTGCAAAATAGGGTAATCAATTCGGTGAGTAAAATCCACAAATAAATCCAAAAATACCTAAAAATACACAACACTCGGACAAGTGTACATACGGCCTGTACGCACGCGAGCCCGAGCACCCCAACTCATTCCAGAACTCCCCAGGCAGCCGCACGCACGGCCACCCACCCCGGGCGCACAGCCGCGCCTCAGCCCGCGCGCCCAGTCGCACTGCTGAGCGCAGCCCGCGAGCACCGCGCGTCCAGCCCAGCGCGCCCCCGCACGCACTGCGCGCACGCCCCAGCACGCACACACACTGGTCCCCAGCTCCGCACCTAGGCGCATGCCCAGGCTCCCTGCCCCGCACCCAGGCGCAGTGCCTAGGTGCCCTGCCCGCGCGCGCGCACGCTCGCACGCACGCCCGCGCGCACTCCCGCGCATACCCCCGCTCGCGCCAGCACCCGCGCGCACCTGCGCCACCACTCCGCGCGCACCCGCGCACCCACGCGCACGCACCCGCGCGCGACTGCGCCCGCCAGCGCCCAACGCCCGTGCCCAGCTCCACCCGAGCGCAAGCTCGCGCGCACGCGCGTGCGCACCCTGCCATCTGCTCCTCCTGCTGCACTGCCTGCTGCGCTGCCTGCCTGCCAGCCTACCCGGGACAGCCTGCCAGCTCGCCCGAGCCACTCTACCACCCCTCTCCGGCCACCAATGGCCTCCAACAGCCACCAACCACCACCCACAGCCACCAGCACCCAAAACACCACCTAAACAAGCATCTAAACATGGAAAAGAAGGGAAAGAAGGCTTACCCTAGGAGAAGAAAGGAAGGGAAGGAAATCGGGGGCTCTTCGGGCACCGAAACACCTCCCCAACGGCCTCCACCACCAAGCACTCTTTCCACTCACAAAGGGGCTGAAATTAGGGGAGAAAAGAGGGGATAAGAGGGGGGTCAAACTCGTGGGAACTCGAATCCGAGACCACCGGTGGATAGATCGGGAGCTCCCCTTACCTTTCTCTTCTTTGGGTTTTGAGTTCCAAGCACTCCAACTAGCTCTAATGGAGGAAAAAGAGAGAGGGGAGAGAGAAAATCATTTTGGGGAAGAAGATGAATAGTGGGGGAGATATTTTCATCTCACTTATATATAATCCCTCACTTAGATTAGCCTAACTAGGTTTAATTAGGGCTAAGAAAGGATTAGTGAGGGTTTAAGTGAGTTTTGACTTGGGTCAACTCAACCACAAATAAAAACAAAAGGGGTTGACCAAGTCTATGGGCCCACTTTGACCAAGTCAACTCTCCCAATGACTTCTCGCTCGGTCAAAACCCGGATACACCCCGGAACTGTGAAATTCTGAAATGTTACTGGAATTCGACGAAATTTTCGTGAGCGGCTTGGAATGGCACCAGGACACATAATATGCAGTTAGATTTTCAATCGGAGCCCTCAATCTCAGGGTGATAGCTAAAAGCCCGAAATTTTAGCTGTTCCGATCGAAAAACGAAAAAAACTAAAAAACTGCCATAATGGTCCAATGGTTACCAGAAGGTTAAAAGTGACACATATATAACACGAAGAACCCCCACACACGCAGCAACCCCCCCCCCCCCCAGGAGGAAGGCACGTCCGGAAGCGCACCGCTGCGCCCCCGACCCCCTACTCCCGAAGTCCGATGCCGACACTGTGGATTGAGTCTGACTCAACTACAGTGATAGCATTGCTTATGGGCAAAGGTTGCTACCCTTGGACTGCCATTCACAGTCTGCATCTTATCCACCAGGGGCTCACCTTCCTCACTAACTGGAAAGCTTCTCATATTCATCATGAAGGGAATGTACCAACAGATCTCCTTGCTGCCTATCAGTCTCCTCGAGGGGAATTTTTTTGCTTCCAAATGATATTTGGCATGAACTGAGATCGGCTATTCTCCAATATCAATTAGGAACTCTATACATTTGCAAAAGGGGCTAATCTTATCTGATCCTTTGGATGTATGAAAGTAAATTTTGGGGCGGATTTTTAATTATGAAGGGATGCAGATCAATAGCTTCGTTCTTCCCTCTTATTAATTATCTTCCCCATGATTCTCTTTTTGTATAGATCTTTATAATTTTTGTAAAGTTCTTTTCATATAGAAATACAAAGTTTTGATTACCAATAAAAAAAAGCACCCCACTTTTGATGGCTTGCACTCCTCGACCTATATCAATCAAGAATCTTGACTTCACATTCTGGGGTAACTAAATTAGGGCCACACTTTTGAACTAAATAATTTGACTGGGTTAATGTTAATCATTTTTTTGTTTTAAAAGAAACTTTTAGATTATCATATTTTCTATTGCTTTAGAGGAATGTACAGGGCTTTACAAAGGATTTTCAAAAATGTAGGTTGAAAGAAAGAAAGCTTCAACACAACACAAAGGAAAAGAAGAATAGGTTACAACATATGATATTTTGGTAATGGTACTCCACAACTGTCACCTCTAAGAGTAAAGATTCAAGGCATAGACCAAAGTGATGAAAAAGGATCACTGTGTGCTTTTGCAATAATTAAACTGAACAATGAACATGCATGCTCATGCTGTAGTGAGTGGCCCAAGACACTGAACTCCACTAAATCACTATTCCACAAAATGCAAATTCTTCCTTCCATAAAAGAAAGGAAGAGTTCAAATAGGCTAGCTTTCGTTACAACATTCTGGGACCAGGATCACCAAGTTTAGTTTCCAGTAGACCTACAAAAGAGAGCTTTGAGCCTTTAAAAGTTTACTCAATTCCAATAGTTGTTTCTGATCAGCACCCTTTGAACCTCAAACATTCTAAATATACTTTGGCAAAAGGTAAGAGGCCCTCCCAATCATTTGGCCACTCTATTATGGGGCTGATACTCCCACAAACCAATCCCCCAACCCCACCAACCAAAAAAATTTATTTGTTGATGGGAAAATAGGGGGAGAGGGAGGAGATACAGAGAAAGGAAGAGAGAAAGGGAGGATGATGGAGGAGGGTGGCAAGCAGCGGAGGAGGGCAAGAGGGAGCGGCAGTGAGAGGATACTTAAGGAGGCCGGGAAACAGGGAGAAAAGAGAGTGAGAGAGAGAGAGAGAGAGAGACTCGAGGAAAGGGAAGAGAGAGAAAAGAGATGGAGAAAGAGAGGTCAGGGAGGGGGTTGGCTTCCTGATCTACCTGCCACAACCTTCACCCCGTATCAAAACGGGGCCTCAAACGTCTTTATGAACAATAGTAAATAAGCAATTTTTATTGACTTATCAGAACATTGCGTCTCCCTGGCCACCAATTAAATAGTTCCACTCACTGTAATACGAGCCATTACATTCCTGAAAGCAACAGCTCACTCCTCACCACACTGAATGGCTTGCTCTCATCAACCAAATTGGACTAGGAATCCGGGTATAATTGAATTAGGAGTTCTTAATTTTAAGCTTTCATGATAATGAATCACTTTGTTTGAAAATGATCCTGAGGGGACAAACTAAAACTCTACACAGAATCTATCAATTCTTCATATCTGTTGAATTTCCAATATTTGTGTGCCTTTATTAGGTATAAAATCCATATCTGCACAACTATTTTGAGCATTGAAAATAGAGGCCTCCCCAACTGTTTGATTGAATCCAGTCTTTAATTTCCTAGGAACTTAATTTAATTTGAATTAACCATCTTATGTGGCCTTCAATTCCATTTAGTGTTGGCGGCCGCGTGGGAACTAATTAAATTGTAGCAGGAAGTTTTTTTTTAATTTCATACCTACAAAGCGACAAAATTATTCATTCATAACAATAAATAAAAAATAATTTATTAATTCATTTAATTTACAAATCAATTACCAAAATAATCTACATACATCTGACAGAATTCCCTAAAAAAACATTTAAAATCAAGCCAGATCTTTGTATTCTTCGTGACTTTGTCTAGGGATCATGATTCCCGTTTTTCTTATGCATGTTGATAAGAGAAATTAAATCAGAAAAAAAAACCTTGTTTACTGAGAAATTCAAAATAGAAGAAAATGATCAACTGGCTAGTGTAGCATGCATCTTAATGATCTTATAAATGGTGTCACTCAAGGATTATATTACTTTTTTGTTACAAATTAAAAAGAATATATTTATTCAATTATATATCAACAGTAAGTGGTTCATTTGCCATAGAAAAAACGCTCGTGGTAGATTAATAAAACTTTGTACAATCATTACTTTTCATTGGGTGATTTATAGGTTTAATTTCCCTTTTTTTATTAAAAATTTCCCATCAGTCGCTTGACAAGAAAACTGACATATCACAACCCCTAAAAATCATTACATAAATGACAAGGAACACTACAAGTAAAAGCAATTTTTGCGACGACTTTTTTGCAACAGCTCATACAAACAGTCGCAAAAGATAATAATTTTGACGGTAACTTTGGGAGTCACAAATATAGGTTTGCTACAAGTATGATCAACCTTTCAAAAAATAATAAAAATTGGACAATATAGATCAGTATGAACAGCTTGTTCTCCTCGTCTTCTTGAACAGGTGGGAGGGGGTTTGAGGAGTTGACGGAGTTTTACTTTTTTCAAACTTCGGTTAAGAAACAGGTGGGCATGGTATCCTCTCTATTTTATTATATTCATTCATTAATTCAGTTAAGTAACAAGAAAAATGATTGACAAGTCCCATTTTGTGAGCCTCTTATAAGCCCCATAGCATGGTTTGGATTACCAATTTTACCTCTTGAGTTTGTTAATTTTCAACGTAATTAATGGGATAGTTATTATTGCTACTTGTAGAATCATGCTTGAAGGGGGCATTTAATTTTGTTTTTTTTTCTTTTTTTGAATTGAATTTCAGTTTTTGAATCATGCATTCATATTTATATGGTAAAATTTGAGTGTTTTTTTTGTTGAGGCCATTCAGAATCGGATTTGTTCTTTAGACAACTATCTAAGTTTTTATCTGATCGAAAAATAATAATTGAATTCTTTGGCTACCATTTGAAATATCAGTCGATTCAGGTGTGGTGTCAGTTTATTGTATGTTTTTTAAATTATTTCAATTTTTTTTTAATGTTTTATGTTAATTATGGTTTTTTTTATGTGAAAGTGGTTTTGAACATGGTATATCAGTTGTTTAACATTTGAATGTCAGTTACATATTTATACCCTTTCTAGACTTCTATGCGGTTTTTTGTGATTTTGGCTATATTTTTTTTAATGTAACTAACTTATTAAATGTTTCTACAGACAAATGTAACTAACTTTAGAACAATATAATTGTAAAACAAAGTATTATTTCAAAATATGAACAACTCTTAATATGATCTTAGTGAAACTATGAGTTATATTATTTCCATTTTTAGTTTTTATGTTTATCTGATTTTTAGTGATTCCAACAGTACATTAGTTTTAATGATACTTTTTTGCATTTGAATGTAGGAAATACAGTGGACTCAGTTACATTTTCTGTGGAAGGCAGTTCGCAGAAAGATTTCATTGTTGAAGTTGAGCAGCAATGTACAGAAGCAATTGCGTCAAGTGTTGGAATGACATTTGATACAAAAGAAGAGGTGCGATTATTTTATAACAATTTTGCTCGTAGTCAAGGTTTTGGCATTTCAAAGATCAACCGAAAAAATCTACCTGCACGTAACTCAAATAATTAGTTACATTTGCTGTGCAGTTATTTTCAGTTAGTTACATTTCAAAGATAATTACCTTTTGCATAGTAGTAACATGAAACAAACTGAAAATACATATTAATTTACAAAATGAATACAAAGAAATTTACATTAACATAACATAATTACTATGAAGGGATGTTAAGTACTTTGTGCATATCAATAACAACAAAAAACATATAATGATAAAGAAACATAAATCATGACATGTATACATGCAAAACTGAAGAAAGTTTAGATTCCTCCAATAGTTAATTACATTTACTGAGCACTTATATACACCAGTATCTATTTACAGTTAGTTATATTTAAGGGTTAAAGACATCTAAGTCCCTACAAACATGGGAAAACCCATATAAGTCCCTACTAAAATTAGGACAGACGTACGAGTCCCTGAAAACTCAGAAAAGCCCAAGAGTTAAATTTTCATCCAAATGTAACGGAATATTCCTAGAATATTCCATCACATATAATTGTGTAGACATTGAAGTCCTTATAAACAGTCATAAAGACAAATTAGTCCCTGCAAAAGATAAAATTGCCCCTAAAAGACTTTTACATTAAATTGTGTATATATTGTAGTCCCTATAAATAATCATAAAGACAAATTAGTCCCCGCAAAAGATAAAATTGCCCTTGAAAGACTTTTACATATAATTGAATAGACATTACAGTCCTTATAAACAATCGTAAAGACAAATTGGTCCCTCTAAAAGACAAAAATACCCTTGAAGGATTTTTACATTTAATTGTGTAGACATTGCAATTTAAAAATTAAATACCCTCTAAAATACTGCAATTTCTACACAATTAAATGTAAAAATTCTTCAGGGACATTTTTGTATTTTACATGTACCAATTTGTCTTTACGATTATTTATAAGGACTGTAATGTCTATCCAATTAAATGTAAAAATCTTTCAGGGGCAATTTTGTCTTTTGCAAGGACTAATTTGTCTTTATGATTGTTTACAGGGACTGCAATGTGTACACAATTTAATGTAAAAGTCTTTCAGGGGTAATTTTATCTTTTGCAGGGACTAATTTGTCTTTATGACTGTTTATAAGGACTTCAATGTCAACACAATTATATGTGACAGAATATTCTGAAAATATTTCGTTAAGTTTGGATGGAAATTTAACTCAGGGATGATAATTGGGTTTTTCTGAGTTTTCAGGGACTCGTACGTCTGTCCTAATTTTAGTAGGGACTTATATGGGTTTTTTCATGTTTGTAGGGACTTAGATGTCTTTAACCCTATATTTAAATATAGTTACATTACGCATAGCAATAACATTGAACAAACAAAAATTATACGGAGCTCTTCCTTTTTGGGTATCAAGTCATACAAACAAAAACTATTTGCGGCGGTTAAGGACCAACACAAAAGCCAAATGCACATCACAAACCCAACTGTTTGCGACGGCTAACACATCCGTCGCAAAAGCTGTATTTTAAACTACTGTAAAAAGCAATCTTTTGTGACTGGTTGTTTGCGACGGTGATAAAACCGCGGTAATTGGTATTGCGACAGGCAAAAATACACTGTGAACTTTTTGCGACGGTATTTGATGCAACCCTACCAAAACATCGCAAAACCACCGCAAGAGCTATTTGCGACGGTTTTGAAAACTTATTGGAATATTATAAATGTCACTGCAGTGTATTAAGAAACATTACATGTACACTCGTTACTTGTTAGCGGTCCTCTTCTTGACTCCCCATTACTTGCGTAGGTCAAGAAATAAAACTCCCCATTATTTCCGTAGGATAAAGTAGAAATAAAATATATTTATGAATCATTGGTCCTAGACTCCCAGTTAATAATAGTAATTAATGTTGATAGTAATGTTTAGACGAGCAACTTAAACCCATTATCTGTTGGTTGTAAATTTTCTTTACAATGATTGAACTATAAAATTTATTCTAATTTTAATTTTACTTTCCTCCTTTAATGTACATACATTTCAAATAAATGTATATGGATGCTCTGTAATGGTTCTCGCTGGACAAATAAATATTATTTTGTGGGGCTGATTGTAAGCCGTCATTTTGTTGTGTGTATCAACCATGCGCCATGGAGATGTTAACCCTTTGGTCGTTGTTATACTTTGTTTTCTCAAAGTCTAAAATGTATATATACCTCGTTAGAAATCTTGTAAAGCATATACATCATTAGGCAATGTATATAATCCGTTAAATTTTTTCACACACTTATTAAAAAGTAGTTCATTCAATTCGAATGAAGCGATTTATATTTTTTTATTAAAGTATGTATCTCATTAAATGATATTTACTATTTAAAAAAAATAAAAATAAAAATGTGATTTGCGTTTTGTATTATAAAAAGAACCTAGTGTAACATATTCCTAACCCTTTTTAAAGAAATAAATATCTATACCTATCCCCAATCCACTACGGCCCTGTTTGGATTGAGGAATTGAGTTATTCTGGATAGATAATTATGCCAGTATATATAACAATTCTACATAAATAAGAGATTTTCTGTTTGGTTGTGTTTTTTTTATTCTCATTGAAAAAACATAAGAATAAATGTTGAGTTGTTTGGTTGAAGAATAAAATATAAATAAAGTGTAAAAAGTTGATTTGACATGTGGGCCCTATTGATGTATAAGAGATGTTGATAGGTGATTTGATGTGATAAGATGTGTTTTTTTTATTTGTAGGTGGGCCCCACTTATCCATGGGAATAGATAAACTGAGTATAGATTATCCTATGGGTTACTTAGAATTGTTATACTCTCTTATACTCATTTAAACTAGCTTAGTAATACCAAGTTATACTTTGTAAACAAACGCCATTTTCCCTATCCATTCTTATACCATCCTTATACCACTCTTATTCTCAATTAACCCGTTTGGTTGTTCTATACCAAACTCAAGTCAGCATATAGTTACGAAATGTAAGTATTTCCCGTCCCATTCCATTTACATTGAATCAGATTTTGGAATCTTAATTTTATAAATATTTTTTCAATATTTATTTTTATTTTTCTTAATTTAGAAGTTAAAATAGCTATCTCAATGTTATATTTTTCTAATAATTCCTAAAGTTCGTTGAACATAGAGCAAAAGCTTTTTCACTTTTTCATACATAGCAAAATGCTTCATTTGATCAGTTTCAAACTGAACTGGACAAGTTAAAAAATCCTTTTCAAATTCAAATAAGTTGAAATTCACGTTTTTAAAGAATTTATTTTAAAATTTAATCAATTTTATATTCAAATTCTTTAACGTTGTGTTTGGTCGTTATTAAAAACTAGAATTTAAATAAAAAAGGGAGGGTGAAAAAATAAAATAAAATCAAATAAACCCTTTAAAGATAGTACCCCACCCAATTTATGTCTTCCTCCGGATGGGATTTCCATCTTCAAAGGGGGGGGGGGGGGGGGGGCGCAGATAACCCTTTCTTTCCTCAAATTTTTATTGTTTTAGTTGGGATTCCAATAGGAAGGAGTGACTTTAATTGCCCATCAAATTAAAAATAATAGACCACTTGTTTGGATCTTTAAGACATAAGATTTCTTTTAAAACTCAGTTCTAAACAGGCCGGTTAAATAATCATATTCAAATTCAAATAATTGGAATTTCAAATTTACATTTTCGAATTCGATTCATCATGGATTCAAACTAGTTCACAACGTGTTCGGGTTCTTATCAAAGACTATATAATTAAAACCGATGAGGACAAATTAGAAGATAAAGCACTTGGTTGAATTAGTCAACGTTTCGTTTCAGATCATTAACTCACGTTTTACGTAATCAGACACGCGTCACTCAACTACCACGCCACGTTTAATCTCCAAAAACGAACTCGTATCGTTAGACGGTCAGGATTAATTCAACGATAACCTCAAATCTTAAAACCAATAAGAACACAAGCTCTAACTATGACGGTTTCAACCCCTCGCGGATTGCAGAGCAAGCAAAAACCCCTTTATAAAAACCCACCTCCCCCACGACACACCCAACATCTTTGGAAACAAATAATCAACCATGTCAAACATCCCAAGAAGCCTTTGTGATTCCTCTCTAAACCTCTTCAACCTCATCATCTCTACCCAGGATCCTTGGCCCTTCTCTCTCTAGCATATTCTTCCATAGGGGTTATTTTTTCATTTGATTGATTGGGGTTTCTGATGGGGAACGGTGAGAAGAGTTTCATGAACTTCCTGAACCACCACCACCAGAAGAAGAAGGAGGTGGTGAAGGACGTCCCGAAGGGGTGTCTGGCGATAAAAGTGGGGGGTGAAGGGGAGGAGCAGGAGAGGTTCGTGGTTCCTGTTGTGTACTTGAACCACCCATTGTTCATGCATCTCTTGAAGGAGACCGAGGGGGTCTATGGCTTTGAACAGAAGGGGAACATCACCCTTCCCTGTAACGTTGAGGAGTTTCGCTACGTCCGAGGCTTGATCGACCGGGATAGGTCCCGCGAAGACCATCACAACCATCATCATCACCACTACAACCACTACCTCATCCCACATGTGGGTTGTTTTAAGGCTTGATTTTTTTTTCATATAGGAATTTAGAATGTTTTTGGTGTTTGTTTTGGATGGGATTCTTTTGTATTCGCCTGTTTTGGTGGGTGACATGATAAAATTTGTTCTCCAAACTTTCATAGTATTGATTGAATAAGAAAAGAAAAATTACTCTGTTGATTTTGTTTTTCTTTATGAGATTTTTATTCCTCTTTTAGGATTGTTTCGTTGTTCCTTATTTTGGTTCTCTGAGAGATGAGAGATGGCATGTGAAGCCTTGTTATGCTAACGGTGACTCACAAGAGATAAAAGTTACATTAACTGCTCGACCAAGGATCAGAACTATATCATATGGTTTATCGTTCCGAATCTTATTCTCGATAGACTCTGCGGAAAAGCGGTTGTGAGAGAGGCCGTTACAGCTGCCAACACGCATTTCACACGTATTTGGTTCTCCCCGGTCTTTCAGCGTTTCTTTCGACACACGTATTTATGGCACCTGGCACGTGACGTAGCACCTGAGATAAATTTAAGGCGATGTTTTCATTACCGTCTGATGAACTTCAAACGAATACGCAATATAACAAAAATAAAAAAATGAAAAATTGTGAAATAAATGGGTCTTGTTACCTAGGCATCCATTCATATGCTCATAGGTGTCAATGATATCATTGGATTGGATGCCTGTTTGATTTTGACAAATATAAAAGTATCCCTGTTTAAATACACACATTTGAACACTCAAATCCCTTATTTTTTTGGGGTTTCTTTTGGTCTTCCATCCCTCTCACCAACTATCATCTAATATCAAAATCTGGTTTCACAGAATTAACACAACAATTGATATATTTTCATCATTCTCTTTTTTTTCGTCTAAAAAATTGAAGAACGTCAAGCATTTTTTAGGGATTCGATTTCAACCCGATTTATGATAGTATCTTCGTCCGATTGAATGCCCAATTGTAAAATATGGGTAAGTGATTATTTTTTCCCAATTTTTCGAATAAGACATGTTGTATTTTTGATTTATTGAAGTTTCTTTGTCCAATTAAATGCCCAATTACAAAAAATGGGTAATCGATTAATTTTTTTCCAATTTTTCGAATCACACATTTTGTATTGCCGATTTTCGTAATGCAATTCTATGTAACAAATTTTTTTCGATTCTTATATTTAGTTGGGTCCTATATATAATCTGAATGAAATATTTATGATTTTATTTACAAATGTAACTGATTCTATGAAACATTTTTATGATTTGTGAGTAGTTCGTGATGTACAATGTAACTCACTATTGTTGAATGTAACTGATTATTTGTATCTTCCTTTTTATAAGTTTTGATTTGATATGTAATTCAGCATGATAAAAGAAATCCATTATTTGATAAATGTAACTAACTTTTTCTTCCCTAAATTTACTCCTTTTTAAATGTAACTGACAAAATCAAAACATGCATTCAATGATATGGCATAGAATTGAATGTTAAGCATTATAAGTGGGTTTAGTATGCATGTTTTCTGTGTGGGACCAAAGAAAATAGAAAAACCGAAAGAGAGAAGGGGGGAAGAACTATTACCCACAGTTTAGATCATCCTTACACAGGGTATTTGAAACATTTTCCAAGCTCACAGTTAAGGATAGGCATTTGGAGATGCTCAGAAAAACTCCATTTTGGAATATGTTAAATTGTTTAATGCATAACTCATATGACTTCAACAAAACCAAAAAGAATGATGATGATATCATTTAGATAATAAAATCATATGACCTAAAAAACTCATGATTGGTGGCAAATGTCTCAAAATCACTTCAAATGAGATTGATATTATATTTGGCATACAATCTGGAAAAAACGAAGTGAAAGGTAATTACCTATCGAAATTTTTTTGTTACTAATAAAAATGTAACTAGTTTATCAAAATGTAACTGATTTTTATGTCTAAATTTCTGCTAATAGTGAACTATGGAACAAAACCTGACAAGCTGTTCATTAAGAGGAGGTTTGCTTTGATAAGTAGACCTAGTGCTCTGTATATCAAAAAACAGTGGCTAAAGACATTGGATGGCAATGCTGACCAAGATTTAAAATAGAGCACGCCTCATCAAGATATTTGTCAACAAGAGCCCCAGGACATACATGGAAGATGATCACCATATGTTGTGCCTGTGTCATTTGGAGCACTCTGATTGAAAATTTGGGTACATAAATTTTTCCTAGAAGTTATGTATTCCTGATTTGGTATTTGGATTTGATTTTGTTAAAATCCAAGATGAAGAGGTTTAAATATGATTTTATTATGAGATGTCCAGTTTTGAGTTAGCTTTCGTACAAAAGTGAAATTAGATCAACTGGATTCCTGTAGTAAAAGTTATGGGTATTTTTCCAAGTATACCCCGGGGAGGGAAATTCTGGCAGCAGCCCTGTTCTATGTTTAGCTCTAATTTCGGAATATCTGGAGAGATTAGTTGATCTTGGCATGAACATGAAAGTTGTAGATAATCTTCTTAGATTTCCAACGGACTTGGAATTGTGCAATTCGGAGCTATATTGAGGAAGTTATGGCTGTTCCAGTGAAGCATGCGCAGAATTTCTAAGTCAGGGATGAAATGGTCATTTCCCATCCCTCTTTAGATATTTATGTGTGCAACCAAAAATATCTTCTCTCTCTCTCTCCCTCTCACTTCCACGCCCACATCTTGGCCCTCTCTTCTCTCTTTTCAAAGCCCCCCCTAGGTGTTTGTGAAAATGTCACAAAGAGAAGGAGATGGTGGAGGAGGAAGTGATGGTAGGTTTTGTTGTTGTTGTTGATCTCCTCCTCTCTCAAGCTCCCTTTCCTTGATCCTTCCCCCCCTGATTTTCAGCCATGAAGGAGGCTGAGGAGAGGCTGAGGAGGTGGTGGTAGTGGTGGTGGCGGTTGAGGTGGTCGCGGGTGCATCGAGGGCCCCCGAGCCTCCCCCTTTCATTTCCCCTCCAAAGGTGAGCCTTTCCCCTTCTTTTCTTGATTTTTATGGCTTAGGGTTGGTTGGGAGGGTCATGCATGTTGGGTAGATGTGTTAGGGTGTGTGTGAGAGGTTGGGAAGGGTTAAAATGGGGTTAGGGTTGGCTGGGCGCGCATCGGGAGTTGTCTGCGCGCGTGCGCGCGCAGGAGGGCGCTGGCAGGCGCAGTCGGGCGCGCAGACGCGCGCGGGTGCGTGCGGGTGCTGGCGCGAGCGGGGGTGCGTGCGGGAGTGCGTGCGAGTGCGCGCGGGCGCGCGCGAGCGTGCGCGCGTGCGGAGCAGTGCGCCTGGGCATGCGCCTGGGCGCGGGGCTGGGGACCAGTGCGCGCGCGCGTGTGTGCGCGTGCGTGCGCGTGCTGGGGCGTGCGAGCAGGGTGCTGCGCGGGGGGCGCAGTGCGCGCAGGTACGTGTTGGGCTGGACGCGCGGTGCGCGTGGGCGCGCGTGAGCGTGCGCGTGCGCGCGGCAGTGCGCCGAGGGTGCTGGGGTGCGTGCGTGCGTGCGCATTCGTGCGTGCGCGTGCGGGGGGCCATGCGTGTGGCTGCCCGAGGGTTCAGGTAGGTGTCGGGGCACTCGGACTCGCGTGCGTACGTGCGTGCTCGCATGCGTGTGAGCCCGTATGCATGCTTGTCCGAGTATTGGGTATTTCTAATGATTTCTATGTGTAAATTGTGTTGTTACTCACCAATTTGGATGCCCCTACCTTGCAGATCTCGTCGGATGGGATGCGCGAGGTCCCGGGTTGTAAGGTGAGTGGTTCGATTCCAATCCCCCCCCCCCTCTCGGGATGCGCTCGACGCGCGTAGTCGCGCGTCGCGCATCGATGGGGTATCTTAGCTATACTACTTATGTAAACAAGTAGTATAGCCATGCTTAAACTAATATGTAGATATTTTGTATGCTAAGGATATACATCCATGTATCATGTATAGAGGCCCGTATATGCCTGGACACCATGTCCTGTACTTAAAAGCCTTGATCTATGCATGTTTTGCTACGATATAACCATGCCACATTAGACCTTGTATGCTAGGGAAATGCATCCTGACACCATGTTTCATGCTAGGAAAGCCTTGACCTATGCATGTTTCCATTTAGTTTAATTTATTTTAAATCACGATGGGATTACATGATTATATTGTTGTAAGCATGCCTTAGAGAATATTATAACCTTGTGGTTATAATATAGGTTTCCCTGCATCTTAGTTATGCGCCCTGGAGGAATTCTTGAGAATTCATCACATTAGAAATGTTAGGAAGCATTGTCGACGGATCCAAGAGGATCGCATGCGTGTGAGTAGGCTGTTCTCTTCCCTTCGTTGGATCCGTGTAGTGACATCCCCGGCGTTAGACAGGCTGTCCTGATAGGGGGCTCCCATCTGTAGGTACCTCCGATGCATCGGACAGTGCTGATCGTGGGAGTATACCAGGTAAGCTATGGAGCGTGGGAGAGGGTACCGATGGACCAAGGGTGAATAGCAGTCTAGTCAGTCCGAAAAAGCCCATGTCACCCCCTAAAGGGTGAGGGTGAGGGTGAGGGTGGGGTGGGTCGGCGATGTTACGACCCACTAGCTTGTACAGTTACTCCCGTTTAGGGACTGTAATTATTTTAGGGTTAATATGTGTTGCGTTGCATAGTTTGTGCCATTCACTGAGTGTGTGGCACACCCCTCGCATATTCTTCTCCTCTAGAGTGGTAGTTGTTTCCATGGGGTTCGCTTTGCGAACATGGAATGTTCACTCCCAATGTTGTCCGAGTTGAAGAGGCCGGGTTGTAGCTGTCCTGACAGAGGGCTCCCATCCATAGGTACCACCGATGCAGTCGGAGGAGTACCGATCGTGGGAGTATACCAGGTAGACGCTACCCAGAAGAGGGCTAACGAATGATATCACGAGCGTGGAATCGTTCTCCCCTTCGTTGGATCCGATGTAGGAACTCCCCGGCGTTGGAGCTGTCCTGACAGAGGGCTCCCATCTGTAGGTACCACCGACGCGTTCGGAGGGCACTGATCGTGGGAGTATACCAGGTCGAGGCTACGCGAGGGAGAGGCTACCGGTGGACCAGGGGTGTAGAGCAGTCTAAGTCTCTTCCCAAAGTCCCAAGATGTCTCCTTTCAGAAGTGAGGGTGTGGATGAGGCGAAGACACGTCGCCTCGTGACCCATTCGTTGTTCGACCGTTCCCATAGTTGTTGGGTCCGGTCTCGTGATCGATGTTGAAGGACATCGATGGGCGATTATCTAGATGTAGATGATCTAGTAGTGTTGAGTAGACCAGTAAATCCGGGTCTCTTCGACCGACGGTATGGTCTCTAGACCAGTAAATCCGAGTCTCTTCGATCGACGGTATGGTCTCTCCCCATAAGTCCCAAAAGACTCCCTCCGGGAGTGAGGGTGGGGGTGAGGTTGGTCTCTCACCGATATCCTTCAACATCCATCACAAGACCGGACCCAATATCCTTGGGAACGGTCGAACAACAATTGGGTCACGAGGCGACGCGTCTTCGCCTCATCCACACCCTCACTTCTGAAAGGAGATATTTTGGACTTTGGGAGAGACTTAGACTGCTCTACACCCCTGGTCCACCGGTAGCCTCTCCTCCACACCGTAGGCCGCCTGGTCCGCTCCCACAATTCAGCACAGTCCGAACCCAAATCAGGAGGTGCCTACTGATGGGAGCCCTCTGTCAGGAAGGCCTCTCTAACGCTGAGGAGTCCCTACACGGATCCGACGAAAGGGAGAACGGTTCCACGCTCGTGACATCATTCCTTAATCTTCTTCCGGGTAGCCCCTGCCTGGCATACTCCCATGATCAGTACCCCTCCGACTGCATCGGTGGTACCTACGGATGGGAGCCTTCTGCCAGGACGGCTACAACCCGGCCTCCTCAACTCGAACAACCACTTTCAATACCCGCTCTACGAGATATTACACACATGCATAACAGCAACCAACACACATATATTTATAGGGAGCTGGAGGAAACAAAACATTACCTCGAACCATGACACCCGGAACCTGCGCCTCCTCGGCCGAAAGAGCTGCAACTCTGCCCTGAACAAATTGCGGCTGAGGAGCAGGGGCACGCCTCGCCGGCTGCACTGGCTGCTGGCGCTGAGGCTGCACGCGGGGTCGGCCAGCATCTGGGCAATTATACGAGATATGCCCGATGCGCTGACAATGGTAACAGCGCCGCCTCTCTGGTCGCCGGGACTGGATGGGCACTGCCGCAATGGGTGATGGATCCCACACTGGCACCACATCTGCTGGAGGAGAGGCAGCCGCTAACTGATCAAAGCGGGGCCTCCTCCTCTTGCGCTGCCCCTGGTCCTGGCTCCTGGGAGGACTCTGATCTGCAGATGGGGTCGGAACCCTCACGAGGATCCCGAGGTCTCGCTCGACTGTCTTCGCCCGAGACACCAAGTCCGAGAACCTCGAGAAAGCCTGGGAGGAGACATGCACCCGAATGGCGCTGCAGAGACCAAGCTCGAAACGACGGCACCGCGTCTCTTCGTCCATCACCAAGGCTGGAGCGAATCTGGATAGCCTCGTGAAGCGCGTGGAGTAGTCGGCGACAGACATAGAGCCCTGCGTCAACCGCTCAAACTCCTGCATCACGATCTGCCGCGCCGAGAACGGGAAGTACTCCTCCAGGAAATACCTACGGAATCCCACCCATGAAAGCTGCTCCAATCCCTCGGGGATGTCCACCACTCGGGTAGCCCACCAGTCGGCAGCGCTACCCTTCAGCATGAAGGTGGCAAGGGAGACTCGCTGGCGATCCGTGCAATGCATAGTCGAGAAGATCGTATCCACCTCAATCAACCATCGCTCTGGGGCAAGGGGATCCGCCGTCTGGCCATAGAACTCGGGAGGGTGGAGCTTTAGAAAGGCTGCGAGGCCACTCTGCTGCACCCGCGCTGCAGCCTCCAGCTCCACCTCCCTCGCCAGGGGATCCTGAACTCTCACCGTCAGAATCGCCACTGGAATTGGGGGTACTTCGGGTACTACATGCGGATCTGCCACCAAGGGGACCTGTGGAACTGCATCACGGGCCGCCCTCAGCTCTCGGATCTCTCGCGCCTGCTCTACCAACACTCTGGTCTGGGCCTCCAGTGCCTTGGTCTGAGTCTCCACTAAATCCGCTATCCGAGCGAACGCACGTTCCCATGCGGGAGGCTCCTGCGCCGATCCTGGCCTCACAGCCGTGGACTCTCCAGTAGCATCCTCGCATCTAGCAGGTTCGGAAACCTCCAGAGGTCGAGAGGGACCATGTCCGCGCCGTCCTCCACGAGGAGGCATATCAGCAATCCTAAGAAAACCAGATACTAGGATCAGAATACTCATATAAAAATCCTAGGACTCATCTCTACGAAAAGAAGACCAATGGCTCTGACAGGACCAGGCTCTGATACCAACTTTTGTCACGCCCCAGGGCCGGCCGACCTCGGGACGCGGCAAGTGTATATATGATATCAGTATAACAAGAGTTCAATAACATACTCACACAACAGCTAAAATGACAACAAAGACAACAAAAGCAGGGCTGACATGATATATACACCAATAGCGGAAGCTAAAAGACTGAATCTGTAATCCAAAAATACAACCTGTGCCACATGCACGATTTACAATACATACAATGACTCTAGGACTGCTGACAACCTCGCACTCGCCACTTGCCAGAAGAACGCTCCACGCCCATAAGACCCCGCCACAGGAAAGCTCCAGCTCCACGCCCAACATTGCCCTTGAAAAGAAACAGTATGCGAGGGGTGAGCTACAAGATCAGTGAGTGGCTGGAAACCAACCACCATACAACACTTCAATACATAAACAATTCTCTTTCAAGATGAACATGGGTGGAAACCCATGGATAACAGGGTCACGCGGCGGCGCGACCAACCTCACTCTCACCCTCACTCCCGGAGGGAGACTCTTGGGACTTTTGGGGAGAGACCATACCGTTGGTCGAGGAGACCCGGGATTACTGGTCCACACAACACTACTGGATCACCAACCTCACCCAACGATGTCTTTGAACATCGATACCCAACCGGACCTAACAACTATGGGATCGGACGAACAACAAATGGGTCACGAGGCGACGTGTCTTCACCTCATCCTCACCCTCACTCCTGGAGGGAGACTCTTGGGACTTTTGGAAGAGACTTAGACTGCTCTACACCCTTGGTCCACTGGTAGCCCTTTCCCCACGTAGCCTCTACCTGGTATACTCCCATGATCAGTACGCTTTCGAACACATCGGTGGTACCTACGGATGGGAGCCCTCTGTCAGGACAGCTTTTCCAATGCCGGGGAGTTCCTACATCGGATCCAACGAAGGGGAGAACGATTCCACGCTCGCAATATCATTCGTTAGCCCTCTCCCGGATAGCCTTTACCTGGTACACTCCCACGATCAGTACGCTCCCGAACGCATCGGTGGTACCTACGGATGGGAGTCCTCTGTCAGGACAGCTACAACCCGGGCCTCTTCAACACAGATGACATTGGGAGTAAACATTCCATGTTCGCAAAGCGAACCCAATGGAAAAACACTACACTCGATAATCACATATCGATGATAGCGAACACTATTGTACTCCCACACGGTTGCGTCGCTCGGACACAGGGGGGTGTCATGCCCCGACTACCGGCTTAACAATCCGATAAGATAATGAATTCTCTTGAATTCCAAACGAGTGCATCGCTCGGATGCACGGGGCGATTACATCGCTAGCGCTCTAACTAATAAGGTACAACCCGACAACGGGTCATACCCACGCCTATCCCAGATAGGCCTATCAGTTTTTAACATGCGCATATAAATATATCCAGGAGAATTTTATATCTAGCTATGTGCATGAACCATATGCACAATCATCTAATAATTATAGGGACACTCCCTAACATGGATTTACATCATAATAAATCATACAACATGCATACATGGTCATTAATCACATAAACATACAAAATATACTCTAACATGCATTGGATATCTCCAACCTAAAAGAAAGGGTCAAGCGCGATCTCGCGCACTAACAGGTGCATGCCAATATTCCAAACGAACCTAAGTCGAGTAGGAAATCACATCTACTTACTCAGTTCGTTCAGAGGGAGAGGGCGAGAGAGATCATCATCTCATGAAGCTGGTCATAGCTTTGCCCCATTAGCATGGGCACAACAACTACACCACGCCCTCGAGTCTTATCGCAAGGGAATATTAGGCAGGTGCCCGTTATTAACCCAGACTTAATCATGCTGGATATCCCAATTAATATGGTGGGAGTAGTATTACAATACTACCTAAGGCATGCCATATTCTATACATCCATACACATTACACAAATACATGCCCATACTAGAGGGGCTCATGCAACACAATCATTCATACATGAATACAATACATGTATATAAGCCTAGCATGCAAGATATCTACATATTATAGCTTAAACATGGCCATACTACTTATCTAGTATAGCTAGGGGGCCCCATCGATGCGCAAAAAGCGACTATGCGTGTCGAGCGCATCCCGAGAGGGGGAGGGGATTGGATCGAATCACTCACGATTACCCGGGACCTCGCGCATGCGAGCATGCACGTACGCACGCGAGTCCGAGTGCCCCGACACCTACCCGAACCCTCGGGCAGCCACAAGCATGGCCCCCCGCACGCGCACGCATGAATGCGCACGCACGCACGCACCCCAGCACCCCTGGCGCACTGCCGCGCCCCTGCCCGCGCGTCCAGCCTAGCGCATGCCCGCGCGTCCAGCCTAGCGCATACCCGCGCGCACTGCGCCCCCGCGCAGCACCCTGCGTGCACGCCCCAGCACGCACACTGGCCCCCAGCCCCGCGCCCAGGCGCATGCCCAGGCGCACTGCTCCGCGCGCGCGCACGCTCGCGCGAGCCCGCGCGCACTCCCGCGCACCCCCCGCTCGCGCCAGCACCCGCGCGCACCCGCGCGCCCACTCCGCGCGCACCCGCGCACTCCGCGCGCACGCGCTTGCGCACGTCTGCGCGCCCGCCAGCCCCACCTGCACGTGCGCCTGTGCGCGCACGCGCGCAGACTGCCCCCAACGCGCGCCCAGCCTCTCCCAACCTCTTTTTAACCCTCCCCAACCCCTCACACACACCCTAACACATCCACCCAACATGCATGACCTTCCCAACCATCCCTAAGCAATAAAAACCAAGAAAAGAAGGGGGAAAGGCTCACCTTGGGAGGGAAAAAGAAAGGGGGAGGTTCGGGGGCCCTCGACGCACCCGCGACCACCTCAACCGCCACCACCAACACCACCATTCTCAGCCTCTCCTCAGCCTCCTTCATGGCTGCAAATCAGGGGAGGGGAAGATCAAGAAAAGGGAGCTTGAGAGAGAGGAGAAACAACAACCACAACACTTACACAAACACTCACTTGCACTTGCACCTCCACCTTCTCTTCTCTTTGAGGAGTTTTCACAAACACTTGGGGGATGTGTGTGAAAGAGAGAAAGAGAGCCCAAGATGAGTTAGACGTGGGGAATGGGGGGAAGAGAGAGAGAGAGAGAGAAGATATTTATTTGCACATAAATATCTAAAGAGGGATGGAAATGACCATTTCATCCCTGACTTAGAAATTCTGCGCATGCTTCACTAGAACAGCCATAACTTCCTCAATATAGATCCGAATTGCACAATTCCAATTCCGTTGGAAAGCCAAGAAGATTATATACAAGTTTCATGTTTATGCTAAGATCAAATAATCTCTCAAGCTATTCCGAAATTAGAGCTAAACATAGAACAGGGCTGCTGCCAGAATTTTCATCCCCGGGGTATACTTGGAAAAATACCCATAACTTTTACTACAAGAATCCAGTTGATCTAATTCTACTTTTGTACGAAAGCTAACTCAAAACTGGACATCTCATAATAAAATCATATTTAAATCTCTTCATCTTGGATTTTAACAAAATCAAATCCAAATACCAAATTGGAAATACATAACTTCGAGGAAAAAAATTATGTAGCCAAATTTTCAATCAGAGCGCTCCAAATGACACAGGCACAACATTCTTCCCCCCTTAGGAAATTTAGTCCTCGAAATTTAAGGAAACCCAAAGGGAAGACCGAATATAGCAAGTATCTCGCATAGACCTTTTGCTCCCAAGTGGTCTTTGCACCGGACTGGCGCTACCAACACACTATAATCAAAGGAACGGTCTTAGCGTGGAGCCTCTTCTCATGCTGGTCTCTGACCTCGATCCACTGCTCCACGAACGACAAATCCACCTCGAGGATGAGGCGGTCGAACAGGATGACATGAGCAAGATCGTGGGCATAACGCCTCGGCCATGAGACAAGGACGACGTCGTGGGCATGAGCCAGCTGTGGGAGAAAGGCTACATGATAAGCCACCTCCCCAATCCACTCAATGACGAGAAATGGTCCCATTAAAGAGCAAACTCAGCTTGCCCCGAACGTCGAAACAGAGGGTGCCCTTAAACTGGGACACCTTCACGAAAACATGGTCGCCAAACCCGAAGGTAAGCTCCTGGCGACGATGACCTGGGTAGCCCTTCTATCGGTTCTGGGAGGTGCAGATGTACACACGAACCAACCTGGCCACCGCAAGGTCAAACAACTAACTTATGGCCCCTCCAACTGGCGCTCGTCAACCGTCCCAACACAAGGGAGGTATAAAACTGCGCCCGTAGAGTGCCTTTCACAGATCCATCTGGGTGCTCGAATGGCAGTCGTCTTGCAGGCATACCCCAACAAATGGGTGGTGCCTCACCCAACTGCCCTCATCATCGAGCACGCAGGCACTTAGCATGTCCTCCAAGGTCTGAATCGTCCTCTTTGTCTGGCTGTCCATCGGCGATGAAACGCTATACTTAAATGGAGGCTCGCGCCAAAGCCTGCCAAGGCTGCGCTACAACCTCAAAGTAACCCCCGCGTCTCAACCGAAAATAGCGCCGACTGGAGTGCCATGAAGACGAACAATCGCGAAGGTGAAAACCCACATCAAGGCGTCCAGAGACTCAATCAGTCGGGTTAGGGAGGGAAACGCGGACTTAGTCAGTCGGTCAATGATCACCTAGACGGTGTCGTGACCCGAACGTGACATTAACGAGTCTGCAACAATCCCTGATAACCCACTCCCACGTCCACTGAGGAATCTCGATGGACTGACGCTTTCCACTCAATGATGATTCTCGAACTTTGCTTGAGGGCATGCCAACCTGGGGAAACAAGGTCACCCATATCACCTTTTCATCGCACTACTAGCAATCTCTATGAAGACTACCTCAAAGTAGTCCACGGAGGCCCAATAAAACTTTTGAGATCCACGAAGGCATCCGGCGCATTCGTCAACCCCGACGGCAGTACTTAAAACTCGTAGTGCCTGAACGGTCACGAAAGGCCATCTACGGGATGTCCAACTCTCGGATCTCCGACTTGTGGTACCCTTGTGCGAAGATCGATCTAACCAAAGACACTCGCTCCCAGAGCTGGTCAAATAGATCATCGATTCGCGGCAAAGGTAATTGATCTTCAACCTCCACGGGGAGATCAAAACAACACCTCGAACAATTAAGTCCAGATTCTGCTCCTCCAGCATGGCTGGCGCTCATGATGACACTTACACGCTTGGTAAGCCGCTCAACCGCACTTAATCCACAAGACACGCAATAAGGGGTCGTCGGACCTCGACAATGCCTATGCGACGTCATCTATCCGATAGGGCGGTTGAGTCCCATCACGAGGGTTATCATCACGTCTCCTTATTTGCGACCAATGTGGGGCAAACCACGACAGTATCCACAACTGTGCTTCACATGCTGCCAGAGATAGGTCGCTCATCTATAACCATTGGAACTCCAGCATCCTGCACTCCATGGGCAGATTCATCACGGGGAGTCCACGCTCTCGACATCATTTAGTAGCACTCTCCCGGTGTGGCCTCTACCTGGTAGCCTCCCAAGCCCGCTATCTCTGCCATATGGGCGCACCAACAAGCATAGCATCTGGGAGCACCTCACAGGGCTCTGGCCTCATCCGGGCAGCTACAACGCACAATGATATATCGAAGCGACTCCAGATGCGATTATGGAACCCTGTCGACAAGCGATAGCCCACCAAGCTGCAATAGGATGCACCCAATCCCGATCGTATGCATCACCACTCGCTACAGCACCTTCCAAGTGAGAGGAAAAATCCATCATCAATTTGATGCTTCAAAGGTATTCCTTGACTGGGAAAAGAACCTCGGAAGGGCACCATGAGGTCTCGATATAGGATATCCCGACAACCAAACAAGGAACACGGAGTACCCTAGCCCGGGTCTCAACGCTGACCCTGCAAGGCCCCTTATCCTGAGTAGGAAGACTAGAAGAAGACATCATCCCTTAATGAGCAATACGCCACATCCTCAACACTTTACACTGGCGCCGCACGCGAACTCCATGGTTACCAGCGATACCGATGCACGGGGAAGAAGCTCCATTATCGAGACGCAATCTATACCTTAGAAATTGCAACCAATTCATCACTATCACACTACTGGGCTGGAATCTCCTACCCAAACCTTACTCCCACAACAAGAGATCCACAACTGACCCTAATCAGTCGACCCAATCGACATCTTAAGGGTGGGTCCAGGGGGTCACGTCCACGTCAACGGATGCGAGGAGGCATGTCAGCAACCTAAGATAACTTCTAAAACAAGAGTACTCGGATGACAATCCTATGACTCATCATCTATACGACTAGACTTAGGCTCTGACAGGACCAGGCTCTGATACCAACTTTTTGTCACGCCCCAGGCGTCCCCGAGACGTGGCAAAATTAAAATATCAGCTATCAATACCTGAGGTCAATAAAGACACCAACAACAATACACAAGGCAGCAAAGCAAGATAATGATAACTGACTGAAAAGCGAAAGCATAATATATAAACAATGTCTGTAAATCAAAAACATTATTACAGACTCGAATACACAATCACTGTCCTGTGAGAGCCAAGTCTAGACCAAAGAAAATACAACCTGTGCCACATGCACGATTTACAAAGCATAAAATGACTCTAGGAATGCTGACAGCCTCGCACTCGCCACCCGTCGACAGAACGCTCCACGCCCATAAGACCACGCCACAGGAAAGCTCCAGCTCCACGCCCAACACTGCCCCTAAAAGAAACAGTATGCGAGGGGTGAGCTACAAGCTCAGTGAGTGGCTGGAAACCAATCACCATACTACAGATCAATACATAATCAATTTCCTTTTAAGGAAAACGAGGGTGGAAACCCATGGATAACTGGGTCACGCGGCGGCGTGACCAACCTCACCCCCACCCTCACTCCCGGTCGGAGTCTTTTGGAACTTTTGGGGAGAGACCATACCGTCGGTCGAAGAGACCCGGATTTACTGGTCTACACAACACTACTGGATCACCCTCACTCCTTGAACATCGATTCAAGACCGGGCCCAACAACTATGGGAACGGTCGAACAACGAATGGGTCATGCGGCGATATTCTTCACCTCACCCTTACCCTCACTCCAGGAGGGAAACTTTTGGGACTTTTGAAAGAGATTTAGACTGCTCTACACCCTTGGTCCACCGGTAGCCTCTCCCGCGTAGCCTCTACCTGGTATACTCCCACTATCAGTACCCTTCCGAATGCGTCGGTGGTACCTAGGGACGGGAGCCCTCTGTTAGGACACCTGTATCGCCGGGAAGTCCCTACTCGGATCCAATGAAGGGGAGAACGATTTCCACGCCCGTAACATCATTCGTTAACCCTCTCCCGGGTAGTATCTACAACCTGATCTCCTCAACTCACCGCTCTACACCCTTGGTCCGCCAGTAGCCCTTTCCCCAGGTAGCCTCTACCTGGTATACTCCCATGATCAGTACTCTTCTGAATGCATCGGGGGTACCTATGGATGGGAGCCCTCTGTCAGCCTCGCACTCGCCACTCGCCGACAGAACGCTCCATGCCCATAAGACCCCGCTACAGGAAAGCTCCAGCTCCACCCCCAACACTGCCCCTGAAAAGAAACAGTATGCGAGGGGTGAGCTACAAGCTCAGTGAGTGGCCGGAAACCAATCACCATTACAACAGTTCCGTTATATATGTGTCACTTTTAACCTTCTGGTCACCGTTAGGACATTCTGGCAGTTTTTCATTTTTTTTCGTTTTTCGATCGGAACCGCTAAAATCTTGGACTGTTAGCTATCGTTCTGAGTTTGAGGACTCCGATTGAAAATCTAACTGCATATTATGTGTCCTGGTGACATTCCAAGCCACTCGTGAAAGTTTCATCGAATTCTAGTAACGTCTCAGAATTTCGCAGATCCGGGCGTATCCGGGTTTTGACCGAGCGAGAAGTCATTGGGAGAGTTGACTTGGTCAAAGTGGGCCCATGACTTGGTCAACCCCTTTTGTTTTTTTGTGTGGTTGGGTTGACCCAAGTCAAATCTCACTTAAGCCTCACTAATCCTCTCTTAACCCTAGCTTAACCTAATCTAAGGGGGATTAACCTATAAGTGAGCTAAATATCTTCTCTCCCCCACTATTCATCATCTTCCCCACTTGATTTTCTCTCTCCCCCTCTCTCTTTTTCTTGATTTTGACCTAGCTAGAGGGGTTACAATCAAAAGCACAAAGAAGAGAAAGTTTAGATCTCATCCCGATCTAAATCCCGGTGGTCTCGGATTCGAGTTCCCACGAGTATTGCCCCCTCTCTCACCCTCTTTTCTCCTTTGATTTCAGCTGGTTTTGGGGCTGAGGGAGATCGAGGTGGTGGTGGTCATTGAAGAAGTGTTTCGGTGCGCGGAGAGCAACCGAACTCCCCTTCCCTTCCTTTCCTTCCTAGGGTAAGGCTTTCTTTCCTTCCTTTCTTGTTTAGATGCTTGTTAGGAGGATGTTTTTAAGTTTGGGTGGCTGTGGGTGGTGGTTGGTGGCGGTTGGAGGCCGTTGGTGGCCGTCGGAGTGGTGGTGGGCTGTCCCGGGTTGGCTCGGGCAGGCAGGCAGTGCTCGGGCAGGCAGGAAGCGCGCAGGCAGGCAGTGCTCGGGCAGCGTGGGCGTGCGCGCCGGCGTGCGCGAGGGCGTGCGCGCGGGTGGAGCTCGGTTCAGGCGCATGCGGGCAGCGGCGCGCGCAGGTAGGCGCAGGCGGTCAGGCGCAGGCTGGCAGGCGCAGGCGGGCGAGCTGCGGGCAAGCGCGCTGGGCGCGTGCTGACGGGCTCGCTGGGCGCAGTGCGCGGAGCGCTGCGCAGGGGCGCGTGGATGAGCGGGTGGTGTGCGGGTGCTACGCAGGGGGCGTAGTGCGCGCAGGGCGAGCAGTCGGTGCGAGCGGGGAGTGTGAGCGGGCAGGTGTGCGTGCGCTGCGCTGGGGCGCAGTGCGGGCGGGTGCGCGTGCGGGGCGCTGCGCTGGGGCGCAGTGCGCGCGGGTGCACCCGGGGCTGGTCGAGCGAGTGGTGCGAGCGGGTGGTACACGCGGGGTGCCCGCGGGGCGAGGCGTTGGGGCGCTGGGCATGCAGGTGTGCGCGCGGGTTGCTGCGCTGGGGCGTAGTTTGCGCGCGGTGCACCCGGGAGGCTCGGCAGGGTGTCCGGGCGTGCGGGCTGGGCTCGGCCGTGCGACTGGGCGCGCGGGCTGGGGCGCAGCTGTGCGCCTGGGTTGGGTGGCCGTGCGTACGGCGCCTGGGTTTATTTGTGTATTTTACTCACCAAATTGGTTACCCTATTTTGCAGATCTTGACGGACGGTCGCGCAACGACCCGGCTATCGGTGAGTGGGACAATCCAACCCAGTAGGGAGGCGTTATACGCACTTGGGCGTGTACCGTCCTCCCCTGGGGGACCATGGATTTATATTAACTCGTTGTAATGTGTGATCCATGCAAGCATGATAAAAATGTAGTATGCATGCTACCCTAGACTTTGTATGTTAGGGACTTGCACCCTTAGGATATGTGTAAGAGCCATGCATCCTGTCACCCTGTTATCATGCTAGGAAAGCCTCGACCTATGCATGCGTCCTATTAGTTTGATTTATTAAATTAAATGCTAGCATATAATTATTTGCATGTCTTGTATAATATTATAGGGAGGGGCCTTGCGAGGTCAACATTGAGACCCGGGCTAGGGTACTCTGTGTTCCTTGTTTGGTTGTGGGATGTCCTATATCGGGACCTCATGCTGCCCTCCAAAGGTTTCTTTTCCCAATAATATTATAACCCTTGTTAATAATTATTATTATATATGTTCCCCGCATCTTGGTTATGCGCCCTGGAGGGAATTCTAAAGAATTCATGGCATTAGAGTTGTTGAGTTGTGTTGTCTGCGGATCCGAGTGGATCATATGCGATGGATAGGCTGTTCTGTTCCCTTCGTTGGATCCGTGTAGAGACTACCCCGGCGTTGGAAAGGCTGTCCCGTGCAGGGGCTCCCATCAGTAGGCACCTCCTGATTTGGGACGGACTGTGCTGAATGTGGGGTGGCCGATGGAGTGGGGAGAGACTATCGGTGGACCAAGGGTGACCATCAGCCTAGTCAGTCCCAATATCCTATGTCACCATATTGAGGGGTGAGGGTGAGGGTGTGGTGGGTCGGCGATGTGGCGACCCACTGGTTTGTAAGTCCCAATATCCTATGTCACCTATTGAGGGGTGAGGGTGAGGGTGTAGTGGGTTGGCGATAGCGACCCACTGGATTTGTGTAGTCAGTCCCAATATCCTATGTCACCTATTGAGGGGTGAGGGTGAGGGTGTGGTGGGTTGGCGATATAGCGACCCACTGGATTGTTTGGTTCCAGCCACTTTGAGGCATGTATGAAGTGATTGTGGTTAATAAACTCTGGTGGTTAATATAAACTGTGATGCATGGGTTGTGCTATTCACTGAGCGTGTGGCTCACCCCTCGCATATATTGTTTCTCCAGTGTCATCTGAGTTGGATCTAGAGGAGGAGCTCCCCGAGGGACTTCATCAGTAGCGGAGTAGCGCCACGTCCCGTGAGTATCAGAGGCTATCAGCATCCCTTCTTGATTTGTATGTATTGTATTCTGTGCTTGGGCACATGTTTGTATTATATTTGGATGTCTTTGTATATATTGGCTCTCACAGGACATTTGATTATGTATCGAGTCTGTAGTATATTTTTGGATTACAGATTCAGTCTTTTAGCTTCCGCTATTTGTGTATATATCATGTCAGCCCTACTTTTGTCTTTGTTGTCATTTTTAGCTGTTGTGTGAGTATGTTATTGAACTCCTGTTTAGACTGATATCATATATACACTTGCCGCGTCCCGGGGACGCCCGGGGCGTGACAAAAAGTTGGTATCAGAGCCTGGTCCTGTTAGAGCCAATGGTCTTCTTTTCGTAGAGATGAGTCCTAGGATTTCTATATGAGTATTCGGATCCTAGTGTCTGGTTTTCTTAGGTTGCTGATATGCCTCCTCGTGGAGGACGGCGCGGACATTGGTCCCTCTCGACCTTTGGAGGTTTTCGGACCTACTAGAGGCGAGGATGCTACTGGAGAGTCCACGGCTGTGAGGCCAGGATCGGCGCAGGAGCCTCCCGCATGGAAACGTGCGTTCGCTCGGATAGCGGATTTGGTGGAGACTCAGACCAAGGCACTGGAGGCCCAGACCAGAGTGTTGGTGGAGCAGGCGAGGGAGATCCAGGAGCTGAGGGCGGCCTGTGATGCAGTTCCACAGGTCCCCTTGGTGGCAGATCCGCCTGTGGTACCCGAAGTACCCCCAATCCCTGTGGTGATTCCGACGGTGAGAGTTCAAGATCGCTAGGAGATGGAGGTGGAGCTAGAGGCTGCAGCGCGAGTATCGAGGGTGGTTGTTCAAGTTGAGGAGGCCGGGTTGTAGCCATCCTGGCAGAAGGCTCCCATCCGTAGGTACCACCGATGCAGTCGGAGGGGTACTGATCATGGGAGTATGCCAGGTAGAGGCTACCCGGAAGAAGATTAATGAATGATGTCGCGAGCGTGGAATCGTTCTCCCCTTCGTTGGATCCGGTGTAAGAACTCCTCAGCGTTAGAGAGGCCTTCCTGACAGAGGGCTCCCATCAGTAGGCACCTCCTGATTTGGGTTCGGACTGTGCTGAATTGTGGGAGCGGACCAGGCGGCCTACGGTGTGGAGGAGAGGCTACCGGTGGACCAGGGGTGAAGAACAGTCTAAGTCTCTCCCAAAGTCCCAATATGTCTCCTTTCGGGAGTGAGGGTGTGGATGAGACGAAGACGCGTCGCCTCGTGACCCAATTGTTGTTCGACCGTTCCCAAGGATGTTTGGTCCGGTCTTGTGATGGATGTTGAAGGATATCGGTGGGTGATTATCTAGATGTAGATGATCCAGTGAGGTTGGTAGTGTTCTTTAAGAGTGATGTCTTCTTCTAGTGTTCCTTTTCTGGTTTAAGGGGCCGTGTGAGGTCAGCGTTGAGACCCGGGCTAGGGTACTCCGTGTTCCTTGTTTGGTTGTCGGGGTATCCTATGTCGGGACCTCATGTTGCTCTCCCGAGGATTTCTTTTCCCAGTCAAGGAATACTCTGGAAGCATCAGCTGATGGTGGTTTAAGTGCGAGATTTGGTTGGAGCGGATGGTTTTCTGGGCCACGTGATTTCCGGCAAGGGCATATCTGTGGACCCGGTCAAGTTGCTCGCCGTGTCAATTGGCGTCGACCGTCGAACCCTGCAGAGATTCGGAGCTTCCTGGGCTTGGCGGGTTATTGCGGGAGGTTTGTCGAGGGTTTCTCGAAGATAGCTGTACCTCCTAACCGCCTCGCTCGGAAGGATGTCCGGTTCGAATGGTCCCCGTCTTGCGAGGAGAGCTTCCTGGAGTTTAAGCGAAGGCTCACCTCAGCGCCAGTTCTTACCCTTCCGTCTAGGAGGGGTGGGTTCGCAGGTTGCTCCAAAGCATCGCGGTTGGGTGTGAGTTGCGTCCACGATCCTGCTCACGTCATCCCGTTCGAGCCGCTCGTCTTCGAGCCGGGCTTGTCATTCGTCGAGCAGTTGATTTAGATCATGGACCGCCGCGAGAAGAGGCTCCGCACCAAGACCGTCCATCTGGTCAAGGTGCGATGGCTGCACCGTTCCGGTGCCGAGGCCCTTGAGAGCTCAAGGACGCCTTGCGTGACGCGTATCCGCATCTTTTCCCCTCCTAGAGGTTTTTGTATTATTTTGAGGACAAAATTTCCTAAGGGGGGAAGAATGTTATATATGTGTCACTTTTAACCTTCTGGTAACCGTTGGGACATTCTGGCAGTTTTTTTTTTCGTTTTTTTCGTTTTTCGATCGGAACCGAAAATCTTGGACTGTTAGCTATCGTCCTGAGTTTGAGGACTCCGATTGAAAATCTAACTGCATATTATGTGTCCTGGTGATATTCCAAGCCACTCGCGAAAGTTTCATCGAATTCCGGTAATGTCTCAGAATTTCGCAGTTCCGGGGCGTATCCGGGTTTTGACCGAGCGAGAAGTCATTGGGAGAGTTGACTTGGTCAAAGTGGGCCCATGACTTGGTCAACCCCTTTTGTTTTTTTGTGTGGTTGGGTTGACCCAAGTCAAATCTCACTTAAGCCTCACTAATCCTCTCTTAACCCTAGCTTAACCTAATCTAAGTGGGGATTAACTATAAGTGAGCTAAATATCTTCTCTCCCCCACTATTCATCATCTTCCCCACTTGATTTTCTCTCTCCCCCTCTCTCTTTTTCTTGATTTTGACCTAGCTAGAGGGGTTAAAATCAAAAGCACAAAGAAGAGAAAGGTTAGATCTCATCCCGATCTATCCACCGGTGGTCTCGGATTCGAGTTCCCACGAGTATTGCCCCCTCTCTCACCCTCTTTTCTCCTCTGATTTCAGTGGTTTTGGGGCTGAGGGAGATCGAGGTGGTGGTGGTCCTTGAAGAAGTGTTTCGGTGCGCGGAGAGCAACCGAACTCCCCTTCCCTTCATTTCCTTCCTAGGGTAAGGCTTTCTTTCCTTCCTTTCTTGTTTAGATGCTTGCTAGGAGGGTTTTTTGAGTTGGGGTGGCTGTGGGTGGCCGTTGGTGGCGGTTGGAGGCGGTTGGAGGCCGTTGGTGGCCGTCGGAGGGGTGGAGGGCTGTCTCGGGTAGGCTGTGCGCGCACGCAGGCAGTGCTCGGGCAGGCAGGCAGCACGCAGGCAGGCAGTGCTCGGGCAGGCAGGCAGCACGCAGGCAGGCAGTGCTCGGGCAGCGTGGGCGTGCGCGCGGGCGTGCGTGAGGGCGTGCGCGCGGGTGGAGCTCGGTTCAGGCGCATGCGGGCAGCGGCGCGCGCAGGCAGGCGCAAGCGGTCAGGCGCAGGCGGGCAAGCTGCGGGCAGGCGCACTTGGCGCGTGCTGACGGGCTCGCTGGGCGCGTGCGGTCGGGCGCGCTGGGCGCAGTGCGCGGCGTGCGCGCGGAGCGCTGCGCAGGGGCGAGTGGACGAGCGGGTGGTGTGCGGGTGCTGCGTGGGGGCGTAGTGCGCGCAGGGCGAGCAGTCGGTACGAGCGGGGAGTGTGAGCGGGCAGGTGTGCGGGCGCTGTGCTGGGGCACAGTGCGGGCGGGTGCGCGTGCGGGGCGCTGCGCTGGGGCGCAGTGCGCGCGGGTGCACCCGGGGCTGGTCGAGCGGGTGGTGCGAGTGGGTGATGCGAGCGGGTGGTGCGCGCGGGGCGAGGCGTTGGGGCGCTGGGCGTGCGGGTGGGCGCGCGGGTTGCTGCGCTGGGGCGTAGTGGGCGCGCGGTGCACACGGGAGGCTCGGCAGGGTGTCCGGGCGTGCGGGCTGGGCTCGGCCGTGCGACTGGGCGCGCGGGCTGGGGCGCGGCCATGAGCCTCGGTCGGGTGGCCGTGCGTACGGCTGCCCTGGGGTTCGAGAGTGAGCCGGGGTGTCGGGCTCGCGTGCGTACAGGCCGTATGTACGCTTGTCCGAGTGTTGTGTTTTTTTATTGTATTTTTGGATTTATTTGTGTATTTTACTCACCAAATTGGTTACCCTATTTTGCAGATCTTGACGGACGGTCGCGCAACGACCCGGCTATCGGTGAGTGGGACAATCCAACCCAGTAGGGAGGCGCTATACGCACTTGAGCGTGTACCGTCCTCCCCTGGGGCACCATGGATTTATATTAACTTGTTGTAATGTGTAATCCATGCAAGCATGATAAAAATGTAGTATGCATGCTACCCTAGACTTTGTATGTTAGGGACTTGCACCCTTAGGATATGTGTAAGAGCCATGCATCCTGTCACCCTGTTATCATGCTAGGAAAGCCTCGACCTATGCATGCGTCCTATTAGTTTGATTTATTAAATTAAATGCTAGCATATAATTATTTGCATGTCTTGTATAATATTATAGGGAGGGGCCTTGCGAGGTCAACATTGAGACCCGGGCTAGGGTACTCTGTGTTCCTTGTTTGGTTGTCGGGATGTTCTATATCGGGACCTCACGCTGCCCTCCCAAGGTTTCTTTCCCAATAATATTATACCCTTGTTATTATTATTATTATTATTATATATGTTCCCCGCATCTCGGTTATGCGCCCTGGAGGAATTCTGAAGAATTCATGGCATTAGAGTTGTTATGATGTGTTGTCTGCGGATCCGAGTGGATCATATGCGATGGATAGGCTGTTCTGTTCCCTTCGTTGGATCCGTGTAGAGATTACCCCGGCGTTGGAAAGGCTGTCCCGTGCAGGGGCTCCCATCAGTAGGCACCTCCTGATTTGGGACGGACTGTGCTGAATGTGGGGGTGGCCAAACGGCCTACGGAGTGGGGAGAGACTATCGGTGGACCAAGGGTGACCATCAGCCTAGTCAGTCCCAATATCCTATGTCACCATATTGAGGGGTGAGGGTGAGGGGTGCGGTGGGTCGGCGATGTAGCGACCCACTGGTTTGTAAGTCCCAATATGCTATGTCACCTATTGAGGGGTGAGGGTGAGGGTGTAGTGGGTTGGCGATAGCGACCCACTGGATTTGTGTAGTCAGTCCCAATATCCTATGTCACCTATTGAGGGGTGAGGGTGAGGGTGAGGGTGTGGTGGGTCGGCGATGTAGCGACCCACTGGATTGTTTGGTTCCAGCCACTTTGAGGCATGTATGAAGTGATTGTGGTTAATAAACTCTGGTGGTTAATATAACTGTGATGCATGGGCTGTGCTGTTCACTGAACGTGTGGCTCACCCCTCGCATAATATTTTTCCCCAGTGTCATCTGAGTCGGATCTAGAGGAGGAGCTCCCTGAGGGACTTCATCACTAGCGGAGTAGCGCCACGTCCCGCGAGTATCAGAGGCTATCAGCATCCCTTCTTGATTTGTATGTATTGTATTCTGTGCTTGGGCACATGTTTGTATTATATTTCGATGTCTTTGTATATATTGGCTCTCACAGGACATTTGATTATGTATCGAGTCTGTAGTATATTTTTGGATTACAGATTCAGTCTTTTAGCTTCCGCTATTTGTGTATATATCATGTCAGCCCTGCTTTTGTCTGTATTGTCATTTTTAGCTGTTGCGTGAGTATGTTATTGAACTCCTGTTTAGACTGATATCATATATACACTTGCCGCGTCCCAGGGACGCCCGGGGCGTGACAAGTTCAATACATAAACAATTCCCTTTCAAGATAAACATGGGTGGAAACCCATGGATAACAGGGTCACGCGGCGGCGCGACCAACCTCACCCTCACCCTCACTCCCGGAGGGAGACACTTGGGACTTTTGGGGAGAGACCATACCGTTGGTCGAGGTGACCCAGGATTACGGGTCCACACAACACTACTAGATCACCAACCTCACCCAACGATGTCTTTGAACATCGATACGCAACCGGACCCAACAACTATGGGAACGGATGAACAACGAATGGGTCACGAGGCGACGTGTCTTCACCTCATCCTCACCCTCACTCCCGGAGGGAGACTCTTGGGACTTTTGGAAGAGACTTAGACTGCTCTACACCCTTGGTTCACCGGTAGCCCTTTCCCCACGTAGCCTCTACCTGGTATACTCCCACGATCAGTACGCTTCCGAACACATCGGTGGTACCTACGGATGGGAGCCCTCTGTCAGGACAGCTTTTCCAACGCCAGGGAGTTCCTACATCGGATCCAACGAAGGGGAGAACGATTCCACGCTCGCAATATCATTCGTTAGCCCTCTCCCGGATAGCCTTTACCTGGTACACTCCCACGATCAGTACGCTCCCGAACGCATCGGTGGTACCTACGGATGGGAGTCCTCTGTCAGGACAGCTACAACCCGGGCCTCTTCAACACAGACGACATTGGGAGTAAACATTCCATGTTCGCAAAGCGAACCCAATGGAAAAACACTACACTCGATAATCACATATCGATGATAGCGAACACTATTGTACTCCCACACGGTTGCGTCGCTCGGACACAGGGGGGGTGTCACACCCCAACTACCGGCTTAACAATCGATAAGATAATGAATTCTCCTGAATTCCAAACGAGTGCATCGCTCGGATGCACGGGGTGATTACATCGCTAGCGCTCTAACTAATAAGGTACAACCCGACAACGGGTCATACCCACGCCTATCCCAGATAGGCCTATCAGTTTTTAACATGCGCATATAAATATATCCAGGAGAATTTTATATCTAGCTATGTGCATGAACCATATGCACAATCATCTAATAATTATAGGGACACTCCTTAACATGGATTTACATCATAATAAATCATACAACATGCATACATGGTCATTAATCACATAAACATACAAAATATACTCTAAAATCCGTTGGATATCGCCAACTTAAAAGAAAGGGTCAAGCGCGATCTCGCGCACTAACAGGTGCATGCCAATATTCCAAACGAACCTGAGTCGAGTAGGAAATCGCATCTACTTACTCAGTTCATTCAGAGGGAGAGGGCGAGAGAGATCATCATCTCATGAAACTGGTCATAGCTTTGCCCCATTAGCATGGGCGCAACAACTACACCACGCCCTCGAGTCTTATCGCAAGGGAATATTAGGCAGGTGCCCGTTATTAACCTAGACTTAATCATGCTGGATATCCCAATTAATATGGTGGGAGTAGTATTACAATACTACCTAAGGCATGCCATATTCTATACATCCATACACATTACACAAATACATGCCGATACTAGAGGGGCACATGCAACACAATCATTCATACACAGATATAATACATGTATATAAGCCTAGCATGCAAGATATCTACATATTATAGCTTAAACATGGCCATACTACTTATCTACACAAGTAGTATAGCTAGGGGGCCCCATCGATGCGCGACGCGCGACTACGCGTGTCGAGCGCATCCCGAGAGGGGGGGGGGATTGGATCGAACCACTCACCATTACCCGGGACCTCGCGCATCCCATCCGACGAGATCTGCAAGGTAAGGGCATCAAATTTGGTGAGTAACATCACAATTTAACACTTAGAAATCACTAGAATTACTAAAGACTTAGAAATGCACGCATACGACCTCGCACGCATGTGACCACGTGCGTACGCACGCATGCCCGAGTGCCACAACACCTACCCGAGACCCTGGGCAGCCCCACACATGCCCCAGCATGCGCACGCATGCGCACGCACGAGCGCGCGTGCACTGGCACCCTGCCGCATGCCTAGGCGCACGCCCAGACTCACTACCCCGCGCGCGCGCACGCTTGCGAGCTCTGCGCGCACTGCGTACGCTACCAGCGCCCGCCTACGCCCGCCTGCGCCCCTCTGTGCGCGCGTCTGCGCACGCACGTGCACAGACAAACCCGCGCGCGTGCCCAGCACTCCCCAACCTACCCCCCTTGCCCCTACAAGCACCCAACTCAAAACACCTCACATGCATGCCCTCCCGAACACCCTAACATGCATAAAAACCAATAAAGAAGAGGGAAAACTCACCAAAAGAGAGGGTTAGGGAAGGGGGAGTTGTAGGGGCTCCCAAGCGCACCCTTGACCACCTCGACCGCCACCACCTCTACCACCACCTCCATCTTTGCTTCTCTTCTTCATGGCTGAACCAAAAGGGAGGGAAAGAAAATAAGGGGATCCACCATGGGAGGAGGAGAGTGAGGAGGAACAATCAACACTAGCACACACACTCACCTTGCTTGCAGTTGCACCTCCTCTTCTTGCTACATCTTTTCTCTTAGGCATTTCATCAAACACATGGGGGGAATGTGTGAAAGAGATAAAGAGAGGCAAGAGAGGTAGACGTGGGCAGTGGGAGAGAGAGAGAGAGAGATATTTTTTTGGGCCAATAAATAGCCAAAAGAGGGATCCAAATGACCAATTCGTCACTGACTAGAAATTCTGTACATGCTTCACTAGAACAGCCATAACTTCCTCAATATAGCTCCGAATTGCACAATTCAAAGTCCGCTGGAAAGCCAAGAAGATTATCTACAACTTTCATGTTTATGCCAAGATCAAATAATCCCTCCAGCTATTCCGCAATGTGAGCTAAACATTGAACAGGGCTGCTGCCAGAATTTTTCATCCCTGGGGTATACTTGGAAAAATACCCATAACTTTTACTACATGAATCCAGTTGATCTAATTCCACTTTTGTACCAAACCTAACTCAAAACTGAGCATCTCATGATAAAATCATATTTAAACCTCTTCATCTTGGATTTTAACAAAATTAAATCCAAATACCAAATCGGAAATACATAACTTCTAGGAGAAAAATTTGTAACTTAATTTTCAATCAGAGCGCTCCAACTCCTACAGGTGGCTAAAAGCTAAAATTTTAGCGACTCCGATCGAAAAATAAGGCTCCAAATGACACAGGCATAACACCTGCTGCTAGCAATGACATTGCCAGTGTCAATGTATATCACATCCGTCGACACTTATATTGTCGACGATATCCCAGAAAATTGAATAAATATTCAAACAACCGCAACGACACTAAAATTGTCAAGATAATTTCACTTTTATATACTATGTTATGAAGAGATTTATTTATTTTTGTGCACAGGTTCTAGTTGCTACGGATTCAGTTCTGTGATCCTCGCGGCAATATCAACATTGCTCTTGTCACACAGGTTCTAGATGCTATGGGTCAGTTCTATGATCCCGCGACACAAGCATTGTTAACATATATATATAATATCAACACTGCTATTGTCGCATAAGTTTCAAATGCTACAGGTTTAGTTCTGTGATCCCGCGACACAAGCGGTGTCGACATGAATACAGAATATCGACACTGATATTGTTGCACATGTTCCAGATGCTACGGGTTTACTTCTGTGATCCCCACGACATAAGCAATGTCGACATAAATACAGAATATCGACACTGCTGTTGTCGCACAGGTTCCAGATTGTGAATGTGTATATAAGACCATAGAAACAAACTCTAGCCTACAAATTTTCACCATTCCAAACCCTAGATAAACATCCAACAACCCTAAACATACACAAACATGGAGGAATACAAATCCAAATGTTTTGGGGCATTCATGCTGTGATGATTTTTTAGCCAAATTTATTGAGTACGCGAAATCCATCATGTGTGCCACTACACCACCACGCTGCTAGCTATACCTCTTCCTCCACCGCTTCAATCAGTCGACTACTCCTCCTCTGTGTGTTCTCTTGTGTGCATGGAAAAGAGTTAATTTTATGGTTGTAGAGAGGGTGTGCAACATATAGAGGATTTTTTTGTAAAAGAAAATAGTGGGTGTTTAAATAATGGGGTGTACACATGATCCGAATATAAATTGATCTTTTATATATTATCCGTTTATTAGAGGTGTGCACTCCAATCTGAGAGGTGCAATTAGAGGCACCCGATAATTTAATATATATTGTGATGATTGGATCCGGGTTGGACCTTGTTATATATGTGTCACTTTTAACTTTCCGGTCACCGTTGGGACATTCTGGCAGTTTTTTGTTTTTTTTCGTTTTTCGATCGGAACCGCTAAAATCTTGGACTGTTAGCTATCGTCCTGAGTTTGAGAACTCTAATTGAAAATCTAACTGCATATTATGTGTCCTGGTGTCATTCCAAGCCACTCACGAAAATTTCATCGAATTCCGGTACGTTTCAGAATTTCACAGTTCCAGGGCGTATCCGGGTTTTGACCGAGCGAGAAGTCATTGGGAGAGTTGACTCGGTCAAAGTGGGCCCATGACTTGGTCAACCCCTTTTGTTTTTATTTGTGGTTGGGTTGACCCAAGTCAAAACCCACTTAAGACTCACCTAAACCCCCCCCCCCCCTAAACCTAATTAGGGCTAATCTAATTAGGGGTGTGAGAATGTGTGGGGTGGGGGTGGGTATAAAGAAATCCCACGACCAAGACAAAACCCCCCCTATTCATCGTCGTCTCCAAATTTCTCTCTCTCTCCCTCTCTTTAAAACCACCATTTGACCTAGTTCAAGGGGTCAAAACCTAAAACCCAAAGAAGAGAAAGGTTAGATCTCATCCCGATCTATCTACCGGTGGTTTCGGATTCGAGTTCCGACGAGTTTGACCCCCTCTAACACCCTCTTTTCTCCTCTGATTTCAGCCCCTTTGAGGGTGGAAAGAGTTCTTGGTGGTGGAGGGCTTTGGGGAGGTGTTTCGGTGCACGAAGAGCTCCCGGTCTTTCCTTCCTTCCTTTCCTTCCTAGGGTAAGCTCTCTTTCCTTCCTTTTCTTGCTTAGATGCTTGTTAGGAGGGTAGTTTTGAGGGCTGGTGGCTGTTGGTGGTGGTTGGAGGCCATTGGTGGCCGGTGGGTGGTGGTGGAGTGGCTCGGGCAGGCAGGAAGGGTGACTCGGGTAGGCAGGTTGGCTGTCTCGGGTAGGAAGGCAGCAGGCAGCGCAGAAGGCGGAGCAGGTGGCAGGACGCGCGGGCGTGCGCGGGGTGGAGCTCGGTTCGGGAGCATGCGGGCAGCGGCGCGCGCAGGTAGGCAAGCGCAGGCGGTCAGGTGCAAGCAGGCAGGCGCAGGCCGGTGAGCTGCGGGCAGGCGCGCTGGGCGGGTGCTGACGGGTTCGCTGGGCGCGTGCGGTCGGGCGCGCTGGGCGCAGCGCGAGGCGTGCGCGCGGAGCGCTCCGCAGGGGCGCGTGGGCGAGCAGTCGGTGCGAGCGGGGAGTGTGAGCGGGCAGGTGTGCGGGCGCAGTGCGAGCGGGTGCACGTGCGGGGCGCTGCGCTGGGGCGCAGTGCGCGCGGGTACACCCGGGGCTAGTCGAGCAGTTGATGCGAGCAGGCGGTGCGCGCGGGGTGCGCGCGGGGCGAGGCGATGGAGCGCAGGGTGTGCGGGTGTGCGCGCGGGTTGCTGCGCTGGGGCGCAGTGGGCGCGCGGTGCACCCGGGAGGCTCGGCGGGGTGTCCGGGCGTGCGGGCTGGGCTCCGCCGTGCGACTGGGCGCGCAGGCTGAGGCGCGGCTGTGCGCCTGGGTCGGGTGGCCGTGCGTACGGCTGCCCGGGGGTTCGGGAGTGAGTAGGAGTGTTCGGGCTCGCGTGCGTACAGGCCGTATGTACACTTGTCCGAGTGTTGTGTATTTTAATGTATTTTTGGATTTATTTGTGTAGTTTACTCACCGATTTGATTACCCTATCTTGTAGATCCTGACGGACGGTCGTGCGATGACCCGACTACCGGTGAGTGGGACAATCCAACCCAGTAGGGAGGCGTTATACGCACTTGGGCGTGTACCGTCCTCCCCTGGGGCACCATGGATTTATATTAACTTGTTGTAATGTGTAATTCATGCGATCATGATAAAATGTAGTATGCATGCTACCCTAGACTTTGTATGTTAGGGACTTGCACCCTTAGGATATGTGTAAGAGCCATGCATCCTGTCACCCTGTTCTCATGCTACTAAGCCTCGGCCTATGCATGCGTCCTACTAGTTTAATTTATTAAATGGATTGCTAGCATGTCTTAGATAATATTATAGGGAGGGGCCTTGCGAAGTCAACATTGAAACCCGGGCTAGGGTGCTCCGTGTTCCTTGTTTGGTTGTCGGGATGTCCTGTATCGGGACCTCATGCTGCCCTCCCAAGGTTTCTTGTCCCAATAATATTATAACTCTTCTTATAAATTAATATTATATCCCTTGTTAATAATTAGTATTATACATGTTCTCCGCATCTTGGTTATGCGCCCTGGAGGAATTCTGAGGAATTCAGGACATTAGAGTTGGTAGGATGTGTTGTCTGCGGATCCGAGTGGATCATATGCGATGGATAGGCTGTTCTGTTCCCTTCGTTGGATCCGTGTAGAGACTACCCCGGCGTTGGAAAGGCTGTCCCGTGCAGGGGCTCCCATCAGTAGGCACCTCCTGATTTGGGACGGACTGTGCTGAATGTGGGGGTGGCCAAACGGCCTACGGAGTGGGGAGAGACTATCGGTGGACCAAGGGCGACCATCAGCCTAGTCAGTCCCAATATCCTAGGTCACCCTGTTGAGGGTGAGGGTGAGGGTGTGGTGGGTCAGCGATGTGGCGACCCACTGGTTTGTAAGTCCCAATATCCTTTGTCACCTATTGAGGGGTGAGGGTGAGGGTGTAGTGGGTTGGCGATAGCGACCCATCCCAATATCCTTTGTCACCTATTGAGGGGTGAGGGTGAGGGTGTAGTGGGTTGGCAGTAGCGACCCACTGGATTGTTTAGTTGTTGCCATTTTGTGGCTTGAGTAATGAGATTGTGGATAATAATATCTGGTTGTGGTTAATATAAGCTGTGATGCATGGGTTGTGCTGCTCACTGAGCGTGTGGCTCACCCCTCGCATAATATTTTTCTCCAGTGTCATCTGAGTCGGATCTGGAGGAAGAGCTCCCCGAGGGACTTCATCAGTAGCGGAGTAGCGCCACGTCCCGCGAGTATCAGAGGCTATCAGCATCCCTTTTGTTTGTATGTATTATATTCCGTGCTTGGGCACGCGTTTGTATTGTATTTGGATGTCTTTGTATATATTGGCTCTCACAGGACAGTTGATTATGTATCGAGTCTGTAATATGTTTTTGGATTACAAATTCAGTCTTTTAGCTTCCGCTATTGGTGTATATATTATGTCAGCCCTGCTTTTGTTGTCCTGGTTGTCGTTTTAGCTGTTGTGTGAGTATGTTATTGAACTCCTGTTTACTGATATCATATATACACTTGCCGCGTCCCGGGGACGGCCGGCCCTGGGGCGTGACAGACCTGGTCCGAAATACAAAATAAACAAAATGTCAAGGATGGAATGATTGTAACACAGTTTATCCACAAAAAATCACATAGTCACAATTCACATAACCAAAGAACAGCTATGCCATTGCGAATGCCAATGCCATCCTCACATTCACATAAGCACGTATGGTTTTTTTTTTCGCTAAACAAAATGAACAATAATAACAATATAAGGAAGAAAAAGAACACGAGAGAAATAAAATTGTGTGGTGTCTGCTACAGAGACAGAATGAGAAGGGGTGACTGGGGGAGGCGGCAATGGATGAGTGGGTTATACTAGGTTTTGTTTTTATTTTTTCACTTTTATATCTTGGGTAGGGCGTTCGTTGGGTTAATGAAATGGGTTTGATTGGACTTTGGGTACATGATATCATGATTGGATACAATGAGCTTGGGCTTGTGTAGTCTAGGTTGGGTAGATTAGGATGGGCTGGCATAAAACAATTATATATGGGATCCAGAGGGTCCATAGGACAGGGTCGTCGTGGATCCAACCTCTACCCATTTTGATGATCAAGTTCAAATTAGATATTTTATATTTTTTATCAGATCGAGACCAGATTGGATGCGGATCTAGACTGGACCAACTGACAGGCCTAGCCTACGTCTAATTACACAAACGCCTGAAAGATTTCCTCACTTTCAAGTGAAATTGGACCATCAGAGGACTAAAAGAACAACCAACATGTTTAAGAACCATCAATTGCATTTGTTCATGTCTCATTTGGTTTTGGAAAATGTTAGACCTAGTCTTTTGTATAATACAAAAGACATACACATATGTTTTTATTTTTTAAAAAACAGTAAACATCATCTAGTAATGTATATCGCTCCGTTATAAATTGAATAAAAATTGTATATATCACTCCATTAATAAACTCATTTTAGTAAATGTAAAAAAAATTAAATTAACAATGTATATGGCTCGTCTAATGATGTTTCTGATTCATTGGATTTCTAATGATGTATAAAAGACTGTATTTTGTATTGTAATAATGATTGAGTGTAACAGCATTGTGGGGTCATTATATTCATCTCCTATTTAAATGCTTCCACGTGGAAAGAGTTATACAAGACAATTGTGTAATTGGTAATGGAATTTGTGTGTGTGGGGGGGAGGGCGGGGGGTTTCTTCCGGAAGCCTGGATCTTGATCCCCACGCAGCTGGCCAGATCACCACTCAGAAGGTCTTTGCTGAATTGCCTGATAGCTCATCGGGAAGACAGAGTCTAGGTGTGATCGCCACCTGCTTTATCAAAAAGCAGGAAAAGTTACTGTTACTATTGATTGCCTCAATGGAAAATTGGGTGGGTTCTTCTCCATGAGCTACGGCCAACTGCACACAGAGGTAAAAACGAAACATCCTTTATGCTTGATAAAAAGTTGAAAAGGAGCTGCTGAAAAAGTGGGAAGGGCGTTAGTTACTTTAAACTAACCATTTAGGTCCAACGGCTGGTTTGGACTAGCCATCTGGTACCTGGTTTTGGTTTTCTAGATTTTGGTAGAAACTAAGTAGGGAATTGATTTTGGCATGGCTAGGGCTAAACAAAGGTTAACCAGAGGTTTAGAATATGGAGAGTGGAATTTGGTGGAAAGTGAGTTTTCCTTCTCTCTCAACTAAGGCTGTCTCTCTCCCTCTCCCTAAAGTTTTCAAGTGGAATGATCAAGTGAATGTAGTAGTGGATTTGAAGATTGCTTGATGATGTAAAAAGGGTTTTGAACTCCCTATTTATAGTAAAAGTGATGCAAGGAAGTTACCTTAGTTGGAGATATGGATGAACTGTTAAAGATAAGGATTAATATCCCACTATTTCAAAAAAGTGGTTATTGTGATTATTATTACTTTGACTATTTTTTTACGGAGTAAGACAAATTTTCATTTTCATCCTAATCTCTCACTTAAAGTGGCTTACACGATCACACGATGGAGAAATATTGGATATATGATATGATTGTGATTCCAATTCTCTTACAATAACTATCCACGTCTCGGGATTAAGTGAGAGGAGTCCATGATTGATGTGATTCCAATAAGATCTCATTACTGATATTTGGTCTCTCTCTCAACATATAAATTAGGATTGGATCCCATCAGAAATCCTTAATCCAGAAAAGCTAAAAAGGAGAAGTCAAATCTTTTTCTTTATCCCTTTTATTTCTTTCAGGCTTCATTGCAGAGAAGTAAAAGATAGAAGAAGAAGAGTTAGAGACAGATCGTGATTGACTTCTAGTCATTCAAATTTAAATATGTCTATCTGTAAGTCTCCAATCCTGTAAATTTAGTCTAACAATTGTGAGGTGGATATTTTCCCCCTTCAGTTAAATTTGTAGATTTCTTAGGAAAATGAACTCGAACTAAATAAACTTTTTAGCTCTTCCTCTACTCTTTCAATGACTGTATAGGAAATAACACACAATGACTCACAAATGGCTCTCAATGACTATGTTTGACTCAGTGAATAACTGTATGACCATGCTTGACTGTGCCTTTAGAGTGCTGAGCTCACGACCTTATTATAGATTGCCTACGTACCCCTTGGGGATCAAGTCACACGTAGTTCCTTAATTGACTTTGTAACCGCCTTGCCACTAAATGTTTAGTGAGCTTTTTTCCAGGGAAACTTCCCCAGCATTTACGCTCCACGTTGGTCCTTGATTACCCACGTTCTCTAGTAATGGGCTTTAAATGTCACCTTGGCAGTTACAGGTGTTAGTGGTCTTCTGACCGTTTGTTCATTCTGCTCGGGGTCTCTTGATATACTCGCTTGTACATTTCATAGCATGTCTGCGAGGAGTAAGGTTGACCGACCAGACCTCATGTCTGGTTGTGTCTTAGACTACTCGCTTTCGAGGAGTAAGGTTGATCGACCAGACCTCATGTCTGGTTGTGCCTTAGACTGCTCGTTTGCGAGGAGTAAGGTTGACCGACCAGACCTCATGTCTGGTCGTGCCTTAGACTGCTCGTTTGCGAGGAGTAAGGTCGACCGACCAGACCTCGTGTCTGGTTGTGCCTTAGACTACTCGCTTTCAAGGAGTAAGGTCGACCGACCAGACCTCCTGTCTGGTTGTGCCTTAGACTACTCGTTTTGTGAGGTGGCCGACTGTCCGACTAGACCCTGGATCTAGTCGTGTCAGCACATTCGGGAGAGTCACCATGAGTAAGAATTAGAACTCAGATTTGGGGGTTCCACTGTAAGCCCACATCCGTCCTGACGTGACACGTCATCCCTGGTATGACACTTGTCGTGGTGAGGATTTTTACCTCCACAGATGCCCCCTCTTCTGCTCTTTCGGCTTGTCGAGAAAGTAGGAGATCATGAGAAATCACCTCGTCTCCATACCTTTCGTGGGGGTCAAAGATCTGGTCGCCTATCTTCTCGGGATTTTCTGACCCGCCCAGGATTTGACGCCTGATTTGCTATGTCAATCTTAATGGCGCACGGCCTCTAAAAGATGTTTAGAAAATCCAAACGTCGGCACCCCCTCGGATTTTGTGAGTACCCATTTTATTGGCATTGGTTACCCCTCGATGTTTGCAGTGAAATAAGTGCGGCTGTCTTCTCGAGGCGTCGCTTCGACGATATTTAAGGGGTGCGAGAGGGAGGAGCTCCTCATCCCATCTCACGTGTACCTTCTGATTTTTGAAAACTCCATGGATATCTCCACTATCATGGAGAAAACTGCCACTGCCGCAGCCCTCCACAAAGAGTTGGGCATCTCGTCTGACTTCGTGATTGACGAGTTGGCCGAGGATGAGGTCCCCAACCTCTATCTTGATTTCGTTCTCCTCCATCCCAGCTATTTCAAAGATGGGGGTCTTTCTCTTCCTCTACCACGCTTGGTGGCAGAGTTTCTTGATTTCTTTGGCCTCCATCCCATCTTGGTCGTCCCTAACGTATACCGCGTCTTGATGTGCATGGTCACGTTGGGGAAGAAGACAGGAGTTGAACTGGGCCTGACCAAGGTCCAATGGATCTATCAAGTCAAGGCTTCATCCTCCAGGTGGTCCCCGTCCTTCTACATCTCTCGCTGGGGCAGAGGGCCAGAGTTGGTCCTTGGCATAGCTCAAGGTGACATCCACGATTGGGAGAGTTGCCGGATTCAGGTCCGGGGTCCTTGGATGCCAGATGGTTGGGATTTGTCCCATCGCCACTTGTGTTGCCCCCGGAGACCAATGGTGGATGCCCCCAAGCCGGAGGTCGAGGAGGTGAATATGGATGACATCTCTCAGGTGATGGAGTATCCAGACCGATCGTGTCCTTGGGTGCTGGGGCAGATGCTACTCCTATCCCCGAAGTCCATCTTCAGAGTGTCCTCGTTCCCCCTGGTGGTCCTTCAAGGAATTTGCAAGCCTCCGTTCATGCCACCTCCCTCTCCATAGCTCACCAATTGCGGTCCCTCGGCGAAGCTTGTGAGGGTGATGAAGAAGATCACCTTCTAGGCTTCATCAGTGGCTACCGCTTGGGCTATGCTGACCACTCACGTGGTTTTCGAGAGATGAGCAACGAGGAACTGCCTGGACTGCACCAAGCTGTGAGGGAGAGGAGACTTCGTAGGAAGGGACGAGTAGAAGACCGAGCAGAGGGTTGAACCTTTTTTTTTGTAACCTTTATCCAATCAATGAATAAAAAATTATTTTCACTGCTCAACCTTGATCGTATTTTACCTCTCCTCGCTGTACGATTCTATTTGTGAATCACAGAGTCCCAAAAACTTGTCGTATCCACGATCATCCGCGAACAGGATCCTCGAACAGGATTCACGAACCAGGTTCACGAACAGGATTTCTCTGGTCGTGCCCACCTGTCCGTAAAGGCTCTCTCATCATTTCCTCTCTTCTCCATGCCACGTGGAAAATTTGTGACAATAAATTCACCACGTAGGCCGCACGTTTATTGAAACTTGCGCCTCGTTTCTCTCGCCGGCTTCCCTCGATATCTGCAGAAGATTTCGGTGGCAAATCTTCCATGATATCGATTTTTGTGCTTCAGTCATGATTGCGGGAATTTTTTGAAGGAGGACCGCTTTATAAGTTTCCATCATCCGACGAGAAGAGGAGAGAGAATTCAAAAATCAAATCCCCTGCTCGTTTTCAAACTTTGCCTCTTCTCAAATTCCTTCTCGCGCCACCATGTCGATAGACATTGCTCAGAAACTAAGGTCCTCCCTGTCGATTCCTGAATCCATCATCATCACACCTACTCCTTTCAAAACCGTAGATGAGCTTAAAGGTAGCGGCTCTGAGAAGCTCTTCATGTATCCTTCTCAGATCTAAGGAGCTCCCTTTCTTTTCCTCTTCCCGAGCTGGTGAGGGACTTCATGCGCCGATTCAAGCTTCACCCGGTGCAATGCTCCCCTAATCTGTTAAGGGTGCTGATGTGCGTTGTCACGATCAATCGCAAGTTGCAGCTTCAACTCGGGGTGGACGACATCCACCACCTGTACGATTTGAGGAAGTCGAAGCACACTAGTCGAAGCACGCTTACTATCTTTGGGCGAGACCAGATGCGGTCCCTCTAGTGGAAAAACTCCCTTCATCCGACAGCGGTGGAGGGATGAATGCCTTGTGCAACTGAGTGGTCCTTGGGTGCTTTCTGGTCCAATTCCGGGTGGAGAGGCTGGGGTGCCATGTTGTCTTCATCCGACGAAATTGTGTGAGCATAAAATCATTGGACTTCTATACCTTATTTGCCTTTTCTCTCATCACTGATGAATCTCATATGTTGCAGATGACTCAGAGCGTACGACCCCAGACCCATCAGTGGTCAAGTTTGATCAGATTGTTAGGGCTCAAGAGATGGGGGATAAGGATTCTCGCAAGATCCTCAGCTTCCCCGCAGTCAGGGCCTCTGGTTCCGCTTCGAAGGTTGCCGACTTGTCATCAAGATTCTACGCATCTCCTACCTTCTCTTAAGCTTCTCCCTCTGCCATTTCTAAAGAAGTGGGTGAACGGTCTGCTGCCTCCAAAGGCAAGTTGGCCTTTGAAGAAGAGGCCTAGGCTGCCACTTCCTTTGAAACGGCGGACCAAGGCTACTCGTCCGACTTCATTGGTTGAAGAGGTGGACTCCGAAGGCAGAGCCAAAGCCCTGCTGGACGTTTTCCAGGCATCCCCTGTGGGGAGTGATCTCCCTTCGAGTGCTGTCGGCGTGGCTATCATCGAACTTCCTACGCCTTCCAACGAAGAGGGATGCCCACCAAGTGCCCCAGTCATTCGAGTATCAGAGACGGTGGAGGTTCCCTCTTCTCCAGAAATTGAGCCCTCCCTGTCACACCCTAGGGTGGCCGTCCCCGAGACACAGCAATATATAAAGTATCAGCTATCAAGTACAGGAGGTCAACAATGACTCAAATAAATAACACACAAGCTGGCAAAGCAATGATAACTGATAACTCAACTGAAAAGAGGAAGCATAAAAATATCAATAAGTCTGTAAACCAGAAATATCATTACAGAATTGAATACACATTCAATGTCCTATGAGAGCCAAGTCAAGTCCAAAAAAAATACACCCTGTGCCACATGCACGATTTACAATACATAAAAATGACTCTAGGACTGCTGACAGCCTCGCACTCGCCACCCGTCGGAAAGAACGCTCCACGCACAAAAGACCTTGCCACAGGGAAACTCCAGCTCCACGCCCAACACTGCCCCTGAAAAGAAACAGTATGCGAGGGGTGAGCTACAAGCTCAGTGAGTGGTTGGAAACCAATCACCTTTTCAATAGTTCAATATTAAAGCAATTTCCTTTCAAGGAAAACATGGGTGGAAACCCAATTAATAACAAGGTCACGCGGCAGCGTGACCAACCTCACTCTCACCCTCACTCCCGGAGGAAGACACTTGGGACTTTTGGGGAGAGACCATACCGTTGGTCGAAGAGACGCAGAATTACTGGTCTACACAACACTACTAGATCATCTACATCGAGATAACTGCCCAATGATGTCTTTGAACATCGTTACGTAACCGGACCCAACAACTATGGGAATGGACAAAAACGAATAGGTCACGTGACGACGTGACTTCACCTCATCCTCACCCTCACCCCTAAGGGTGACACAGGACTGTTGGAAGAAAACCTTTTGTTCTACACCCTTCGTCATCCGGTAGCCCTCTCCCGAGTAGCCTCTACCTGGTATACTCCCATGATCAGTACATCTGCCGAACGCATCGGTAGTACCTACAGGAGGGAGCCCCCTGTCAGGACAGCTTTAACATCGGATAGCTTCAACGCGGATCCGAAGAAGGGGAGAACGATTCCACGCTCACAAAATCATCCGGTAGCCCTCTCCCGCGTAGCTTCTACTTGTCGGCCTTCCACGATCGGTACATCAGCCAGATGTGTACCTCGATACGCATCGGTAGCACCTACGAGTGGTGGCACCCAAAAAGGA